>OY992503.1:7313861-8743861 GCA_963921215.1 Scoparia ambigualis
CAGTGTTACGGCGGTACCCCAAAGAGGAAGCGGTAAGTTGTTTATTTACATACACCCATACATACATACCCATAAACTCACGCCTGTTTCCTACAGGGGTAGGCAGAGACTATGGATCGCCATCTGCTACGGTTCTTACACATATCTTTCGCTTCATTCAAATCCATCAATCTTTTCATGCAAGCGCGGCGGTTTTTGTCACTGCGTACACCAGCCGTTTTTATCAAAACCCAAATTTTTTTTTTTATTTTTATAGCAGAAGGAGGCAAACGAGCAAGCGGGTCACCTGATGGAAAGTAATCACCGCCGCCCATGGACACCCGCAAAACCAGAGGAATCGCAGGCGCGTTGCCGGCCTTTAAGGAAGGAATAGGCTCGTTTCTTGAAGATCCCTAAGTCGTAACGGTCCGGAAATACCGCCGCCGAGAGCTGGTTCCACAACACTGTAATTCGAGGCAAGAAATTTCTTGAAAAACGCACAGTAGTACACCGCCATCCATCAAGGTGATGTGGATGGAATGACAGTCGATTGCGTGTAGTGCGGTGAAGGAAATTAGCGGCAGGGATCAAGCCGAACAATTCCTCAGAACACTCCCCATGATATATACGGTACAATATACAGAGAGACGCAACGTCTCTCCGAATGTTTTTTTTCATTTAATTAATATGCAGACTTTTGAAATTTGTTACAACCAATTTTTCTGCAGAGTTAGAAACAAATCGCAACCGCATTAAAAAGTTTCATACAAAGCTCACTCTTCCATTTTCAGCAGTGTGGTGGCGGTTAATTTTCAAAAAAATACGTACTGCCCACGCTTTTCCACCTCTTCTCACGGGTGTCGTAAAAGATGACTAACGGACTAATGACTGAACATACATCCAACAGCATAGATCGAATTACCTTTCATCGGACTAACCCTTAGGAGATAGTTGTAATGTATCTATGTGTGTAATGTAATGTATCTATGTGTGTAATGTAATGTATCTATGTGTGTAATGTAATGTATCTATGTCTGTAATGTATTCTTCCCTTTTTTATGTGATAGAACTAAACATTAAAAATTGGTTGCCTGTAAAGTCGGTATACGGGCGAAAGTTTTACGTGACAACGACTTTGAGTGGTAAAATAATTTTAATGTGAATATTCATTCGTATAGTAGAGTAGAAGGATGAAATAATAGTAACAATTTAAAACATTTATTTATACAAAGAATTATATTTAAAACATTAATTTATACAAAGAATCTCGCACTGAATTTCATATTAACAAAATCTTAGGCGGGCTAACCATGCCCGAGTGGAAGGGACGCGTGCCTCTCACTCGCTCTCATTGTGAGCGCATAACGTGAGCGGAGCGTAACGCAGTTTCTTGAAGTGTCACCCGGCAAACCAATTTATAAGACGTTGTCACGTCAAAAACAACAAAACTATATACGAAACTAAACATAGATGAAACTACGTTGTCTAATAGCATTGAATCTGAAAATCTCCCCCTCTTTTCCCTTTGGTGTTAACAGTGTCGCGTAGCGGTGAAAGAACACTACCACCCCCTCTCTCCCCTTGGGTGTCGTAAAAGGAGACTAACCCAACAGCATATAGCAGCGATGGGCTCTCCACCTGTCACGCTGAGCACATGTGCAGCCGCTTGGTGAAAAGTGAACTATGGTAGAGTACCTACTGCTTTTGCTGACCTCATTGCCTAGTCTCTGACTAACCCTTCCGGGATAATAGTCGTGATATGTATGTATATATACGTATGTAATATTGAATTATACCAGGGGGGTGTCACTCCGCAGTTTAATTAAGGTTGCCGCTTGGCTCGCACGCTCCATACGCGTCGCGCGTCGTAATCGTACTTAAATATATCCATGAGTGGAACCCTACGCTTGCGCGCGCTCCTGACGTCAAATCGGTATCACACGATAAGTTTCAATTTCACGTGAAAGTCGTTAGAGAGTGAACCTTCTTTACGGTAGTACTGTTAGTTATTCTGTGATAATACTCCCAATTGGCAAAGTGCACAGCTTCGCAATTTCTGCTGACCAAGTTAATCGACTCTCATTCTTCTTCACAGCTAAAAAATTACATCCTGTTAGGGGTGGGTAGGTTAAAAAACAAATATTGGACGATTCGGAGAGCTTATTGAATAAATACATTTTAATTTTGTCTTTACAGAGAGATTTGTGGACGGTATTGTGGCTGGTGCCATCGAAGATCTCAGTGAACAGCTCAAAGAAGATGGCTATGACCCTTACGAGCTGACTGATTACATTGACCATCAGCTGCCAGTGACAGAGTGAGTAAAAGCCTATATCCAGTTCCACTGTTGGTCAAAACGACGGTGTAGAGGAATAACGTCGTATCTGCATATACAACTCTCTCGCAGATATGACGTTATTATTTGGGACCGTCGCGTCGTGCCTCCATTATTGAAATAAAGTCTTCGCTACAAACGTTTGCTAAATACCGAATAATCTGAAACACACTTATCCTAACTCTAAATTTAAAGAAGAATAGTCCGCTTTCCCACTAGTAGTATTAGAGTAACAATGTTAGGGGGGTTAGGCGGTCAGCGAAAATTCCGCCGTTATTCCGGGCCCTCGCGGGTGTTGCGCGGTGCGGGGTCTGCGGTAATTCGTAAGCGCCATTCACATTTTTATCAAAAAGTTAACAAAAATGTTTAGTTTTTAGAAATCCAAATCAGTCAAGAAATCGAAAAGGTATTGTTTATGAATTTATAGCAATTATAATTGTAAAACACAGTCGTAATGTGCATTTATATGAAATTTTTGAATTAACTTAAGGTTTTTTTTCTATCGAGCAAAATGTTTTCAATCGTGTTTTGGAAACAGTCATCCCCTCACACATACGTTCTGTAACACATATTGAAAATTTAAGCCGTTTTCACCGCCCCCTTAAATGCACAGTAAAATGACTCACCAACCAGCATTGGGCCAGCATGGTGAGTTATGGCCTTATATCCCTGTGTGCCCAACAGTAGGACTGATAGGCTGGACAATAGGACAATAGGCTAATGATAAATCTTGACACATAAACTGTACATGTGCACTCTTATTTTCTTAAGACGATTATTGCAAAATTGTTAAAATTAATAGCAAATGAAGAAAAAGCTACTAAAACAAACATTCCTGTCTTATTTCTGTCATTTTAAACGGAATTATATAAAAAGGCTTGACACGATCTTTAGTGACTCAACGTTGACAGTCAGCTAATACGATAGTTAATTCTTTGTCTCCAGCCTCATCAGACTCCGCGCCGGAGTCGTGGATCTGCTGGTAGTCGGAGTCAGCAACATCGTCATCAACCGCATCAACTACAGTATCCTAACCTCGAGGCTCACTTTTGACATCTCACTGCCACGCATCTCTATTACCGCTCGTAAGGAATACACTTTTAACTTTCAAGCCTTCCTAGACAAGTGGCAAACGCTCACCACCTTAGAATACATAATAGTACAAGTACAGAAGATTCACTCCGCCAAGTCATTTAAATAAATAGCGACTCTTGATATCACACAATAAAGTGCAATTCAGGTCGCACACCGCTCCCATACCTACAGTTAAATTTACCAAGAAGTTGCCTCTCTTTCTATCGCGTACTATCGCGTAGCTCTTATCTCTTCTAACGACTGCAGGGTGTTCGCGGGCGTACGTCCAGTCGGCTACTTGTAGCTTCATACCTAAAGTACGGAGTGCGCCAGCTCTCCAATTACTAGTGAAAAAGATTTGTTCCGGATTCGTCGTATTCCTGAGTCGTCGTATTCCAGAATGGTCGTATTCTAGATTCGTCGTAATACAGTCCACCTTAGTACCTATTAAAGCAGTGCGCGCAATGTACGACGAATTATGAATAGACAGGGAGTGAGAGTTTACAACTCGTTTATGGAGGCAGTTTTATCACAATGCTGATGAAAATGATGATGTTGCGATATTTGTATTTGTCAATCTAACTCCTCAATTTACCATTTCAGCTACAGCCAGTATTAATGCTATCGCATTTGGCTACAGAGCCGACTTCAACCTAAATGGAAGGTACTGTAATTTTAAAACATAATTAATTATATCTACACTAATTCACACTATAGGCAGGCAAATTAATACATGAAAGTCTCATGGTCTGCGGCACGGGGACGAAATAAGCATACATAAATACATACGTACATATAATCACGAATATTATCCCCGAAGGGGTAGTCAGAGACTAGGTAATGAGGACAGCAAAAGCAGTTCTCTACCATAGTCCACTTTTCACCAAATTGCGACTGCACATGTGCTCAGCGTGACAGGTGGTGAGCCCATCGCCGCTCCATGCTGTTGGATGTATGTGCAGTGTTTAGTCCGTTAGTCTCCTTTTACGACACCCAAGGGAAGAGAGTGGTGGTAGTATTCTTTCACCGCTAGGCGACACGGTTTGTAAAGTATCGGGGCGGGAAAGAAGAGTGCGGGTGCGGAACGCATAGTAGAAAGGTCAGTTGTTTGCAGATGTCACTCCTCCCTCGTCGCCCTTAGACTCTGGTGCTGTCACGTAGGAACAATGACAATTATTTTATGGTAAAAGTTCATGACAATATTAGGAGGGTTTATGCATTTCGGTTTCCCATACAAACTTCCAAGTCTTAATTTTTTAAAACCGTTAAGCCAATTTTGATGAAACTTTGCATACTAAAGTACAACAGGCAGAGCTGAGTTATTGCGATTTTAAGTCCACTATAGAAAGTTTAAAGTCGCACTAACTCAGATAAATAAACGTTTTGCGAAAATCAACCAACTATTTAGATCCCTGTATTTTACTTTAGCATGCAAAGTTTCATTAAAATCGGCTTATCGGTTTTTAAAAATTTTGGTTTGGAAATTTGTATGGAAAACCGAAATGCGTAAACCCTCCGGTAAAGACCTAAAACTTGTTTGTTTGTTTGAAATCGATTACAATTTGATGACATTACAGATTGGACTAGAATTACCGATATTTTTGGATTTACAACAATTAGTGTCATGATCAGAGGATTCGATCTATAATCTGTCATATCAGTCGTCCTATCAATACTTTAATCCATGTAATTGTCGATAAGTTGAAATAATCATCGAAATTATGTATGATACAAAACTGATTTGGATTAATAATCTGGAGTTAATTTTTTCTTTAGATATGGCGCGTTACGCAAAAAATACATTAATGAAATGTTATATAGTTCGAAATCTTATCTCGCGGAAGAGTGACAAGAAAAGGAACTTTCAATGTCAAACTGACCCACATTGTGCCAGTGTGGTGGGTATTCAAAGTCAAGTCAAAGTCAAATTATTTATTCAATGTAAACCTTTATAGGCACTTATTGACGTCAATACTAATAATAATAAAAAAAACAGTTAACTAACTTATAGTTAAGACTTAACAACTAATCTAACGAGCTATATAGTCTTTGCCAGACAAATGCGCATCGCTACCCCCAGTACCACTGCACGCCGAAACAGAATCGCGTCGAACCGAAATATAAGCCGTGGTCATAGAATTGTGTAAACATATCACTGCACGCCGAAACAGAATCACGTCAAACCGAAATATAAGCCGTGGTCATAGAATATCCTGGAACGAGAAAAAATAGCGGGCAAGTGTCTCTCCCCTAGCGACACAAACGGCTAAAATTTATAGGTAATTTATCGTTTTTTTTGGGATGAAAGGTGAAAAATTATAAATTTTTATTAGCCCGCACTTCCCATATAAACATTATTAACCGTGTCGTGTAGCGGTTAAAGAATACCACCACCCTCTATTTCCCTTGGGCGTCGTAAAAGGAGACTAACGGACTAAAGACTGCACTGCACATACATCCAACAGCATAGAGGGTTCATTCATCATCTGTCACACTGAGCACATGTGCTGTCGCTATTTGTTGAAAAGTGAACTATGGTAGAGGACTGCTATTACGGTCCTCATTTCCTATAGTCTCTGACTAAGCCTTCGGGGATAATAGTTGTGATTATATGTTTGTATGTATATACAATGTGATGGGATGGTACTTCTAACCCGTTAAGGCTGAGTACTACATCTAAATTCATCGACAAAAAAATAATATGGGGGATCCCCTCCCCCTATAATTTATGACAATTTTTACTTTATGCGATATCAAAGGTTTCATACGTCGGAGTAACATAAAAAAATGCAAACGGTAGCTAATTACACTATGGCTAACTAATAAATTACTTTGTTTTGTATGTTTTTTTTATTATTTGATTATTTTGATGAGAAAAAAAATCATTACTTAATTATTTTGTGATTTAAAACCACTTTTTTTTAAGTCCATATTATTTTTTTGTCGTTGAATTTAGATGTAGTACTTAGCCTTAACAGGTTAGAAGTACCACCTCTATCACATTGTATACATACAGACTTGTAGGGAGCTTTCCACAATGTAACAGTGTGACGACTACTCTAATATTTTATACATACATACACACAGTTACGACTACGACCCGAAGAGTTAGTCAGAGACCAGTAGGCCTAGCATACGCAACAACGAGATTTGTCGCGGACGATATTCTCTTTTCCTTCGATGGCGGGAACGACAAACTATCTCGGTTACAGTTGTCAAAACTCGATAAAATTATGTTGCATGCTAAGGTTTGTAGACAAAAATACCACAGACAAGGAAACACTACTATTAAGTCTCTTTTTGACATATCGTGCATAGGCATAACACGAAAAAACGGGTCGAGAAAATTTTCTCGTGTGGCGCATGCTGGGCCTACTGGCATTGAGGACCGCAAATACAGTCCACTGCCACCGCAGAACATTTCTGTTCAGTGACTGCTTCGATCAACAATACCAACTAGATAACGCGTTACGTACAAAACCAAATCTAAATTCTGTCCACGTGAATATATACTTATACAGCTACATTTCTTTACCAACAAACTGAGACAAAAGTTATAAAACAGTTTTAAGTTCAACCTAATTACAACCGTGGCACCCAGCAATAAAGTCACAAATCTTCTAAGTATTTCTCTCTCACTCACTCCATGCGTCCACTGCTCTGTTACACAAATGTTGGCGCGCGCGTCTATTGGTCAACGTTGGCCAAACATTTGTAGCGTGGGTTGAAATCGGTAACTGTGTTCAAAATTTAATGTTATTTGTTGTACTTACCGAAAGTAAGACACTCTGGCCGTTAAATGGCTTTCTCGGGCATTATTTATGCAACTTTTAAAAACACATTGCGGCGTTGTGAACGTGTTTACATTGGCCGTGTTTCAAGCAAACTAAACCAAATAAGAGCTCACTTCTCAAGTGAGCTGTTATTTACCGAGACACATTTTTAGCGCCGACCGGACATCTAGTTGGTAATGTTGATCGAAGAGTGACTGCCACTGTCCACGTTTCCGAGTCTCATCAAGTATAGAAAATCTGTCTATTTCATATCTAACAGCCGAAACACACGATACGACAGACTTAAGACAAGATCTCGGGCGGATCTTAAACAAGCCCTACCGCTACCATTAACAAACCAATTAGAACGATATATTATGTATCCCCCGCTGGGAATAGATCTCGGGACCTCTGGGTCTGAGACCGGTGCGGTGGCCTAATTATAATACTGAGCGGTGCTTATTATTTATTAATGTTTTATAAATGGGATTTACCTCAATACTTTTTGTAAATGCCAATGGCTGATTTGTTAGACTGGCGGTTTTCACAGCCGCATAATTATGTTCCTTGACCCTCTCATGGATTTTGTCCATTTTGTGGCCTATGTAGCTATCGTAGTTACAGTCTATCTTGTATACGCCTGGTGTTTGAAGTAGCAAAACATCCTTCGAAGAGTCCAAAACCTGTGTTGACCTTTATGAGTGGGGTGTATATTGTCGATATTGAGTACCTACTCACGTAATAGACTCATGTAGCCATATGGCCGATCTTGTCCGGTACTCCTTTGACATAAGGCATGTTTTCCGTTAAATCCCCTTTATATAGGTGTGCATAATGGTACGCGAAGGATTAAAAGTGTATAGTTTGTTGTATTGACAATTAGTGCATTATGAGGGTTTAAGCATTTCTGTTTCCCATTCAACCTTCCAAGTCGAAATTTTTAAAAACCAATAAGCCAATTTTAATGAAACTTTGCATGATAAAGTAAAATACAGGGATCTAAATAGTTTGTTGAAAACATTTTTAAAAAACGTTTATTAAAGTGAGTCACTGCTATTTTAAACTTTCCTATAGTGGACTTTAAATCGCAATAACTCAGCTAAATAAAAGTTTTTTAAAAATGTTTTTAACAAACTATTTAGATCCCTGTATTTTACTTTATCATGCAGAGTTTCATTTAATAGTTTTTAGAAGTTTGTATGGGAAACCGAAATGCGTAAACCCTCTTAAACGAATCACAAAATGGCGCACTCAAAAATAGCGCTAAAAAAGAACACACAGCACCATCACTTGACAAGTTATGGAAACTACCATGCATGCTAACTATAATAGCTTATTGGTTTGCGGTCAAGTTAATTGAAATAAGAATTGTTAGAATTACATTGTATCCTATTCTCCTGCTTCTTCTTCTTCTTCTTTGTTTTGTGGCGTTTCCGTAATAGATTTCGCCAATATCCAGTGTTCCACTTAGGAATTTTGGTTTGTACGGTAGAATAAAATAAAATAAAAATGGAGTCTCAACACGTGTTGTTGCGAAAAGAACACGCGAGAAACTCTTTTCTCCTGTTTCCAGAATTGACATCGTTAACCCCAAAGTCACTGGTGACCTGAGACTGTATATCGGCCTCATCTCCGGTGTGGCTGTTCGTTCGTTATCTCTTGACTTCACGCTGGGAGGTGTTGAGGTAATACATCTTATCTTATCTTACCACTAAGATCCTCGACGAGACTAATCTTATCTTACCACTTCTCTTTGACGACCTCCTTGGTCGAGTGGTTTGTACACCGGTTTTCATGGTGTCGCCATCTCTGAGGTCCCGGGTTCGATCCCCGGTCGGGTCAATTTAGAAATTATTGTTTATCTAAATTGTCTCGGGTCTGGGTGTTTTCTATGTATAATAAGTATGTATTTAAGTATTTTAAGTATGTTTATCCGTTGTCTAGTAACCATTTAACGAGTTTCGTAATGAAGCTTCTCTTGGGCTAGACAATTGGTGTGAGTGTAGGAAAGTTTATTTATTTTATTTATTTACCACGATCCTTCAAGAGACTTTACAGACGACCTCCGTGGTCGAATGGTTAGCACGCTGGTTCTGGCGTCGCCAGCTTGATGTCTTGGGTTCAATTCCCGGTCAGGTAAATTTAGGAATACCTTTTTTTCTAAATTGATTTCGGGTCTAGGTGTTTTCTATGTAAAATAAGTATGTATTAATAAAAGAAGCTTAATTTGGGCTAGATAATTGATGGGAAAGTTTATTTATTTATTTAGGAAAACCAACAAAAGAAACATAAATACAAGCAATAATTAGGTAGAACATATGGAATTCAAACTAAATGTCGTCTCAATTAGAGGCTGCCACGGCATGCAAGTTATTTAATATTTAGTTATTTTTAACGGTTTTCTCTTTATAGACAATTTAAAATATTCCTACCCTTTGTACGTCATCGAAAAATGAACATGCCGAGGTCTACCTCTCGCAGCACGTCAAGCCGTTGCGTCCTATCACTTTACCTTCTCATTGTAAATGAGGACACGACAGTTTGGATTGCATTGTTTTGCATTGCTACAGTAGCCAGTGGCTGAGCGATAACCGATAACCGGAGGTCCTGGCTTTAATTTCCAAGTCAGGCCAAGCATGTTTCAGACCCGCATTTGACAAGCGTGATGATTAAGCCAATACACCCATCAATTCTAGGGAAAACTTGATTTTAATGGGTGTCGTAAAAGGCGACTAAAGGACTATACCGAATAAAATGTTTACTAGAAAAGAAAATCAACCAGTCTCAGGAAGCTCGAGTGGGATTCGAAACCACGACCTTTGGATTGTCGGTCCACTGCTCTCAATCCAAAGGTCGTGGTTTCGAATCCCACCCGAGCTTCCTGAGTCTGGGTGTTTTTTTTCTAGTAAACATTTTATCCGTTATCTATATAGCATTGTGAATGCAAAATTTCAATAATGAAGATAACGCACTATAGACTGCACATACATGCAACAGCATAGAGCGGTGATTGGCTCACCACCTGTGGGGCTGAGCACATGTGCAGTCGCTATTTGGTGAAAAGTGGACTAAGGTACAGGATTGATTTTGCTGTCCTCATTGCCCTAGTCTGTGAATAACCCTTAGGGATAACAGTCGTGATTATATGTATGTATCATCAGAGTCGTCCCGTGTCAGTCGTCGCTGCACATGGGTGTTTCCAAAAACATAATTATCCTAGTACCTATTAGGTTACCTAATTATTATCTAATTCCTATCTTGATGTCTGTTACAGTCCAACGTGCAGTTTGACGCGTTCGGTCAGGACTACTCAAGCGACATGAACTATTACCTTCAGACAACGGTCCCCATAATGGTTGCTGATAACAGAGTAAGTTAAATGAATTTTATGTGATTTTTATCACAATAAAGGAAAACAGTAGTTTTTTATAACAATGAATATCAATAAAATAAGCAATGTAATGTAAAATTATGAGTTTTTTTCTTTTATAGGAGGACATTAATGCCGTGTTGGAGCACTA
This sequence comes from Scoparia ambigualis, assembly GCA_963921215.1. Lineage (NCBI taxonomy): Eukaryota > Metazoa > Arthropoda > Insecta > Lepidoptera > Crambidae > Scoparia > Scoparia ambigualis. Next base: position 7,324,544 of record OY992503.1, read on the forward strand.
CGTAAAAGAACTGATTGAAGAGAACCTGTGAACACGACCTTTATAAAAGTGCTATGAATGAACTTGCTGTGATTTATATAATATATAATATATTAATTTTCTCATACTAAGGACTCTTTTACTTTACGAGATAATAATATTTTTTTTATTTACTTAACTATAATAAAACTAGACCTTTTGGGTTTTACTTATAAACACTTCGCATTGCGGCCGGCTGCATTCAATGGTGTGGTCATCAACAGGACGTGGGTTCGATTCCCGCCTGATTTAGTAATTTTCCTCAGAGCATCAATGTCTTAAAGTATGTTTAAGCATTTTAACGCAAAAATCAATTTTACGAACTGTTTTAGGTTAACATCTCATATTTTTATCCTGAGGTTTTAACATTGTTTTGTCTCTTTTGCTGAAATTCAAAATGACGCTTCATGACATAGACAAAACATTGTTAAACTAAATGATACATATTATAAGTAAGGTTATTAAATTGTAATCTCTGAATGAAACTATTAGATACATTCTGATAAAAACAATTGTGTAGAGAGATATCAGCGGCGGCGCCCTCTAGTTCCTTATCTTACAAATAGAATACGTCGATTATAGGTTGGAGTTTTTGCTACATATTATTGATTAGTTGTTATCGTTTTTTCAGCTAGATGGCGTTTTGAAAGGTTATTAAACTTTACACTTAAACGTTAAACTTTATAAATCGTTAGCAACAAAAATAAACTAGTTCAGTTATGTAAATTTCGCACATGATCTCCCCTGAGCCCTAAAAAATTAGACCTTAACCATAATAAAATTCTCTGTCGAACCGTTAATGCGTAAAGTGGTATACAAAATAAAGTTTCTTTAGACATATTAGATATATAGGATAGAAAACATCAATTTTCTGCAGTAGAGCTGTTGAGTGCTACAAACATTCCAATATTATATTTGGGAACAGCCGATACGGCGTTTTTTCATGACCATGAATAAGATATGGCCACCTGGTCACATTGTCGCTGTGGCCGGTTACGAGTCATCAGTTTACTATGCTCGCTAAGGTGCGATTATAGGGCTCTCACTTAGATCCGGTCTTTTTCATCTTTTTCATTAATGATGTTACCTCTTGCATCTCAATCTAGTACGGTTTCGCTCAACGCTGATGATCTCAAAATATTTAGGACAAAAAAACTGTATATCGGATATCCGGCTTCTGCAGGCTGATCCGGACAATTTAGATTTGATGTACTATTAATGGTATGAAATTAAACACTGAAAAATATTTTAACATAACTTTCACGAATAAATTGAATCCTATTCATTCAGAATATCCACTGCACGGGACTCATTTGAAGAGCTCACAGAAATTAAGGATCTAGGGGTTGTTTTGGATGATAAGCGCAAGCTTACTTCCCACATTGATGCTTTAGTTACAAAATCAGCGCAAAAGCTGGACTTTTTAAAAAGACATCTGCAGGGGTTTTAAAGCAATAAAAAGAAAATTCTTCTTTACAACAGTCCTATTCGTAGTAGACTAGAGTTTGCTTCAGTTGAATGGAATCCGGTTTACGTAAATGCATCGCAAAAATAGAGTCCATTCAGAGAGCGTTTACAAGACATCCGGCGTTTACGACACATGGAATACATAACAGGGTTCCGTATGACCCTAACATTGTCCTTTTTTGGTATAAGTTCTTTCAAAATCGTCGCACAATGTTGAATCATCTGCTCTTTCTTTACAAACTCCTTAACCACAAGATATCGTGTCCTGATTAGCCGCTATTTATATTTATAAACGTTTCTCGCAAGTATCCTCGAAAACCTCCCTTGCTGCACTTTTGCATTGCCTCGCCATGGAACCAACCTAGGTCTCACACCATGCTATTGCTCGCATATGCACTATGTATTATGATATTAGCGCGAAATCTCCCATCTTAGATATTTTTGGTGTATCGCATTTTGTTTGAAGATTATGCTGCTGAAACAGTTTCATTTAAGTTGATCCCAAGTTTGCATCGAACATATTTATTTTGTTTTTTTCTTTATTAATGTTTTATATTTTAGCGTTTTATTAACGCTTAAATATACTTAAGTAAAATTTTAAACACTGAAAAATTGCCCGGAATGCGGAAGGTGCGTGGTTCGATTCCCGCCTGAGGTTGTCGTCTTTTTTCAGTGTTTAAATTTTTTTCTTTATTTTAGACCTTATATTTTTAAAATTATTTTTAAGTTCCACTTTAAATTTATAATTTTCTTGATAATGAATGCTGTGTAAGCAGTTAATAGGCCTGCACATACCTATGTAATTTCTGGCAATGCTTAAGTAATTTGGTTGTAATTATTGTGTTTGACTGTATGCTTACCATATACTCGCTACTTAATGCTAATTATTGTGAAAGTGCACATTCTTGTAATGGGGGCATGAGAGCCTAGATTGTTTCGTGATGCAAGATCGCGAAAAATTTAATTTAAGTATGGCGGGGAATGGCGAATGGCATAAACAGAGAGAGGCCTATGCCCAGCAGTGAGTTGAGAAAGGCTGGAAATGATGATGATGATGATGGCGGGGAATATTATATGGCGCAGACATCGAGAGGTTCATCAATGGGTCATTAACCGACCAGTTTGACCATTTAGTATTTTATGAAGAAAAAACTAATCGTAGGTGGTTCGTCGTTTTTTATGATGGCATATGAAAATGTTTCAGTCTATTATAAATAATCATTTATCTCAGCCAGCAAAATGTACATGGATAGTAAATTACACAGGCCCATATAACGTATTCCTTACGTATGGACACCTATAGAATCCACGAGGAGACAAGCGAGCCTCACGTATTTTTTATTTATTTATTTATTATTTATTTATTTGAAACAACAAAACATAATACTACCATTACAGAAAAAAAATCCAATGCGATAGTACAAGCACTTATAAAACTTATAAACTTATTAGGATACGTTACTCGTGTGTTCCCAACCTCTACCGCCTAAAGAGTGTCTTTTTATATTTATTGAAAGGAGGTTTTTATGCTGACCAGGATACTTACGCCAGCAACTTATGAGAGTCTCGGTATCTTTTTCATAATTTTTATTGTTTTTTAACAGATTTACAGTCTTATCACAAGTGAAGTCCGATTATATCTTTAGGAGTTTTAATTTGTTGTAAACAATGTCATTCTCTATACACGTGGACTAATCACGTCATATATTAACAAAGTGGCACATGCCTCGAATTTAACCATATTTTACTTCGACCGTTCTGACCATGCATTGCCGCTGACACCTAGGTCTTTTATCAATATGCAGTCATGTTAGAAAAAATATAATGCCATCTAGTCGTTTACAATGCCCAATTCTCCTTTTATTTCTGCCTTTTTGTAAATTTAAAATGTATTTGATGTAAGAACGATTTCAGAAGTGTTGCGTTAGGATATGTGGGTTCCTGTCGAGGCAGTGTGCAAATCCTGGCCGATTCATCCACATCAACCTGCAAATTAGGCATTATAGTGGGCATGCCTCCGGTAAAATGGCTCTATCTGGCAGAATTTTGTTGTTCCGAATTTTATTTGGCATAACACACTTGGCATAATTTTCTTTAAACGAATATGTTCAATGCATAAAAATAATTTAGTATAATTTTTACTGGGTCGAATGTTTATATGTCCGAATTCCCAATGGCATACTTTTAAGATGACAGATTTTAACTAGGCATAGTTTCATTTCGCAAAATTTCATTACGCATAATTTAGTTTAGCATAACACTTATTTAGTGCGACGATTACTCGGTATAATTTCACTTGGCATACTACGATGATGGCAGTTTTCCGTTTGGAATAATTTCATTAGGCAAACTATTTCTAATGAATTTTATGGGTGCGTATCATTTCATATAATGACATATGAACTAATTTCAAACGATAAACGTTCATTGGATATATTTTTTACTTGTTCTAAATACACTTCCACACATATATTCTCTAACAACTTTTTCTTAAAAGCTACATTGGTAGAATAATCATATTCTACATCATAATTTGATATAATTTTTGCTTATAAATAAAAATAGTATTTAACCCTACATTGATTTCAAATATTGACTTGAAAAGTTAATACGTTATGTTTTCGTTGAGGCTGTGCTAAAAATTCAGTAACAGAAACGAATCGCGGCAAAACCGACTCTTGTCTGCCCTACGCTAGAGTGTAATTTAAGCCCGCATTGGCGCGGAGGGGCGAGGCGGCCTTCGCTGGCCAGAAAGCCGAAGCTGCTGTGGTGAGCGAAAGCCATATGCGACGATAAGCTAGCGTAGGACCGCCGGAGTCCCGCAGCGACGGAGCCATGACAGAAACCATGCATGCTGCATGCCTGCCTGCAAGCTGCATGCCTGCCTGCCTGCTGCATGCCTTCCTGCTTGCATACTGAATGCCTGCTTGCCTGCAGAATGCCTGCTTGCATGCTGAATGCCTGCTTGCATGCTGAATGCCTACTTGCGTGCTGCATTCCTGCTTGCATGCTGCTTGCTTGCTTGTATTCTGCATATTATCGCATAGTACCGCATATACCTGCATGTACCGCCTGCGCCATGTGCCGCGTCCCGCCGGCGCGCGCTCGCGGGGCGGTGGCGTAGGTTTCTATATCCGCCGCAATATCCATGTCCGCGTGTTAGCCCATCCTAACACACATACCATTGAGCAAATGTGGCTAGGCGTCAAACTAAATGGTATTAAGGTGGCTGTAGGTACAGCATATCGTCCTCCCTGGTCTAATATAAAGGATTTCCTTGAAAGTCTCTCAGAGTCAATCTGTTTATTTGCAACGTATGACCGAATCATATTGTTAGGTGACTTCAACGGGTGTGTAATGTTTGATATAAATACTTATGGTCTAACGTTCATATAATATAATTTCATTTCATATAATTTCATTTGATATACCAACTAACTTAATATAATAAACATTTAATATAATGCACACATATATAAACGGGATTTAACGCAAAACTATTTAGTAAAGGCATCCTACGCATACCTTTTATACCCGACGTTTCGACCGAATTGCACCGGCCGTGGTCACGGGCTGACTGCTGTCGCGGTGTATCGCCTCCGTTGGCGTCGAAGAGTCTTCATCCACCGTCACATTATTTAACAAACTACCGTCACACACAACACTAACGGTGTCCCTATTCCGTATACAAGCCTTATTCTGATAGTTAGCCGATTGCGAGCTAAAACGAAGTTTCGTTTTTGCAAACACTGGATTCCACGCTGATGATAGTTTGTGACCATCTTCCCAATTGAAATTGTTTTGATGTTTCTTAACTTCAATCGCTTCACGCACTACTCTTGAATAAAAGTGGCGATCTGTGGAGAGGACTTGCGTACGATGAAATTCAATCCAGTGATTTTCAAAAATTGCTTGCTCTTTCAAGTAAATGTTCTGCAATGGCTGATTTGTTAGACTGGCAGTTTTTTACAGCCGCAATATGTTCCTTGACCCTCTCTCGGATCGTCCGTTTTGTCTGGCCTATGTAGGAACTACCGCAGCTGCAGTCTATCTTGTATACGCCTGGTGTTTGAAGTGGCAAAACATCATTCGGAGAGCCCACAATGTTGTGGACCTTTATGCCTGGAGTGTATATTGTCGGTATTGAGTACTGACGTAATATGTGGCCGATCTTGTCCGTCACTCCCTTGACATAAGTTATATCCTGTTTATTTATGTGTGCATACTGGAACGCGAAAGTTTAAAAGTGTATTTAATATAATTTTAGATTCTATAATTTCATTCTATATAATGTACATTTGATATAATAGTCAAATGATATAAAACATTATTCATGTAATTAGCAAGCAGCATGCAAGCAAGCAAGCAGCATGCAAGCAGCATGCAAGAAGCATGCAAGCAGGCATGCTGCATGCAGGCAGGCATGGAGCATGCAGGCAGGCATGCAACATGCAAGCAGGCTTGCAGCATGCAAACAGGTATGCAGCATGCAAGCAGGCATGTTTTCTGTCACGGCTCCAGCGCTGCGGGACTCCGGCGGTCCCACACGAGCTGAGGAGCAGGTGGGTTTAACGTAGCTTCGGCTTGCTGGCCGGCTTCGCCGGCCAGCCTCAGCCGCGGCAGTGAGCGAAGGCCATCTGTGGGCCGCCTCGCCCCTCCGCGCCTACGCGGGATTAAATTACACTATAGCGTAGGGCAGACAATCCTACGTGGAGTCGGTTTTGCCGCGAGTCGTTTCTGCCACTGACTTTTCTAGCACAACCATAACGAAAACACAACGTATTAACTTTTTAAGACAATATTTAAAATCAATTTAGGGTTAAAATGTTATTCTTATTTTGAAGCAATAATTATATGAAATGAAGTTTTAGAATATGATTATTCTACCAATATAGCTTTATAGAATAAGTTGTTAGAGAATATGAGTATTATATCAAATGAATAATATGCGTAATGTTGTTATAGGAAGTGTATTTAGAACAAGTAAAAATTATATCCAATGGACGTTATGTTCTTTGAAATTAGTTCATTTGGCATTATATCAAAAGGCACGCACCCGACTTCAACATCAATTTCTTGAAGTTAAACGACCCCAACACCCAAAAATTTATAAGTTTTTTAATGTGTTTTAGCCTTGAACAATATGTATGCCAGCCCACACATTTCACAGATCATTCCGAATCCATGATAGACCTAATAGTCTCTGATACCAAAATCAACAAGGTATGCGTCAATTATATACCTGATCTCAGTAGTCACGCCTTTTTAAATTGTGAGCTTAATATTAAAAAAAACTAAACCCTTACCTAGATGGCTTGTTCACCGTAATTTAAAAGATATCGATATTCAAAGTTTCAACGCAGACTTAGAGTCTGTTGCGTGGGAAAGTCTAATCTTTAATAATGTTAATGACACTGTAAATGCTTTTCATACCTTTATGATAGATATGTTCGATTGTTATGCACCATATGAAAGAAGGTATAAAAAAAATTATGGCTACCCCTGGATAACTCATACTGTTATCAGTTGAACAATTTACACCATGTATATCAGTTGAACAGTTTAAACCCTGTATATAAATTTGAAAAATTTACAGTTGGACAGTTTAAACCATTATCAGTTGAACAATCATTATAAACATTGGTCGAAAACTTACATGAAGCACAGTTACATATTGTGTTTTCATTATTATAACAATTTGAAGATGAATTGCATTTATTTCGCGAATTACGTAGTTTAACACTAAAAAAACTTTCTTTCACTACACTATTGTTTTGCGCGTTAGAGTTACTAGTATTATTAAATGTGCAGGACTCACCCAGTTTTGTTAACTTACGGCATTCACTTTTTACGTGTCCGTATTTCTTACAGTATAGGCAGACCAGGCGCGGCTTTTTCGTCGCTTCTGTGGCGGCGCCGGAGTCTCTTAACACAGGCGGGGCGTAGGCACGTAGCGCTGGAGTTGATGCGGCGGCGGCCGAGGCGCGAGCGAAGGCACGCGGCGGCGCCGTCGGCGGCGAAGTCTGCGGCGGCGCGAGCGATTCGGCTCCGGGAGACGCCGGCAGCGAAAATCGCGCAGCAACCAGAGGCGGCACCGGAGTGGGCCTGGGCGGTGGCGGTTGTACGCGATGACTGCACTCGTTCCATACACTCGTTTTCCTTTCCGACTCACTTATGGAATCTGCGATGTTTTTCGCCAGATTTAATAGTTCAGTGAATGTTGTGAACTTTTCTCTACGTAATCCTTTACGTATTTTGTTGTTCATTAATCCGTAGATCATGTCTAGTTTTGCTTTCTCGGTGACATCTTCCTTTGGCAGTTTGGACATTAACGCTCTTATTTTTGATACAAAAATGTCCGTGTTTTCTTGGCCTTGGGGGTTTGAAAAAATTTCTAAGTAAATGCGGTGGGGTGGGCGTCGGATTGGCCACGGACTGTTTCATAAATAAGAGTCATTATAATTTGGCTTCACGTATTATTTTATTTTATATTGTATAAAATGTCTCAAAGATACATTGTTCCACAATACGTTATTGTTGATTTTATATTTTCGTTTCTTTTCACCTAACCGTTCTACATCCGACACAAAAATGAGAGGTGTTATGTCGAGACGTGGTGTTTGTTCTTGACATTGTGTAACATTTACCTATATTTAGGGAGTGACACTAAAGCTGTGGCAACATTTTAGTAACCGCACACATAGGCGACTTTTTTTGTGCATGTGTGAAAATTTTGCACATCGAAGTTACCTCTTTATTTTATATATCTCAACTGACCAACGAAACGTGACGTGTCTATTTTCAAAAGTTTTATTATGGCAACATTTTAAACTGTCAAACGATTGTGTTAGTTTAGTGTACTTGAATTTATAATTTTGATACTTAAATACCTTCTTTTATTGTTCATGTCTATTATTTTACATTTTACTCTGAAAAACTACATATAATTGTAGTATGTACGTAAACAATTCTAGGTTAATTCTGTATACTTACTTACTTTTTCCTTTCATTCAAAATTAATAACCTAAGTTGACTCTCCAACCAATTTGTGTTTAACGTTAAACGAAACCAAAATAGTAATGGATTAAGGCAGAAAGAGATAGAAACTTATGCTCTCTCTATAGTTATAAAACTCAATGGGTTATACCTACTGGGTTTCAACTTATAGTACTGAGTTTGGACTCCAGTATTACCTACAACTTCATGTATTCCCCCGAACCCCTTGAGTCCTCAGTAAAGATGTGGGACTTTACTGAGATCTCACGCGGACTTCTTGAGAGAATTTGAAAAGAGATAGTGTTGTGTGATTGTCTCTCTATAGTTATAAAGCTCAATGCTATTGACCTTTCGTTGGACTCCTGGGTGGCCATGTCATAAATCTTAATTTTGCCCGTGTTTCATAAAAGTTAAGTACCTACTGATACTGTTAACTAATTTTATTTGACTCCTCAAATAATAATATTAGTTAGCATTTTTCTGTTTAATGAACTATTTGACATCAAAATTGGCCTTTGCGTCTATTGCAGACGATTTATGGTGCAATGCTGGGCAAACACCGTTTTTGGTGGCTGAAAAGTCCGATGCGAGAGCGACACGTTCTACCGCAGGCCTGACAATAGAGACAGACAGACAGAGATCCCTGACAGATGGGAATGAGTCGCCTTGACGTTGTCTCTTTCTCTTGTCAGCAAGTGCCGCGAACCAGGTTTTATCGCAAAACTTGCGACCCTCCAACACGTGTTTACGCCACTCCGTCCGTTTCTCTGCAAGCTTTTCCCAGTTTCTGTGGTCAATGTGAAAGGCAGACATGTCTCTTTTAGCGCAATCCTTAAAGCGAAGCAATGGCTTCCCAACGTCTCTTTTTGCATTCGCGACAGCACCAAGAAGAACAGGTCGTGGTAGTCGGGAGGGTTCCATCCTGTACACATGCCCTAGCCAGCGCAAACGTCTCTGTTTGAGAAACGCGGTCAGGCTAGGCAGCTGTGCTATTTCTAGAACCCTTTCGTTTGTGATCCTGTCTTGCCATGATATGCCCAAGGTTTTACGAAGGCAGCGCATATAGAAGGAATTTAAACGACGTTCTACTTTAGCGTATGTCGTCCAGGTTTCGGCTCCGTACAAGAGTATGCTTAAAATGGAAGCTTGAAAGACCAACATCTTGGTCTTTGTTGTGAGATGCTTGTTTTGCCATACTCGAGTACTAAGCATCCCGAACATGGTCGGCGCCTTTCCCATACGTATGTCGACCTCCGCATCAAGCGAGAGATTGTTCGTGACGGTCAACCCTAGGTAGCAAAATCTGTCAACTACCTCTAACTGCGCGCCATTAAGAGAGATCGCTGGGGCCATGGAGATACCTTGTACTAGCACAACGGTCTTTTTCGTGTTTATTGACATGGCAAGCAGGGAACACGCCTGTGAGAATTGATTCATCATTAACTGGAGCTCACGTTCGGAGTTAGCAACGAAAGCTGCGTCATCAGCGTACAGAAGACTGTTGACGAAAAGATCCTCTTGTTTTCTTTTAGATTTGAGGAGGGAGATGTTAAACATCTTTCCGTCGGTCCTCGTGTGTAGATACGCTGTTGGCTATCGCCGAAAGCGGTATGTAATATAAGCGAGAAGTATATACCAAACAGGGTAGGAGCCAGGACACAACCCTGTCGCACTCCTCTGGAGACCTCGAACGGTTCTGATAGATTTCTAATAAAAATATGGACTCTTTGACGTCACTAATATCATTAGACTTGAAATTTTATCTATGAGAAATATTTGTACGTTAAATCTACTCTGAAATCGAATCCAGGATGAAAAACTTAAACAAAGGGGCTATTAAGCAACCACTACAATTAAATAAAACCTTAAGTGAAAAATGGTTTGCAAAAATTATATCTTCTGTGTAATCTGACATTTTTTAATAAGCTTTTTTATAAAACTTTTCTTTAATTTTGATTTTAAATTTATCAAGATCTAATTTCTGAACATCATTTGGTACTTTGTTGTATAATCGTACACACAGACCCTTAAAAGAATTTTATGGAGCCTAGTATAAGGTACTGCTAATTTGTTCTTACTTCTAGTGTTTAATTTGTGAATATCACTGTTTTTTGAAAACATTTCAATATTTTTATGAACATATATACAAATATATTGTGATGCAACTGTCATTATACTTATATATCCTTAAATCTCTCTCTGAGAGATCACCAGCCTTTAGGTTATATATTGCTCGAATAGCTATCTTCTGCATCACAAAGATAGTTTGAATGTCGGCAGCATTTTCCCACAGTAAAATGCCTTACGACATTACACTATGAAAGTAACTGAAATAAACTAATCTAGCAATCTAATCTAACAACGTCAGTTAACTGACGGATCTTCATTACTGCTTATGCCGCAGAGCTAAGTCTATTCGACAATTTGGCTATATGTGGGCCCCACTGAAGCTTAGCCTCCAACATGATGCCTAGAAACACAGTGGTGTCCACAGGATTTACATTCTTATTCTTAATTTGTACACTAGGTATTACCTGCTTAATATTAGGCAATACAAATCTCACACATTTGGTTTTTCCCTCGTTTAACAGCAAATTATTTACAATAAACCAATGTACAATCTTTGAGACCGCATTATTCACATCGTCATAATTTGGGTGTCGTCGTTTCACTTTGAATAAAAGTGAAGTATCATCAGCAAACAATACTATCTCATGACTGTCTTTTACAGAATAAGGTAAGTCATTAATATAAACCAAAAACAAGAATGGACCAAGTATTGAACCCTGCGGAACTTCCATTGTAACCACTGATCTCGAAGATCTTTTACCGTTAATGTCGACCTTCTGAATCCTGTTACTCAAGTATGAGATTAGAAGACTCAAAGAAGTATCCCTAATTCCATAGTGGTGAAGCTTCCTGACCAATGTTTCATGTAGAACACAATCGAAAGCCTTGGATAAATCACAAAATACCCCTAGGGCATCCTGTAAATCCTCCCAGGCATCAAATATTTCAAGTAAAAGCTCAACACCGGCATCAGTTGTTGAGCGACCCCTAGTAAAACCATACTGTTTACAATGTAAAAGTTTATTTCTATAAAAATGAATTCGAATTTGGTCTAGCATCAACTTTTTAAAAATTTACTAAATGTGGGTAGCACAGAAATAGGTCTAAAATTAGTGGGGTCAGAAGTGCTACCTGATTTAAATAATGTTATTATTTTGCTATGTTTCATTAGGTCAGGAAAAACATACAGTCAATGCGTTCGTTAAATATGCAAGCTAGAACTGGAGCTATTGTCATAATTACTGATTTACGTCCACGAAATTACCCCACAGATCAGCGGTTTTCTTTTTGGTGAGAGTGTTAAATGTTTTTATTATTCCTCCAGTGCAAATTTTTTGAAAACTAAAATTACTTTCACAAGCACATTCTCCTTCAAAACGGATTCAGCTACAGTGGGGGAGGAAATCAAGGCTTTTGTTATTGAAACTGGAATGTCAGTAAAAAGCCTCTCAAATGCTGCAGCAACATCAGCATCAGAAGTCAAGGTTTTATTATCACAACGTAAATTGTACTCATTATTTTTTTTTGACAATTCCCGTTTCACTATTTATAATATTCCATGTCATTTTTATTTTGTCATTGCTATTTTTAATCTTAGAACTCAGATAGTTTGCCTTGGCTAATCGGCATACTCTTTTGAATAACTTTGAATAATTTTTAACATATATTTTGAAGTCGTCGCTGGTGTTATAGTTGCGTTCACCATAAAGTTCATAAAGGCGTATCCTACTTTTGTGAATACCAATTGTAGCCCATTCATTAAAAGTTAGAGTACCACTAACCGAGATCTTTTTTGGAACAAAAGAATTATTAAATTCTGAACAATATATGTTAAAAAAATCATTATAAAAGACATTAGGGTTGTCATTGTATTCTAAAAAATTTAATTTTGTATATAGATTGCTTTTAAAGCGTTCCAGCCGACCTGCAGTTTTTAGCACAAAAGTGATATTCTTTTTCATCACTTGCTTACGCTGGTGTGGAAAGCTGACCATTTGGCCACAATGATCAAAGTCCAGGTTATTAATAATTTGCTTAGCCAGTGGTTTTACATTTGTATATATGTTATCAATACAGGTGGCCGAAGTGGCAGTTATTCTTGTCGGCTCCAAAAATAAATGATTCAAGTTGTATGATACAAATAAATTTTTAATTTTTGTTGACATTGTGGAATTTTCTACCAAATTTTTATTAAAATCACCGCAAACAATTATTGTTTTACCTCTTAGAGCATTAAACCAACAGGAGACGACACGCGCACTAATTTCTATGCAAAAAAGTCTGTCATTTCCTGAGGGGGGAAAGAAACACACATAGAAATTGTTAACACACTAATGCATTTTTATATGACGTCGCTACGCACGCAAACGACAACATTGTTAAACACAAGCATAAAATAGAAGCACACTATTATATTCTCACACATGGATAACCTGTCCGTGCACTAGTCTAATGTCATATTTATGTAAACGCCTATAGAGGTTGACATTATCGATTATTTTTTTTCGATAAGATAAAGACAAAGACAAAGATGTCAATAATAACAAAAAAGTATTTTTTAGAATATTATTTATTTAATGAATCTTTATCTATCTATCTACTTTAGATCATGATATTAAAGCACTCTTAATAGACGATTAAAGTTTATGTAGTACCTATATAAAACATAAACTATTCATCCTTCCAAAATACGTATTATGATGATTTTTAATAATATTACAATGATGGGTTTTATTTCGTGTTTTATTTTAAAGCTTAACCTATCTAAAGAAACTCCTAGGAAGAGAAAACTTAAAAACAACTGGAATACAAAAGAGAAAAGATCAAGAGATTGCAAGCAAGAAATTGATATTTAAAGAACAAGGTAAATGATTTAACTGAACTCTGAAACGATTTGAGTGAAGTCTTTAATATAACAGGAAGAACGAAACATTTTAGAAAACATTGGAGTGGGAGAGCATAAACAATTAAAAAGACAAATGTAAATGAAAGATAGCGATAAACTTCTTCGAACAAAGTATTCGCCTAAATTAAGGTGTTTCGCACTTACCTTAGATTATTACTCTCTTAAAGCGTATAATATCTACGTAAAACCTTTGGAGCGTGCTTACCCCTTCCACAGGCTCTGTCAAAGTGGTACGGCTATATCGACGGTAAACCAGGCTTTACAAAAGAAGCTCTGAATGCTCTAAAAATGACAGCGGAAAAAGTCCTGACAAAATTTACTGTTGCTCTGATATTCAATGAGACAAAAATCATGCAACATAAAGAATCATGACCAGGGATCCAAAAACGCAATGTGTGATTACGTATACGGATATTATGTTAAACATGGCTTTGATTTCGTGACTGATAATCATCTCAATATCACAAAAGTTGCTTGTTGGGATAAACAAAATATTTAAAATACCTATTGGTTATTTTTTTGGTAAAAAGGACTACTGGTAGTCAAATAGCGCAGCTAGTAACGAATACATTAACTCTGATTAGCGATGCTGGAGTTGAGGTAAAAAAGCCTTGACTTATGTGACGCTGCAAAGGCAAACAGCCATGGGTGAGGAATTTCACTGTTGTTTTGACTAAACCGCCAACATCGTTTCTGGATCCTATTTCAGGTCAAAAAGTTCATTTCTTTCTTGACCCATCTCATATACTAAGGTTAGTTCGTAATTCATTCGAACATTACGGCTGTTTTACAACTGTATCGGAAAAAGGGATAACATGGAGCCAGTTACAAAACTTACACTACCTACATCTAATAAGAGGAATTATTTTACATAGCTAACAGATTGAGAGCCAAACATTCATTTTAAAATTAAAATAATGAGGGTGAAACTAGTTCTTTAGTGAAATCGTTGCAGATACGCTACTTTATGCAGAAACACTGTCCACTTAGCAGAATTTTCTGAATCAAAGCTACATCCCTAAAATTTGTAAATGATTGTGTTTGATATACTAGATTCTCGAACGAGGCAATGTAGTCTCAAAGAGCTCTTAGTATCGAGAATTATAAAAAAGCCTTTAATAGATTAGGTTAAATTCTTGATTATTTTTCATAATTGCTAAGTTTGCTAAACTACAGTTTGACGGTTAGGTTAGGTTAGACTTGTGACCAATAACAGAGAGGGCCCAGGCCCCCCGATCTCCCCGTGCAGTCTTTGTTCTGTTAGTCACGTTTAACGACACCCAAGGTAAGAGATGGGTTGGTAGTATTCTTTTAGTGAACCGCTATACCATATGGTACGGCGGCCACAGACGCCTTCTAAACTAAGACAACTCTGGGCAAAAACCCAGACGGATGGCAACTCTACATGAGAGATGTTGTGATTTTGTATGTAAAGTTGTGAGATGTAAAAACTTATTTATGTCTAATATTTTTGGAGTTACTTATGCTACGTAAGATGTTTATGCCTATAAATTAATTATCTATATCGATATCTCTTTGTTTTCTTTAAAGTTTCTCTAAAAATGAAGAAGGAAAACGCGGGCAAAGTAAAGTGAAAATGTTTTGCCACCTTTAAATTGCTAAGCCATTTTAAGATTTATGTTGCGATTTTTGAAGCCAACATTTATAACTGGGCAAAGATGCGAACGTGATACTAAAAATGATCAAACATTTAGTACCGTCGCATGGTGAGTTTGGTGGGCAAAGTTAGGTAGATTATTTTTGAATTTTTATACAAATATTTGGGAAACAGGCCTGACACAAATGTAATCAAATTTTAGATAATTAATTAATTAATTTTAATAAATTATGTAAATTTCGAACGTTCTTATGAAATTAAATATTTAAGTAGGTGCCTAATTGTTTTGTTCTTTACCGACTCAACTTATATTTCTAACATTTCGGCTCACTCACTCACAATCACTTTAGAATACTAAGAAAATACACTTTGTTTGCTGGATATTCAGTACCAAATTGTTGAAGCCTACCTACCTACGGAATCTTCGGTTGAGACCCTCGCATAATTGGAATCAAACTTCACAAGGTAAGTTCGTTTGATTCTTAATTATACTTCGGGTCTCAACCGAAGACGATTACTTATTACTTGCAGATGTTCAGAGCATTGTAATGTTAACACAATAAAAATAAAAAATTATGTCAATTTAAACTTTACAATATGTAGGTAGTTTTTTATAGTTGCGTAAGCCTCCTTTAAACCTTAAAAGATGCATTTAATGGCTATCGATGCATTGGTCGTTTTCTAAACAATGACTTTAACAATTTCATTTATTTATTTGATTAAGTATTATTATTTTGTTGTAAATACTGCATTGACAAATTCATTCTAATTTGTACCTAATCATTTCTCCAACAGTATTAACAAATACATTTAAGTGACTTAGCCCACAACAACTCTGCGAAACACCTCCAGACTAGATCTGTGAGCAGTGCGAGCAGTAAATGCCGAGCGACTACGTGACTGTGAGCTCCAAATACAGACAAATATCCGTATCGGCATGCGTCCACTGTCTTAAAATCCTTTTTTTTTTCTTTTTTTTTTATCTGCAACAAATGTTTGTGACCGCCTTTTTATGAGGCTGGCACAGCCAGCAACAAATAACTGGAATTCTTACAAATATTGGACAATCTGATGAGCGGTTACTAAACACGCGTCCTGAAGTCTAAATGAAGTCGGTAATTTCAATCACAATCACATAATTTTGTATTGATATATTATTTTTGATTAAACTAATAGACTGCCTTTTTTGAGCAGAAACAATAGAAAATATAGTGTAAGAATCATAAGTGACAAATCATTGATTATGATCTGATTCTAAGGATAGTCCTGGAAATATGGTTTAATTAATATGACATTTGTGTCCCATGTTGAATTGTATTTTTGATTTGGAGCAATAAATCTTAGTTAGTGTGCACTTAACAAAACTGTGATAAACACATTCATTCATGGAAAGTAAATTACTTCCCTTATATGACAGGTAAAGTAGACCTATGCGTATAAACAACATAGAACCTTCCTCAAACTTCTTGGTTAGAAATGATAACTTTATAACTATCAGCTTTGAAAAGATTCAAGTTATTATTTTTCGAATAAAGCTACCAAGATATTATCATATACAGTACTGATTTAATGTTACTGATTTTGTTGCAAGAGATGTAAACATATATCTCAAGATGCTCGTGGTATACCATGTATCGCCTTGAAAGGAAATTAGGTATAACAAATATTATTTAGGGCCGAAGAACATTTTTCTTGGACAACAAGTTTGGGTCACATTGTATACCAAGGATGTAAATTCTAATCTGTACCACATCAATACCTTCTGCTTTATCCAATGTATATTAAATGTAAGTGTTTTTTTTTTATAACTTGGTCAGGATTTCGTGATGCATTCTGCGTTTGTAAGGGTTTGTAAGGTCAAATTATGGCTTTGCCAATAAACTAATAATATGTGAAAACGCATGGTAGGAGAGTTACCTACTCCGTATCTAAGTATATTCGTATAATGTTTTCACAAGACTGGATGTAGGATGCGAATACATAAAAGTTTCTGAATCAATTAATGCTAAGAATTTCTCTTGTTCAAACAACTTGGTGTAGGTAGGTAATTCAAACCGCAACGGCCGCTGTGCATGCCGTAGTCAATATTCTTGAATTCATCTAAATCTCTTATTATACATTTATGTATAAAACAAGATATGTTGCTCGGTTTTTTAGTAATGCTTTTGTAAGTGTTTGTGACAAACCCTATGACTCCAAAAAGGTGCTTGTACTCGTAGTTTTATTATTCAATACACACTCGTCATAATTTGAGCTTATTTTTCGTGCGTAGGTACAAAACATAAACTAAACAATTATTGTAGAAAATTCAAATATTATGCGCAATTGTTCTAGAACCGGTTCCAGTAATTTCGCAAACACAAATAGGCCGAACAGAAGAACATTAATTTCAACTGAGGCCTCAAACTAAACCTTAACTTTTTCTGATCAGCTTTAATTGCAGTAGATACTTAATTCAAAATAAGCATCTTGAATATCAATTGTTGACAATAGTAGCTGTGATTTAATAATTTAAGGGCAGTTCGATTCTTTTAAATTATTTTGAAGCTGCTTTAAATTTTAAGTGAATCTGTGAGATCCTATACATTGTTTTTTGTAAACTTTTCCCGACATCAAATAAGAATCAGACAAATCAGTCGAGCCGTTTTTGTGCGCTTAGCAACACATTTGGCGATTCATTTTTATCTATATGAGATAGTAAGTAACAAACATTGTTTTGAAGTATAGTTGTTTTGTATAGGTTTGCCGGGAAAATGAATATTACATTTACGAATCCAATGTAAAACATTACGATCCCTAGTGAGCTCACACTTTCTGTCATTCAGTCATAAAAATAGGTCAAGCGACTGCAGGAGCTCTGATTCCAACGTCTCTCTGTCAGATATCCGGCGGAACCTCGGCAGTCCCTTGGCGGTGTGAATGGTGCTGGTGGGCTTGATCGCAGCTCGATAGCTGATGATACTACTACGCACAGTGGCGCCCCCCCTATAGTTTAAAGAACCTCGAAGTTGATCACAACTTCAGCCCGGGCATCAGCCCGGGACTCTGTTCAGAGCGTTGGATTTTTGTTTTCTTTCCGAATCAAACTTGGTTAAGGCATTAGGGGTCTTAATATTATTATGCTCAGAAAGTGAAATTTTAAAACTTTTATTCATTTATTTAAACATTATCTCCAACAGAGCTTATTATTGTTATTATTTCAATTTCCTAATTTAGTTATGGAGCTTCGAGGCTTATGTACATTATTACTATTTTTTTTTATTATTATTATTATTTTTTTCATTTATTTAAGTAGGTAAGTAAGTACTTATTTTTTATTTTTTTGTTAGTATTATTATGAGTAACCCTTTATTTTTATGAGGTTCGTCTCTGAGAAATTGTAGAATCCATGGGTGTCCAATGAAAGCAGGCTATCTCGAACTGACCGTCATATACGGGGACAGATCGAAGATCTTAGTGGCGCAGCTGGCACGGGCACAGGCGCTTGCGCTGCAAACAGCGCGAATGGCCAAGCTTCGTTTCTGCCGCTACTGGTTGAGTCATTGTAAACATCAATGACATAGTTTAAGATGTCTTCACCAAATCATTATTGATAAGTAAACCCGAAGATAACGAAACGTTGAAAACATGTCCACCCCAGGCGGAAATCGAACTTACGTCCTCAACAATGTTTAGACTGCTTTGTTCCACGGATGACGTGGAAACGTGAAACTGTTAGGGTGAAATAGGTATGGCCTCTCACGGTTTATGTGGAGTAGAAAATCCTCAACACAGTTAAAGTGGAGTTAGAAACCATGAAACGGCTATCGTGGAATAAAATAAAGCCTCAACACTGTTAAAATGTACTAAATACATATTCCCGAAACGGCTTGCTTGAAATAAAATATAGCCTCACTCAACCCTGGTAGAGTGGAGTGAGTATCTTCGACACGGCTTGTGTAGCCGCTGTGTCACGGAGAAAGTCTAATTCTTATTCTAATACAATTAATAAGTATATATAATGCTGAGGTCTGACCTGGCGACCGCGTGGCGACTCCTTTGCTTCCAATTCAGAGGGGTTCCTTGGAATTTTCTTTCTTGATGTTCCAATTGACAATTGACAACATCGATATAGCCTCAACACTGTTAAAGTGGAGTGAGTATCTTTGACACGGCTTGCTTGAAGTAAGATATAGCCTCAACAGTGTTAAAGTGGAGTAAGTATCCTCGAAACGGCTTGCGTGAAGCCTCAACACTGTTAAAGTGGAGTAAGTATCCTTGACACGGCTTGCGTGGCGCTTCAATACTGTTGAAGTGGAGTAAGTATCCTCGACACGGCTTGCGTGCAGCCTCAACACTTTTAAAGTGGAGTAAGTATCCTCGACACGGCTAGCGTGGAGCCTCAACACTGTTAAAGTGGAGCAAATATCCTTGACACGGCATGCGTGGAGCCTCAACTCTGTTAAAGAGGAGTAAGTTACCTTGACACGGCTTGCGTGGAGTAAAATAGAACCTCAGCACTGTCTAATTGGTGTAAGTAACCTCGATACGGCTTGTATGGAGCAAAATCAATGACATTCAATGTCATTGAGTAAAATAAAGCATCAACACTGTTGAGCAGTTATATATCCTCGACACGTCATACGTTTAGTAAGTTAAACACTGTTACAATGGTGTCTAAGTAAGTAGTTTAGTATTTAATGAATTTCTTGTTGTAAATGGCTATTAATTTTGTTACAATCATTATTATAGAACCCAAGAAAAACCAATAAAAATGAGGGTAGATAATTTTAATGATAAATGATCTTAGTTCCTTACAACTATGATACATTCCTTAATAGTTAATTTTCCTGGTAAATTAGCGTTATGTTCCAATACCTGCGTGTCGTAATATCGTTGATACGACATTTATCACTATTCACCGACACCGATAATGATAAACGCCTACGTTTTTCAATTAAAAATGATTTCTTTACTTTACGAAGAATACCGTAATGATCACTGTCTCTCAACTTCGAACTTTAACATTTTCCCATCTTATTAAATACATATTTAATTTCGTTACGAAAAGTACGTGTGATTCCGATAACACAAAAACACGTAATGACGTCTCGTGACGCGGGGTTGCCAGTGCAGGGAA
This sequence comes from Scoparia ambigualis, assembly GCA_963921215.1. Taxonomy (NCBI): domain Eukaryota; kingdom Metazoa; phylum Arthropoda; class Insecta; order Lepidoptera; family Crambidae; genus Scoparia; species Scoparia ambigualis. The sequence goes on from OY992503.1 coordinate 7,344,737, forward strand.
CGGAAATAAGATATTTCTTTTTAGGATATATTTAAAAGTGTGAAGAAGATAGCACCATCTCATGTACTGCTGCATGTAATAAGTAATCGTCTTCGGTTGAGACCCGAAGTATAATCTTACTCTCATATCTTCTGAAAGAAAGGGTCGATATGTATAAAGTACTTTGAGGCGATAGAAACAATTACGTACGGCTTCCTGAATATGTTTTTCAAAGCGTAGGTTAGATTCAAAGATAACTCCAAGGTTTCTTGCCTCTGTAACCATCTCGATAGGTTGATTTACTAACCGTATATAAGGCTGATTCTCTAAAATACGCGAAACCTGCTTGGCAGAACCATATATTTGGTCTTTTTAGGATTCAGCACCAGTCTGTTACAGCTAGACCAATCAGATAGACTTTTTAAATCATCATTTATCCTCTCCACTGCCAGAGACGTCTCATTTGGATAAAAACTATAATACAGTTGAACATCATCAGCATATAGATGGTACTGACAATGCTTAATACTTTCAGTGATGTCAGCTGTATATAAAATGTTGAGGATAGGACCCAATATGGAGCCCTGGGGGACACCTCTGGTCAGGACCTCGCATTTTGATCGAACAACGAAGCCATTCTCCTTTCTCACTTCCACAGTTTGTGAGCGGTTCAATAAGTAATTATGGAACCAGCAAACTGTGGAATGGTCGAACCCATAGTACGCGAGTTTTGAGAGGAGCAATGGTATATCTAAGCAATCGAAGGCGCGAGAATAGTCAATCAGTACAAGAATTGTACCCCTATCATGGGAGGTAAGAATATTGTCCACAACATCGAGGAGGGCCGTTGCTGTACTTCGTTTTTGACGGAAACCAGACTGTGCTTGAGGAAGCAGGTTATTAGATTCAAGATACTTTATCATTTGTAAACTGACTGCCTTTTCAACTATTTTGGAAAGGCATGGTAGAATACTAATTGGCCGCAGGTCACTGAAACTGACAGGATTTGACTTCTTGGTCACTGAAACTATCGACGTCACTGAACGATCGAAACTGCGTAACCTGGGATCCCTCTGCCTGGCGAGCGAAAACTCGACCTCGCTTCGTCCACGCAAAACGCCACTGAAGCCGACGACACTCCTTGCGGACCCGGTGGAATAGCTGGCGGTTGTGGCGGGTTAGGCGCTCGTTGAGGTAGACGCGGCCACTCCCCGCGGACGAGACGGAGCGGCGCACTCGCGCGGCCTGCAGCAGCTCGTCGCGCAGGCGGCGGCGCGCCAGACGCACGACGACGCGGCGCGGGCGGCCCCCGGCCTCGGCAGGCCGCGGGCCCACGCGCTCCGCAAACACTACGTCGCGCTCCTCCATGGTGATACCCAACCGCGCGGCCAGCACGGTCATGGACTGCACGACGCTGACGCCATGCTCCTCCGGTAGTTGGCCGATTTCTAGGTCAGCCAGAAGAGCTTCCTGGTCATGGTCGTTCAGCTCCTGCTTCAGCTCCCGAATCGTATTCTCGAGCTCGACTGTATCAACCGATTCAGCTTCCGCCGGCTTCTGCTGCTCTAACACATCCAACCGTCGCTCGATGCAATCCATGCGCGCAGATAATGACTCGCGCAACTCTTTCATCTCTACACGGAACTGCCGCATCTCCGTCATGAAGTCGACGAACTCCCTGTAACGCCGCTCCTCCTTGTTATTTTTGTCATCTTTGTTTACAACGGGGGAAACATGTGGCGGGGGTGGCGAATCGTGTATTCCTTTGACTGGGGTATTATCGCTTTTGCGGCAAGTTTTTTTACAATTTGGACACACGGACTGGGTGTGTCCAAATTGTAAAAAAACTTGCTAATATTTGTCTTTTCTGGAATATTTAAACATGCTTTGTGGTATTTTAACGAGCAATTAATACAGGCAGCGCCACCTGTTGCGGAAAGAAATTTACCACAAGCTCCACAGTTAACCATGATTCGGGTGGTTACGGCAAAAAGCGCCACGAAATATTTGCAAAGTGAAAGTTCCGCTATTCGCCGAGAGATGGCGGAGTATTGTTATCGATTAGCGGGTTTAGGCGGGTTGAGTTTCAAAATGTCTTTTTACAGTGCACCCTCCACCGCGAAATATAAAGACTAATTCAAAAATTTAATCAGTGATTTCTCTGTATATGCTAAATAATAGGTGACACCAACAATTGTACAAGCGCACTAGCACAACACAAACACAACCAATAAGGTAGCAACCTGAATTTAAGCGTAAAAATAAATTTAATGACTGAGAAACTGACACAGTGACTATACGCGTAGCCGTCTCTGACGTCACAGAAAAAAAAAAGCTATTTTAGCCTCGCTTTACAACGCTACAATGACGGTCTTTTTGAGCAAGAGGAGTTAAAATATTATTTTAAACATTGTCTATGATTTTTTTCAAAACGATTACGTCCGTTTTTTGCCGGTGGCGGCACTGACACTGAGAGCATTATCACTGACAAGTGGGGATGCGTTCATAGAGAAAGTATGAAAAACACTGTGCCGGTACTGTGTCGGAACTGTGGCTTCACTGATATGTGTGAAGCAACCTTTAATTTATAATATTACCCGAATCATAAGCTATACACCTGTTCTCAGTTTCATTAAAATCCGTCCAGCGGTTTTTGTGTGATGCGCGTCAAACAAACAGATATACAAAAATTTTAAAAATGATTCTAATGTTCACGTACCCTTCATCCCCTATATTATGTTTTTCCAAAGCCCAAAATTGAATAAAACATTAGGTACGTACACTTCACCCACAGCTGTCAGTGTGACTGGCTCGGGTACGCCGATTTCGGCGTAGTATTTGTTGCCGCATTTGACAAGTACGACGGAGGTATCTAGTCGAGCGCAGCGAGACCAATCATTAATCTAAGAGAAGCAACTTGTTTATCCAAGCTTTTGGCTGATGTTTGAATACAATAGGATAGCGATAAAGCTATTTGTCGCATAAAATAATTTGGCAGATAATAACTATCTCTTGTCAAATAAATATTACTAACACAAGTTAGTGTCAATTAAATGCATTAAGTCATTTTTGCAAAATAAATGTAATGTCAGGTTAAGCTTATATCTAATAGAATTTTCCTCCTGTGGTAAACTACTACAATAGGGTAATGTGAAGAATATATTTTTTTTTTCAATTAACTTAACCGAACTTTCTAAACATTTTATAAGGCTTGTTTTGTTCAAATTACCCCTATTACCAACAAATATTAATAATGTGCTATTAGGGTTATATTTATGTTCTACAGCTTTCTTCAAAATATGTTGATAGGAAGCACCCGGCATACAATAATTATTGATAACTGAATGTCCCAAGTCAAATAACAACCGATCCACATTTTTACCAAATTCATCACTAAATAATACTAAGTCACTATTACAATCTGTCCTACATGGAATCTGGTTGGTTGGTATGTGTTGTGGTACATTTTTAATTGTGCACTGACTAAGGGAACCTTTGGAAGAAACATCATTCAATTCGACAGAGAAAGAATCACATGGGATTGATGAACGGCTTGGTAACTGTTTACATTTACAAGTACGGTTACTTGTGAGTGAATCAAACCCTTCATTGTTACCGTTACACAGGACTACCAGTTCATCAATGGCCGACATGTGTTCTTTTATTAGACTTTGTGAAATATCATATTGCTTAGTAATAGATATAAGCGAGTCCTTTAAGTGTTCAATTTTAGTTTGTAGAATTTGTGTATCATTTTTATATTTTAAATTTTTATTATGTAGTTGTGACGAGTATATATCCAATTTGTCAATTAAGTACAATCTTTCTCTATTTAGTTTTACATTTTTAATAAAAAATTATGCTTCTTAACTAATTTTTGCGTTTTCTTAATGTACTTATTAATCTTAATATTTTTTTTTGTTTATTTTTGCTACAGCCAGAAATCTTCACTGAGTGGTTGCTATTTTTATTTTCCTAACATGAACTGAACATGAACATGAGTAACAAACAATACATTAATCTAATTATTGCAAAAATATTTTTTTTCGACAACTTTCTTAATTTTACGCATGAAACAATAATTCTTACATGAAAATATTTGTACTGATATTCCGCAGGTCATCCGCCCCATCCTAAAAAAGTATTTTTTTATTTTTAAACCAAGCGCGTGATGGTTTTGTACATTTTGCAGAATAAAAACATTGCTCTAATCAAATTGCTGGGTCTGAAACTTCAAAGCAGAATTGTTCTCATTTTTAATATCAATATGATTGATTTTACTTTGAAGTTCATTAAGACACTAATGTCAGTTTTTGCGATCGCGTGGCACCCCCTTAAGAATACGCTAAAGACCTCCTAAAATGCGAATTTAAAACAATTAAGTAGTCAGTTGTAAATAAAAGTATAAAAAATTACCTTCCACTGAGAGTTGAGTCGGTTTCATTGCCGAAGGTAGAGGTTTCATTGCTGTAGACAGCGTGACACCCGCGCGGCACCCCCTTAATTTCAACTAAATCAATTCAGCTGAAATTAAGGGGGTGCTGCGCGATATAATAACAAACATAATATAATTTTCATGTAAGAATTATTCTTTCATGCGTAAAATAAAGAAAGTTATCGAAAAGAAATGTTTTTAGGAGTCATTGTTTATGTATTGTTTGTTATTGTTTAAACAAATTGTTTTAAATTTCAACAAGGCCACGACCTTGTGCAATGATCAGGCTAACTTACGTAAGTTCTTTTAATGTATTTAACTAATTCAGCGCATAGTACAAGTAACTTTAAAATACGTACACACAATTACGTAATCACAATTTCGTGCAGGATCCCCTTAAGTAGTTAGAGAAAATTAATAAACGTCATAGTTGACCACGAAGCCTACGCACTACAAGAACGATTGGAAAACTGATAAAAAGCGACGAAGACATCAGTCACGTTTATAGCTCATTGAGCTGTTTCATCCTACCGTTAAGACGTGTGACCAAACTGAACGTTTGGTGAATGCAGCGTATGCTACATAAATCCCTTTTTTTTTGCAATTGTTGCAATTGTTTTCTATCAGTCATAAACTCTTTGAAACTACACTGGCCAGCAAAAATAAGTATCACACTTTTAAATATTTTTTTTCTAAACTATAGAAGTTAGAGATATAGTTTTATAGCAATTTTATCAGCTTTCTTTGAAACTATAGTAAATTATACAATAGTAACATTTTTAAGTCTTGTATGTCTTATTTATCCTGTGTACTTTAAAAGTTATTACAATTTTAAAAGTGTGATACTTATTTTTGCAGGCCAGTATATTCTAAACATAAGAAAAGTAAAAAAAACTTGTCATTCTTACCAATGATTACCGAGACACTAGGGAGGTAAACCTGGGCCCTTATTCTGTAACGATTCCTTGTGTCAAAACCACGTTAATTCCTTAAAAAGTTACGATACCTTCCCAAAAACGTATGCGTTTGACGTTTGTGCGAGGTAAGGTTTAGGTATGGAATCTATAGATTGCGATATAGAATCAGGGCCCTGGTAGTACACCCTATTGTTGATGAAGTTGTAACTGAGGTTGGTGATGTTGATGTCACACAGGCCTACGACCACAATTTCCTTAATGGTAGTCACCATTACAAGGAGGCTAAAACGGGGGCGGTTAGAACAAATTAAATAATTTAAAATGTAGCAGAATCCAATCCGAAAACTATTGCAGAGACCGTAATTTCCAGAAGACTGACGGACAGTCGTCTTAAATTAATTAAAAACTAGCTGCTGTTATTTTCAGACTTAGTGAATTTTTTTTAAATTTATTTATTTAAGAAAACATACAGTCATACACAATAATAACATTTACAAATCAATTTACTAACAGACCAGATAGTTCCATTAAATGTACTTAACAAAAAGAACATTTTGCACGAGTTTGTACAAGGACCTCAACGCCTATCCAAAACGAAAAACAAAGATATAAAAAACAAAGACAAATCATTAAAATATCAGTTCCTTTATAATTGTCTATTAAATATGACATCACCAATTTTTTGTTTGAACATTGTTAGGGATGAAAAATTTATTTTAACATCTTTTATGTTCATATCATAGTAATTTATTCTGTGGTCCTAGTGAAAATGGCAATAAGTCGAAAAACACGTTTTATCACTACAGCAAAACAACTTTTTTTAAATTAAATAACACATAACTTTTCCAATATAAATTCTATAAGAAATCTTAGCATACCGTTGTTTTTAGTTTTTTGCATAGCGTATCTTAGTCTTTATTATATCTCTTTAATTCAAATAGTTTTAAAAATGGACAGACTTAGGTAGTTAAAAAAAAGAAATAATTTTGTGTGTAACGTCAACATTACTAAAGGTAATATTACTCTTACCCCTAAAATTATAAATAAATTAAGCAAGATTTTGGCAAAACCGTGAAAAACCTATTTATTGATGTTTGAAAATCTTACAACATTTTTCACGTCTTTTTCGTTGATGATCGAAAGGTCTATGTCAATTCGAGCATATAAATTATCGCAAATACTCATACTTAACCCTTATAACTTGGGGGGGGGGGGGGTTTCAAATAAAAGTACTTATACATCATCGATATATAAAATTAAGTATTAAACTCGACAATATGAGTTATCAAAATTATAATGCGCATTTTTTAGGTAACTAGTTATTTTATGTATAACGCATTTATTATTATTACTTTTAAAGACCAGTATATAAATTAAAAATTCTTATAAAGTTACGTTTTCTGAATACCTAAGTTTTTAATCAGCCTTTCTACAAAAATATTCAGCGACTAGTTAGATTCTAATCATCACTAATGAACTGAAAGCTTGTCTGTGCCATTGAAGATGAAGTTATCAAGACGAATAACTACCGCAAATATATTATGAAGGATAGTACGGTCGACATTTGCCGGGCATGCCGCCGTCTAGGAGAGTCGCTTAGACATTATTATTTCCGGTTGTTTTCATCTTGCTAACGGAGAGTATTTGCACAGATACAATTAAGTAGCCAGAATAATTCACCACCAACTTGCTCTTGAATATGGCCTTGTTGAATCAGAGCTGCCGTACTATAAGTACGCACGCGCCGGTTCTCGAAATGGTCATGCATCGCTCTACTGCGATCGCTCTATCATCGCGGAAAGGACTATTGTCGCCCATAAGCCTGATATCGTGGTGGTCGACCGATCTCAGCGCCGAGCAACATTGGTTGATTTCACCCTCTCATGATGAGAACCTCGTGAAACCCGAGAAGGACAAGCTTAGTAAGAACCTTGACATGGCTCATCAACATCTAGAGAGGCTCTCGCTAAAAGACGTCAACGGACAGATACAGCAGGCTGCTCTCCTTGACACGGCACGTATTGTCAGGAGGTTCCGGCTGAGTCCTTAGTCACGGCGCATTGCGCAGGCGGAATTCGCCGCGCACGAAACAAATACTCGACATGTAAGAACCTGTCCGAAATGCGAGCGGGTGCGCCTACATACTTTATTCCTACGCTCCGCAATCGGCCTGCGCGATGCGCCGTTACTCAGGACAGCCTCACCCTGCAGCCCTGACCACCGATAGCTTGGGCCTATCCCCGCTACCGGTGGCAGACTAGGTTAAGTTTTTTTTATTATATTTTATGTTGTTTTGTTTTTTTTATTTAAAATGTTGCAAGAAATTTTACTTCAGACTTAAATTAAATAAAGAGAATAATAATAAATTCGAATCTGGAAACAAGTAAAAATGTATGAAGTCCCAATTGTTATCTCTACTTCCAGCGTAGTACCAAATTATATCCAAAGATACCTGAAAATTATAAACCTAACAAAATAGTAATAATAATAACTAATTTACAGGAAGCTGCTATTCTCAATTAAACTTGGTTTAGGATATAAGTCGTTTAAAAAACAAGAAAGTAAGGTTTTATGTAATAACTATGTAATTAAACAGATCGTACTAAACAAAGCGAAAAAGCGCTAACTCACCGTTTATTGAAGATGTGCGCACGTTTAAGCAGCCAGGCGACAACTGATGGATGGGATGGTACTATTAGTGCGACGCCGAAATGCTACCGCTCCCTCCCCTACTTGCTCCCCGCGTAACCTTCGCTAAATTGCTTCGAATTTGTCGGTAAACTTTAATAAATGTAATAATTTAAAAAAACTAATAACTGCTGGGTCATCACTTTAGGCGGTGCATAAAGATTTCAGTTGAATAATACTCGGGTAAACTGATAAGGTCATCGTGGAAACGAATATTTCAATCGCCTCTGTGGTCTAGTGGCTAAGCCACCGGTTTTAGACCCAGAGGTCCCGGGTTCGATTCCCAGCGGGGGGCACATCTTTGTGTGCTCGGTTTGGTTGGTGGTAGGGCTGTTAAGACCGCCTGGCTAGCTACCACCATCTTATCTAAGTCTGTCGCCATAACAACGATTTTTATAGCATTGTTGTGTTCCGTACAGTTTGAGATAAGATAGCCAGTTCCTCAGTGGTTGAGGGTTCCGGGTGAAGCGCGCTTCCACCTTCGGCCTTATCGTCAGTTACCATTAGGTGAGATGAAGGCCAAGCGCTTACCCGTTGTAGAATAAAAAAAAAATATATTAATGCAGTTAATCTTTTCACACCAGCGCTTCAGTTGTGATTTTCATAGGTGATTAAAGCTATAAGAAAACTCATATCACTTTTCACTAAGCATGATTAGCTTAAAACCTGTTTTAACTTTAGTTATATCGCGTTCAACAAAAAGAATTTGTCTACAAATATTGTGAATAGCAGTTAAAAAAAAGTTGTCCCCTAATGACAACGTCATTCGGCATTCACTTAACCATTCTGTAAAAAATAAGATCTTTATTAGTGGGGTAATCTTAAACCTCTTTACATCAATCTGTAGAGATTTTTTTTGTTAGTCAAAATCATACTTTTTCAACTTAAACCCTTTTTCACTAGGACCCCAGATATCTGCAAGAACGTGAAATAAAAGTGTTTCTAGCGTAATTTGTAGAACAAGGAGTATAATAAAAAGTACTTTTAGAACGCGAGGAGACTCTAGGAACTTTCAAATTAATTAATTAAAGTAATGAAGCAGAGAGAGAGAGAATTTTACCGTTGATTATTTTATAAAGAAAAGATTCATCCAAATAAAGATGTCTATTCTCTAAAGAGTCTAGTTTATGCCTTTTAGAGGCCTTGTCATAGTCAACAAAAGAATGCCCTGTCCGATAGTCTAAAGCTTTTAGAAATTTGTTTTGAATTTTTTTATGTGAACATTATGAACGGACTATTTAGGGTTTCAGACGACGCATGAAAATTCTAACAAAGATCGAACGAAAGATAGAACCTTATATGTAAAAGGCTGTTTAAATGGTATAGCTAGGAGAAGAATCATGCCAAGCTGCTTGAAAGCTTTAGAGACAATGTTATCAACGTGCATGTTGAAATGTAGCTTGGCATCAAGAATCACTCCTAGGTCCCTGATTTCAAATTCTACAAGTTTGATCACATAATCAAAGGTTGTAGGGACAAGTTTACAAGTGAAAGATATAGTTTAACATTTATCAGAATTTAGAAACAGTTGGCCTTTTTCACAGTAGAGTTCAAATCTATGCAAATCAGACAGCAATTTAAGGCAGTCGTCAGAGGAAGAAATTGCTCTAAAAATATTAGTGTCATAAATAAAGCAAGTAATTCGTATCACAAAAATAAGAACCAACATCGTTATTGTAGATTGTAAACAGAAAAGGGCCTAAATGTGAACCCTGCGAAATGACCGAGGGAATTTGGAGGAATCGTGAAGTGTTTTCAAATAACCTTTCAAAGCTACAGCTTGGCTTCGATTAGATATATTAGAACACAGCCAACAAATTAGATCACCGTGTATACCGAACTTTGATAATTTCGTGACAAGTGTGGAGTGGTTTATTTGGTCAAAAACTTTTGAAAAGTCGGTATACACAGCATCCAGCTGGTAGCCCGCATCAAGAGAGTTAAGAAGAAAGTCTGTTTACAAAACTAATGAAACTGATGAAACGAAACATCTAGTGCCGTATGATGAGGGTCCTCGAGGGTGAGTGGAGAAGTACTGGCCGAGACGCCGGAATTAGAATTACTTAAGATGAGGTCAAGAATACAGCCGTTCTCATTAAGACAACCGTTATACCTATTGCTTTAAATTAGCTAAACTCATGAAGTCAAACAAGACTGTAGCCATGTGGTCATTATTTGTATTCAATAAAAAGTGTGTGCGTTTCGTTGGTGACCATAACGCGTATGATATGTTGAAATCCCCTAATAATAAAAAACAATCATAAGGATATCAAAATCTTAGTAATAAGTACTTACACAGACTTGGGCAGCCTGTGTTTTTTAGCAAAGTCGAAATTTTAACGGTCGTAGCAGTCATCTTTCATGTGATGCTTGAAAGGGGTGTGTAATGTTTGATATGGTATGGAGATCGGTATGGATATCTGCTGCGATCTGAACCAAAAGAACTACATCGAAACCGTGATTAAAAATGCCTCACGTAAACTCGGTGTCCTGAACAAGGTGCGGCGATTCTTCACGCCTGATCAGTTGTGTCTATTATACAAAACACAGGTGCGGTCTTGCGTGAAGTATTGCTCTCACCTTTGGGACGGCTCCGCAAAGTACCTTCTCGATGCCTTGGACATATTGCAGCGCCGCGCTGTGCGCATTATCAGCAATGCGGAGGTCACTAAAACTCTCGAGCCTTTGCAATTGCGTAGAGATATTGCGTCACTCAGCGTCTTTTACCGTTTATACCATGGCGAGTGCTCTGAAGAACTCTTTGACCTCATCCCTCCTTCTCTCTTCCTCCATAGGAGTACGCGTGCTGCTCTCCGGAGTCACCAATTTACAGTCTCTAATATTCCATCACGCATAAAGAAATTTGGTGACTCGTTTCTTTGCCGCACTTCCAAAAAATGGAATAATCTACCAGCACACGTATTTCCTCCTACCTATGACATAGGGTCCTTCAAACGAGGCGTGAAGAAGCACTTTGTGGGCCGGCAGAGTGAGGGTGACTGATGCTACGATTCTTACGCTGCACCAGTTGTCCTCGCGCCTGGACTTCATTTCCACTTAACATCAGGTGGAGTGGGGTCATTTGCCGGGCTAAGTATAAAAAAAAAAACTCGGTCGAAACGTTGGGTTGAAAGGGTATGCTTAGAATGCCTTTACTAAGTAGTTTTGCGTTAAATCCCGTTTAATGTGTGCAAACATTAAGAAATTATTTAAATTTACATTTAAACTATTTTGTGCCGAACATCCCCAAGAGCCCGCCTACTTCGATCTGATGGGTGCGCGTAGTTCTTTCGACCACATTTTGTTACCTACGCAGGCCGTACTGCGACACAGATTAAATAGCGAAGATGCGACATTAGCAAGAAAGTTAGTAGGCCTACCTATTTATCAGGCCGCACAAGTTGATGAACATGGTAATGTTGTTTGATAATTGATACTTTTACCGCCTCTGCGGTCTAGTGGTTAGATTATGATAAGCCCAGTCTGAGAATCCAGAAGTCCCGGTTTCGATTCCCAGCTGAGAGTACATTGTATTCGGTTTGGTTGGTGAAAGGGCTTGTTTCACCAACCAAACCGAATACAGTTTACCTAGATAGCTACCACCATCTTATCTAAGTCTGTCGCCATACAATGGGTCAACAAAACGCCGACGACGTAGAGAAAGACGCAGTGAGAAATTAACTAATGAATAATAATAATGAAATTAACCCTAGTTATTATGCACCTAAGAATGACACACCATCAAATCGGGTCTCTCGGAGGACGGAGATTCGTAGTTAAAAAACTGTTCTCTGAAAGGTTTACAATTACTCTCTACAGTTGATAAAAACGGCCATTTTGTTAACCCCGGCAATGAACTCAAACCTGTCACTTCCTCAAAACAGCTGACCGCCAGGGTTACCACAGCATCATTTCTTATGAAATCTTAAAAAAGCTGTTTATCTAAAATTATCAATTTTTAAGGAAAAGTTCTTAGAAAAAAGTTATTCACTATCATGTATACTATACTCTCCTTTCGGCTTAGTACCCACTTTCCGACTTACGTTGTACATAAGAATACTACACACATAAGGTATTACAAAAAAAAAAGGGACTACTAGAAGAATATATATAACGAAACGGGAAAATGGGGAGAATGTAGTAATGAGATTTGATAAAATAATAACATTGAAAAATAAATATACAGAAAATACAACACCTGCAAACAAACAAACAGACTAACAAAGAAATTAATACTAATAGAAAAATAATAAAAGGAAACCAAACTCGCCTCCCGATAATAATGTATATTATATAAGAAGACGGTTTGGTTCATTTAAACCACAATGGAGTCGTATCTAAATAAAAACTATTCCCCTACACCTTCCACATCTGGAACAAAACATACTGACTCACAGCATCAATAGCAATCAACAAAGGCCCCTCTAAGAAAAATAAAAAATATAAATATAAGACAACAAATCCTTCCCAATCCGGGCTGTTCACCGTGGGTATGGTAGATCAACACCCTCCATCCATCATATATATATATATAGCAGCACTGAATGTAAGATCTTTGGCAGGAACTGGTAGACAAGAAGAATTGTAATTTGCTCTACAAAACTTTAAGTGGGACATACTGGGACTCTCCGAAGTAAGAAAAGAAGGAACTCACATAATATAATATAAAGATTATGTAATGTTATACTCAGGAAACAAAGGAAGAAATAGAATAGGATTTATAGTAAAGAACATATTATATAAAACAAGTTTTTTTTTTTTTTTATACTAAGCCCGGCAAATGACCCCACTCCACCTGATGTTAAGTGGAAATGAGGTCCAGGCGCGAGGACAACTGGTGCAGCGTAAGAGACGTAGCAACAGTCATCCTCACTCTGCCGGCCCACAAAGTGCTTCTTCACGCCTCGTTTGAAGGACCCTATGTCATAGGTAGGAGGGAATACGTGTGCTGGTAGACTATTCCATGTTTTGGAAGTGCGGCAAAGAAACGAGTCACCAAATTTCTTTGTGCGTGATGGAATGTTAGAGACTGTAAATTGGTGACGCCGGAGAGCAGCACGCGTACTCCTATGGAGGAAGGGAGAAGGAGGGATGAGGTCAAAGAGTTCTTCAGAGCACTCGCCATGGTATAAACGGTAAAAGACGCTGAGTGACGCAATATCTCTACGCAATTGCAAAGGCTCGAGAGTTTTAGTGACCTCTGCATTGCCGATAATGCGCACAGCGCGGCGCTGCAATCTGTCCAAGGCATCGAGAAGGTACTTTGCGGAGCCATCCCAAAGGTGAGAGCAATACTCCACGCAAGACCGCACCTGTGTCTTGCATAATAGACACAACTGATCAGGCGTGAAGAATCGCCGCACCTTGTTCAGTACACCGAGTTTACGTGAGGCATTTTTAATCACGGTTTCGATGTAGTCCTTTTGGTTCAGATCGCAGCGGATATCCATACCGAGCATGTTAATACTGCTCTGCAGGCCTAGAGATGTACCCTGAAGAGAGGGAAGGGGAAGGAATGGCGACTTTTTCGCTGTGAACGCGCACACCTGTGTTTTCTTGGCATTGAACTCCACCAGATTATCGGAGCCCCATTTAGAAATGAGGTCCAACACCCGATCGAGCTCAAGGACAAGATTTGCTCGCTTCATTTCGGTGTCTACCCGCCCAGCCGTTGGGTGCCCGTTATATCCCCCATGCACTGTGCTATCATCTGCATAGCAATGAATGTTTCCAAGAGGAATCATGTCATTGATATGCAGAAGGAACAGCGTGGGGGATAGAACGGAGCCTTGAGGAACACCAGCGTTCACTGACATGAACCGCGAAGCGCATCCATCCGAAAGGACACGAATTCTACGCTCATGCAGGAAGCTGGCAATCCAGGCACAGTATTATTGATTTCAAAGTAATATCCGCGAGAGTTGCCAGACTGGACATGAATATTGATCAAAACATTTTTACTTTTATCCAAGTTTATGCACCAACATTAAAGGCAAATAACACCGAAATAGAACACTTTTACGAGTACAACGACATTAGAAGAACTTCTGAAAACCCTCTATTGAGATTGGTATGATTAGGAGGGGTGTGTAATGTTTGATATAAATACTTATGGTCTAACGTTCAGATATTATAATTTCATTTCATATAATTTCATTTGATACGTGTGTCACAACGAAAGTTTTGAGATACAAAAAAAGTATAAAAGTTATTCAATTTTTTTTTATTACAGTTTCTCAAAATACTCTCCATTAGCTTCTATGCATCGATTCATCCACCTAAACCATGATATATAGCATTCCCGGTACTCTTCTTCAGGGAGGTCTTCTACGGCCTGCAAGTAGGCATTCTGTGCATCGTCATGACTGATAAATCGCGTGTCACGAAGTCCGAGTTTGATTTTCGGAAAGAGGAAGAAATAGCAAGGAGCTAAATCGGGGCTATACGGAGGATGACACAATTCTTCACAATTGACACAATTCTTCAATATCTGTACTCTTCAAAAAATCCTTGGTGACAATGACCTTGTGCGGCGACGCATTGTCATGATGCAAAAAGAGCCCCCTCAAACCAGTTTTAGGTCGTTTTTGTTTTAAATTATTAAATAGAGTAGGTAAACACACTTCAATATACAACTTAGCATTCACAGTTTTTTGGTCGTCACATTGTGGCCACATGACCACTTGCCGAAAAAAATGTGGCCACCATTTTTTTCCCAACACTTCGCCCGCGTTTCACCTTCGTTGGAGGTTCATCATCGGGAAACACCAAAATTGTCGATTGCCGCTTTGTTGGTGGATCATATTGGTAAATCCAACTCTCGTCTCCAGTAATAATGTTAAAAATTGACCGTCCTTCTCCATGATCAAATTTTCTGAGCATATATTTGCACCATGTCACGCGAGCTTCTTTTTGTTCTGAAGTCAGCGAGTGAGGCACCCATCGTGAACATAATTTCCTGACTCCAAGTCGGTTGTGTAAAATTTCATTAATAGCTGGCGATGAAATCTTAACGACCTCTTCTATATGTTTATAAGTCACTTTTGGGTCTTCCCTTAGAATAATAACGCTATAGAAACCAAGTTCGCGCGCCTATTTTGAAGCACATTAATTGGAGCCAGAAATGGCACCCTACGCCGGACCGCTCCGTAGTGTTCAATGTGACAGCGCGCCGAACGTGTCTCGCGAAAACAAAAAAAAAATGACGGTTTGTGCAGTTAAATTGTGTCACAACACATCTGAAAAACAAAAGAAGTATAATAACATCACTTTTCACAGGTAAGCTTTCAGTATTTCATAGTATCTTGTAGTTAATTAGGTTAAAATATAAACGTACTGCAGTGTGATTCTCTAAGTTAAAGTCTCGGTAGCAGCGGCCTGCGCAGTGCTGTCTCTTTCATAATCATAGAATTGGAAAGAGACAGCAGATCACGGCCATGCGCACACGTCACGCGTGTGTGAATCGGTTTAGTGCTTCATTTTTGACAGAGCGCTTTTATGAAGACTATCTTTCTATAGTGTTATTATTCTAAGGGTCTTCCTTAATATTTTTTTTCACAACTAGGACGTTTTCTTCTGTAACTGAAGTCGCGGGCCGGCCACTTCTTTTCATTATAATTTAAGGAGAAAATTCCTCGATTAAAATTGAGCAAAACATCTGAAAACTGTTGCACGCGATGGTGCATAGTCCCCAAACGCCGAAACTAATTGCTCTCTGCACTCACATTCATTTAATCCAAATTTATAATCGTACAAAATCATCGCACGAAAATGTTCTCGCTTAAAATCCATTGTTGACGATGAAAGCCCACGGAATTGAAACAAAAATCAAACGTCATTTTTTATTTTTAAATATTTGATCAAATGGTTTTCTATGTTCGAATTACAAATAATTTATCTTTAAAAAAAGGTTCAATCAAGTTGCGTTCTTTTCATAAATTTTGAGTATCTCAAAACTTACGTAGTGACCTTACGTATACCAACTGACTAAGGGTGGATTCGACCAAAATGGAATAAGGTCTTATACCTAGATTAAATGCCGAATTTGTATAGACTAATCTTGGAGTAAGTCTTATTCCAGTTTGGTTGAATCCACCCTTAATAAAATTAACATTAAATATAATTTTAGATTCTATAATATACTTTTGATGTAATATACTTTTGATATGATATACATTTGATATAAGATTCTAATGATATAAAATATTGGATAAAATGTTTACTAGAAAAAAATCACTGGTTGATTTTTTTATTTATATTCTTAGCATTGTGAATGCAAAAATTTCAATAATAAAGATATAAAATATTATTCATGTAATAAGCATGCAGCACGCAAGAAAGCAAGCAGCATGCAAGCAAGCAAACAAGCAGCATGCAAGTAAGCATGCAGCATTCAAGTCTTTATAGAAAAAGTTGTTAGAGAATATGAGTATTATATCAAATGAATAATATACGTAATGTTGTTATAAGAAGTGTATTTAGAACAAGTAAAAATTATATCCAATGAACGTTATGTCCTTTGAAGTTAGTTCATTTTTTATTATATGAAATGATACGCACCCTATTAGGAGACTGTAACTCAAAGATAGGTAAAGCTACCTTAGATGATAAGTTAACTATCGGACCATGGGGTTACGGGATCAGAAATAGGAGAATTACTCCCATGAAAACCAAATGTATATCATGAATACACATTAAAAAAAAAACTAAACATAAGTGGACATGGCAGTCGTCTGATGGGTCACCGAGGAATGAAATCGACTTTATCATTACGCATAGAGCAAACCTACGTGATATTAAACATATACATCGAGATTTTTCATTGGTTTTGGAGCCGAAAACGTTATAATACAAAAATAGTGTTGTACCTATTTATGAAATAATAATCGCTTTACGAGCTACGTAAAAAAAGTTGTAAAAGTGACTTTTTGTCGAAAACGCGTAGTAACGTTCTCCTTATCTACTCACTACACCGTGACCTCTATGAACTCCCGGCCGGCCGCCTGCGCCGGCGGCTGTGCGGGGTAAGGCGGAGCGTTTGAAGCACGTTTGAAGCGCCTCGGTCATTGACTTTCGTAAGATCGTCCAGTACTAAGGGCTCTTACATTTTTTATGAATATTTTTTTAATGATTTTTTTATGGTTATATTTTTACATGCTAAATAGCTTCTACTGATGATAAACGTGAACAGGGTTTCGGCTCCAAAACCAATGAAAAATCTCGGTGTATGAATAATCTACAGATCACAGGTTGGTTCGAATGACTTGGATGATAAATAATAAGTCGCATTGTAAATCGAGATCAAAGTTAAGAAAGAAACAATCAACTTCCACCCCCTGGAATGCGAATATTTGAAGGACATTTTCATGAAAGAGACAGATGAAAGAAATATGACTAGTGACATCCAGACTACCTATACCCAATTAACAGATACTATGAAATAAAGCGTTAGTAAATTACCTTAAATAAAGAATAACAACAGATTGGACTATTTTGTACCCAAATAAACTGAATCTTTAATTAAAGAAAGAACCAAACTTAAAAATATAATATCCAAAAGTCAATCTGAAAAAAAAACGTTTAAACGGCCATACCCAAAAATCCGTAAACACCTGAAAAGAAAAATAAAATCGAATTAACTAAAAACATACAAAGAGGAACTACAATGAGAGGATCTAGAGGTAACAGGTTTATAAATAACTCTAAACCATGGATAAATGTACTAAATAATATTGCACAGAAAGAAGTTACAAATAGAAATGACATTGTGAAAATAGCTACAGATTTCTACAAGACCCTTTATAGTTTTAACAGTCAAACAATATATTCATCTCAAGTTGTTACTACTAAATATACAGAAGTTCCGGAGTTACTATAAAGTAAAATACGCGATAGAGTTTCTAAAGGCTATGAAGAGTCCTGGGAAAGATGGAATAACTAATGACGTCATTAAAGCGTTAATAAAACCACATACTCTTCAGACCCGGTTGTTTAATGAAATCTTAAAACAACAAAAATACCAAACCAATGGGAAACTTCAATAATAACTTTACTGTACAAAAAAGGTGATCCACGCAATATAAATAATTACAGACCAATAAGTTTTTTTCAAACATTATAATTATAAGTTATTCACCAGCATTTTATTGAAAAGGGTAAAAAAAAGGTAATATTTGAACTGTAAAGCCTTTAAGACTAGAAAAAATTGCGACATATTCGAGATAAATAGAGGTGTCAGACATGGTGATCCTATTTCACCAAATTTATTTAATGCTCTACTTGAATATATTTTCACCAATTAATTTGGACAAAAATGGGCATAAATATAACTGGAAAATATTTAAATCATCTCCGATTCGCCGATGACATCGTCATGCTGTACACCCTCGATTTATGCCGCCCAGGCCGCCAGGCCTACATGGACTAGGACTGCGCAGGACAGGGAACAGTGGCGTGCGATGGAGGAGGCCTTTGTTCACTATTGGACGGCCCCACTAAATTATATGAACATTAATCTTGATTTTTTTTAAGAGTAAAATTTAATTTTTATAATAATTATAATAATAATTTTTATATCAAGCACTCATGGCTCATTTATGTTAGTAACAATTTAATATCTTAACCTATGTTAGTAAATTGATAAAGAATACAAATTAAAATAAATTAAATTAAAACAAATCAAATTAAAATAAGCAAATAAATCACAAATTAATTTAAAATGAACAGCCAAATCACAAATTAATTTAAAATAAACTTATACTTAACTAAAACATATATTTTACGTTGGTCAGTAAATGAACCATGTTACAATGATTCACGTACTGACAGTCAAACCTTTCCGCAAATTGCTTTAGGATAGTGTTGGGGCTGGCCTGCACCCGGCGCACCAAGGATGCGCACCGTTTGAGCATAGTTGCGTGAAAGCAATCAACACGCGCTTCGGCGAACATTCCCGATGCGCTGCATAAGCGCGGCAGCACCCAAGAGCACCCGAAAGGCATTATTGAATTGAACGCATAGTGCGCTGTACTGTTTCCGCGTATAATCCACCCACAGACTGCTAGTATAAAAAGACGTACAAAATGCCCTAAAAAGAGTGATTTTGACGTCTCTCGAACAACGAGCAAATCTGCGGGCTATCATGTTAGCTCTAACAGACAGCGCCCTATCCTCCCTTTCCATGTCAGCATTGTCCTTCAGATCTGACGTTACCAGATGTCCTAAGTATTTAAACGTATCGACTCTATTTAACGTAACATCATTAAGTTTAATAGTAGGAATCTTGTTTTGATGCACACCCCGAGCCCGAAAGACCATGCATTCACTTTTACTCACATTATATAGCAAGCCGTGGCTGTCAGCATACTTTTCACAAATGCCAAGCAGCTTCGTCAAACCGCATGCAGAGGCACTCAGCAGCACCATATCGTCCGCGTAGCTAAAGTTACTTTTCTTCATAATACACTGGCTATCACAAAAATCATCGGCCCACCTACAATTTACACGAAAACTCATGTTTTAATATTTGAAAGAAACAAATTGTATTATATTCGTATGACATTACGGCGCCCATCAGAGCCGTATAAAGTCATTCGACCTCCATCACAGAACATAACGAAGCCTGTTGGTCTATAGTTCGTTCAAGATGTTCCCTCGTGGATTGATCTGGCTTGGCGATGAGCTACGGTTAGTTGTGGTCCTGTTGCTGGCTTTTGAGGTCATAAGTTATGTTCACGAAGTCTTCTTCTCAGCGTACTGTCACTTATATGGCTATAAGTGACAGTACGGTAAGTGCGGGGTGTGGCCACCCCGCACTTCACGCAGCCGTCGCTGGAGATCTACACCAGAAAGATGGCGATTTCTTAAAGACGATGTCGCAATAAAGGGGTCATCTCTTTGAGTGGTGACCCTTTGTCTTCCAGATCCTGTTCTTCTACGGTACTGCCCAGTCTCTTGAAACCTCTGGTAAACTAATATGAATGATAAACTAAATGATAGTTGTGATTATGTGTATGTTTGTATATTTATTTTTCTATTTAACCCGGCAAATGACCCCACTCCACCTGATGTTAAGTGGAAGTGGAGTCTATGCGCGAGGACAACTGGTGCAGCGTAAGAGACGTAGCATCAGTCACCCTCACTCTGCCGGCCCACAAAGTGCTTCTTCACGCCTCGTTTGAAGGACCCTATGTCGGAGGTAGGATTAAATACGTGTGCTGGTAGACTAATCTTTCTTTTGGAGGTGCGAGAAAGAAACGTGTCACTAAATTTCTTTGTGTGTGGTGGAATATTAAGAGTCGGTAAATTAGTGACTTCGGAGAGCAGCACGCGTACTCTTATTGAGGTAGGGAGAACGATTGATGAGATCAAAGAGTTCTTCAGAGCACTCGCCGTGGTATAAACGGTTTAAGACGGTGAGTGACGCAATATCTCTACGTAATTGCAAAGACTCGAGAGTGTAAATAAAGAAACTTGAATCCAATACTCTGATATGTTACCGCCTCTGTGGCCTAATGCCTAAGCCACCAGTCTCTGAAGTTCCGGGTTCGATTCCCACGGGGCGACATCTTTGTGTACTTGGTTTGGTTGGCAATGGGCTTTTAAGTCCGTCTGGCTAGCTATCACCTTTCTATCTACCACCTATCTTATCTGAGTCTGTCGCCATAATAACGATGTTTATGGCATTGTTGTATTCCGTCAGTTTAGATATAATAATGATAGCCATTCCTCAATGGTTGAGTATTCGGGTGAAGCCCACTTCCACCTTCTGCCTTATCTTCACTTATTACCAGGTGAGATGAAGAATAAACAAATATGTATATTAGTTGTAGAATAAAAAAAAACCGGTCTAATTGCTATTAGGTTAGAGCTTTTTTATACATACAGTTTATGGTTGGTTGGTTACCGGTTGCCTAGAAGTAATCTCTTTAAAGTGTTAATCTCTTTTTGTTAGGGCCGCCAGATAAAGTAGTAATTACGTAGTTTACAGAAGAAATAAGCAAAAGACAAAGTGAATGGAAACCACAGGCCTTCGATGACATATACCTAATATATGTGATCAAAGCCAAAGACGATTTATTTGTCTTTTTTTCTTCAGGTTTTTCATAGGTAGAGTACCTAATCCCCTGGAGAATCTAGAAAGGGACTCGCTTGCTAGATGTTATCCCTCCGTTAGAAAGCCTTCGGATATATTTTGTCACTACCGCTTGGGGAACCTGAAGTTTCACGCCTTAATAAACTTGTTGGGAAAAGTGGCTTGAAAAATCTATAAATGGTCACTTGGTAACAATTTAAAAAACGAGTTTTATAGGGTAAAAGAAAAAAAATACAATCCATGAAAATTTACTTGTATATGAGAGAACACTGGGCTGATTTTTCAATCCTCGGATAAAACTTATCCGTCTGATAAAGTATAAGTAACACAATCAAACTGAAATGTCACCTGTACAATAAAAAAGAAAATACATGAGATGACAATACATTTTCAAAACGGTTGTGTAACTTTACCAGTCAAATAAGTTTTATCTGACAATTAAAAATTGGTCTATAATAATTCATAAATGAGTGTTATACTTTGGCAATTTGTAATAAATAAAAAGTGATTGTTGTGTTGTGATTGAAACTTATTGAAACTAAACTAACTTTAAAATAAATTTTACATAATGTGGTTTTCATGTACCTACTTCAAATTTATTTAAGGGCACTCCTGTAGAAGTTTGTTTTACAATGTTACACATTTACTAGGAACAAGATACGTTCCTTCAGGAACGAGAGAGAGGGGTTGTAATTAAGAGATTTGTGTATGAATCAAAATCGTATTTATTGCGTAGTTATTAAAGTTGGTGTCATCATTCCAAGAAATTATGTTTTTTGTTTAAATTCAAATAGTTTATTATCAAGCTCAAAGTCACCATTCCTACAATTAAGTCTCCGTGTCTAGTAACGAATCCAGTCAACCAACTTCCACGCCAAATACTCGACGTAGACATCCAAGTCATACTAAAACAAAAAACTACTATTAGAACATTATGGTATGTTAGTTATAATCGTTGATACTGAGTAACCTTAGCATTGGCACAGTCGCCAGATGGGTAACCAAACAAAGGATAAGATGGCAATCTTTAACAGTTGTCATATGCCAACTATTGCTACTAAGTAATTTCGAAAACTTAGTATCGAAAGTAGGACACTTATAAAGTTTGAAGAGGAAATCAGACAGATCGTTTAAGAAATAGTTGCTTAATAGAAACTATTGTTAGATTCGCACGTATACAGTTGTTTACTTATAAATCCTTACCTGGACGTCCTTAAGCAGTCTGGGGAATGTGTCAACTAATAAAGTGTTCAGCTTATCCGAGCTTTCTTCGTTTAATAATTTGGCTTCCAAGAAAGACTGAAACATAGAAAACAATGTTCAACATGTAATTTATCAGCCATGTGATCAGGCATGGACATTGAACAATACTCCATGTCGAAGATTTGAGTTTGTAATTTATTTATACCTCAACATGCCCCAGTGAGGCATCAGCGCTGATCCATTCCACAGCAAAGTCACCTCCTGTGATGGTGGTATCAACCTTGATTTCACCACTGACCCATGAATTTAAGAAGTCAACCCTGAAAAAGAGAATAAGATTCTTGTAAAACTAAATCTTGATAAATTTGATCGGGTTAGCCTAAGATTTCGTCAAAGATAGAATTTTAGTCATCAATAAAAGTTTATAAAAATTACCTTCCACTGATCTTTGAGTCGGTTTCGTATCCGAAGGTCTTTGTGTAAACGCTCGCTTCAGCTGCAAAAAAGTGGTTGGTGTAAATAAATGCTACAACACTATAATTTTTTAACTTTGTAAACTGATATAATAGCTTCTCATAGTGACAAAATAAATGTTGCCCTTACCAATAGTTACAGAGATACTAGGGAGGTGGACTTGGTAGTATACTCTTTGGGTGATGAAGTTGTAGCTAAGGTTGGTGATGATAATGTCACTCAGGCCGACGACCACGAATTCTTTTATGGTGGCTACCATCACCAGGAGGCTAGAACAGATTAGATCGATTAAAATGTGGCAGAAACCTATCTGCAGACCTTTGCTTAGTCCGTGATCCCAAGAATACTGAGATGTTGGTCGTCTCAAAACTAATTTAAAACTTGCTACCGTAGGTTTTAGAGTTACTAATACTTACTCAGATTTGGGCAGCCTGTGTTCGGTAGAGAAGTCGAAGTTAAAGGGGTCGTAGCCGTCATCTTTGAGGTGCTGCTTAAAAGCCTCGATGGCCCCGAAGATGTCACCGGTGACGGATTTCTCTGTAATCAAGAATTAATTGAGTCTTATATAATGCTCCGTAAGAAATATTTTGTAGGAGATCAGGAACGTTCGTTAGGTTCGGTTTACTGTTCTACAGTGGGATTCTAATCCCAATCTACCTGAGGTAGTATATTTTCTAAATCAGTAACAATATGAACACGTATGTCCGTATAAAGGACTGGCTATGTTACTTATACCCACTGCACTGAATATAAAATTTTAAGAAATGTTGTGTTGCGTAACATATTGTTTAATTTTGTATGTTGTAGTCTCACCGTCAGCTTTGTTTTGTGGTAGAGCAGCGACACAGGCGAAGAGGGCCGCAAAAGCAAACACGAATACCTTCATTTTGGAATATGGCAGACCTGAAACATAATTAGAACTTCTTATATCATTATAGTCCTCTTAGATAGTGTCGTTTCACGAACGAGACGCAATAGGGAACCTGCATGTTTATTTTTGCAAACATACAATAAAACAAAAACGTTAAATGCTCAGAATGTATAAAAAAAACATAAGGGGGTTTTATCGTAATATATTAACAATTTAATAATTCGTTCACAAACCAATTTTAAACATTTTTATTTATTTGTTATTAATATTTTGATGCAGCTGGCTCAATTTGATTCTTATTTTTTTCTATCCAAAAATTTGGAATGTTTTTGTTACAGCGGGACATGATATGGTAAATACTAATAGTATTGTAGTAAAAAGTACTTTGTTTGTTTTTTGATCAACGATACATACAATTTAAAGTACAATTACTAGATGAAAGCCTATAACTTATTTTATATGTAGTAGTTAAACTGATTCTACTAATAGCAGTAGGCTTGCTCTTTACTTTTGAGACCTTTTCAATTATTTTATGTTCTTGACCAATGAATGAAATTATCTCACCTCTGAACAGCCTTTGTTATAATTAGCAAGTTGTTAATGATTAGTTGCTTTGCTATATATACTACTTAAAGACGTAAGTTTAATAATACTATCTTTTTATTGATTTATATCATTGAAAATATCATAATATCTACGCTTGTTTTCTTTTTTTAGTATTTAATGATAATGATTGTATTTCTGACAATTGATATCAATCTTCACGAGTATATTTACGGTATCCTATTCAGATCTAGGTAATAATGGTAATAAATGTATGCAACATTGATAAACATTGATTTTTAGATTAGGCACAATGTTAACTTAATTAATTACTATATTGTTTGTATAAAATCAATTATGCTTCTTCACTCGATTTCACTCTGGTTACATTGTGCAACTGCTTTAGAAGAAATGCATTACACTGCGTCCGGGATGTGTAAACATAAATGCGGATGCAACACAGACACCCATAGTCTGTGCTGCATTTTCTTGCAAATATCTGAAAGCAAGTAATAGTTGTCTTAAATTGTTTGTCTAAAAATTATTATCTTTTTTTATCTATTTATTGTAAGTTTATTATGTAATTTGTTTTTTGTAAAATTTGGGTTTTACAGATGCGGCTGCGTAATATAATAGAACAACCACTGCCTGTGTAACATCCATAATTGTGTTTTCGTGCCCGGGGTGACACTAAAATCTCCTGTTTTTCCCTCACATGGAGCCAGGTTGATCCGGGACCGCCATATCCCCTTGTCTGTCACGATTCACGAAACCTAGAGGTTGCTAACAATTGGTTTTCTATTGCGTTAGGTAGTACGATAGCTGAGCTCTTAATATAATACAGAATTTTTATTTAACTGTGCCACAGAAGTATAATAAGAAGTTATGTCTGTGAACTGTGCACTTAATTTTGTTAAATTATAGAGTAACTTAATCTAGAGCTACAGATTTAATTTAATTTATAAAGTGAAAAATAAAGAAAATAATGTTGTTCAAACATATCCACAAAATACCGTTAACCGGTCAAGGATCATACGACCGCCGGCGGTCACGAAACAATGGAATATCAATTGTGTCTGGTTTTACGGTGCTCAAGGGGTTAATCATGGTCAATCGACCGAGACCGCGCAACTGAACTCTGCTGACACATTACGATAGGTACCACAGGATATCTAGGTTAGGTTACCTTTACGTCACACGTGACCTTTCTTTCGCCCGGTATCCACGAGTTATTTTTTATTGTGGCGGACAAATTAAATAAATAATGAATCTAAAAATAAATAGCTGTGCGTTTGTCTTGCTAAAACTCGAGAATGGCTGAACTGATTTGGCTAATTTCGATTTTGAAATATTTGTGGAAATTCAGGGAAGCTATAAACGGTGAGAAACTTATACAATAAGTAAACGACAATTTAATTTTCTAATACAAAGTGTTCCAATGGGTGACCAATTAAAAACATCTCGAGCTTCCTCCGTGCTTCGAAAGGCACGTTAAGCCGCTGGTCCCGGTTGTTGTCGTACGATGGTAGTCGTTATAAACCACCAACCCGCATTGGGCCAGCGTGGTGGGTTATGGCCGAATATTCCCACGTGCTATTGCACGTGGGAGGCCTGTGCCCAGCAGTGGGACGTTTATAGAAATCATCCTATCATCAGATAATGATGAAGTTAATAAGTAATTGCTTAAAGAATATGATAATGAGTGAAAAGATATTCCCCAAACCGCTTGAGACTCGATGAAGCTGTGGGACTTAATTGAGATCTCACACGGACTTGAGAGAATCTGAAATGTGATGTTGCACGGTTTTGTTTTATTTGCTAAAACTCATGCACGTTCACAACACTTAACTACTATTAATCCACTATTATTACACATTAATATTTGACAAAACACCAATTAAAGAAAATAAAACAAAACTGCAGACATGATGCTTCAATTTCCCGCTAAGAAGTCCACTTTTACACTTTTATTATTTTTGAAACAGAACTGTTTTGTATTCCAACAAAACAGACTAAAGACCTCGGACCTCATACTACAGCTATGAAACAGACAAATTTCTGAACACACCTATAAATATTCATTGACCTAGAAGATATAGACAAGGACGTTCATACAAACTATTTGTTCCAATTCTGGAATGAGAGACCTAAAGTTCGCTGCAGCCGCTGCAGCGCTTAAACATTGATGTCGTCTAATCAACAGACAGACATCGCAGCGCCGCAGCGCCAGATCGGTCAAAGACAACGTAGTGTGTATCAAGATGGCGTCCCAAATAGATTGTCAATAGCAATAATTGAAAGAATATCTTTTCTAGTCTAATCATACGATATAACTACATAATAATGACTTGATTAACAATTAACTTCACTTATTTTTGCCGCTCCGCACGCGCCTATGCCGTGTGAATGTCGAAAACACGCTAAAGCAAGGTGCCGAGTCGACTGCGCAGATGAGAACATAGTGCGTGTTCGAAACTTTGACTATATACATGTCTAGACGGAGCATCGCGGTACAAACGCTTCTCAAAATCTACCCGGTTTTTGTATTGAATTTGAAGTGTGCGTGACAGCCGCGTATCTGACACTAGCGCGAATGGTTGCCAGCGACTGCCTAATTTCCGATAAAGTAGGGAAAAAATATTTATGCACAATATAATTTTAAAATGATTCATAACATAACATAACTTTTTAAATTAAGTATGTCTATCGTATATGTAGGTATAACGCATAAAAGAAGCTGGTGTGTTTAGAAAAAATAGATGATAGAAGGCGAGGGCGAGTACAATAAAATAATGCGCTAATGGAAGCCTGCGTGCGTGTGATATGTTTGTAATAGGGACGAAATAAAAGCAACAGGCAGGATGATTTACATTTAATACTTAATCAAAATTGATTTTTTAATTAGAAATTGAAATATTTTAAATTAAAATCAAAACAATTAATGGCGTTCTCTTCGTATTTGTTTCTTTATATAACTTTCGTTTAGATGTTACATCATTTTTCATGTTCTCTAATTTCTTATTATGTTGAAACCTTGTACTTAGTTAAATATTTTGACAACGACTTCTTTCTACTGGATCAGTTGGAAATCTAAAAATTAAAATGTTTGCTATGTGGTCGAACAGTTGTAAAGGTTACATAATGTGATGACTGCTCATCAATATCCGTGTCCAATAGTTTACCTACATGAGACGAGAAATATTGACCTTTTAGGGGCATAAACATACACCCGCACTTTCTCAAACATCGTCATCATCATTTTAACTGCCTCTGTAGTCTAGTGGCTAAGCTACCTGTTTCAGACCCAGAGGTCCCGGGTTCGATTCCCAGCGGGGAGTACATCTTTGTGTGCTCGGTTTGGTTGGTGGTAGGGCTGTTAAGTCCGCCTGGCTAGCTACCACCATCTTATCTAAGTCTGTCGCCATAACAACGATGTTTATAGCATTGTTGTGTTCCGTACAGTTTGAGATAAGATAGCCTGAGGAACTCTCAGTGGTTGAGGATTCCAGGTGAAGCGCGCTTCCACCTTCGGCTTTATCATCAGTTACCATCGGGTGAGATGAAGGCCAAGCGCTTACCCGTTGCCAATAAAAAAAAAATCATCAGCCTATAAACGTCCCACTGCTGGGCGCAGGCTTCCCACGTGGAGATTTGGCCAAATTGACTACCTGTACATCGATGTATTGAAGTGCTTGTACGAAAACGCCACTATGACAGTTAGCCTTCCGCACCAGAGCTCGTCATATCTACGAAGCTCTTCACTGCTGCTCTCGAGGACGTGTGGTTCGTACACGTGATTCTGAGCTGGAGAGGACTCGGCAGCAATATTAACGGTGTGTACATCAGTCACCTTCGATTTGCCGACAATATACATAGTATAGTCATGGCTGAGACCCTGGAGGAGGACACGATGTTTGGGGATCTCAACAGAGTTTGTAAAGGCCGGCAACGCGCCTGCGATTCCTCTGGTTTTGCGGGTGTCCATGGGCGGCGGTGATTACTTTCCATCAGGTGTCCCGCTTGCTCGTTTGCCTCCTTCTGCTATAAAAAAAAAAAAAAAAAAAAAAAGAGTCTCTCAACAAGTGGGCCTTAAAATGAACATGGAGAAGACGAAAATCATCTCTAACTCACGTGTCGTACCCACTCCTCTAAAGGTTGGAGACTCTGCTCTTGAAGTTGTTGACGAATATACGAGTATATACCTGGGAAAAACGGTCCAGTTAGGTAGCGTAGGTCCAACTTTAAGAAAGAGGTCGATCGTCGCATCCAACTCGGCTGGGCAACGTTCAGTGTCTCAAGACGAAAGTCTTCGACCAGTGTGTGTTGCCAGTGATGACATACGGTACCGAAACGTGGTCGCTCACAATGTGCCTAATAGGCAGGGTCAAAGTCACGCAAAGAGCAATGGAGAGGGCTATGCTCGGGGTTTCTCTACGTGATCGAATCAGAAATGAGGAGATTCGTAGAAGAACTAAAGTATCCGACATAGCCCAAAGAGTCGCCAAGCTCAAGTGGCAATTATGGACTGTGGAGTGTCTTCACGGCTCCGCAAGGGGCCGGGGAGACCGTTCGGGGCAATGGCCCCCTTCGGTGGTGGCAAACGCCATCCGCGAAAACGGATGGGGCGTTGGGTGGGCTCTTGTGTCCTAGGGCTGTTTGCTTCTTGCCGCTAGCGAGGTACCAACCCGCCGGGTGAGTCCATATTGATGGAGGCCCAGCGAGCGATCTACGAGCCAGCGGCGATGGCGTCGAATACGGTGTCACGTCCGGTGTCCGTTGGCGTGGCTTGCGCCTGCAAGCCAACGGAGGGGTGTCATCGCTGGGTGGGGGGGGTTGTCGGCGAGGCTAGCACCTACGAGCTGACAATGCGCTCGGTCTAAGTCGCGCCTGCTAAGGGGGACCATTATCCTAACTACTCGACTGGGAGTGGATGTGTTTTGTCTGGCACAGACTATAGCTCGTTAGATTAGTTGTTAAGTCTTAACTATAAGTTAGTTAACTGTTATTTTTATTATTATTATTATTGACGTCAATAAGTGCCTGTAAAGGTTACATTGAATAAATAATTTGACTTTGACTTTGACTTTGTGGTCCGCCTGAGGCGTCATATGTGCTGCGGTCTTCACGGTGGTGGTGCTGTGTACGCCAGCATGCCCGCTATTCCGTTGAGAATAATGGGCACGGGGTTCTCTCCGGTGTTGAGTGCTACCAGTATGTCTTGCAGCAGTCGGATGCAGTCTTGTGCGGCGATCATGTAGTTTCCTGTCTTTGCCGGCCTTATTCGCTCTTGCTCGGTCGCGGCTCCATTGCTGGCGCTAACGGCGGCCTTCGTTTGAGCGATCTTGGCGGGTGGACTCGGTTTTCTTTTCTGCCTGCGACGTCTGGCCGTTCGGGGGCGGTCTCCGTCGTTTGCAGCGGCCATAAGGGAGCTCGGTGCGTTGGGCTCGGCGCTTACGGGGTCCGCTGGCGGTGTAGGGTTCCCGGCGGTAGTGCTGGCTACCGTGCCTGCGGTCTTTTGTCGTGCTTTCTTGCGGTAGACCGGGCAGTTGGCGTTGTTCGCCGTGTGATCTCCCGTGCAGTTGGCGCAGGTGGGCGGCTCAGTTAGGGGGCGTGAGCAGTCGCGGGCGGCATGTTCCTCGCCGCATTTTACGCACGCTTGCTTGCGGTGGCAGTGAGTAGAGGAGTGGCGGAAGGACTGGCAGCGATGGCATTGCGCGGGTCCTTGACGCCCCCTCTAGGCTTCAATCTTGATGCCGGGCATGTCAAGTATCTCGGTGACTTCGTATATGTCCGGGATGGTGGTGGCCGTTCTGTATATTTGGGCGTAGAATAGGCAGCCCGGTCTGCCGCTTCTAGCCCGTACTGGCCGTATATATACCGGGGAGAAGCCTTTCTCCCGGAGGTCTTGTTCAATGGCGGCGGGTTCGGTGTTGCTCTGATGGGCAGGGCGGGTACATAGCCCGTAGAACCGATGGTCGTTGGTTTCATTTTGGAACGAGCCATTTTACCAGGAGGTGGGCGTTTGTGGCTGCGCTGCAGTTTAATACTATAGCAGACACTTACGAGCACAAATTGTAATGTAACCTATTTTTGTTCCAAATAAAAAGTTATTTTATTTTTATTATATTTCAAATCAAAAATACAAATAAACATGGACATAAATATCATGTTAATTAAACCATATTTCCAAGACTATCCTTAGAATCAGATCATAATCATTGATTTGTCACATAAGATTCTTTCCACAGAAATAGTATAATCTGTGATTCTTACACTATATTTTCTATTGTTTCTGCTCAAAAAACGCAGTCTATTAGTTTAATCAAAAATAATATATCAAAACAAAATGATGTGATTGTGATTGAAATTACTGACTTCATTTAGACTTCAGGACGGACCCCCGCGTTTGCCAACCGCTCATCAGATTGCCCTATATTTGTAAGAATCCCAGTTATTTGTTGCTGGCAGTGCCAACCTTATAAAAAGTCGGTCTCAAACATGGAGATAGCACGTGGGAAATTGGGCCATAACCCACCACGCTGGCCCAATGCGTGTTGGTGGGTTTTAACAACTGTCACCTTACGACAACAAACAGGACCAACGGCTTAACGTGCCTTTCGAAACACGGAGGAGCTCGAGATGTTTTAAATTTGGTCACCCATCCAGTGACCCGGCATTGCGAAAGTTGCTTAGCGGGCAAGATCGCAAGCCGAACGTACTAGCCGATGCGCCATCGAGCTCTGAAGCATACATACTACCATCCCCTACATACATATACTTAAACCCACACTTCTTACATAAATGCTTACGTACATTCCATTTTAAACATAATAATTTTTTTATTGGTTTCGAATATCGATACGATACCATACCACAATAACAATTTATAATAATAGTATTATAAAATATTACAGAAGGTATTATATTTTTTCTTGTTTTAGAACGGAACCTATAAACCAGCCAAATTCGATGACGAATGTTTGT
Source organism: Scoparia ambigualis (assembly GCA_963921215.1). NCBI lineage: Eukaryota > Metazoa > Arthropoda > Insecta > Lepidoptera > Crambidae > Scoparia > Scoparia ambigualis. The sequence continues at coordinate 7,375,924 of OY992503.1, forward strand.
AAACAGATTACTGTTATACCTAGTTGCAGTAGGATTTTACTTTTTCTTGAGAGACATTCACAAGAAAACAGTTAACTACGAGTATTGTGTCTTTCCTTCAAAAAACAGTAAAAATCCTAGTGAAACTAGACATTTGCACAAATGACAGCAATATGTTTACAAACATTCGGCATCGAATAGGAACCATGACATTTATTCACGCTCCTATAAATCAGACATCAGTTTAAAAAAAAAACTTTGAAAGCGTTCTAATAATAATTATATTTAATGTATTTACTTTATTTACAATAAGACCATGTATAAATACTAACTTACAAAACAACTTACATACAAGAGTATTTTTTATCATACTTATTATATTTAAACCTCCTTTTATATTCTGCCACCAATAATGGGAATTCTACATTTTGATACCAGCAACACTACGCATACATGGCCGCTATTATTTAGAAGGTCAAGGTGTTAGAGGGGTGCCTCTTGCATGGTTCCAGTCTTATCTAACCGGTAGGTCACAAAAGGTCAGAATAAATGAACACATGAGTGGTGATGCTGGTTGCACATTCGGCGTACCGCAAGGCAGTACCCTTGGTTCGACACTCTTTCTGATTTACATAAACCAGCTATGTAACCTAGGTATTATGGGTGCGGAAACTTTTATGTTTGCTGATGATACAGTGCTTCTCTTTCATGAATCTACTTGGGATAGTGTGCGTTGTCTTGCGGAGAGAGGTATGAGCAGGATTGTAGCTTGGCTGGAAGATAATCTTCTTAGCCTTAACACAACTGAGACAAACTACATGTGTTTTAGCATCTCAGCCCGTACTGGACCAAAAAGTGATTTCAAATTACAGATCCATACATATCCCTGCAACAGGGAGCCACTTTATCCGGCAGCTTGTTCAACTTGTTCCTGTCCTCTCTTATCGCGAGTGCACAATACCAAGTACTTAGGCGTATTAATTGATGACTACCTTAACTGGGGCCCACAGATAACAGCGGTTGCAAATAGAACACGAAGGTTAATTTATGTTTTTAAACGCTTGCGGGATGTAGCTACTAACGATATTCTAAACTTGACATATAAGTCTCTTGCTGAAAGTGTTTTGTCTTACTGTATCTGTGCCTGGGGTGCTGCATCTAAGACCTATTTACTAGAAGTAGAACGCGCCCAGCGTCTTTTAAAAGTCATGATGGGACTTCCTTTCCGATATCCCACTAATGAGCTTTACAACTTTTGTAATGTGCTCTCGGTTAGAAAGTTATTTATTTATCAGTCTCAACGTAGATATCACCGATACTCTGTGCCCTCACTTACTATAAGTGACAAACGAATAGTCAAGGTTCCATTACCGAAATTCAGAACTGTGTTTGCAATGAGAAGTTACGATTTCTATGGCCCTAAACTGTACAATGTGCTTTTTAAAATTGTAAAAATAGTTATTAAATACAGCAACCATAAATTTAAGGAAATGCTAAGGGATAAATTGCAGCTTTTCGACTATGACGCGACAGAAAATCTTTTTGTAAGGATTCAATAATAATTATAAGCTTTCGCACTCACACATCCACAGACACACTTACATACCCACACTCAAAGTCATGCGCACACACGCACCCACCCACTCACACTCATACACACACACACATCCGTACTTACAAACACTATACATATTTTTTCTTATTTTTGTTTTATATTAAGTATTAAATATGGAAATAAATAATATTAATTGTAACGTAGCCATAATAGATGTACGTCATGCAACCACTTTGTACTATTTTTTGGGAGTTCCGAGGCCTGTAGCTCAGTTAATACTACCTCAGGCTTCGGCGTTTCCACGTTTTTATTGTAAATCTTGTCAAGTTTTCCAATAAAGATTATTATTATTATTCTCTTTATTCAAACTATATCTTAAGAAAATTTTTTTACAATATTTTATGTAAAAAAAACATATTTACAATATAAAATATTATAAAAAACTTAACCTAGGTTGCCACCGGCAGCGGGGATAGACCCAAGCTACCGGTGGTTAGGGCTGCAGAGTGAGGAACCTCCTGACAATACGTGCCGTGTCAAGGAGTACTGCCTTCTGTATCTGACCCTTGACCCAACCTTTTAGCGAGAGCCTCTCTAGGTGTTGATCGAGGCTCTTAGCTAAAAGACCGTTTGCCGAAACGACTATCGGTACAATAATGGTTGAATCCACATCCCACATGGCGGTAACCTCGTGAGCCTAGTCAAGGTACTTACTGAGCTTGTCCTTCTCGGCTTTCACGAGGTTCTCATCATGAGGTACGGTGATATCAACCAATATTGCCCGGCGCTGAGATCGGTCGACCACCACGATATCAGGCTTATTGGCGACAATAGTCCTGTCCGTGATGATAGAGCGATCCCAGTAGAGCGTTGCATGACCATTTTCGAGAACTGGCGCAGGTGCGTACTTATAGTACGGCACCTCTAATTCAACAAGGCCATATTGAAGAGCAAGTTGCTGGTGAATTATTCTGGCTACTTGGTTGTGTCTGTGCAAATACTCTCCGTTAGCAAGATGAGAACAACCGGAAATAATATGTCGGAGTGATTCTCCAGGACGGCGGCATGCCCGACAGATGTCGACCGTACCGTCCTTCATAATATATTTCCGGTAGTTATTCGTCTTGATAACTTCATCTTCAATGGCACAGACAAAACCTTCGGTTTCCCCAAAGAGGTCACCGAAACGTAGCCAGTTCACCGAGGCAGGCAAATCTACATCAGGCCCAGTTAGAGCCCGATAGTAGCGCCCGTGTAGCACCTTGCTCTTCCATATGTCCTTGCGATCGAGAGTGCTTACCACCACTGGTTTGCGCCAGTTTTCTGTTGCCAAGGAGAGCGGCGTAAAGTGTCTATCAACTGCCACGACATCCAAATGCATCCCGCACTCACTGTTAAGGAAATAATCCTTGAGACTGCACACCTCACGGTTATGTAGGTCCTTGGCATTTAAAAAGCCGCGACCCCCACATCTCCGCGGGATGTACAGCCTCATAACAGATGAGCGCGGGTGTAGCATTCTGGAAGTCGTGAGCATTTGACGAACTCTTCTATCCAAGGCGTCCAATTCGGTCTGAGTCCATCTTAGTATGCCAAAGGAGTATGTGAGCAGAGGCATAACCCAGCCATTAAAAGCACGCGACTTATTGCCACCCGATAAAAGACTATTAAGTACTTTTCTCAGGCGGCAAAAGAATCGCTCCCGTAATGACTGTTTTATGTCCCTGTCCTCAACCCCCAAAGACTGTGACATACCAAGATATTTATATGTTTCAACTTCGGAGAGAGATCTGAGGTTTATCGTTTCGGAGAGTTGTAAATTGGTTGAATTTACTACTCTCCCACGCTGTACATGCATAACCGCACACTTATCCACACCAAACTCCATCTTGATGGCACTGCTGAAAGTCTCAGTAATTTTCAGCAGTTTTACCAAGTCTTGGCGGTTTGGTGCGAACAATTTGAGGTCATCCATGTACAACAAATGCGACATAACTTCACCCCCTCTCCGCAGTTGACAGCCTAACTTTGAATTTCTCAACAAAGTACTGAGAGAATTCAAAGCTAGGCAAAACCATAAAGGACTCAGACTGTCGCTCTGGAATATGCCACGCTCTATCCTTATAAGATCCTGCGTGGCAGAAACACTATCTTGACATCCTGGTTGACACAAGACCGTGGTCCACTGCCGCATGCATGACATCAAAAAGGATTTTAAAGTTATATCAATTTTATATAACTCTAAAATCCTCACCAACCATGAATGCGGCACCGAATCATAGGCCTTCTTATAGTCAATCCAGGCTGTAGAGAGAGTCCCTCTGCCACCCCGGACCTTCTGGCATATGGTCATGTCAATGAGGAGAAGCTCCTTAGTACCACGGGACCCAACCCTACATCCATTCTGAGTCATGTCCAAAATATTGTTTGCAACAATGTGCGTGTTAATTTTTGTTCTCAGAATGGATGTAAGGAGCTTGTATAAAGTAGGTAAGCACGTGATGGGTCTATAATTTTTCGGTTCCGTGGTACTACCTGATTTATGGAGCAGAAAAGTGACACCAGTAGTCAACAAACTTGGGAGTGAGCCGAGCTCTATGGCTTCTTGGAATTGTGTTGCCAGTAACTCGTGTGAACATCGAAACCATTTGATCCAGAAGTTGTGCAATCCGTCCGGTCCTGGGCATTTCCAATTTTGGGCCGTACGGATTGCACAACTTACGTCAGCTGTACTAATATTTATAGGCTGCATGGTTTCGATAGGTTCACACGCGTCACTGACAACACTCATCCATTCACCCTCCGTGTGCTCGACGGGCACCGACCAAATGCTGCGCCAGAAATTAGTCATGGCATCAACATCTGGTAGCCGCCCGTCGCTCACACGTTGATCAGCTCCTTCCCAACGTCTGTATACTTTTCTTTGGTCACTTTGAAAGAGGCGATTTTGTTGGTATCGGTCCACACGCACTCTGTAGCGACGTATACGGTTTGCCCACGCATAGACTTTTTGCTTCAGAAAGTCAATACGTTCCGTCACACAAGCCATATAGTTTTCCGGACGAACATCAGTCCCAACAAAGGCTTGTGTGACGAATCGCATGACGCGAGGCCGATTATTGCCATTTCTGAAGCAAATTAGCTTTGCAATGAGTGTCCTGAACTTATTAATACGCCCCTCGATCCTCAATTGCCAAGCAGGGGCAGTCCCGGTTCGCCGCGGTACTCGGTCAGAATCCTGGAATTTGACACGAGCAACGCGACACACCGCGATGGCCCCACAATAAAGGATCGAGTGGGTATCAATTAAACTTTCACTGGTTCCAAGATAAGGAACCAGTATATCGTTCAAGGCACTCATTAACGCTAAATTATGTCTATTCGTGGGCAAACAAGGTATACGCGGCCTAGAGTTACGCGTGTCACGATACTGTAGAATAGCATCTTTCAAAGCGCTCCTCATTTGCTCATTCGTCTGAGTACTTACATTCGTATTTATGAAATCTTCACCGTCGGGTACCGGATCTACTCGCGCCACCAAAACCGGCGTCACGGCCGGTAATTGTGGGGCAGGGCGATCCTGTACCGAAGAAGAAGCCGCACAAATACGTAGTGACTCCAGGCGTAGCCGATCAAGTGCTGACTGATCCAGCAAGTTGTTACGCTGGATCACCCGCACTTGATCCGACAATCGTTGGGCAGACACGTCTATGGTCGGTTATTATTATTATTATTCATTAAAATTTATCGATACTTACGGATGAAAAGTGACTTTCCTTTTCGAAAAAAAATTTCTTTTGTAGTTTCGACAGAATTTCATTGAGTAAACGGTCATTTTGCGAACAATTTCACCGAAACGCGAGAGGTATAAGCACTGCTTGACGGCACAATGACACTGACCGCCAGGATTGCGCGATAGGCCAATTTTGGCCTATAAATTTTTCTACGTTTTTTTACGGCCAGGCTCTATCTAGACATGATATAATCAAAGGTTTGAAACGGCCTATCTAGTGTAACGTATAAATCGCTACCAATAAATGACCTCGCGCTCTGACAAAGTGATGATAGATTTTAATAATCGTCCTGAAATTTATTTATTTATTTTCTTTCTTCGACAACCATCTGTCAATTTTAGATTTTTTTTATTTCTGAAACAGAACTGTTTTGTATTCCAACAAAATATACCAAAGAGATTGGACCTCATACTACAGCTGATAAGAAACAGACAAATTTCTGAACGCACGCAGCTATAAATATTTGACAAAAAGTGTCAGTTTTTTATTTATTAAAAGACAAAAGACATCATATGTTTTACACATAGTTAGTTTTAGTTATTATTCCGAGATTTTGCAGTTGTAGGCGACCCGACATTGCGAAAGTTGCTTAGCGGGCAAGATCGCAAGCCGAACGCGCTAGCCGCTGCGCCATCGATTAACTTGACACTGGCTAGATGTGCTGAACGAAAAATTTTGTACTAAGGTAGGTGACTACGAAGTTCACCGGGTCATCTAGTAATAAATAAATTTAAAAAAATTAAAATAATGTCTATTCTTACCTACTGAATGATATAAAAAATGTGCACGTATAAAAAAACCTGTATTCACTCGTGGCACTTTTCTAACAAAAAAATTGGCGTAACTGTCAACGTCAAATTTGACAGAATCGAGCATAGACTATGCGATATTTTGCGATAACAATGCTTGATGTACCACAGAACCGAAATAACCAAACTTGTTCATACTAAAGTAGTCTGTAAGTCTATGAAAACACGGTACAAAGTCAAGTGTTTTTGTAGGTGCGGTCTCATGCGACCGCTTGGGGCCTGAGGGGTTTCACTAATGGAAAAAATTAAACATAAGCTTTACTTTATAACAAGTGAAATGCGCAAGTACCTACTTAGTAAATATAGGTCATATTCTGTATGCCTCTCTTGAGAAATCACTTTGTTGCGAAAGTATAACACTGTAAAACAATGAAACTGCGCCATCCAGCGATTCAATGCGGATAGTATTATATTCCGGGTACCTACTCTGCTTTATAGGGATGATCTGGGACAATTCTTTTATTTATAGTTTTTATTCTAATTTACTTTCTATTTATCTTTATAAGTTTGTAAATATTAAAATTTTTAATATTAGGTGTTACTTATGAAACTACTTGGGTAATTTTTTTTTACTTTACATTCAACACCGATGTTTATAATTATTCTCCATTAATCCATATCATAATACCTTTTTATAATAGGTACAGTAATGATAGTGTTATAACCTGTTTTATGCCACAAAACTATAATTTTATCTGTACCAGTGGCAGTGTTATGCAATAATACTAAATTATGTTATTCAAATCAGAACCGATGTATTTATTAAAATTGGAACAGAACAAAAAATAATAGCACAATTGTTACCTTAACCTAAAACTATAAATACCTACAATATTATTTTCAACTGTGGGCACATGGGTACTGTCGCAAGAATGCTGGCAAAATAGTTATTTCGGATTGCCAGGCTTATACGGTGGCAGAGGTGGCTGCCAGCCTTCTTGTCACCGGAGTCCTAAACAAGGCAAGAGAGGCAAATCTATAACAAATGTCTTCCTTCTAGTCCCAAGCGGCACAAATATCTAATTACGGCCTTGGTTCATGTACTAATGTAGTTTGCAATTTTCAACGCTTATCCCGATAGCCCCAACATGAAACTAGGTAGCTCGTACATGCGAGGGAGCTACGGTGTCTGCACAGGTCGCATCCCACACCAGCGGCTTGCGAAGGTTCCGAGGTCCAATGGTTATATCATTCAGTCGGTCAGGTATTTTGCCATCGCTGCGAGAGATACCAGCTGGATATGATGCTCAGAATAGTTTCATAATCAAATAATTATGGTTCACCCCTAATATTTTAATGTCATCAACAATCTCAATTGCCGTCCCTCCCATCTCCAGACGCGGTGTGTCGAACTTAAGCTTTCTGGTTAAAACCATCGCCTTAGTTTTATGTGGCGCAAAGTTAAGCTTGTTCGACACACCCCACTTCTGGACACGGGAGAGAACGGAATTGACTTTTACGGAGATTTCTCCGGCTGTGCTGCTCTCGATTATTAAAACGACATCATCTGCGAAGGCTTGACAGTACACGTTGGCGACGGTGAGTTCATTTAGCAGGGGATCTAAAATAAGGTTCTAAAACAAGGGCCCGCCTATGGAACCTTGGACGCAGCCCTTGTTGGTATTCTTGCTAAATTGTTCCCCTGCGTACTTCACCGTCACCTTCCTATCTTCTAAATAACTGTCCACAAGCCTACGCAGATTTATCGGACATTCCTTATCCCTCAACTGACATTTTATTTGGGGCCACCACGCATTATCGAAGGCTCCCTCTATGTCCAGCGAAATCAGTACCATTATCTTCTTCTCGACCAGATTTTGTCTGATTCGCCGGACCATATCGTAGAGGGAGTCTTCGGTACTGCGTTGTGGCACAAACCCGTATTGGCTGGGATTCAGTTTGGGCAGCACATTACCATCTAATTCGCTTTATTAAAAGTTTTTCTAAAATTTTCCCTAAAATTGCCAGGAGCCCTATCGGTCTGTAGGATTTGGGGTGCGTATAATCCTCTTTGTTGGGCTTTCTAAGCAAGATGATCGTTGCTATCTTCCAGGGCTTGGGGAAGTGGGAGAGCTCAAGGCATTTATTGTAGATAGCTAGGGATAATTTTGAGTCCGTATTTATAGCTGCTGCGCATATGTCGGCTGTGAAGCCATCACTACCCGGAGCCTTTTTGGGATTGAACGAGGTCACCGCGTGATGAAGTTCAGCTTTCACGAACGGAGGGTCACAAAGATCATCTTTGTCACCCTCATTCGCTTCGGCTGCCCTTCTTCTCACGTCTTTGTGATCCTCGTTCTCCCCCAATTCGGTATCCTCCGGGTAAAAGCTCTCAGCCATGATGCGCACCGACTCCTTTGGGCTGGTGTTCTTGCCATCCCTAGCTATCGGCAGGTCTTCATATGCCTTCTTGGTTTTGCCTATTACCCTGTATATGCCCTCCCACATTGTTTCCCTCTTGCTTCTCACAGAAATCCTTCCAACTTTTGATCCTGGCATTTTCCATTTGTTCTTGATACCTTTCTTTCGCTATATTGTACTGCTCGACGACATGTGCCAAACGTGTTGGCGACGCCCACTTTATTCTCCTTTTCTTTCTATTCTTTTTTTTTTTCATTTCTTCTAACTCCTCGGACCACCACGCCAGCTTTATTTGTTTTTTCGCCTTTTTCTTATTCAATATCCTATCGCAAGTAGCCTCTATACTTTCTATATATTTCTCCACTTTTTCCTCTAATTCTCTCACTTCCTTTATCTTTTCTACTTCTTCTACATTTATCTTCCTCTTCTCAAATTCTACCCTGCATTCTTCCTTAAAATTGCTCCAATCTGTTTTGTTTGTCTTGTACTTCCTTGTTGTTTTCTTATCCTCTATCTCTTTTATCTCTTCTAAATTAATTTTGAAAGTTATGGCGTTGTGGTCCGAGGTCGTCATACCCTCTTCTACTCTCCAGTCTTGAACTAATTTGGCCATGTCGTCTGAGCAGCACGTTACATCCACTGAGCTCTTATATCTTTTCCCTCCACGCCAGGTATCAAAAGTTGGAGTGTTTCTCGTTCATTATCTCTAAGCCCAACTCTAAAAATAATCCTATCAGTTCTGCATCCCTAATATCACTCCTGTCACTGCCCCACCACTCACTCCAGGCATTTGCATCCCCTCCAACTATGAGCTTTCCGCAACCTAATTCCTCTAGCATCTTTTTCAGGAGCCGTACGTAGGTTTCGATGTCCGTGTCCGGTTCGAAGTAATAGGATATTACTCCGATCGTCCAGTCGGCAGTTGCCAACTTAGCCGCTACTAAGTTAGCCGTTGTGAGGTTGGGAAATTGTGTTAAGTTTATGTTTTTGTTGTTGATTAAAATGGCGGCTTTGTTATTTTTCCCAACCTCCTGTGCCGCCTGGACGATCCGTGCACCGGTCACATCGCTCATTAATGAAAGAATACTACCACCCCCTCTCTTCTCTTGGGTGTCGTAAAAGGCACTGTCGTAAACTGCACATACATCCAATAGCACAGAGCGGCGATGGGCTAACCACCTGTCACGCTGTGCACATGTGCTGTCGCTATTTGGTGAAAAGTGGACTATGACTGAGGACTGCTTTTGCGGTCCTCATTGCCTAGTCTCTGACTAACCCTTCGGGGATAATAGTCGTGATTATTATGTATGTATGTATGCAACGGCAAGGCAAAGACTTCCATCATTAAAATCGAGTCTTCACTACAAGTAATGGGTTTGGCCACCACTCTTGCCAAATGCGGGTTATCCATCGTCGTCACAATTCCGGGCTCTGCATCGAAAAAACCGAAACAATCTTTTGCCAGACTTGGTGATTTAACCCTGGCCTAGACCAGCTACAAGGCCGAGTGATCAGCCACTTGTCAACCGAAGTGTTTATGAATCTTAACCTCGCAGTCTTGGCAACAAAATGTCTTAAAATTTTGACAGCAGGTGCGGTGCGATTTGGCGGGTATTTAAATTTGCGGAAATGGAAAAAAAAATATATTAGACTAGCGGCCGCTCGCGGTTTCACCCGCGTGGTTCCCGTTCCCGTGGGAATATCGAGATAAAAAATATCCTATGTGTTAATCCAAGTTATAAACTATCTGTATGCCGAATTTCATCCAAATCCATTCAGTAGTTTTTACGTGAAAGAGTAACAAACATCCAGTGGAACGAACTAAAAGGCTGAGGGAAATCAGCAATGAGAGTCAGGAGGCGCTTGATGCCAAACGCGTTAAGACTCACGGGTCTTACGCGGGGGCAGTGAGCGCCTACAAGATGGCTATCATTGCTGATGACTACCCAGCGACTACGCTGGGGGAGGGTCACTATGTGGCGATCCAAGGGACCATTTGGGACCTGCTGGAGGCCGCGCCTGACCCTCTGCCAGTGGTCAATATCGGAGGCATCTCGTCGGGTGCTATTCTCTTCACTTGTGAGGGGAGTAGCTCGGCGAGCTGGCTCCGAGCACAGGACGGCCTTACCGTGGACGGTGTCGTGCTCAGGGTGGTTGACGCGAAGGATCTTCCGAAGCCGGTTAAAATGGCTTGGAAATCCTGTAACTTCAGCCGCCTTGATGCTGGTAGGGTTTTAAGGATGATGCAGAGGTACCATCCGGGCTTGCGGACTGCGGGCTGGAAGATCGTCGACACTAGGGTCGAGGGTCTGACAGTCCGCAGGATCGTGTTGATGGATGGCGCCTCTGCATCATTTATCAAGGCGGAGGGCTACTGCCTTAATACGGGCATCGACAAGAGCGTCTTTAAGCTTCTAGAGGAGAGGCCTACGGACGAGCTTGTCGATGCCCAAGGCAGTAGTGGGGTTGTAAGCGTGGCGGGAGTGACTGGAGGTGAGTGCTCCCAAATCGCTGTAGAGGCGGTGGTACAGCCGGGAATTGGCGCACCGGTAGCGGTAGCCGAGGGTCTTGGGGAGGAGATCACACCAATGGAGTGTGGGGGGATCTCCTTGCCTAGATCCGAGGATGATTTGGGGGAGCTCGCCCTGGACGAAAATAAATTCGATATTGCCTTGATCCAGGAACCTTATCTTTATAGGGGCCAGATTAAAGGTTTAGGTGGAACTTCTGGTACATTATTCTACAACTGTTCTACTAATGACATGAGGACTTGCGTCTATGTCAAAAATGACCTACACGCAATGCCTCTAATGAAGTGCTGTTGCAGGGATCTGACGGCTGTCAAGGTCCTTACGGGGGAAGGGGTGATAGGTGGACGGTAATTTTAGCGTTAGCTTACCTCCCCTTCGAGAAGGCGGATTCAGTATCAAAGGAGATGCGGGAACTGGTAACCTGCATTGGCCGAGAAAACCAAGATGTCATCATCGGTTGCGACGCCAACGCGCATCATGTGATCTGGGGCAGTTCAGACACCAATGAGAGAGAGGAGAGACTGCTGGAGTATCTGGTGAGTTCACCCATGCAAATTCTTAATAAAGGAAGTAAGGCCACCTTTTTCAATGCCCGGAGGGCTCATTTGATTGATATAACCATTGCTAGTAACAGAGCGGTAAGTAACATCACAAACTGGCATGTGTCGGACGAGGTATCACTTTCTGACCACAACCACATATGCTTTAGGTACAGAGTAGGTAAGATCATAGAAACTGTGCAAAGGAAGAACCCTCGGAACACCAACTGGGAGGGCTTCAGGAAGGATCTCAGGAGGGATCTAGATGGTCAAAGCGACAAACTCAACTCAGCTGTGGATATAGAGTTTGAAGCTGACAGCTTCTGTAAAGCACTGATGACGGCCTGGCAAAACAACTGCCCAAAAACAAAATCAGTGGCAAAAAAACTACCATGGTGGACTTCTGAGGTTGCTCAAATTAGAAAAGCGACACGATAGGCGTTCAATGAAGCGAAAGCTAAGAACGATTTTAGTGAATACAATAAAGCTTTAACTCGCTACAGCAGTGCGGTTCGTAAAGCAAAGAAAGAGATCAGCTTGGAGAAAACATTGTGAACAGATACAATCTGTTCCTGAAGCAATGAGACTAACCAAGGCAATTTCTACAGCAAAGGCGATTCCATTGTCCACAGTTACGAGGGCAAATGGAACTCGTACAGAAACTGGTGGTAATACACTAAAGGTTATGTTTAATACTCACTTCCTTGGATCGAGTATCATCCAGGACGAACATGACCCAATCAGCTGGAAGGAGCAGCATAGTAGAACTTCCAAGTATGATTGGACAATAGCGAAAAAGGTAGTAGATGAATCTAAAGTTAAATGGGCACTGGGGAGCTTTCAACCATTTAAAGCACCAGGGCCTGATAACATTTACCCCATCCTACTACAGCAGGGCGCCTCCATACTGGGCCCCCACCTCTGCAGACTGTACAAAGCCTGCATTGCGTTCGGTTATATACCCCGAATATAGAGGCGTGTTAAAGTAATTTATATACCAAAAACGGGTAAACCGGATTACGAAGAACCCAAAGCTTTTAGGCCAATAAGTCTTCAGTCTTTTCTCCTCAAGGCCTTGGAGAAAATGGTAGACAAATTTATCAGAGCGGGACCATTGAAAAAATTCCCACTTCATGGACTTCAATACGCGCATCAGCCAGGGAAGTCAACAGAAACTGCTCTTCACCATGTGGTGAGTAGAGCGGAATTCGCCCTGGAGAACAAAGAGATCTGCATCTGCACATTCGTAAATATTGAACGTGCATTCGATTGCACAACTTTTGACTCCATTAATGTTGCAGCCAGGGATCATGGCCTGCCATAACCGATCTGCAAATGGATTGAATATATGCTAAAGGGTAGAATCATCTACTCGGAACTACTAGGGGACAGCTTACTTGCTCAGACAACTAGAGGGTGCCCACAAGTGGGGATCTCTCTCCTTTGCTATGGAGCCTTGTGGTTGATTCAATCATAGCAAAGCTGAACCATGGACCATTCTTTACTATGGTTACGCTGATGATCTAGTTATCACGGTCAGTGGGAAATTTCTCTCCACGATATCGGAGCTAATGCAACGTGCCCTGGGTTTGCTGGAAGGTTGGTGTAATATCAATCATCTATCTGTAAACCCGGGAAAAACGACCGCCATCTCCTTTACTAGAATGAAAAACCTTACGAAACTGGAAAACTTAACGCTTTACGGCACCCAGCTTCCTTGGTCCAGAGAAGTGAAATATCTAGGCTTAACACTAGATAAGGAACTCACCTGGAAACAGCACATGGATACGACTGTCGTCAAGGCCTATAGGGTCTTTTATGTGCCGATCCACTTATTATTTAATACTTTATTGCACAAAGAAATTACATTAATACACAAGTTACACAGGACATATACAAAGGTGAGCTTATCTCTAGAAGAGATCTCTTCCAGCCAACCCTAGCTGTGGTGATAAAATTAAATCTGCGGGACTTATTGCGCTATACAAGACATACATAAATAAAGATAACTATATAAATAAACATACACAATATATATATCAAATTACTTATATCTAAACTAAGTTACTGATTATCGATAATGTTAGACAGGTAGTGCTCTTTGAGGTGGTGTTTGAATGATTCTACCGATGACCTCTCACGGATGCTGGCCGGTAGTTTGTTCCACAGTCTAGCTGCATAAACAGTAAAGGAATTGTGGAAAAACTTGGAGTTGGCTTGTGGATAGGAAAGGGTCCTGGTATCACAGGAACGTTTTGGGCGGGAAGAGGTAGGTAAGTGCGTAAAACGGGATCGTAAATAATGAGGGAGTTGGGGGTAGTGAAGTATTTTGTAAAGGAAGCAAAGGATGTGCATATCACGGCGTTGACGGATTGGGAGCCACTTTAACCTCAACCGGAACTCCGAAATATGGTCATATTTTCGTAAGCCGAAAATAAAACGGATGGCCAGGTTTTGCAGGCGCTCCAGTTTGTTAAGCAGCTCCTCAGTTGCATCTAAATAACAAACATCAGCGTAGTCGAGAAGAGGGAGCAGAAGCGACTGAGCAAGCATAATTTTGGTTTTGTAAGGTAAGAAAAACTGCAGTCGCTTGAGAGAATGATAAGAGTAGTGCATGCGTCGACTCACCTCATTCACCTGTGACCTCCAAGACAAAGTTTGGTCAATAATGAGGCCTAGATTTTTGGTTTTATCAGAAAATGCAATATTCACTCCATTATACGTAACCTTGGGGAGTATATTGAGGTCTAGTCTGTCACGCAGCCGGTTGCTACCCACGATTATTGCCTGAGATTTGGCTGGGTTTACTAGGAGTCCAAAGGCGTCCGCCCACAACTTCACCGAGAGGAGATCCTTATTTATAGATTCAATAGTAGAGTGAGCATCAACCGCATGGAATTGTCTATAAAGTTGCAAGTCATCTGCATATAGGTGGTACGAGCAGGATAACACTTTTACGAGCTGACTTATGAATATCGAGAAGAGCAGAGGTGAAAGTACCCCACCCTGCGGTACGCCCGCAGTAAGAGAAGCCCATTCCGAAAATAAGTCATCACACCTGATCCTCTGGTGACGATTGCGGAGATAATCCGAGAACCAAGAAATCACCGCAGGGGCAAGGTTAAGGGAGTGGAGAATGGCTATGAGGATGTCATAATCAACGGAATTGAAAGCACTGCTAAAGTCTAATAGAATTAGGATCGTAAACATCCGGTTATCCATGGCGTAGCGAATATCGTCAGTGACGTTTAACAGGGCAGTTACTGTGCTGTGGCCAGGACGAAAACCGGATTGATACGGACCAATTAAGTTGTGATGTGAGACAAAAGAGAACAGTTGTTTGTGAACAGCGCTTTCCAGGACCTTGGATAGGAATGGTAGGATTGAGATAGGACGGTATTGAGAGAGAGCGGTAGGAGAAGCGGACTTAGGAATGGGAATGACGTGGGCTAATTTCCATTCAGAGGGGAATGCGTTGGTTGCCAAAGAGTGGTTAATAATGTGTGTAATGATAGGCACAACGTCATCCAGGAGTGGCACCAACATGTCACGGCAAATGCCATCTTCGCCTACGGCCTTGGAGGAAATGGACAGGATGCTTTTTTTAACTTCTTCTACAGTGATTTCACGGAATGTAAAGGGCTCACCGTCAGGACGGGCCGCTGTGTCTAACATAGTGAGCGTGGCTGCCTTGGTAGTACCATCAACAATAACCGGTGAGCTGGCAAAATGTCTGTTAAGGTGATTGAGATCTGGTAATTCACCAGTACTGCTGCGGTCCTTACCTACACCGAGGGATCTAAGGAACTTCCAGACCCTACCTTGGGGTAGGTCTTCCACTGAGGAATGGATATATCGGCGTTTGGCATCGCGGCAGAGCCGATTACAGTGATTGCGCAACTTTTTGTAGGAGCTCAAATTATTATTATTCGGAAACCTCTTAAGCAGTGATTTAGCCCTGTCCCTACGTTGCATAGACTTCCTTATCGTAGGAGTGAGCCAAGGCGCAGGTAGATGCTTAATACGCACTGGTCTGAGAGGCGCATGAGAATTAAACAGTTTAGTTAAATGTGTATTGAAAATTTTAACCTTCTCATTTGCCGTGCCAGCCGCAAACATTGTAGACCAGTCAATCAAACAAAAGTCACCCCTCAAGCGATCCACACAGATATCACCAAAATTACGCTGAAGAATTACTTTGGCTTTGGGTTTGGGAGTGCGTACACGATAGGATAAATATAAGAGGTCATGATACGAGAAAGGGGCAGTAGTTTGTCCATGCATAAGGACTGAATCAGGTTTAGAGACTATCTGTACGTCCAAGAGAGAGGCCTGACAATTAGGAGAATGATGGGTGGCAGTGAGTGGAAGCAAAACAAAGTTGACTGAAGTTACAATGGAATTAAGACGTGAGGATCGAAAGTTATTCTTTAGTAAGCAAGTATTAAGATCACCCATCAAAATTACATGATCGTAAGAAGAGCTGAGGGATTCAAGAGTTGTCTCAAATGAGTCAAAATAGTTAACGCTGATGCTGGGGCTGTAAGCAGCTCCTACTAAAATACTGGTATGATGTATGCTGAGTTTTAAAAATAAGTACTCTAAGGATCCAGTATAGGTACCAGGAGACTGACTAACAACAGAGCACGGGATGTGTTCCTTGATGTAAATACATACACCACCACCACCAGCACCAACTCTGTCGTTTCGGAATAATTTATAACCATTTAGTGTAAAAAGAGGGGACGGCAGAGAAGGTTTGAGCCAAGATTCGGAAATTAATATTCCATCGACCAGTCCGTTGTTAAATGATACATTTAGGTCAGTGATGTGAGAAGGGACACTTTGTGCGTTGATATGTACCAGGTTAAGGTAATTGGATTTGCTTTGGAATATAGACTGCAGCTTGACATCCAAAGAGAGAGCATCAGTGTCAGTGGAGTTTGAAACATCACTGCAAGCACTTTCATATTCGTCAGATGAATTATCAGTAAAATAATCAGATTTGATAGACATAAAATAATACTAATACTAAAACAGATAATATAAGTAATACTGCAAAATAAAATTATTAATTAAACAATACAAAAAAAAACAAAAAAATCACCAGCGAGAGTTGGCAAAACGCAAACCACATAGAACGCTAACACATTAAAAAACAACATATCAGAACATCGACAAGAATCTGACTGAACGGAACGTAGAACTTAACGTCACTAACACTGACATGACAGCTGACATTAACACTGACAACTAATTTGCAAAAACATCAACATCGGTCGACATTTGATTATTTTTTGTACAAAATACCTTAAAGTTTTATAAAAATAAAGATAAAGTTAACGGGGTGGTATCACAACAAACTTTTATCTAAAACACCGGCAACGAATTGTGTTTAAGTTTAACGAAACTGAGAGTACCTCACATGTGATAATATGAGTAGAAGAAAATCAACTTAGCTGCCTGCCGTGGACGTGGTTGAGAAACTGGCCTGTAGACGTTGAAGCTCAGCCATCGTAGTAATCTTCCGTCTACTTTTGTCCGGCAGCAGCACTACTATGGTGCCGTCCGACGACCAACAATTTTTGATGCCGAAATGTTTACGGGCAGCAGAAAAAATGTTTTGCCTTGACTTCGTCAGAAATTCTGACAGTGAAATTCTTGTGCCTTTCAAAGTCGTCTTAGCGGTCCAGACAGCAGCTCGATGTCTATAAGCTGAAAACCGTACTAACAAAGGCCGAGTCCTGCCTTTTTTAGCTGCTCCGAGACGGTGACACGTTTCAATGCACTCCGGTTGAAGTTGTGCCAGCTTCATTTTTCTGAGCACTTCGTGCGCTCTTGTACCAGCATTCTCATTAGAGTCCTCCGGCAAGCCATGAAGCAGTAACACCTTCCGTCTAGAGTGGGTTTCAAGCCGGTCCATGCTAGTGTTAATTAGATCCAGCTGCATCTTAAGAGCATTTACAGCCCTCACAACAAAAGACTTAAATTGCTGGTAGTCTGCCGACAAAGCCTTCACAGTCTGTAACTGCGCTCCTGGAACCGACGACTCTGTGTGTTGTTGCAGAGCTTTTTCAAACTCTTCCATGCGGGTGTGAAATATCGTGGTAAGGTCCTGGATGGTTTCATTGACGTCAGCAGTGTCCATGATCAGCAAACAATTCAGGTTCTTAATATAGAGTGAGAAGTTGTCGAAAGCAATGTGAAGTGACAGTGAAGGTAGCGATGAGAGTGGAAGTGAAAATTAGTTTGTGCCAACACTCACTGGTACATTACTAGTACATTTAAGCAAAATGAAAACTGTAAGCACCTTTTTACTAATTAAAATATATTTTATTGGCAGAGCAGCATTAAAAGCGTCTATCCATTACAAAGTACCCGCAAAAAAAAAAGAAAAAAAAAAAAAAAAACTTATTGAAAAATGTGGGGACTTAACCCCAAAATCATAAGATGGATCTACATGATGATGGTGCGGCCGATTCTCACATACGGCAGCATCGTCTGGTGGCCCAGGACCAGGCTAAAGATCAGTAAGAATGCTTTGAGCAAACTACAGAGAACAGTATGCCTGGCGATTACTGGGGCATTTAGAACCACACCGACAGCAGCGCTGGAGGTCCTCACGGATCTCCCACCTCTGCACAGTGTCATAGAGACGGAGGCAAGGAAAGCGCTACACAGACTAAAGGTGGCCGGGCTGTGGGACGCATCTTTGCCTCTGACCAGACACACAAAATGGGAACATAATGATACCCTTGATAGGATCATGGAAATGAGGTGCGACAAGATTGCCCCAAAGTACATGTTCGAAAAGAAATTCAGTATACATGTTCCAACTCGGGACCAATGGAAACAGCCACCGTCTCCAGAGAAAGACAGCCTGATCTGGTACACCGACGGATCCAAAATGAAGTCGGGCACTGGAGCAGGTATCTTTAGCAATGATTTTAAACACAGTCAGAGTATGGGAAAGTTTGCTACTGTTTATCAGGCAGAAACTTTCGCAATTCTCCTGTGGGCTAAAAAGAATTTAGAAATCGCTCCCAAGAAGCGTTACATATTCATCCTGAGTGACAGCCAAGCCGCGCTTAAGTCACTTATAACGCCTTAAATCAACTCCAGCCTTGTGCTTGAAACTACGAAAGCCTTAAACATGCCAGGTAGGCACAACAGGGTGAGATTGATCTGGGTACCAGGCCACATGGGAATCCATGGCAACGAGATGGCCGATGCACTTGCTAGGGAGGGCTCAGAGACCCCATATATTGGCCCTGAGCCATTTGTGGCACTAGCATCGAGTACCATCAACAAAGCTTTCAAGGACCATATCCAAAACAGGCATAAAACCGAATGGAAACAGCTACCCGGCATAAGACACTCAAAATCCTTTATAGGCGAAGGCGCCCTAGGACGGAGTAAGATCATATGCGGAGGTAGCAGAAGGCAGGCCCGATTAATCACCGGTGCCCTGACTGGGCACTATGCCACTAAACAAATGCTCCACAAAATGCAACTAGCAACAGACAACCTGTGCAGGGCATGTGGAGGGGAAACGGAGTCTATGCAGCACTTACTGTGTGACTGCGACTCTTTTGCCAGAAAAAGAATGAATCTTCTGGGATCGGCCTACCCCAAACCAGAAGATTTTAGGCTCTTCGCCCTCAAGGACATTGCCAAGCTTATGGCAATTATCTTCACTGAGGAGGCAGAGTGATAGGACGGGGTGGCACAAAAGATCCCAATAGGTCGACGTGCTACTGCGAGAGGGAGACCTCTGCAGGCTCCACTAGATAAGATAAGATAAGATAACAAACATCCATCCATACGTTTCCGTGGGAATATCGGGATAAAAAGTATCCTATGTGTTAATTCAGGTTATAAACTATCTGTATGTTGAATTTCATCCAAATCCATTCAGTAGTTTTTACGTGAAAGAGTAACAAATATCCATACATTCTTACAAACTTTCGCGTTTATAATATTAGTAGGATATTTCGCACTGAAATTTTCAATGTGTATTATAGAACGTATGTGTGAGGGGACGAACGTAGCCAAAGCATGTTCGGAAACATTTGGCTTGATAGAAAAGAATCCTGAAGTTACATCTAAAATTTTACATAAATGCACTTTACGACCGTGTTTAATAATAAAGATTCCTTTAAAATGATAAAAACATAGGCATTTACTTTTTCGATTTCTTGACTGATTTGGATTTTCAAAAAACTAAACATTTTTGATAAAAATGTGAATTATCGCGGACCCCGCCCCGCGGAACACCTGCGAGGCCCCACGCAACTTCCAACACTAAACAGCAGTTGCAATGCACGTAACTATTTTTAAATTTGAAGCACGCTTTGGTTGCGACTTTACAAGGTTTTTTTTTATAAGTAAAAACTCATCGGAATGCGTAACTAAGAGTGACTAAACTCAAATATTCGAACTTCATTAGCAAGTTGGGCCGATGGTATGATGTATAGTACCTACCATATTATCATAAAGTTGACCAGTGACGTGGTTAGTATTCAATTCAAATAATTTGTTTTCAAGCATTCATGGCTCACATAAATTAGTAACAATTTATAGTAAGTAAGTTATGATCCGATTTCTCATATGTGATTGTCCATGTTAGAAGGCTTGGGCCGCAAAGAAGAACAATTATTAGGCTGATCATATGACAAAAGCATTCCCCCCCGTGAAGGTATTGACGCAACTGATTGAATGTTGTTACGGATTAGTAACAGCAATAACAATATTGTTATTATTTTATCAATACTATAAATCCTCATTATTATCATACTCTAAGGACATTACTATCAGTTTACCTACGTACTGACACAGATTGATAGGTCGGATAAGATGATATAAAATCTTAGATCTAAATCTTAATAATAGTTTTTTAATTGATGATGATGATGATGCAATCCTGTTATCCCTCATCAGGGACATAGGGCTCGAAAAAGAGATTTCCACTGCTGTCAATCTTGTGCGGCAACCTCCAGGTCCTTCCAGCCGATATCAGCTGATGCAGCCTCTTTTTCAACTGATCGCCTCCAGGTGATACGGGGGCGACCCGGCCTTCTTTTTCCATACGGATGGTTGTCAGGTCTCCGCAACTCATGTCCAATCCAGCGCCATTTCCTTGTCAGGATCTCCTTGTCGATGGGTTGTTGCTCAGTCATCTCCCACAGCCTTACATTAGAGATGGTTCGTGGCCAGTAAATCCCCAGTATGCGCCGCAAACACTTGTTGACGAACACCTGTAACCGACTGGTTATTTCGTTTTTTAATTGCTTTGAATTATTAGTCGAAGTCGTTTGAATTAAGAGTCGTGTCGCGTAGCGGCTCATTAAAATAATACTACCACGCCCTCTCTTTCCTTGGGCGTCGTAAAAGGCGACTAACGGACTAAAGACTTCACATTCATCCAACAGCATAAAGCGGAGATGGGCTTACCACACACACGCTGAATACATGTGCAGTATTATTTAGCGAAAAGTGGACTAAGACAGAGGACTGCTTTTGCGGTCCTCATTGCCTAGTGTCTTTAGATCTTTCAAGATTTAATTTACATTCTAACACATTACTTCCACTCCGCCATTTTTTTTTTTTATTGTTTAAAATTTTACTTAAGTATATTTAAGCGTTAATAAAACGCTAAAATATAAAACATTTATCTATAAACGCAGTTTCATCTTAACCGAATGTTCAAATATTTTGTAAAAATATTTCTTTCGGATCTCAGAGGTGAAAACTTCTAAGATTTGATGAAGCAATGTTGGCTAAAAACATAAGCATCAAGTACTGACAAATTTCGACGGTTGAAAGCCAGACCTCGGTAGCCAAGTGGTTAAGGCAGCCGCCCGGAATGCGGAAGGTGCGTGGTTCGATTCCCGCCAGAGGTTGTCGATCTTTTATCAGTGTTTAAAATTTTACATACAAATTACTGTTTTCTAAATTGTTTCGGGTCTGGGTGTTTTCTATGAATAATAAGTATGTATTTAAGTATTTTAAGTATGTTTATCCGTTGTCTAGTAACCATTTAACGAGTTTCATAACGAAGCTTCTCCTGGGCTAGATAATTGGTGTGAGTGTAGTGAAGTTTATTTATTTATTTATTATAGTGTACTGTCGTACGGCATTTTACTGTGGGGAAATGCTGCCGACATTCAAACTATCTTTGTGCTGCAGAAGAGGGCTATTCGAGCAATATATAACCTACAGGCTGGTGACTCTCTGAGAGAGAGATTTAAGGATATAAGTATAATGACAGTTGCATCACAATACATTTATAAAAATCTGATGTATGTTCATAAAAATATTGAAATGTTTTCAAAAAACAGTGATATTCACAGATTAAACACTAAAAGTAAGAACAAATTAGCAGTACCTTATACTAGGCTCCATAAAATAAATTATTGTTCTAAGGGTCTGTGTGTACGATTATACAACAAAGTACCAAATGATATTTAGAAATTAGATCTTGATAAATTTAAAATCAAAATCAGAGAAAAGCTTTATAAAAAAGCTTATTATAAAGTGTCAGATTACACAGTAGACAAAACAGCTTGGGTCTGAAATGCTCCAAGTACTCTAACAGCTATTTCTAATTGTCTATAATTAATAAAGCACCATATTTAATTGAACTATTTACATTAAAATTCATATTTTGTATTTTATGACCTGGTAACGACATATATATTTTTTTGTAAATGTCGTTGCTTCTGTGCGCTGTGGTTTCTTGCTTGTTTCTTTTTTTGCCACAGTTAAAAAATGATGTCCTGAATGGGTGGTAGGTTAAAAAAGATTTGGACGATTCAAAGTACTTATTCTCAATTAATAAATATAATTTATTGAATAAATATATCTTGACTTTGACTTTGACAGTATTTCTTTAACTTGCCTGCAGATATCGCTTTCCTTATTTGATCTCATCGGTAGTAGGAGCCTCGTTATCTTGATAATTTTATCCTACCGGACCATTTCTAGGATACACGAGAAGAGGAGCAGAAGTGCTCTCCTGACCGTGTTGAATAGTGGTTTTAGTAAGTATCGCAGAGTCGCACCGACAAGAAGAGCTTCACACGACTCGTAGATTGCCCAGACTTGCGAGTATGCAGTCTAAAGCTTTCTACGCAGTAATAAAAAAAGAAATAGAGAGTTAGCAATTGTAGGAGATAATTACGACAAGAATTACTTTCTTTTACAATATTTTTTTTATATTCCTGAAGGAACCATTCATACCAGCTTGTCGATTCACTATAGCTCCATCGTAAAAGTCGTCTCTAACTTCGACACACACGTTTCCTTCGATTCCGATCAAGTGTGACGTTTATGTAGAATCGAATATGGATACGATAATTTACTGTGGATTCAGGATAGAGTATTGGATCGAGCCTTTACAAAATTGTACTACAGGGCTTTCAACCACGAGGGTTTGATGAAGAAGAAAGTTTAGATATATCACGATGCATTGTTGAGGAGCCTTTTTTTGCCGCTTGCCGATTGCGAGCCGATTTTGCCTCCCCATGCGTGTTCCGCGTAAGTACCGTACCGATTGCATAATAAAATTCTACCCCACGGCTACTTTCTACTATCACACCGGCACTGCTCGCCATTCACATAGAATAAGACTTTAAACTATCGCGTTGGACTGCATTAAAACTATTTTAACGAGACCTAACACGATTAATTTTTGTAAATAAGGAGATACATATATACTTACCGCTTGACGTTTCGGCCGCGATCATGCTGCGGCCGTGGTCACAAGCGAACTCATGTGACCACGGCCGCAGCATCGCGGCCGAAACGTCATGCAGTAAGTAGATATTTTATTTATTTATTTAGTTTAGGTACAGCAACAGAATACAAATTACAACAAACACATAAAAACAATATCAAATACATATAGGCCAAATTTGCACTCCGATTATAGCTGAACACAGCATTTTCTTAGTAAACTATTGTTTTGCATACAAAAAAAAAACGACAGTGATACAAAAAGAATAAAAAAATTAAACATAATATTACCTACTAACAAAATTAACAAAATTAAAAAAAAACAGTTTTTATGACAATAAAAAAATGTATAATAATTAAAACTACACAAAATCCGAAACAAAAACAAAAAGAGGCACTTACAGCTTTTCTATAGTCTTTAAGTAAGATGCATGAGATAGACAGAAAATATCCGAATCCTTACATACATCGTTATAGGCTCTGCACATTCGAAAAATAGGGTCGTTAAATGTTGTGTTACTGTTACGAGTCGGCAATGCGAAAAGTTTTTGCGTTCGCTTACTACCACCTATTTATAATGAAAAATGGCTCAACAGATCACCAGTGTCCCACACAGAATTAACAATTTTGTTAACAACGTTGATAAATTAGCAGTGACACGTCGCGACTGAAGGGTGCTCACCTGGAAATGTGTTAATCTGTCCTCATACGTGCCCAATTTACGCCTCAGGCCGAATTTGGTGCTTAAGTGTCGAAGAAAACGCTTTTGAATACCCTCTATTCTGTTTATGTGGGATTTGTAAAATGGTGACCACACCACTGAGCAGTATTCAAGTAAGCTTCTGACTAAAGCGAAAAATAGTGTCAAAATGCTTGAAGGTTTCCTAAAAGTTTTAGTAATTCTAAAGATGAATCCCATTATTTTATTGGCTTTTGACACTATATAGTCGTAATGATTGACAAAAGACAATTTACTGTCTAGTTGTACCCCAAGATCCTTAATAACATCATGTCGCTTCAATGGTTCACCGTTTATAACATAACAGTTGTGTATTGGATGTTTGTTTTTGGTGAATGACACAAGGGAGCACTTGGATATATTTAGTGACATATTGTTGTTGAAACACCATTGATACAAACGATTAATATCACTTTGTAACGCTGCACAGTCATCCATGCATTTGATTTGACTGTAAATCTTTATGTCGTCTGCGTAAGCAAGGAAGTTGCTTGATATGGAGTTAATTAAATCGTTTATGAACATGACAAACAACAGAGGGCCTAGGTTCGAACCCTGAGGAACACCGGATTTAGGTGTGATAGCCAATGATTCGTACCCGTACACTTTGACGATTTGAATGCGGTTAGATAGATACGAAGTTAGCCAACGCAGGAGCGACCCGTGTATGCCAAATTGGTATGCCTTACGGATTAGAATATTGTGATCCACCTTGTCGAATGCCTTGGCAAAGTCTGTATATAAGGAATCAACTTGAATTCGCTTGTCAAGAGCAGTTGTCAAGTAGTGGGTGTAACTTAATAGGTTTGAGGAAGTGGAGCGACCCTTGACGAACCCGTGTTGTCGCTCACTTATCATGTGTTTTAAGTGAAAATTTAAACGCTTATACACCAGGCTCTCAAAGATTTTTGAGAAACAGCCCAAAATGCTGATTGGCCTATAATTTGAAACCTCTGATTTGTTGCCTGACTTATGGACGGGCACCACAACAGCTTTCTTCCATGATGTTGGGAAGTAACCAGACCCAAGGCTTATGTTAAAAAGTATGTACAAAGGTTTCGCCAAGGCAGTCGCACATGTCTTCGCAAAGACAGGAGGAATGCCGTCTGGGCCCGGACCCTTTTTTATATCTAGTGACTTCAGAGCCTGTTCTATTTCACTTTTTGAAATGGTGAAAATCGAAATGGTTAAACCTGACTCAGGAAAGTCGGGTGCATAGGTCTTTGAGCAGGGGTCACTATATACAGAGGAAAAATGTTTAGCGAACAGATTAGCTATCTCCTCTCCATTATTAGCAACATCGGTACCGTAAGACATTTGATTAGGCAGATCGTTCGTGTTTCTTTTAGACGTAGTGCAGCTCCAAAATAATTTTAGATCGTTGCTCAAACCGTCTTCAATACTACGTATGTATGCTTTAAAACTAGTTTCATATGCTGTCTTAGTCCTAGACCTTAGCATCGAAAAAGTGTCAAAATCGCGAGGGTTTCCGAATCATCTAAATTTCTTGTGGAACTTGTCTTTTTCTTTTAATATTTTACGCAACGATCTTGTGAACCACGGTGGATAACATTTTTTTGTTTTAATTTTAGGTGTATATTTATCTATACACTCCCACAAAAGTTTTGAGAACACTTGTAGAAACTCATCACAGCTTAAATTTATATACAGATTCCAATTTACTTTATAGAGTTCAGCTATGCAATTTGTGTAGTCGGTATTTTTAAATCTATATTTAGTCTCATCTCTTTCCTTAAGTGCGAGAGTTCTTACTGTTTTTACAGCTATGTCTAAAGGAGGATGATGAATGTCAAGGCGACTTAAAAGATGCGCCTCCGTGACTTTGCAGTATGTATTGGGTTGGGTTAAAACAAGATCGAGTATCCTGTCGTGACCATTTCTAACAAAGTTATGCTGAATTAAATTAGTTCTTAAGAGGAATTCCTGAAAATACAATATTTTAGCATTGGAGCTGCTAGCAGACGAGGGGCAAGTCCAATCAATCCCTGGGACATTAAAGTCACCAACAATGAGCATTTCACCACTGCAGGACGAGACGATATTTTCACATGTACTTATTTACAAAAATCATCGTGTTAGGTCCCGTTAAAATAGTTTTAA
The DNA here is from genome assembly GCA_963921215.1 of Scoparia ambigualis. Classification (NCBI taxonomy): domain Eukaryota; kingdom Metazoa; phylum Arthropoda; class Insecta; order Lepidoptera; family Crambidae; genus Scoparia; species Scoparia ambigualis. Next base: position 7,402,088 of record OY992503.1, read on the forward strand.
TCCACATAGAAGTAATCAACATAAACAAACTTAGAACCGAAATGCGTGCGATTTCATAGGAGCTTCCTATCGTGTAAGCTCATGTTGTGTAATAAGCTCACTGTCAAAGTTTTCTCAATTAGGATACCAAAATACCAAAGTCGTGAAATGGGTTTTTAAGTTTAACCTGGAAACCTTTGGTATTGCAACCGTCCATTGGCTACGGTTACTGTTAAAGTACACATTAAGTACGTCTTTGATACTTTCGGTATGAATTTCAACCGTTTGTTGAGAGCAAGACAAACAAACGTGTTTTATTTTCTTTTTTTTTGTTAATACAAGAATAATATTAAGATGCAGAGTTTAAAGAGTTTCAGGTTAGTATCTAAATATTGAGCACATTACAGCAAGTTGGATTGTTACTTTTAAGAAAGTATTATTTTGTAGATTTCATCTGTTTAAGATTCTGTTTCTCTGAGCCGTGTCTCGTAGCGGCTCATTGAAAAAATACTACCCCTCCTCCCCCTCCCCTTGGGTGTATAAGAGTGGATTTGACCAAACTGGAAATAAGACTTACTCCGAGATTAGTCTATACAAATTCGGCGTTTAATCTAGGTATTAGACCTTATTCCAGTTTGGTCGAATCCACCCTAAGTCATCTAGTGGACTAAAGACTGAACATACATCCAACAGCGTAGAGCGGCGATGAGCTGACCATCTATCAGCTCAGCACATATGCAGTTGTAATTTGGTGAAACGTGGACTATTATGGCAGTGGACTGCTTCTGCGGTCTCCATTGCCTAGTCTCTGGCTAACCCTTCTGGGATAATAGTCGTGAATCCATGTTCATATGTATAATGTGAGTTGAGTGTTGAGTGAGTTGTAAATACATTTAGTTAAATAGGTACTTAAAGTTAAAAGCCAAATATAAATAAAAATAAAATAAAAAGAATAGTGTGTTCTATTCCCATCTGTGGTAGTCACTTTTTTCAACGTTAAAATATAAAAAAAAATTAAGTTAAGATTTACAGGGTATGATAGATAGGTATAATATTTATTATTTTACATACCGCACAAACATAAGTAAGTAAAGTTATCTTCAATAATAAATCCATTTAGGATACAAATATAAAATGAAAATAAAAAAAAATAGCTTAAAATCAGCTGATCGACTCAATGCATCCCATAGTAGTTAGCTTGGCCACGCTTGACTGCTTTTGTTATTTATTTACCGCGCGGACACAAGAAGACCGGTAGTGTTGCAAAAACTAAAAGTACGCTGTGTGTGTCTGTCGCATGCGCTGCGGGATGAGTTGAATTGTGTTATGTTGTTATTGTAAGGAGGAGCTCGATGGCGCAGCGGCTAGCGCGTTCGGCTTGCGATCTTGCTCGCTAAGCCACTTTCGCAATGGCGGGTCGCTGGATGGGTGATCACTTATAAAACATCTCGGGCTCCTCCGTGCTTCGGAAGGCACGTTAAGCCGTTGGTTCCGGTTGTTGTCGTAAGATGACAGTCGTTTAAAAACCTACCAACCCGCATTGGTGGGTTATGGCCCAATATCCTCACGTGCTATTGTCGACGTGGGAGGCCTGTGCCCAGCAGTGGGACGTTTATAGGCTGATGATGATGATGATGTTATTGTAAGCCTATAAGTTTGTTGCCTACGTTTAATTTTAAGAAAGCAGTTGCGCTGCACTGCAATATTATCATAAGTTTTATTTTTAATTAATCTCATTTTAAGGGAACAGTGTAAGTCCTTATGAGAATAAATTAAGCTTAAAGAGCACTTTCTTAGACAAATAGTACCTATAACATGATCATATATTATATTATATAAATACCTATTATATTATTATTTATATATATTATATACATATATTATGTAACTTTTTTTGTTATGTATTTTATTTGTGCAGTTGTTTAATTTGTATACCAGTAAAGTATTAGTATTACATATTCTATATTAATATATTTATAGGTCTAGGTAATTTTGTCTTTTTTTTTGTTGCACTTTGTGTCACCCCTATAACTTTTTCTCACACACTCTCTGGGTTGACTGGAAGAGATCTCTTTTAGAGATAAGTCCACCTTTGCGTACAATGTCTCTTGTCACTTTTGTTACTGTGTTTCTGTGCAATAAATAATATAATTTAATTAATTAATTAAATGTCTTTAAACCGAAGCCGAATGTTGTTTTCCCTCTGTGTGCGCGGACATGGCGAGCTCGGTGGTGTCAAAGGAAAGCATACATAGAGGCAAAGTAAAACGATAGATTTTTTTACACCACCACTACAACCACAACACCATCTGTCACGCTGAGCACATGTGCAGTGGCTATTTGGTGAAAAGTGGGCTATGGCAGAGGACTGCTTTTGCGATCCTCATTGCCTAGTCTCTGACTAACAGTTTGGGGATAATAGTCGTGATTATACATATATAAGACTAAGTTCTGATTAATATATTTCATTGCCCAATCCTTCCTTCACCAAAAATCCTTTTCCCTACTATTCATTTTAACATTTGTAAACTGGGTACTATTAAATAAAAGAAGTCTGTGTTGTCATAAACATTTTTATTCTATAAATTGCTTGCAGCTTTTAGGTCTTTAATAATTTGTCATTAAGCCATTTGCGTTAATTGGCGTAGAGTTGTCACTTCGTTTGTGGTAACTGCTTATTTGAGCCAGTCAACTACCTTCCATGCCAAATACTCACTGAAGATATCGACGTCAGTCTGTAAATGAAAAAGCTTGTAAAAACAGGATACCCGGTGAGACAGAAAGCATTATCCCATACAAATTTTCTGGTTTTTTTTTGTGTTTAATGCAAATAAAGTTGAATATATGGTTTTTCTGGGATGACCGAGGTTGCCACAGCCTACGATAGATGCTTTACTGCTAGAAACAGGAGTTGCAGTGGTGTGGAGTCATGTCATTATGGTATATTTTCTTTAGTTATATTAAGAAACAAATGTATAAAAAAAATATTATATGACATTAAGTGACCACTGACTGACTAAAGCGGACAGTGGCGTTTTTAATTGAAGTTTCATAGTGTAAGTTTTGAATTGAAGTTTCATAAGAGTAGTCAGGACCATTCATTATCACTGACCTGGCTGTCCTTCACCATCTCGGGGAAAGTGTTGGTGAAAAAGGTGTTAAGCTTGTCTGTAAAATTGTCGCCAAGGAGTACTCCTCTCAAGTAAGACTGTAACAAAAAATATCATGTTTCAAAGTTGCCACGGCACTAGCTGATTTATTTTTGAAGCAAAATGTCCTGAAATAATTTACATCCAAAATAAACAAAAAAATCAACCCCTCGGTCTTGGATATTTTTTGACACTTTTTTTTGCGCAACTGTCAACGTCAAATTTGACACAATTTAGTGTCAAAAGTAGCAAAACGAATGGGTTAAGGCAACACACAAACAAACACCAAGGGACTCCGTAGAATATCAGCGTTGCAGATGATGTTCATGCAACATGACGTGCTGAGCGAGGTCCTTTTTCGTCGAGGTAAGTAATACTTACTGTTTTTTATTTACTTTTTTGTGAATTTATAGTAGTTCTGTATTTTTGTGAAGCCAAATAAATATTATTTGATTTGATTTGATTTAATCATACTTATCATGGTAAAACGTTACCTCAACTCTCCCAAGGGAGTAAGAGGCGCTGATCGAGACCACGTTGAAATCACCGTCAAAAATGCTGCTGTCCAGTTGGGCATCACCTTTGATGACGGAGTTCAGGAAAGAAATTCTGGAAAGAAGGCAAGTCAATCTTTTTAATATTCGTTTTATTGACAAACACGTTGACATAAAGTTTAATAGCTGCTCTTTAAAAAAAAATGTATGCGGTATTTGCCTAGCAATTCTATGTACGAGTATGTAAAATAAAAACAGTTGTCTGCAGACGCAATAAAAAATAATAAGAATTGCTAAAGGAAATTAAAATTACCTTCCGTATAAACGTGATTCGGTTGCGTAGCCGAAGGTTTTAGTGTATAAGGCCGATGAACCTGGAGGTAAGACAAGACATCAAATTAGGTATAAGTACAAAGGTAAGGTAAGAAACATAAGTAAAATTTCACTATGTAAAATGCGTGCCCCCCTAGACTTGTAGCAAACTCTCCCGCTTGTCTATTCGTTAGAGGAGCGTTTGCCATTTGTCTATGGGTGCTGCTCAGATACCAACAAATTAGTAGAAACAAGTTTTAATTTCAGATGTCGTTAATAGTCACTGAATCTGATATGTTTCGTGTTGTTTGTAGGCCTGAACGCATCAGTAGAGCTGACAATGATGGAATATTCCTTACCAATGCTAACCGTGACGCTGGGCAGGCGGACTTCGTAGTTGATCCTGGCGGTGATGAAGTTATAACTGAGGTCATCGACGACGATATTGCTGAGTCCGACGACTAAGAAATCTTCGACACTTGCGGTCATCACTAAGAGGCTGATGAACATAATACAAATAAGTAACAGTTTTATGTCAACCATATTAATTTGTGTCAGCATGTCTTTAAGTTATATACAGATATATTTTTATACATTAGAAAGTGGTAAAAGTTGCCTACTGAAAATTTAAATACGATGAAATATACACAAATAAGTACCTATATTACTAATAATGATACAAGAATATAATTTACTTTGCTGTACAATTTGTAATGTTCAAATTTTTCTTAGTCTTTAAATTTCATTCAAGTCTGCTATGCACCACATAATTATGCACATAATATCTTGAAGAAATGGAACTTCAATAATATTTGACCTTCGTTCTGACTATTTTTATGAATGATGATTTGGGTTGGAGATGTTAATGAGCCTTAAGATTAATCTTATATTTGGTCAGATCTGTGGACTGTAATAATAAAAGCTTTGATTACTTACTCAGATTTCGGCAGCCTATGCTCGGTATCAAAGTTAAACCTGTAGGGATCGTAGCCATCATCCTGCAGGTGCTGCTTGAAGTTCTCAAGTGCGTTAAGGACTGTGCGGGTGACGAGTTTCTCTAAAAATAATTTCATTTTTACTAGCTGGCCTTATGCCAGGCTGGATAACAGGATAGCAGGAACGAACTTCTTCTTTATAAGGCTCATCAAGCTACCTAATGTAGTGCCCTTATACATCTAACAGAGTAACGAACAAAAAATATATCTCGGCCAATCTCCAGGGTATGGGAATTGGTAAAGAACTTTACATTATAGAAGAAGTGTTGTTGACCTAATAACTATCCTTGTATTTATATATGACACAATAACAACTTCACTGTTTGAGGGGTTGGTTCGTGTGAGGAGTCTTGAGCTAAGCTGTTGGCTGCATGTATACTAAAGGCTGAATTTAATCAATCTATCTGTCTCTGATAGGCCTACAAAAAATTTGACATAATTTGTATGGAACTTAAGTCAAATATCTGGGTCCAGTATGCAAAACGACATTTCTATTGATGATTAATTTCGGCCGTTAGTTATGATGTCGACGATTATATAGCAAGCTGGCTGTTACCAAGTATATGTGTTAAAGTCACATTTGAATATCAAGTATACAGTAAAAGTCTCTAAGGTAGAAGTTTTACTATGAAGCACTTACCGTCGACATTTTTAGCAGCAACACTGGCGAAAAGCACCACGAAAGCAAACAGGAACACCTTCATTCTGGATTATTTTAAACCTGAAAGAGAGTTTGTAAGTCAGATAAGAAAAGCAATAGAATGAAGAACTGTCGCAGAAGTTATCATAGCCGAGAAAGCGACTGGTGACGGAAGTAGTAGGCGTTTGGAGGAGGGTTGAGTCTGAAGTTGAATTGCTTAAGGGCTAATGAATGATGAGGACTGCTATTCAAATTAGAGCGAAATATCGCTTAAACAGCTACCGAATTACAACAAGTCCTATAATAGTTTAAAGTTGCCGTTGCATTTAATGTACGCATAGAGATTAGTTGAAACCTGCCCACAAGAAAGAGGATTATTTGGTCCTTTGATAAAGACGAAAATACATATCGCAAATAAAATATTGTTTGAGACACAAACGCAAGAGACTGTCTTATTTAGCCATTTAGTAGATTAATTCCAGTATCTAATTGTAATAATATGAAATACTCTTCCTACCTGTTAACCACTTTAATTGTTGTGCAGTAGGAATTAAAAGATGTCCACCTATATACTAATTAAATGTTAAGATATCTCATGTCCATCATTTTGTTTTATAGATATCAATCACATTATCGTATTAAAAAAATGTGTTTATGCATTGTTAATTTAGATTAAAGTTGATTTCTAATAATTGATACCAATCTTTTTGTAGTAGATTGGTAGATTTCAGCGTATTTTGTTTGTATTTTGTTCAGATTTAGTTGTATTATAATTTGTGTTGCGTAACATTATGCAAAAGATTACGTAAAAATATGTTATTTTTTATTGTCAGATTCAGTGAAAAATAATAAAATATTTTTTATCAAAGGAAGCTCACTCCAAAGCCTGTGCTTAGCAGTGGGATGTTTATAGGCTGATGACGATGAAGCAGATTTGATATAATAAGTTGATTTGCGTGATGGCACATTCTTCATTATGTCTTAATTTGCTATTAGTCAGCCTTACTTAATAGGAGTAAACCTTGAAATAGTACTCGCTCTAGTAGAAGCAAATGGCGGTGATCTCTTATTGACCCTTCTGATTTTGGCTATGCTTTGAATGATCTGAAGAGCCGGCTTTCTTGCTAGCTAGTGGAGTCAAAATGGCTGCTTTTTAGGCACACGCGAAGCGTTGGAGGCGCCTGCGATGACTGCCGATGACTGACGATACATCCCTATTATATTATGTCATTTATTAGGGTAACTATGGTTTATGTGCAAATGAAATAGCTGTGACTATTATGCCATTATCCGGTATTTATATACATACAAAATAAAATACATTGATGTCAAAAAAATTGTAAGGTTTGGTCAGGTTATGTTTTATTTTATGAACGGCGTTTAAATTGTCATTTGGGTTTCGGGAATTATTACAAACTGACGAGCCATTTTACAATTAGCCTTTGGCATTTTACAATTTGCCTTCGGCATTTTACAAACCAGCGAGTGTTTGCAAACAGACGACGCACGCCTTATCTAAAATGCCGAATTATACAATTTGCCTGTGACATATAATTCATGACAAAAAATAAATAAATTTGTTTACGCTCACACCAATTATCTAGACCAAAATAAGTATTATTTTTGAAACTCATTAATATGGTTAGATAACGGATAAATATACATAAACATAGAAAAAACACCCAGACCCGAAATCAGTTTAGAAAAACGTGTTTCTCTAAATTGACCCGTCCGGGAATTGAACGCAAGACCTCAGAGATGGCGTGACGCCAGACTCGGCGTGCTAACTACTCGATCATCGTCGTCGTCGAGGCACATGTGCTCGGCATGACAGGTGGTGAGTCCATCGCCGCTCTAGGCTGTTGGATGTAGGTATGTCCAATGTTTGGTCTATTAAGATTGCATTAAGACCTAGTGCAGTCTTTAGTCCATTAGTCGCCTTTTACGACACCGAAGGGAAAAGAGGAGTTGGTAGTTTTATTTTGATGAGACAACGCCGCTCTATGCTGTTGTTTGTATGAGCAGTTTTTAGTCCCTTAGTCGCCTTTTACGACACCAAAGGGAAGAGAGGGGTTGGTAGTATTATTTTGATGAGCCCATCGCCGTTCTATATGCTGTTGCTTGTATGTGCAGTGTTTAGTCCGTTAGTCACCTTTTACAACACTCAAGGGAAGAAAGTGGTTGGTAGTATTATTTTGATGAGCCCATCGCCGATCTATGCTGTAAAATGTATGTGCAGTCTTTGATCCGTTAGTCGCCTTTTACGAGTACGACACCCAAGGGAAGAGATGTGTTGTTAGTATTATTTTACTAATTAGTCACAATTACACATGTCAGAAAAACGATTCTCCCTAGGGAGAAAAAGTACTACTTTCCTCCCGCTCCTCACCTACTACCCGTGTATGAGGAATGAAATAGTAGATTATGCACCAAAGGGATAAAGTATTGTCTTATGTAGCGGGCGCCCCGTATTGAATCCCGAGCGAAACGAAGGATTCTAGCGTCAACTCCCGAGCGAAGCGATGGTGTGTAGAGTTAACTCTCGAGCAAAGCGAGGGAGTTAAGACATGAATCTTGAGTGCAGCGTGGGATTCAAGGTCGCCCAAGGCGAAGGCACCTTTATCCCCGAGGAGAATACTCTACTTTTCACACCATCTACGAGACAATAAAAAGCAATAGTAAAACAATAGTAGATTGCTATACAATTAGCTAAATGACCCAAACGGACTAAACGTGCAGTCGCACATACATCCAACCGCATAGAACGGTAATGGGCTTATCAAAATAATTCTACCAACCCCTCCCTTCCCTTGGGTGTCGTAAAAGGCGACTAACGGACAAAAACTGCACATACATCCAACAGCATAGAGCGGCGATAGGCTCATCTAAATAATACTACCAACCCCTCTCTTCAAAAATAGTGATGCGAAAAAATATTTATTTGATACAATACAAAATACATCACAACTTAAGAAAGCTGTTCGTATGACCAGCAACGGATTATAAACGATAAAAACCTTTGACGTTCCCATTTAGTAGCTCACAGACAGGCCTTAGGCCTGCCGCCGCCTTGGATCACCATAGCGGCATGTATAGAGAAGTGCTGAAGTTTTAAGTGGGTATGGGGGGCCTAGGGGTGAGACACTCATAACCAATAACTTTCTGCGTCTCCTCGGGCATATTGGACTGCGTAAGGCATTTTTTCCTGTATAAAAATGGTCCGTGCAATATTGCCAAGGGAGACAGGCCATTATTGCTGATACACATTAGGATGGTAGAATTTTAGCTGTGTGCTTGCGGTTTTTAATAGAATACAACCAACCCATCTCTTTCCTAAATATTTATGTATGTATGTATTATTTCCTAAATACCTATGTGTACTTACTGGGTATTTGTACTATCCGACAGTAAACATTTTATTCCAACGCTTGTCCGGCGAAGAACCCAATAATGAACATCGAACTTTGGCCCTAGCAACACACATACACTGCGGACCGACGAAAAGGTTTGCGTACTGGAGGAAGAATTGAGCAAGATACGATGGGGCATTGTGGGATTATCTGAGGTCTGAAGAGAGGGGGAGGACTCGATAATCTTGAAGTCTGGTAAGGCAAACCGTTCCTGGAGGGCAAACAACTGTCCCAAGGTGGTGTTGGGTTTATCGTCCACAGCTCTCTTGTGAAAAACGTTGTGAAGACCGGAGGTGTGTCGTCGAGGGAATAACAAAACGGTATTCGTTGACAAGTATACAGGTATACGCTCCGACTACGGCACACCACGACGATGAGGTGGAGGCTACGTATGAGGACATCTTTAGAGCCATTCAAGTCTCCAAGACTCATTACACCGTTGTCATGGGAGACTTTAACGAAAAACTGGGCATGCGTCGATTTGGAGTTGGAATTCGGAACCCCCGGGGTCAACTTCTGGCAGACTTTCTGAAAAGGGAGGGACTCTTCATGAGGAACACCTTTTTTGAAAAATTTAATACCGCAAGTGGACCTGGATAAGTCCCGATGGTGCAACGAAAAACGAAATTGACTTCATCATGTCGACGACGAAGCTAATATTCAATTTTGTCTCTGTGATCAACGCGTTTGAAACTGGCAGTGGTCACTGATTGGTCAGAGGCACATTGAACATCAATAATAAACTGGAAAGATGTCGATTGATGAAGTCTACGCTCCGTCCTGCACCTATCCAAATCCATAACCCCGAAAACTTCCAGCTCGAACTGCAAAATCGCTTCGAGTGCTTGAAAGATTGCGTAGAGGTGGACGATTACAACAACAGGAAACCAGTCCGGCTGCAGCGTGAAGTGAGACAAGGATACGTCATATCTCCGAAACTCATCACTGCTGCACTGGAAGACGTATTTAAGCTTCTGGACTGGAGAGGACTCGGCATCAATATAAACGGCGTGTACACTTACCTTCGATTTGCCAACAATATAGTAATCATGGCTGAGATCCTGTAGAACCTCGGCACAATGCTCGGTGATCTCAACAGTCTCTCGATAAGAGGGCCTTAAAATGAACATGGAAAAGACGAAAACCGTGTCTGACTCACGTGTCGTACCTACTCCTCTGCAGGTTGGAGACTCTTCTCTTGAAGTTGTTGAAGGATATGTATACCTGGGACAAACGGTCCAGCTAGGTAGGTCCAACTTTGGGGTGCAAATTTGGGAACCTCCTCGTGGTGCACCCTGGGATAAGGCCCCTCGACCCCTGGACCTAGGTAAAGGGGGCTTATGCTAATCCCTGGCGCCCCTTCTGGGCGTCGAATCTTAGGCGGGGCCCCTTCTGGGCCCTGCACCTCCGTGCGCGTGCCTACTTTGAGCCGTGCTACTCGCTGCTCCCTCTGAGCAGCTTTGAGAGGAGGAGAGGAGTATTGGCGGCGCTCCTTCTGAGCGCCGTCTTTTGGAGGATACGACCTCGGGTGTCGTAGTCGAGTGTTGGGCTTTGGGGGGGGCGGAATCTGAGTCCCGGTTGTGTGACGGGGATGAGCCCAGTACCGTGTGAGTACGGACGGCATGCGGTTTCTCGGAGGATTCACACACCTCCGAATGTCCGTGCGGATACCGCGGAGAAGTGACACACCTCCGTAGGCACGTGGAAGTCCAGAAAAGACGGGAAAACCTCATGCTCCGGCATCATTGCCGGGTATGTCGGGGAAAGCTCCCTTGAGTCGTGGGGTGTTGATGGATGGAGGATGAAATGTTGTGGGGCTAGGAGTCTGGATCGGAGCTGGACTCGTGGGCAGAGTCTGGGTTCGGGCCAGGGTCTGGGCTTTCAGGAGGGATAAGGCGGGCTGACGGAAGGCCGCGCTATTTGTTGTATGTAACTTTGTGATGTCTTGTTTTGTCTTTGTTGTGTTGCCCGTTTTGTGGGGCGCTTGCTGGGCAAGCGCGAGTGGAGTTGGGCTTCGGTGTGGGTATTTAATTATATCTCCCCGAAAGCCCAAAGATTGGAGGACTTTGTCCTATTTTTGGAGGATAGCGTGCCCATAGAGGGTGGGCATGCTGTATTTTTGTTGTGCCTGTTGCTGCTGGCGGTCATAGGTTGGCACACGGGCGACGGGGTGACCGTCGCGGGTTAATCCCTAGTGGCCTGTACCGTGACACCCACCCCAGCTTTCAGCTTCGGATTGTTGGACCCCCAGGGGTTTAGTGGGTATCCCCCTCCGTCTCGCCCTCCCAGCCGGGACTTCTGTCCTGGCAGCTGACCTGGAGCCTCTCTCCTTGTCGGTGGGTGTGGAAAGGCGGACGGGCGAGTCCCACATAACCGGGTGCCTCTTCAAGGCCCCGGTACTCGTAAAGAGTTCCGCTGGGAAAAAAAAAAAAAAAAAAGGTAGGTCCAACTTTAAGAAAGAGGGCAATCGTCAAATCCATCTCGGCTGGGCAGCGTTCGGTAAGCTACGAAATATCTACTCTCCCAAAATACCCAGTGCCCGCAGTGTCTCAAGACGAAAGTTTTCGACCAGTGTATGCTGCCAGTGATGACATCCGGTACCAAAACATAGTCACTCACTATAGGCCTAATAATGCAGGCTCAAACTCACGTAAAGAGCAATGGAGAGGGCTATGCCTGGGGTTTCTCTACGTGGTCGAATCAGAAATAAGTAAATCCGTAGAAAAACTAAGGTAACCAACAAAGCCCCAAGAATTACCAAGCTCAAGTGGCAATGGACAGGGCATATCGTCCGTAGAACCGCTGACCGTTGGGACAGAACGATTCGACAAGGTGTTCCGATAATGATGATGATTTTCAATTAGTTTTTAATTAATAAAGCTAATAAGTACCTATTAAAAAAATTTATGATAATTGGGGTCAAACCCAATAAGTCAGTCAATTTACAAATTTGAATTTTATGCTTGTATTTATTATGTAACAACCTAAACGACATGAATATTATTATCGTTCATACATATTCTTACTAAGTAACTACTCGTAAATAATTTGCATTTAACTTATAAGTAAACCTATTTTTTATTGCCGGCAAACTGTAATATTGATCATCTAGAGAACTACTTTTACACACTTATTGGGTTTTATCACTGCACCCTCGATATAGCGCCGATGGGCTCAGCAAAATGATACTACCAACCCCTCTTTTCTCTTTGATGTCGTAAAAGGTGACTAACGGAATAAAGACTGCACATTCATCCAACAGCATAGAGCGGCGATGGGCTCATCAAAATAATACTACATACCCCTCTCTTCCTTTGGATGTCGTAAAAGGCGACTAACGGAAAAAAAAATCATGTTTTTGTTTTTACTTTCCTTATATTCGTAATGAAAAGTACCAGTGTTTAAGACTTATTTACTCCTTCGAACTATTGGCTACCTCGCTACGCTCGGGCGCCAAACCCCGCCTGGGGGGTAAATAAGCAACTTACACCCCTAGGGTAACAGTGTACCATTATATTCGGTTCAACGTGGAATTAAACCATGGTACAATCATAATATGATCACAAACACTATTTGTATTTACGTTTACGACATAACTATTCTATCAATATCGAAGTAGAGTTCATGATATTATTAAAATTTACCCTAAAATACATACCTACTTACGTACATATAATAATGACTATTATCCCCGAAGGATTAGTCAGAGGGCAATGAGGACAGCAGAAGCAGTCCTCTACCATATTCCACTTTTCACCAAATAGCGACTGCACATGTGCTCAGCGTGACCGGTGGTGAGCCCATCGCCTCTATGCTGTTGGATTTATGTGCAGTATTTTCAGTTCACCTAAGGGAAGAGAGGGGTGGTAGTATTCTTGACGCGAACGTCACGGACACACCCAATTCTTACAAATAAAACGATTAGTGAAACGATCGCCTAGCCTACCGGTTAAGTAAAGACTAGTTACCTGTAATCTTTACTTCCGCCATATTGGTATTTTGGTCACATTATGCTCCTTGCCACTATTGGCTTTTGTAGTATATATTATGTACTCAAGTATCACTATATTTGAGTAACACTTTACCAGGGTGGCAAAAGTCGAAGTCGAATAATGTATAGCTATATTAAAATTATAATATACTGTAACAGCCTGTTGCTGCTGGCGGTCATAGGTTGGCACACGGGCGACGGGGTGACCGTCGCGGGTTAATCCCTAGTGGCCTGTACCGTGACACCCACCCCAGCTTTCAGCTTCGGATTGTTGGACCCCCAGGGGTTTAGTGGGTATCCCCCTCCGTCTCGCCCTCCCAGCCGGGACTTCTGTCCTGGCAGCTGACCTGGAGCCTCTCTCCTTGTCGGTGGGTGTGGAAAGGCGGACGGGCGAGTCCCACATAACCGGGTGCCTCTTCAAGGCCCCGGTACTCGTAAAGAGTTCCGCTGGGAAAAAAAAAAAAAAAAAAGGTAGGTCCAACTTTAAGAAAGAGGGCAATCGTCAAATCCATCTCGGCTGGGCAGCGTTCGGTAAGCTACGAAATATCTACTCTCCCAAAATACCCAGTGCCCGCAGTGTCTCAAGACGAAAGTTTTCGACCAGTGTATGCTGCCAGTGATGACATCCGGTACCAAAACATAGTCACTCACTATAGGCCTAATAATGCAGGCTCAAACTCACGTAAAGAGCAATGGAGAGGGCTATGCCTGGGGTTTCTCTACGTGGTCGAATCAGAAATAAGTAAATCCGTAGAAAAACTAAGGTAACCAACAAAGCCCCAAGAATTACCAAGCTCAAGTGGCAATGGACAGGGCATATCGTCCGTAGAACCGCTGACCGTTGGGACAGAACGATTCGACAAGGTGTTCCGATAATGATGATGATTTTCAATTAGTTTTTAATTAATAAAGCTAATAAGTACCTATTAAAAAAAATTATGATAATTGGGGTCAAACCCAATAAGTCAGTCAATTTACAAATTTGAATTTTATGCTTGTATTTATTATGTAACAACCTAAACGACAGGAATATTATTATCGTTCATACATATTCTTACTAAGTAACTACTCGTAAATAATTTGCATTTAACTTATAAGTAAACCTATTTTTTATTGCCGGCAAACTGTAATATTGATCATCTAGAGAACTACTTTTACACACTTATTGGGTTTTATCACTGCACCCTCGATATAGCGCCGATGGGCTCAGCAAAATGATACTACCAACCCCTCTTTTCTCTTTGATGTCGTAAAAGGTGACTAACGGAATAAAGACTGCACATTCATCCAACAGCATAGAGCGGCGATGGGCTCATCAAAATAATACTACATACCCCTCTCTTCCTTTGGATGTCGTAAAAGGCGACTAACGGAAAAAAAAATCATGTTTTTGTTTTTACTTTCCTTATATTCGTAATGAAAAGTACCAGTGTTTAAGAATTATTTACTCCTTCGAACTATTGGCTACCTCGCTACGCTCGGGCGCCAAACCCCGCCTGGGGGGTAAATAAGCAACTTACACCCCTAGGGTAACAGTGTACCATTATATTCGGTTCAACGTGGAATTAAACCATGGTACAATCATAATATGATCACAAACACTATTTGTATTTACGTTTACGACATAACTATTCTATCAATATCGAAGTAGAGTTCATGATATTATTAAAATTTACCCTAAAATACATACCTACTTACGTACATATAATAATGACTATTATCCCCGAAGGATTAGTCAGAGGGCAATGAGGACAGCAGAAGCAGTCCTCTACCATATTCCACTTTTCACCAAATAGCGACTGCACATGTGCTCAGCGTGACCGGTGGTGAGCCCATCGCCTCTATGCTGTTGGATTTATGTGCAGTATTTTCAGTTCACCTAAGGGAAGAGAGGGGTGGTAGTATTCTTGACGCGTACGTCACGGACACACCCAATTCTTACAAATAAAACGATTAGTGAAACGATCGCCTAGCCTACCGGCTAAGTAAAGACTAGTTACCTGTAATCTTTACTTCCGCCATATTGGTATTTTGGTCACATATGCTCCTTGCCACTATTGGCTTTTGTAGTATATATTATGTACTCAAGTATCACTATATTTGAGTAACACTTTACCAGGGTGGCTAAAGTCGAAGTCGAATAATCTATAGCTATAATATAATATATTAAAATTATAATATACTATGATAAAAATCACAAATGTACGTTCACGCAACACTTCAGAACGGTCGAACCTGTTCGGTTAAATCTCTTTTTGTTCAAAGTCAAAGTCAAAATATACAAAATATATTTATTCAATAAACTCAATTAATAAGTACTTCAAATCGTCCAAATCTTTTTTAACCTACCACCCATACAAGACATCATTTTTTGACTAAGGCAAAGAACGGGCGCAAGAAACCACAGCGCACAGAAGCAACGACATTTACAAATGTATATATATATATATATATATAGAGATCTCTTCACGGTAAATGTTGATCAGACGCGACTTCACGCGAGCACTTTGTTGATCCAAAAATGTATGTTGATCCGCCGCCTTTTTTTGATCCAATATGCA
This sequence comes from Scoparia ambigualis, assembly GCA_963921215.1. Classification (NCBI taxonomy): domain Eukaryota; kingdom Metazoa; phylum Arthropoda; class Insecta; order Lepidoptera; family Crambidae; genus Scoparia; species Scoparia ambigualis. Next base: position 7,417,619 of record OY992503.1, read on the forward strand.
TCTCTAGTAACTAATGTGGCACCGACCGGATCAACGTCTACACTCACGAGACTGTTTACTAGCGTTCGCCGAAGTTGATCCAATATACAAATCCACCTTGCGATAGTTACGGAAAATGTTGATCCGATTTAAATGAGCCAATCAGAGCACAGCAAACGATCGGATTGGCTGAAAGCAGCCGCGACGTTGCCGTTTCGTATCTTTGGCCGTGCAAGGTACAGATTAAATGGATAACTCAACAACTCGACAACGCCACGACTTATTTATGAAGGGAATCTTGCAAGTAAAATTTGATCCACTTCCCGGTTACCGATATCGAGTTTGGACTCGTTTGATCCGTCTTGACGAGTACTTTAGTGCTAGATGGTAACCAGGTTCTGATGATGGAACTGGAAGATGAATCATCAAGGCGAATCATACGAGCCCAAACTCGATGGGGTTGTGTCGTTTAATTAGACCTCTGTAATTAAACGACACAACCCCATCGAGTTTGGGCTCGTATGATTCGCCTTGATGATTACTTTGGTGCTAGATGGTAACCAGGGTCTGATGATGGAACTGGAAGATGGCCATAGGAACTCAGTAATTAAACGACATAACCCCATCGAGTTTGGACTCGTTTGATTCATTTTGACGAGTACTTTGGTTCTAGATGGTAACCAGGTTCTGATGATGGAGCTGGAAATTGGGTATAGGACCTCGGTAATTGAACGACAAATCCACCTTGCGATAGTTACGGAAAATGTTGATCCGATTTAAATGAGCCAATCAGAGCACAGCAAACGATCGGATTGGCTGAAAGCAGCCGCGACGTTGCCGTTTCGTATCTTTGACCGTGCAAGGTACAGATTAAATGGATAACTCAACAACTCGACAACGCCACGACTTATTTATGAAGGGAATCTTGCAAGTAAAATTTGATCCACTTCCCGGTTACCGATATCGAGTTTGAGCTCGTATGATTCGTCTTGACGAGTACTTTGGTGTTACTCGTAGATGGTAACTAGGGTCTGATAATAGAGCTGGAAGATGGCCATTGGAACTCAGTAATTAAACAACATAACCCCATCGAGTTTGTGCTCGTTTGATTCGTCTTGACGGGTACTTTAATTTATGTTTTATAAATTTTAGCGCTTTATTAACGCCGAAATATACTCAAGTAAAATTTTTAAACACTGAAAAAAGACGACAACCTCAGGCGGGAATCGAACCACGCACCTTCCGCATTCCGGGCGGCTGCCTTAACCACTTGGCTTCCGAGGTCTGGTTTGCACTCATCGAAAGTCAGTGCTTGAGGCTTATGTTTTTAGTTAACATTGCTTTATCAAATCTTAGAAATATTTTTAAAATTATTAAACATTCGGTTAAGATGAAGCTGCGTTATAAATTAGTGTTTTATGTATTTTAGCGTTTTATTAAAGCTTAAATATACTTTAAAAAATTTTTGCCTGTTTAGATTTTTGTCTTTTTTCAGACTTTTTTTAAACTTATTTTATTTTTTCATTATTTTAAATAGGTAAGTAGAGAGTTCGTGTAGGTATGTTTCAGTTAAAGAAAGATAAAGTGTAGAAAATTTTCCACGAGCGGGATTCGAACCCGCTCCGATAGATAGTTAGTGATGGATGCACCTGATCCCGTAGGTCATGGGGTTGGGGTTCGAATCCCGCTCGTGGGAACTTTTCCAACACTTTGTCTTTTAGGTAAATTTTAAACACTTAACACGGAAGGTGCTGGGTTCAAATCCCGCCTGAGGTGACGTCTTTTTTCAGTGTTTAAAATTTACCTAAGTATATTTCAGCGTTATAAAATGCTAAATATCAACTTTGTCTTTTTTCAAATTGAAAAAAAAATAATAAATATATTCAAAAAGTATAGATTTAATATTTATATAAACACCTATAATGTGTATTAATGTGTAAACATTTTATAATTAGTTAGCTTGTATTACCTAATATTGAAATGTCCTTGCAGGGCCCATTTGTGGACGTAGGTACCTACCTAGCTTTAAGATCGTGTAAAACCAAATGAAAAAATAAAGATTTATGATTATGATTATTTGATTAATTGTAATTTGTTCGCTTATGATTATGATTAATTGTAATTTGTTCGCAACGCGTACCATAATTGCGCAAAATTTACGTAACTATCATTATGAATTTCTACTTTATTGCGTAGTTATAAGAGCGTTGACACCCTTACATCTATACCTATAAGTACCTACAAATAAATAGTTGGCCTTTTATTTTACAACTCATATTGTTGTTAGCTTCGATTAATTGTAAAGTGTAGGAAAATGTATTTTATTTAACATTTCGTTAAAATACGTACTTACTAAGTAATTATTATCCAATAACTTTTTATAATGAATACAATAATATCGTAAGTAACATTGGTAGGTACTCGTAAGATAAGAGTACTAAAATCAAACTTACTAGGTACGTGAGTACCTAGGTACTGATCCGTAACCTACCTATCTACACAGTATAAATATGAGCTAAAGCAGTACGGAAGCTGGGCCTGTTTCTTGTTTTATATACCTACGCGCCAATTGAGCGTTAGGGTTGTCTTCTTATTTATGTAAAATTGAAAAAGTTTTTGTTTAGTTAGCGATGTAGCTCGGCTAGTTAGCGCTTTTTTTGAGATAACTAGCAAAGCTTAAGGAATGACACTTTTAATTTTTATAAAATTAAAAGGTAATTTTTCTATTATTTATCAAAACGTTTGTTTGGGTTCTATAATGATCAAACAATTGAATGAATTGACTAGTTTACAAACAAAATTGTGTAATTAAAAAATCTTTAACATTTTAAGAAGTCTTTATTTTTCGTTAGTTATTATAAATTACTCACTGAAAAATACTTTTGCCTGCTACGACACGTTCGAAAAGCTTTGTTATTAAATTTTATAGTGTAAAAAATTCTCATTCTAATGAATAGCTTTTTTAAATAAATTATCGGAAAACATGGACACGGCACTATGAAACTGATTTTGTCTACTTGTTTATAAATTAATACAGCTCTCTACTTTACAATTAATGTGTTCTCTTTGAAAAACCCTGATATCGATTTTAAAGCAATCGGTAGAATAACTAAAAAGTTCAAGATGGAGGCTATTTTGTCTCATGCTAATAACGGAGTCGTTGTCAGAAACCAGACAGATCCTCAGATATCGATTTTCAAAGCAAAGTTTATTAACGATGAAGTTTCGTAGTATCAATTCTTATTATTTTTCACCACTAAAATAACACGCGCTCAAAAAATTTACTTAAGTAAGTACTCCAAATATCACCTAAACAACCAAACGATTTATTTAAAAGAAAAAGCTTTTTAGGATAAAATGTTTACTAGAAAAAAAAAAAAACAACCAGTCTCAGGAAAGCTCGAACGGGATTCGAACCCGTGACCTTTGGATTGCCGGTCTACTGCCCTAACCGCTAAGCTACCGAGACCCCTTGAAGAAGACTCGTTGAATTTTTTCTAGTAGTTGATACGCTGCAAGCCAGCGGTATTACGTCACTGTGAAGTCTACCCTTACATTCGAAAGAAATACTATTGCAAGTATTTAACAATCGATCAAGACGTAATTGCTTATAAATATCTTTATTGTTGAAATTTTGCATTCACAATGCTATATAGATTTAGGATAAAAAATTTTTTCTAGTAAACATTTTATCCTAAATCTATATAGCATTGTGAATGCAAAATTTCAATAATAAAGATAAAAAGCTTTTTATTTAGTAATAATAAATCATTCTTACCTTTCAACATCAGCAGGGCCCTGATTCTGTATCGCAATCTATAGATTCCACACCTAAACCTTACCGCGCACAAACGTCAAACGCATACGTTTTTGGGAAGATATCGTAACTTTTTAAGGAATTGACGTGGTTTTGAAACAAGGAATCGTTACAGAATAAGGGCCCAGGAAGTTTAAAAAATGAAAGCTCCGGTTTTGAAGCAGCCGAGTTCAAGCAGCCGTATACTACGCAATACACTCGCGGCATTTTTAAAAATCGCGCGCACAGCGCCCGCAGTATGCAACAGTGAACACTCGGTTCGACGCCACACGCGCTACTGAGAGCACTGCGATGTCCGCTTAGGGGCCCTGTAAAGACGTGCGTCTGTGGGCGTGCGTCGATTCGAGCGTTTGTACGTAGCTTCCTTACTGCTTTAGCTCATATTTATACTGTGCTATCTACGCAGGCGGATGCGGAGCGCGGGCTCTCGCCAAGCAGTCTGATAAGGATGACGCACGCGCACAAACTAATTAATTTGTAGGTAGGTTCTAATAAGCGAACCCGAGCTACTACCAATAGTATTGTGACGTCACAATACTATTGGTAGTAGATCGGGTGCGAGTTTTATTTGCCATTCGATCGCGTTAACGAAAATGAGTTTACATTGTAGGTAGGTATAGTAAAATTTTATCACGCCTTCTTTTGTCATCGTCAGGAGGCGCGCTGCTTTAATGTCATACAAATTATCGTTTTCCTAAACGTGATTGAATGGCAAATAAAACACGCAAAAACTAAATAATTGTTAAGTTCTCTAACATTTACAGTAAGTATACATCTGCGCTATACCTCTACCTACACCTTGACTGATAAATCTAATACTTACTTCTGAATTAGTACATATTATGTGCATTATACAATAACAATAAAGTATTTCGACATTTTTATTTAGCGTAACGCAACTGCCTGCCGTGCACTCAAGTAGGCAAGCGGCACCCCTCTGATAATGCACGTTATCTACATGCACGTTTGAACGTGCGCTAGCCGGCCGGGCGGCGCGGGCGGGCGGCGGTAGATAAAACGCGCGGCTCGAGTGAGTGACGGAGGCCTGACAATAGGACGGTCAGAGACGCCACCATGATGCGACGTCACTAAACAAAACTGAAATTTTTGAAATACGTAGGTATGTTTGGTCTTTTTATGTACTTACCTACCTAGTCTACCTACTAAAATAAAATAAATAAATATCCTGGACATTTCACACATAAGTAGTCCCTGATCTAAAACTAGGCAAAACCTACTAGGTATGGAGGCCTGAGAAATACATAGATAAGTAACACCCAGACACAAAGCAAACATCCGTGTTCGTTACACAAATATTGGAAATCGAACCCACGATCTCAGGATCCGCACTCAGAGCTACTAACCATAGAGCCAAAAGGTCAGTCATATAGTTATTGGCTAGGTACGAGTACCTATCTATTTTTATTATTCTGATTCGGCTTCCGGCAGGCAGCACTGGTGAAAAGATGGCATCTTTGGTGATCCTATTTTACCTACTTACACATACCTAAACACAATCACATTTTTTTTTTCGTCCGAGGTTAAAAACTGGTAAGTAGGTAAGTACTAGGTAGTTAAGTAAGTCCTTAGGTATGTTATGTGAATACCTAAGTAGTTATTACCATACTCGATCATGGTTATAAGAGCGCGATTTTACTGAAGCGGTCTCTACTCCGCCCACCCCTTCATTTGAGCCGGGATCACATCCAGATTAACTCATTAATACATATAATACCTATATAATATCAAGTTTCTAAATAGATAATACTCACCATCATCTTCTGATTGGTCCATGACAAATTAACAAAAAACCTTTTTAAAAAACAAGCTTTTGTTTAAAATTGCTTAAAAGAAAAAAATAAACTTTTACTATCAATTTATAACGTCATTACACAATTTATATGATAAAGGTTGTCGCGAGATTTAAGTAATAAGGTACTCGTATTTTCTTAGATTGAATTTTTTTATAGTTAAAATCAATCACATCAAATTATTTAATTTACTTGTTTATTTACACACATAATATACTTCTGCCCACGACTTCGTCCAGGTGGAATAGTTACTTTGGGCACAGCCTTGTGCTTCTAATACTGTGCTTTGGGCTAACGCTAACTTGAACCCGCGACTTTGTTTACGTAGAAGGTGAAAATATTTTTAAATAATACGTACGTTATGGAGCTACTTTAGGTACCTACATCACGCTTTTATCAGTAAGAGTGGAACTTTAAAACGTTACGCCGGCCTTGCTCATCATAGATGAGCGCGCAGTACTTGATCATTATTTTGCTGCGATGTTATTTTAAAACTGCTATATCTTCTAAGATATTCATTGAAATCAAATGATGAATAGGGCAATTTTGTTTTAAATTAAATACTTGTGATGAATAACGTATTTATATGGATAAGGATTAATATCATGTTTATCCAAACACCTTCGCAAATAATGCCTTATTTTAGATCAAATTTGGTTGGCATAAAAAAGGTTATAGTGAGCCAACCATAAAAGATAGACGTATGCTGTCACGGACTTTTTTTAGAACTTTTAAGAAGGAACCAATTATTCTGTCATACATGATTTTTGCAAAAACTTTAACCGTTTACGCAGCAGCGCACGCATCGGAAGCTCTCAATAAAAAAACCCTGATTTTGAAACATTCTTAATTGGTGCTCCGCTCTTATTGGTCTTAGCGTGATGATATATAGCAAATAGCCTTCTTCGATAAATAAGCTATCTAACACTAAAATAATTTTTTAAGTCGGATCAGTAGTTCCTGAGATTAGCGCGTTCAAGCAAACAAACAAACTCTTCAGCTTTATAAAGATTTACTATAATCTATACTAATCTATAGTATAGATTATAGTAAATCTTTTTCGACCGTTGATGGATCAACAAATTTTGGTCAATTCGAAGACCAGTATGTTGTAACCAGTAAGTGCTGATCCACCGACGTCACACGCGCATCAAGTATGGATCAAAGTATATCAGTTTGCGCGAAATACCTGTCCATTAGAAAATACACAAATAACGTACGGTCGGGGTGACCGTCGCTTTACCAGTTTGCAGCGATTTTCGTAAGAAGCGCACCGATCGCCCGGGTACGTGCCCGTACCAAATAGACAGCGCGGTGTGCAAGGGATTTTGACCTTAAGACTAGTTAAGCGACGGAGACCACCATTGTACCTACTAGTAAGTTCTTAATTCATGCAACCAAAAACAGCATCTAGAATTGCTCCTTGCTATATTAAGTAAGTAGGTACTTGATCTTATTTTAATCGAAAAAATCGCAAGCTAACTACTGTTTAGAAAACAACACACCGTCCGTTCGTTTCTGTGCGGCACATATTTTTAAAATTTTGAATTTTTTTCCGAAAATTACAAGTTAGTTGTGCGGTTTGTTGGTGGGTTCGAAAGGGTGGCGCTCGAAAAGTATTGTGATTTAAAGAATTTGGTTTGTATGGCCGTAAAGGTGATGTTATGTACTTTTTAGTGATGTAAAATTTAGATTTTTAATTATAAAAGAAAGTACAGATTTTTAATGTAGAAAATTTTTACTAACCGCACACACTAATCTGGTTGTATCTCTGGTTTTATTGCGCTCTTTCAGTGAAATTCCGGGGTTGGCGTCCTGGCTACCGCCTCTATAGTTCTTTCCGGAAGAATTCCGGAAAAATACGTTTCCGGGAAATTTTTTCCGGAAAAAACTTAATGGACACCCTGACCCCAAACCTAAAGTTTGGGCGAAAACTGAACAGCCGTTTCCGCATTTTGGGCCTTCAAAGACAGAACGTAATTGTAAAATTATCTAAAATTTTAAGCTGTCTTGTAGGTGCGCGACCGTGGCCACAGTAAATATATGAGCTAACTCGCCGCTTTGGAAGAATACCTACCTAATGTTGTAATTCAAATTGAGTGAATTTTCCAGTAGAACAGATAGAAGTTCTCTCGAAAGTTTGAAGAACACTTCACTTCTGTAACAACAGGTACCTAATTGTTTTCCTATTTTTACTTTGGGCCAGATAATTGGTGTGATTGTGACAATATTATTATTATTTATTTTATTTATGTCCACTGAAACATGAAAGTAATTGATACAATGTAGGTAAGTACTGATGATATGAGATGAGAATAATAATAAAAATACGTAAGTAGTAAAAATACTTACCGCTTCTATACCCTTTAAACTCAACTTCATGTTTCGAAATATTTGATGTGTCCGACGACGGTTTGCCACTAAAATATAATTAACAAGTAAATATTAGGTAGATCGATCATCTGATCGATACCTATCTAGGTATTATATAGACGGTAGGTATCGAGAAAAGTCATACCCGCATTTTCAGACAACAGACTATGTGCTACCTAGACATCAAACTGATCAATAGATTTGCAAGAATTGAGAATTAAGTAGTAGATAAAAACTTTTAAAAAAGTAGGTAAGTATGTACTAAGAAAACTAGATACCACAGACAATACAACCAAATGTATTGTCTGTGCTAGATACTAATATAGAACGTTTTTAGGGAGCTCGATGGCGCAGCGGCTAGCGCGTTCGGCTTGAGATCTTGCTCGCTAAGCCACTTTCGCAATGCCGGGTCGCTGGATGGGTGACCAAATTAAAAACATGTCGAGCTCCTCCGTGCTTCGGAAGGCACGATAAGCCGTTGGTCCCGGTTGTCCAGTGGACACATTATTTATTGGGGGTCGAGGGGACGAGGTTGGACTAAACGGTTAAAACCCACCCGCATTGAGCCAGCGTGGTGGGTAATGGCCCAATATCCCCACGTGCTTATTGTCCACGTGGGAGGCCTGTGCCCAGTAGTAGGACGTTATAGGCTGATGATGATAGGCTCATTAGGACTTATCCTAATAATGATGGATGTTTGTTACTCTTTCACGTAAAAACTACATGAAATTCGCATTGCTGGAAATTCGGTATACAGATAAGTAGTTTATAACCTGGATTAACACATATAATACTTTTTATCCCGATATACCCACGGGAACGTATATGGATGGATGTTTGTTACTCTTTCACGTAAAACACGACCTGCTTGCCTTTGAGAGGCTCGCGCTCGAAAATTATTGCTCGTTAAGGAAATCTAGAACTGCTATCTTGCAGCTGATGAAATTTCCTATATTTTAATATATAATTTAGAGTTTTAAGATGTAGCCTAAGTAATGAAATTGAACAATTAAAATTAAAGTTAAAATGTTTGGAACACAAAAAGCCGCAGAAACGGGGTGGTTTTCACTCTTATCAAATTAAATTAAATAACTAAGATTGCCGAGTCGACTTTGATGTAATAGTACCTAGATTATGCACCAAGGGGATAAAGTAGTGTCTTATGTACCGGGCGTCCCGTATTGAATCCCGAGTAAAACGAAGGATTCTAGCGTTAACCCGAGCGTAGCGAGGGTGTTTAGAGTTAACTCCCGATCAAAGCGAGGGAGATAAAACAAGAATACTAAGTGCAGCGTGGGATTCAAGGTCGCCCAAGATGAAGGCACCTTTATCCCCGAGGAGAATACTCTACTTTTCACACCACCTACGGGACAATAAAACGCAATAGTAAAACAATAGTACTTAGATTGTTATACAAGGAGCTAAAGTGACCCAAGCGGACTAAAGACTGCACATACATCCTACAGCATAGAGCGGCGATGGGCTCATCAAAATAATACTACGAACCCCTATCTTCTCTTTGGTGTCGTAAAAGGCGACTTACGGACTAAATAAATACTGCACATACATCCAACAGCATAGAGCGGCGATGGGCTCATCAAAATAATACTACCAACCTCTCCCTTCCCTTGGGTGTCGTAAAAGGCGACTAACGGACTAAAGACTGCACATACATCTTACAGCATAGAGCGGCGATGGGCTCATCAAAATAATACTACCAACCTCTCCCTTCCCTTGGGTGTCGTAAAAGGCGACTAACGGACTAAATACTGCACATACATCCAACAGCATAGAGCGGCGATGGGCTCATCAAAATAATACTACTACCAACCCATCTCTACCCTTGGGTGTCGTAAAAGCGACTAACGGGCTAAAGACTGCACATACATCCAACAGTAATGGATAGGTATTTCGTCTTTTCCTCCGTAAAAATGCGTGGATTAATTAAATAAAGTGAATAGGGTAAAGGAAAGTAATACACGACTGAACTAGGTAGTTATAAGGCGGTTCTTGATGCGGTAGGTACGCTCGTGTTAAAACCTCCGGGTTGTAGGTTTTTGAAAACATTATTGAATTAAACGATTGATTGATTTTGAAATTATCATTAGACTAACAAATGGTTATGCTATTGAACACGTTGGCGGAGAGAACTACTTTTAAACGTAGGGATATTGGGCCTTAACCCACCACGCTGGCTCAAAGCGGGTTGGTAGGTTTTAACGACTGTCATATTACGACACCAACCGGGACGAACGGATTAACGTGCCTTCCGAAGCACGGAGGAGCTCGAGATGTTTTTAATTTGGTCACCCATCCAGCGACCCGGCGGCATTGCAAAAGTGGCTTATTAAAAAGTCTTATTATTTCTTACGAATTATCGTCAATTCGTGAGTGAATATTTTTATTTGATGTTTTCTACGATATTTTTATTGCATAACAGTGCGTGTTTAAACATTGAATTGAATAAGATTGCGTGCAATTTAAGTGCTACCTATTTCATTCAAAACGTATTTTATTTGTTTAAATATAAAATATGATATTTACAATCACAAAATAGGTACATTCACAAAACTAGATAGAAGCTCAAAGTAGGCAGATGTAATTAATTCACTGTTGGTAAGCAGCCCTATCGCGTGCTTACGTACCGCGCGGCTGTAGGCATTTTTTTCAAAGATAGGGCCGAGTTATATTACTCTATATCATATGACCCTGGTGGAACTTTAAAACGATACGCCGGCCTTGCTCATCATAGATGCGCGCGCAGTACTTGATCATTATTTTGCTGCGATGTTATTTTAAAACTGCTATATCTCCTAAGGCATTCATTGAAATCGAATGATAGAAAGAGCAATTTTGTTATAAATTAAATACTTGTGATGAATAACGTATTTATATGGATAACTATTAATATCTTTATTATTGAAATTTTGCATTCACAATGCTATATAGATAACGGATAAAATGTTTACTAGAAAAAAATTGGTTGCCTGTAAAGTCGGTATACGAGCGAAAGTTTTACGTGACAACGACTTTGAGTGGTAAAATAATTTTAATGTGAATATTCATTCGTATAGTAGGAAGAAGGATGAAATAATAGTAACAATTTAAAACATTTATTTAAACAAAGAATTATATTTAAAACATAGTTGAGTGGGAGAGAGACGCAAGGCATTCGGCGGGCCTCTCTCTCGTTCGGTGACTCATCGTAACGTTACCGAGCGTTACACTTTTTCATAAGTGACTCCCAGCCGCAACCTAATTTAAGACGTTGTCACGTCAAAAATCAACCAGCTAACCAACAATCAACGACCTTTGGATTGCCGGTCCACTGCTCTGCCTCAGTGGACCACCACCGGCAATCCAAAGGTCGTGGGTTCGAATCCCACTCGAGCTTCCTGAGACTGGTTGATTTTTTCTAGTAAACATTTTAAAGGATTAATTAATACACCTTCGCAAATAATGCCTTATTTTAGAACAAATTTGGTTGGCATAAAAAATTTTATGTGAGCCAACCTTAAAAGATAGACGTATGCTGTCGCAGACTTTTTAAGGGGGAACAATTCTGTCATACATGATTTTTGCAAAAACTTTAACCGTTTACGCAGCGCACGCATCGGAAGCTCTCAAAAGAAAAAAAAACCCCGATTTTGAAACATTCTTAATTGATGCTCCGCTCTTATTGGTCTTAGCGTGATGATACATCATAACCTATAGCCTTCTTCGATAAATATGCTATCCAAAACTAAAAGAATTTTTCAAGTCGGACCAGTAGTTCCTGAGATTAGCGCGTTCAAGCAAACAAACAAACTCTTCAGCTTTATAATATTAGTATAGATTATAGTAAATCTTTTTCGACCGTTGATGGATCAATTTGGTCAAATCGAAGACGAGTATGTTGTAACCAGTAAGTGCTGATCCACCGACGTCACACGCGCATCAAGGACGGATCAAAGTACCTATATCAGTTTGCGCGAAGCGGGGCTGAGTAAAGACGTGAAATAGGCATTGAGTTATGAGTTATAATGTACTACGTACTAGAGAAGACATCTCAACTATATCGTTTGTAACACCCGTTAGAGCCAGCTCGCTCCAACTGTAGTAGTCTGTGGCAGGCGCTAGACGCAACAATACGTGTGTATTCTGTGTTCTATTTTATTAAAATAAGCCTTTATGTGTGCTAAAGTACTGTTTAAACCACTTAGGAAATACAAATAAAACCAAAGGAATCCCTTTTCACCTGGAAATACGTACTAAATTATCGATGTAACATGCATTTGACTAATTATTTTATCAAATCGCCGAGTCATGAAGCGGCGGCCATGTTTCGGTAAAATGCATATAGTAAGTAACAATATTTCTGTTTTGTGCAGAAGTAACACTTTTAACGCGTTATGTGAAATAATTGTTAGGCTTGGGATTATGGTGGCAGTTTGATTGGTGATTTTGTTAGAAATAATAAACTTACCTAAAATACGTTTTATTAATGAATTTGACCGTTTTTTTTTGATATCATTAAATATATTATTTATACTTATATTAGATATTTACCTCTGGGGTATCACAAAAATAACCTTATTCTTTAGCTCCGACACACCGTTTCTGAGACATTTTTATTTATATTTTAGTACTACTACCTAGGCATAAGAAAAAGTACACATGTATATAAATGTATTTAGTCATAAATAAACGCAAAGAGTTTCTTTCATTTATAACTTTATACATATTATCAAACCATAGTAAGTATTATCTGTGGTTTAATCTGAAATAATGAAATGTAATAAAGATTGAATTCTAATGAAAGATAGGTAGAATTTATTTTTACCGTTTAGTTATCCATGGACACGTTTTTCATCTGTTTATCTCACTGAATACAAATATTTATGTATACAAAATTTATTCATGTCCACCAAACAGTCACCACTCACCACCCATCAAAAACGGTCCATTTTTGACGTATTAATAGACGAATCAAACTCGACGCGGTTGTGTCGCTTAATTACCGATTATCTATGGCCACCTTACAGCTCCATCATCAGACCGTGGTTACTATATTTACCAGCAAAGTACTCGTCAAGACGAATCAAACGAGCCCATACTCGATGGGGTTATGTTGTTTAATAACTGAGTTCCTATGGCCATCTTCCAACTTCATCATCAGACCATGGTTATCATCTAAAAATAAAGTACTCGTCAAGATGAATGAAACGAGCCAAAACTTCATAGGGTTGCGTCTTTTTATTACAGAGTTCCTATGACCACCTTTCAGCTCCATCACCAGACCCTAGTTACCATTAAAAGACAAACTACTCGTCAAGACGATTCAAACGAGCCCAAACTTGATGACGTTGTGTTGTTTCATTGCAAAGTTCCAATGGCCATCTTCCAGCTCCATCATCAAATCAGCACCATGTCATCATAATATTGCATTATCACGCGATTTTCACATGTATGAAAAATTTCAGCTCGATCGGTAACCGGGAAGTGGGTCAAAATTGAGTTCCAAAATTCCCCCCGAACAAGACATAATACATAGGTACATTGCAAGATAAATAAAAGCTTGTAAAAAAATGTTTTTAAAAAACAAGCATTTATTTAAATGCGCTAAAAATAAACTCACCAAACTACCCTACCCATTAAGACGAATCAAACACGACGCGGTTGTGTCGCTTAATTACTGAGTTCCTATGGCCACCTTCCAGCTCCATCCAGTGGCGGTACTTTCATACAAGCCGAAAAGCCCGGCTTGCCCTAACAAAAACTCAATATCACTACTGGTAAAACTGTTAAAATCACTTAATATTTTTTACCGTTGTTAATTTTCTTTCATCAACATTCAAATTATCAATTTTATAAGTTTCTCATATTAAGAATCACCAAACAAATCGCATAAAGCTGCTTTTAAATCGTTCGATGCTTTACATCTCTCTCGCACAAGTAGGCTTGCAACCGGGCTTCGGATTTAAAGTATATCCGCGCTCTTCTAACTTTAACATAATTGCTACTCTATAAACATAATACTGCGTAAGTATGTATAGATTCTATGAGAAATTCATACTTTTCGTCAAAGCCAGCTTGCGTTATGAAGTTCGCAAGTAAGGCCTTCTTCAAATCAGGCTTTATTTCTACCGAATCACGTGCAACTTCAACGCGGGGAAACCAATCAGAGGCGACCGACGACAGCTCGACCTCGGGCGAACCAATCAGAGGCGAGCGTTAATACGCGATTGTGCTGTGCAGCAGCCACAGGCTGCAGCCAGCCATTTTTTATTCTTTGTTATTGTCACACTTCACTTTGTTTGAGCGGTTGTTTTTATGTAACAAGTGTTTTCGTAATATGTGATAAAAAAATGTGTTCTGAGTTCATTTCGTCGCTTTATTGGTCTCTGTGACGAACATAGATGTGTTGGGCATGTGATGTGTTGCAAACAAATGTTTACTTAAACGTGTTGATGATTGGCATACGAAAGGCAGAGGTAAATAAATTCTTTGAACATCACACACGATTTATGTATTTCCCAAACTAGTCATCTAGGGCATTAATTATAATAGGTCTATTTAAAAATTTCTTTGGATTGTTGGTTGCTTCCATTCAAAATAATTAAGTAATAATTAATAAATTAAATGTAGAGGCCTAAATATCGACTGTGATTCCCGCGCAAAATGCCCATTTTCGCATTTTGTAGTAATTTTCCAGTTGTATTTATCGTTTTTATCGAAATAGGATAATAAATGCATGCTTTTACGAATCTCCACTCTGCGAGAATAAGCTGAGTCCGGACGGGTGGCGCATCGCATTTTGTAGTAATTTTGTACTTATTTGTATTTATAGTTTTTATCGAAATAGGATAATAAATTCATTATAACATTTTTATTCCTCATGAAGTAACAATTATTCTGGTATAAATTTTACTCAATAATATTATTATAGAGATAAGAGAAATTCACAGTTAACTTAACGCGATTTTCGAAGTTTTTTTGGTTTTGAATGACATTTTTTTTCTATATAAAATGAATAATATTTAAAAATTCCGTGGGCGCTACGCATTATACCTACGACGAGATAACATTCTTTTTTTTATTTCATTTGTTTAGAACAGTATTTCAAATCCAGGAGCTCAAAAAAGTGCCCTCGCGCAATTTATGAAAATCTTTCTCTGAAATTTTGGGTTTAAATAAAAAGTTAAGCGAAATTTACAAAAAGCGAGCCCGCTACGTACCTACTATGCCAATAGCTATTCTACACTATTCAATAAGTAAATACTGTTAATGTATTTTTGTTTCTGAGATAAATAACGCCAACATTGGCCGCAGGAATTTTTTTTCAAAGATTTCTCACAAAAATAACATTCAAGATGTAATAGAAGGTAATAGGCTGTTTTTTTACAAACGACAAGAACGTTTGGAATGCCACGGCCTATGACGATTTGAGTAAAAAATGTGGCTAGTGTCACAAATGGGCACCAACATTGTACCTAGGTAGCAAGATTAGGAACTTCAGGTTTCGTGGCTTGCCCCAATCTGAAGCCCTATATATATATATATATTTACATCGCACCTACTATTTGGCGACTGCTGAACAGAAAAATGCATTTAAAGTGGCGACCACCGACATTTGACGTCCTTTATACGGTCGCCACATTATTTTCCCAAAAAATTCACTCCAAATGATACTAGATGGCATTACTAGTCACACACCAATATTTTATCCTGACGTCAAATTTATTGGAAAGTGCCTGGACGTGCATAATTTAGTTCCGGCAGTTGACACTAGGTTCGTGTATACGGGCTGGTGTATTTAGAACTTTTATGGAGTAGCCTAATCGCCTTCCAGTCGGAAATTCGAAATCCCACGTTGCCAGCTCGCTGCTGACCAGTGTGTATGCGAAACGCTTGCATAATAGTTCATGCATCTTAATCAGCGCCGGAATGAGACTAGTGAGCCGCCGCGGCGCGGATAAAAAAACAAAATTTTGTTCATCAAAACAACAACATTTTGTTGTTTGATATTTTTCAAGTGCATCGCCTTGCCAACTATAGAAGTTAGAGATTTAAAATAAAAAACGTTTTATAGCACTTTTATCAGCTTTCTTTGAAACTATAGTCAATTATACATTAGTTACATTTTTAAGTCTTGTGTGTCTTGTTTATCTTGTGTACTTTAAAATGAATTTGACCTGAATTTCTTTAGATTTAGAAAGAACTTTTGCTTCGCAGCTTCAGAGCGTTGAGTTGTTCTCTATTTGATCAGTTAACGGTTCAACAAATTTTATGCAAATAATTATTACGACAATTATTAAAGTTCATTTAACGTATGTTCTCATTTTGTTTGCCATTATGATGTAAACATCTGAAAAAAAATTGTAGTGCGTAGATGAAAATAGCTTTTGTTTTTCTGATCCTCGTTCCTAAGGCAAACCTACAAGATAAAACATAAAAGCCCCCGACAATAAAACCATTCCTTTAAAAAGTTAAAAATAATTAATAAAATGGGAAGCGCGGGCTTGACGTTGTGAAGGCAGACATGAGAGAGAACGATCTTACTAAGGAGGATAAAAAAGATCGAGCCAAGTATATTACAATATTTACACTGTACCTACTCTTCTTCTTCTTAAATACCTATTGTTTTCCCGATCTAGCGGCTAGCGCTATGGTCCGCTTTCAGGCTCTCTCCTCTACTTGGCTCGATATTTTGTATTTTTCTTAGTGAGCTCGTTCTCCTATGTCTGCCTTTACTACGTCAAGCCCGCGCTTCCCATTTTATTAATTATTTTTAACTTTTTAGAGGAATGAAAATGTTTAGTTTCATGTTCAGAACTCCACCATAAAACTAAACATTTTACTCAAAGTTGAAGTTTCTATTTAAAATAGTTGCTGAGATCCAGGCACCATTCAACTGGTCATCATCAGACCTTCAAAATCGCGTGTGCGAGAACTGCACCATTAAACTAAAAACATTTTCTTTTAAGTCGAAGTATCTATCTGTAACAGTTGCTTAGATCCAGGAGCTAATGATCTGGTCATCATCACTCTCCAAATTTGAGGTGTGGGGTCTGCATCATGTAACTAAACATTTGTGTTCAAACATTGGCTTCTATCTGTAACAGTTCCTAAGATCCAGATGCTATTTATCTGATCATCATCAGAACCCTCAATAGCGGTTGTGAGAACTGCACCATGAAACTAAACATAAATAAGAAACACGAAGTTTGTAACTATAATAGTGACGAGATCTCTTCGAGGTTGTGATTAATGCTGTAAATCTTGGAAACGGCTACACCGATTTTAGACAAATATGACTGGGAATCATCTCGTCTAAACACGCAATCATTATAAGAAAACCATATTCTAATCTGTCAATCTATTCTTGAGAGAGTCAAAGGACCATGGGGGATTTTGTATGAAACCCGTCCGCATTCTACAACAGTCATGGGATACGTGTCAATTTGTTCATTGGAGTTTAAAAAAGTCTAAAGTACTTGTGTTAGTTGCAAAAACTATTGGGTTTATTTATAATAAAGAAAATACTTATCATAAACAAAAGCATATGTTTTCATGTAAACAATGACCATTCTATTTAAAAAAAAAATACTTACTTGGTTCTCAAACTGAAAATCATTGAGTAATAATAACAGTGTTACGAAATGGTTAATTAATATACCTATTAACTCATTAGTACAGCCAAAAGCATGTCTCTACTAGCTTATGTTAAGCTCTGATTTACACTGCGTAACATGCAAAACAGGGCTAGTCCAAACTGTCAAGCTTGACGTGCTGTTGACTGTACTAACAATTACATTATGTATCTATGAAAATAATCAAGCAATGCAAGTGGGGCATTAAAGTCAATATGACGCCCTTAACTCATATACCATACAATGGATATTATGTGCGCACAACTTCCCACAGGGCAAGTGCAGTATACCAATAAGCAATAGCATGTCTGCCAGCCAAATCCCGGTCTATTAAAATATAACTATACGTGAACGGACATAGCGCGACTGAATCCATACTCTGCTAGTCTGTCTACTAGCCAAACATTATTTAGCAGGATATTGCATATTGTAATTGTCAGGAACTGGGGGGTTACTCTCGAACGCAAACACAATCTTAATACAATTCCAATGCGATTAATATGTATCGATATTTGGATAAATAAAGATAATTCCGCAACGCCATCTCGATAATGATTTGGTCAATCAATTTCCACGCAATTTAATCCCAATGTGGCGCTATTGTCGCTTACAAAAGTGCCATTTGACATTTTTTAGATTTGTGATTGGAAATTGATTAATGCAATTCTGTTTCAAGAGTAGCCTACCAGGTTTGCGTGAAATAATTTGTTTGGAAATTGGTCACGGTATACCGGGACGGGGGCTCACGCGGACAAAGTCGCGGGCGGCAACTACTATATTATAAAACCTAAACCCCACGCATTTGAAAAACGTCGCCATAGTGAAAAAATATCTATCCTACTAGACATTAATTTCAAATCTGTTTGATGGGGGGACGCTTCTTCTCATGATTCATAACCATTTTTACGCATCTTTGCTTCATTTATCCGCTACAGCATGGGTTCTTAAAAGATTAACGTGATCGTATTTAACTAAGAACCTTCTCGATTAGACACTTAATAACGTAAAGAAAACCGCATCTCAATCAGACAATCCGTTCTCCTGCTAGGAGCTCACAGACAAACACTTAATGTTGTGTGCACTAATAATTGGAATACATATTAGAATCTATCAATCTAAATAATTATGAAATTATATAATAATTTGTATTCTGTATGTGTACCTTATATAAAAAAAACACACAGAAAAACAGACTCACACGTCAAACACACCTCTCGGTTGGTCAGGGGTTAATCAGCTTCTCAGTCTCTATAATGGTAATTAAGAAACACAAGTCTCCCGGTCTATCTGACCGCCTTCATATTATGTATTGCTTCATGCGGGTTTCCTATTTAATCCCGAAAGCCGTTTTACCGATTATCATAAACTATTAACTTATCTCTCAATTGAACGATGCCTTATTTGTACAAAGCTTTTAATTTACCGATGTAACGATTCACCGAAACACCAATTACCAAAGTTCATTTCAGCGACCATACATATAACCGACAAATTATTTAACCGATGTAACATTTCACCCAATTTTATGAGTATGTAGATCAACGCCTTGGTGGCCTAGTGGTCAAGTGCTTGGCTCGACAACCAGAGGTCCCGGTTTCGATTCCCATGTCGGACAAACTGCGTTTCGAATTGGTCGATTTATAGCCCGAGTTTGTGATCACTAACCCGCATTTGGCAAGGGTGGTTTTTGGAAATTGTATGATTTACACACCACCATAACATTAACGCTGCATTAACACTACAATTAAATGAACATTCGTAGCTAGTGTTCCTTTACCATTAACAGAAGTGGTGGTTACCAAACAGTTGCTTAATAAAAGGTCGCCAAATGTGTTCTGGGATTTAAATATATATATGTCGTTACCAGGTCATAAAATTCAAAATATGAATTTGAATTTAAATAGTTTAATTAAATATGGTGCTTTATTAATTATAGACAATTAGAAATAGCTGTTGGAGTACTTGGAGCGTTTCAGTTTCAAGCTGTTTTGTCTTCTGTGTAATCTGAGACTTTATAATAAGCTTTTTTATGAAGCTTTTCTTGGATTTTGATTTTAAATTTATCAAGATCTAATTTCTGAATATCATTTGGTACTTTGTTGTATAATCGTACACAGACCCTTAAATGAATTATTTATTTTATGGAGCCTTGATAAGGTACTGCTAATTTGTTCTTACTTCTAGTGTTCAATTTGTGAATATCACTGTTTTTTTTAAAACCTCTCAATATTTTTATGAACATACATCAGATTTTCATAAATGTAATGTTATGCAACTGTCATTTATACTCATATCCTTAAATCTCTCTGAGAGAGTCACCAGCCTGTAGGTTATATATTGCTCGAATAGCCCTCTTGTGCAGCACAAAGATAGTTTGAATGTCAGTTGTTGAGCGACCCCTAGTAAAACCATACTGTTTACAATGTAAAAGTTTATTTCTATAAAAATTAATTTGAATTTGGTCTAGCATCAACTTTTCAAAAATTTTACTAAATGTGGGTAGCACAGAAATAGGTCTAAAATTAGAGGGGTCAGAAGTGCTACCTGATTTAAATAATGGGATTATTTTGCCATGTTTCATTAGGTCAGGAAAAACACCACAGTCAATGCATTTGTTAAATATACAAGCTAAAACTAGAGCTATTGTCATAATTACTGATTTAACGATGTCCACGGAATTCTATCCGTGCGGTGACGGAGAAAGAATACCAATCGCCGCCCCTCTCTCCGTCCGGTGGGTGTCGTAAGAAGCGACTAACGGACTCTTTCGAGCGACGATCTGCTCCACTGGTGGTAGGGCTTGACCCGTCTGGTTGGTGACCACCGTACGCATGGTGTAAAACCCGTCAAGTGACTGCTTGTCGGTCGCGTTTCGGGATCAGCCAGCGTATAACCAGAGCTCGAGAGGATGATGCTGCGATGTATTTGGTCTGTGGAGGCTTCCGTCAAACCAGTGCCAGGAGGACTTCGTTAACCTGCCGACCAGGGAGACCCGTAGAAACGGTTGTCCCGCTGGCCGCCCGTGGCACAGTACAGGGGCCCAAGCGAGCCTAACCAGCTCGTGAGGCTGCCTCACCATGCCACGCATAATCTCGGGGTGGTCCGTCGTGCCGGTTGATGACCGGAAGGTGGGGTCCCGGCGGCCATTCCCGGGGGGGTTCGGGGGCCCTTCCGTTCGGCAGGTTAATAATACTCGTCTGTGGGCAAATTCCTGGGGAAACAGGCCACCACACCTTGACCATTCGCATCGCGGCATTATTTTCTCGATTCACGCCTCTCTCTTTCCACTCCTAAAATGACAGCGCTTAACAACAAAACTGGTTCTACAGCGGTGCACACCCCCACCACAACCTTACCGTTTGAGGTGGAGTTCGCTAACATCCGCGGACTCCATGCAAACCTCAATGCCGTCCACCACCATCTTGAGACGGCACGGCCAGCAATATTGTTCCTGACGGAGACGCAAATAATCCGCCCAGCTGACACCATCTACCTGAACTATCCCGGCTTTGTGCTTGAAGAATCCTTCAAAGCCAAAGCCGGAGTTTGCTTATTCGTTCGGGCGGATGTTTGCTGTCGCCGTCTGCGCTGTCTGGAGGACCCTTCCTTCTCCCTCCTAGTGGTACACGTCGACTTAGGCTCTCATTGCCGTGTCTACGTCTGCGTCTACCGATCCCATAACGGCGACATGGAGACAACTCGACTAATTGAACATCTTAGTCGGGTAGCAGATGATGCGCAGGAGCGGTTTCCATCGGCGGAACTGGTGTTTTTGGGGGACTTCAACGCCCACCATGAGTTGTGGTTAGGTTCCTCCAAAACAGACCATGCTGGTAGAACTGCCCACGCATTCGCTCTCACGCATGACCTGACGCAACTGGTGAACCAGCCCACCAGGATCCCAGACATAGTTGGCCATGCGCCCTCCTTACTCAACCTTCTGCTGACGAATCGCCCAGCTGGATACCGGGTGGAGATTCGAGCTCCTTTAGGTTCCTCGGATCACTGCTTGATATCCAGCACAGTGCCAACAGCGGTTTCGAAACGCCAGATTTGGCACTACGCGTCGGCAGACTGGGACGGGATGCGGGAGTATTTTGCATCCGTCCCTTGGAGGCAGCGCTGCTTTAGTGGGAAGGACCCGACCGCTAGCGCCACTGCCGTTGCTGATGAGATAGTATTAGGAATGGAATACTATATTCCACACTCCTATGTCATCAGCAAAGGCAGTCGCAACCGCTGGTTCAATCGCGAGTGTGCCAGCGCTGTTGAGAGCAAACAGACGGCATACCGCGCTTGGATCAGAGATAAAGCTCATGGGGCTCCCGAAACTCGCTCGCTAAAAGCAGCCTATAATAATGCCACCAAGTCGTGTAAGAGGGCCTACATTAGAGCGGATGCCCAGCGCGTTGCACAAGTAGGCCAAGAACTCCTGACGCATCCTACGGGCAGCCGTAGCTACTGGCGTCTGGCCAAAGCCGTGCAATCCAACTTCTGCCAACCCACGCTGCCACCACTGAGATGTCTTGACGGAACTTTAGCTCACAAGCCGCAGGAAAAGGTCGATCTCCTGGCCAAACTCTTTGCGGCTAACTCCCGGATCGATGACTGTGATGCACAGCCACCCTCAATTCCTCACTGTGGCCACACAATGTCTGATATTAAAATCAGGCAGTGTGATGTCCGTGCGGAAATGCAGTCAATCGATGTCCGGAAAGCTAACGGTCCTGATGGCATCCCAGCAATAGTCCTGAAAATGTGTGCAGCGGAGTTGTCCCCTGTGTTAACGCGTCTGTACCGTCTCTCGCTCTCTTCGGGTTGTGTGCCGGAATCTTGGAGAGAAGCTAATGTGCAACCGATCCCTAAAAAAGGTGATCGGTCAGATCCGACTAATTACCGCCCTATAGCCGTAACTTCAGTGTTGTGTAAGATCCTAGAACGAATATTGAACAAACAGCTTATTCGATACCTAGAAGATCACTCCCTAATTCACGATCGTCAATATGGGTTTCGGCCAAAACGGTCAACGGGTGATCTTCTAGCGTACGTCACACATCTCTGGGGTGAGGCTATTGACAAGCGTGGCGAGTCACTGGCAGTTAGCCTTGACATAGCCAAGGCTTTTGATCGGGTCTGGCACAAAGCTCTTCTCTCCAAGCTCCCGGCATACGGTTTGCCCGCTCAGTTCTGTACCTGGATTGCCAGCTTCCTGCATGAGCGTAGAATCCGTGTCCTTTCGGATGGATGCGCTTCGCGGTTCATGTCAGTGAACGCTGGTGTTCCTCAAGGCTCCGTTCTATCCCCCACGCTGTTCCTTCTGCATATCAATGACATGCTTCCTCTTGGAAACATTCATTGCTATGCAGATGATAGCACAGTGCATGGGGGATATAACGGGCACCCAACGGCTGGGCGGGTAGACATCGAAATGAAGCGAGCAAATGTTGTCATTGAGCTCGATCGGATGTTGGACCTCATTTCTAAATGGGGCTCCGATAATCTGGTGGAGTTCAATGCCAAGAAAACACAGGTGTGCGCGTTCACAGCGAAAAAGTCGCCATTCCTTCCCCTTCCCTCTCTTCAGGGTACATCTCTAGGCCTGCAGAGCAGTATTAACATGCTTGGTATGGATATCCGCTGCGATCTGAACCAAAAGGACTACATCGAAACCGTGATTAAAAATGCCTCACGTAAACTCGGTGTCCTGAACAAGGTGCGGCGATTCTTCACGCCTGATCAGTTGTGTCTATTATACAAGACACAGGTGCGGTCTTGCGTGGAGTATTGCTTTCACCTTTGGGACGGCTCCGCAAAGTACCTTCTCGATGCCTTGGACAGATTGCAGCGCCGCGCTGTGCGCATTATCGGCAATGCAGAGGTCACTAAAACTCTCGAGCCTTTGCAATTGCGTAGAGATATTGCGTCACTCAGCGTCTTTTACCGTTTATACCATGGCGAGTGCTCTGAAGAACTCTTTGACCTCATCCCTCCGTCTCCCTTCCTCCATAGGAGTACGCGTGCTGCTCTGCGGAGTCACCAATTTACAGTCTCTAACATTCCATCTCGCACAATGAAATTTGGTGACTCGTTTCTTTGCCGCACTTCCAAAAGATGGAATAGTCTACCAGCACACGTATTCCCTCCTAACTATGACATAGGGTCCTTCAAACGAGGCGTGAAGAAGCACTTTGTGGGCCGGCAGAGTGAGGATGACTGATGCTACGTCTCTTACGCTGCACCAGTTGTCCTCGCGCCTGGACCTCATTTCCACTTAACATCAGGTAGAGTGGGGTCATTTGCCGGGCTTAGTATAAAAAAAAATAAAAATTACCCCACAGATCAGAGGTGTTCATTTTGTTGAGAGTGTTAAATGTTTTTATTATATCTCTAGTGTAAATTTTTTGAAAACTAAAATTACTTTCGCAAGCTTTAACATTCTCCTTCATAACAGATTCAGCTACAGTGGGGGAGCAAAACAAGGCTTTTGTAGTTGAAACTGGAATGTCAGTAAAAAAACCTCTCAAATGCTGCAGCAACATCAGCATCAGAAGTCATGGTTTTATTATCACTATTTAAATACATTGTATTTCTAGAAGACAAAGTCGTAAAATATTAGTTTAAAACCTTATTGCCTTTTTAAAATTTTAGATTTAAATATTTACAAAGTATTAATATGAAAAAAAATACTTAAAAACTATAAATAAAGAATGTCTAATTTAAAACTAAGAACTATATAAAAAAATATTAAACTATTTAAATTGTACTCATTATTACGACTTTTGACCTTTCCTGTTTGAACTCAGATAGTTTGCCTTGGCTAATCGGCATACTCTTTTCAATAACTGAATATGTTTAAACATATAATTTGAAGTCGTCGCTGGGGTTATATGTAGTTGCGTTCACCATAAAGTTCATAAGGCGTTTCCTACTTTTGTAAATACCAATTGTAGCCCATTCATTTAAAGTTACAGTACTACTAACCAAGATCTTTTTTGGAACAAAAGATTTATTAAATTCTGAACAATATTTAATAAAAAAATCATTATAAAAGACATTAGGGTTGTCATTGTATTCTAAATAATTTAATTTTGTATCTAGATTGCTTTTGAAGCGTTCCAGCCGACCTGCAGTTTTTGGCACAACAGTGATATTCTTTCTCATCACTTGCTTACGCTGGTGTGGAAAGCTGACCATTTGGCCACAATGATCAGAGTCCCGGTTATTAATAATCTGCTTAACCAGTGGTTTTACATTTGTATATATGTTATTAATACAGGTGGCCGAAATGGCAGTTATTCTTGTCAGCTCCATAAATAAATGATTCAAATTGTATGATAGAAATAAGTTTTCAATTTCAGTTGACATTGTGGAATTTTTTAATAAATTAATATTAAAATCACTGCAAACAATTATTGTTTTACCTACATTGTGGACCTTACGTTATGCCTCATCCATAACTTTTCGAAAAAATCACATGACGCTGAAGGAGGTCTGTATACACTTAATACATCAAGCTGCTCCAACTCCACACAAGCTATTTCTATTGTTCGCTCAAACGAGAAGCTCACTATGTCTTTGCGTTTCTTTAATTTAAACTTTTTATTAACAATAATTAAGGAGCAACCATGTATTGCATTTCGACTTCGAAAAACTTCCTACCAACTGATTCTTAAAATTGAATATGTACTGATGGTCTCTAAGCCAGTGTTCGGTTATGCAATGAATATCAATTTTATTACAGTTCAAAATGTTGTTTTTGTAATTGTTAGATCAAGGTAAGTACAGGTAATTGAAAGATTTTTTTGGGAATTCATAACGGGTTGCGTGGTACGCCGCTAGTAAAATCAGAATAAGTTTCTCAAACTCACACCAATAATCTAGCCCAAGTTCGGTTTCATTGAAACTTGTTCCACATGTACGGTATTAGGTACGCAGCACATTGTTGTTATGACACGTGCCTAAATCAGGGGCCCTATTATCTCCTCTTAGAGCAGTATTAAGTACTTTAATCTTATTATTATTATTATTATTATTATTATTATCTCTTTATTGAATACATACCTATCGTAAAAAAAGTTGTTTACAATATTTTATATAAAAAACATATTATAAAAATCTTACCTAGGTTGCCATCGGCAGCGGGGATCCAGCTTGGGTCTGGTGGTTAGGTCTGCCGAGTGAGAAATCTCCTGACCCTTGTATCTGACCGTTGACCCAACCTTTTAGCGAAAACCTCTCTAGATGTTGATCAAGGCTTTTAGCTATAAGACCGTTTGCCAAAACGACTATCGGTACAATAATGGTTGAGTCCACATCCCACATGGCGGTAACCTGGTGAGCCAAGTCAATGTACTTACTAAGTTTGGACAAGCTCTACTGAGCTTAGCTAGCTAAGTTAAGCCGAGAAGGACCTTCTCGGCTTTCACCATACCTTCTTATCATAAGATATGGTGATATCAATCAATATTGCCCGGCACTAAAATTGTTCGACCACCACGATATCAGGCTTATTAGCCACAATAGTCCTATCCGTGATGAGAGAGCGATCCCAGTAGAGCGTTACATGACAATTTTCGAGAACCGGTACAGGTGCGTACTTATAGTACGGCACTTCTGATTCAACAAGGCCATATCCCAGAGCAAGTTGCTGGTGCATTATTCTGGCTACTTGGTTGTGTCTGTGCAAATACTCTCCGATAGCAAGATAGAATAACCGGAAATAATATGTCGGAGTGATTCTACTGGACGGCGGCAGACTGCGCCAGAAATTAGTCATGTCATCAACATCTAGTAGCTGTCCGTCGCTCACACGTTGATCAGCTCCTTCCCTACGTCTGTATACTTTTCTTTAGTCACTTTGAAAGAGACGATTTTGTTGTTATCCACAAGCCCTCTGTCCGTATAGCGACGTATATATACGGTTTTCCCACGCATAGACTTTTTGCTTCTAAAAAGTCAATACGCTCCGTCACACAAGCCATATAGTTTTCAGGACGAACATCAGTCCCGACAAAGACCTGTGCGACGAATCGCATGACGCGAGGTCAATTGTTACATTTCTGAAGCAAATTAGCTTTGCAATGAGTGTCCTGAACCTATTAATACGTCCCTCGATCCTCAATTGATTCTCAATCCAAACAGGGGGAATTTGACACAAGCAACGCGACACACCGCGATGGTCCCAAAATAAAGGATCGGGTGGGTATCAAGTAAATTTTCACTGCATTACCGCCAAATTATGCCTATTCGTGGGCAAACAAGGTATACGCGGCTTAGAGTTACGCGTGTCACGATACTGTCTAATGGCATCGTTCAAAGCGCTCCTCATTTGCTCATGAGCCTGTGTACTTACATTCTTATTTATGAGATCTTCATCATCGGGCATGTCGCGCCATCAAGACCGGCGTCACCGCCGGTAATTGTAAGGCAGGGCGATCTTGCACCGAAGATGAAGCCACACAAATACGTAGTGACTTCAGGCGTATCCGATCAAGTATTGACTGATCCAGGAAGTTGTCACGCTGGATAAGCTGGAAGTGCAGGTGGCACTTGATCCGACAATCGTTCCCCTTCGTGCCTACGCGAGACAAGACTACGTGTAGGTTTTGCAGCGATTCATTTCTGCCACTGACCTTTGAAACACAACATTACTGAAAACACAACATATTAACTTTTTAAGACCATATTTTAAATCTATCTAAGGTTAAAATGCTATTTTTATAATTATAGTGATTATGATTTTGGGTTTTTGTTTGATCAGACTTATGAAAATCGAAAAATTTAAAATTCATATTTATGGTATTCAGAATATTGACGTTCGTGAATTTAAATAATCATTATTTAAAATTTTCGGAAATATTAAATTCGGAGTTTTGAAATTCGGAATTAAGTTTTTTGGAGTTTTAGAGTGTTTCCGGCAGCAGGGTGGCCTACTTGGTCGCCCTTAAAAAGGCTTACCTTTTTAAGTAACCTTTTTGTTAATTGCTATTTTAGTGTTGTTCTATGAATCTATTATTTCATTATCACATTATCAGCTATGGTCAATTAAAGACTCATCAACTTTCTACGGGTACACTACATAAATACGAAAAACGTAATACCGAAACTCACAATCAATTTCAAAACTCCGAATTTTATATAATAATAATATAATAATATAAATCATTTATTCGAGTAACAAGACTCATCACATTTCACACATTAATACATTCTCAGTCACATTATTCAAAATTATAAAATTTGGTACATATCATTCGGACAAATATTAATTATTTAATTATTCCGAAAATTCCATATTACATACATCCAATTATAATTAAATTAATTCATGTCATTTCATATCATGTCAGTCATTATAAAATATACAAAGGTTCAGACAGTCCAACTACAGTGCGGAATGTGCAGTTTGCAGCAATGGTTCATGTAGGGATTGTCGAGCCTGTCAGCAAGTGCGGCCAGCATACTGTTGGAGCTCCCTCTCACGCGCCGCACCATCGAGGCGGCTCGTTCACGCATAGTGGTGTGAAAACAATCTACACGCGCTTCTGCGAACATTGTAGACGCACTGCAAAACCGGGGGAGCCCCAACAGCATCCTGAACGCATCATTGAACTGAATTATAGTTCCGAATGGTTTAGAATTCCGAATAATTATCACAATTCCGATATATCATAAATCCTTTTTTTACAAATCCGAAATTACAAAATCCCAAATGTTTATAATTACAAAAATCAAAACTCCGAAATTCAATATTCATAATAATTAAAATTCCGACTCAACAATAATCCGAAGTCTCAAAAATATGAATGCCGAATATCACAATTACGAATTATTAAAGAACCGAAATTTATTATTTGGTTTAGGTATATCTGTTAATGATGTTAATGATAACATGCTGCCAGGCCCCCAACAGCATGCAGCATGCAAGCAAGCATGTAGCAAGCAAGCAAGTATGTAGCATGCAAGCGAGCATGCAGCATGCAAGCAAGCACGCAGCATGCAAGCTAACATGTAACAGGCATGACATCTGTCACGGCTCCGGCGCTGCGATTCTCCGGTCCCACGCAAGGTTATCGTCGCTGATAGGTTTCACTCACCACCGCAGCTTCGCCGGATAGCCTCAGCTACGGCGGCGAGCGTTAAACCCACCTGCTCCTCAGCTCTTCACCTCAGCAGCTTAGCGCCTACGCGGGCTTAAATTACACTCTAGCGTAGGGCAGACAAGACTACGTGGAGTCGGTTTTGAAGCGATTCGTTTCTGCCACTGACTTTTGAAGCACAATTACTGAAAACACAACATTTTAACTTTTAAATATTGGCTTTATTTAAAATCAATTTAAGGTTAAAATGCTATTTTTATAATCATAATATGATTCTGATTAAGAATGCATAAATCATGCATGCAAGCAAGGATGGACAAGCTGCCGGTTGTTGCCACGACAAAAAAGAATTGCAATATTAAGCAGCAACGAATTTTCAGAAATATGAAAATCGGAATTCCGTTAATAGAACCAATAACATTTCAGGTTTTTGTTTGTTCGGACTTATGAAAATAGGAAAATTGATAAATCGTATTTATAATAATCGGAATATTGACGTTCGTGATTTTAAATAATCGTGATATAAATTACATCTTTTTTTACTATGGGGCTTGGTACTAAATTCCAAAGTCTTTTAACTTGACGCCAATGTATAAATACTTAAAGAATACATTATTATCAACATATTTATGACCGTTTTATTCATTTAAATACCTCCGTTTTTTATATAAATTTGATTTTTTTTTTAGATTGATTTCTACTCGAAAATGGCAACATTATAGTAGGATTGTGACACTTTAAGTTAATAAAAATGAAAAAGTGACGCTTGTCTGACGTTTTATATGTCAATACGCATCGTAGCATCTGTCTACGATGCGTATCAGACTGTCAGCCGCCAGAAGATTCCCGGCCGCGCTTTCGTTGTGTTAGTTGTGTGTATCGTTGCTAAATACTATAAGTGCGAAAAGATAACTGTGTTACCGATATCGTTTCTACATTACCATAGACCTCATAGACTTACCTACTTAATAACCCTACGTCCGTTAACATTAAAAAAAACCGGAACTTTCGTTGAGAAACGTACAAAACTTATCAAAATACAGTATTTATAAAGTTTCACTTAAAGTGATTTTTTTAAAATTTGGAACGATTGCTTTATAACGGATATCGGTATATTACATAAATGAAGTGAAAATATAGATTATAAATTTCTAATTAATTAATCAATATTAATTTCAGTCAATTTAAACTTTAACAATAAGTTAGTTACAAAACTATAATTCACTAAACTATATCTTAACGATAAGACCGCCTTTGCCTGTACAAGTTTTGAGATTGTGTCATGTGTAATTGTTTTTAGTGTATGTGCAATAAAGTGTTTATCTATCTATCTATCTATTATTAATGACGGGCTTCACTGCCCCGAACTTCTTATTCACATAGGGCTCTGCACCTACAAATTTGGCTTATGGCAGCGACCTTTAGTAGACCTGCCGTCAGTTTCCACCAACTAGTGCATCAAGTTTTAATAAACTTTCTTCAGAACTGACTGAAATTGATCTCTTTTGCACTAGTTCTGGCTCAGTCAAGAAGTTGATGAATGACAAGTCCTTTAGTTGCGACTAGACACTTTCAATTGACTTTTAAAACTGCAATCTCGGTTGTGTAATCTTAAGGATAGTTAATTTTGTGAATAATAATTATTTGTTTCGTTTTGGTTTATTATGTATTTATTTAGACCTACATGTTATATTGTGTATTATGTGACAATGTATACTTTTATGTAGATATATTCTAAATGTATAATATTAATGTTGTCTTGGCGTAAATACGCATCTCGATTATTGCAGTTAAAGATTTACTCTAAAATCATCATATTATGTACACGTTGATTTTTTTACTAAATGTGAAAGCTTGTAATTAGCAATATAGAAATTAAGTTGTTAATTTGTAAGAATATTTGTCTGTAAGCTTTCCTAAAATAAATAAATAAATACCTTTATATAATTCTAATAATTTAATATTTAATTTATGTAATTTCAGTGTACTTTTTAAGATTACCACCGTTAATATTAGCGTTTTATTATTTTGAAAAATTTTCAAGAGCTTGCATGATAAAATATGCAATACAAGAGACTTGTAAAGCTTCATGGTAAAGTTATGATGACTAAGCAACTAAAAATGTGTTATTATAAAAATCTGTATGTATTAAATGTTACGGGACTGTAATAGTAAGATCTCCAAACTTTACAATATATGTTGATCTATATTTCATATGTGTCATTTTCCGTTCGTCCAAGCATTTATTTATTTAGCACCCTCTTCAGAGTCTATTTAGAGTTATTGATCTCTTCCCATCTATTTATAATAGGATAAATAAAACTTAAGAGTATTAAATAAAATAATAATGTGCTGAGAATGTACATTTAATCAATTATTTACAATTTATCAATTATTTATTGGAGTTGGATTAAACATTAGTCATTATCGCATAATTCTCAACTTGCCACTTCATTGGTAATTGCTTAGCTGAGCCAGTCGACGACTTTCCATGCCAAGTACTCGGAGTAAATATCGACGTCAGTCTGTAAATTAAATAAACAAGGAATTTAGAGAGTCAGAGAATAAAAATAAACAACGGTGTACCGTTTAAAAAATAATTATTCGTACAATATTTAAAAAGTTTTTTTTTATTTATAAAAGAAGGAGGCAAACGAGCAGGCGGTTCACCTGATGGAGAGTAATCACCGCCGCCCATGGACACCCACAAAACCAGAGGACTCACAGGCGCGTTACCGTCCTTTAAGGAAGGAATAGGAATTTTGAGAGAGGGGGGGGGGGAGGCCTGCGGGACCCTCACTGGCCGGACAAAACACAACAGGCTCTCACTGAAAAGTTATACTAGTTTGTAAGTTTTGAATGGATGTTGCTGACCTGGCTGTCTCTCACCATCCCGGGGAAGGTGTTAACGAAGAAGGAGTTCAGCTTGTCTGTCCAGTCGTCGCCAAATAACACTCCTCTCAGGTTAGACTGTAACAAAAAAAACCAAAATAAAACATAAAAATATATTCGGTTGAAAATTGCATTAGAAATATTTTTAATAATCCGCAAACAAATTACAGTTTGTATTGGCACACATGAGGGAGAGCGGTATATGGGTATTTGGCGTGAGCTATGTTGCGGCACTTTGCCACAACACACCACTTTTAAGCGTAAATTTTGCACACCACAGAAAGAGAAATCTTGTGGGTAGAGTATCCGTTCACTCACTTGTAAAGGTACATGAGAAAAGCTTTTCGTAACTGATTATGATACTACAAGTATTGTCTGATATTTATGATAATACGTTACCTCAACACCTCCAAGTGAATAAGAGGCGCTGATTGAGAGCACGGAGTATTCACCGTCGAAAATGCTGCCGTCCAGTTGCGCTTCGCCTTTGATGATGGAATTCAGGAAAGAAACTCTGCAAAGAAAGACAATTATTTCTTTATTGTTGGTCTGTCAAGCCAATATTAAAAGATATAACATCAAAAACTGCGATATAATACTATCCAAAAGATGTATTTAAGCAAAATAATATTACCTTCCGCTCAAGCTAGAGTCGGTTACGTGGCCGAAGGTTTTTGTGTAGAAGCTCGATCCAGCTAAAAGGTAATACAAATATAAATTAATTTACGGTTGTTAAACTACTACGAGAAGAATATTTTTAAAAGGTAATCTCATCATTTTATCATTTAAATGTTTGTTAACCTTAACCTGCTATGCGATTCTCTAAGCGACACATAGACGCTGCGCGCGTGGCTGTGATCTGCTGTCTCTTTCCAATTCTATGAATATGAAAGAGACAGAGTTAATTCTCAACGCTGCGGCAGCCGCTGCTACAAAGGCTTTAACTTAGAGAATCGCACTGCTGTTCCATTAGTAGACTTATTTGGTGATTTTGGTTGTCGTTAATACTTCCTAACCCATTAAGCAAGCTTGGTTGGTTGTTTATAACACGGTTGCTTTAAGTGCTATGTAAAGCAATAAGGCTGATAACGATAAAATATTCCTCACCAAGGCTGACAGACACGCTGGGCAGACGGACTTCGTAGTTGATCCTGGCGGTGATGAAATTGTAACTGAGGTTGTCGACGACGATGTCGCTGAGTCCGACGACTAAGAAATTCTCGATGCTCGCTGTCATCACCAAGAGGCTAATGGAGAAGATACACTAATTATAAACCTAAACATAATATACCTATAAGAATTCTGGCGTATATTTGGAAGTCAACTGACTACACAAAGTCATTGTTAGAAGAAGTCTTTAGAAAAAAATTAAAAAATTTGTCATTCATGAAAATCCTTTTAACGAAAATGCAAAAAAAGGCTTTTGTTTTCTCTAAGCAGTACCTTGAAAAATTAAGCATTAATAAGCTTTGAAATAGGTTTAAGACATGTGTAGATATCAGTCCTGTCCAGAATGTAACTAATACTTACTCAGATTGTGGCAGTCTATGCTCCGTAGCAAAGTTAAACGTGTAGGGATCATATCCAGCATCCTGCAAGTGCTGTTTGAAGTTCTCTACAGCGTTAAGGACGGTGCGAGTGACGATTTTCTCTCTCTCTGTAAGCAATTACCTTGTTACTAGCTGCCAGTTTGGGTAATTATAATAGCGATAGCTATACAAGTGTTTGACAATGACCTAAAATCAGTTATTAGCACTAATGATATAAATCTTCCGAGGTTTGGTAGTGTCGTGAAGTCATAGTTCTTGTATGGCGGAATGTCCATGCGGAAGATCTAAACTAAGCACTTTGCTGAATTTCAGATTATATGATGTTGCCTACGACTATCTGTCATACTAAGTGTATGTATTCATGTTAAAGATATTTATTTAAAATTGAATTACTACATTCATAAACATTCACTTTATAGCGCACTTACCGTCGACGTCATCGACACTCTTAGCAGCGACAATGGCGAAGAGCGTCACAAAAACAAATAAGAACACCTTCATGTTTGATTTTTTATTAACCTGAAAAATAATGTGCAAAATTTAACAATTTGAATGCATTAAGAAATATGGAAGTAGGAAAAGTTTCGCTGACCGAAAACAAAGATGTTAGAGTAGAATAATAGTAAATCCAAATAGGAGTGCAAAACAAACTATTTAAAATTATTTGGTTAATTTTTCGGTTTTTTTCTCTATAGGTACATAGTGACAATCATAGTATCTATCCCACTATTAACAGACTACAACTTACTGTTCCTCGTCACTTTCTTAAATGTCGTTTCAATTAAACAACTGCTAAACATAGCTAACTTTTCAAAACAGTTGACAATTGAAAATAGCGCGTGTTTCGAAGTTCAAGTTTTGTTGAGACAATATTATTATGCAAAGCGATATGTGACCTCGACAAAGTGTAACGACAAAGTGTCTAGAGTAACGAATAAAGTGGTAAATATTCTTACCTGTTTCACCACTTCGCTCGTTCTGATTTGGTAACTAAATGGTTTTCACACTATATATGCCAAAATTCAAGTTAGATTATCAAATAATGATCAGAATCAATTACATTATCGCGTTTAATAAAAAGATGTTTATTTATCGTATAACAAGATTATGGTTTATTTTCCAGTAAGTGATACTGATCTTTTGGTAAATAATATTTCAGCATATTTTCACTTTGAGTTAATGAACTGATGAATTATGGTTAAAAAAAGCGAAAACCAACTTAAACGGAGAGTAGATTATGAAATCGGATCCTGCTCACAAATGGCCACCCGCGGTCACTCCATTATTTTTGTATGCAATGCGCATAGCGCAACCGTATGGAATGCTACGCGCATTTCTTTCTTTTTATTTTCTTTCGTCTTTGTTTTATTCTTTTCAAGGGCTTTCCCAATCGATTCATTATAAACATTTATTAATAATGCATTACTGTGATTGTTGGTGATTTGATAATGAGCCATAATGTTCCGTTTTCAAGCATGTATTTCATTTAAAATGAGCGGAGGTAAGCTGCAAAAAGCTTTTTAACATTGGGTGTTAGTTAGTATAAAGGGTGGTCTAAACGGTTTGAGAATTTTTGTTTTGACTGACTTAAATAAAGTCTTTTTCGAAAATTATGCATTTTTTTGTTGAAAATTATGCATCTTTTTCTGTAAAGATGCATAAATACCGAAAGAGAACAACCTATATTTAAGTCAGTGAAGTCAAAAATTAAAAAATTTAAAAAAAACAAAGCTCGAAAACTACAAAGAATCGCGGAACATACATACGGTATTTCCGGATACACTTAGATGGTTGGAATCCATTATATTTTTTTGTGTCACCGTTTGGACCATCCGTAAGTTTACCCTTGAGACCCTACACGTGACCCTTGGGTGGTGCTAAATGAGTGACAATGACCGAGTGGTAGAGCCACGCTGCGTTGCAGCACGCATTGGGCCGGCTCGCCCGGGGTAATACCACCCTCTCCCGAATATCCAGCGTGAAATAATGGCACTTGATGCTGTTGTGTTTCGTCCGGCCAGTAAGAGTTCTTCCGGAGGCCCTTCCCCCCCCCCAACCCTCCTCACAATTCCTATTCCTTCTCTTAACCCTATTCCTTTCTTAGAGGTCGGCAACGCATCTGCGACTCCTCTGGTTTTGCGGGTGTCCGTGGGCGGCGGTGATTGCTTTCTATCAGGTGACCCGCCTGCTCATTTGCCTCTTTCTTATATATATAAAAAAAAACTGTTTCTGTTTCTTTGTAAAGTTTCAAATGTTATCAGAAACATCAATCACCTTATAAAATCTAAAACCTTTCAAGGATTTTATTACGTTATCATGATCAAGTTATCTGAAACAATAAATATTAATTTTTTTTTTATTCAGCTTGGCATGTCACACTTCTGGGCAAAGGCCTCCCTACCTTCCTTCCACTTTTCACGGTTTAGGGCTGTAACTTGCCAGTCCTTCCAATAGTGGTCCAGCTCGTCCCGCCATCTCCTCTGGGCCTGCCGCAACGTCGTCACTTTATTCAAAATACAATTTATTATATACATTGTTACGACGAAGATTAATCATTTTAGATCTGTGTATACACGAATTACATTTCTCTTAAGGTACGTCACGGCTTAGGGCTTTTTATTGTTTACATTTTAAAAAATAGGTTTTTTAACACCAGATCCGCAAAAACACTCTTTATACCAAGACATT
Organism: Scoparia ambigualis; assembly: GCA_963921215.1. Classification (NCBI taxonomy): domain Eukaryota; kingdom Metazoa; phylum Arthropoda; class Insecta; order Lepidoptera; family Crambidae; genus Scoparia; species Scoparia ambigualis. The sequence goes on from OY992503.1 coordinate 7,453,460, forward strand.
ATGAAAATAAGGAATGAGAAGGATTATGGTTGGAATTAATGATGATTTTACTTAAAGTAAGTAGTAAGTTTTACCTTTTTACTTCGACCTACACGGTCTGATCAAGTGACTGCAATGAAAGAAAAGTGCGGATGAAAGATGAGTGCCATATCTGATCTAGCCCATAGTGCAAAAGAAAAAAGTTATTAAATTTTAAACAATACAAACTGGGATCCTTGGAAAATTGTCGAAAGCAAATTGACTTACTATTTCTATTTACATTATTAAATAATCACAAAGAATCTTCTAATCTTTTATCAAAAATTAATTTTACTGCCAAGACTCGATAGCCCGCTTGTTTCTCACGTACCTTAAAAATATTTGTGCCACCTCGTTTCCGTAAAAACTATATCATTTTACTCGCTGTATTCGTATGTACAATTTAGAATTCCCAAACTTTGATTTACTTAATAATAATGTGAACACTTTCAACCATAGTCGCGTAGCCGGAGAAAAATTACTTACGATAATTCTAAAACTTTTCATTTTTGCTGAGTGTTTAGATTAGGTGGATTGTAAGCTATTTTTAAAAAGTTAGAAGTTTTATGACTGTGCTTTAGGTATGGTTTAGGTATTTCATAATATTTCGTGTAACGTAATGTATATAATATTAAAGTTTGAAATGTTGAGTGTTTCATAATAAGAACTATCTTATCTTTGGGTTGTAAAAAGTTTAGAAACATAATATATGTGGAACTATGGAAATCACAAAATCACTCTTTTTGTCTTTCAATAAAATTTTAAAATTTCTGAAATAATATTTAAGACTTTCAGTGGTTAGTGGTACACATGTTGAACAAAGTTTAGAAAGTTAAGTGGTGTGCTTCTTTGATAATTTCACTTTTCTTTCGTAACTCACGCAATAATCAATTAAAATTGACAGAATCGCTCATACATGACCTTTGTAATGCTATTTTATACCACACAAAAAATTAGAAACATACATACAGTGCATTTTGTTTAAATCACGAATAAAACATTTCGCTAAATACGTTTGTTTATGCGGGACGCGGCCTGCTGCAGGCGCGGCGCGGGGCGGTGGCGGCGGGCAGGCACGGGGGTGGGGGCGGCGCGCGTGACGGGCGAAGTTAATACAAGAAGACGTTTTGCAGAAAAGTAAACTAAGTACCTTAACCTAAATATTTTACATCTTAGCTGACATCAATACAAACAAAACACTATTAAATGACAAGTTTCGAGTAGGTGGTTAAGTACAGATCGCGCAATTCTTCGTTCAGATAAGATTATTCTACAATCATCCGAATTGGATGAATGGGATGAAAACGTAAACACGCAATAATAAATTAAAATTGACAGAATCGCTCATACATGCCTTTGTAATGCTAATTTATACCACACAAAAAAATAGAAACATACATACAGTGCATTTTGTTTAAATCACGAATAAAATATTTCACTAAATACGCGATTAGGCATGCAGGACGTGGGCGGGTGGATTTGGGCATCAACTCGTCACACCAAAATTTTGTTCTAACTGGTCACACCGCCAAAAGCCGTATTATTTGTGTCAACCCGTCACAAGTTGATTTATTTCTATTAGGACACATTGTAATTTTTGTAGCTATTGGTCACACTACTCACACTGCGAATCTGTTCCTATTCGTCATCCTGTCAAACAGTTCTAACTGGTCACAAAGAAGGAGGATACCTAAACAAATTTCACTACCCGCCAAACGTGTGGTACAACAAATTTTGGGACAAACACAATATAATAAATCAAAAATGCCGATTATTTATTAATAATGTATTTATTTTAATCATATCAAACCATAAATATCCTCCTTGTGGCCAGTTAGAACTGTTTGACGGAATGACGAATAGGAGCAGATTTGCGGTGTGTGTGACCAGTAGCACATAATAAATAATCCAGTAGCCAGGATTTGGCGACATCCCGCGCCCGCTCTCTCACCTACACGCGCCTGACGGTAGGCAGGCTTACGCCGCGGCCGCGGTCAGTGAGCGAAGGAACTTCGAAGAGAGAGCATCGTGTCAACAGTTAGTGACTTTTGGCAAAATATTTTTGCCAATTAAATGTCTACAATTCCACAATATATTTTTTTATATATTTTTTATTTGGGTAAAAAAACAATGTTGAATACAATGTTGCTTAGATTATTAAATTTATATAAAAATGATAATATATTTTTTTATTTCGTATCTTTATTTATTTATTTAGGAACAGCTAACAGTTACATTACAACTTGTAACTAAAATAAATTTAAATAAATATTAACAGTAATGCAACCCACAACGCTATTCTCAGAGTAATAGAAATTGTTACTAAAGGCTAGAGGGTGCTGAAGTACGAAATAATACAAATTATACACCATATATTATTATAAGATAATGTAACTTTTACACATAACATTGTAGTAGTAACTAAAGTATACCTACATAGAATACAAGTACAAAAATAAAAAACAAAATAAATTATCAATTTACATTTAATAGTTTCTTAAAGATATGAGATTTAAAACCACTGTCATGTAAAAATATGTCGATTGATTCGAACTCTTTATTGTATGTGTCTGCAGCACAAAATTAAAAGCGATGCAATCCTCAATGGATTTTATAGTTTTATATGCTTTTAAATCGTCGGCGTACAATAGAAGTTTTGAATTTTAAAAGCATTGTTTTATATTATTTATATATAAAATGAACATAAGCGGCCCAAGGATGGAACCCTGTGGCACCCCTGAAGTTACCGTAACGCTTTTGGAATGATAACCATTGATGACTAGCTTTTGAGACCTATTTTTGACGTATGATGTGCAGTGACGGATTAACCCTTAATCATATTAAGCAATTGCTTAGGGCATCACGTCTAGGAGGGCACCAGAAGAAGCACAAAAAAATCCGTCCTTAGGGCATCACATCTCACTCTCACGAAAATCAAACCAAAAAAAAATTCTAGGATTAATTTGAAAATTCGCGCGTTATAAGTTGACATGGAGTCCGACCTAGACCTGGCAAAGCAAACTCTTCAATACCTTGAAGAACATTGTGGATTAGATTTTTCAAAATGCAGAGGCCAGTCTTATGACAATGCTTCAAATATGTCTGGGCGTTACAATGGCATACAGCAGAAGATTCTAGAGGCGAATCCGTTTGCAATATATATACCATGCGCAGTCCATCTCTCAATTTAGTAGGTCAAAGCGCCGTGGATTGTTGCCTAGCAGCTGTAAATTTTTTTTCGTTAGGTTTTTTTTCTGTTATGACTCGTCATAGTGACTGCATCCTGCCTGATGGTAAGCAGCCGATGCAGTCCAAAATAATGAGAGCGCTCCCTACCGTGGAATAATCACGATAACGAGCGCACCTATTCATGACGGCCGGCATAAATGCCGTTTCACGCCCTGCTTAAAAGACCCGGGACTGTAGGAGCTGGGAAACACATGCGCCGGCAAGGAATTCCAAAGCCGAATGGTCTTACAGAGAAATGACTGGCCAAATTTTTTGGTACGAGTACTGATAGTCACATAGTACAGTATGATGGTGCTTCCTAAGACCAGCACGTGTAGTCCGGGAGAGAAAAGGAGAGGGCGGGATAAGATCAAAAAGTTCTTCAGAACACTCTCTGTAGTAGTTCCGGTAGAAGACACTGAAAGAAGCAATGTCTCTACGCAGCTAGAGGTAATCAAGGGAGGCTGTAACCTCAGCATCTCCAATAATGCGTACCGTACCGCTCGCCTTTGCAGTCTATCAAGTGCATCGAGGAGGTATTTAGCGGAGCCGTCCCATAGATAGGAACAATACTCCATACTCGATCGCACCTGAGTTTTGTACAGCAAACAGCGCTGCTCAGGAGTGAAAAACCGCCTCACCTTATTGAGAATACCCAGCTTCCGGGAGGCAGTTAAAATAGCACTCTCGATGTAGCATTTTGGATTCAGTTCCTGGCCGATGTTCATGCCAAGAATGCTGAGGTTCACCGAAATGGGTAACGGAAAGTTCTGAAGAGAGGGAGGAGTAAGGAAGGGAGTTACCTTGGACCAGAATGCACAAACCTGGGTTTTGCTAGCATTAAACTCGACCAGGTTTTTAGATCCCCACTCTGAGACACGATCGAGATTCAGGTTTAGTTTGGCAACCAGTTCTTGCCTTTTCACCATGATATCGGCTTGCTTTGCCGCAGGATGTCCCAAGTACCGCTCATGCACCGTACTGTCATCCGCATAACAATGAATATTGCCCAAGGACAACATGTCATTAACATGCAAAAGAAATAGAGTAGGTGAGAGCACAGAACCCTGCGGCACTCCGGCATTGACTTTGTAGAACGGGGAGGAACTACCCTCACAAAGGACACGAATCCTCCGCCCTTCTAGAAAGTCTGCAACCCAGGCGCACAAACGGGGCGGCACACCGAAGGCCGGCAACTTGGAAAGAAGGGAACGATGCCACACTCTATCGAAAGCTTCGGCGATATCAAGGCTAACTGCCAGGGATTCGCCATGCTTGTCTATCGCTTCACCCCACGCGTGAGAAACGTACGCTAGAAGATCACCCGTTGATCGCTTTGGTCTCAACCCATACTGGCGATCATGGAGCAGCGAGTGATCCTCTAGGTAGTGAATGAGCTGGGAATTAATTAACCTTGCACAGTACAGAAGTTACAGAGATGGGTCGATAGTTGGCCAGATCCGTGCGATCCTCTTTTTGGGGATGGATTGTATGTTCGCCTCCTCCCAAGACACCGGCACAATAGTGCCGGTGTCTTGGGAGTCAAAAATCTATACAGTTTTATTTTTGGTTCAATCAAAATATAATGGTGGCGCATATTAAAAGATCGATAGTGCGATGCTGGAACTGGCGAGCTAACCACTCGACCACGGAGGTCTTAATAAGAAAAATAAAGTAAAAAGGTAAGGTGTACTTATGCAACAAATAGTTAGGAAAACGAAAGACAGTCGGAAGATTTGGTGCTCAGAACAATAACTAATTATTGTTCTGAGAGTTGGTGTTTATAGACAGATAACGTTGAATATTCGTAGATGTACTCGTACTGTACTAAGCCCCGTTCTCCATCATTAAAAATCAATATGGGCTTATGACAAATTTACTACACTTAAAATTATATTATATAACCGTATCGCGTAGCGGTGAACGAATACTACCACCCCGTCTCTTCCCTTGGGTGTCGTAAATGGCGACTAACGGACTAAAGACTGCACATACTTCCATAAGCATAGAGCGGCGAATGGCTCACTACCTTGTCACGCTGAGCAAATCTCTACGGTCGCTATTTTGTGAAAAGTGGAGTATGGTAGAGGACTGCTTTATTTTGCTGTCCTCATTGCCCTGACTAACCCCCCGGGGATAATAGTCGTGATTATATGTATGTATATGTATGTAAAATTATATGATATCATACTTATACCTCATCATCGCCTATAAACGTCCCACTGCTGGGCACAGGCCTCCCACGTGGACAATAGCACGTGGGGATATTGGGCCATACCATAACCCACCACGCTGGCCCAATGCGGGTTGGTGGGTTTTAACGACTGCCATCTTACGACAACAACCGGGACCAACGGCTTGATGTGCCTTCCGAAGTACGGAGGAGCTCGAGATGTTTTTAATTTGGTCACCCATCCAGCGACCCGGCATTGCGAAAGTTGCTTAGTGGGCAAGATCGCAAGCCGAACGCATTAGCCGCTGCGCCATCGAGCTCCTACTTATACCTAATCAGCATTAATAAATAAATAATGCTTTGGTTTTTATTGTTTTCGCACCTACTCCACTTCTAAGGTACGTCACATCTCAACATATTATTTTACAAAAAACTAATGTTTTTAGGCGGTACAGGTTTAAAGACCGATTATAGTTGACATACGGATATAGGGCCCACAGGCGTGAATTGCTTAGGGCATCAAGTAGTCTTAATCCGTCACTGATGATGTGCGCCACCGGTGACACTCCGTGTACGTGAGAGCTCGAGCGCTGGTGACCTTGAGCGGAACGTGTAAACACTAGGTAGGGTTAATCTGAAATGGAATTAAGACTTGTGCCAAAGAAGACGTATGTGTATGTTACATAGTATGTTATGTAATGTAAACCTGTGCAAGGACAATTAAGTAGGAAAGTGAAAGGTAGGTCGTACGGATGATAGGTAAGAAGTAGGTACAGACGGATAACGTACCTACTACCTACCTATACTTCTTACGATTTTATACAGTTACTCCATTAAGTAAGTAACTACCAACCTAGTTAGGTACTTGTAAATTGTAATAATGTAGGTAGGTACTTAATAATTGTAGGTGACTAGTAGAATTGAAATTATAATACTTAATTAAGTAAATAGGTACCTACGTACTTACGTAGACATACAGACGCGGGGGGACTTTGTTTTATAATAAATAGGTAGGTAGTGATGAATGATTTAGTGATAATAAGAGTACCTACTTACCTACCTTACTATAATTTAGGAATACTTTTGCATACTTACCTGAAGTTTTTAATTGATTAATTGTCAAAAAACATGTAAGGGTTGTGGAAAAAACTTTAATCGTATGATATGGCCCTAGCTAGATACGCAATTCTATAGCCTATTGTACATCTTAAAAATTACTTTACTATTATTGGAGGGAGGCCTTTGCCCAGCAGTGGGACAGCGAGGGCTAATATAATAATGATATAATAAAAATTATTGTGATTTGTGAACATGACAGGATAATAGATTGATTAACCAAAATGAAAAATTAACAGTTAAGCATACTAAATCACTTGCAGTTTTTATTTTTAATTAGAATATGTTACATACTCATTGTTTACGTTACGTACGTTTTTATCCCATTCATCCAATTCGGATGATTGTGGAATAATCTTATCTGAAAGAAGAATTGCGCGATCTGTACTTAACTACTCAAAACTTGTCATTTAATAATGTTTTGTTTGTGCTAAGATGTAAAGTAATTAGGTTAAGGTACTTAGTATCATTGGGTACTTCATACTTAGTTTACTTTTCTGTATAACGTCTTCTTGTATTATCTTCGCCCGTCCGTCACGCGCGCCGCCCCCACCCCCGCGCCTGCCTGCCGCCACCACCGCGCCGCGCCCGCAGCCGCCCGCGTCCCGCATAAACAAACGTATTTAGCGAAATGTTTTATTCGTGATTTAAACAAAATGCACTGTATGTATGTTTCTAATTTTTTGTGTGGTATAAAATAGCATTACAAAGGCCATGTATGAGCGATTCTGTCAATTTTAATTTATTATTGCGTGTGTTACGAAAGAAAAATGAAATTATCAAAGAAGCACACCACTTAACTTTCTAAACTTTGTTCAACATGTATACCACTAACCACTGAAAGTCTTAAATATTATTTCATAAATTTTAAAATTTTATTCAAAGACAAAAAGAGTGATTTTGTGATTTTCATAGTTCCACATATAATATATTTCTAAACTTTTTACAACATAAAGATAAGATAACTCTTATTAAGAAACACTCAACATTTCAAACTTTAATATTATATACATTACGTTACACGAAATATTATGAAATACCTAAACCATACCTAAAGCACAGTCATAAAACTTCTAACTTTTTAAAAGTAGCTCACAATCCACATAATCTATACACTCAGCAAAAACGAAAAGTTTTAGAATTATCAAAGCTTCTTTATGGAATTTAATGTCCCACGACCGGACTACCATGCCACATCAGACTTGTTTATGTAAATGACTGTTTGTGCCACAATAAATAAAATAAAAAATAAAATAAATAGAATGCCAAATATTTGGGTAGGCTCTTCGCCTCAAACTCGACTTTGGATGACAAGGGAACTATGCCACCAAACATCCTGCGTCAAAAAAGTTCTATGCCAGAGATTCACATTACACAAAAGGCAATTTAACGTGAAATATCTGCCCTGAACCCCGAGTGTAAGTTTTCCTAAAGAAAAAACGTAACTTGTGCATTTGCGTTTCGAACAACATTTTGTATGGGGAAAATACAGCGCCATCATGCGGTGAGAGGACGAACCAGTTTATGCGAGTTTAAGTTTGTCTCAATACTTTTATCAATCCGTTTTCAAACGCATCGAGCGCGTTTTGCTGTCCGAATACGTTTTTGGGTGCTTTTTGCGAGTGTCATTGCCAAGTTTGACAGTTCGAAGAGTTATTTAACTTTTACGAACTAGTAAAGGAGTTCACTTGTGGATTCGCTAGTGAGAATAAGCGTTTCGGTGTTTTGCAAGGATTTATTGTGAGAAGTTCAAGTGTTAACCATGGCTGCTCGTTATTTTTTTGCTTGGAGGATGTTAGCGATCGCTGAAATGCAAGACGATCGTAATCGCCTACGCAGACAAAGAACTAATTGTATATTGCAAAAAATCTGCAGTGTTTATATACAAGAAGTGACTCAAGCATTAATTCACCCAATGATGCTCAATAAATATATTTCATTTCCAAAAACACAGTCAGCTAGAAAAGCTGTCATGCAAAAGTTTGTATTTAAACTATTAGCAATTATTCATAACCTAAAGCAATTAATAAAGTAGGTACCTACTATGTTAGGTAAATAAATATTTTTTTTATATTCTTTTTGCAGATTCCATAACAAGTATGGTGTGAAACGTGTTTAGTGCTTCAGGTTAGGAATGACAACAATGTATTGGTTACAAAGTTTTTATTCCCTTTTAGAAAAGAAATTACAAGAACTCAGGGGGTAGTTCACGGATCGCTCACTCTGTCCGCTTGCTAGGACTTAAAAGGGGACTTAGCTTTAAGCTAATCTTCCTCGTAGACTGCAGCTACCCGGAACCTGGAGCCGGCAGGGTCAGTCTGCGCGCAGGGACGAAAGCGGAGTCGTGTACGCTAGGCAGCTGATCCACGCACGAGCTCTAGCAGGCAGGCAGGCAGGCAGGCAGCAAGCAGCAGGCAAAAACGCACAGGCCCAGTGGGTGTAGCCTGGTACAGGAACCCGAGATTTCGGGTTATATTTTCGCGCAGAATTTTAACAGTGCGACGTTGTAAGTAATGGTAGGTAGGCAAGCGGGAAAAAGCTTTCACAGCGTGTCTCCCTTTTATATGAGAGTAAATCGCATAAAAAATCGATATGGCTGTTAATTTAAACACAGACGGACTTCCATACTGGCAGGGCCGTCGAGCAGAGACAAAAGCAGAACGACCAGACCATAGAGAACGCAGATCAATAATGGCTCGCTTACACAATCGCAAAATATGAGCGATACTCAATAATGGCTCGCTTACACAATCGCTTTGCAATTATAAGCGATACATAACTTTCTTCTTTATTATGATTTTCCCTTTAATCAACCTTATTTGATTAAAGGAAAAATTACCTTTAGCACCTCCAGATCAAATTGTAAGAGACCACCTCAATCCGGCTGGAACACGCTTTCAACGTCCCACACAAGTAGCTAACGACAGGATATTTAGAGTAAGTGAAACAAGCTCTGTTATTTGCGTCCTTGTCAGTTGTTAGATGTGTACAATTTGCTAAAATAGTTTTATTTACCCAGCAGTAGGACGTTTATAGTGAGATCATAGTGAGATCATTTGATTTGATATTATATTATTTAGGATTTAGTATTTGTGTTTAGACAGAAGTGCTACATATCCCCCTTTTTAGAGTAGGATTTTGCCTAGGAAAAATCCAATTATGTTAGAAAAACAATCCTCAAGATTAATACGGAAGACCAATTCATCTGCATACATCGTCGTATATACCCTCAATTCCATTAATTAGTCTCCACATTCTTCATAATGCAGTCATAAATTAACATATGACTACAACTTACATCCCATAGCAGCCTATCTTTAGTTAAACACCCAATATAACTGTAGTAGTAAGAGTGTTGAATAACTTTGAAGAACTGACAATCACCCAAGACATTAACAACTGTAACCAAAGATAAAAACAATCCCGAAAATTGACGGAACCCTGTCCTCACAAGACAGTAAGAGTCAAGTTAAAAACATGAGACAATAAGATTCAATAGCAGTTATTGAACGGTTACAGTTGAGAAGCGATCCCTATCTATAAAAAAATTTACTAATGTTATAGTTTTTTTTTTTTTTTGTATTCTTTTTTTTTCCTTTTATTTCTTTTTTTTTTTATATAGGTATTCCTTTTATATTCTTTTCTTTTCTTTTTAGCTAATTAATTAATTTCTTTTCTTTTCTTTTTTTTTTTTTCATATCTGGGAATTCAACTTGGGATAGAACCAACAACGACCTCATCACATGTAGACCCGAAAAGCGTGTGCAATTGCACACATTTCGCCGGACAACAAAACAATATTTGCCCGAAAACCTGAAAAAGTGGATTTCCCCTTATATTTTATTTTTTGTTTTTCTTCCTTATTTAGTAAGTATTTCTATTCTGTTGTAATGTATCTAAAAACATAAAAATGTATTTAAGTAGTTATAAGATAACCATCGGCTGATGCGTACTGTAAGTTTTTAGAACTTAAATTTAGTTATGATTTTTCAGTATATTTGTTTAGTTAATGATCACGCTGCTGTGCATCTGTGTATACGTTATAGTTTCTATAAGTAAAACTTGATTCAGTATAAACTTTTTTTATTTTCATGATAAGTTTTAATAAAAATGTTAAAGTGTAGCTTGTAGCTATAGATTTATTTTATTTAGTAAGGTTTTTCCAGCGAAAAACATTAAAAATAAGAACTTAGTAAGTACTTATATTTTTATTTTAAAATCCTTGATATGCCAAGAACCAAGATTTTTACCATGCATGTTGACGAGTTCATACACAAAGGGTGACAATTTTGCTTTAATTCGACATTTAACATATTTAGATTTAGGAGTAAGTGTCTTTGATACGTATATGTCTTTGTCACTTTGGTAATAAGTTTTACGCCACACAATGTCACCTACATTGAATTCATGACTTTTACGACGTAGATTGTTTGGACCACAATTCCTAGTATGAGACCTTATTGCGGATCTTTGTACCTGGTTGAACACTTTAGTCGTATTCTGTTTCTTAGTTAGAGGCAAGGTACCCATTATGTCATTAGTAGACTTTTGAATTGATCCAACACATTTCCTAGGACGACCCATGAAGCTTAGAGTAGAGTGCTGAGCACGTTTATGTGAATTACATGAGTCACAACTATTAACAAAATTGGCTACGTCTTTTTGCATACCAGGCCAAAAATAATTTAGCGATAAGCTTCTTAATGTTTTAAAAATTCCCAAATGTTTAGAAGTAGGACTGGTATGATTTTTCTTTAGAATATCCGCTCTAAATTCGTTAGGAACAACTTCCTTCCATGTGAATTTCTGATTTTTGGTATTCATATTTTTGATGAAGCGATAAAGTTTACAATTGGATATTCTATAATTTAAAAATGAAGTGGGAGACAAAAGACAACCATTATAAATTTTTAGATACCAGGCATCCGACACATTAGGGGCGGCTTGGTTATTATTAACTATAGCTGTTGTAGATACAGCGCAAGTTTCCGAATTTAGAACTAGGCAATCCAGCTCACTGGGAAATAAATTAAAAGCTCTCCAGAAATCCATTCCTAAGATAAGATTATCTTTGATCTCAGGGACTATATAGACTTTTATAGTGTGAGTCTGATTTTTAAAAGATAGCGGCATATTTAAGTATGATGAAGTGTAAAGTTTTTGACCGCCAGCTGCAGAAAGCTGTAATGGATTGCAGTAATTTAATTTACGAGTTGAATTTAGCAAGAGCTTGTGGGAATTATTCCCTAAAATAGTAATGCTGGACCCAGTGTCCAAAAGACCAACAATATTCTTGCCATCAGCATTGACCGTGACAAAAGGTCGAGATGTACTGGTTTTAGGTTCCAGTATTGGAGAAACATAATGTTTATTATTAGTTGACAGTTTAGCTGTCGAATCCTGACCTTTCTGCTGTATAGAGTTGCCATTTTTAGTGCAATTCGGACACTCTGGAGCACGAACACCCTTTTTGCCACATTTAAAACATATTATATCACGTGGCTTCCTACACTGGCTGAGGCTATGTGTGTTAGTGCGACATCTAGGACAATAGACTCCTCGCAGCTCAATAGCCGAGACAAAAGATTTCTTAGAAAAACCTGCAGGTGAAGTAGAATTATTATTCCCCCGATAAGAAAACTCGGGAGCAAGAGTTTGAGCACTAGGACCTGGAGGTTCATGAAAATTAGTGAAATGGCATTGTACCCTCTCATAATGTTGGCAAGCCACTTTAAGTGCATTAATTGAAAAAATAGGCGAAGCCGCGGCCAAAACATTGGCATAGCACGGTCTTACATTATGCAATAAAATGTCTAATTTATCCCCTATTGACAAGGGCTTTGACAGACGTGAAAACATACCGTCCATTATTGCTAGGTAGACCGATATGGACTCGTCCCTACCTTGTGTACGGGAACGAATTTCAGCCAAGAATCTGTAGTCAAAATCTTGCAGACTGAACTCAGACTTTAATAATGTCACCAGTTCAGACCAACTGGTGATGTTAGGTCTCACACACCTAAACCAATGCAGAGCATCTTCAACAAAAATTTCGTAACCGAATGACAATACCTTATCGTGAGAAATGCCTCTAGACACGATATATTCGTCAACCCTTTGTATAAAAGACAATACGCATGTTTTGCCATTAAATCTTATTTTATTAAAATCAGCCGAGGCGTTACATTCAATATTTAAATTTATTATCGATTTCTCTAAATCGATCAAGCCTTGGGACGATGTTGGCTGTTTAACAGTTTCAGGTTTAAGCGACAATAAAATTTTATATTGGGAGTCGAAATTATTTCTAGCTTCTAACAAATCGTCATCGTCGTCAACTACGACCCTATTAAGGCGATGATAAATGTGGTTCAACAATACTTCCGTTCTACAAAACAAGTTTTTATCAAAGTTAGATTTTAGAGATTCTAAATTTTTCAAAGATTTATTCAGAGCAAGTTCGATACCCTCAATATCCAAAACCGGATCCAAATGCGATACAAAAATATCTTCGGAGGGAAGCTCCTTAGATAGCTTTATAATTTGCCTCCGTAATTCCATCACGGAATCCCCCGGAGTAGCTCCCCGCAAAGCAACTTCGTAATCCAGCTCGGCTTTTTGAAGCGATAAAAAATTTATACTGTATTCTGCCATGGTCCAATCGAGTGTTCTAAACCTGGGTGAGTTGTCTAGAGCTGGTTCAATGTAACTTGGCGAAATTAAAGTAAAAGAAACACAATAAAATTTAAGTGGGTGTCCGGAAAAAAAATATTTCACCGAGTAAAAATTTAAAAAAACCTGAGAATTTTCAAAACAACGATGTTAAGAACGGTTTTAAAATGAATAGGGATGAATAAATTACTATAACTTACTGTGTGATCGGATTTAAGGAACACACAGTGCACAAATCACAAAATAAAAACTAAAATTCACTGACACCCACTTTCACTGTAAAAAAATATTAGTTAATAATAGTTAAAGAACGACACAGAGTGAGCTATCCTTAGCGAGCTGGGCGCCACTGAAACGTGTTTAGTGCTTCAGGTTAGGAATGACAACAATGTATTGGTTACAAAGTTTTTATTCCCTTTTAGAAAAGAAATTACAAGAACTCAGGGGGTAGTTCACGGATCGCTCACTCTGTCCGCTTGCTAGGACTTAAAAGGGGACTTAGCTTTAAGCTAATCTTCCTCGTAGACTGCAGCTACCCGGAACCTGGAGCCGGCAGGGTCAGTCTGCGCGCAGGGACGAAAGCGGAGTCGTGTACGCTAGGCAGCTGATCCACGCACGAGCTCTAGCAGGCAGGCAGGCAGGCAGGCAGCAAGCAGCAGGCAAAAACGCACAGGCCCAGTGGGTGTAGCCTGGTACAGGAACCCGAGATTTCGGGTTATATTTTCGCGCAGAATTTTAACAGTGCGACGTTGTAAGTAATGGTAGGTAGGCAAGCGGGAAAAAGCTTTCACAGCGTGTCTCCCTTTTATATGAGAGTAAATCGCATAAAAAATCGATATGGCTGTTAATTTAAACACAGACGGACTTCCATACTGGCAGGGCCGTCGAGCAGAGACAAAAGCAGAACGACCAGACCATAGAGAACGCAGATCAATAATGGCTCGCTTACACAATCGCAAAATATGAGCGATACTCAATAATGGCTCGCTTACACAATCGCTTTGCAATTATAAGCGATACATAACTTTCTTCTTTATTATGATTTTCCCTTTAATCAACCTTATTTGATTAAAGGAAAAATTACCTTTAGCACCTCCAGATCAAATTGTAAGAGACCACCTCAATCCGGCTGGAACACGCTTTCAACGTCCCACACAAGTAGCTAACGACAGGATATTTAGAGTAAGTGAAACAAGCTCTGTTATTTGCGTCCTTGTCAGTTGTTAGATGTGTACAATTTGCTAAAATAGTTTTATTTACCCAGCAGTAGGACGTTTATAGTGAGATCATAGTGAGATCATTTGATTTGATATTATATTATTTAGGATTTAGTATTTGTGTTTAGACAGAAGTGCTACATGGTAGGTGTATTGATGGTAGTCATTTTAAAATATTTGGGCCATCAAAAGAAATAGAACACCTTTATTACTGTAGGAAATACTATCACTCAATAAATGTTCAAATGGTAAGTAACTTAATTATAATAGGAGTTTTAATATTTCTTTTATTTAGCTACAATTATCAGTTTTAATTTTTAGGTTTGTGATACTGAATATCGTACTCGTATCATAAAAGTTAATCCCAAATTTGGAGGGTTCAATCATGATGCTTTTATATGTAGTAGTAGTAGTAGTATATATATATATATATTATATGAGTAGCTGCGAGGATATATGGATAGAATTGGACGTTGCTAAGAATAACAGTACCGTGAAATGTCTGTTAATGTGTAGTGTAAATCATATAAAAAAAGTCATAATTCTTGGCGACTTCAATTTAAGTAATATTGCCTGGAATAACCTAAATAACTCGTCACAAACCGCCAACAAGAGCATATTTGAAATTACTTTGTTGGACTTTATAGCTCTAAATAACCTGACCCAATATAATAATGTACTAAACGATAAGGGTAAAATACTAGACCATAATCTCTTTAACACTATGGTTACAAACGTGATGCGCAGTTGCTCCCCACTTATTAACCTCGACTTATACCATCCTCCTCTGGAGTTTACCTTCCCTTGCTTCGATCAACGTACGCTACCAGCCAAAACAAATAATGACAGATACAACTTTCACAAAGCTGATTACGATAGTATTGCATCTCATTTAAGCTCATTACACTGGGCGAATCACCTAGATACTGGTGAGTAAGTCGATACTATGGTGGATAAATTTTATGATGTTTTAAGATACAGCATAGCTATGCACGTACCTAAATGCAAACATTCGTCTGGATTCCCAGTCTGGTACTCTAAGGCACTTATTCGTCTTTTGCAGGAAAAATATAAGATTCGAAAAAGATATGTCAAATATGGGAATCCGCTGGACGAACTCGCTTAATATACACTTAAAAAAAGGTGTTCTGATTTAACTGAGACTTGCTATCTGAAATATATTACAGGCATGGAAATTTCAATAACAGATAATCCAAAACTGTGTTGGACACACATAAAAAATAAAAAGCGTAACTGCAGTGATTTCCCATCATCTATAACTCTTGGCGACAGCAGGGCTGCTGGTGGTGAGAGCATTTGCAATCTTTTTGCATCGTCCTTTGCGTCTGTTTACAAAACCTCCTTATCTATACAACAGCCAGATAACAGGCCAATTATTAATTGCAACAGCTTCACTCATTTTCAATTTTCACAAGATGAAGTGTTTAAAGTTCTTAAGGGATTGGATCGGTCTAAGGGGGCTGCGCCGGATAGTATAACTGCTCTGTTCGTATACGGATGTTATAAAGCGATTTCCTTGCCTCTAAAGATTAATTTTCAATAAATCGTTGGAAACTGGAACTTTTCCATCCATATGGAAAGACGCTAGAGTTGTCCCAGTATTTAAATTGGGCGATGTCTCTTTGGTTTATAAATAAAGACCCATATCAATATTATCCGTTTTCGCAAAAATATTTGAGTCCTTATTATGTCCTCGTTTATTATGGCACATTAAACATTCAATTGCACCTCAACAGTCCGGTTTTCTGTCATCTCAATCTACTACTATAATCTTGTCTCATTTACGTCATATGTGTCCGATGCGCGTGATTCGCTGCTTTCAGTTGATACAATCTACACGGATATCAGTAAGGCGTTTGACACTGTGAACCATGAAATCTTACTTCACAAACTTTCTTTGGTTGGTGTCTCTGGTAAGCTATTAGAATGGTTTTCATCATACTTCAGAAAGCGAAGCTCAAGAGTTTGTTTCTTTTCTTCACAACCTTTTGTGGTTACATCTAGTGTCCTCAGGGTTCACATCTCGGTCCAGTGCTCTTCAATATTTTCATTAACGACGTTGTAACTCATCTCAAACATGCTACATGTTTCCTTTATGCAGACGACATGAAAATCTCCGTGCAGATTAGAGATCACAATGATGTGTTGTTGCTGCAAGAGGATTTGGACAGACTTGCTCAATGGTGTGTCGATAATAAACTGTTCCTGAATATTGACAAATGTAAATTTATCAGATTCACGAGACGCAAAAATACCGCTGCGCTATCATACAGCATCTCCTCGGTCATATCTTCGAGGAGGTGGACTCAATACGTGACTTGGGAGTGATACTGGATAAGGAGTTAAGATATCACAATCATATAGACCACATTGCCACAAAAGGGTTCCGAATGTTGGGATTTGTATTGCGCAACACCAGGGATTAAAAAAAACCGGCTACTAAGATTCTTTTATTCTCATCTCTGGTCCGATCTGGTCTCGAATACTGTAGTCAGGTTTGGTCCCCGCAATATGATGTCCACATTAAACGCAAAGAGCGTGTTAAGCATGCTAACAGCAATGGAGGGGAAAGCGGCGACGGCGCAGCGACACCAGCGCCACCGGCGACGGCGGCGCAAGGCAGAATTAATTAACGTTTTCGGCTCGTACGCGCGTCCTTATAATTTTAATGTAATTTTAATTCCTAGTAAAGGAATCTTACTGTTTCTATGGTGTATTATTTATCCTGGCATCGTCGTAAACAATTGGTGACCCCGACGTGATATTGGTGACAAGAATCGGCGATAATTAACGAAGATTTAAAAGGAAATTATCGCACGGCTACCTGTAACCTAAGCGCGCTAAGGACTTGTGGAAAACGGCGGCGGTCGAAAACAAAGAAATAAACAGATGAGTTGTTGCATTGATCCCGTCGATTGGTTTGCAACTGATTGAATCAAAGGCTAGATATTGCTGCCGCATTGGACATCGACTGTGGAATTAGCCAACTTACCGAACAAGATCTATTGCAAGGTGGAAAAAGAAGGGAAAAGGTCGTTATACAATTTTGGATTACTCGTACCCTGACGGCTGTCAGCTGCTGGATTTGTGCTAGTGTTGCTGCATTGGAGCTCGGTCAAGGAAGTAGCCTACCTATTTTCATTATACTTATTGCCTCTTTTGCCATAGAACCTTGTGTAATATTTTTTTTTATATGTAACGCTCACGCAGGCTTATTTTCTTTGTCAAATATTGTATAAACGACGTTTCAATAATTAAAATTAGTGTAAGGATAAAGGTATCTATTTGCTGTTAAAGGAATCAACATTGCATTGCATGATATTTCATGCATTTCATGCATCCATTGCATTGCTTTTTTACCAACCTACCTACATACATACAATATTGAGCTATGCTATGCTGAGCTATTCATGACTTGCAAAATACATTTGGATAACATTGATTTAATTATGATTTAACCTGTTATTTAAATAAGGCATTTGCTTGTGCATACTTTTACTTCCCTTTGTTGTAAGTACTTTGTTTAAATTTATGTGGATTCATACCAACTTTGTAATATAAATTCAGTTTGTGGTTACATACAATCTTACATAAGTATTGTTGTTTATAACAGCGAAATAAGGATATTCATAGTAATTTAATTTATATGTGTTGTATTTTAAACCTTATCAGTGGCTTGTAAACGAATGTTCTTGCGGGGCTATCATACAATCATACAACCATTGTCATAACCATAAGGAAAGCTAAGCTTCACAGTTTTTAATTTTGGTTGGTGCTTTAAAGCCTTTATGTTGTTGTATTTTTCTCGCAAGTGCATACATACCAATAATAGTAAACAGTTATTTTAACATCATTTGCTGACTATTTCAGCTACTGAAGTCGCAACACAGTCTCCTGGATCCAAGCCATACCTATAACAAGGCACGAGATTGAGAAAACGCAGGCTCGCTGAGCTTGTCCACTACCCGGATCAGTGACTGGGCGGTCTGGCGGATTCAACCGTTGTAGGAACCTACAGCGGCCTGTGCGGTTTGAACTTTGATTTATTAATACTTAATTGTTTGTACTTCATTTAATTCGTTGTTTGCTCCTTATATTATTACAATGGGGGACGAATTAAAGGCTTTAGTTCAAGTTAGAGGTACAATAAGTCGAGAATAACTATTTTCGGTAAACATATCAATGCTTTAAAAGCAATGGATTTTAAATCTTTTTCAAAGGTTTAAATTGATGAGCTACAATTAAAATTAAGTAGATTTCAAAGTTTATTAACTCAATTTGATGAGGTTCAAGGAAAAATTGAGTTAGTGGCTTCGGAACCTGATGACCAGATCATAGAAAGAGAATCTATGGAAAATAGTTTTTGTAGCTTAATCGCTGAAGCACAAAATCTCATAGAGCGTTGTTTAGAGGTGCGTGCTGTTGATAACGATAATGACGGTTCATCAAATTCGTTCAAAACTACTACAGGTAAATCTTTTAATATTAAGTTGCCAACTATAAATTTACCCCGTTTTGATGGTAATTTTTTGAAGTGGCTCGAGTTTCGAGATACGTTTAACTCATTAGTAAATGAAAATAAATCCATTCCGGAAATTAATAAGTTTCATTATTTACGTTCCTCATTAGAGGGTAGTGCTACTATTGTCATTAAATCAATCGAGTTTACCGCAGATAATTATAAGATTGCTTGGGACCTCCTTTGCAACCGGTATAACAATACAAGACTTCTTGTGAACAACCATTTAAAATCATTATTTGCTTTTCAATGTATTGCAAGGGAATCTCACCAATCACTACGCTATATGATTGATTATTTTACAAAAAATTTACGAGCCCTAGATACTTTGAAGGAACCTACCGAGTCTTGGGATACCTTGATTATTTTTATGATGACGTCAAAATTGGATAGTGCCACAGGTCGTAAATGGGAGGAGCACAGAAACTCATTGTCTGATTCACCTAGTCTCGACGAATTTTATCAATTTTTACGTAGTCGCGCTGATGTTTTAGAAACGGTACAATTTTGCAAAAATGAGCCTGTGAAGTTTGAGAAACATTCTCATAATAAGGAAATACAATATAGTAAATCGTTTGTAACTTCCAATGAAAGTTCGACTTCTAAAGGTTGTGTTATTTGTAGCAAAGATCATTTTGTTCATGAGTGTGACAAATTTAAAAATTTGAATGTGGACACTAGATTGAGTCAAGTTGCAAAACATAAACTGTGCTTTAACTGTCTCCGCCCTGGCCATCGTCCCTTGCGTTGCTTTAGAAAAGGCTGCAGGATCTGTAATGCTAAACATAATTCGTAATTGCATAAACAATCAACAGACACTACTAACTTATATACAAAAAGCGACTTACCCACTGGTTCACTTTCAGCTTCACAATATGATACACCTGATAACCAAGTGTCGCTGCCCGCGGTGATGCCTGGCCAAGTGCTGCTGTGTACCGCTCGCTTGGAAATTGTTGACTCTAAAAATGATAAAACTTACCTGGTTAGAGCGCTTATAGATAGTGGAAGCCAGTCGTCTTTCGTAACAGAAGACCTGCAAAACAAAATTGGTTTACCTACATTTAATAAAAATCCCATTAATATTATGGGAATTAATAATACTATGTATGCAGCAACAAAACATTGTAATTTAAGGATTAAATCTCGAGTTGGTTCTTTTCACATAACAGTATCTTGCCTTGTTATACCAAGTATTACAAGTAAACTACCTGGCGTTGAAATAGACACGTCAACCTTTAACTTACTTTCAAATATTGAGTTGGCTGACCCCAGCTTTTTTAATCCCTCTGATGTTCATGTATTGCTAGGAGCAGATGTATTCTGGGAGATCATGCATGGTCATCAGATTAAGCTGGGGCGAAATAAGCCTACTCTCCAGGAATCGCAGTTGGGCTGGTTGATATCTGGGCCAACCGGTGTAAATTATGGAAATCAAAACAAAATTTGTAATTTTTCTCAAAGTATTCACGACTCACTGTCGAGGTTTTGGGATATTGAAGAATTACCTGCTATTGATAGGCAGAAGTTCTCGAAGGTTGAAGAGTTCTGTGAATCTCATTTTTTGGAAACTACAAGGCGTACCGACGAAGGTCGTTTTTCAGTCCAAATACCTTTGAGTGAATCGCCTGATGACCTTTGAGTGAAACCGGGCGCTTTGGGTGATTCTTTTAATGCAGCTAAATGTAGATATCTTAGCTTAGAGAAAAAAATTAAGAAATTTCCGTTGTTAAAGGAAGAATATAAAAACTTTATCCATGAGTATGAACGGTTGGGCCATTTATCACCAATCAATCGTCCTGCTTTCGGATATTATCTGCCCCATCACGCCGTAATACGTAATACGAGTGAGACAACACGTTTGCGCGTCGTATTTGATGCTTCCTGTAAGACCACGAGTGGTAAATCGTTTAATGACATTCAACTTATAGGGCCGGTGGTACAGGATGATCTATTTTCGATTTTGCTACGTTTTCGTCAAAATGCGTTTGTCGTTACTGGGGATATTGAAAAATGGTTTCGTCAAATTGAATTGGATGAGTCACAGCGCCACCTGCAATTAATCATCTGGAGGGACACCGAAACCGATCCACTACAAATATTACAACTTAATACAGTTACTTATGGTACTGCTTCAGCTCCTTTCCTGAGTACAAGATGTTTATTAGAACTGTCTAAAGAATGTGACGCTGACATAGCTAACGTCTTACGTCATGATTTCTATGTCGACGATTTGAACACCGGTACCAATTGTAAGGAAGACGTGCAAGCCATAATAAAGGGAGTTGTTGACAAATTATCGGAAGCTTGTTTTTTGTTGAGAAAATTTCGTACAAATGTACCCGATATCTTTGATAATATCCCTATAACAACCCAGAGCCAAGAATTTTGCAAAGAGTCTACTGTGTTAGGGCTAAAATGGTCTCCTGAAACAGACACTTTGCGGTTTTCGTCTTCGCTTGAAGCCGATCCTAAGGTAACTAAACGGAATATTCTTTCAACTTCAGCAAAATTGTTTGATCCTCTTGGGTTATTGTCACCTATAACAATCATTCCTAAAACTTTACTTCAAAAATTATGGCTACTTAAAAATGGATGGGATGATCCTATCCCAGATCACATAGAAACTGAGTGGCAGGGTTTTCTCAGTAACTTGCATCATTTATCCGCTTTAGAAGTTCCAAGGCACATCGTTTGTGAATCGCCCATTAACATAGAATTGCATTCATTTACCGACGCCTCACTAATGGCTTATGGTGCTTGTCTATACCTAAAATCTACCAATTATTTAGGAGAAGTTACCATTCATCTTTTCTGTGCCAAAGCTAAAGTGGCTCCTTTAAAGCCGGAACTGACAATACCTCGTTTAGAACTGATGGGTGCTTTGTTGGGAGCTCGGTTGCTTACAAAGGTGGTACATTCGTTGCGTTCCAAGAAACTTCAAGTTTCGCGGAGTATGGACCGATTCAACTATAGTTTTAGGATGGCTTAATTCTGAACCAAAAACATTGAAAGCTTTCGTTAGAAGATCGGATCGGATCGGATCGGAAAGTCGGATAGAAGAGATTCGTGAACTTACCTCGAAGTATCAATGGCGACATGTACCCACCCACAGTAATCCCGCTGATCTGGCCTGTCGTGGAGTAAAGCCGCAACATCTTAAACAAGACAAGTTGTGGTGGCACGGAGCTCCTTTCCTGATGAAACCAGAGGACGAATGGCCAACATATAACACAACGCTTACAACACTACCTGAAACAAAGGTATCGTTGAGTATACAAAGCGAACCAACCTCTAATTTTACTCTTTTTAGTACTTGTTCAAAATTATATCGAATGCAAAGAATTATGGCATATTTAAAGCGCTTCGTACACAATTGTAATATGGAAAATAAAATTAAAGGTAAGTTGACACTCACGGAAATAATACAATCCTTTTTTGCTTTAGCTAAGCTTTCTCAGGAAGAATCCTTCAAACAGGAAATTCATGATTTAAAAACCCTGGGATATCTGAATCGTAAATCTAGAATCTTGTCATTAAATCCTTTCTTGGATGGTGATGGTGTGTTACGTGTTGGAGGACGTTTGCAGAAGGCATTGGTTCCATATAATAAAAAGCATCCCATCATTATTGATTCGAAGCATTATTTTACCAAACTTCTTTTTAACCATGAACACATTCGTCTTTTGCATTGCGGACCTTTACAATTGTTATCGTTGATACGTGAAGATTTTTGGCCAATAGGCGGCAGAGTTCTTGCTACTCAGGTTACTAATAATTGCATACAATGCGCAAAAATAAAAGGAAAAATTATGCAACCCATAATGGCCAGCTACCTGAGCCACGTGTCAACCCAGCTCCCCCGTTTGAGACTTGTGGTACCGATTTTGCTGGACCTTTTATGATTTTAAATCGCAAGGGCCGCGGTGCAAAAGCAAGCAAATGCTACTTATGTCTTTTTGTTTGTTTTTCCACTAAAGCTGTGCACTTGGAGGTCGTGAGTGAACTGAGCACTAACGCGTTCATACTTTGCTTACGTCGATTCATCTCTAGGCGCGGCAAGCCGTGTACAATATACTGCGACAACGGAACGAATTTCGTGGGGGCAAACAACGAGTTAAAGAAAATGCTTAGGGCCGCTAACGAGGCAGTCACTGAATTCGGTTTCTGTGAAGGCATCGACTTTAAATTCAGTCCGGCCTATGCTCCTAACTTTGGCGGGATCTAGGAGGCTGGAGTTAAATCTGCGAAGTTCCATTTAAAGCGTGTAGCAGGTAATACAAACTTAACATTTGAGGAGTTAGCCACCCTTTTTTCGCAAATTGAGGCAATATTAAATTCCCGTCCATTAACGCCTATGTCATCCGATCCATCGGATCTTACACCATTAACACCCGGGCACTTCCTTATCGGACGTCCTTTATCATCGTTACCGTCTCCAACAATAACCAATATCTCGATCAACCGATACCAGCAGCTGGAGCGCATGAGACAGCACTTCTGGACGCGATGGTCGCGAGAATTTCTGTGTGAACTTCAACAACGCGTGAAATGGCAAAAGGACTGTAAGCGAAAAATACAGGTTGGAGATTTGGTTGTTATCAAAGAAGAGCACCTTCCACCGTTGAAATGGATCCTAGGACGTATTAACAAATTATACTGTGGAGCTGACGGTGTTTGCAGAGTTGTGAACATTACAACGTCCAAGGGCATCTTCAAAAGAGCATTAACTAAAGTTTGTGCTCTGCCCACAGGAGATTCTCATGAGCTCCTTGGAACCTCAGCTTCCAAGGGGGGGGAGGATGTTAAGCATGCTAACGGCAATGGAGGGGAAAGCGGCGACGGCGCAGCGACACCAGCGCCACCGGCGACGGCGGCACAAGGCAGAATTAATTAACGTTTTCGGCTCGTACGCGCGTCCTTATAATTTTAATGTAATTTTAATTCCTAGTAAAGCAATCTTACTGTTTCTACGGTGTATTATTTATCCTGGCATCGTCGTAAACAGAGCGCATCCAGAAAAGATTTTTGTGGCATCTTTCCTATCAGACACGTAAGGCGAGAGAGCTGCCTTTATACGAGAAACGATTAAGTTTTTTTAAATAACTTAGTTTGAGTGATCGAAGTTTGCTGCTGGACCACTTACTTTTTTACAAAATAATAAATGGGAAGGTAGATTGCCCTCTTCTTTTAAGCAAGATAAATTTTAATTTGCCATAAGGACCCACACCCTAGTAGATATGTTCCTTTCTCAATAAAGGGTAGCAGAAGCAATTTGGGTCACCACGCCACCATGAATAGGCTTTCCAGACAATATAATATTCTTTGTAAGGACGAGTAATATTCCGGGGATATTATTGCTGACACAGTACACAGATTTAAACACGAAGTATAGAAGTGTCTCTCAACTGGGTCTTCTTAGTTTCTTCTTAGTTTGTTTTAAATTATATTTGTTTTAAATTTTAAATTATATAGGTAGGTATATTAAGTTAAGGTTTTAAAACGTTTTATAATATTGTTAAAATACTGTAAGCCCACATTTGCATGCCGTGGTAACCTTTAAGTAATTTTTTTGGTGTATTTTTTGTTGGTTGTTCTTAATAAATAAAATAAATAAAATAAATAAAATAAATAAAATAAATAAAATAAATAAAATAAATAAAATAAATAAATAAATATTTAACAATAGCCAACTAAATGACTATATGCAAAATCTACATGCACGAGGAGAAATTTGTTGGTTATTAGGTAAGATATAATATAGCAAATTATTTCCATTCAGTCAGGCGTGTTTCATCACACTGGATTTAATGTCTGGCTACTACCAGGTGCCCATTTCTGAACAGTCAAAACCCCTAACAGCCTTCGTTACGCCGGACAGCCAGTACGAATTCAATCGGATGCCGTTCGGCTTAGCGAATGCACCGGCTGTTTTCCAACGAATGATGAATCACGTGCTGGGTTCTGCTCGTTTCAATAAGGCTACGGTGTATATAGACGACCTTTTGATATTTGGAAAAGACACCCGTGAATGTCTTAACCACCTAGAGGACGTTTTAAGGCTCTTAGAAGGGCCAACCTCAAATTGAACTTATCCAAATGCACCTTTTTAAGAAACGAGATCGATTATTTAGGGTATGAAATAAGTTCCGAAGGGATTAGACCAGGCAACACCAAAATCCAATCGGTTACCAACTTCCCTAATCCAGAAAATGTGCATGGGGTACGACAGTTCCTAGGTTTAGTCAGTTACTTTAGGAAATTCATTTACGGTTTCGCACAGATAGCATCTCCGTCAACCAGTTTGTTAAAGAAAGACGCAATATGGGTGTGGAATGCGGCTCAAGAAAGCGCGTTTGTTACCCTAAAAAAGCATCTCATTAACAGGCCAGTCTTAGCTATTTTTGATCCCCTTTCAGAAATGGAACTTCATACCGACGCTAGCAAAATTGGTATTGGTAGTATTTTGTTGCAACGGTCGTGCGATCAGGACTCCTTGAAACCGGTGGCGTACTACAGTCGGCAGACAACACCTGAGGAATAGAATTTCCACTCGTACGAGCTAGAAACGTTAGCGGTCGTCTGTTCTCTTAAAAAGTTTAGAGTGTATTTGTTGGGCAAGGCTTTCAAGATCGTTACAGACTGCAGCGCGCTTCGGTCTACTTTCCAAAAGCGAGATTTGGTGCCCAGGATTGCTCGCTGGTGGCTAGCGCTTCAAGAATTTGATTGTTCGATAGAATACAGGGCTGGTACCAAAATGTCTCACGTGGACGCCTTGTCTAGGAATCCAATGGCGGGCATCGAACACCAAGATCCAGAACCATTTCCAACAATCATGTCAATCAGTGATCAAGATTGGCTGCTCACCCTTCAACTAGGTGATTCGGAATTGCGTCGTACACGAGATATTCTTGCTAGTGGAATAGATGACAAGGGACTCGATTACATCAAAGATAATTTTACGATTCAGAACAACAAACTGTTTAGACGTGTAGGAAAGGCCAGTAATGACATTAGGTGGGTGGTTCCTAAAAGTGCTCGTTGGCAAATATGTAAATTAAATCACGATGACATCGGACATGTCATCGTGATTTAATTTACATATTTGCCAACAGCAAGATTGGGACAACAAGCTAGGCAAAATACAGTGGGGTTTAAATAATACAATACAAAAGACAATAGGTAGGGCTCCAGCTGAAGTTTTGTTTGGCACATCAATATCTGGTGAGGTTAATCCCATACTGAACGAAATTTCGGATGTGACTGAGGAGTCGGTTGATCTCACAACTTTGCGTGAGGATGTTAAGAAGAGAATTGATAAGGAGCAAGTTAGTCAAAAGCGGTTTTATGACAAAGGTCGAAAACCAGCGCGTATTTATTCTCATAGCGATTTAGTTAAGATTACCAAAACCGCATTTCAAAATAATGGAAAGAGCGCTAAACTTTTACCAGCATATGAAGGTCCATATCGGGTTGTCAAGGTTTTAGGGAATGACCGATATAGACTGTCACCAATACCGGGGTTTGAGGGCATGAAGAGTAAACGTAAAACTACCGTAGCTGCCGATAGGATGTTACCTTGGATTCACGTCTCGGCGTTGGAAGTCGAAGGCGAGAGTGATGAGGAAGGAGATGCGAGCCAAAATGAGGAGTAAAGAATAATAACAATAATTTTATAGTAAATCTTACTTGTTACGATTTTGTTTCACCAAATCGCTGATATAATAGTAATACGACTATCATAATGTAATAAAAAAAAGAAAAAAAAAGAGAATATTTAATTGATTTAACCAGTTTACCCATGTTATGTGACTGTAATAGACCTTGAAGTGAATTGTTCAAGGAATAAATAAGACCTCGGAGTGAAGAGTCCGAGGCATTATTATGAAAGTCCTCGGAGTGAAGTTTTCGAGGCAATATGTACATACGTAAGTCCTGGGAGTGAAGTGTCCGAGGCAATTAAATTAAATGATACAAGTTATTGACGCACAAAATAAATATGGTATTAATAAAGTTAAGTAAATAATTATGTTAGAGATTTTAAATTAATATTGTGCCGTCAAATGAATTTGTCAGCGTTATAATAATGTTGAATTATTAAAGTAAATAGCTGTAATCTTTGTTATAAAAATAGTTGATTCATGATAAATAGGTTATAAAGAAATTAATAGCAACATTAAAATTTGATGGAATTGGAAAAATAAAGTTTTAAAAGTTGGAAAATTATACTGTTTTTTTGTTAGCTGCGATAACAGATCAATTACGTATTAAATAATAAAGTATATATTTTATTTTTGTTTTTGATAACATGTGTTGTATAAAATATGATATGATTAATTTTAGTTCTTATTATTTAATGTTGTCCAGCCAAGTGTAAGGTTTCACCCGATACGTGCATGGGGACCATACACGCTATCAGGATGGACGAGTGTAAGGTGTTACTAATTTTGAGACTTATTTTCAGTAAAATATTGTAATTTTATTAAAAATGGTATTACCTAGATAATGTTTTAACCAATTGAGCGACTTTAAAGTAAATTATAGTTATCACAGCTAAAGTAAAATCTGTTTTCAAAATTCATTTCTATAATTATTAATAATACTCAATTCATGTAACTATAATTATTATGTGAAATTGTTAAACCAATCTCGAAACGATGTCTTGGTAAGCTTTAGTTTTTTGGGATGGCAACTCCGCGCGTGGCGGGAGAAGAGAGGAAAAAAATGTGTCAAGCGGGGGGTAAAGATATAAAAGGCGAGTCTCGAGGTTGGTTGGGGCTTTTTCTGTTGGGAACACGGTTGGAGAACAACGTATTAAGTGTACTGTGTGTTTAAAATAGTGGAAAATAAATAAGTTATTCCGAAAGTGACATTATCATTGAAGGTGAACCCCTACACATGGATAATCATTATATACGCATGTGGAAAAACTGAGTAAACGACGATCGCCAAGTAAATCAGGTCAGTCAGTGTTTATAATTGTTACATCAAATAAAATTAACTTGATAAAAAATCATGAGTTTGACATTAATACAGCTTTGGAAAATATAATTAATTGGCTTGAGTTCAATAATCTAACAATAAATTTAAATAAATCTAATTACATTCAATTTCATAAATCAAAACACACTAAATACAATTATAATCTAGACATCACAAAAATTAAAGAAGTTACGCAGACAAAGTTTTTAGGTGTTACTATTGATGAAGATTTGAATTGGAAAATGCATGTAGATAATTTATGTAGTAGGGTTAATAAGTTCGTTTTCGCTTTAAACCAAATTAAGAAAGTGACTAGCAAAAAAACTGCGATTTTATCTTACCATGCACATATAGAATCTATATTACGCTACGGGATCATAATGTGGGGAAACAGTACAGATAAAAATAGAGCATTTATTGCGCAGAAAAAATGCATCAGAGCCATATGCGGAATCCCCCCTGACGAGTCCTGTAAACCAATGTTTCGAGATCTTGGTCTCTTACCACTGCCATCATTGTACATATACGAAATGTGCAGCTTCGTTATGAAGCATAGGAATTTGTTTAAAATGGCGAGTGATATAAACTTAAGGCTTAAAAGAGACCCATATAAACTTGTCCTAAAAGATACACCAAAATCTGCCAAGTACAATAAAAGCTGCTTGGCAATGTGTGTGCGTATTTTTAATAAAATTCCTAAGGATCTCAAATTGCTAGACACTAATCTTTTTCAAAGAAAATTGTATAAGTGGTTAGTTGAGAATACGTTTTATGATATAAAGGAATTTTTTTGTTTTGTTAAATAATGATATTTATTATATAATTTTTAAATGATTATCTTGCTTAATTTTTAATTTAATAATTGTTTAATACTTGTTTAATGGATTTTAATAATTAAAAATAATATTTGTATTACTGAGAGGACTAAATGTTTGCATGCTATTATAAAATGAGCTTGATATGTGATCTATGTATTTATAATGTAACATCATCTTTATACCATGTCAAAGTGCAAATAAATAAATATCTTATCTTATCTTATCTTATCTTTAAAATATTACATTTTGTCGATGTTATGCATAAATTACAAAGACAACGATTTTTTAAAAACTATGTGATTCGTTAGCGAATATACGACTCAGAACCTCTTAGTGAGACATTCAAAGTAGAAACGTTATTGAAATATATTTCATGATACGTTTCCTTCTTAATTTCGATTAATACTTTCGCTAGGGCCTTTGTGGTTACCCACATTTTTTGACTTTTACACTATTTATCGATTTTCAAGAATACATAAGACGTTTAGCTGGGTTGACTTTTAAATCGAGTCGCCTGAATTTGAAGAAACCAACACTGTGGAGGGGTCTAAGGGGTTCTTAAATAAAGGTTTATTAACATTTTAGCTGCCGCCGTTGGGTTAAAATATAAAAAAACCACTTGAAAGTTTTGTCAAAATCGGCTGTAATCACGAAAAATTACATGTTTTTAGGTTATACAGTACTATGGTAACAAAACCGAAGCGGGGGGGGGGGGGGGGGGGGGCGAGGGGGGCGAAGTCCCCCGCCACTAAAAAAGTCTCAAGAGTTAATTAGGTTAGGTTAGGTTAGTACAGATACATAACCTCAAAATACAAAAAATTACATAACTTAAAAAATACTTGTTGGCGGCAGGGGGGGTAAGTGGGGGAGTACTCCTCCCCCCTCCCCCTACCTTCTCCTCCCACACCCCACCCCCGATTCAGGCGACTCGATTCAAAAGTTTTACCGTTTAGCTTTTTTAAATAATAATAAAAAGTAAAAAACACATAAGTAGTACCGTGAAGTGATTACGGTCAGTGCTAGTATGAAATGTAGTATCGTGACGAGATAACGATCGATATTAGGGGTACCTACCCTATGCTGTGACGCGATTACGGTAATTCTATTCTTCGGTCATTCCTTCCAAATGACTCTTTGTTTGCGCGAGGCAGTAGTTACCTACATTCTATTTTATTTTTTTACTAATCTTTTTATTGGAGCGTTTTTTCGTATGCAAGTGTTTTCTACAAAATCCTACAGTGCCGCCTTACATACTGCACATTTATGTATTACCGTGATGTGATTACGGTCAGTGCTAATATGAAATATAGTATCGTGACGAGATTACGATCGATATTACGGGTACCTACCTATGCTGTGACGTGATTACGGCAATTATACTCCTCGGTTGTTCCTTCCAAATGACGCTTCGTTTGCGCGAGGCAGTACCTACATTCTATTTTATTTTTTACTAATCTTTTTATTGGAGTGTTTTTTTTGTATGCAAGTGATTTCTACAAAGTCTTACAGTTCCGCCTTACATACTGCACACTTATGTAGTACCGTGACGTGATTACGGTCAGTACTAATATGAAATCTCGTATCGTGACGCGATTACGATCGATATTACGGGTACCTACCCTTATGTAGTACCGTGACGTGATTACGGTCAGTGCTAATATGAAATCTAGTATTGTGACGCGATTACGATCGATATTATATTATTATTACCCTATGCTGTGACGCGATTACGGTAATTCTATTTTTTGATCATTCCTTTCAAATGACTTCGTTTGCGCAAGGCCTCTCGCCTACCACAAAGCTTAGTGACTCCGATTTCAATAAAGAACCGTAAATAACGGACGTATATAAATCTAATATTGAAAAAGACTTACGATCTGTCATGACCGTAGCACAAGTACACAGTCCGGATCTTACCCAGACCAGCCAGGACGCTAGGGATACCTAGTCGTAATAATCCAAGCGCAGCAGAGGAGTTGCCAGTTGTAAATCCAATATCGTCGGATTTTCTTGACGTTCTTGGAGTTTCTAAAGTGAAGGAGGTACCATTGGGACCCAAAATACCAGAAGAGGTCTCTAAACGCTAGGGAAATCCTCATAGATGGTATGAATAAAGATAATAAAAAAGAACTGTTAGCAACAACTTCGATACCTGTTTGAAGTTGGCCAAATTATGCTGCATTTTCATTATGAAAATACCATGAATAGAAAAATGCTTACACTACCTGCCTACTCTTGATAAAAAATTCTTGTCAATGACACAAGATGTTAAAAGAGACGCACACTCTTTTAGAGAAAATTTGGGAGACATAGAAGCTGCTAAGGCCGCTGAAAAATCTGGTTTGCAAATACGAAATACTAACAACATTGGACCGTCAACTTCGAAATAAATACGTTAATCACAGCTATATCTGACTTGTGCCAGTCAGTAGTAATATGCATATGAGAGGATGTCAAAGACCAATTTATTTCTCCCATATTCTTAACACCTAAAAGTGATGGATCGTCCATATTTATCTTGAACCTAAAATCATAGAATAAAGCTGTCGCCTCATACCACTTTAAAATGGAGGACATACGGACAGCAAGCAAATTATTGTTCCAAGACAGTTATATGGCCAATGTTGATATCAAAGACGCGTATTTTTTCTTTAGTTCCTATTGATGAAAACTACAAAAAAGTATTTAAGGTTCAAATTTTTGGGACACAAAAGTACGTATGAATTTTAGTGCCTACCGTTTATACTTAGTTCAGCACCTTATTATGTCTTTACGAAACTCATGAAACCGGTCTATCTACCGGATTTATCTTAGAAACAGAGGTTTTTTAATTCTAATATATTTAGATCTTGTGCCTTGGCCATTCTTATAAAGAATGTAAAAGTTTTGTTCTCGAAACTGTTTGTTTATTACAAAATCTACGTTTGATAAAAACTTCAAAAAGAGTAGCTTGGAACCACAAAAGACTAGAAAATTTCTCGGTTTTGAATTAAATTCAGAAAATATGTGTTGCAATTGCCAATAGGAAAACGAAAACGCATTCTTGTACAAATAAATATTAATAGAATGGGTGGAGTACAATAAGTTCCTTTAAATAATATCACTTGTCGTCTATGGCAATGGTGCGAGAAACGCAAAATATTTGTCTTTGCATCCTACATAAAATCTAAAGATAACTTCGAGGCGGATAAGGAGTCACGGCGTATGAATATCGATACAGAATGGCAAAGATCTCTTTGCTACTTACCAAAATTATAAATGCAATAAATACGTCTCATGGCAACGAGACCCCTATGCCTTTGACATAGATGTATTCACCTGAAATTGGAATATATTTTTTTTATGCTTTTCCACTTTCTCGCTCATATTAAAATGCTTCAGGAAAATAATTAACGACGAAGCCACTGGTGTACTAGTCGTATCGTATTGGCCGAGTCAACCCTGGTATCCCCTACTTAGCTCAGTAGCTCACCACCAATATACTTCGGCCCAAGTGACGATATGTTATTATCACCTTTCAGGACCCAGCATCCCCTTTGCAAGAAACTTATCCTGGTAGCAAACAAATTATCAGAAAAGCATTTCAAAGACAATCGTTATGTAATGAAACTATCGAGGTGATGATTTCCTCATTATCTACATCCTCAGTAAAACAATACAATGTCGCTTTTACGAAATGGTGGAGTTATTGTGATATTTATAGAGTTGATTTCTATAACTCCCCACTTCCAATTCTATCAAAATTCCTTACGGTCAACTGTTAACAGCAAAAATTGGTTGTAGTTCATTAAATATGCATCGTTCTGCTCTAGCTATTTAGGGCAAACGTTATAGTGAAGCTGATTTAGTTTGTTCGATTTTTTAAAGGTATTTCCAGGACTAAACCTAGTCATCCGAAATATTCGGAGACGTGAGATCCAAAGATTGTAATCGATCACCTTAGTATTTATATCCAAATGAGGAACTTGCTCTGGAGTTTATTACTAAAAAATTAGTAACTCTGCTCGCATTGTCAACCGCACAACGAGTACAGACTTTATCTTCGAATTTCTAATTAAAAAATAAATAATAACTATGTCGAAACCATTGTGTATGATTTATTCTCCTAAAGGACGGGATGGCATTAATACATGCCATACCTCGTCCCTTGGAGGTTAATTAACAGGTTCCCTGTCCAATATATCATATATGATATATGGGACAATTTTTGTACCATGTTTCCCACGTCCATATATCAGATATGAACAAAGTTAGTGGTAACTTCAGATGCATTTTTTCTTCGGGACGTGGCAATATAATTACAATTTTAGTACTGGGACGTATAGCAGATATCCTCAAAATATAGAAAAAGTCAAAAAAAGGTTTGATTTTACATACAAAAAATTTTACTCGATTTTTATTTCAAGAAGTGAATGAAAAATATTTTGTTTTGAAAGTGTGGTTTTTATAGGTTATTTAGCGACGTAATTTGTGTATTTATTTAGAATGATAAATGAAACAGACATTGTAGAAAGTATATTTTATTGTTTAGAGTAGTAAATGAAAGAGATAACCAATACCAATTGAACAAAGCATTATTATTTATGTGCAGCATTGAAGCACGGCAAGCAAAAGCATTTCTGGCATGTCAGGCATTCTGTATTTACTAATTTAGCTGTTAAAGGATTAACCCCATAATTTTTTTTGTTTGCATAGCAACTAACACATCGCCTTCTAATTAGCTTACCGTCTTTGCGGGGAATCTCTGTGAGGTAATGTTGACCTGTGAAACTGATTCTGGGTGGTCTAATAATCCTATTATTCTCTTCTCCCAGCCAATATCTAATCATTGTTTGTTGAATTGCAAGAACTGTAGTGGAAGAGGTAGAATACTCGTTATATATTACGCGGGTATTTACAATAGCAGCTTGAAATAGTAAATCGTATGCAATTTTCTTATACCAAGTCAGACTCTTCCTTAGAGGAGAGTAATAACTACCCAGTTGGTCTGCAACGTCAATACCTTTCTTTGCATGATTGTAATCAATAATAGCATTGGGTTTTGGTGTCACTCCTCTCCAGGAGGAAACATCGGTCATTTCGTGATCATGACACGTTGTTATCATCAAAACATCCCGCTTATCGTGCCACTTCAAAACTGTAATAAAATTATTCGCTTGTCTAGCAATAACTTCGCCACGACGGAGTCTTTTTTGTATCACGTCTTGCGGTAAACCTCTTTTATTTTTTCGTAGAGTGCCACATAAGTCGGTATGATGATCTTTTAAATATTTTGCCAAAGGTAAGCTTGTGTAATAATTGTCTACTATTATCAATCGGCCGGTATCAAAAAGCGGCTCGCATAACTTTACCACGACAGACCCTGGTTTGTCAAGACCTTCGATAGCCGTGCTCGAACCCGCGTGAATGGCATATGACCATGTGTGACCATGCAATACTTATGGGCTTTTTGGGGGTTATAGGTTTTTATGTGCAAACGTCCTTGATGATTGATCTGCGATTCGTCTACAACAATGGTGTCGCCAGGAATATACAACTCACGAAATTTGCTAATTATTTGATCAATGAGTGGTTGTATACGGTACAGAACGTCCCGGTTGTTTGGCTGCACGTCTTCAAAATGCCAGCATCGTAAAATGTTAGAAAATCTATTGTATGACATTGAAATGTTATGCATCAGCGGAGAGAAGTACAACGGATCTAACTTCCAATAATGCTCAATAGTCGGCTTTTTGTCTATCCCCATGATGAGAATGATTGCAAAAAATTTTTTCATCTCCTGCCTGTCAATATTTGTCCAACGTGCTATTCTTGAAAATGGTTTATTATGTGACAGTTTGAAAATTTCAGCGTAGCTGTTTGTCTTATCAACCATTACGTCAATTAGCTCGTCACTAATGAAGTAGTTCATTATCTTTACAATTGCGAGGGTACCGTCTTCATTAGTGACGGCCTGAATATTTTGCAAACCAGAGTTGCCTGTAAATATTTCCCTTGCTAATGGAAGAATATCCATAGACCATTGTTGATCAAGGGATAGATTCCCTTGTTCCTCAATCGCATCGGCTACCGGAGATTCCAAACTCAGTGGAGCGTCATTTGACGCCTCTTGTACTAACCGTGAAATATCTTCGATGGTTTCCGAAGCTGATGATAGTTCATCTTCGTCAGGCTCGTACAAGTCATCACTTCCATCGCTGAAGTCCATAACTTCTTCATCTTGCAATATTCTGCTCAACTCATCATCCGTGTATGAACGGCGGTGCGACATTATTAGTAAAAAGCAATAAAATATAATCACCCAGAATTCCGCGAATGTGCGTGGTTGATATTTCTTTCAATATATCACATGTAACCTTTATAAATAGCAAATGACATTTGAATGACATATGATTTATGACATTCAAATGTCATTTGCTATTTACAAGGTTACATATCATATGTGATATATTGGACGTAGTCAAATGATTTACACTCCATACGTCCACATATCACATATGATATATTTTTATTTTTACTTTTTTTCAGTAAATCGTGTAAATGGTTATGTTTTTATATGTATCCCTAATCATAATAATTAATTTAGAAGTCAAAACAAGACGAAAACTGCTAGACGTATGCACACTTTTTTATTAAAATGTATTGGGACAGGGAACCTGTAACATCTGCTCCAGGGCGACGACCGCCTTGTTTATTTATACCATTTTTTCTAAATAAGATTGAGATCTCTCCTGCAAAAACATAACATACATACTAGATATGACTAAAGTTTACAGAGATAAACCTAGAACGGAAAGGTTATTGCTCACCTGAAGCCTATTCATAATGCAACTAGTTCTACATTAAGTCGTTAGTTTAAAAACACCCTATTTAACAGCGGTATTGACACTTCTTTATTCTCAGCACACACGTGTAAGACACGCGTCCACGGCCACCTCGGCAGCAAACAGAAAAGGCCTTTCAATAACTGTAGGATGGACTGGTAATTCTCTGGTGTTTGCACGGTTTTACAATCGACCCCTTACCATTGAGAATGACGATAATGCCTTTGCAGCGGCTATTTACATTGATTAAATTCTAGCTTATCATTCATTATAATAAATCATACTGGTTTGTACTAATATGGTACCTAATTATATTTAATCGGTTATACTCGTAAATACTCAATTATAATAGTTGAATTAAATCATATAGGTACTTAAATTATTTCGCAAAATTTGTGTTCTAAACATCTACCTTGTGAATAATAAATCTCGAGGATGCAACGTCGAAGTACATTTGTGTTCTAAACATCTACCTTGTGAATATAAATCTCGAGGATGCAACGTCGAAGTACAATTGATAGACGTTGCATCCGAAGAGATTTATATAAAGATCCCTCCCTTCCCTTACATGCTGGCCCCATATAAATTAATTTTGCAAAAAAGCTCTAAAAGTGAATGACGATGTGACAGCGCGGGTGACAAACTCGTGCACTCGGTTGGTATTCACTAGATGGCGCCTGTGTCTATACTATGGGTAACGTTTTATGTTTTTTTTAATAAAATTTCTTTTAGATAGCTCTTAATATGTGTTGGATGCCTGGTACATTGAAGAGTTCACTACCTTGTGAATATAAATCTCTTCGGATGCAACTTCTCGTACAATTACGGTCAAACTTCACTTCAGGTAAGTTTGTTTAACCATCAATTATACTGCATTTTTTATAAATTAATTGTTTTAGTTAAAACTACTTATTAAAGTGCAGTAATAATTTTATTCCACTGCATTTTAGTTGGTTGTCCTTATACAAATCATACTTTAAAGCATCCTTAATAGAGGTAAGACAGTTTGATATTGCGTTTTAATTTGTAACGTTATACTGCAATTTAATAGAATCTCTAGCATTTTATGTAGTTTGTCCTGTTTTAATCTAAGAGTTTGCCAGATGGGTCTACACCCAGCGGGATTCCATGTCTGGGAGACTTATGATTGATGCAGAGAATTAAATCTGGATATCTTCTACTGAATTATGCTGAAAACAGAATTTATTCACCAAAACAAAAACACTCTCTAACGTCCTTACTTCAGCCACATTCAAGCACCAAAGAAACCTCCATTCAGCGGACTTTTTCTGTTAAGGACATTATTTTAAAACTTTTACACTAAATTAATAAAGTTTAAACTATTTACGACTATAATTTGACGACTTTTTTGTATTCTACCCACATTTAGCTTTCAAATCCTATTCTTTTAATTTTAACACAAGATGTAGGTACGAATAGGTAATTTAAGTAAAACTATTTATAACACATTTGCTCGTAAAGTGGCTCTTATTACACCGATTTCAGCATCGTAATGTAGCTTATTATTACACACTAGTGCGGTAATGTAAAATTAGTAATAACACACTAGTGCGGTAATGTAAAATTAGTAATAATTTGCATCTATGGACAACACAGACCACGCCCACACAGTCCACGCTTCAGCAAGAAACAACTGCACAGTCTACACACGTGCTTAGATGGTGAGCCTTTAGCCCGTTAGTCGATTTTACGACACCCAAGAAAAGAGAGGGGTTGGTACCTATTATTATTTTGAAGAGCCAATCACCGCTCTATGCTGTTAGATGTATGTGCAGTCTTTAGTCCGTTAGTCGCCTTTTACGACACCGAAGAGAAAGGAGGGGTTTAGTAGTATTATTTTGATGAGCCCATCGCCGTTCTATGCTGTTGAATGTATGTGCAGTCTTTAGTCCGTTAGTCGCCTTTTACGACACCGAAGGGAAGAAAGGGGTTGGCAGTATTATTTTGATGAGCCCATTGCCGTTCTATGCTGTTAAATGAATGTGCAGTCTTTAGTCCGTTAGTCGCCTTTTACGACACCGAAGGAAAGAGAGGGGTTGGTAGTATTATTTTGATGAGCCCATCGCCGCTCTATGCTGCTGGATGTATGTGCAGTCTTTAGTCCGTTAGTCGCCTTTTACGACACCCAAGGGAAGAAAGGGGTTGGTAGTATTATTTTTATGAGCCCATCGCCGCTCTATGCTGTAGGATGTATGTGCAGTATTTAGTCCGTTAGTCGCCATTTACGACACCCAAGGGGTTTGATGGAAACTTCCTACCTTTCACATACCTATATTTTGTCGATTCAAACAGCGGCTTCTTGTTTAATAATTACTTTGAAAGTTTAAAAATAAATATGTCTAGTTTTAGTAATGAAGAACTAAACTTCAGTCTACACCACCGGAAAGAATAAGTGAAGCGCAAAATGTTATTGACAGCCTAATACCATCTAAGTCCAAAGAAAAATTGTTGGCTTACCAAAAATTATGCACTAGAAAAACAACAAAAACACGCAGTCATTTTCAGAAAATGTGTTTTCCTCGCAAATATGTTATAAAACGTCGTATGACATACGTGCGCTTTGATAATTACAGCCTCTGCTTTCTTGTAGCCCTCGCCTACGGCTCGGGCAAGCAATATCGCCTCTGCTGTAATTTTCAACTTACCGCACTAATATCATAATGTACTATTATAACACATTTGCTCGTAAAGTGGCTCTTATTACACCGATTTTAGCATCGTAATGTAGCTTATTACACACTAGTGCGGTAATGTAAAATTAGTAATAACACACTAGTGCGGTAATGTAAAATTAGTAATAATTTGCATCTATGGACAACACAGACCACGCCCACACAGTCCACGCTTCAGCAAGAAACATTTGCACAGTCTGCACACGTGCTTAGATGGTGAGCCTTTAGCCCGTTAGTCGCTTTTACGACACCCAAGAAAAGAGAGGGGTTGGTACCTATTATTATTTTGAAGAGCCAATCACCGCTCTATGCTGTTAGATGTATGTGCAGTCTTTAGTCCGTTAGTCGCCTTTTACGACACCGAAGAGAAAGGAGGGGTTTGGTAGTATTATTTTGATGAGCCCATTGCCGTTCTATGCTGTTGAATGTATGTGCAGTCTTTAGTCCGTTAGTCGCCTTTTATGACACCGAAGGGAAGGAAGGGGTTGGCAGTATTATTTTGATGAGCCCATTGCTGTTCTATGCTGTTGAATGAATGTGCAGTCTTTAGTCTGTTAGTCGCCTTTTACGACACCGAAGGAAAGAGAGGGGTTGGTAGTATTATTTTGATGAGCCTATCGCCGCTCTATGCTGTTGGATGTATGTGCACAGTCTTTAGTCCGTTAGTCGCCTTTTACGACACCCAAGGGAAGAAAGGGGTTGGTAGTATTATTTTTATGAGCCCATCGCCGCTCTATGCTGTAGGATGTATGTGCAGTCGTTAGTCCGTTAGTCGCCATTTACGCCACCCAAGGGGTTTGATGGAAAGACTTCCTACCTTTCACATACCTATATTTTGTCGATTCAAACAGCGGCTTCTTGTTCAATAATTACTTTAAAAGTTTAAAAATAAATATGTCTAGTTTTAGTAATGAAGAACTAAACTTCAGTCTACACCACCGGAAAGAATAAGTGAAGCGCAAAATGTTATTGACAGCCTAATACCATCTAAGTCCAAAGAAAAATATGTTGGCTTACCAAAAATTATGCACTAGAAAAACAACAAAAACACGCAGTCATTTTCAGAAAATGTGTTTTCCTCGCAAATATGTTATAAAACGTCGTATGACATACGTGCGCTTTGATAATTACAGCCTCTGCTTTCTTGTAGCCCTCGCCTACGGCTCGGGCAAACAATATCGCCTCTGCTGTAATTTTCAACTTACCGCACTTATATCATAATGTACTATTATAACACATTTGCTCGTAAAGTGGCTCTTATTACACCGATTTTAGCATCGTAATGTAGCTTATTACACACTAGTGCGGTAATGTAAAATTAGTAATAACACACTAGTGCGGTAATGTAAAATTAGTAATAATTTGCATCTATGGACAACACAGACCACGCCCACACAGTCCACGCTTCAGCAAGAAACATTTGCACAGTCTGCACACGTGCTTAGATGGTGAGCCTTTAGCCCGTTAGTCGCTTTTACGACACCCAAGAAAAGAGAGGGGTTGGTACCTATTATTATTTTGAAGAGCCAATCACCGCTCTATGCTGTTAGATGTATGTGCAGTCTTTAGTCCGTTAGTCGCCTTTTACGACACCGAAGAGAAAGGAGGGGTTTGGTAGTATTATTTTGATGAGCCCATTGCCGTTCTATGCTGTTGAATGTATGTGCAGTCTTTAGTCCGTTAGTCACCTTTTATGACACCGAAGGGAAGGAAGGGGTTGGCAGTATTATTTTGATGAGCCCATTGCTGTTCTATGCTGTTGAATGAATGTGCAGTCTTTAGTCCGTTAGTCGCCTTTTACGACACCGAAGGAAAGAGAGGGGTTGGTAGTATTATTTTGATGAGCCTATCGCCGCTCTATGCTGTGGGATGTATGTGCACAGTCTTTAGTCCGTTAGTCGCCTTTTACGACACCCAAGGGAAGAAAGGGGTTGGTAGTATTATTTTTATGAGCCCATCGCCGCTCTATGCTGTAGGATGTATGTGCAGTCGTTAGTCCGTTAGTCGCCATTTACGCCACCCAAGGGGTTTGATGGAAAGACTTCCTACCTTCACATACCTATATTTTGTCGATTCAAACAGCGGCTTCTTGTTCAATAATTACTTTAAAAGTTTAAAAATAAATATGTCTAGTTTTAGTAATGAAGAACTAAACTTCAGTCTACACCACCGGAAAGAATAAGTGAAGCGCAAAATGTTATTGACAGCCTAATACCATCTAAGTCCAAAGAAAAATATGTTGGCTTACCAAAAATTATGCACTAGAAAAACAACAAAAACACGCAGTCATTTTCAGAAAATGTGTTTTCCTCGCAAATATGTTATAAAACGTCGTATGACATACGTGCGCTTTGATAATTACAGCCTCTGCTTTCTTGTAGCCCTCGCCTACGGCTCGGGCAAGCAATATCGCCTCTGCTGTAATTTTCAACTTACCGCACTAATATCATAATGTACTATTACCTATTATTGAAATTATAGGTTCTTAGGTACGTTAGGTATCAACCACGCTTAGTGGTTGATATATACCAAACGATAGTTTAATAATTCTTTCTAGCTACGCAGGCTCGCTTTGTAATATAACCTACACTTTTGATTTTTTTTAAAGTTTTTATAAAATGTAAGTTTGTTCATTGTATGATTTGGTAATGACATATTCCTATGTAAATGTCGTTACTTCTATTAAAAGCGCCGTGGAGTTTCTTGCGCCCATTCTTCTCCACAGCTAAAATACCTACTATTTACATTTACTTACAAAAATGTTTTGACGATTCAAAAGCACTTTAAACATTTTTTTATTTAAATTTAAATAAATGTTTTTTTAAGTTTGAGTTTTGCCTCAGTCGTCTTATTACTTTGGCAGTTAAGACGTTTTGGCAACTTCAAACGAGAATGTATTATTGCAAATAAAAGGAGTTGACTAGGTGTAGGTATTGCTGGTTTCTGGTAGCTTAGAGCACTAAACCATAATTCTCTAAGCTTGGTAGCAATGCAAGGAGTCATGCGAATCCCTCTGGATATGAATGATTTCTGTGATGAGCACAAGCATTTGTGTGTTTAATAATTTAATCAGACATAATATAATTGCCTTATTAGGTACTAATAAACTTTCGTGGTTAAATGATCGATTGTTGAGGAATTTGAATATATTTTATCTTCGTGTGTAAGGATTATGTAGATAAAATTTTCAAATACTTAAGTAAACATTTAATGATATTAACTTGTTTGTTATTACTACAAATTGTGACAGTTACCTATTGGTTATGATAAACCTATTATATTGCAGTATTAGCACAAAACTACTGCACTATACTAAGGAATAACGATATAAACCGTTTGAATGTGCAGTATTAGTATAATTTACTGCATTTTAAATAGTTTAAGAATCGGTTTACCTAAATAATTAAATGTAGTAATGGGGGTCAAAACATTAAAACCTTCTATTTTTATATATTATTTTATAATTTGATCCTAAAATTTGTAATTTTTTTTAGTTATATACACATTCTCTAACTTTGCTTACGAAACTTGATTAGAATCGTTCATTTACTAAGTTTTTGACGCATTCTAAAGTTTTGGCTCCATTTTCTCAGATTCGCGTTTTTGCTATTACTGCGGTTTAGCTTCGGTTGGGCAGTATTATTAGTTATTACATAAGTTGGTATACAATAGCAGCAACATGCGGCATAAGCAAAATGTTATTAAAAGTATTATAATTTATTGCTATTTAATAAAATGTTATGTAAGCAAGCGCTAACACACACTCACCGATAGATGCCTGAGGTACGGGTAAACTAGTTTACTTAGTTTAGGTATCAGTTCGGTTATTTTGCACTACTAACCTTAATTTTAAAACTTTACAATATAAGCGGAAATCTTGTAATGCATTATATTATTATTTAGACAAATGTTATTTTATAACTTTTATGTATTTAGTCTTAAGTTTTACACAGCAAATAAATTTATTCTTATTCCTTATTCTGTTTAATATTCGTTGAAACTGAATCCGAAGGCAGGCTGACAACATAATATAAAATTACTTAACTTTCGGACAAGTGAGCTTACGCAAAAGTATATCGAGTACTAAGATAAAACCTACACTCGCATGTGGCACATATACTTTAAAGTTTGCGTCAACTCAATTAACTTTCTGGTGACGTTTTATGATTTCGAACGAAAAACTTACACTAGGGATTCTGGACATCCGAAAGTCGAGTGGGTGTATCGTGTATCTGCAGTGGTACTGAAAATGTGCGCTCCCGAGTTAATACTAGTAATAGCACGCCTTCGATTGTCCTACCAAGTCCATAGTGTTCCATCTTCGTGGAACTTAGCTTTTTTAGGGTTTCGTACCTCAAAAGGAAAAAAACGGAACCCTTATAGGGTCATTTTGTTGTCCGTCTGTGTGTGTGTCAAGACCCTTTACCTCGGGAATGCGTAGAGGTATCAAGTTGAAAATAAAACCATATACTCAGGTCTACAGTATGTTAAAGCTGTGAAAAAATCAAACTCCTAAGGCAACGTAAAAAACAGATAGGTACTGTCGTTTATGCCGCAAAAAACTTATATTTCGACACTCTCAGGAATCAAAGTTCATATCGTATTTGCCGTTGACCTAGAACTATAAAATTTAGCAAGTATTACCGTCATAAACTACAAATTTAGGGAAAATCTGAAAACTATACATTCCCTGATAAAATCATTAAAAAACAGGGTATTTATGCTAAAAGAACGTATATTTCGAACAGAAAAAAACGGGATGTTTATGTTGTCCGTCTGTCTGTCTGTCAAGACCCTTTATTTTGGAAACGCGTAGAGGTATTGAGTTAAAACTAAAACGTTAAACTTAGATCTACAGTCTCTTAAATCTGTGAAAAAACGAAACTCTTACGTTAACGTAAAAAAAGATACGGCCATTTATGCTGCAAAAATCGTATATTTCGGCGCTCTCAAGAAAATCAAAGTATTTGCCGTTGACCTAGAACTATGAAATGTGGCAAGTATGACTGTCTTATACTACAAGTATAGGGAAAAATCTGAAAACTAGACATTTGTAGGTATTTATGTTGTCCGTCTGTCTGTCTGTCAAGACCCTTTATCTCGGGAACGCGTAAAGGTATCGAGTTGAATTTAAAACAATATACTCATTACTGCAGTTTCTTGATGCTGTAAAAAAAATAAAACTCCTAAGTTAACGTAAAAAAAGATACGGCCGTTTATGTCGCAAAAAACGTATATTTCGGCGCTCTCAAGGAAATCAAAATTTATAGGGTATTTCCGGTATTTCCCGTTGTCCTAGAACTATGAAAGACAAACTAAACATTTAATGTTTAGTTTCAGATTATTACCTATACTAGTAGTCTAAGGCGGTAATACGTGCCAAATTTCATAGTTCTAAGCATTTTGTAATTAAATCATTAAAAAAACAGGGTCTTTATGCCAGAAACGGCGGCGGCCCAAATTTTGAATTGAGTTAACCGTGTCATGTGGGGTATCGTATGAAATAAGGGGGTTTACGCATTTTGGTTTCCCATACCAATTTCCAAGTTGAAATTTGTAAAAACCAGTAAGCCAATTTCGATGATACTCGGCATGATGAAGTAAAGTATAGAGATCTAAATAGTTTGTTGAAAACATTTCTAAAAAACGTTTTTTTAACTGAGTTATGGCGATTTTACACTTTCGTAAAGTTTTGGTCGTTGGAGGGTGAACCTTCTGTACGGTAGTAGTATTAGTTATTCTGTGCTTGTACCAAGACGAAAAACGAAACAATTTTAAAACACACAAGTTTATGCTTATTAATTTTTGACGTTTTTTTATGCTTAAGTTTTTATGAAAAAAGATATTTGAATGATTAAAAATGTCAACCTTATTGGTTAGGTACTAATGTTTTCCAAAACTCATTTCAGCCGCTACTTTATTTTACTTCAAAAACTCTCCAATTTATATTACTTACCACAGTATCAATACGATAATTGGAAATCATATTACACAATTCTATGACCACGGCTTATATTTCGGTTCGACGCGATTCTGTTTCGGCGTGCAGTGGTACTGGGTGTAGCAATGCGCATTTGTCTGGCACAGACTATAATAGCTCTTTAGATTAGTTATTAAGTCTTAACTATAAGTTAGTTAACTGTTTTTTTATTATTATTAGTATTGACGTCAATAAGTGCCTGTAAAGGTTAACATTGAATAAATAATTTGACTTTCTATAGCGGACTTTTAATCGCAATAACTCAGCCAAATAAACCTTTTTTAAAAATGTTTTCAACAAACAATTTAGATACCTGTATTTTACTTTAGCATGCAGTTTCAATAAAATTCGTTTATTGGTCTTTAAAAATTTCGAATTGGAAAATTGTATGGGAAACCAAAATGCGTAAACCCTCTTAAACAGATTTTTAATTCTTTTTATGGTGTACATTCTGTCAAAAATGTTTCTGGAACGGATGATTTGTTAATGAAT
This sequence comes from Scoparia ambigualis, assembly GCA_963921215.1. NCBI lineage: Eukaryota > Metazoa > Arthropoda > Insecta > Lepidoptera > Crambidae > Scoparia > Scoparia ambigualis. Next base: position 7,498,213 of record OY992503.1, read on the forward strand.
CCATATCCTATTTTTTGTTTTTTTTTTGTTGTTAGGTTAGCACAACCTGTTATCCATTTTGGGGCGGAGTTTGATTTGCATCTGTTACTTAGATTAAATACAGTGCTGTTTTAAGTTAGTTTATATCTAGTGTGTATTGCTAATTTCATAATGGATAAAAACATCGAACAAAGAGTTTGTCTAAATTTAAGACTTTAGTGAAAAAATCTAATTTCAAAACTGTTAAACATTTTCTGACCGCGGCAATGTATACCTATTTTTATTTTAAACGATTTCTAAACGATTCTTTTGTTATTGTTGTCTTGTCATATCCGCATCTCGATTATCGCTGTTAAATATTGTTGGAATATACGAAAATACTCTATTAAATTATATCTATGATTGTACAATACTCACTTTAATAAAAGTATTCGTTTATATACCTCACTTTAATAAAAGCATTCGTTCAGACCACTGCGAAGTTTTACTTTGCCGTCACTGCGTCTGGCGTCCTACCTTAGAGCATTCAACAAACTTAAATGCTCTAAGATCCCTGCCAACAAATTTTTAATCTAAAATCATTATATTATGTACACGTTGATTAATTAACTAAATGTGAAAGCTTGCAAGTAGCAATATAGAATTAAGGTTGTTAATTTATAAGAATATTTGTCGGTAAGCTTTTCTAAACTAAATAAACACTTTTATATTTAATACACCCAACTGCATAGAGCGGCGATGGGCTCACCACCTGTCACGCTGAGCACATGCGCAGTCGCTATTTGGTGAAAAGTTGACTAAGGTAGAGGACTGCTTTTGCTGTCCTCATTGTTGTAGTCTCTGACTATCCCTTCAGAGATAATAGTAGTGATAAATGTATAACTTAAAAGTGTTATTAAAAATCTGTATGTATTTACTGTTACGGGACTGTAATAGTAAGATCTCCAACTTTTACAATTTTTATTGATCCATTTGTCAATTGGGTAATTTTTCGTTCGTCCAAGCATTTATTCAACCCTCTTCAAAGTCTATTTAGAGTTATTCCTTATTCCTATACTTACTATCTATTCATATTAGGATAAATAAAACTTAAATAAAATAACAATGTGCTGGGAATGTACATTTTATTGTATCAATTATTTATTGGAGTTGGATTAAACATTTGTCATTTTCGCATTATTCTCAACTTCGTAGAGTTGCCACTTATTGGTAATCGCTTAGCTGAGCCAGTCGACGACTTTCCATGCCAAGTACTCGGAGTAAATATCGACGTCAGTCTGTAAATTAAATAAACAAGGAATTTAGAGAGTCAGAGAATAATAATAAACAACGGTGTACAGTTTAAAAAATAATTCTTCGTACAATATTTAAGATGTTATACTAGTTTGTAAGTTTAGAATGGATTTTGCTGACCTGGCTGTCTCTCACCATCCCGGGGAAGGTGTTAACGAAGAAGGAGTTCAGCTTGTCTGTCAAGTCGTCGCCAAATAACACACCTCTCAGGTTAGACTGTAACAAAATAAGCAAAATTAAACATTAATATATAGTAGGGTTTAAAACTGCAATAAAAATATTTTTTCTAGTCCGCAAACAAATAACCGTTTCTATTGACACACATGAGGGAGAGCGGTATATAGGTCATTTGGCGCGGGCGACGTTGTGGCACTTTGCCACAGCGAACAACTTTAAGCGTCAATTTTGCACACCAGAGAAAGACAAATCTTGTAGGATAGAGTATCCGTTCTCTCACTTGTAAAGGTATATGAGAAAAGCTTTTCGTAACTGATTATGATACTACGAGTATTGTCTGATATTTATGTTAATACGTTACCTCAACACCTCCAAGTGAATAAGAGGCGCTGATTGAGAGCACAGAGAATTCACCGTCGAAAATGCTGCCGTCTAGTTGCGCTTCGCCTTTGATAATGGAATTCAGGAAAGAGACTCTGCAAAGAAGGACAATTATTTTCTTTATTGTTGGTCTGTCAAACCAATATTTATAAGATATATGATCAAAAACTGCGATATAATACTATCCTAAGAATTATTTAAGCAAAATAATATTACCTTCCACTCAAGCTAGAGTCAGTTACGTGGCCGAAGGTTTTTGTGTAGAAGCTCGATCCAGCTAAAAGGTAATACAAATATAAATAAAAAACTACTACGAGAAGAACATTTATATAAGGAAATCTACTCCGGTAAATAAGTACCTACTAAGATCATCCTTTTATTAGCAGACTTATTTGGTGATTTTGGCTGTCGTTATTACTTCCTAACCCATAAAGCAAGCTTGGTTGGTTGCTTATGACACGGTTGCTTTAAGTGCTATATAAAACAGTGAGGCTTATAACGATAAAATATTCCTCACCAAGGCTGACAGACACGCTGGGCAGACGGACTTCGTAGTTGATCCTGGCGGTGATGAAATTGTAACTGAGGTTATCGACGACGATGTCGCTGAGTCCGACGACTAAGAAATTCTCGATGCTCGCTGTCATCACCAAGAGGCTAATGGAGAAGATACACTAATTATAAACCTAAACATACATACCTGTAAGAATTCTAGCGTATATTTGGAAGTCAATGACTGACTACACATGTTAGAAGAAGTCTATAAAAAAACAGTGAAAAATTTAGGCTTTATGCAAAAAAAGCATTTTGATTTCTATAAGCAGTACCTTGAAAAATTAAGCTTTAATAAGCTTTGGAATACGTTTTAGACTTGTGTAGATAACAGTCCTGTCCAGAATGTAACTAATACTTACTCAGATTGTGGCAGCCTATGCTCGGTAGCAAAGTTAAACGTGTAGGGATCATATCCAGCATCCTGCAAGTGCTGTTTGAAGTTCTCTACAGCGTTAAGGACGGTGCGAGTGACGATTTTCTCTCTCTCTGTAAGCAATTACTTTGTTACTAGCTGCCGGTTTAGGTAATTATAATAGCGATAGCTATACAAGTGCAGTTATTAGCACTAATGATATAAATCTTCCGAGGTTTGGTAGTGTCGTGAAGTCATAGTTCTTGTATGGCAGAATGTCCATGCGGAAGATCTAAACTAAGCACTTTGCTGAATTTTAGATTATATGATGTTGCCTACGACTATCTGTCATACTAAGTGTATGCGTTCATGTTATAGGTATTATTTAAAATTTAATTAAACTTTCACTTTATAGCGCACTTACCGTCGACGTCGTTGACACTCTTAGCAGCGACAATGGCGAAGAGCGCCACAAAAGCAAATAAGAACACCTTCATGTTTGATTTTTTATTAACCTGAAAAATAATGTACAAAATTTAACAATTTGAATGCATTATGTAATATGGAAGTTGGAAAAGTTTCGCTGACCGAAAACAAAGATGCTAGAGTAGAATAATAGTAAATCCAAATACGAGTGCAAAATAAACTATTAAAAATTATTTGGTAAAACCGGATTTTTTTTCTCTGTTCATAGTAACAATGAAAGTATTCCATTATTAACGGACTGCAACTTATATAACTCGTAACTTTTTAAATATATAGATTTAAATAAAACAACTGCTAATATGCCTTTCAAAACAGTTGACAATTGAAAATAGTGTTCGTTTCCAAGTTCAAGTTCTTGTTGGGACAATATGCAAAGCGAAATGTGGCCTCGACGAAGTGTAACATAATCAGAATTCTATAGTAATAATTAGAAAGGTAAATATTCTTACTTGTTCACCACTTCGGTCGTTCTAGATTAGTAACTAAATGATTTCCACACTATTTATACCAAAATTCAAGTTAAATTATCAAATAAAGATCAGAATCAATTACATTATCGCGTTTCAATAAAAAGTTGTTTGTTTATTGAATAATAACAAGATTAAGGTTTACTTTCCAGTAAGTGATATCGATCTCTTGATGAAGAAGATTTCAGCATACTTTGAGTTAATGAAATTATTATTATTGTTTGAAAAAAACTGAAACCAAATTAAACGGAGGATTGTGAATTCGGATCTTTCTCAGAAATAGCCACCCGCGGTCAATCCATTATATTCGTATGCAATGCGCACAGTGCAACCGTATGGAATACGTCACGCATTTGTTTCTTTTTCTTTCGTCTTCGTTTTCTTCTTTTCAAGGGCTTTCGAAACCGTTTTGTTATAAATATTGATGAATAATGTATTACCATGTGATTGTTGGTGATTTAATGACGAGCCATAATACTCCGTTTTCAAGAATGTATTTTATTTTCAATAAGCGGAGGTTAGCTGCAAAAAGCTTTTTAACATTAAGTGTTTGTTAGATTAACTATTTCGGATTTGTTTCTTGTAAAGTTTTGGGATAGTTCTAAATGTTATCCGAACCATCAATCTCCTTATATAATATAAATCTTTTCAAGGAAATTATTACGTTATTATGATCAAGTTATCTGAATAAATAAATATTATTATTATTATTACGTAACTTCAACACTTCCTCGTCGAGTTTAATGCCAGAAAAACCCAGGTTTCTGCATTCTAGTTCTTCTTGTAGCTATCTCTTGTAATACAATTAACTCTGACCTTCCATACTTCATCTGTAAAGCGTGCATGACTTCGGCAGGATCTCAAGCTGACACCAGAAGAACTGAAACTGCGTCGCGCGCCGTTCCACGTAGGCTAATTCCGATCCTTGTCAAGTTTTCGGAGTCAGAGTACAATGCTTTAGTGTCATCAAATACGCGTTTGAAAGACAGCCAGTCTAAAGGCTTTCTGTCGAAGTATGAAAGCCGGCCATCTCCGTTGGGTTTTGAAGCACGGGTCGCGAGTGAAGAGATAGTGTGTGCTAATAAAAGTATATCTGAGTCCTGTGCTGTTTTTATTTGAGAAGTAGTTGCGACTGTCTGGTTTGGTTGAGTTGTATTATCGGCAGAGGAAATTGGCTCTACTGAGCTCCTACCATCACACGCAATAGTGTTTTTGTAACATCCTGCTTCTACAAAACAAGCATTTAAAGCATTAGACCCTAGAGTTGTGGGTTCTATCGTAGCGTCTTGAGGAGGATTATTAACTATGGCTAACCAACTGTGGATTGAAATCCGTGAGCTTCAACGACTTCAAACACTTTCAACATCAAGAGCTGCAAGTTTTGCTTCCAGCTCGAGGTCTGCAGCTTTGCGTTCAACGTTAGCTGCAACTGCGGCTGCGGCTGCCACTGAACGTTCCGCTTCGGCAACTTTCCGTAGGTGTGCCGCCTGCAGCGCAAGCTTTTGGGCACGAATCGTAGCCGAAGAACGAGAGGACCTAGAACTTACAGAAGCATTAGAAGGAGAACACCGGTTGTAGATGCCATTAGATCGCTCATGTTGACAGTGCTACACTGATTGTTTTCTTTTTTCCGCACTTTAGCTTGATTCCTTGTTTCAACCATTAAAGGAAAATTTTGAAAGAAAAATAATGAAATGGACGAAAACTGATTTTAAAAACAGGGATAGTTCAAAGGAATTGTTGGAGGGCCAAAAATGTCATCAATAGCTATTAAATTATTAGGCAAAAAGGAAATATTTAAGAAAACAACCATTCATTGAGGAATATCATATCTTATCTTATCTTAGTGGGGCCTGCAGAGGTTTACCTCTCGCAGCGGCACGTCGACCCATTGGGATCTTTTGTGCAACCCGTACTATCACTCTGTTTCCTCAGTGAAAACGACTGCCATAAGTTTGGCAATGTCTTTGAGGGCGAAGAGCCTAAAATCTTCTGGTTTCGGGTAGGCGAATCCCAGGAGACTTATTATTTTCCTAGCAAGGGAGTCACAGTCACACATTAAGTGTTGCATGGACTCCGTTTTCTCCCCACATGCCCTGCACTAGCTGTCTGTTGCTAGTTGCATTCTGTGGAACATTTGTTTTGTGGCATAGCGCCCGGTCAGAGCTCCGATAATTGTTCGTGCCTGCCTTTTGCTACCTCCGCATATGATTTTACTCCGTCCTAGGGCGTCTCCACCTATGAAGGATTTTGAGTGTTTCATGCCGGGTAGCTTTTCCCATTCGGTTTTATGCCTGTTTTGGATTTGGTCCTTAAAGGCCTTGTTGATGGTGCTCGGTGCCAGTGCAATAAACAGTTCGGGACCAATAAATGAGGTCTCTGAGCCCTCCCTGGCAAGTGCATCAGCCATCTCATTGCCATGGATTCCCATGTGGCCTGGTACCCAGATCGATCTCACCCTGTTGTGTCCACCTAGTTTGTTTAAAGCTTTTGTAGTTTCAAGTACAAGGTTGGAGTCGATCCGGGGCGATATAAGTGACTTGAGTGCTGCTTGGCTGTCACTCAGGATGAATAGGCTATTCGCTTTCTGGGGGCGAGTTCTAAATTCTTTTTTACGCATAGGAGAATTGCAAAAATTTCGACCTGGTATACAGTTGCAAATTTTCCCATGCTTTGACTTTGTTTTTTTTTTTTTTACTTATCTACTCCAACGTGATAGGAGTATTAACTATCATCGCATTCATTCCAGTTCTCGCAGCTATTCTTCTCGCACTGCCATACTTCATACGTCACACTCATACTTCTCGCTTTTATTGCTTTCTTCAGGTGGGGTGCCCGACTAGTCCTACAGCCAACCTTATGGCTTTCTTATTTACTTATTGTCTACTTATTAGGGGTTTTGTCGCAATCAATTTGGACTCTTTCCTGCTTTTTTCGGGTGGGATGCCCGACTATTTCTATAGCCAATCTTATTCCTTTTTTTTCTTATATACTAATAGGGGTTAAACACAATAACTTTTAGACAAGTCCCAAACATTTTTCAACAATTTTCTCTAGAGGTACTTAATATTATTTTACATTTTGTTAATTCTATTGTTTTATAGCTATTACAGCTCTTACCTCTAATGCTTATTTCTATACAATTGCTTGTTTGCTTATGGTCTACTTTTACATTTTTGTTCTTATTAATTATATACTAGGGAAATTTTTGGTATATATGCAATATATATACAAAATTTCATATTTATTAATCTACTTAATTTTTGTTTCGTTTTATAACATTGCTCACAATTTTTGTACAGTATGAAATAAACGCTTCTCTATCATCTCCAGCGATAATCGCACCAAAATTTTGGGGCTTTACTTGCAGACCTATTCTTGCCTCTATGTTGTACCTCTCCGAAGTGTGTATAGGGCACTCGGAGAGGATGTGTATTAGTGTCTCCGGCGTGTCGGGGTCACGAACACACGACGGGCTGTCCTTACACCTGAAACGGTGCAGGTATGCTGAGAACCCGCCGTGCCCCGTGAACACCTGTGTAGTGATGTGAGTGTGTGTCAGTTTGCGTGTTGTGAAGTGCGCGCGGTGATTGCGTTTGGGAAGAATGTTTTTGTGACCTCGGCTGTGTCACTGGATTGATACCTTGCGTTCCATTCGTCGAGCGTCCCATCTCTGATGAGCCGCTTGACGAATGCAACCGGGCACATATCATAATCAGGTTTTCTCTTGGAGTTTACAGCTGCCTCCTTCGCCAACTGGTCGGCGCTCTCATTACCCGTCAACCCCGCATGCGCCTTGATCCAATTCAAGTCTATACTCTTACCTTTATCAAAAGATAGTAAAGATTTCTTCGTGTATCGACTGCTAGGGGGTGGAGAGTAGTGACGTTGCTGATGGTCTGCAACGCTGCCATAGAGTCACTGTAAACTCCAAAAGAAAGCTCCTTCATATTTAGCAACACCTCCGAGGCTTTGTGTAGAGCGAGGAGTTCCGCCTGGTATACTGTGCAGTAGGACGGCAAGGCAAGCTTGACGGTTCGGATTTCAGCAGCACCTCTCCACAAGGACAAGGCCGCCCCCACCTTATCGTCAATCCTACTGCCGTCAGTGTAAATGTGTATGTCATGTGTGTTACTGTTAGTGTGTGTGTCGTCTGTTACCAGGTGAATCTCCATGTTTTTGTGTGATGGTGGGTGAGGTGTGTCAAGTGCTGAGTGTGGCGTCTCTATCTCCCTGTCTAGTAGCTCCGGCCGGGGCATCCCTCTTCTGGCTTCGTGTAGGGCAGCAGCCTCTTTGATTCGGAGGTCCAGTGGGAGCGTCCCGGTCAGGATCAGGGCCGAGTTTAGCGAGACCGTGCGGTAGGCTTTGTACATTTTTTGGGCGAAGCCCCGCTGTAACACACCCAGCTGCCTCCGGGTCATCAGCTTATCTGCGGTTGTCACCCAAGCAGCATGCTGCGTACGTCACAACTGGCTCCACTGCTGCCACTTAAATAATCTTCAACACCTTCGGGTTCAAGCCCCAGCTCACCTTTGCCGCTCTCGACAGTCTCCCGTAAATTCCCGCCGCTTTCCGACACACATTCGCCACGTGCTGATTGAAGGTCAGCTTATTGTCTATCGTAAGCCCAAGCAGCTTCAGTTCCTTCTTCTGGTTAATGGCGATACCATTCATGCTGAAGCGGGGGACGTCAAATTTAAGCTTATTAGTAATTGTTATTGCACTGGTCTTGCGAGCGGCAAATTTCAATTTATTTTTGGCGTCCCACCTACCAACATAATCCAGAACCGGATTCGCTTTCTGCTGAATCGCCTGGGCTGTGTCGCCGGTAAACACTAAAAAGAGGTCGTCGGCAAATGCCTGGGCCGCTACTCCCTTGTCTTGAAGGTTCTGTAAGAGGGGGTCGAAAAGCAAATTCCATAATATTGGACCCGCTATGGGCCCTTGCACACAGCCTTTCTTTGTGCTCCTCGTCACCTGCTTCCCCGCATATCTCACTGTGACTACCCGATTGTTCATGTAGTCCGAGAGGGCCCTCCTGATGTTAAGAGGACATTCTTCCTCTCGGAGCCTCACCTGAATTGCCGGCCACCATGCGCTGTCGAAAGCTCCCTCTATGTCCAGTGAGATGAGTGTAGTAATCTTTTTATTTGACAAGTTTTCACTGATGCTCTTTATGAGGACATAGAGGGAGTCTTCCGTGCTGCGTTGCGGCATGAAGCCGTATTGTTTGAGGCTCATTTTGGGGAGCAAGTGATGCTTCAGCCTTCTCACTAACAGTTTCTCATATATTTTTCCGAGTACTGAAAGAAGGCCTATCGGTCGGTAGGATTTGGGTACTGCGTAATTTTCTTTCCCCGGCTTTTTTAGTATTACCCCAACTGCCTTCTTCCAGTCCTCGGGAAACTATCCGCATTCCAGGCACTTGTTGACTATGCTAAGGAATAGACTCATATCCTCGTTGATCGCCACTCTGCATATGTCTGCGGTTAACTCGTCACCGCCCGGGGCTTTCTTCGGGTTGAATGAGTCGACAGCGACACGAAGTTCTAGCTCTGTGAATGGGGGGTCGAGTGAGTCATCATTCTTTCCCTCATTTACGCTCTTTGACTTTTTTCTCATTTCTGCGTGTTCGCTGCTGTCCTCTTCTTCCAGGTCTTCCGGGTAGAACCTGCGGGCCAACAGTTCCGCAGATCCAGTGGCGTCCAGCTGTGTATTTCCGTCAGTAAGCAACTGATCCTCCCCCCTACTCGTCGTTCTTGTGAGTACCCTGTAGATACCATCCCAAGTACTTTCCTTATCCTGCTTTGAGCAAAACTCATTCCAAGACTCTGTCTGGGCGCTTGCTGCTGCTGCTTCATATGCATTTTTATGTTTAAGGTACTCTTGGACTACCGTGGCCCTGCGATGCGGCGCTGCACATCGGATCCTGTTTTTCCTGTTGGCGACCAGTCTCTTCATCGCTGCGAGTTCCTCCGACCACCATGGCAAGGTAAGTAACGTTTTATTTTTCTTTGTTGGTATTGAATGTGTGCATGCTTCTACTATGGCTTTGTTTAGCGTACTAACTATATTTTCTATTTCTAATTTATTACTAACTTTGCTAATTATTTCCTTATTTAGCATATACTTGACTTTCATATTTTTATATTCTAGTTTAAATTTACCCCAATCAGCCTTTTTGTGTTGAAGACTCTAGTTGTTCTTTCAACTTTTATGCCTTTTAATCTCTTTAATACTATGTCAAACGTTATCCCATTGTGGTCTGAGCTGCTTAAGTCTTCACTGACTTTCCAGTTATCTACGAGGTTCAACAGGTCCTCCGAGCAGGCTGTGACATCCACATAACTGGCGTACCTTCTCCCTCCCCTGACAGTGTCGAATGTGGGAATGTTTCCGTTGTTCAATATATGCAGTCCCATCTCGTGCAGCGCTCCAGACAAGTCTTCCCCTCTGTGATCCACAGTAGTCCCTCCCCCACCACTTGCTCTTCGCGTTAGCATCACCACCTATTATAATATTCTTGCCCTTGAACCTTTTTCCTATTTTCGTAATGTGGGCCAGGTATGGTTCTATAGGTGAGTTTGGTCCGAAGTAATAGGAGACGAGCGCAATCCTCCAAGCTGTTGTTTGGATCTCCACCACCACTATGTTGTCTGTAGTTAGGTCCGGGTGCTGTACAATGTCGACATCGGGATTAAAGACGACTATCGCGGCCTTAGCAAAATCGGGACCCACACTTTGATAGATTTACACTCGCCCCCTGGCCTTCATTTTGACTCCTGCTCCCACATAAGGTTCTTGGACCAGTGCCACATCTAGTTTCCTTTTACTGGCTTCAATATAAATTTCTTCAGTGGCCATTCTCTTTCTTTGGAGGTTTGCCTGAGCTACGTGGCAGGGTGTAATTCTCTTTGGGGGGCCCTTAGCAATAAGCTACTGCCTGTCTCGCCAAGCGATCCCACTTTTTGCGCACGGGGCATTCTCTACTGAACGCGTTATGCTCCCTTTGCGTCAGCTGTGCGTTGCAGCAGTTTCTGCATGAAGGAGGAGATCCCGCGTCTGTCCATGTGGGGCAGTCCATGACAATATGTCCTGCACACCCACAGTGGCTGCACCAGATCTCCTTCTCCTTGCAGAAGGTCTTACTGTGTCCGTAACCTATGCATTTCGAGCATTGTATCAGCGGAGATTGATCTTCGATGAGCACTCTCTGTAGATCTATATGCACGTACCCCGTGCTGGTCAATCTACTCCAGATCCTTGGCGAAACAGACAGCACCACATGTTGCGTATGCGGGTTTCGAGCCCTCTTCTTAAATTTTATGGACTTTATTTTCCTCGTCGCTGAGGTCCTGGAAGATGTGCTTGTTTTGTTTTCTGAGCACCTCAAGTATTTCGGTGTCAGTTCGTACTTTGAGTATATTGAGCGCTATAACAAGCGGATCTTTATTTTTGGCTTCTTCAGCGACGAGGTTTTTGCCTGCTCTATCTATCCTGCCTTTTATCTTCTGTTTTACTTCTTTCGTTTGGCAACTCATAATAATCTTCCTGTCCTTGGCCTTTCGTATTCTTGCTACTTTAACCCACCCCTCCTTTGCATCGACTACTTCCCTAATTTGTTCTAGGACCGTGTCCCCCGTGTCTTGATCGTTTTTAGATGACACGATCACCGAGTACAATGTTGGTCTTGTTTCTGACTTTTCATGGGGGGTCATGGTTCTTTGTGTATTGCTTGGTCCTCCTTTAATACTACTTATCTCACTCAGGATGGCATCTGCAGAGCTCTGTCCTTGTTCCTTCAAAGCCTTCATCTCATTCAGGATGCCCTGTAGTTGTTGATTCAATCTTTCACTCTCTCTCTTCCATTTGTCATTCATGCTAAACTCCATTTGTTCCTGTGTTTTGGCTTATCTGCCGTCCTATTCTCTGCCGCCTTCATCGCTTCTAAGCTGCCATTTAGGTGTTTAGCTTTGACTATGTTCGAAGTCATTGCTAAAGATAGGCTTCCCAGTTTCGTGAGGTTTTTCATCCTCGTGAAGGAGATATATATAGCGGCGATAGCGGTTGTTTTCCCCGGGTTTACGGATAGATGATTGGTATTACTCCAATCCTCCAGCAAACATATGGCACGTTGCATTAGCTCCGATACCGTGGAGGGAAACTTTCCACTGACTGTGATGACCAGGTCATCCGCGTAACCAACCGTATATAGTGGTCCTTGGTTCAGTTTTGCTATGATTGAATCAACTACAAGGCTCCATAGGCATCCTCTAGTTGTTTGAGCGAATAAACTGTCCCCAAACAGTTCTGAGTAGATTATTCTACTCTTTAACATGCATTCAATCCATTTGCAGATCGGTTGTGGCACGCCATGATCTCTGGCTGCCACATTGATGGAGTCAAAGGTTGTGCGATCAAATGCACCTTCAATGTCTACGAATGTGCAAACGCAGATCTCTTTGTACTCCAGGGCTGATTCCGCTCGGCTTACCACATGGCGGAGAGCGGTTTCTGTTGACTTCCCTGGCTGGTAGGCGCATTGAAGTCCGTAAAGTGGGAATTTTTTTAACGGCCCCGCTCTGATAAATTTGTCTACCATCTTTTCCAAGGTCTTAAGAAGAAAAGATTGGAGATTTATTGGCCTAAAAGCTTTGGGTTCTTCATAATCTGGTTTACACGGTTTTGGTATGTATATTACTTTAACACGTCTCCATGTTCTGGCTCATATAACCAAATGCAATGCAGACTTTATACAATCTGCAGAGATGGGGGCCCAAAATGGAAGCTCCCTGTTGTAGTAGGATGGGGTAAATATTGTCAGGTCCAGGTGCTTTATATGATTGAAAGGTATTTATAGCGCAGGGTTTCCTAACATAAGTACCAGCAGCTATATAACAATGTTTAATATTGTTCAATTATCGTTGTCAAATGTTACGAACCTAATTGTTTTTGTGAAATAAATACATTTATTATTATTATTTATTTATTATTATTATTAAAGCTCCCCAGTGCCCATTTAACCTTAGATTCATCCACCACCTTTTTAGCTATTATCCAATCATACTTGGAAGTCTTAACTTGCTGCTCCTTCCAGCTGATTGGATCATGTTCGTCTTGAATGATGCTTGATCCAGGGAAGTGGGTATCAAGCATGACCTTCAGTGTATTCTAACCATTTCCTGTTCGAGTTCCATTTGCCCTCATTACTGTAGACAGTGGAATCGCTTTTGTTGTAGAAATTGCCTTGGTTAGTCTCATTGCTTCAGGAACAGACTGTATCTGTTCACAATGTTTCCTCCAAGCCGATCTTTTTGCTTTACGAACCGCACTGCTATAGCGAGTTAAAGCTTTATTGTAATTGCTAAAGTCGTTCTTCGCCTTCGCTTCATTGAACGCCTGTCGTGTCTCTTTTCTAATCTGAGCCACCTCTGGAGTCCACCACGGCTGTCTCCCCGCCACTGATTTTGTTTCTGGGCAGTTGTTCTGCCAGGCCGTCATCAGTGCTTCTGTGAGTCTGTCAGCTTCAAACTCTATGTCCACAACTGAGTTAAGTTTACAGCATGGACCATCTAGTTCCCGCCTGAGATCCTTTCTGAAGCCCTCCCAGTTGGTGTTTATTGGGTTCTTCCTTCGCACAGTTCCTATGATCTTACCTAGTCTGTACCTAAAGCATATGTAGTTGTGATCGGAGAGGGATACTTCGTCCGATACATGCCAGTTTGTGATGTTACTTACCGCTCTGTTACTAGCAATAGTTATATTAATCACCCGCGCCCTCCGGGCATTGAAAAAGGTAGCCTTATTTCCTTTGTTAAGTATTTGCATGGGTGAACTTACCAGATACTCCAGCAGTCTCTCCCCTCTCTCATTGGTGTCTGAGCTGCCCCAGATCACATGATGCGCGTTGGCGTCGCAGCCGATGATGACATATTAGTTTCCTCGTCCAGCGCAGGTTACCAGTTCCCGTGTCTCCTTTGATACTGGATTCGCCTTCTCGAAAGGGAGGTAAGCTGACGATAAAATTACCGTGCGCCCAGCACCCCTTTCCCCCGTAAGGACCTTAACAGTGGTCAGATCCCTGCAACAGAACTTCATTAGAGGCATTGCGTGTAGGTCGTTTCTGACATAAACGCAAGTCCTCATGTCATTAGTAGAGCAATTGTAGTATATTATACCAGGGGTTCCACCTAAACCTTTAATCTGGCCCCTATAAAGGTAAGGTTCCTGGATTAAAGCAATGTCGAATTGATTCCTTTTTAGCTGGCGTGCCAGAAAGGCAGTTGTAGCCTTACAATGATGAAGGTTAATCTGAACGCACCTTACCTCTGTTAAGGTTATCGCCCGTCTTCCGTGAGTTCGCCGTCCGATGCCGTATGCACGGCCAACGGAGATGACCCTCCCAGAAGCAGCTCGTCCAGGGCGAGCTTCCCCATGATATCTTCGGATCTTGGCGAGGAGATCCCACCACACTCCATTTTTGTGGTCTCCTCTCCAACATCCTCGGCTACCGCAATAGGTGCGCCATGTTGCGGCTGCCCCACTGCCACTGGAGCGCTTTGGGAGCACTCACCCACAGTCACCACCACCACGCTCACACCACCGCTACCGCCTTGGGCATCGACAAGCTCGTCCGTAGGCCTCTCCTCTAGAAGCTCAAAGATGCTCTTGTCGATGCCCGTATTAAGGCAGTAGCCCTCCGCTTTGATGAATGCTGCAGAGGCACCATCCATTAACACGATCCTACGAACTGTTAGACCTTCGACCTTAGTGTCGACGATCTTCCACCTCGATGTCCGCAAGCCAGGATTGTACCTCTGCAACATCCTCAAAACTCTACCTACCTCAAGGCAGCTGATGTTTATGGATTTCCAAGCCATTTTAACTGGCTTCGGAAGGTCCTTCGCATCAACCACCTTGACCACGACGCCCTCCATGACAAGGCCGTCCTGCGCTCGGAGCCAGTTCGCCGAGCTACTCCCCTCACACGTGAAAAGAATAGCCTCCGACGAAATGCCTCCGATGTTTACCACTGGCAGAGGGTCAGGCGCGTCCTCCAGCAGGTCCCAAATGGTTCCTTGGATCGCCACGTAGTGGCCCTCTCCCAGCGTAGTCGCAGGGAAAGGGCCACTACGCCACTACTTTTATAAATTGTCGTCGCTGTTATTCCTAAAAAAAATGAGGAATAACAGCGACGACAATTTATAAAAGACCAGAAAACAAAATATATGTAAAAAACAAAAAAAAAATATATCAAAAGAGTTCTGTACAACTATGATAGAGGACTGCTTTTGCGGTCCTCATTGCCCAGTCTCTGACTAACTCTTCGGGGATAATAGTCGTGATTATATGTATGTATGTCCTATTTGGCAAAAAATTTGCTTTACGCGAACATGAAACCAAAAATTAATAAACAAATGCATAGAATTCAATACATTCTTGTTAAAGATCAACGTGGTGGTGGTTCATTATTAAAATAATTCTATTAGCAGAATTCTCATCATTTCCATCTCTTCTCTTGGGTGTCTTAAAAGGCGACTTACGGACTAAATACTACACATACATCTAAGAGCATGCAGTGGCAATGGGCTCAATAACTATTATGCTGAGCACATGATCAGATGTTATACGGTGAAACGCGGAGTGTGGCAGTGAACTACTTTTGTGGTCCTCAATGCCTAGTCTCTGATTAAACCTTTCCATCCTGAGTGTATTTATCTATACTAATATTATAAAGAGGAAACATTTGATTGTTTGTTTGTATTGAATAGGCTCCGAAACTACTAGACCGATATAAAAATTCTTTCACCGTTGGGAAGCTACACTATCTCCGGGTGTCATAGGCTATATTATATTTTCAAAAAAAATAGGGATACTTACTAAAACTCAAATAAATTCCTTAAATCGCGTGCGCTAAGAAAGCTATTGATGATAGAATAAAATAATGTACTATGGCTTTGCAGAACACACCATTATCTACAAAAAGTATTGCAATAGCATATGCCTAACTATTTTAGTTACATCACAATAAGTGTTCTTGGGTGGGGAGTAATTTTGAAAATTCGTCACGGGGTAAGGGGTCCACGCGAACGAAGTCGCCGGCGGTCTGCTAGTACATCTATAAATATCAAAGATATGATATTACTCAATATTATTATTTAATTTTAGAACGCACTAGACGATTATTGAATTCGTTGTATTGACTCAATGTAATGATAAGATGCCGATTGATATGCATCTAAAGCTGCAATGATATACAGAAATTCTAGATATTAGGAACAACAGCGATTTGGTAACGGCCGTCATCGGCGGTCATTAACGATTCCATGTAAATGTCTATCCGAACTATCTTAAATCACAGGATCGGACCAAAATAGTATCGCTA
The DNA here is from genome assembly GCA_963921215.1 of Scoparia ambigualis. Classification (NCBI taxonomy): domain Eukaryota; kingdom Metazoa; phylum Arthropoda; class Insecta; order Lepidoptera; family Crambidae; genus Scoparia; species Scoparia ambigualis. The sequence continues at coordinate 7,514,288 of OY992503.1, forward strand.
CCAGGGTGTACCATGAGAACCATGATTTTCTGAAAGTCTGCGAACTTAGGTGCGGTGATGGTCTTGGTCGCGTTCCACTTCGAAATGCATTGGGGGATGTAGGTACATTTTAGCTCCCAATCCCATTTTTCTACTGTGGAAACCGTGTCGCGTAGCGGTAAAAGAATACCAGCACCCTTTTCCTCCCTTGGGTGTCGTAAAAGGCGACTAACAGACTAAAAACTGCACATTCCCAACAACAGCATAGAGCGGCGATGGGCTCGCACCACCTGTCACGCTACTCAAATGCGCAGTCGCTATTTGGTGAAAAGTGGACTATGGTAGAGGACTGCTTTTGCTGTCCTCATTGCCTAGTCTCTGACTAACCCTTAGGGGATAATAGTCGTGATTATATGTATGTATGTTCTTCCCCCAGCTCCTGCTTCCCTGTACAGGCCCGAAGGTCTCGACAGGGTGGCAAGAAAAGGGGTACATATCCTTTAACACCCAAGTAAATCTCCTTACTTGCTGTGAGGTGCATGAGACCGCCCACTGCGCCGGTTCTGCAATCGCTGGGCTTTATGTGGCAACTCCGTGGCAATTTTTAGAACTCTCACCAGTTCTATCGTTCAGAAAGTAGCACAAATGTAGAAATAGTGAGAAAATAAATTGCTCATTAGTAGGTACGATAGTAGAACTGTCTAATCGAACTACTAAGAACAAACTGAAATTACCGTTTGTTCTTAGTAGTCAGGCAAAAAATTCTTAAAAAGTTATAGCGAGATAACCATCATAGACTATGTTGTAAACTCGCCAATGGAGGAGTTTTTAAGCTGGCAAGTTCACACATACTTACCACAGCAGAAGCCCGCCGCCAGTATTCCAAACGAGAGGAATAATTCCAATAGAGAAACTATTACCCTATAAGTCTCTTATTCGACTCTTACGTTGTATTAGCAAGATAGCAATGCAACTGTGCCATCGAGATTCTTTCTAAATGTGATAACAATGTAGGACAGGAGATAGTAGGGTCATAATTTACGTCGGTAGCCCTATGCAGGGTTTTATTATGGGTGCCTTTTACGACTTTTTGACATTCTTTCTAAATGTTAACATTTACATTTAGTAAGAATCCCGATAGAGTTGCGTTGCTATCCTGCAAGCAAGGGTCGCAGCTTAAGAGAATGAAAGTCGAGCTTTGTGCTTCGGAGGTACGTTAAGCTCTTAGTCCTGATTGTTGCCGTAAAATGGCAGCCGTTACATCCCACCAACCTGCATTGGGTCAACGTGGTAAATTATGACCCTACCTTCCCCTGTCCTATTGTTTATGTGGGAAGGCCTGACCCACACCAGCTCAGCAGTACGACATTTAAGCTGATATTGATAAGATAAACTATAGCAAAACTTCACACTGAGCTGATAAATATTATCTTTGAAATCAAATAATAACAAAACAAATAAGTGTCACACATTATGTATCAGTAACTTTATTAGGATTATATAATTTGCCTATTATTTAATTATTATAATTTGACTGTTGGAAAATTTACAAGATCTTTATCAACAGATTTGAACTATGAATGATAATTGTACTACTTAGCATTTATTTTCTTAAAGCTAGCTTTTCATGATTATTTAAAATATTATTAAAATACAAAGGGTTCTGTGCTGTGCTGTTCCCAACTCTTCCCTCTGGTGTCGTAAATGGCGACTAGCGGACCAAAAACTGCACAACAGCATAGAGCGGAAATGAACTCACTACCTGTCACGCTGTGCACATGTGCAATGCAGTTATCATTTGGTGAAACGTGGACTGTGGCAATAGACTGCTTTTGCCTTTTGCTCATGGTCTGGTTTCGGACTAACCCTTCGGGGATAATATTCGTGAAAATAATATTATCTAGGTATGTATTTGAAGTGTCCTTCGACAAAGTAAAGCATATATTGTACTTATCAAGGCTTGTTCGGTATTTGTCTTCTGTCACGGCCACGGTTGGTGTTGGGAATTTTAGCCTGCGTCACACGACCCTTTAGGAAAAAGTATATTTTACTTGACTTCGCAGCTTACTCAGCCACCTGCTTCCCGACTTACTGGTTATCTCCGCACTAAGTTAGTATGTGCTATCAGTCGATAGCACATACTAACTTAGTGCACTTAGTGTAGAACATAGTCATGTTCTGGGGCCTTCACTCTTAGAGCATTATTACCTACTTAAAACTTACTATGCAAAATTCATTGACCTAGAAGTATAGACAAGAACGTTTATACAAACCATTTGTTCAAATTATGGAATAAGAGACCTAAAGTTCGTTGCAGCCGCTGCAGCGTTTAAACATTTAAATGTCGTCTAATCAACAGACAGACATCGCAGCGCCGCAGCGCCAGATCGGTCAAAGACAACGTAGTGTGTATCAAGATGGCGTCCCAAATAGATTGTCAATAACGATAATTGAAAAAATGTTTTTCCTATTCTAATAATACGATATTACTACATAATAATGACTTGAATAACAATTAATTTCACTTACTTGACAACTGAATTTTAGTAAAGGTCTAGGTAAAAACTTTGAAAAGAAACAAAGAACTATTTTTGCCGCTCCGCACGCGCTTAATGTCAAAGCCACACTAAAGCAAGGTGCCGAGTCGACTCCGCAGATGAGTGGAACATAGTGCGTGTTCGGAAGGGCCTATCTAGTGTAACGTATATATCGCTGGCAAAATTGTGATTAAAGTAATACAAATATCAAGCCTAAACTTTTTCAAAATGAATTAGGCTTTGTCATATTATTTAATGAAAATATGTAACAAATGATAATTTAGTGTAAGGAAGTATATTACTAATGTATCTGTTATTAAAAATGTGACAAAATAAATTAATTATAAATTTTGCAAAATTTTGTGAATTTAGGAGGTTAATTGGCTTACTGAACACTTTTAAAGACACGAATCAGCTGTTAATAAAGGATAAAAAGACAAGACTCATCAAAATGTATTGCGCGTAGCACTGCGTTTTACGTGGAGACTCCTCCGGTCCATCATGCCCTGACAAGGATAAATACCGAAGTTTACACCGACAGTTTGTCGCCAGTTGGTAAGAGCATGTTTGAGGATGTTTGGGCCTGATCCAGAGTACTAAGGCTCTCTACGACTAAACCCAACCAACACATTAGCAGTTTAAAGGGATGATTTGAGTCAACTTACAGCCTAAAGTTTAATTAGGGGTTTAAAATGGTTTTCGCAACGTGTTCAAGCTGGTTTATAGAATTTATTAACTTTATTAAAGCCTTTTGCTGTAATAAAGCATTTACATGTATTTTATCAAACTATCAACCCTATAATAGTTTTAAAGAAAGCAATTATACATGTGAAAGCTGTACTGTATACAGCTACTACAATTTCTCTAGACATATAGCTCTATACTGTATTATAAAAAGGCTTAAGATGTAAAAGAGGATACATAGAGTACGCCTTAAAACTCTAAGCTTAATAATAGATTTTTAAAGAATTATAGCTGTTTTCTGGAATAATTCAAAACCCTAATAAATCTATTTTATAAGACCCTAGACCAAAACTATTATTATTTTACACTTACTTACACACTTACACTTTTTATTATATATATTAGAAATAATAATACTGGACAATAACTGTATTGCGGAGTAAGGGCGGGGAGGTACCGATCTCTCTACCGCGGCGAGCCGGCCGCAGCTGCTCATCGCCTTAGTAGGTATTTTTATGAATAAATTCATAACTCGCGTTTCGGCTGTTTTTCTGACAGTTAATGTATTACACGTTTAATTCCGTTAATTTTATTTTCAAGTAGGTAATTAGGCAATAAACACAATAAAACCTCTACCTGTTGCATACCTAGACCTACCTACCGTCTTCCTATTTTATATATTGTACCCTAAAACGCTGGAATATCAAGCTATAAAATATATTTCTGGCAGACTTTTATACAGCCAAAACCTTACTAATATCTCTCTTCCAGCAACACACAAAACATAACCCTATTAACAGAATAAAAGCATAGTAATAAGCCATTAACCAGCCTCAGTATTGCTATTAATCAGCTCTTGTGCTGCTCTTGTACAGCTTAACCAACCTTTCTAAGGAATAAAGCTGTTTAATATGGTCTTCTTTTGCACTTAAAAGGGCTGTATAAGCGCTTAACCAGTACTTTATACAACCTCTGAAACCAGCTTTAAGAATCGGAAACATCTGCTTATCAGCTCTTTTACAGGTAGTTTGTGTTGGTTGGGAAGATACTCCATATAGATGTAAGTAATGACCCTTATAACACCTGTACTTAACCATCACCTCGTTACGGGAAAATAGAAGGGCACATTGCCATCTCCTTCTCCTAAGACGTCTACGACACATCTATGTTTGCGCCAGATCCAGTGAAATAAAATAACACTATTTAGATGCATAAGAACTGTTCAGAACAGAAGCCCTCCCACGATCCTCATTCTTCAACTTTTTAATGACCAGAGCCAAGTAGTCGAACGTTTGTAGCCTGATTAGTCTAAATCTTAACTTATATGGACGGTCAAAGCTTTTGTTCGCTAAGTTATCATTGTGCAATACCGACTATCGTTAATTAGCTAATAAGCTTATCTATAGTATAATAATAAGTCTTATTAGATATTTGATAGGTGCCCAATAGATTTCTATCATTAAAAGGAAGGGTTATCGCGAAACTTATTATAACATGGAATTATAAATAAATAAGATATTTATTTTAATTTACGCCGATAACAACCGACAAATCGTTGTGAAGCGATAAATTCACTATTATTAGCTACTATATAATTGGACACTTTTGTACTTTATCAATGTTCACATCATAAATTGACAGGTGAGTCCACTGTTTTCAATTAAAAAATAATAGTAACTAAAAATCGTTTCATAAATAAGTGTATCCGGATAGTACCTAGCAAATTTAATGCTGTTTATACAACTTATAAAAAAATAAGCAATAAAATTTGGGCAGGCTGCATGTTAGGTGATAATAACTGTTTTTTTCACAAGGAATATGTAGCTGAGAAATTTATATTTTATGGAAAAAAAGGGGCTCAAGTTTTTGTTTAAACTGGTTACAAGCCTGAAGACGGGGTGAGGCGCGGGGGAGGTGGCGGGGTACAAGCGTGCCACGTGTCAAAGGTCACTCATCCGGCACTGCGCTTGCGTTTTGTACTTGAGTTGTACAAAATGTACATTACACTTGTTAAAGAAAACATTTACCACATTTAATGGTGATATTTAAGCAGTGAAGTCTTAACAGGGTATATGTACGCACCCTTAAATTTTATTGCTTATTTTTTTACTACAACGAGTAACAGTTTGACGCTTGTCTGATAATATACAACGTCAGTCGGAAAGGGGTTACTAAGCCGAAAAGAGGGTAAAGTATACATGATAGTAAAAAAACTTTTGTCTTAAAACTTTTCCTGAAAAATTATAATTATAGATTAACAGCTGTTTTATGATTTCATAAAAAATGACGCTGTGGTAACCCTGGCAGTCAGCTGTTTTGAGAGAGAGACGGACTTGAGTTCATTGAGTTCAATGCGAGGGTTAACAAGTTGCGTTAGCTCCGCCCCTATTCAGGGTTGTTCCTATAAAATATGAATGTTCTTTGCAAAGTTTATCCTACTAATATTATAAACGTGAAAGTTTGTATGTATGGATGGATGTTTGTTACTCTTTCACGTAAAAACTACAGAATGGATTTAAATGAAATTCGGCATACAGATAGCTTATAACCTGCATTAACACATAGAACACTTTTTATCCCAATATTCCCACGGGAACGGGAACCACGCGGGTAAAACCGCGAGCGGCCGCTAATATTAACAATATAACAGTTGATAGTAGCACTTTCAGTTGTCCGCGGCTTAATACCCCCTTTCCGACTAACGTTGTATAATAATAAATAGCAGTGCATTAGCCAAAGTATGTTTTATTTTGTTTGTTTCGTAGAATAATAAATAAAGCTTAGCTTCAGGTTCGACAAAGAGCTCGTCATACGTTGCATGGTGTCATAAGTGTGGGTAGCAGGGATGACTTCTAAACGCAAACTGGATTTATTGTACAAATAATACACTCACAACATATTGAGATTACTTTTAATGCCTTTTATAGGACAATTACACTGAATTACAGTAAATTACTTTGTATTTTATACGGAGCTACGAATATTGCGTTGTAACACAAGATGGAGGCAGAGAAGAGAGAGAGAACGCTATATGTACCTCTCTTACGCACTAAAGTAAAAATAAATGCAAAGGCATTAATGATTATGTTGCCAACATAAGCTTTTATGGTAGGCGGTGGCCGCTATCCAGCTGTCATCGTCAGCCCATATACACGTCCTGGGCCCTGATTCTGTATCGCAATCTATAGATTCCACACCTAAACCTTACCGCGCACAAACGTCAAACGCATACGTTTTTGGGAAGATATCGTAACTTTTTAAGGAATTAACGTGGTTTTGAAACAAGGAATCGTTACAGAATAAGGGCCCTGCCCGCCTAGCATGGGCAACACGAGATATGTTGCGGACGATATTCTCTCTTCTTTCGATGGCGGTAACGACAAACTTTTCGGTTACAGTTGTCAAAACTCAATAAAATTATGTTGCATGTTAGGGTTTGTAGACAAAAATACCACAGACAAGCAAAAACTACTAATATCTGTTTCTTACATATATGTGTATATGTAGCAGGGACATGATAAAAACAGAGATTTGGTCAATTCCATAAGTGATTTGATCAAATCATGAGGATGTTAAAATAACAACACGATTTTATCATTTTCCTAAACAAATCTAGGGGTTTTTAGAAAAAAAAATATGTCGTGTTAAGCATGCTAGGCGAGCTGGGCATAGGCCCTTCAACATGTATGCGGATATTGGGCTACGTTATACAACGCGTGGCCACAACGACTCCACGCGCCTTTCGCACGCAAACCGAACGGCTAGCCACTGCGCCATCGAGTTCCTGGAAAGTCAGCAAAATATACATATTCAGGTTATAATTGTAGATAATAATAATAATCAATAATCATTAACTCACACCAATTATCTAGCCCAAGAGAAGCTTCATTATGAAACTCGTTAAATGGTTACTAGACAACGGATAAACATACTTAAAATACTTAAATACATACATATTATACATAGAAAACACCCAGACCCAAGACAATTTAGAAAAACCATAATTTCTAAATTGACCCGACCGGGGATCGAACCCGGGACCTCAGAGATGGCGACACCATAAAAACCGGTGTACAAACCACTCGACCAAGGAGGTCGTCAAATGTCAGATGATTTTATTTATAAATTGAAACTTTATTTTGTTATGTTTCAGGTTCAAAATAAAACATAATGAAGTTGTTACTGCTTGGTTTAGCGGTTTTCTGCGTTAGCGGGAACGCAGCGCCCCCTAAAGACTCTGGGGACGGTGAGTCGTTATTTTTTTTCTTTTTTTATTATATTCTGTATTAATTTTTATAAACTGATTTCTACAATTATAATTTTTGTAAGCTGACGACTGCCAATTGAAATTGCCTTCTTGAAAGAAAAACATCAAAACTATTAATATTAAATTTAAAGAACATAATCCTGTAGTCAACTCATCCGGGAGTATTATTTATTTCCGCAAATATTACCTAGTAATATTTGCGATCCTCATTGCCTAGTCTCTGACTAATCATTCGGGGATAATAATAATATATAATGGTCGTGATTGTGTGTATGTACATATTATTCTTGTTTGTGTAACGTATAAACATATTTAAATGAAGATAGAGACCTTCTCCGCAAATCGAACATTTCATCATCGAGGAATCACACCAGCGTTATTAAGCCAGGATATTATTACGTTACAACATAAATATCAGTCTGGCTAACGAAAGCTGAACCAGGTTTTGGGGGTCAAAGTTGCTCGCGTCCGTAGGTTTACCCTTGAGACCCTACACGTGATCCCTGGGTGGTGCTAAATGAGTGACACCAACTGAGTGGCAGAGCCACGCTGCGTTGCAGCACACATTGGGCCGGCTCGCCCGGCGTAATACCACCCTCTCACTAATATTCGGCGTGAAATAATGGCACTTGGTGCTGTTGTGTTTCGTCCGACCAGTGAGGGTTCCGGAGGCCCCTTCCCCCCCCCTCCTCCCAATTCCTATTCCTTCCTTAAACCTATTCCTCCCTTAAAGGCCGGCAACGCGTCTGCGATTCCTCTGGTTTTGCGGGTGTCCATGGGCGGCGGTGATTACTCTCCATCAGGTGACCCGCCTGCTCGTTTGCCTCCCTCTTTTATAAAAAAAAAAAGGTAAAACGCGGCAAATTCAAAAAACTTATGACTGTGTAATACAGGGTCACTCACACAGTTGAAATTTTCTTAGAAAAATTTCAATTCGACATACGACATGACACCTCAGAGAGACACACATAGAGACAAAATGTTGCCAATCAAATAACTATGAGGTTCAGCTTTTGTTAGCCAGACTTTAGTAAGCAGTCTCTTCAATTTACAAAATCACTACGATGATCGAATGTTGAACAAAACAGGCCTAATAATTTGTGTTTTCTATACAACAGACATCTTAGATAACATTTACCCATAAAGGCGATAGAGAGATTATGATTTAACGCTAAACACAAATGTAGTAGAGACATAAGTTTTATTTAAAGTAAACAAATAATACAAATACATAAAATTATTTGGCTTTGCGGCATTTGAAGAGTTTCTTGAAATAATCTGCGTATTCCAGGGCACAGAATTTGAGATAATAATGTTTCATATTTATAGGGAGATTGGTCACAGGCCCTATTTACTCAGCCATTCAAGAGTTCAGGGAGAGCATACGAGAGAATGGTTATGATCCCTTCATAAAGGAATACAACATTGAACACAGACTAGCAGTAACTGAGTGAGTAATAGAATAATAGTTTTTGTATATCACATCAATACATCTATGTATCTTTTGCTTCGAATACTGGATTTTTACGACAATCAATTTTTCAATGGTTTATTTTTTAGTAATTGTTAAATTATACTTTTCATATTATTAACATGTTTTCGTATATTTTCGACAGCCTGTTGGTATTGAAGGTTGATGTCGAAGAATTGTTGGTCGTCGGGCTCAGCCATATTATGGTCGACGACCTCAGCTACAATCCGATCACCGCCAGAGTCTACTATCGCCTTATCATGCCCCGCGTTTCACTTAGAATCGGTAAGGATGATGTTGTTTAAAGTGGTAACGAACATTTCTAGAAAGGCGTTGAAGCGTGGCGTCAGAAGTATTAAACTTATTTTTTTTGTATTATATCATAAAACCGCATCTAAGGATGGCGTTTGTCTACCTTTTGCTAACTATATTAAAATTTAAAACATTTTCATTGATGGTTTTGTAATTTAAAGAGGTTACGAAAAATTTTCTGTAGGAAGGTGTCTATGTAATACATACATATAATCACGACTATTACCCCCGACTAAGTCTGCTGTGCCTAGGCACAGCAGACTAGATCGCAAAAGAGTCCTCTGCCATTGTTCTGGCCAACCTCCACCTCATTCGCCCACATCAACTAGGCTCATAGCGGGCGCGTAGACTACTTCTTGGGAGTGAAACGAGCTGGAGTTTGCTCTGAACATGGAGCAATACGGTGATCCCCCCGATGCGTGGAAGGGGGCGCGCCCCCCAACTTCCTGCGCAGACGACGTCACAGTGCTGACTCACGTGCCTCACGTGGCAGGTCAGATTCCACCCCCAAATCACTATGCTGTTTCCCACGGACCAAACTGTCAAGGTCAACCTTACGTGGAGCTCACTAAACTAGCACACAATAGCCGATTATGAAGATTTCAACCAGCGTACCGAACTCAGACCGCCACGTTTTTCTCACTCGAATTACGACAAGACCTTTTTACCGATTGTCAATGTCAAAACCGTACATGACATTTGACACTTGACCGTTTCCTTTAATTTCTAAGATGGGCTAAGGAACAACACCTATAGAACCTAATGTAATATCTGTTCAAAATCGAACAGCCATAGTCCACTTTTCATCAAATAGCAACTGCTCAGCGTGATAGGTGGTGAGCCCATCGCCGCTCTATGCTGTTGGATGTATGTGCAGGTGTCTATGTCGGTAATATTGAACTTGTTTTTGTGTAGTGTATCACAAAACCGCAGATAAAATGGCGATTGTTTACTTTTGCCAACTACATTAACATTTAAAACAATAACATTGATGGTTTTAGTAATCTTTCTAGTTTTTGAATAAACGTCTCATTTTATATTTTGTTGCAGATGTATCTGTTCATACGAAAACTTTTGGACATGATACAAACACACGAATTAGAGGAAGGTAAGTTCACAGCAATATCTAAACTACTAAGCATGGATATATTATAAGAGACCTAGTTGTAAAACTAGGTCTTCCAAAATATGAAAAGTACTTAAAACCAAAAATTCAGTGATTAGTGTGTTCATCTTGAAGATAAAAACATTGACTTAACATCTGTAATGCTATTTGATAAAGTAAACCGTTTGTTCTTTTTCAGTGTCGATATGGTCGATTCTCATCTTACCGGTGTGATCCGGATCACTAAAAGTCTTATTGGTAATTACTCTGTGAGGTGGATTTCGGCCATCTATTGGGTGGGATACGTCGAGGTAAGCAAGCGAATTTGTAGATACAATTAATTTTAAATTTAGATTACCTACATTTGACGCAAGTTGCAACACAAAAAATCTTATAGGATAGAACCCAGCTAGCAAAATACCCTTAGAAACGAAAGCTTTTAAGAGCTGTGTCCTTAAATAAATTTTATATACGCTCTGATTAAGATAGAGACTCTAATAATGGCATATCATAAGTCTATTTAAGCTATAAGAGCATATATACTAGTAAAAAATACTTTTAGAAGTATATAAGAAAACGAGAAATGACATCAATAAGACCAGTAGTGTTATAAACGCACTCTGTAAGCCTAATTCTTAATTAACACTTATACATGCACTATGTAAGTCCACTTAATCTTAAAAGTGACTTATCAAAGTATTTTATTAGATATCGGCTGTTACACTTATAACTTATTCTTACAGACGTATATAAGCAAACTTAATATAATGTTTATTAGAGCAATAGTATTATACACGCACTTTATAAGCCTAATTGCCCTTGAGTCTTAACTAACACTCATACATGCACTTTGTAAGACCACTCAATCTTAGAAGTGACTTTACTAAGTGTTTTGTTAGATATCGTCTGTTACTTATAACTTATTCTTAAAGATGTAGGTATATAAGCTTACTTTATAAAACATTTGTAAGAACAGTAGTATTATATGCGCACTTTATAAGCCTAATTACCCTTGATTTTAATAAACTCTTATGAATGCATTTTGTAAGATCACTCGATCTTAGAAGTGACTATTGTAAAAGATAGTAAAGTGTACTAGCACGTCAAATGTCTTAGAAAGTAGATAATTGCAATTAGAATTCTAATGCATTGCAAAAAAGTCAAAAGGTGGTCGACCAGGAGCTTCCCTGTTTGTCTTTTAGCCTACTTTTACTTTGATAAGGAACCCTAAAGGTTATGAGCAATGGCCGCGTGGATTAAAAAATGTGGTTGAATTTGATTTTAGAAGTGCGGTGTAAACCTTAAACAATGGTAATGCACTTATATTGGTTCTGTTAAAGCCACTATAAGGCATCATTGGTGATAATGGCGACATTTCCATATTTTTCATTTTTAATATAATATTTTTTATTATTAAAGATACATTGTTGAAATAGCCCGTAAAAATATTGTGATTGTTATTTCAAAATACTCGATAAAATCGACTTCGCAATTAAATAACAGTTAGTAATGCGTAATAAACATGAAATTATACTTACACATTTTGTAGGAAAGTGAATTAAACAGGACAATACATAATACTTACGTTTTTAATACTCTTCTTATTATTCAGAAAAGTTTCACGAGCACTTGGCAATCCTTTCGGCGGACTGTGATTACATCTGATTACATGTCTTACTAAAAGCTCGCAAAGAGCACTACAAGTAATATCACACTTAGAACAGCATTAGTAAGTGCATTATAAGGGTAAATGCCCATAAAGAATGCCTTTGTAAATCATTTGTAAGTCTGATTGGTATTATTAAAGCATCAACAAGAATTTTGTAAGATTGGAATTACACTTCTTGAGACCATTTTAAGATATATTTAAGGGTAAATAGACTTATTAAGTGCGCCCAAATCCACACTTATAGCAGTCTATCGGAGTACCATAAGACTGGTAAAATTATACTCTTGGGATGCGTGTAAGAGGAAATTTTGCTAGTTGGGAAAATATAAAACGCGCTCTTCAAAAAATTACTTCTACATACTTTGACAATCTACACTCATCCTCGATCCTTTAACGTGACCAAGCGGTCCCAATAATATGTAGTAAAACTGTTTATTTATTAATCATTTCTCTATTTTTTGACCGTGTCGCGTAGCGGTGAAAGAATACTACTACCCCATTTCTTCCATTGAGTGTCGTAAAAGGTGACTAACGGACTAAAGACTGCACATACATCCAACAGCATAGAACGACGATGGGCTCACCACCACGCTGAGCAAATAAAAATAAAACAAATAAAATTTAGTGATGTAAGGAGAAGGGATGTCCTCATTGGTTTTGCTTTTGCTGTCCTCATTGCTTGTCCCTATCTACTGACCACTATAGATAGGGTTTCGCAGCTGGAACCACGGGTCCGGCTGTTAGTCTCTTAGTGGTACTACGGGATTTCGGTTCACGCCCCCCGCTGGTTGTGCCATTACCGGTGCCTCCGGCGGGATCCGGACATGGGTTGGACACGTAGTGGCTTGTGTTTACCTGTAGAGCTTGGGAATGTTCGTCTGTCCTGGTATTTTGTGCCAGGGCTTCCAAAGTCGTGCACAGCGAGCGGGGCCTAGTAGCAATCTCGGTGGGGACTGAAGCGAAAAGTCTTGCGGGAAACGTGAATTTCCCTTTAAGTTGGCGGCTTTGTTCGGTGGTTCTCATTGGCTATTGCTGTCAGCATCTAAGATACTAGTCTGGAGAACTAGTAGAGGCGATCCCCTAGATGCCGTAGCCTCCGGTCCAGCCAGTCGCGTAGGACGTGGGAACTGGCTAGGCTTCCGGATGGGTTCCAAGAATGTATGTATGCTTACTATTCCACGACCAAAGTTGACATTTGATAGTTAAATTTAGAGTTGACGACCCGAGCACTGGCAACTGCGAGTTGTGCACTTCGTGCAACGAGAAGTGAGCGAGCTTGACAGCTCTGGTTACCTATCTGGAAAATAGGCAGTGAACTACACGTGTTCACAGGGAAACTCTCCCGAGACACTTATACTTTTACTCTTATGAGTACTACTCTTATGAGTACCGAATGAAGAGAACGCTTCGGCGGGCACTGATTCGGCGTCAAGACCTAACGCAGATGGTCACCTGCGCGAGTTAATTTACTGGCGCAAGGACGTCTGGCACTTCTTGCATAACCTAACGATTGGTGTCGAGTTGCCAGTACAAATAAAATTAGTGATTTAAAAAGAGGGGATGTCCTCATTGCTTAGTCTCTGACTACCCGCGTAGAATCCGTGTCCTTTCGGATGGATCCGCTTCGCGGTTCATGTCAGTGAAAGCTGGTGTTCCTCAAGGCTCCGTTCAATCCCCCACGCTGTTCCTTCTGCATATCAAGAACATGCTTCCTCTTGGAAACATTCATTGCTATGCAGATGATAGCACAGCGCATGGGGGATATAACGGGCACCCAACGGCTGGGCGGGTAGACACCGAAATGAAGCGAGCAAATCTTGTCATTGAGCTCGATCGGGTGTTGGACCTCATTTCTAAATGGGGCTCCGATAATCTGGTGGAGTTCAATGCCAAGAAAACGCAGGTGTGCGCGTTCACAGCGAAAAAGTCGCCATTCCTTCCCCTTCCCTCTCTTCAGGGTACATCTCTAGGCCTGCAGAGCAGTATTAACATGCTCGGTATGGATATCTGCTGCGATCTGAACCAAAAGGACTACATCGAAACCGTTATTAAAAATGCCTCACGTAAACTCGGTGTCCTGAACAAGGTGCGGTGATTCTTCACGCCTGATCAGTTGTGTCTATTATACAAGACACAGGTGCGGTCTTGCGTGGAGTATTGCTCTCACCTTTGGGACGGCTCCGCAAAGTACCTTCTCGATGCCTTGGAAAGATTGCAGCGCCGCGCTGTGCGCATTACCGGCAATGCGGAGGGCACTAAAACTCTCGAGCCTTTGCAATTGCGTAGAGATATTGCGTCACTCAGCGTCTTTTACCGTTTATACCATGGCGAGTGCTCTGAAGAACTCTTTGACCTCATCCCTCCTTCTCCCTTCCTCCATAGGAGTACGCGAGCTGCTCTCCGGAGTCACCAATTTACAGTTTCTAACATTCCATTACGCACAAAGAAATTTGGTGACTCGTTTCTTTGCCGCACTTCCAAAAGATGGAATAGTCTACCAGCACACGTATTCCCTCCTACCTATGACATAGAGTCCTTCAAACAAGGCGTGGAGAAGCACTTTGTGGGCCGGCAGAGTGAGGATGACTGATGCTACGTCTCTTACGCTGCACCAGTTGTCCTCGCGCCTGGACCTCATTTCCACTTAACATCAGGTGGAGTGAGATCATTTGCCGGGCTTAGTATTGAAAAAAAAACCCTTCGGGGATAATAGTCGTGATTAAATGTATTTGTATATATGTTATTTTTTGTTCCTCTTTCTGTTGTGTCTGTCTCTTTTCGCTCTTTCTCTTGTTACACTGCTTGCGTCCAGCTCGTCATGCCGTCATCGCCTAAGTTGGCTGCACCACCTTTTTACGTTGGAAGAAAGCTCATGTTCATGAGTTTTGGACACAGGGGGTAAAAAGGGCGATTATAAGTTATAGAAAATAAAATAGATCAAAATTAGAGAAAGAAGGAAGGAAGGAATTAGAGGTATACAAAATTTACTTTTATATACTCGTAGCTTACCATAATCGTGAGTGTCAGGACACTAATTATATTTTAGAATGTCTGTGTTTACACCTGTTGCTAATGTAATTTCAATTACTTGTTACAGTCCAACTTGAGAGCGACAATATTCGACGTCGACTACACTGCAAAGTTCAACGACTTCTTCATAAACACATTGCCGAGACTTATTAGGGAAGATGCGGTATGCGATTTGAATGTCATACATTATTACTATGATAAATATTTATAGAATTGTAGGAGGCTTACCATGGTTGTAGTCTCTTTTTCTAATTTGAAACTTGTTTCTTGATGAAAGTGCGGATTTTTATTTACAGTACGATTACTTTAAAGAAAACGACTTGAATATGTAATCGTTATGGTGCATTCATACTACAGTTACTTTTTGTATGTGCCTTTTTCTAGTAAAGAACGAATCGGACGTTGTCTACAACGTTCGACTCCGCAAGAAATAACAACAAACTTACCTCAATGCTATCATGTCGCAAAACGTTACTCGATAATGATCGTCTTGGCACTATAGCAACACGTTGTGGTTACACTACACAGATTTTGCCTGTTAAGCCTCTATTAACGTTGGTTTTTCTAATTTTCAGGACAACGTTAATGAGTTCTTTGAGCACATGATGTGGTTGGCGGTTCCTCAAAGGTGGACATAAGTCTCGACAACCAGCATCGCTCTACGTGATGACGATTTCCAATTCAACGGAGGGCCATATAGAAAAGTATGACTTACAGTTATGTGACTTTAATGATTATTAACAATGAAACTCGATACCATTGATTATTAATAAATATTATTTTAACACATCACAACTTTGTTTGATTTTCAATAACCTCTAAAGCTGGTAATTTTGTTATTTTAGATTATTTTAAAATAACATAACCGTGTCCCGTAGCGGTAAAAGAATATTGGACTTTAAACTATCGCGTTGCATTGCATTAAAACTATTTTAACGGGACCTAACACGATTAATTTTTGTAAGTAAGTACTTACTGCTTGACGTTTCGGCCGCGATGCTGCGGCCGTGGTCACAAGCAAACTCAATAGATATGTACTTACTTACGAAAATTAATCGTGTTAGGTCCCGTTAAAATAGTTTTAATGAAAAGAATATTGCTTCTCGTCCTTGGGTGACGTAAAAAGCGACTAACGGAATAAAGATTACATACATATATATACATACATACATACATCCATGTACTGCAACAGTTATAATTATCAGTATGCTGGCCTTGCCTCGACTTCGAGTGCTCTTTCCTACAGAAACTTTCTTGTTCTGGATGTATTTTTATACATGAATAGTGAATGCGTCTAGTGGCTCTTGCCAGCAGTATGCAACGAAAAGTATACTGGTGCACGGCTAGTTTATAAGGGTAACTTTTACAATTCCGGGAACCGATATGTGTGACTATTTATTTTGTTCATTAAAATTTCTCACCTCCTCCACGCTTTAGCAAGCCGTTGATGTTGGCTGTTGTCGTAAAACATAGTGTTAAAAACCAACAAATATGCATTGAGCCACTTGATAGATTATAGCCCAATCTCTCTGTGTACCTACTAACTGTTTATGGGTAAGCTGTAAGGACCGTCAATGGAACGTTTAAAGGCTAATGGTAATGTAACAATAAAGCGGTAGGTGTAAGCGCACATTACCTGTAATCCTAGATCACCTCTGGGTTACTAGCTATCTTACTTCTATCTGAAGGCAACTAATTTAAGTTGGGTATAGCTATAACTACGCAGACAGGGATTTCTGATGTAATATTGGAAATTGAGATGATCAGTACTTGCCACCTGCTATAGAAAAACCAGTCGATGACGTAGTTGTGGAATTTGGTTAACTTTGGAGTCAGACTTACAGAGTGTTTGACTTTGGAGTCTGCCTTATTCAAAAATATCATGGACCGATTGTTCCCTTGTAAGAAGTGCTGGTATGACAGTGGTACCTGGTAGTAGTAGTAGCAGTACTGGGGCTGTTAGTGTGGTCACTAACAAGTCTCCTTATCCAGGGCTGCGGCGAATGCAGGTTACCCTACAGATTCGTTAACGCAAGTCGGAATATGGAGGTAGCAAGCTATTAACTTCCACCTCACACCTTTGCATTCGGTGGCAGAAGATTACTATCGCAACGCGTCCTGCATTGTGATGGTGAAGAGGAAGTGAAAATTTGTTATCTTACTGGGCGTAGTCAGCATGTTGAAACATTTTATGTTAATGGTTATGTATCCGTATCCACCACTTCTTTTATGGGAGTATCCCGAGGCTCTATTTTGGGACCATTATTGTTTCTTTTGTATTCTGCACAATTTTAAATCTATTTAAATGCTATTTGTGTAATCAAAATAACTTTTTTTCTGAATTTAAGCAATACTATTAAATTAAACAAAATATATGAATCGATGAAGGAGAAAAATAGGAGGTTATCAAGAATAAGTGACCTTGTCTTATGAAGCAAGTTGCTCCTAGAATAATAACAGGTTATGCAAAACTTATTTTAAAGAAATAAAGGTTTGTTTTATCAGACAACATTTTGTCGATAACGTGTTTTAAGTAAAATAATGCGTTGAAAAAGTTTAAATTTGCAATAAATGATCTAAAATTATACTTTTTGATAATTCACAAAATTTTGTGTTTTGTGAGCGTAGAAAAGTTTATGAGATTTAGTTAATCACTTTAAAATATATTAAGATAAAAAAGTACTTGCAAATCTGAGTTTATTCGATTTAAAACTTTCTATTTATGACTATTGCTTTATAATAAATTAAATTTTATAATTGTTTATAACTAGCAGTCCACCCGCAACTACGTCCGAGTGAACACAGTACCCCGTGACAAATTTCCATTTTTTTTAATACAATCCTTTTCCTGACCACAACAAACAAAAAAAAGATTAAGCCAAATAGGTGCCGTTCTGAAATGACGCGCGAACATATTACATTCGTAGCAATTGAATGTTATTTATATACATTAAATTAAAACTCATTGTAGTATTTACGCGCTGTTATGAATAAATATAATTATACCTACTTAGATTACAATTTGTCGTACGATTAGTAAATGATTGAATTTTGAAGTTATCAGGTAGGTACGGGATACCGGATATGACTGAATGTGGATAGATGGAAAGGTAGGGCGAGAGAAAGATGGATAGACTGCGTGATAATTATGGTGATGAAAGATAACTTAAGGATAACAAACTCAAATTCAAAACAGAAGTTGTTAAAGCACTGAAAACGCTTATTTAGGTAATCCTATTGATATATTCAAAATAAAGAATATATATATATATATATATCGCATGCTATATATATATATACAGCTTGTATCAAGCGGGGCCAGCCATATTTCACGTACCTAATCAGTTACTTTTAGTGAGCTGGCACACATAAAAACATTTCTTGATATCTCGGGCATTGTGGAAGTACATACTTTTGAAAATAATACGAGTTTATCGACATTATGACAACACTAACAAACAGCTGATCAAACAGCTGATTGGAGTAATGAACTCTGTCTAGTGTTACTTCCTCCTTTGCCTCTGCTGTGACCCTAGTATTTTTGTGCCTATTGTGCTGACTCCACCCGCTTTCAACTATTTATTTTTGATAAAGTTTAAAGGGTTCCGTGTTGTTATTTTTTTCACTAAGAACATAAGTTACGACTACCAACTTTTATTAGTTATAAAAGAAAATTAAGACGTTCATTTAGTCAATTATTCTGTGTTCCTATCACCAGGTCAGGTCATACGAAACGCACTGAGAAATGTCTTACTTCGCATAGCATTTCTACTTTGCTTAGACCGCGATTTTCTAAGCGACACATAGACTCTGTGATTGCTGTCTCTTTCCGATTCTATGAATATGAAAGAGGCAGAGTCAATTCTCAGCGCTGCGGCAGCCGCTACTACCAAGGCTTTAACTTAGAGAATCGCACTGCTGAACAATAACTAAAGCAGTATTGTTCTGAGGCTTAGACAAGTAAATGTTTGTGAATACGGGTTTTATTCAGCACTGTACTAAACTCACCCGTTTACACGCAGTAAAAGTAACAAAACAAAAAAATCTGTCACCATGTGAGTTTTCATTGTAACATTTATGTCGGCTCTAAAAATACAGAAAATAATAATGTTAATAATTTGAACAGTGATAAAAAATGACTTAACTAATTTAAAAATATTGCTAGTTTTCGTAACTGTAGTCTAAATTTCGAACCCTAAAAACTACTAGGGTTATGGGCGGTATTAACTTCTAGAAACCCAAGCGGTCGCATGAGACCGCAGCTGACAGTGCGCGCATATTCCTGCCTTTGTGGGAGCGGGCAAACTACATTTTCAGAATTCTAAGTACCAGGAGTAGGCGGCACACCCCACAATAGCAACGCCCAATTGTGCGGTAGGTTTGTTTGCATGTTTGCCTACAATTTTTTCGCAGTTGTTTGTGAAAGCTTGCAGAGTGCATACCTACTTTTAGTTAGTTTTTTGTTGTTTGGTTTCGATTCGACTACCTATTAAAGCAATATGGCATTTCTAAGTAATCAGGAGTATTACGAAATTATTCTTTGTGTCGGAGCAGCTAAAGGCAGTCTCCGTGGTGCTCGTGAACTGTACCCCGAGAGATTCATCGACGGCAGACCAGAAGCTTAGCAGCGACGCTTGCCATCGGCGGATTGCTTTCGACGAATGGTTTTGCGTCTCCAGCAGACTGGATCCTTTCATGGGACGAGTCCGGAGGTCCAGCCAAATATGCGGGACCCGGGTTTTGAGGTGTTGTGCTTGTGTTTTGCTGTGTTGGAGCCACTTTTGTAAACTGTTTATTGTGAAGTGCAGTGGACTACACGTGCTTCGCTTTACCTCTCAAGCCCCAAGCGGCAAGAAGTGAATCTTTGTGTGCTGTTTTTATCAGATTTATCTAATGTAAGTACTGTTGTTTATTAGAAAATTATTATTCTGACTAATGATTAGTAGGTAATAAATTGTAAGAAATACATCGAAATACGACTAAAATAATACGTGATGTAATCCGTTAGCATGTTTCCAATTTCCGAGTGAATTGTAACAATATTTGTTTTGTTTAGTAAGGAGGGGACCCGAGATTGAAGTGAAACGACTGAATGCTGCGAGTATAATGATATATTTTAATAATTGGTTATCATATTTATAACATACACGATACATATGAACTTACTACTAATAGATATACATCGCTACATCTCACCTCCACCGTGCACAACAAAAAAAAAATACTGAAAGTTTTTTTTTTTTTCTCTTTAACATATTATACCTAAATAGTTCTTAATTTCATATTTAATTCAAATGAGTAAGTACACATTAGATATAGGTCCGTAATAGTAATAGATAAATTCAGCAGATACACCTTACAAATGGTTATAAAACTATAGACTATTTACACAGACACCGTTGGGAAATACCGTTTAGTTCTGTTCTTATGAACTATGTAACTTTTATTATTTTTAATAATTTCTACATTAGGAGTACAATCTTTGACAACTTTATACGGACCCGAGTAAATTGCTTGGAACTTATTCCCTGTCTCATTTTTCAGTAAAATTAAATCATTCGGCTGATAGGACACTGGATTAGCGTTTTTATCATATTTTAATTTTCTATTTATTTTGCTATTTATCAAATTATCTCGAGCTTCCTTTTGTGAGGTTTGAATTCTATATTTTAGCTCTAACGGATATGAATCGAAATTATAAAGTGGATCTATTTTGTTTGAATTTAGACTTGACGGTAAAGTACACCTTTTGCCAAAAACTAGTTCAAAAGGGGTGAATTTGGTTTCGCTATGCACTGATGTATTATAAGAAAAACACCAGAATGGAAGCCACGTGCTCCAAGCATTTGAATGGTTTTCGGTTTGAATTCGTAAGTAATTACCCATTTGTTTGTGTGCATTCTCCAATGCCCCAATGCTCTGATGATGATACGCCGTCGAGTGCAGCTTATTGATATGTAAAAGTTTACATACCTCATTCATTGTTGCAGACAAAAACTCGGTTCCGCGATCTGTGGCAATCTCCTTTGGAATACCGTACCTAAGAATAAAATTATTAACTAATTGTTTAGCTACTTCTACAGAATTTTTCGAGTATAAAGGAAATGTCTCTATATACTTAGTTAATTCACACTGTATTGTTAGGATATACATATAATTATAGTAATCTTTATCTAAAGGGCCCACCAAATCTAAGAAAATCTTCTCGAACGCCGTGTTTGCAGTAGTTGTAATAACCATGGGTTGCTTTGTGTGATGAGACGAGTGTTTCTGTCTCTGACATTTATCACACATTTTGACATATTTTGTTATATCGACTTCAAGACCTGGCCAGAAATAATATTTTTTAATATTATTTATCATCCTCCTAATGCCCGCGTGGCCACTTGTGGGCAAGAGGTGGAAGTCATTTAAAATCACACGTTGGTCATCTTTATTATCAATTCTCTCAACGCCTTTTAAAATACATAACAATGGTCCGGACCATGCGCTTATCTTTTGTATCTCATTAACTACTTTCTTTATAAAAATATTGTTATTGTCATTTTTTAAAAAGTATACTTCTTCTATTCTTAACATTTTACATATTTTACTCAGTTCTCTCACAAATTCGTCTGGCGATAGTTGTGATCGAGACACTGGATTAATAAAAATTGTATTCATAGCTTCAACATAACAAAAACAATAATTCTCATATTTTATCATATTTAAATTACGATATCGTTTTATTTCCTTATCCGTGGTAAAACGTAACTCCGTGAAATACTTAGGCTTACACTGAATTTCAACAACTCTCGGTTGATCAAGCCGATTATCCCTAAAATCAGTAGTACCTATTGCTTGCCTCGCCTTTTGACCTCGTGTCATTACATTAATTGAATTTTGACTAATCTCTTTCAACTCCTCTGATGTAATAGTTAAACGCGACAACGCGTCCGCTGCCGAATTGTTTTTCCCTTTTAAATACTCAACTATAAAATCGTATTCTTCCAATACTAATCGAAATTTCATTAACCGGCTGGAGGGGTCTCTCATCCCAAACAAAGATATGAGAGGCTTATGGTCGGTCTGAACTTTAAAAGTGCGACCGTACAAGTAGGGGCGGAAATGTTTAACTGCCCATACAATTGCGAGAAGCTCTTTCTCAATAGTTGGATACTTTTTCTCAGCTGTATTCAAGCTTCGGCTGGCATACGCTACAGGTCTACCATCCGAATTGCATAAAACTGCACCTATTGCGTAGCCGGAAGCGTCTGTCTGTAATATGAACTGATTCTTTTCGGAAAAATTAGGATATTGCAAAACTGGATGAGATATAATACTTTGTTTTAACATATCAAAAGATTTTTGACAATTTTCATCCCAACTAAAGGGTATGTTTTTTCTACAAAGTCTATTAAGATGATAAGCCTTTTCAGCAAACTGAGGAACAAATTTTCTATAATAATTTACGAAAGCGACGAAACGCTTGACTTCGTCTGTTTTTGTTGGAATGGGATAATTTTGAACAACACTTATTTTTCCTGGGTCTGGTATCACTCCCTCCGGTGAAACCACATGACCTAAGTAAAGCAATTCTTTCTTTAAAAAATCACATTTCAAAGGATTTAATTTCAAATTAACTTTTCTCAGTCTTTCGAAAATATCTTGTAAATTTTTAACATGACTACTCAAGTCGCGACTAAAACAGATTAGATCATCTTGATAGACTAAGCATTTTTCGTATGTAAGACCACTCATTGCCATGGTCATCATTCTGGAAAACGAACTTGGACTAGTCTTTAAGCCCATTGGCATTCGTGTCATTTGAAACTGCCCCGAACAAAATGCCGTATATTTCCTACAATCATGATCCAGACTAACGTTGTAATAGCCTTGGTGCAAATCTAAATGCGAAAAGTACACACAACCGGATAAAGAATCTAAAATTTCGGTAATATTTGGTAGTGGAAACTTATCATTTTGAATACTTTCATTAAGTTTTCTATAGTCGATTACCAAACGCCATTTTTTGTTCCCATTTTCATCAGGTTTCTTTGGTACTAGCAAAATTGGACTAGACCATTCGCTTTGACATGGTTCTATAATACCTTCTTTTAACATTTTACCAATTTGTTGATTAATTTCATCTTTTAAGGAATGCGGTAATCTGTATGGTCTCGAATAAATGGGTTGTGTACCCTGTTTTAATTTAATCGTATGCTGATAAATGTTTGTACTAGATAATGTGTCCCCTTCCAAATAAAAAACATCGGAATATTTCGCGCATAAACTTTCTATACTACTTTTTTCTTCTTTATTTAAATGTTTTAAATTTAATTTGGAAAACAATTGTTTTACGCGAGATGCATTTTTCGCATTTTGATTAAACGTGCAAATGTCGTACTTTTTGGAACTTTCAATGTTAATATTTATCTCAGATAATGTTATGTCCCTATTAGTTGTATTTAAAATACGTATTGGTATTTTCCCATTTTTCGGAGAGGCTAAGCTACTCGCTACGAAAATACCCTCCTGTATTTCTTTTGTACATACAACGCAGTCGCCTGTTAAATTTGTATTAATGTAGTGTATAGATTCACACCTAGCTGGTAATTTCAATAAATACTCGTGTATACTAATTAATTTCAAAACAATTTCCTTTCCATCATACCTTAGTGATAACAAGTTATTGTTAAAGTCAATGACTGATCCGTACTTGCTTAAAAAGTCTTGTCCTAGAAGTCCGTGCGCCTTACATGGAAGCGTTTCAAATATATAAAACTTATGACTAATACTTTGCCCATCGATTAACAACTGTAAATAAGTGTATCCTATTGCATTGACTTTGCCTCCGACACCATTAATGACAATGTTTTCCTTATGAATCGGGATGTTGGAATCGAGAACATGTTTATACTTTAACGCTGAAATAGAAGCGCCTGTGTCAACTAACCAACTCCATAATAGTTGCGAGTCACGTACAAATATTTCTACACAAAAACTACTGTCGCTAGCCAAAATATTATAAGTCGTATTTCCGAAAAAACTGGTTTTCACAGTTTTCTTCACTCGTTGATGTACCGGCCTGCGATTCATCATTATCGCACATTCGAATATGTCCTTGATATGACTTATGAACGCGATTAGTATTGTTAAAATGGTTACCTCTGGAGTACGCCCGTGTACGAGGGCGGTTGCCTCGCGGTGAGAATGCTGGTCGTTGTTGCCAGGGCTGCTGCTCGGCCCACTGGCGCGGTCCCGCTCGCGGCTGAGACCATCGGCCGGGCACCCCGTAGCTGCGCGACTGAGTTCCGCTATACGCACCTCTACCGTAGCCTCGCCTTGCTGGCCGTCCGTACATGTGTGGCCTGGAATTGTTGTTGTAATTGGCTCTATTATAAGTTCTCATTGAAAAAATTTCAGCATTTGAATTTACTGTGGTACAGTCCTCATCGACTGCTGCTTGAACAGCATCCTTCAAATTTTCAAAGGTTTTGGCAGAAATTATTGTGCTGATCCGGCGATTTCGCAATCCATCACTAAACTGTCTTATCGCCTGTTTCTCGTTAATCGACTTTAGAACGTCATATTTTACAGAATCACCTTCGGATTGTGAAATCGTGAGGTCAACAAATAATTCAGAAAGTCTTTTCCCAAATTCGTCAACAGATAAATCATTTTGTCTTAAATTTAATAATTGTTTTTGTAAAGAACCAGCGGACTTTTTGGGCAATAAAATTTGTTTCATATCCTGCAATAGATCACAAATCTTATCATATTTTTGACATAATTTTAACTTTGCACCTTGCGAAAGCCTGCTCTTTAAAACAAATGAAATCAAATTACTTTGTGATTCAGTGTCAATCACCGAACTATAATATTCAATCCCATCGATTAACTGCTGAATTATAAAATTATCCTCCGTCTTCATTACAGGTAATAAATTCAAAGCAACTTTGAGGTCAAACTTCGCCATGTTTATAATTTCCTTTTCCTGACACAAACTTACAATTTCCGAAAAAAGATCATTAAATCTATCACAAAATCCTAATAAACTACTCTCTATAGTCTCATCTCTAGGAATTTTCTTAATATTCTCTACATAAGTATTAAATTGCTTAACAATTGACTTGGCCTCATTTAATTTTTTATTTAAAATATCACCCTTCCTACGAGAAGCGCCAATTTTAATTAAATAAGTTCTTACTCCTAATAATTCTTGATACAGATTATTTAAAAATTCTTCCATTAAACATTACAGATTTATAATGAATTAGACATATATAAAAATAAAAAAACCTACATTACACATTTATAATGAATAAAATACGTCAACAACAAATAATAATAAAATATTACGTACCTTATAGTTACAATTTCTTTAACATACTTACACCTATGGTGATTACATGAATTTTAGTATTACGAGTATAACTACTTTGTCCAATCAAACTAGCATTTTGCCGCCGTATCGTAGGTACACCACAATTTCACCAATTTCACTTTCACACCCTGGAATCGGCAATTTTCACATCTGGATATGTCGGGATCGGGTATGGACGACGTCGCAGAAACGAACCTCTGTTCGTACCACCCTGGAACTGGACCTCCTCACGCACCCATCGCAGGTGGCATTTTCGATAAATGCGAAATGCGAAGTACAGCATAACAAGGGCCGCAATGCCAATAATAATTGTGGTCAAAATATTGGCCGTTGATAAATGGTAACTCAGATCCGTCAGATGCGTCCCATTTTCTCCTCCGCCTGCCGCATTTTGGGCAATCACAATTTCCTTCGACTGTTGCTTTCCCATTTTACTATAGAGAATACACGCGCGTTCCGATCGGCCGACGAGCACAAAGTTTTTTTTCCACTCATTATTACAGCATGCTCCAGCACTGTTACTAAGCCAATGTTTTTACAAAGCAGTCCATATTAGTCAGTTCTCGTGAACTGCGCTACCCGAAACTTCGGCAGGGTCGCCATGTAAGGAGGGGACCCGAGATTGAAGTGAAACGACTGAATGCTGCGAGTATAATGATATATTTTAATAATTGGTTATCATATTTATAACATACACGATACATATGAACTTACTACTAATAGATATACATCGCTACATCTCAACTATTACATGATAACTTTGTTAAGTATTTTTAATGTTTTAAACAGTTTTTAGCTTGACAATTTTTTTATCGACTGACCGTGACGTGAGTGAGTGAATTTCTCCAATGAATATTGATCCTTAGGACCCAACAATAAAGTTCAAAATTGATTGTACCGGCCGGCCGAGAACTGACGAGCCAGAGTGAGGCCAGTGAGTGGGGAAATCTTGTTGGCGTAAAACCATTTCGAGTGACGCTACAGTTTTACGCCAGAACTGACGCGCAAAACTGATCGTCAGTGGCCAGCTTAAGAGTACCTAGTACAATTATCTATTCTGTGACTACACCTCAAAGTGCTTCGCTTTAGTTGTATTGAGTTATTTCAAAAATAAGTCATTTTAATCTAGACTTATCTTATGTAGGTACCTACCTAGTCGTAGGTAAGCGTACCTATCTACTTTAGAGTCGAAACAATGTGACTGTAAAATGAAAATATTTTTATTACTTTGATAATAATTACTTAGGTAGGTAAGTACCTACTTAATACAAATTATTAAATCACGAAAGTAAAATAGCTGCCTACATAAGTGTCCAACAAAAAATGCCAAATGCCAAATGCCATATGTGTCAAATGTGCCGCCATGGTCAAAGGTTTTTGATTTTCGCCGCCCGCCGCCGTCACAGTAAAACCTCTTGTTTGTAAAACTGTGCGCCTGGTAGGGGGCGGAGGCGTGGCTGACTAGGGCACGCAGTTTTTTAAACAGGAGTTGCACTGTAGGCAGTATATCATACAGAGTTCATGACCCTGCTAGTGATGGCTTTAGCTTGTTCTGATTATAAATTAACGACAGATTAACTTTGTTTATAAATGCAAAAACAAATTAAATTTAGCTTATCTTACTAGGGTATATAAAGAAAGGGTCGTAACTAGGGTTAATTTGAAACCCTGGATTAAGGCTGGCCCCGCTTGATACACGCTGTATATATATATTGTTTTTAATGCTATTTGTTTACGCACGAAACGCATATTGCACACAGCAAAAAATGATAGTTTATTGTAAGTAAGTATATGTATTAAATTATTTTGATAACATCCAGATGTAGGAGAAGGGTGGCATGATGGGGTAGCTAAGGGAAATAACAAATTTACAGTATAATCTCTATGTTTATTACTCTCATTCATTTATGGCACGTTATGTCATTAATCTAACTATGATTTGGTACAGTCTTTGGAGAATCAACATATCACATATTTTTATAATAAATGATTAATAGGAACATTATTAAAAACCATCTTGCCCTTACTATGGGGTAATGAAATTAGAGGATGATGGGAAGGCTATTCGTTCTCACAAAATAAACAAATGTGTATTTCTTCCAGATCTTCATCGTCCACGCCAGCACAAGCGTTGTGAGCCCAACGCCCACAGAGCTGCCTACCCAAGGTTCCGACGATGTCAAAAAATTGTTGTTTACATAATTATAATATATGAAAAACGCATCTTCAACATTGTTCTTTTGTTTTTTGGCTGAGTGTTTGGCCTTTTGTTTTCTTTTAGCATTATTTTTGAGGCGAGGATCATTAGGTTTGGATGTTTTTCCCGGCTTTTTCAAATTTTCCAGCTCATTTTTATAAGGAGTTAATGTTATAATGGCTGTCTTTCCTCGGCGGTATTGTTTCCTTTTTTCAGTTCGTTGGACAAAAGAAATCGACAAATAATCACTTGGGGATGCATTATCGAAACTAGACATCAGATCACGGCATGCTGCATGAATGGAAGGTTCAGGATAATAAGAACATCCAGGTTCAGGTTCTGGGACGGTTGTTTTCTCCACTCTTGGTGTGACATGTTCGTAACATTCGGTGATTAACTTTGTTCTTGGTGGAGTGGAAGATGTCGTTGTAGCTTTAGGTTCTGTTGCAAGAGTTTCAGTATGAGAAGTTGTCATGACTGTTGAAGATACAGTTGTGACTGTTGTTGTTGAAGACAGACATGGCACTGCTCCAGATTGAAGACCTTTGGCTTCTGATACCCTTTGATGTTCTACATTCAATAAGTCTGCAATATTTTGCATGTTTATAGTTTCAGCAGAAATAAATTCAGCATCAGTAAAATTATTTTGGTTATAGGGCTATATACAACATTTTCTAAATGCATTAATAGCGGTGGACATTGTAGCCGCCTGAACGTATGCATTACCAAATATTTCACTTATATGGAATACAGTTACTACACGTCCAGGATGTGATCTTAACCAACCTGTAACAGCATGATCGTAATAAGTGCTAAGTGGCTTCATAAATGCTACGTCTGCAGGCTGCATTTTGTGTGTGCAGTGAGGAGGAAAGCAAAGTATAATTACTCCATTTTCACGAGCTAGAAACCACACTTCCAAATTTATCCAGCCTCGAGGATTGCAAACTGCTGTAGTACCTGGAGCATGATCTAAAAGTTCTGGCTTCATTCGTTGTCTTGGAAAAATCATCGTTGGGGGCATGTAGGTTCTAGCAGCGTTAAAACATATTTCTACTGTGATAGTCTGTCCTCGTTCAGCAGATGATAACGAACCCACTTGTTTTCGTCCTTTCATAGCTAATATTTTGCTCTTGGTTTTAGACACTACGGAAATTCCAGTTTCATAATAGTTATATATTTTGTCAGGGGTCATTCATACTTATCATAAATATCTCCGAGCAACTGATAGAATTTACTGCCACGGCCACTTTATTGAACCCCATTGCTTTAGCTGCTGATGTGGCTTCAAGTTTGCGAATTGATAAATTTTGATGACGTTTTAAAAAACTCTTAAGCCATTTCTTTATCAGTATTAAAATTGTGTACCTTTCCATTTTTAACTGCCAATTGATATGCTAGACATCTCAGTTTGATAGTTATTAGTCCAAAAAGACGCTCTTCCATATATTTCAGATATGCTTCTATTTCCTTTTTCTTTACCTTCTTCTTTAGGTGTAAACATAGATTTTTTCGGGTCTAAATCGTCGTCGTTATCGTCTTCGTCGCTATCAGAACTGACGTTCTGATAGCGACGAATGGAAGAAGAGGACATACTGCGCCGACCCTAAATAGGGATAAGGGCAAGGAAACGATGATGGTGATGACGGGATACCGAAATGTGTACACATATCTTTACACACACTACATCGAGGCCTCCTCCTCTACTCTCTTGACGCACTTCTTCATTTACAAAAAAAAAAACTATTACAAATTAATAATATTACATTACAATTACAAAATGAGGCGTCGGTAGCCGAGCGGATAGATGCTCAGGTTGAACGCGAGAAATCGTGGTTCAATCCCCGTTAGACTACTGAAGTGAAACCATTCCGAAACAGTCATTTAGATTAACAGGATGGGTTAACAGGACTATTATTAATGTGTTAAACGCACATTAATAATAATCGCTTTTAAAAAGACATTCGGTGTTGCCACATGCTCCTTAACCCCATTTTTTTGCCTTTGTTCATCAAGTAATCAGAATGCAATACTGATCCGTAATTCGTCTTTATTAATATAACCTTAACTGGTTTAATAATAAGTTTTTCCGAATATCTATTCGGTCGATGTCTATAAACACAGATTAGTATCATTAGTAGGAAGGGTTATCATAACAATCAAAAACACAGATTTGTTTTTTTTTGAAGTCACCGATAGCAAGGGACTAATCATTTTCAAGCGATAAATTCTTCTAATTACTATATAAATTAGAAATTTCCTAGATTATGAATATTCATTACAAGTTTACCGGTGAGTCCACTATTCTAATTTTAATTATTTAAAGATTTAATAGTTTAATGGGCAATCACATTCATTACTTCGTTTCTTATTCGGTACCTACTTGGTTTGAAACGAAACACATTTTACGAATCTACTTAAGTTTATTTGTATTTATTATTTTATTATTTAGCAATCAGTCTCCCTTTGACCATAGACCCTAAAATAGATTTAAAACTCCAGGATAAATTATTTATGTAAAATTAAAGGAGAGCAGATTCTTAAAGAGTTTTAATTCGCGAAACTCAAGACAACAAAACTTGGTTTGTTTGATTGCTTTTTTGTAAGAATGAGAATGTATTCGTTTCGTTTCATAAATTCTGTTGGCAAAAATACAAAAATATATTGGAATATGGCTCTCCTACTTAAAACTGCTGGAACACTTAAATTAGTTAAATATTAAATTCACCAAATATTATACAAAAGTTTTTGTTGTAGGTAAACAAATAATGAAGGCGATATTTCTCGGTTTCGCGGTTCTATGCGCTAGCGTGAACGCAGCGATCCCCGATGATTCTAAAGGCGGTGAGTCATTATTTTTATTCTTTTAAATATTATAGAACCTAGTAATCTAAGATCCGGGTATAGAACGACCTTCACCTTGTCGGTTTTTGGATGAATAATATTTTATATCAAATTTAATATGTTAAAATATATCGCGAGTGGGTTGGCTGAAAAAATTCAGTCCAGTACTTATAATGATTAATTTAATATAAAAAAATTAACATTACACTTGTTTGGTGTGTGTGTGTGTGTGTGTTTGTAATGAGATTATCTTTATTTATACAAACATTTTATTTATTAACCAGACGGTTGCAAATTACTAATATTGACTTACCTGTTTATACCTGCCTACATAATAGTTATGACGGGAAAAAATAGTCAATTTAACGTTTGCATATTCTATAGGCTTCATACTTTCGATTGGTACCTGTGTAATTTATCTATTATCTAAACCATTGCAATGTTTAAAAAAAAAATTTTTATTATTTAATTAATCATATAATGGACTGACATTTACACTCGCAATATATTTTTTAACATAAGTATTAAGTTTGATATAAAACACTTTTCATTTATTAACCGGCCCGGTGAAGGTCGTTGTATACTCGGATCCTTTACTATAGATGTATATCAGGAGATAGTATCACCTGCGATTTGAGTCAGACCATGACTGTGTTATGGTGTCTATACCGTACAGTACCGTACTACTGCAGCCAAAACCAACGGTTTAATAAAGTGTTATCCAAAATTTCCGAAAAGTTGGCTGAGACGGAACCGTTTTGGGACATTCTTTTATAATTTTATATTTTTATCTTTATGAACTGAATGGCTTTGTCCTAAATAAGTATTTTTTTCTCGTTTTAATTTTTTTTTATTTCTATAATATATAGAACATCGACAGTCGTCGACCGAATCATAATATTCAAATTCTATTACAGGAAGATCTGTCACAGGCGCTATCCATGGCGCTATGGACGATTTCAAGGCGAATATTAGGGAGCAGGGCTATGATCCCTACATATTGAATTACTCCGTCGAACACAGACTGCCAGTAAGCGAGTAAGTATTTTAAATATTATTATTGGCGTAATGACGTTTACATGTGTTAAATTATTGTACCATAGAAAGAATATCTGATTTAAAATTTGAAAAATATTAGTGGGGGCTTCTTGATTCATGGGATTTTTTTTATTACAAGCTTTTATTTCGTTTTTAATTTTATGCTTTTGGCGTTATTTTTTTTTGGATAATACTAAAATAAATAAAGACATAGTTATTGAGCGTATTGACTCATTTGGTTTAATTGTACCTTAATTAATAACCTGACAGTCTTTTGTCATTTCCGTTTGCTCAACTAAATTTTATTTTTTCTTGTCAGATTGCTGGTAATGAAGGCTGACATCGAGCAACTGCTGGTTGTGGGGCTCAGTGACATCATAGTCGACGACCTAAATTATGTTCTGGTCACCTCCCGAGTCCACTACCGTCTCGTCATGCCCCGTGTTTCACTCAAAATTGGTAATAATGATTTTGTTTTACACTTAGAACGCGGCGCCACTAGACACAATAATTGTTATCTGATAACCCAAAATTGTTTGAAAAGATAATTTATGATAGTTTATCTGGCCTGATATGTCCCACCATTATGATCAATCAATCAGCATGGTTTTATTAGTAAAAGATCTTTTGAATCTATCCTGTGTAAGTTGTCTATGGACAAGGGCCACCAGGTGGATGCCGTGTACACTGACTACTCCAAGGTCTTTGATAAAATTCAATCTTGATACAATAGCTGGAGTCAGTCGGAGTACGCGGCAGCCCGCCGAGATGGCTCGATTCCTATCTCAGGAATAGATGCCAAGCCG
The DNA here is from genome assembly GCA_963921215.1 of Scoparia ambigualis. Taxonomy (NCBI): domain Eukaryota; kingdom Metazoa; phylum Arthropoda; class Insecta; order Lepidoptera; family Crambidae; genus Scoparia; species Scoparia ambigualis. The sequence continues at coordinate 7,546,593 of OY992503.1, forward strand.
TTGGTGTTGAGGGGCATACTTCTAGTTTCATTCCTATCACATCGGGCGTTCCCCCAGGGGTCACATCTAGGACCTTTGCTGTTCAAAGTTTTTGTAAATGACATAAATCAATGTTTACGCTCTTCTTATAGTTTATTATATGCAGACGACACAAAAATATACAAAATTATAAAAACGTTTGATTATTGTTACGATCTACAATCAGATTTGGATTCATTGCATGATTATTGCAAACTTAAACTCTTTTGAAATATTACAAAATGTAGTATTATAACTTACACCAGGAATAAAAATAAAATTAATACACTTATTCAGTAAATAATGAAGTATTACCTAGAGTTATAGAGTTACCTCTGGGGTCACGCTCGATAGTGAAATGTTATTCCAATTCCGTATTAATAAAGTCACAGCAAAGGCTTATCGAATGCTGGGATTTATATTAAGATATGGCCGTGCATTTCAGGAGCCAGACACATTGTGTCTACTTTATAATTATTCTCTCGTACGATCATCGCTCGAATATGCATCCGTTGTATGGAATCCACAGTACGGTGAGTACCGTAATATGAGTAAATTGATGCAATCCAACGTGTACAAAATAATCTAAAAAAATACATTATAAATTTAAAAACACTTTTAAAACTGTCTGAAGTCTCTGGATAGCCGTAGATCAAGTCGGGAATAACTTCTCTATATAAATAATTAAATAACCAGGTTGATTCTCCTTAGGTTCTAATTCGCATTTCATTACATTGTTCTAAACTTAACACACGCTCACCTAAGCCTTTTGGAATCCCATTTTGTAAAACAAACTATGCTAAAAATAGATTAATTTCTTGTTGGCGCATGTAGTAACTATAATTAAAAATTTAAGGACATTGATATATTTTATGAAAAAATTGGTTCATTTAAAAGAAAAAATAAAATTAAACCTATTACTCCATAGCGATATACTGTATCAATGTTTTTAGTATATAAACAGTGTATTATATTGCACCTTGTTAGTGTGCTACACGTACCTATATGGAAACTGTATTGGCATAAGCACTGTTACTTACCTTGTCATAATATTATTATTATGACAAGCTGGCATACGCAGTTTATCTTTGTTTATATTTTTTTACTTTTGAGGGGGTGCCGCGCAATCGCAAACACTGACATAACTCTCGTAATGATCAAAATCAATCATATTGATATTTATAATTAGAACAATTCTGCTTTGAAGTTTCAGACGTAGCAGTTTAATTAGTACAATGTTTTTTATTCTGCGAAATGTGCAAAACCATCACGCGCTTGTGTCAAGAATTAAATTTACTTTACTTTTTGGAGAAGGGGGTGCCCTGTGGAATGTCAATACAAATATTATCATGTAATAATTATTGTTTCATGCGTAAAATTAAGAGAGCTGTCGAGAAAATATATTTTTTTAGAAGTCATTAGATTTATGTATTGTTTGTTATTGTTTAAAGAATTTGTTTCAAATTTCAACAAGGCCATGACCTTGTGCAATGATCAAGCTTACATACATATTTTTGTATACATATACATTACATTATTGTTTTAATGTATTTAACTAATTTAGCGCATAGTGCAGGTAGGTGACTTGAAGGTACGTAGGTTTTCGCAATTTCGAGCAGGACCCCCTTATCGAACAAAATAGTATGTATTTGTTTTTGTTTACTTGCTTGCATTGTTTGTTGTTTTTTATGCTTTGAGGTTATATTTTATGGTTTATCATTTCTTTGCCATTTTTACAAATTTTTTTTCTGTGTTTTTCATGTAGTGTCAGTTCTGGCAATAAAGAGTTTTATTATTATTATTATTATTTCTAATTCTATTAAAGAAGCTGTATGTTTCCTTTAAGAAATAAATAAATAAATATAAATTATATTCATTGAGCACTAATCAGTGAGCGGCCGCAGTTGAAAGGTTAAAGAGGTTTAGCCAGTGAAGTTATAGTCGATGCCGGAGGCAAGGTGGTCCAACGATCTAGTAGATGTCGCGGGTAGCTGTATAGTCGCGGGTAGCAATGGATGCAAGCAGCAAGACCGGTCGTGGTGGATATCCTGGTGGGAGGCTTTTGTACAACAGTGGACATCTTTTGGCCGATGATGATGATGATAATGATGATGTATATGAAGGATGTGTTGGTGTGTAGTTTAGAGTTACATGTTTGGTAAAAGAAAAGGTTAATTCAACCTGAAAAAAAAGAACGAGCAACATGTTCTAGAAAAACAAGTTGCTCGTTCTTTTCAAATGTTTATATAATATTTCCTTATAACATACATTTAGACATACAATCACTAATTATCCCAGAAGGGTTAGTCAGAGACTAAGAAATGAGGACCGCAAAAGCAGCCCTTTGCCTTAGTCCACTTTTCACCAAATATCGACTGCACATGTGCTCTGCGTGACAGGCGAGCCTATCGCCGCTCTATGTTGTTGGATGTATGTTCCGTCTTTAGTCCGTTAGTGGCCTTTTACGACACTCAAGGGAAGAGAGGTGTGGTAGTATTCTTTCACCGCTACGAGACACGGTAACACGGTTACACGTTGAAATGAAACACTTTTTACGAATTAACCTGCGTTTAATTTTACTACAGTTTTTTAGTTTCCGGACGTTTCGGTTACACGGTTTCTTACTAAATATAAGTATTTACGTACTTATACTTTAAAGAACGAAAAAAAAAACACTCATGCATAAAGTATTTTGAAGTCATTTTATTTATTTATTCAGGAATCTTGGAATACTCTGTTCTGTATTTTTTTCTTTTCATTAACAATGTTATTTTTATTTTATTACAGATGCAACTATTTATACCAAAACGTTCGGAGTCGAAACAAACACACAACTTAAAGGAAGGTAAGTGTACTGCAATATCTAAACAACTATTAAGAGAAAGCTCTCATGAAAGTTCATGGTAGGGCCAAATCCGACAAATTGTGCAAATGTCTAGTGTCACTTGGAATTTTACAGTTTTTTTTAAATAATAAATTGATTCGTTCGTTCGATTCCCGCCTGAGGTAGACATTTTTTTTTTCTTCAACGTTTCGTTATCTTTGAGTTTATTTGAGCGTTTTTTAACGCAAATAATCAAATATTACGAACATTTAAAGCAGTCTTATCATAACTGAATGTTTAAAAAAATATTGTAAAATATTTTTATTCAGATCTCTATAAAATGTAAAAAGGTTTGATAAGACACCGTTGCTATAAAAACATGAAGTCAAAAGCGTTGAAAAACTTCGTCGGTCTAACCAAAACCTCGGCGGCGGAGTGGTCAACGCAGCTGCCCGGATTGCAGAGGACGCGGGTTCGATTCCCGCGTGAGGTAGACATTTTTTCAACGTTTCGTTATCTTTGATTTTATTTAAGCGTTTTTAACGCAAAGAATCAAGTATTAAAAACGCTAATTAACACCTTCATATAGTTCTGGCGTACCTACGCCTGAACATACTCGACGGAGTGCATCTATACATTTTTAATTGATGATGAACGACGATAACCCACTAAACACGGAATCATCAACTGACCACTTTCAAAACCCCCTAAAACAAATATTGGTCAAAATTTAACTAATTATTTATTTATTTATTTAATGGAACACCAACAGCAAAATGTACATAACAATAATATTTAAAAATTTCCAGCACTTGTACTAGTACAATTGCCACTAATAGGTGTAAACATAATTTATGGAACAGAATTATTAAACAGATTAAATTAAATTAAATTACTCTGATTAAATTAAATTAAATTAAATATTACCAGAAAAACAAAATGCAATTAATTCCTTTCATGATCCACTAATGATTTCGTAACAAATCCCACTAAAACACGTTTAAATGCCATAGGAAAAGTGACATTTGTATCAAAACCCACTAAAACACCAGTCTGTCACTATCAAATTCCACTCAAATAGAGTGGGCCAAAACAGTTAAGTAATAATAAAATTAAAAAATATATAAAAATTCATAGATTTATAAGAACAACGGAGAAATTAATTAAAAAGAACAACTGTTTTCACAAGAACATTGCTCTTAGAAAAGAACGTATGAACCTTATTGATTCTTTAGAGATTTATAACAGTAAACTAATTAATAGTAGTAGTAGGCAAATGTATGACCGAGACACTCGGCAATTACAATCTGAGATTCAGCGGTTGCATGAGGCTCTTGACATTGTAAATAAAAAATATTCAACTGCACAAAAACAAATCGAAGAGCATATTCAGTCAGCTACAGAGTTGATTGATCTATGCAAATACAATGCTGATCGGTATGACTCTTTAGTTAAAAATAATGACTTAAATAGTTGTGAAAACCTTTCATTAAATTCTAGTACTCAGTTAAAGTCAATTAACTTGTCTGACATGGATCCCAGTCCTTTAATGGTGTGTACAGAGATGCCAATTACATCTACTGATGATTTAAATCACTTGACCCAAAACAATGTTAGTAAATTAGTAAGAAAAACACTTTTGTTCTCTGATAAATTGGGTCAGGGCTTAGGGTTGCTTATTAATAGAAATATAAACCAAAAAGTGACAAATATCTGTGCCCCTGGTCAATCAATGAATACGATAGTACGTGACATATCTCAGCACTCATTAGACAGTGCTACCAATGTAATTGTTTTATGTGGTGCCAGTTTAAAAATTAAGAAACGTGACATTATAAAAAATATAAATATTTTATTAAAACTTCAAGCGGATACAAATTGCAAGTTAATAGTTAGTGCTTTTGCCTATTGTACAAACTTAACCTGGGAACAAAACAAACGCATTTTTGACATAAATTTATTATTGTATAATTTATTATGCCGTCATAGTGACACTATTTTATTTTTTGACATTAATAAATTTATTAATAGTTTTATTTTGACTTCAGATACCATGTATCTTTTGAAGAAATGTAAGACCCAGATAGCTAATATGTTAGCTTATAATATACAAGATGCAGTTATTTCTATAACTAAGACTACAAATTATAATAACGTTATCATTAGTAATTCTACTAATGCAATTTTTACAACTAGTAATAAGGTATCAACCTCTGGTTTAAACTGAGGTCTAAGACAAAAGCCAAATCCACATACATTAATTTTGTTCATCAAAACATTCAGGGTTTGGCTGGCAAAGACTTAGAATTGGAATTATTTGCAAAGAGCCAGGATATTCATATATTTTGTATATCTGAGCATTGGCTAAGAAATCATGACACATCATTCCATATTAATAATTTTCAACTAGGAAGCACGTACGAGCGTAGTACAGCTATTCACGGTGGTTCTCTAATACTAGTAAGAAATAATATTAGATATAAAGAACGAAACGATATTGTAGACCTTTCAGTGGAGCGTACCATTGAGCTATCATGTATAGAGTGTAATAGCTTTGTAATATTGTGTGTATACCGACCCCCATCCGGCAGTTTCGGTGTTTTCGAATCAGTAATGGAAGACGTACTTCAGAGAATAAAATTGAAAAATAAATTTGTTTTAGTATGTGGGGATTTTAATATAAATATTCAGAAAACACTCCAGGGAGTGTTCGTCTACTTGCTTTATTTAAATGTTTTAATCTAGGAAATTTATTCCTTGAACCCACTAGAATAACTTCACATTCGGCTACTTGTCTCGATAATGTTTTACAGACTATAACCCTGTCTCTAAGTCAGTTATTAGTAGTCTTACGTCTGACCATTGTGGTTTGAAGGTGACCTATGATTTTGATGTTAAGGAGGAGCCTAAAACTGTAACATGTAAACCAGTTACAAAAAAGCGAATGGAGTGTTTTAAAACCAATATAGCTTGTAAAATCGATACTTTGCCCTTTATACATGATGATCCGGATGTACTATATAGTAATCTCTTTGATTTAATAAAGACAGAATACAATCGAGTGTTTACCTCTAAAACAATAAAGTTTTCACAAAAACTTAAGTTCTGTGACTGGGCCACGACTGGTATTTATAAAAGTAGAAATAAACTGTATGAGTTATATAATTTAAGACCATATAACCATAATTAAAATTTTACAGAATATGTAAAAAAATATTCTAAATTGTTTAAGAAAGTGTGTATACTAGCAAAATCTAATTTCATTAAAGATAAAATTAAAAAATCTAATAATAAAATAAAAGCCACTTGAGATATAATCAACCGTGAAACTGGTAAATTAAAACCACGGGAAAACACTTTCACTCTTAAAGTTAAAGAAAACCTTATCAATTCAGATGCACAAATTGCTAATATTTTTGATGATTTCTTTATAAACATACCTGTGGTAACAACTTCAAATTTAAATTCATCACCAGTGGCGGCACAATCTTTTCTCGAACAACATGTTCCCAAATGTAATGTTTCTTTTAATTTTCAATACATTGACTCTAAAAATATTATTAAAACTTTCAAATCACTAAAAATGAAAAACACAGGTGATTTGTGGGGCATGTCCATAAAGATAATTAAGAATATTATATATTCTATTGCACCCCATCTTGCTGACATATTTAATAACTGTATTGATAAAGGAATCTTTCCTGATCTTATGAAGTATAGTAAGGTTATACCTTTATTTAAATCAGGAAATAAATAGGACCCCAGTAACTATCGACCAATTTCTATACTACCAGCACTTAGTAAGATTTATGAAAAAATTATTCTCGAACAGTTAGTGGAATACTTTAATTTAAATAATCTTTTACATAGTAAGCAATTCGGTTTTACTAAGGGTCGTTCCACTACTGATGCAGGTGTTGCTCTAGTAAAACATATATTTGATGTCTGGGAGGAGTCTCATAATGCTCTTGGAGCTTGAACGGGCAATAAGAACCATCTATAGACTAAGCTCACGAACTTCTCTAAGAAATATTTTTAAAGAAGTTGGTGTTCTTACAGCTGCTTCTCAATATATTTATAATATATATATTAATAGTTTTTGTGCGTTGCAATATTAACTCATTCACTAAACACGGTGACGTACACAATTTCAATACTAGAAATAAGTCAAAACTTATGATGCCCCTGTTCAGGTTACAGAAGGTTCTCGGCTCTTTCTTGGGGCAAGGTATACACTATTATAATTAAATACCAAGTACTGTACTAGAATTACCTTTAGATAGGTTTAAAAATCATGTAAAATCTTGTTTACTTAAGAAAGGTTATTATACAGTTAAGGAATATTTAGAAGACAAAACAGCCTGGTAATGATAAAATAATCACATTATATTTTGAAGTCCATTTTCTTTGTAACCAACTAATTTTACCCTGGTATGATAGCCTTTTATCAGCAGTGTCTTACAGACAATAGGTACCTACTCAAAACTTTGTTGCTCGAGTGTGTCATGCTCTCTCAAAGTGTCTCTGCGGTGGTGGCATGTGCGTCGGGTCGTTACGTTCCCTAAAACATGGTTGAGCGAAGCGATGGCTGATTCACATGTCATACTCGTGAACGGGTGCCGCCTGTGGAGGCTGGTCTGCTCTTGCTAACTTATTTTTATTATTAGTGTATTAGTAGTAGTAGTCTTACTTTTATTTTTCTGTACTGTAAGACATTGATTAAATTGATTATTTTATATTGATGAATACCTGAACTTTTTATTTTTATGTCCTTGTAGTTGTTTTATGTTTTTATTATTGTAATGGAAAGTGCCCTTCTATGATAGGGAGGGCATTTTTCTTGCCGGTTCTTCTCAGTACAAGGCTCCCGCCCCATAGTTAGACTTACGAACCGATGGCATAATGACATTCATAAGTGCTGTAATCTAAACATGGCCTAACCTGAATAAATGATCTTGACTCTTGAATCTTGAATCTTGAAGTATGTCGCTATTGGGCGTTATTGTTGTCGTCGCGAACGATGTTTTATGCAGTTTTGTATTAGAATTTAAACATGAATTATCTTCGTATGTGAAAAAGTTTCTTTAGGGTTTTTGAAAGTAGACCCCTACTAAGCATCTCCGTTATTAATAACACAACACTTACACACGGCGTCAGATCAACCTACCCAAAACTGTCAAATTTCTACAATCATTTTGAACTTTACCGTTTGGTTCTAAGGATGAATATTCATGGAAGAAATTTGACAGTTTAAGTTAGGTTGATCTGACGCCGTGTGTACATGATTCACGACACTGCCATAGTCCATGTATTACCAAATAGCAACTGCACTTGTACTCAGAATGATAGTAGGTGAGCCCTTCGCCGCTCTGTGCTGTTGGATGTATGTGCAGTCTTTTATCATATCTTAGTGGAGCCTCCAGAGGTCTTCCTCTCGCAGCAGCACGTCGACCCATTGGGATCTTTTGTGCAAAAATGTGCAGTCTTTAGTCTTCTCTCCTTTTACGACACATAATGGGTTGGTAGTATTCTATAGTGAGCTGCTGTGCCACCCGGCTCTCAAACACAACGCAACGCAATTATAGCTAGGTACTGTTTTTTTTCTCCTAAATAATGGCTTCGTGCGATTAGCACATTTAGCCAGTGACAAGTTTTTAATAGTATTTTTTTTTACATTAAGTGGATGATAATGAGTGATCATGAATGTTTAATGGTAAATGATTTTCCCTCAGACCCCTCGAGACTCAATAAAACTGTGGGACTTTATTGAGGTCTCACACGGACTTCTTGAGAGAATTTGAAAAGTGATGTTGCACTGTTTTGTTTTATTTGCTAACACTCATGCACGTTCACGAACACTTAACAGTAAATAATCCACCGTTATTTCACATTGATATTCGACAAACACACAAATTATAGAAAATAATACTATACTGCAGACATGACACTTCACTTTCCCGCCAAGAAGTCTCAATGCTACTGTTTTTGATAAATGAAACTATTTTTTGCTTTTTCAGCGTCCATATGGTGAATTGTGCTGTAACCGGTGCTATTAGGATCACTCAAAGTTTGTTCGGCAATCACTCCGTGCGGTGGATTTCAGCCATTTTTTGGATGGGATATGTCGAGGTAAGCTGGTTGTTTCGTAAATACAGGTCACAATCCACAGAAATAGATCTTTTCAGTCATTTTTTGGATGGGATATGTCGAGGTAAGCTAGCTGTTTCGTAAATACAGGTTACAATCCACAGAAATAGATCTAAACAGAAGCCGCATGTTAGCTCCATTATATGAAAACCAAGCGTGTCACTTTTTTCTGTGTCAATTTTATAACAATATTACTTACCGAAAGTAAAATTGTTGATTATCTCAACCGAGATAATTCATAAATTTATAAAACTGTACAAAAAAAGTTACCAACCTTTCTTGTACAGTTTTTACAGTTCGATTAGACGCAAGTAGAATTTTTAAAATAATTTCACGTATGTACCTACGATGCTGACAACGGCTAAATGAAACGCGGTAGAAAGACGGGATTTTACCATCCTTTTGGCACCATTTTGACACGCAAAGTACTTAGATCTATTTCAGTGTCAAAATCCAATTCATTAAAATTTTGGTATATCAGTGTTGTAGAGATATTTTTCTACTTTTATTTCGTTAAATTATATCACACATAAATCGGCCTTTTTCACACACACACATGATATTTTATATATTGTGTTTTTTGTTTTCTTCTTAGAAGTCTAATCTGTGTATTTATACAGAACTAAACTTGATGTTGTTTTTAATCACGATAGAATGGTATACTTTAAATGGTCTGGTGCTATAAAATATAGGCAGGTTACTGCCCTGCTTAGACACCAGTCTCCTACTTACAGACAGTTAAATAACTAGCTTAAGATAATTATTTCTGTATATTAATTGCCAGTGGAGCGAAAATAAGTATTTTTTATTTTGTTACAGTCTGACCTGACAGCGACGATATTTGGAGTGGACTACTCGGAAAAGTTCAACAACTTCTTTCAATCAACATTCCCGGATCTTCTGAGGGCAGACGAGGTATTTTATTATTATGATAAAGTTATTTAAACGTATGAAGTATAATAACCTCACAAAATTTTTGAGGATCCAAATCTGTAATCGAAATGTTATTTTTTAAATGTTGTTGTTAATAGGAAATAACCTAACTCGATCAAAATGTATGGAGCGGCTCATACGTTTTACGCTTTTAATGGTTCCATAGTAATAATTATGTACAACAAGCGGCCGCTCGCGGTTTTACCCGCGTGGTTCCCGTTCCCGTGGCAATATCGAGATAAAAAGTATTATATGTGTTAATCCAGGTTATGAACTATCTGTATGCCGAATTTCATCCAAATCCATTTATCAGTTTTTACGTGAAAGAGTAACAAACATCCATCCATACGTTCCCGTGGGAATATCGAGATAAAAAGTATCCTTTGTGTTATTCCAGGTTATAAACTCGAATTTCATCCAAATTCATTCAGTAGTTTTTACGTGAAAGAGTAACAAATATCCATACATACAAACTTTCGCGTTTATAATATTAGTATGACGGGCAAAGACTATTCTCATAGTTTTTGTCTTAATTTACAGTAAGGAGTGTTTTCAACATTTAATGTACATAATTCAAATGGGAAGCTTTTATTTTATGGATGAATAAAAGTCTTACTATATAATGCATATACAAAGAAGTAAAGTACAGCCTGAATACTGTCGCGCTGTAGGGCAAAGGCATCCGTCATTGAAATCAAGTGATCGCTACAATAAATGGGTTGTGACATAGGAGGGTATACGCATTTCGGTTTCGTATACAATCTTCTATGTCGACATTTTTAAAGACCAATAAGCCAGTTTTTATGACACTTTGCATGCTAAAGTAAAATACATCTAAATAATTTATTGAAAACATTTTTAAAAAACGTTTATTTGGCTGAGTTATTGCGATTTAAAGTCCACTATAGAAAGTTAACTCAGCCAAATCAGTTTGTTGTAAACATTTTTAAAAAACGTTTATTTTTCTGAGTTAACTTTCTATAGTGGACTCTAAATCGCAATAACGTTTTTTAAAAATGTTTACAACAAACTGATTAGATCTCTATATTTTACTTCAGCATGCCGAGTTTCACCAAAATTGACTTACTGGTTTTTAAAAATGTCAACTTCGAAATTTGTATGGGAAACCGAAATGCATAAACCCTTTAAAATCATCCATCACGCTTGCCGAATGCGGGTTGGTGATTACAAATCCGGGCTATGCATCGAACAATTCGAAACTCACTTTGCCTCTGCCATCTGGAAACTGAACCCGGGAACCTTCGGAGTTTAGCCGAGCGCTATAATATATATATACATTTGTAATGTAATTACAACAGGCTTGTGTCCACTAAGAATAGATAGGGTGGATTGGTGTTTCTAATAATCAATTATGATTTATAGAAACAAAATATCAAAAATTATTATTCAAAAAAATTGGGATTATTAATATTTTTAAAGAAAAAAATCGACAATAATACGCATTCAGTCATATGACATTAAACGGAAATGAAAAGCCGTGACGTCGCGCCGTGCCAAATGTCATTTTATTGTTGTGACATTCTATAGAACAAGCCTCGAACGAAACAGATGTTTGGCACGGCGTGACGTCATTCACTCAACATTGCGATCTTGAGCGTTTTTTCGGTAAATTTAAATCGGAATATAAAATACAAAATAAATATTTTAAATTATAGATTTTTTTTAAATTAATAATGTTTAGGATAAAATAGGTAAACAGGTATCGTTTTAATATGATTTTGAAATTTAGTTAACTAGCCTATTAAGTATAGTTTTTCATCCAGTTTATTATAAACCACATTGTTATTTTATTTTATGTATGTAACATACATATAAAAACGTCTTTTATCCCCGAAGGGTTAGTCAGAGACTAGGCAATGAGGATCGCAAAAGCAGTCCTCTACCATAGTCCACTTTGCACAAGTGCCCAGCGTGACAGGTGGTGAGCCCCTCACCGTTCAATGCTGTTGGATGTATGTGCAGTCTCTAGTCCGTTAGCCGCCTTTTACGACCCCTAAGGGAAAAGAGGGGGTGATAGTATTCTTTCACGGTTACGCAACACGGTTACTTTAGAAGTAACATCAAATTAATTGTGTAATGTAATTTTGTTATAGTATCCTAATTGTTTTCAGTAATGTAAAAATTATGAACTTACATCTATTTTAATTTTGTATTTATGTGTTTAATTTTTTTCCAGTACAATGTCAATGCGTTTTTCGAACACTTAATGTGGAAGGCGGTTCCTCAATGGTGGACATAAGTTCAACAATTAACTACGCCCTATATCGAGGATGTTTTATATCCAATGTCCATGGATGACCAAAGAAAAGTTATCCAGTCGGTTCTGTTTATCTATTGATTATCAATAAAATACTACTTTGATGCATCACTTACTTATTGATGTTTTATTTTTACCACCTTACGTACTATCTGGGCTGTATCCAAATTGGCTCACATTAAACTATTAATGACATTTTTTGTTTTCCTACCGATTTTTGTTCGTTCATATAATAACTATTTACTCTCTATAATTTGTTTGTTTATAATTTATTTATTACTAAGTAATATCGGAACTCATAATAGACAGTATTTTTTAAAATAATACTATAATAATACTTAATATATTATAACCTACCTATTACTAAAAATCTCTTTAATATCATAATTTATTTTTCATAAATTGTTTCCTTTATAACATACTTATTATCTTAATTTTCTTATTATTAATGGCATTACTAACAAAATGTTTGAACTCATAATATTTCGCAAAGATACTACTAAGTAATTTATTTATAAGAAAAAACAAAAGTAACATCTAATATTAAAATTACAATATTTACAACTTAAAAAGATAAATAGAAAACTATAAATAAAAGAATTCACGAAGATCATCGCAATCAAGCAGAGTACCCAAAATAACATAGTACTCATAATATTGTTTTTATTACATTATACACTTTCGATTAAAAATATGGGGGTTCGGGGGGCACGTGGACCCCCTCCGTTATTTGTCAAAAGTCTAACCTATCCTAACTGCCAGAACTCTTTGATTATATACATGTCTAAATAGACCCTGGCCGTACGTAAAACGTAGAAAAATTTATAGTCCAATATTGGCCTATCGCGCAATCCTGGCGGTCAGTGTCATTGTGCCATCAAGCAGTATTTACCTCTCGCGTTTCGGTGAAGTTGTTCGCAAAATGACCGTTTGCTTAGTGAAATTCTGTCGAAACTACAAAGGAAAAATCTTTTCGAAAAGGAAAGCCACGTTTCATCTGTAAGTATCGATAAATTTTAATGAAAATTTAAAGTTTAACAATAATAACGGCTATGTATGCGTAGTGTTGCTGGTATCAAAATGTAGAATTCCCATTATTGGTGGCAGAATATAAAAGGACGTTTAAATATAATAAGTATGATAAAAAATACTTAGTCTTGTAAGTTAGTATTTATACATGGTCTTGTTGTAAATAAAGTAAATACATTAAATATAATTATAATTAGAACGCTCTTAAAGTTTTTCTTTTTTTTAAACTTATGTCTGATTTATAAGAGCGTGAATAAATGTCACGGTTCCTATTCGATGCCGAATGTTTGTAAACATATTACTGTCATTTGTGCAAATGTTTAGTTTCACTAGGATTTTTACTGTTTTTGAAAGAAAGACACAATAGTTAACTGTTTTCTTGTGAATGTCTCTCAAGAAAAAGTAAAATCCTACTGCAACTAGGTATAACAGTAATCTGTTTACAAACATTCGTCATCGAATTTGGGTGGAGTATAATAATAATAAAATAAATAACATTTATATAATAAAACAAGAAAAAATATAAAACCTACTGTAATATTTTATAATACTATTATTATAAATTGTTATTGTGGTATGGTATCGATATTCGAAATGAATAAAAAAAATATTATGTTTGAAATGGAATGTAAGTACGTAAGTATTTATGTAAGAAGTGTGTGTTTAAGTATATGTATGTAGGAGATAGTAGTATGTATGCTTCAGAGCTCGATAGCGCATCGGCTAGCACGTTCGGCTTGCGATCTTGCTCGCTAAGCAACTTTCACAATGCCGGGTCACTAGATGGGTAAAAAAATTTAAAACATCTGGAGCTCCTCCGTGCTTCTAAAGGCACGCTAAGCCGTTGGTCCCGTTTGTTGTCGTAAGATGACAGTTGTTAAAACCCACCAACACGCATTGAACCAGCGTGGTGGGTTATGGCCCAATATCCCCACGTGCTATCTCCACGTGGGTAGCCTGCGCCCAGCGACGTTTATAGGCTGATGATAATAATGACGATGTTTGAGAAAGTGCGGGTGTATGTTTTTGCCCCTAAAAGGTCAATATTTCTCGTCTCATGTAAACTATTTGGACACAGATATTGATGAGCAGTCATCACATTATGAAACCTTTACAACTGTTCGACCACAAAGCAAACATTTTAATTTTCAGATTTCCAACTGATCCGGTAGAAAGAAGTCGTTGTCGAAATATTTAACTATAAGGTTTCAACATAATAAGAATTTAGGGAACATGAAAAATGATGTAACATCCAAACGAAAGTTATTTAAGAAACAAATTCAAAGAGAACGCCGTTAATTGTTTTGATTTTAATTTAAAATATTTAAATTTTTAATTAAAAAATCAATTTTGATTAAGTATTAAATGTAAATCATCCTGCCTGTTGCTTCTATTTCGTCCCTATTACAAACATATCACACGCATGCAGGCGCATTATTAGCGCATTATTTTATTGTACTCGCCCTCGCCTTCAATCATCCGTTTCTTCTAAACACACCAGCTTCTTTTGTGCGTTATACCTACATATACGATAGACATAACTAATTTAAAAAGTTATGTTATGTTATGAATCATTTTAAAATTGAATTGTGCTTATATATTTTTCCCTACTTTATCGGAAATTAGGCATTCGCTGGCAATCATTCGCGCTAGTGTCAGTCACACGCTGCTGTCACGCACACTTCAAACTCAATACAAAAACCGGGCGGATTTTGAGAAGCGTTTGTACCGCGATGCTCCGTCTAGACATGTACGAGTATATATATAGTCAAAGCCAGAACTATACAGCCGCGCTAACGATAAGTACAATAACTAGATTTTGGTCGATTTTAAGTTATCTAATGTATATTCGGAATCAGGGAATTGAGATCTATAACTATGTCTAAGAAACTTTTCATGAATCTTTCAGGAACCTGATTTTTTAGTAAGTAATATTGCTATAACTAAGACTTCATTACATTTTTACTAACCAATAAACAATAATCATAATTGTGGTGTCATCAGTTTTGAACTATGCATACATTGCTAATCCTAAGTACAATAACTATTAGTTGTTCCACTTATATTTAGTAGGATTTTCAATCAAAGTCAAAGTCAAATCATTTATTCAATGTAAACCTTTACAGGCAATTATTGACGTCAATACTAAACTTACTTGTAGTTAAGACGAACTATATAGTCTGTGCCAGACAAACGCTCATCACTACCCCCAGTACCACTGCAAGCCGAAACAGGATCGCGTCGAACCGAAATATAAGCCGTTGCGATAGAATTCTGTGTAAACCAACGTATCCTGGTACGAGAAAAAAATTGCGGGCAAGTGTCTCTCTCGTAGCGACACAAACGGCTAAAACTTATAATTCATCGATTTTCGGGATGAAAGGTGAAGAATAATAACTCATAATGAATTGTTAACTTAAGTTAACACTTTAAGGAATAACTATGATTTACAATTGATCTACAATCGTATTATTACTCGATTGATTTACAATCGTATTGATATTGTGGTAAGTAATAGAAATTGGAAATAACTGAGTTTTTGAAGTAAAAAAAAAAGTAACGACTGAAATTGGTTTTGGAAAACATTAGTAATAAGGTTGACATTTTTAATCATTCAAAATATCCTATTTTTATAAAAACATAAGACGTATAAAAAACGTCAAAGATTAATACATTAATTTGTGTGTTTTAAAATTGTTCCGTTTTTCGTCTTGGTACAAGCACAGAATAACTAATAGTACTACCATACAGATGGTTCACTCACTAACGACTTTCACGCGAAATTGAAACTTATTGTGTGACCCAAGCGTTCATATTCCGATAAGCAACGCTGACTCGATATCGTATTTGTTAACTAGTCATAAATACAAATATGTTTTGAGTTATTGCACTTATGATTAGTGTATCCCAATCATTTCCTGAGATAAATACTCTGCCGCGCTAACGAAGAGTACCTACGAACGCGAATTTGCCGCTTCCGAGAAAAACGCGCTCATTTTGAACTATGTTTTTCTTGTATCTCATGAACTACTGAACTTGTATCTACCTACATGAAACTTGTACCAATTGAAAGAAGAACAAATAAAGAGCCAGTTCTAAATATAAGTACAAACATTGTATATTTAAAGCTTACGGCCTGAAATAGTGTTCATAATTAGGAATGTTTAAATGATCAAACTGTTTTTAGAAGTTTAATCAATAAAACAAGACAGATAACATTATTTCACAAAAATCTTTATAAAGTTTACATTTTTTTTTTACGGGTAACGGGTAAGCGCTTGGCCTTCATCTCACCTGATGGTAAGTGACGATAAGGCCGAAGGTAAGGAAGCGCGCTTCACCCGGAATCCTCAACCACTGAGGAACTGGCTATCTTATCTCTAACTGTCGGAACACAACTATGCTATAAACATCGTTGTTATGGCAACAGACTTAGATAAGATGGTGGTAGCTAGCCAGGCGGACTTAACAGTCCTACCACCAACCAAACCGAGTACACAAAGATGTACCCCCCGCTGGGAATCGACCCCGGGACCTCTGGGTCTGAAACCGGTGGCTTAGCCACTAGACCACGGAGGCGGTTAAAACATTAAAACTAGTTATTCAGATATCCTTGCAAAAGTCTTATAAAAAGTAGGTAGGTAAGAATATTTAATGTTTTATACTTATACTTTTATTTACTAACAATAATATTGTTTATATAATCACAGCATAATTGGGCATATTTGTGAAAACATACTTATAAAATTTAAAAGGCACAATGTACGTCGTTCAAAATAAGATAGTTAAAAAAATTATAAAAGTTTCATGACGAGTATCCCCCGGCATGCAAGCAAGCATGCACTATGCAAGCAAGCATGCAGCATGCAAGCAGACATGCAGATAAAGATAAGATAAACTATACTTTATTGTACACCACAGACAACATACAAAAGGACAAACACATAGTACATACAATTGGCGGCCTTATTGCTAAACAGCAATTTCTTCCAGGCAACCATGTTGGACTGGATAGAAGAAATAGTTACCAAATGAAAGGGCAGTCATGGTGTATAAATAGATAAAGCTGTCCAGAGATTGTGCATGCTTTATTTCTGTCGGCAATGCATTCCACAGACGGGCAACTTGAATAGTGAAAATCTATTGGAATGCATTGGTAGCGCCAAACTCAGGTTCCCCGATGATCTCAATACACGATAATGCGTGTCATTAAGGAAACTAAAGCGTTCCTTGAGATAAGGTGGAGAAAAGGGATTGAGCAGAATACTGTAAAGTAGGGAGACAATATGTAAATTCCGGCGAAGGCGAATTGGCAACCATTTGAGCTTAGTACGAAATTCGGATACGTGATCATATTTGCGTAGTCCAAATATGAATCTAATGCTAAAGTTCTGAAGACGCTCAAGCTTATTCAGTTGCTCTTCAGTAAGGTCTAGATAGCTGACGTCGGCATAGTCCAAGACGGGTGGAAGAAGATCCGGATTCGGCTGCAGCAAACATTTTCCGACTCACCTGTTGTAACTGCGGTCCCCAAATTAAATTTTTGTCAAACAACACGTCCAGGTTTTTAACACTGTCACAAGGAGATAAAGCGACGCCATTTAAAATAATTGCCGGTAAATACGAACAGTCAATTCTGCGTGTCATTGTGGAACTGCCTATGACGATGATTTGAGTTTTCAAGGGATTAACTCTCAAACCATATGCCATACTCCACTCGCAAATCAAGCCCAAGTCGTTATTAATGATGTTTTAATTGCCTGAGGAAGCTGGTCAACAGAAGCTTGAGTGTAATTTTGTAAATCATCTGCATAAAGGCCGTAGGACGAAACAAATTTAGATGAAATGGAATTGATAAAAATAGCGAAAAGTAAAGAAGATAAAACGCCACCCCGCGGCACCCCAGCACAAATGTCACACCAATGGACAAGGAATCCTCAATGCGAATCCACTGCCGGCATCCAGACAGGTAACTATGAAGCCAGTGAATCACCGCTGGAGATATGTTAATAGAGCAGAGTATGCCAAGCAGTACATCGTAGTCGACAGAGTTAAAAGCATTGCTAAAATCTAGCAAAGCAAGAACTGCTACTTTACCTTTTTGCATGCCTGACCTGATATCGTCAGTGATATTCACTAGTGCTGTTGTCGTACTGTGACCTGTACGAAAACCTGATTGGATTGTATGGATTAAGAAGTCGGTTTTTAAGGAGAAAGGTGGATGATTGGGTATGTACAAGGCGTTCCAGAATTTTCGAAAGGAATGGTAGAATTGGCCTATAGTCCGAGAAGGATAACGGTTTTGAGTTTTTGGGAAGTGGAGTGACTTGAGCATCTTTCCAAGCGCATGGAAAGACACCTGAATCGATGGAGTTGTTGAGGATGTGGAAGATAATGGTAAGGATTTCGTCAAGTATGAGAATAATCATTTTGCGACTGACACAGTCGTTACCAACAGCAGTGGAGGTTATTGTCATAATGCTCTTCTTAACATCACAGTCGGTGAATTGACGAAAAGAAAATGACGACCCAGCTAGCAAAATACCCTTAGAAACGAAAGCTTTTAAGAGCTATGTCCTTAAATAAATTGTATATACGTTCTGATTAAGATAGAGACTCTAATAATGGCATATCATAAGTCTATTTAAGCTATAAGAGCATATATACTTGTAAAAAATACTTTTAGAAGTATATAAGAAAACGAGAAATGACATCAATAAGACCAGTAGTGTTATAAACGCACTCTGTAAGCCTAATTCTTAATTAACACTTATACATGCACTATGTAAGTCCACTTAATCTTAAAAGTGACTTATCAAAGTATTTTATTAAATATCGGCTGTTACACTTATAACTTATTCTTACAGACGTATATAAGCAAACTTTATATAATGTTTATTAGAGCAATAGTATTATACACGCACTTTATAAGCTTAATTGCCCTTGAGTCTTAATTAACACTTATACATGCACTTTGTAAGACCACTCAATCTTAGAAGTGACTTTACTAAGTGTTTTGTTAGATATCGTCTGTTACTTATAACTTATTCTCAAAGATGTATATAAGCTTACTTTATAAAACATTTGTAAGAACAGTAGTATTATATGCGCACTTTATAAGCCTAATTACCCTTGATTCTTAATAAACTCTTAAGAATGCATTTTGTAAGATCACTCGATCTTAGAAGTGACTATTGTAAAAGATAGTATAGAGTACTAGCACGTCAAATGTCTTAGAAACTAGATAATTGCAATTAGAATTCTAAATAACACGTATGATCAAAAATATATGAAAACAAATATTAATATTTATTTATTTAATGAATAAAAATATTATTACAGAATAATATTTATTTTACCTGAGCACGGCAAGCTTCGAGGTGGGACTTACAATGAATCGGTCAAAAACGCAAGTAATGACCAACAGCATAAAACGCAGGGTTGAGGTAGATGGGCAAGAGATACACTATGTCGATGAATACATCTACTTGGCGAGTTAGTTTCATTTAAAAACAGGCAAGAAAAGGAAATCGATCGCCGCATCGAAAACGCCTGGAAAAGCTACTGGTCCATGAAGAAGCTGATGAAGGGAGATCTTCCCATCTCCCTGAAGCGCAAACTCATTGACATGTGCAATTGTGCATCTTGCCCATCTTAACCTACGGTGCTCAAACCTGGTCACTGACCGATTCGCAGAAGTTTCGTCTTGGGGTTTGCCAACGAGCAATGGAGCGCAGCATCTTAGGGGTAAAGCGAACTGACAGAGTGCGTAATAGTGACCTGCGTTCTACAACGGGCTTAACCGACGTAGGCTACAAAGCTGCCAAGCTCAAATGGGATTGGGCTCGTCACGTAAGCCGCATGCATCACGACCGCTGGGCAAGGATCACTACGCAATGGGTCCCTGGAGATGGACAACGCCGCCGAGGTCGGCCTATAAAGAGATGGCGTGACGATCTGGCCGCACACCAGACTGACTGGCATGAGGTGGCTCAGGATAGAGATGGATGGAGGGACTTGGGGGAGGCCTTTGCCCAGCATTGGGACAGTATAGGCTAGCAAAAAAAAATTATTTAATAAAGACACAAAACATACTGTTTTATAACAGCCAAAACAAATTACAATAAATAATTAAGACTAAATAAGTACTGGACGGTAAACAAAACTATGATGACCTAAGTGGTCGAGTGGATGATCTTTCACCGACCCCCAAGCAGAGCGGATCGTAAAACACGAGTTCCGACAGTCGTTTTGGTGGGGTTTTCGTGAGCTACAGTAAAGTGCTATACGTTAAAAGTTGCTTCTCACCGAGACGCACACGCCGGTGGTTTTTGTTTTGTGGAAAGTGAAAGTACTGTTGAGTTATTGAGAGAAATGTAAAAAGTCGACACGTGGTCGCAAAATTTATAAGTGTTTTTGTGTTACAACTCGGTCAATTCTTGTGACGCGTGGGGTTGACGCACGTCGAAAGTTGCGCCCCCACGCCTTCTATACAAGAAAGCAAACTGCAGATTTTTTCCGGCCGGATTTTTTTTGTGGCTCAAGAGTTATGTAATTTTTTATACAGAAAAATACATAACCTCTCACAACGAGGTCGGAGACCCGGAGGTGTGCGGCGACTTTTGGCGGTGCGAGCAGGAGGGGGCAAGCCGGGCGAATCAGCCGACACTTTGAGCAGCGTGGGCAGACGTATACAAGTTAAGATTTTTAAAGTTAAAGTTTCAAAATTATTTTTTTATTATTTAGAATTATTAACACTACACAATTAGAAGAAACACTATACAAATACACAGAAGCAATCACACAAGCATGCACACTACACATTCCAGCGAAGAGGGAAAAACAGAAACTTACCATCCCATGGTGGTCTGATGACGTGTAGCCGCGATGAAGAGGAGAATCCGCTGTGCCGCGCCGGTCCGACGAGAGAGATTGGTGCAGGAATACCTGAAAGAAAAGGAAAAGTATCACAAAGCTGCAAAAAAAGCCCAGACCGCCAGCTGGAAAGGATTCTGCCAAACACAGGAGAAGGAAACGGTCTGTGACGGAATTTACCGCGTTATAAAAAACACCCAAAGAAGAAAAGAGGATCTGCTCTGAAGAAGGAAGGTGTTATGCTTGGGCCGGAGGTATCAGTGCACTACATCGCAGAGAGATTCTACCCTGAGGACAGAGAAGATGAGGACTCGGACGAACACCGGAGGGTACGGGAGTTGGCGCGGGTGGTTAATAGCAGAGACCAGAATGAAAGTTATGACCCTGAGTTTGCTCTGCATGAATTGATAGGAATTATTAAAACGTTCAACTCAAAAAAGGCCCCAGGGGATGACGGATTTACTGCAGATATTTGTAGCAGAGCCATAGCACGCCATCCGCAAATTTTCCTGGCCATTGTTAATAAGTGTCTGGAGTTGGGACATTTCCCGGAAAGGTGGAAAAGAGCAGTTGTGGTAGTCTTGCGCAAACCCGGGAGGGAGGACTATACAAACGTCAAGTCGTATAGACTCATAGGACTCCTCCCGGTTTTTGACAAGATTTACGAGAAGCTCTTAATCAATAGGATAAAGTGGTATCTGGTCCCAAAGCTTAGTCCACATCAGTATGAGTTCGTGCCCCAAAAGAACACCGAAGACTCCCTTTATATCCTAATGAACCATATAAGAAGTAATTTAAAAAAGAAAAAGATTATTATTATAATATGTTAAGAAAGAAGTTTTCTCGTGGCCATTTGTTAGTTTTACAGTAGCATTCAGAGCGTATTTTTAATAAAAATAACCATTACTTTGAGGAGAAATAAGCTAAAAACGTGAGTCCAATGTGTATTGAATTAATAAGTCGGTAACAAATACGTCCAGCCCAATAGTAGAATATATACAGGGTGTTGTTCTTTTACTGCCTTTGAATTCGTTTATTATTATTATTTTTTTTTTGTCTCCTTTTAATCATCGCGATGCCGACCAAGTCACAAGCCGCGATATTTAGGGAGGCTGCTAAAGCTATACACCAGCTCCTAGAGGTGGGGTCACGGATCATTGCTGGCGACACCACACATTCCATAATGGAATTTAACGTATGTTTCACACAGATACAAGGCGTGAAAGACAAAATGGACGCAGTGTATTATCCATTCTTGACGAGGAGGACCTGGACGAGAAGACCGAGAAGACATACACTGAGAACCACACAAAAGCCTCCGGAGCGTACCTGGGGATACTTATGGCTAGGGAGGAAATCTCAACCTCTTTCACGTCATCCCCAACCCATAGCGCTCAACCTTGTTTCGGCGTCAATACGCCCACAGCCGTCCTCCCCAAGAAAGCGCTGCCCAGGTTCAGCTCAAAAGTGGAGGACTGGCCTTCCTTCATTGCGCTATTTAGGAGTCTGACTGACGACATGGCGACCCTGTCGGACGCAGTCTAGCTCCACTACCTATTCTCAAGTCTCAGCGGTGAGGCATTAAGTATGGTGTCCCACTTAAGGGTCACCAATGAGAATTTTGCCGTGGCCATGGACATCCTTACCAAGCGGTACGAGAACCGCCGGGTTCTCATTGATAGTTTTGTGGACATCATCCTAGAGCTGCCAAGCATCCATACGCGCTCGAACATCCGCACACTGTTCCTCACTCCGCTCATATCAGCTCAGTGTGCCCTAAACAATTTAGATCTGCCCATAGGAGACGACTACGTGGTTGTGTCAATAGTGGTGCGGAAGCTCAAGGGCGAGCTCCGCACGCTATTTGGACGCAGGCACGGGTCTAGTAACACCCTGCCCACGTTAAGGGACCTTATCTCCTACCTCGAAGAGCACGCGCGCTGTGTGGAGACAGAGTTCTCCAACATAGCCATGGCTCAACCCATTCAGCCCCAGCCCGGCCCTTTTCGTAGCCGCGCGCCTCCTCAGTTGCCCCATCGCACTTATGCTCAGATGGCTCAGCAACAACCCGACCATAACCGTGGCCGCTCCTCAGCTCCATCGCCTCACCGCGCCTATGATTAGCCCGCTCACCAACCGTTCCGCCCAACACAGCAAATGCGTCACTGCCCATCCACCTCCCCGGCTCGCAGTCAGCCCTTCCCCGTCTACTCGGCCTTCCAGCAAAGCTACTCCTCATCATCGTCCTCGTCCTCTTCCTCACGCTCGAAGCCCTACTGTCCCTATTGTGCCACTAAGGCTCATGACGTGCAAATGGTACAATGCCCAGCCAACACAGGGCCGTTAGGACTTTGTTCAGGCACGCGAGCGCTGCCAGCGTTGTCTCGGCCCTCACTACGAGAGCGAGTGCAGGTCAAGGGGGGCATGCAAGGACTGTGGGAGCTCGAACCAACACGCGTCCCTCCATCGACCAGACGACCCAACGCACTCAGCTCATTTGTCGTCAGTACGTATACCTCCACCACAGCTGAGAGAGCACTCGAGGGAGCGTCCCAGACACAGCAGGCGGCACGAACCCGCACATGCTGAACAGGTGCAACCCAGCTCTGCTCACAGAGCCAGCCCGCCCAGGTCCGGTTCGCCAGGACGAACGCCGCCAGCAATTATGACTCTCAACTATCACGGAGCACCCTAGCGAAGAGGTAGATTCAGCCCATGCCCAATTAAACCATGCCCATTTAGTCCATGTCCCTTTTGCCCATGCCCAGTCAACCCATGCCCACACAGCTGATACATACTTAGCTCATACAATCTCGGCTGCTACTGAATCAGCTCACTCGACTTTTATATCGCGTAATTGGCGAACAGCACCTCACATTCGAGGAATTCTCTACACTTTTAGCACGAATCGAAGCTGTCCTCAACTCTAGACCTCTCTGCCCACTTTCGTCTGAGCCTTCAGACTTTGAGCTGCTTACAGCCGGACATTTTATTATAGGCCGCCCACTAACGGCCCTTCCCGAACTATCCGTGGAAGATAGGCCGATCTCCACACGTAGGCGATTCCAGATGGTACAGGCCCTTTCCCAGCGCTTCTGGACGCTGTGTCCTACCTCCACACACTCCAAACCCGCTCCAAATGGTTGTCTCCATCCTCCTCTCCCCGAGTTGGCGAGCTCGTCCTTTTCAATGAGGACAACCTGCCTGCCCTCCAATGGAGACTGGGGCGCATTGCTCGCACCTTGCCTGGGAAGGATGGCGTCGTGCGGGTGGTGGACCTGGACACCGCCAATGGACACCTCCGGAGGCCTGTGTTCAAGATTGCCAGGCTCCCTATGGATGAGCCCACCCTGGGCCCCGGAGGATGTACGCGCGACATGAGCGACATTAGCGCGACGTCTCGTTATAAGCGTATTAAAATACGCCTAGCGTCACCTAGCGGTGTGTCGCTAAGTTGGCGCGCGTCAGGAGTGGGAATCCGACGCGCGCGCGCGCCCCTCTCACTCTGCAAGCAAGCATTCGCTTTATGTGTTACTATATTAACTTGGCTTGCCGAAGCACACAACACCGCCCGCACTTGCCACGGCCCAACGACTAATGCCCGATGCCTCACGAACTGTGACGTATGCGCACGACACAAATATCTGTACACTACATCCCTTTCTTGTTTTGATTTTGAAATTAAAGTTGTTCATCTAATCGACCTTTATTTAGATTCTGTATTTCTGTGTTTTGACTATTAATAATACCCGTACTTAATTTATATGTATATATTAGTTAATATATATTTGTATATATAAATATACATATATCCCGTCATATATTATTTATTTTAATTCTCTTCCATGTCCTTATTCATCATCATCCATCACCATCACCAACATCATCTCCCACATCCTCAACTACTCAATCGATTCAGGTGTCTTTCTTATCATTCCTTTCGAAAATTCTGAAACGTCTTGTCCATACCCAATCATCCACCTTTCTCCTTAAAAACCGATTTCTTAATTCATACAATCCAATCAGGTTTTCATTCAGGCCACAGTACGACAACAGCACTAGTGAATGTCACTGACGATATCAGGTCAGGCATGCAAAGATGCAAATTAGCAGTTCTTGCTTTGCTATATTTTAGCAATACTTTAACTCTGTCGACTACGATGTACTGCTTGGCATACTCCGCTCTATTAACATATCTCCAGCGGTGATTGACTGGTATGAAACCAGTCACCAGTTACCTGTCTGGACGCCGGCAGCGGATTCGCATTGAGGATTTCTTGTCCATTGGTGTGACATTTCTGCTGAGGTGCCGCAGGGTGGCGTTTTATCTTCTTTACTTTTCGCTATTTTATCAATTCCATTTCGTCTAGATTTGTTTCGTCCTACCACCTTTATACAGATGATTTGCAAATTTACTTGAGTGTAAGCTTTAAGCTTCTGTTGACCAGCTTCCTCAGGCCATTAAAACATCATTAACAACGACTTAGGCATGATTTGCGAGTGGAGTATGTCATATGGTTTGAGAGTTAATCCATTGAAAACTCAAATCATCGTCATAGGCAGTTCCACAATGACACAAACACAAATTTTAAAAACATGTAAGTACATAATTTTTACATTATTGAAATCAATTAGGATATAACAAAATTACATTATACAGTTAATTTGATGTTACTTCTAAAGTGACCGTGTCTTGTCTCTCTTCACTTGGATGTCGTAAAAGGTGGCTAACGGACTAAAGACTGCACATACATCCAACAGTATTGAACGGTGATGGGCTCACCACCTTTCACGCTGGGCACATGTGCAGTCGCTATTTGGTGAAAAGTGGACTGTGGTAGAGGACTGCTTTTGCGATCCTCATTGCCTAGTGTCTGACTAAACCATTCGGGGATAATAGTCGTGATTATAGTATGTATGTTTGTACTTCTTATTATGTATTACAGCGCTCGGCTAAAATCCGGAGGGCCCGTGTTTAGTTTCCAGATGGCACAGGCAAAGTGAGTTTCGAATTTTTCGATGCATAGCCCGGATTTGTAATTACCAAACCGCATTTGGCAAGCGTGATTATTTAAGAGGGTTTTTATACGTATTTCGGTTTCCTATACAAATTTCAAAGTTGAAATTTTTAAAAACCAGTAAGGTAATTTTGATTAAACTCGGCATGCTGAATTTTAATGTAGAGAACTAAATAGTTTGTAGAAAACATTTATAAAAAACTTTTATTTATATGAGTTATTGCGATTTTAAACTTTCTATAGTGGACTCTATATCGCAATAACTCAGCCAAATAAACGTTTTTTAAAAATGTTTTCAACAAATTATTTAGATTAGTGTATTTCACTTTAGCATGCAAAGTGTCATAAAAACTGGCTTATTGGTCTTTAAAAATTTCGACTTGGAAGATTGTACGGGAAACCGAAATGCGTATACCCTTTTAAGTCACAACCCATTTATTGTAGCGTTCACTTGATTTCAATGACGGATGTCTTTGCCCTACAGTGCGACAGTATTCAGGCAGTACTTTACTTATTTTTATATGCATTATATAGTAAAGACTTTTAGGCAACCATAACATAAAAGCTTCCCATTTGAATTATGTAAATTAAATGTTTAAAACACTCCTTATTGTAAATTACGACAAAAAGTATAAAATTCTTTGCCTCTCATTGTACATAATTTTTATTTATTTATTTATTTTTATATTATTTTTATATGTGTGTTATTTTTTGTTCCTCTTTCTGTTGACTCTGTCTCTCTTCGCTCTTTCCACTTTTTGGTCCACTGCTTGCGTCCAGCTCATCATGCCGTCATTGTCTAAGTTTGCTGCACCACCTTCTTACGTTGGGAAAAAGCACATGTTCACGAGTTTTGTACACATTTACACTTTGGGGTAAAAAGGGCGATTTTAAGTTAAAGAAAAAAAAATAGATCTAATTTAGAGAAGGAAGTAAGGATGGAAGGAATTAGAGGTATACAAAATTTACTTATAAATAACTTACTATAATCGTGATTGTCAGGACACTAATTATATTTTAGAATTTCTGTGTTTACACCTGTTGCTAATTTAATTTCAATTACTTGTTACAGTCTAACTTGAGAGCAAAGTTCAACGACTTCTTCATAAACACATTGCCGAGACTTATTAGGGAAGATGCGGTATGCGATTTGAATATCATACATTACTACTATGATAAATATTTATTGAATTGTAGGAATCAGGCTTACCATGGTTGTAGTCTCTTTTTCTAATTTGAAACTTGTTTCTTGATGAAAGTCCGGATTTTTATTTAAAGTATGATTATTTTAAAGAAAACGACATGAATATGTAATCGTTATGGTGCATTCATACTACAGTTACTTTTTGTATGTGCTTTTTTCTAGTAAAGAACGAATCAGACGTTGTGGACAACGTCCGACTTCAAGAAATAACAACAAACTTACTTAATTGCTATCATATCGCAAAACGTTACTCGATAATGATCGTCTTGGCACTATAGCAACACGTTGTGGTTACACTACACAGATTTTGCCCGTTAAGCCTCTATTAATGTTGGTTTTTCTAATTTTCAGGACAACGTCAATGAGTTCTTCGAGAACATGATGTGGTTGGCGGTTCCTCAAAGATAGACATAAGTCTCGCCAACCAGCATCGCTCTACGTGATGACGATTTCCAATTCAACGGAGGGCCTTAAAGAAAAGTATGCCTTACAGTTATGTGAATTTAATGAATAATAACAATGACATTCTATACCATTGATTATTAATAACAATGATATTATATGTGTAGATACGTTGTCTGCCATCCGTAATGACTAGAACAAACTCAGGTAATTGCCCGAGTTTCACTCAGTCACACGTCAGTCAGTGTAACGTCAACACGATTTACACGATCGTTACCTTTATAAGTTTTTGATTTGTTAATTTGTTAAAATGCCTTCTTATGTATCCAGAAATTGTAAAAATTATACTGCAACCTTAAGAGACAATAAAAATGTCTTATTTCATTCGTAAGTATTGTAAATATAAATTTAAAATACAATTGAAATGAAACACTTTTTTACGGATTAACTCGCGTTTAATTTACTATTTACCTACATAGTTTTTTTATATTATCCTGACGTTTCGAACCCTTTACAGGGTCCGTGGTCACAGGGAACCTGAGGTGTTTGTCGTCTCATTGGTAGAAGTTATTTGCCTACCGTCAATCATTTTTATATTTAACCGGGTGCGTTCAAGTTTACACAATACGAGCTAACAATATTTTTAGGTCTGGCAATGTTTTGCTGTTGGGGCTGGGATTTGATGACCTGTATGATGGGGTCCCAGGCAGGTGGTAAATTCCAACCATCCTCTCTATTGAAATTACGATGTTTTTAATTTCAATAGCCTCGCGTATCATCCTAGGGATGAATCGTTGTTGCTTGGCGAGTATTTGAGGTTTGTCAAATTTAATGTAATGGTTGGGTCCCTCGAGAGCATGTTCACACACTGCAGACTTTACCAAAAATCCACATACCTGAGGCTCCACTACGTCCGATTGTAAGCCAGATCGACTCACCAACTTACCGTTTAGCCCGGCATGTAGCAAAAATACTTTCCCCACTAAGAGGTAATACAACAGCTTATGTGAAGGATTCTTACCAGTTTGTCAGTGATATTAAAGACCTACATCTTGCTGACAATGAAACCATGGTTAGTTTTGATGTCCAGTCCCTATTTACATGTCTACCAGTACAGGACTGCATTGAAATTACCAAGAAAAGACTAGTTGAACAAAATATGCCCAACGAATATGCAGTACTATTAGAACATTGTCTAACATCTGGCTACCTTTTGTGGAATGAAGTTTACTACTTGCAAATAGAGGGTGTTGCTATGGGGTCCCCTGTATCACCCGTTGTCGCCGATATTTTCATGGAAGACTTCGAGGAGCGGGCCCTAAGCACAGCACCCGTAACCCCAAGGTTCTATAAGCGGTACGTAGATGACACTTTCACTATCTTACCAACTGATAAAGTATCTGCTTTTCTAAGTCATCTTAACTCCATGCATCCTAAAATACAGTTCACAATGGAGTTAGAGGCAGACAATAAGTTAGCTTTCTTGGACACTTTAATCATCAGGAATCCTGACCATAGTTTGAGCCACACTGTGTTTCGTAAAGTAACCCATACAGATAGGTACCTCAATGGTGATTCTCACCACCATCCTAGACAGTTGGCTACTGTAGGGAAATCTTTGTTTCAGAGAGCACGCGGCATCTGTGACACCCAACACCTGGCTGCTGAACTTCAGCATGTCAAGCATGTACTACAGGATAACAAACTACAAGTACCGCGGCTTCGTCACAAAAAACGCAAAAAACCAACCACAGTCGAGCGCCAACCTGCAGTACTTCCATATATGAAAGGCGTCACTGACAAGATTGGTCACGTCTTGAAGCTAGTTTCAATCAATACTTACTTTAAGCCGCCAAAGAAGATCAACCAGTTCTTAAGACCTGTCAAGTGTAATATACCCCTTCAAGATGCAGGCGTGTACAAACTGGACTGCGACTGTGGGCTCTCGTACATCGGGCAAACAAAGAGAAGTGTAGGAACCCGCGTAAAAGAACATATAGCCGACGTCAAGCATAGGTGCGAAAATAAGTCTGCAGTGTGTGAACATGCTCTCGAGGGACCCAACCATTACATCAGATTTGACAAACCTCAAATACTCGCCAAGGAACAACGATTCATCCCTAGGATGATACGCGAGGCTATTGAAATTAAAAAACATCGTAATTTCAATAGAGAGGATGGTTGGAATTTACCAGCTGCCTGGGACCTAATCATACAGGTCATCAAATCCCAGCCCCAACAGCAACACATTGCCAGACCTAAAAATATTGTTAGCTCGTATTGTGTAAACTTGAACGCACCCGGTTAAATATAAAAATTATTGACGGTAGGCAAATAACTTCTAACAATGAGACGACCAACACCTCAGTCTCCCTGTGACCACGGACCCTGTAAAGGGTTCGAAACGTCAGGATAATATAAAAAACTATGTAAATAGTAAATTAAACGCGAGTTAATCCGTAATAAAGTGTTTCATTTCAATGTGTAGTGCTCGCTTAAACCTCAGAAAACAATATTTAAAATACAAATTTTCATTGAGTGATGAATGACATTTGCCATGTTGCCAATCCAATATGCATGAGTGAGGACTATGTTTTCTGTAAGAGTGAAAGAGAAAAACAATGGCGGCCGAGATAGCGCTTAAATTCTATGAGCTTATTGGTCATCTACCAAAAGTCAAAATATTGTCTATCTCTTTTTAACAATAGGCTAATGATATGATTTTCCCTTTCGACGTGTATTACGTCATAGAAAAAATTTCGCCATTTTAAAATGCAATTCATTCACGTTTAACTAGTCTATTTATAAAAGGTCATTGATTTATAAATATTATTTTAACACATCACAACTTTGTTTGATTTTCAATTACCTATAAAGCTGTTAAGTTTGTTATTTTAGATTTAAAATAGTATAACTGTGTGCGGTAAAAGAATACTGCTTCTCGTCCTTGAGTGTCGTAAAAAGCGACTATCGGAATAAAGATTGCACATACATCCAACAGCATAGAGCGGCGATGGGCTCACCACCTGTCATGCTGAGCACATGTGCAGTCGCTATTTGATAAAAAGTGGACTACGGCAGAGGACTGCTGTTGTGGTCCTCATTGCCTAGTCTCTGACTAACCCTTCGGTGATAATAGTTGTGATTATAATGTAGGTAAGTATGTATGTAAAATTGTTTGTGCCTGAGAAGTACTGCAACAGTTATAATTATCTATTTTAGTAAACCAGCTTTTGTTTTGTCATCACGAATCAATTAGGAACCTCTGATAGCCAATACTGAACTATAGCGAACGTTTTAGCCGCCGGTCGTCGGTATATAGCTCTACGGAGTAGATTATATAATTTAAAATAAACAGTTGTCATTCTCTCTTTTCTTATCTCTTATTGTTGTAATACAACAATAAGACTAGAGAGAAGGACAACATGTAGGGGGATTATGTAGGCTCAGTCATTACGCTATGCTGGCCTTGCCTCGGCTGCCTCGAGTGCTCTTTCCTACAGAACCTTTCTTGTGAGCATCTGGATGTATTTTTATACATGAATAGTGAAACCAGATGCATCTAGGGGATCTTGCCAGCAGTATGCAACGAAAAGTTGCCAGCAGTATGCAACGAAAAGTTTACTGGTGCGCGGCTAGTTCATTCAGGGCAACTTCTAAAATGCCGGGAACCGGTATGTGTGACTATTTGTATATTAAAATTTCTCACCTCCTCCACGCTTTAGCAAGCCGTTGATGTTGGCTGTTGTCGTAAAATAGCACTCGTTAACAGCTTTGCTGCGTTAGATTTTCTTAGAACTTTCAGATAGTGCGTTGGAGACCTATTATGACTCGTAGTTAAGCTTAATTTCTGTGCGTATGAGACCTTATCGATCCCATAAAAATACGTATTTGTAAATCCTTTATACTTTACTGAAAAACAAGAGTATCGGTTTGTAAATATCCTGAGGTGTAAATAACAAGTTACTCTATCCTAATATAGGTTCGCACAAAATTCTGACAAATGTTTAAAGAGTAAATACAAAAATAATTTAGGGTATCGTTTCCATCTCACAACGCAAGAAATAATGACATAAATTATATAACAATTAGTGATGGGAATAGAGTGAAATAGCAGTTATCAATTACATGATTTTATTAAAAAAATTACACAAAATGTCTTTCATTGAAGCATGGCAGGCACATTGTTTGGTTTTGCTTTGCATCGACTTCACAAAATAATTTTTTTTTTTTGGTTTATTATCAACATTTTCTAAATCAGATAAATCACTTTACACTCGATAATGGAGGACATATATAAATATCTTCTGTGATTTTAACTCTGTCCGACGGTACACTACTCTGTAGCTCTTTTTTTTTACCACCCTTTTGTAATTTAACTTTATTGCGTCATCACAATCACTCGCGGAATCATATATTTGTAGGTTTAACTGTCTTCTACAACTTTTTGTATGATTCATTGTTACTTTTGCGCGAAATACTTAACTGCGAGTCCTCACGTTAAAACTTGTCGCGCAACACTAAACCTAGGCGAGCGGCGCCCGCGCCGCCCGCGCACCGCTCCTTGCGTCTACGAGGCCTACAAATGAGGAGATACATAATATCTCCTGTCGCACAGAGTTAATCTAATTTCAACTCAGTGCGTTAGGGACCTAATCGATCTCCAATACATTTTATTGTGAAAATCAGTTACCATTCTAGTGAGAGCTACAAATATATATTTGTCTTTTTCCTACGCTTAGAAATAAAGGTGTAGTAGCTTCCCGCACAGAGCGAGAGAACAGGATTTTGAACCCCGCACAGGCTGAAAGTTACGTAGGAGATTCTTTATACACCCTAACGCAAGGAACGTGTTAAAACCAACAAATATGCATTGAACCACATGATAGATTATAGCCTAATCTCTCTATGTACCTACTTAATTGTTTATGGGTAATTCAATTCAATTTTCAATTCAAAGTTTATTTCAGAGTAAGTCCATATAGGGTTAGTTACAAAGGTACTTAATTCTATAGGTTAGTAAACAATAATATAATTACACAAAATTAAGTAAAATTTTAAACACTGAAAAAAGACGACAACCTCAGGCGGGAATCGAACCACGCACCTTCCGCATTCCGGGCGGCTGCCTTAACCACTTGGCTACCGAGGTCTGGCTTTCAACCGTCGAAATTTGTCAGTGCTTGATGCTTATGTTTTTTAGCATCTAGCGTCTTTTTTCAGTGTTTAAAAATTTTACTTAGGTATATTTAAGCGTTAATAAAACGCTAAAATATAAAACATTAATACACAAAATTACTTAGGTACTTAAATAAAATACAATTACTTAAATAAAAATAAATATTACAACACATTTGCAAATAGACTGTGCGACAGTGCTAGGGCTACTTGGCTGCGTGCAGGCGCACCCAGCGCGCGAGCATCGGACAGTGCACTCAGGATGCCGTTGGGGCTCGCGCAAGCGCTGTAGCATGGATGCGCACCGTTTTCTTATAATGGCATGGAAGCCGTAGGTCTGCGCGTCCGTGAACATGTCTGATGCGCTACAAAAGCGCGGCAGCCCCATCAGCACCCTGAACGCATTGTTGTATTGGACGCGCGAGTCGCTGTATGCCCTCTGCGTGAACTCCACCCAAAGGCTGCAGGTGTAAAAGGATTGGCAGTAAGCCTTAAAAAGCGTCACCTTAACCTGCCTAGTACACCGTGCAAACACGCCGGCGATCATGTTGCATCGGACAGCAAGCGACCTGCGCTCCCTTTCTAAGTCTACGTTGTCACGTAAGTCTACTGTGACCCAGTGACCCAGGTATTTAAATTTGTAGACTCTGTTTAGTTGAGATCCACAAAGTGTGACTGGTGGCACAACGGAGTAAGTTTTTATATCGGCCTTAAAAACCATCATCTCACTTTTTGCAACGTTGTACCTGAGTCCATGGGCCGCCGCGTAGTCTTCACATATATTTAGCAGCCGTTTCAGTGCCCTGATCGAGGGGCTCAGCAGCACCATGTCATCGGCATAGCTGATATTATTGACACAGACACCGTCAACATGGCATCCAACTTTGGTGCTGCTGAGCTCTTCGATCAATCCGTTTACATACTCGTATACATTAAACAAGGTAAGCTGCAAGGTTCAAGCCCAGCAATGGAACGTTTATAGGTGATGTAATAAAGCGGTAGGTGTAAGCGCACATTACTTGTAATCCTAGATCACCTCTGGGTTACTGGTTTTCTAACTGAAGGCAACATATTTAAGTTGGTTATAGCTAACCACGCAGACAGGGATATCTGATGTAATGGTTGGACATTGAGATGCAGTACTTGCCACCTGCGATAGAAAAACCAGTCGAAGACGTAGTTGTGGAATTTGGTTAACTTTTGAGTTTGACTTAAAAAGTGTTTGACTTTGGAGTCTGCCTTATTCAACAATGTCATCGACCGATTGTTCCTTTGTAAGAAGGGCTGGTATGAGAGTGGTACCTGTTAGTAGTATAGCAGTACTTGGACTGTTAGTGTGGTCACTTACAAGTCTCCTTATCCAGGGCTGTGGGGAATGCAGGTTACCCTACAGATTCGCTAAAGCAAGTCAGAACGTAGAGGTAGCACGGTCTTTACCTCCACCTCGCACCTCTGCCTTCGGTGTCAGAAGATTATTATCGCAACGCATCCTGCGTTGTGATGGTGAAGAAGAAGTGAAATTTTTTAATCTTATTGGGCGTAGTCAGTGTACGGGCTAGCTAGCTCGTACATTGTCCCATCAGCACTTTCCGCCACACGCATTAATTTAGGTCATTACAGACCAGTTCGTCATCGGTAATCAATCACGCCGCGCGTACTCATATTCATATCATTTTAGATCAGTAGTCATTTATCAATATATTATTTATATCAGTTTATCAAGACTTTTACTTCTCTCGGTATTATCATAAAAGGTGTACCCGTAACCCGTACATCTTTTTGGTCCTTCGAGCCGGATCAAAAAGATGTACGGGTTAGTACACCTTTTATGATAATACCGAGAGAAGTAAAAGTCTTGATAAACTGATATAAATAATATATTGATAAATGACTACTGATCTAAAATGAAATGAATATGAGTACGCGCGGCGTGATTGATTACCGATGACGAACTGGTCTGTAATGACCTAAATTAATGCGTGTGGCGGAAAGTGCTGATGGGACAATGTACGAGCTAGCTAGCCCGTACAGTCAGCATGTTGAAACATTTTATGTTAACTTTTATGGGTGAAACCCGAGGCTCTATTTTGGGACCTTTATTGTTTGTTTTGTAATCTGCACAATTTAAAATCTATTTAAATGATATTTGTGTAATCGGAATAACTTTTTTTCTGAATTTAAGCAAAACCATTAAATTAAACAAAATATATGAATCTATGAAGGAGAAAAATAGGAGGTTATCAAGAATAAGTGACATTGTCTTAAGAAGGAAGTTGCTCGGTTATGCGAAACTTTTTTTAGAGAAATAAAGGTTTGTTTTATCAGACAACATTTTGTCGGTAACGTTTTTTAAGTAAAATAATGCTTTGAAAAAGTTTAAGTTTGCAAATGATTTTGTTAGGGTGCGTCCACATCTGGCGAATGCGCAGCCGACCCCAATTAGGGATAAGGGCAAGGAAATGATAATGATGACGGGATAACGAAATGTGTACACATATCCTTACACACACAACATCGCGGCCTTCTCTTCTACTCTCTTGACGCGCACATCTTCATTTACATAAAAAAATACTATTACAAATCAATAATATTACATTACAATTACATAATGGAGCGTCGGTAGCCGAGCGGATAAATGCTCGGGTTGAACGCGAGAAATCGTGGTTCAATCCACATAGCTCCGTTAGACTACTGACGTGAAACCATTCCGAAACAGTCATTTAAATTAACAGGATGGGTTAACAGGACTATTATTAATGTATTAAACGCACATTAATAATAATGTCTTAAAAAAAAACATTTGGTGTTGCCACATGCGCCTTAAACCTTACCTTTTTTTGTTTTTGTTCATCAAGTAATCAGTATGCAATACCCATCCGTAATTAGTTTTTATTAATATAACCTTATCTGGTTTAATAATAATTTTTTATAGATATTCGGTCGATGTCTTTTTACACAGATTAGTATCATTAATAGGAAGGGTTATCATTACAATCAAAAACAGCGATTTGTTTTTTTTGAAGTTACCGATAGCAACGGACTAATCATTTTCAAGAGATAAATTCTTCTAATTACTATATAAATTTGAAATTTCCTAGATTATGGATATTCATTACAAGTAGACCGGTGAGTCCACTCTTCTAATTTTAAATACTTAAAGATTTGATAGTTTAATAGGCAGCAGCGTTTTTTTTTGTTTGTTTTTACATTCATTAATTCGTTTCTTATTCGGTACCTTCTTGGTTTGAAACGGAACACATTTTACGAATCTACTCAAGTGTATTTGTATTTATTATTTTATTATCTAGTGGCCAAGTAGATTTAAAACTCCAGGATAAAATAATTATGTAAAAGCAGTAGTGCAGATTTTTAAAGAGTTTTAATTCGCGATATCGAAACTCAAGACAACAAAACTTGGTTTGTTTGATTGCTTTTTTGTAAGAATGAGAATGTATTCGTTTCGTTTCATAAATTCTGTTGGCAAAAATACACAAATATATTAGAATATGGCCGTCCTACTTAAAACTGCTGGAACACTTACATTAGTTAAATATTAAATTCACCAAATATTATACAAAAGTTTTTGTTGTAGGTATAAAAAACAAATAATGAAGGCGATACTTCTCGGTTTCGCGTTTCTATGCGCTAGCGTGAACGCAGCGATCTACGATGATTCTAAAGGCGGTGAGTCATTGTTTTGTTCTTTTAAATTTTCTAGAACCTAGTAATCTAAGATCCGGGTATAGAACGACCTTCACCGGGCCGGTTAATGGATGAATAGTATTTTATATCAAATTTAGTAGTAAATTCAATATATAATGAATAATTTAATAAAAAAAAATTAACGTCGTACTTTGTTTGGGGTGTGTGTGTTTGTAATGAGATTATCTTTATTAATACAAACATTTTATTTATACCCAGACGGTTGCAAATTACTAATATTGACTTACCTGTTTACACCTGCCTACATAATAGTTATTACAGGAAAAAAAATAGTCAATTTAACGTTTGCATATTCTATAGGCTTCATACTTTCGATTGGTACCTATGTAATTTATCTATAATCCAAACCATTGTAATGTTTAAAAAAAATATTTGGACTGAAATTTTTCAGCCAACCCACTCGCAAAATATTTTTTAACATAAGTATTAAGTATGATAAATACTTTTCATCCATTAACCTGCCCTGTGAAGGTCGTTGTATACTCGGATCCTCTACTATAGATACTATATCAGGGGATAGTAGGTATCACCTGCAATTTGAGTCAGACCATGACTATGTTAAGGTGTCTATTAAATGCCGTACAGTACCGTACTACTGCAGCCAAAACCAACGGTTTAATAAAGTGTTATCCAAAATTTCCGATAAGTTGGCTGAGACGGAACCGTTTTGGGACATTCTTTTATAATTTTATATTTTTATCTGTATGAACTGAATGGTTTTGTCCTAAATAAGTATTTTTTTCTCGTTTTAATTTTTTTATTTCTATAATAAAC
Source organism: Scoparia ambigualis (assembly GCA_963921215.1). Lineage (NCBI taxonomy): Eukaryota > Metazoa > Arthropoda > Insecta > Lepidoptera > Crambidae > Scoparia > Scoparia ambigualis. The sequence goes on from OY992503.1 coordinate 7,583,996, forward strand.
AGACTGTCGACCGTCGTCGACTGAATCATAATATTCAATTCTATTACAGGGAGATCTGTCACAGGCGCTATCCATGGCGCTATGGATGATTTCAAGGCGAACATTAGGGAGCAGGGCTATGATCCCTACATATTGAATTACTCCGTCGAACACAGACTGCCAGTAAGCGAGTAAGTATTTGAGTTATTATTATTTTTAGTCAATGGCGTAGTGACGTTTAAAATTATTGTACCCTAGAAAGAATATCTGATTTATAAATTGAAAAATATTAGTAGGACCTTCATGGGTTTTTTTTATTACAAGCTTTTATTTCGTTTTTAATTTTATGCGTTTGGCGTTAGTTTTTTTGGATAATACTAAAATAAATAAAAACATAGTCACTTAGCGTATTGACTCATTTGGTGTAATTGTACCATAATTAATAACCTGAATGTCTTTTGTCATTTCCGTTTGCGTAACTTAATTTTATTTTTTCTTGTCAGATTGCTGGTAATGAAGGCTGACATCGAGCAACTGCTGGTTGTGGGGCTCAGTGACATCATAGTCGACGACCTAAATTATGTTCTGGTCACCTCCCGAGTCCACTACCGTCTCGTCATGCCCCGTGTTTCACTTAAAATTGGTAAAGATGATTTTGTTATACACTTAGAACGCGGCGCCAATAGACACAATAGTTGTTATCTGTTATCCCAAAAAAGATAATTTATGATAGCTTATCTAGCCTGATATGCCCCTCCATTATGATCAATCAATCAGCATGGTTTTATTAGTAAAAGATCTACTGAATCTAACCTGTGTGAGTTCGTCGTGTGTGTATTTTTCAGTCTATGGACAAGGGCCACCAGGTGGACGGCGTGTACACTGACTACTCCAAGAACTTTGATGAAATTTCTCATTCAATCTTGATACAAAAGCTGGAGTCAGTCCACACGGCAGCCTGCTGAGATGGGTCGATTCCTATCTCAGGAATAGATGTCAAGCCGTTTCTGTTAAGGGGCATACTTCTAGTTTCATTCCTATCACGTTGGGCGTTCCCCCAGGGGTCACATCTCGGACCTTTGCTGTTCAACGTTTTTGTAAATGACATAAATCAATGTTTCCGCTCTTCTAATGGTTTATTATAAGCAGACGACACAAAAATTTACAAAATTATAAAAAAAATAGTATTATAACTTACACCAGGAATAAAAATAAAATTACTCAAACATATTGAATAATAATGAAGTACTACCTAGAGTTACAGAGTTACCTCTGGGGTCACGCTCGATAGTGTAATGTTATTCCAATCCCATATTAATAAAGTTACAGCAAAGGCTTATCGAATGCTGGGATTTATATTTAGACATGGCCGTGCATTTTAGGAGCTAGACACATTGTTTCTACTTTATAATTCTCTCGTACGATCATCGCTCAAATATGCATCCGTTGTATGGAACCCACAGTACGGTACTCATATTAATGCAATCCAACGTGTACAAAATAAATTTATTAATAAAAAACATTATAAACTTAAGAACACTTAAAAACTGTTTGAAGCCTCTGGATAGCCGTAGAATCGGGATCAACTTTTACTTTATAAATTAATAAATAACCAGGTTGATTCTCCTTATGTTCTAAATCGCATTTCGTTACATTGTTCTAAACTTAACACACGCTCACTTAAGCCATTGAGAATCCCATTTTGTGTAAAACAAACTATGCTAAAAATAGATTCCTTGTTCGCGCATGCAGCATTTATAATAAAAAAATTAAGGACATTGTTATATATTTTATGAAAAAATTGGTTCATTTAAAAGAAAAATTTAAATTAAGTCTATTACTCCATAGCGATATACTGTATCAATGTTTTCAATTTTTAGTAAATAAATAGTTGTTTTATATTGCATCTTGTTAAGAGTCTGGCTAATGAAAGCTGACCCTGAGTAACGGCGGCAATTTCAGCTGCTGGTAATACTCGTTATACACTGAATAAACTAAGTTGATACTATTGTTTTTACATTTAAAATCAAAACTAAATCAGTTTCATTTTTAAAAAGATGTGAGCTACATATCTATTATAGGTTAATATGCAATAATAATTCAATAATTGTCACATTAATAATGTTCGTTTTGCTGTGTTCGTAATTTGTGAAGACAAAGTTCGTTATGAAAAAAATTATGACGGGAAGGTCAGAGATTGCGCCCGTGCGAAGCTGGGGCGAATCGCCGGTATACTATAATCAGCCAGAGCACAGGTGCGAAAATGAAATGCAAACAACTTTTTTTTCATTATCATCATTTACACTAAAATCAAGTATCAATATAATTACGTCATACTAATCTAAGAAATCAAGCACCACACGTAAACAATCTTGTTTTTGATTGAAATCGGCGTCTTGCTCCTGTTGTTTTTCTTAAACTTTTGAAATCATGCAAAACAATATCTTCCGCACACCGCTTAAATAAATCGTTTGAACAAGATCACAAAAAACTACTGACGACCAACTGACAACTTAGGAAATTAATGTTGTCATTTGCTTTTAGTATTACCATGTTAAAAGTTTGCTAAAATATCCAGGGACTACTCTTGATAGCCAAACTCTAGTCTGCTACACTTATATGGAAACTGTATTGGTGTAAGCACTGTTACTTACCTTGTCATAATATTATATTGAAGAAGCTGTATGTTTCTTTTAAGAAATAAAAAAATAAAGAAGTCAAAACAAATTATATTCATTAAGCACTAATCAGTGAGCGGCTACAGTTGAAAGGAGAGGTTTCGCCATTTTGTGCTCGGCCAGACTGCCCGCGCGGGCGCGGCGCGGCGTACTCAAACATATTATGTATTCTTAATTGAGTGTCCATAGTTGGCACGCGGCGCGAACCAATAAGTTTGTACGTCGCGCCGCGCCCGCGCGGGCAGTCTGGCCGAGCACTGTAAGTAAGTCGATCCCTCCAACAAGGTGGTTCAACGATCTAGTTTAGGTCGCCAGTAGCCGTTTAGTCGCGGGTAGCCGTTTAGTCGCGGGTAACAGGTAGCGATGGATGCAAGTAGCACAAGAGCGGTCGTGGTGGATATTCTTGGGGGAAGCTTTTGTACAACAGTGGACATCTTTTGGCTGATGATGATGATGAATATGATGGATGTGCTGCTGTGTAGTTTGGAGTTATGTGTTTGGTAAAAGAGAAGGATAATTCAGCCTGAAAAAAAAAGAACGAGCAACATGTTCTAAAAGAAAAAGTTGCTCGTTCTTTTTTAAATGTTCATATAATATTTCCATAGAACATACATTTAGACAAATCACTACTATTATCCCCAAAGGGTTAGTCAGAGACTAGGCAATGAGGACCGCAAAAGCAGCCTTTTGTCTTAGTCCACTTTTCATTAAAATATCGACTGCACATGTGCTCTGCGTGACAGGTAAGCCTATTGCCGCTTTATGTTGTTGGATGTATGCGCCGTCTTTAGTCCGTTAGTAGCCTTTTACGACACCCAAGGGAAGAGAGGGGGTGGTAGTATTCTTTCACCGCTACGAGACAGGGTAACAGGGTTATACGTTGAAATGAAACACTTTTTGCTGATTAACTCGCGTTTAATTTTACTACATTACAAAGTATTTTAGTTTCCTAACGTTTCGGTTACACGGTTTCACGGTTAGATGTTTGTGGAAATGTTCTTATATTTTAAAGAACTTAATAAAACACTCATGAATTTATTCATCAAAATCCCTTAGGATTTTGAAGTCATTTAGTCATATTATTTATTTATTCAGGAATCTTGGAATATTCTGTTCTGTATTTTTTTCTTATTTGTTTTCATTGACAATGTTATTTTTATTTTATTGCAGATGCAACTATTTATACCAAAACGTTTGGTGTCGAAACAAACACACAACTTAAAGGAAGGTAAGTGTACTGCTATATCTAAACAACTATTATGAAAGCGACCATGGTAGGGCCAAATCCGACAAATAAAGTTTCTGAACAAATTATTGACAATGCTTTGTGCAAATATCAAGTTTCACTCGGATTTTTACAGTTTTTTCAGAGAAAATGACCATTTTCGTTTGTTCGGTCGATTCCCGCCTGAGGTAGACATTTTTCTTTCAACGTTTCGTTATCTTTGAGCTTTTTTGAGCGTTTTTAACGCAAATAATCAAATATTACGAAAGTACCATTGTTAATGGTTTTCTCGTGAGTCTCTATGAAGAAAAAGTGACAATCCGAGTGTTATTTGCACAAAGAATTGTCAATAATTATTGTTTACAAACATTCTTTAACGAGCCAAGTAGAAGCAATCTACTGCCATAGTCCATGTTTCACCAAATAGCAACTGCACATGTGCTCAGCATGATAGTTGGAGAGCCCTTCGCCGCTCTATGCTGTTGGATGTATGTTCAGTCTTTTAACATAATCTTTGTGGAGCCTCCAGAGGTCTTCCTCTCGCAGCAGCACGTCGACCCATTGGGATTTTTTGTGCAAAAATTCTTCAGTCTGCAGTATTTAGTCTTCTCGCCTTTTACGACATTCAATGGGTTGTTAGTATTCTATAGTGAGCTGCTGTGCCACCTGGCTCTCAAACACAACGCAACGCAATTTATGATACTCGTATTTGATAAGTGTTATAAACTATTTTTTTTTTTTTCAGCGTCGATATGGTGAATTGTGCTGTAACCGGTGCAATTAGGATCACTCAAAGTTTTTTCGGCAATTACTCCGTGCGGTGGATTTCAGCTATTTTTTGGATGGGACATGTCGAGGTAAGCTAACTGTTTCGTAAATACAGGTCACAATCCACAGAAATAGATCTTTTCAGTAATTTTTTGGATGGGACATGTCGAGGTAAGCTAGCTGTTTCGTTAATACAGGTCACAATCCACAGAAATAGATCTAAACAGAAGCCGCATGTTAGCTCCATTATATAAAAACCAAGCGTGTCACTTTTCTTTTCTGTGTCAATTTTATAACAATATTACTTACCGAAAGTAAAATTGTTTATTATCTCAACCGAGATAACCACTAAGTTTAAAATCTGTACAAGAAAGGTTAACCAACCTTTCTTGTACAATTTTTACAATTCGTTTAGACGCAATATCAATTTTTTTATAATTCCACGTATGTCCCATGCTGACAACGGCTAAATGAAACGCGATAGAAAGATGGGATTTTACCATCCTTTTGGCACTACTTTGACGCGCAAAGTACGTCCACATGCGGCTTCTACTTCTGTGTCACAGTCCAATTCATTAAAATTTAGATTGTTGTAACACGGCGTCAGATCAACCTACCCAAAACTGTCAAATTTCTACAATAAATTTTGAACTTTACTGTTTTGTTCTAAGGATCCGCAGATTTAGCATTTAATAATTTTCATTTGAGTATGTACTTATATTTTATTTATATGACTATTCTAAGTGCTTTATGAAGTCTAAGGAATTAAGATATTTTGATTTGATTTGATTTGATCAATATTCATTGGAGAAATTTGACAGTTTAGGGTAGGTTGATCTGACGCCGTGTGTACAGATATATTTCTACTTTTATTCCGTTAATTTAGATCACACAAACCCGCCTTTTTCACACACACATGCTGTTTTATAGATTTTTTGTTTTTGTTTTCTTCCTAAAAGTCTAATCTGTGTACTTATACAGAACTTAACTTGATTTTGTTTTTAATCACGATAGAATGGTACACTATATATGGTCTGGCCCCTGAGCACGGATCTTTTATCGACCGATAAAGTGACATTAGACGATAAAATTTTACAGTTCAAGTACTGCCGATGTCAATTTGTCGACGTCTAATGTCACTTTATCGGTCGATAGAAGATCCGTGCTTGCACTGCGTGCTATAAAATATAGGCCCTATGCAGGCCGTGCGGAGACCAGCTATTTCCGCCGTCCACCAATACACGGCGCGACGATGCGGCCGATCCCCAGCTCGGGGCATGGCGGCGTCGCAGACCCGTGCCATCGACCTCCGGAAGATGGTGGCCCTTTGGTCAATGTCCGTGGTCCTGGGCGGTGGCAGCCAGCTCTCTACTATCGCCGCCTCCGTCGCAGCCTCCCTGTCGTCAGGGCCCACCTCCTGAACCGCGCACCTCGGACACCCTGCTGAGGGGTAGGGCCAGCAACTGGGGGGGCGGATATCCTGAGCAACACGTACAAATGGTCGCTCAGGGTTTCCTGGTCCAGCACCTCCCAACTGGTCACACGTGAGGCTATGGAGGGGGTCGCGAACGTTACTGCCCTGCTTAGACACCAGTCTCCTACTTACAGACAGTTGAATAACTAGCCTATGACAATTATTTATATAGGTACAGTTTAATTACCAGTGGAGCGAAAATAAGTATTTTATATTTTGTTACAGTCTGACCTGACAGCGACGATATTTGGCGAAGACTACTCGGAAAAGTTCAACAACTTCTTCCAATCTACATTCCCGGATCTTCTGAGGGCAGACGAGGTATTTCATTATTATGATAAAGTTATATAAACGTAGGAATCAGATTAACCTTGAATCTAGTGTTTTTTCTTCTTTGAATAACTCTGGACAGAGTGGTCATGGCGAGTTTAATACCTACTTTAACTTCAGATGATGTTTTCGATGATATCATAAAGTCAATGGTGCACTAATAATTTGAAGTATTGCCTCGAACAGGCAATACTTTAAATGCGATGTATAACCTCACTAAAATGTTGAGCATGAATGCTCATAAATTCTGCAACCTTTGCGAAATCTGAAATCGAAATGTTACTTTTTAATGTAGTTGTTAAAAGAAAAAACCTAGTTAGATCAAAATGTATGGAGCGGCTCATAAGTTTTACGCTTTTAATGGTTCTATAGTAAAAATTGTGTAAAATGACGGGCAAAGTCTATTCTCATAGTTTTTGTCGTAATTTACAATTAGGAGTGTTTTCAACATTTAATGTACATAATTCAAATGGGAAGCTTTTATTTTATGGTTGAATAAAAGTCTTACTATATAATGCATATATAAAGAAGTAAAGTACAGCCTGAATACAGTCGCACTGTGGCAAATGCATCCGTCATTGAAATCAAATGATCGCTACAATAAATGGGTTATGACTTAAGAGGGTTTACACATTTCGGTTTCCCATACAATCTTCCAAGTCGAAATTTTTAACCTTTTCTGTACGAGGCGCTTGTCAACTTTAAAAAAATATATTATCAAAACTATAAATGCTAGAGTAACGAAATTTTGTACAAACACTCACCAGATACTGTTCTTTCATAAACTTTACAGTTTTGGGTAAACAATATGTTGAAAATAGAGATAAAGTCACAAAACCCATGTAAGAAAGGAAGTCGGAAATTAGCCTGGAATATTGTCATTCCGCACAAACACTTCACATTTTATGTAAGGAGAGGTTTATAAAATGCTAATTATTTACAAAAAGTCACAATTAAAACCGAAACACTCCTATAATTAGGCGATCCAAAATCACCATTGCTTTCTATTGAACACTAGGCATGGGTCGCCATAATAAATCATCAATATCGATAAAATCGATTTATTGACAATGGAGAATTTTCATAAATAATTTAATAAAAAGAAATGCGATACTAACTAAAACGAATCCTAAAAATCATAATTACTGACGAAAGAGTTGAATTTGGAAGAGAATCGAGTAAAATATCCTCGATTTCGTCATCTCCAAGAAAATATCTGCTTGGGCCCTCACCAAACATAAAATTTAATATCGATATACCTCCATTTCCGAAGCGATCACCACTTTAAGTTAACCATTTTGTTTGCTTTTTGAGAAATCTCCTTCACAATCCGGATGGCATCATATAATGCCACCTGTTAATTATTATATTATATTATTATCTATATATCTGTTGCCTAACTTTGTGATTTTTTTTCAATATGAAGACATCTAGCGAATTTACTTTGAATTACTTCAGTGTGGAGGCCAACCAATCACGTCTCAGTCTGTGTCGATAAAATGGCACCTATCCATAGATAATGTAAACGAAAATCGTGATTCTATACTGCCTATGCCAAAACATCATATGATGCCTTCCGAATTAGAAGCCCGCTTTGCTCTTGGCATCATATGACGCCTTCCGTACATAAAAGGTTAAAGACCAATAAGCCATTTTTTATGAAACTTTGCATGCTAAAATAAAATACAGGGATCTAAATAATTGTTAAAGACTTTTTTTTAAAACGTTTATTTGGCTGAGTTATTGCGATTTAAAGTCCATTATAGAAAGTTTAAAATCGCAACAACTCAGACAAATAAAAGTTTTTAAAAAATGTTTTCTGCAAACTATTTAGATCTCTATATTTTACTTCAGCATGCCGAGTTTCATAAAAATTGGTTAACTGGTTTTTAAAAATTTCAACTTTGTAATTGATATGGGAAACCGAAATGCGTAAACCCTCTTAAATCATCACGCTTCCCAAATGCGGGTTTGTGATTACAAATCCGGGCTATGCAGAGAAAAATTCGATACTCACTTTTAATGTAATTATAATTAAGTATAGTTTTTCATCCAGTTTAGATCCTTATTTTAGAACTACATATAATCACGACTATTATCCCCGAAGGGTTAGTCAGAGACTAGGCAATAAGGATCGCAAATGCAGTCCTATACCATAGTCCACTTTTCACCAAATAGCGACTGCACACGTGCCCAGCGTGACAGGTGGTGAGCCTATCACCGTTCAATGCTGTTGAATGTATATGCAGTCTTTAGTCCGTTAGCCGCCTTTTACGACACCCAAGGGAAGAGAGGGGGTGATAGTATTCTTTCACGTCTACGCGATACGGTTACTTTAGATGTAACATAAAATAACTGTGTAATGTAATTTTGTTATATCCTAATTGTTTTCAGTAATGTAAAAATTATGTATGTTTTATTTTTTTCCAGTACAATGTCAATGCGTTCTTCGAACACTTAATGTGGAAGGCGGTTCCTCAATGGTGGACATAAGTTCAAACAATTAACTACGCCCTATATCGAGGATGTTATATATCCAATTTCCATGGATGACCAAAGAAAAGTCATCCAGTCGGTTCTGTTTATCTAATGATTATCAATAAAATACTACTTTGATGCATCACTTACTTATTGATGTTTTATTTTGACCGCCTTACGTTACTATCTGGGCCGTGTCCAAATTGGCTCATATAAAAGTATATTTTTTGTTTTCTTACCTATTTATGTTCGTTCATAATAGCTATTTACTCTCCATATTTTTTTTCTTAAAACTTTTTATTTATAACTTTTTACTTATTTATTTATTCATTTATTTTAGGGATTACAAACAAATATGTTACATAAATTATCTTATCAAAACACTTATGTACTAAAATTGGTAACACATCCCACCACGTAATCCACGTGTAGGTATACAGATTAAAATGAACTTAGGTAGGAGGTAAAATACGTAGATACTTTGTAATATAATATAAATTCTATGATTAGCTTAACTGTAGAGACGCAAAATATTATTAACTTTATTATTTCTTAAACAAAATTGAGAATAGAAGAGATAAAAACAAAAACATGGATGTATGTTAACTTAACTTAGGCGAGCAGATTATCTACAGCAAGCCTTTTAAATTTTGAAGGACTCTTGGAAAAATCGAGCTCATTGAAGTTCATGTTGAACTCAGACAGCAATCTATTCAAAGGGGCTCGCTTGCCCGCGTTGGTTTTACAACAGTTTACATGAAAGGTCGTTATTCTGCGCGTACTTCTGTGTACAGCCCGTCTAGGGACATTGTAGTGGGTCAAGTTGCAGAGGTTTGAGCAATCGATTCTATTATTTATTTTATTATAAAGAAACATTACAGACAGGAGTAACCGTCTTGATTTAAGGCGCAGGATTTTAAATTTTGTTATAAGTTGTTCATAAGGGACCCGAGAGCGACAACATTTAAAGTTGATCCTTCGTAAAAATTCGTCTGTGTACTTTTTGTAAAATGGATTCCAGACCGGCACAGCGTATTCCAACTGAGACCTCACTAGCGAGCAGTACAGATGTAAAAATGTTTTGGGTTTTTTAAAGTTATCTGCAGATCTGGATACGAAACCATACATTTTAAAAGCTTTGCCAACTACCGAGTTGATATGGATATCTAAATGAAGTTTGGACTCTAGCAAAACGACAAGGTCGCGAATTACTGAGACTCTATTCAAAGTATTATTATTTAGAATATAATCGAAGATGCAAGGGTTTTTCTATTTTAATAATAATAATTTATTTAATAGAAAAACTGTTTACACACATGTTACAATACATAATACTTATTCTAGGACAGATGAAGATTAATAGGTGCAGCTAGTACTTAACCTGGGAAAACCCATGCTATAAGTACTAGCTCCTTCCTGTGATACTATTATAATTATTAAGTAGGAGTAACTGAGTACATTTTAAGAGAATATGTATTTAAAAAATAAAAGATAAAATTTAAAATTAACCAAAAGAAAAATTAACTAAGTGTACGCATATGTTTAGTTTGTTTTGGATATTTATTTATATTACAAATTATAATATTCTATAAACTTGAGTGCGTGAATGTTTTGTCTTAACTGGGTACTGAGCCGCTATATTGGATGTAATAGTTTTTCAGTTTCATCGTAGTACATATCCATTTCTTTATGCTCTTTTTACATTCGTATTTAGTCATTGTAGACAAAGGCAACAAGTTATCCGCCTTGTTATATAGAAAACGGTCAAGAAAATAATAGAACCTATGACTAAAGCTCGTTTTATAAGTAATTTGGTGTGGTAATGTAACCCTTGTTCTTGAGTATTGCTCTATTGTATTTGTGAGAATAAAGTGACTCTCTGAGTGTTGCTTCAAGATGATCGCAGTGATAAATATCTACCTAACGGTAGGAACCTCACAGAGCTTGTACAGATCCGTCGTAGGGAACCGAAAAGGTTTAAATCGGCTTACTTTTAAGACGGCTCTTTGTGCACGCTCCAGTTTCAGCAATATGGTCTTAGAGACACCACCCCATGCTATGATGCAATAGCCTAAAAGAGATTTACAAAGGGCGTAGTATACCATGTTTAGGACTTTCACGTCAGCTATATGTCGAAGATTTTTGAACACGTATATAAGTTTCCGAACTCTTGGTGTAAGTGCTTCGATGTGAGAAGAGAAGGTCATCTTTTCGTCTAGAACATTTCCGAGGTATTTGATTGTATTGCATCGAAAAAGCTTCGAGCACTCACAACTAATCGTGGAAAGGGGAATGGTGACCGAATCATGATTATGTGCCGTGATTGTATGTTCAGCGAACGTTGCTGGAAGTTTACGCAAGTAAAAAGTCATAAATTTGGTTTTCTCTACGTTTAAAGTAAGAGTATTGTCACTAAGCCAAGTCATGACCCTGTCAAAGGCATTCTGTGCTTGTTTAAAAGTATCATCCCACGTATCCGATGTAGATAGTAAGACAGTATCATCGGCGAAAGCGAGAAGTTTGATATTTCCCAAATTCAAGTTGCACATTTCGTTAACGTAGACCAAGAACAGTGTTGGACCCAAGACGCTTCCCTGTGGAACTCCATATTCAACCAAAAGTTCGTCACTCACTACATCCCCTATCCTTACACACTGTTTTCTTCCAGTTAGGTAGCTCTGATACAGTTTCAATTGTTTGCCTCTCACCCCAAGAGCTTCCAATTTAATTAATAGTCTCGGTATAGACACTGTATCAAAAGCCTTGGCTAGATCTTATAATATAGGTATAGGCTTCTTTCCCTTATCCAGCGCATCTATATGTGGTTAGTTAAATAATTCACCGCATCACTTGTAGATTTTGAGTTTCGGAACCCGTATTGTGAGTCGTGGAGCAAATTGTTGTGTTCTAAGTAATGTTTTAGCCTATTATTCAAAAGTTTTTCAAGTATTTTGGACAACGAGGTCAGTACAGATATTGGTCTGTAGTTGCTGGCTTTATGTCTATCGCCTCCCTTGTGGATGGGATGAACAATGGCTTTTTTAAACAACTCAGGAAAGACACCCTCAGTCATGCACATATTAAAGATCTGGGTTAGCGGCGGAACAATGAATCGTGCGTATTCCCTGAGGAACTTTGCAGAAATTCCATCCATGCCAACCGCACAGTCCATGCGCAGTGACATAATTACCCCATTTACCTCCGCCTCATCAGTTTCTAGTAGCACAAGGGAGTTGCAGTTGTAGCCGCGATTAGAACTGTATACGTGTACATTTTGTTTTTTAACTTAAATGTACACGACATTTTGTTTTTGAACGTTATGTTGGAATTTATGTGCTAAGGATTTTCCTACATCAACAAAGTATGTATTAACACTCTTTATTGCTATCTGAGAATCACCATTTAAAAGATCAGTTGCCGTGTAATTGTTTTTTTTTTGTACTTGTAATTTCCGTAATGGCATTCCACAACTGTTTATTATTCGTCCCAGCTTTCTGCAGTTTCTCTTTTTCATGTTTCCGCTTTAGATTTTTCAGAATATTGCCACAGAAGTTTCGATAGCGTTTGTATGTAGTTTTAAAAGTGTCGTTTTCTGGACTTGTTTTAAGCTTGTTGTGCATGTTATCCCGATTCCTTATGCATCTAAGCAAACCCGGGGTTATCCAGGGTTTCAGGATTCTCTTGCGATGAGGTATAGAGTAATGCGAGGTACTCATCTGAATAGCATCTTGTACTGAGCTTTCAAAGAATTTTAGGGCTTCGTATACATCATTACACGAGTAAATAGTGCTAAAATCCAACTTTTCCATTAAGCCCATAAGTTTAGTATTGTCAACTTTTGCAATGTTTTTATAACATCTAGTTAGCTTCATTTTCTCTAGTGATAGCATTACAGCTTGATGGTCTGTGACAGTAGATTCCAATACTATCGTTGTAGCACTTTGTTTTGTTTTCAAGAGGACATGATCTAGACAAGACCGCCCTCGAGTTGGATAGCAATGTCCAGGTAGCAGCCCGTGAATGGCAGCAAGGTTCAAGTAATCCGGGGCTCTAGTATCTGCACTTCTCTCCGTTATGTCTATGTTTAAATCTCCTATTATGGCTATTGTTTTGAAAGAATATGGTCCAGTGAATTTAGGAAGTTAGTAGTATCTTTGAAATAAGGGGATCTATATATTACCAGGATGCACATATCTGAATCTTTCTGAATCACCAAGCAGCTAGCTTCACTAAGTGTTGGTTCCTTAATTTTAATATTAGTAAGCGAATTTTTAACATAATTGACAACGCCGTCATTTTGGTTTAATAGCCTACCCGTAGAAAAATGATCATATCCATCCAGATACGGCAAATAGGGATTGCAAGACAACCAACATTCAGTTAGTATTATTATGTCTTGACTGATGTTGATACTAGATAACAGTGCAATAAATCCTTCAATATTGGCTTATATATCATGCAAATGTTTTGTGTAATTATATTAAGGCAGTCTTTTTCTGTAGTAAGAAGTATTTTACAGTCTTCTGGAGAACTTACGAACGATTTTGACACAGTTATTTGATCAATATTTAAATAATTAATCCTGGTCAGATCGCCTTTTAATATTAAAACAACTTTTGCATTGTACTTTATAAACTATTGAGATTCCAGCCTCAATTAGCTTCCGGGAGTTAATGCACCAATGATATATAGGGCTCTGTAGAAATATGTTTTTACAGCATTTTGTAATAATAAATATTATGGTTCTACTAGGAGTTGATGTGATCATGAGATTTTGGTATATTTCATATGTTAGGGTACTAGTTAGCAAGAATAAGACTTGCTTAAAGTTCGGGTGTGTATTAACAAGTGTGTTATTGCTGTGAAAGGTTGTACAATACTTGTATAGCGGAGAGCATGTTTGTTGTGGTAGTAATAATTTATACATAAAGTAGTGGATGTTTGTCAATATAGCGTACAGCTTTAGAGTTTTAACAGTTACATACAGGTAGTATTTTAATGTATTATTTATAGATTCTAAAGATAAATGTGAAAAATAAAAACAAAATTACAAACAAAATCAAATAATAAAAATGGAAACCTAAACAGTTGCTATTATTCAACCTAGCAATGTCTTTGTCACGCTCAATACGAACAGGTGGTAGATTTTCGGCTTTGCGCAAATACACAAATCCCTTTGTCGTCCAACAGTAAGCATATTTGTTGTTTCAAGCAAATTCACGAGCTTTGTAGAATATCCTCTGGGTCTTGAGCTCGAGGGTTTCTGACACAAACACTGGTATCGGTGGTCCAGACAAGTCAAGATGGGACGTATTTATTTTACCATCTTTAGGTTTTGTCCTATTAAATTCCTTGACCGCCTGCAATAGTTTGTCTTTGATGAGAACACTATTTAATTCCACTATTATAGGTTTGGCATCTTCCTTGCTGGTGGATCCACGGTATATGTCCTTGATATCCGATACATGCCTTCCCCCGTGTGGTGCCGGGTCAGAATTGCACCACCCTCTCCCCTGTATCTTAGCGAGTGTTGTAAGAGGCGACTTAAGGGATTTTGCTGGTGGGAGAGCTTTGCTCGTCCGGCGATACCACCATGCGGACTCGTAAAATCCGCCAAGTGTTCGGTGCTCGACACAAGACGCGTTCCGGGTTCAGAGCCGTAATACCGGAGCTTGGGGAGGTGCGGTGGCGGCAGGGTCAAGGTCCGGTGGGAGTCTTTGTGGACGCATTGTTCGGTTGACTTGGGTCGATTCGCCGGCCCGGGAGACCCGTAAAAACGGTGGTGCCGCTGGCCGCCCGCGGCATAGTACAGGAGCTTAACTAGGGCTAACCATCCTAGGAGGCTGGTCCAACCAGGTCGCGCATAATCCCGAAGTGGCTCGTCGTGCCGGTTGGTGACCGGATTGGTGGGACCCGCCGACTACTTTCGATGGGGGGGGGGGGGGTACGGGGGCCCTTCCTTCCGGCGGGACGTCTTACCAAACAACTACATGCACCAGTCCATGTTAGTCTCTCACACTTTGTCTTTTCCCCCTTGCCGCCACAGCATCTTCTTTTACTCACGCCACCATCCAACCACCATGTCAGTGTTTAAAAACAATGCAGGTCAGACAGCGGCATCCCACTTCCCCACCACCAAGTCGCTTTTTGAGGTGGAGTTCACTAACATCCGTGGACTCCATTCAAACCTCAACGCCGTCCACCAACACCTTGAGACGGCCCGGTCTGCATTGCTCTTTCTGACGGAGCCACAGATCCGCCGTCCTGCCGACATTGCATATCTGCACTACCCCGGCTACGTGCTTGAGGAATGCTTCCTCGCGAAAGCCGGAGTATGCCTTTTCGTCAGGACGGACGTTTGCTGTCGACGTTTGCGCTGCTTGGACCCCTCCTTCTCCATCCTATGGGTACACGTGGATCTTGGTTCCGAGAGCCATGTCTACGCTTGCCTGTACCGTTCCCACCACGAGACAACTCGGTTATTCGACTACCTGAGCCAAGCAGTTGACGACGTACAGGAGCGGTTTCCGTCTGCCGATGTGGTACTTTTGGGAGATTTTAATGCCCACCATGAGACCTGGTTGGGCTCTTCCAAAACAGATCACGCAGGCCGAACTGCCCACGCATTCGCTCTCACGCATGATCTGACTCAACTGGTTCTCCAGCCCACCAGGATTCCAGATATATCGGATCAAGCGCCTTCCCTGCTTAACTTACTGGTGACAAGTCGACCAGCCGGGTACAGAGTGTCTATAAGTGCTCCGTTGGGCACTTCTGACCATTGCCTGGTTGGTGTCACCGTACTGCGCCGTAAAAGCTCTCCCTCAGTGGAGTCTAAACGGCGTTTATGGCACTACTCGTCGGCAGATTGGGATAGTATGCGCGACTATTTTGCGTCCATCGGAGAGTGCCTCTGCTGTCGCTGACAAGATCATGTTGGGGATCAAAGGGATTTGTGTATTTCCGCAAATCCGAAAATATACCACCTGTTTGTATTGAGCGTGACGAAGACATTGCTAGGTTGAATAATAGCAACTGTTTAGGTTTCAATTTTTATTATTTGATTTTGTTTGTAATTTTGTTTTTATTTTTCACATTTATCTTTAGAATCTATAAATAATACATTAAAATACTATCTGTATGTAACTGTTAAAACTCTAAAGCTGTACGCTATATTGACAAATATCCACTACTTTATGTATAAATTATTACTACCACAACAAACATGCTCTCCGCTATACAAGTATTGTACAACCTTTCACAGCAATAACACACTTGTTAATACACACCCGAACTTTAAGCAAGTCTTATTCTTGCTAACTAGTACCCTAACATATGAAATATACCAAAATCTCATGATCACATCAACTCCTAGTAGAACCATAATATTTATTATTACAAAATGCTGTAAAAACATATTTCTACAGAGCCCTATATATCATTGGTGCATTAACTCCCGGAAGCTAATTGAGGCTGGAATCTCAATAGTTTATAAAGTACAATGCAAAAGTTGTTTTAATATTAAAAGGCGATCCGACCAGGATTAATTATTTAAATATTGATCAAATAACTGTGTCAAAATCGTTCGTAAGTTCTCCAGAAGACTGTAAAATACTTCTTACTACAGAAAAAGACTGCCTTAATATAATTACACAAAACATTTGCATGATATATAAGCCAATATTGAAGGATTTATTGCACTGTTATCTAGTATCAACATCAGCCAAGACAGAATAATACTAACTGAATGTTGGTTGTCTTGCAATCCCTATTTGCCGTATCTGGATGGATATGATCATTTTTCTACGGGTAAGCTATTAAACCAAAATGACGGCGTTGTCAATTATGTAAAAAATTCGCTTACTAATATTAAAATTAAGGAACCAACACTTAGTGAAGCTAGCTGCTTGGTGATTCAGAAAGATTCAGATATGTGCATCCTGGCAATATATAGATCCCCTTATTTCAAAGATACTACTAACTTCCTAAATTCACTGGACCATTCTTTCAAAATATGCATCGTTTAAAACCATAGCCATAATAGGAGATTTAAACATAGACATAACGGAGAGAAGTGCAGATACTAGAGCCCCGGATTACTTGAACCTTGCTGCCATTCACGAGCTGCTACCTGGACATTGCTATCCAACTCGAGGGCGGTCTTGTCTAGATCATGTCATCTTGAAAACAAAACAAAGTGCTACAACGATAGTATTGGAATCTACTGTCACGGACCATCAAGCTGTAATGCTATCACTAGAGAAAATGAAGCTAACTAGATGTTATAAAAACATTGCAAAAGTTGACAATACTAAACTTATGGGTTTAATGGAAAAGTTGGATTTTAGCACTATTTACTCGTGTATTGATGTATACGACGCCCTAAAATTTTTTGTAAGCTCAGTACAATATGCTATTCAGATGAGTTCCTCGCATTACTCTATACCTCATCGCAAGAGAATCCTAAAACCCTGGATAACCCCGAGTTTGCTTAGATGCATAAGGAATCGGGATAACATGCAAAAAAGCTTAAAACAAGTCCAGAAAACGACACTCTTAAAACTACATACAAACGCTATCGAAACTTCTGTGGCAATATTCTGAAAAATCTAAAGCGGAAACATGAAAAAGAGAAACTGCAGAAAGCTGGGACGAATAATAAACAGTTGTGGAATGCCATTACGGAAATTACAAGTACAAAAAAGAACAATTACACGGCAACTGATCTTTTAAATGGTGATTCTCAGGCAGTGATTCTCAGGCAACTGGCAGTCATGGTGCGGGAACTCGTTACTGAAAGCATGTCGCTTTCATCATCTGATGAGGCTACATCCTCGTCTTCCCGACCCTTAGTCGCCGTCTCGGCCTCGACATCATTTAACACAGTGGCAACATCGACCCACCCCTCAAAGCCTCTGGGTACTGCACGCAAGTTCTCGTGGGATTATTTTAGAATACGATTGGAACCATTGATATGTTTGAGTTCGTACCTATCGTTGTCTAAAACGTTAATTATAAGGAAAGGCTCTTTAAACTTCCGTTGAAGTTTCGTTTGCATGATTCGATAGTACTACTAAAGGTAAATCGTTCTGTCACGGGAAAACATCCACTAAAATGTCTCGGTGTATACATAAATATATTTATAGATAGATAGATAGATAGATAGATAGAACGCTTTATTGCACACACAAAAATAAAGAAAAATACAAACAGTAAGCATTAAAAAGAAAAAAAGCTAATGGAAAAGCTATGCTAATTATATAAATAAGATTAGGACTTAAACGATTATTTTTCAATAAAGGCTTCCAAGTAAACTTCAATTATTATTCTATTATTCTTTATGTACTATTACGGGCGACACATTTTAAATATCGCGCTAATTTTTGTGCTATAATTATTTTTGGTTGTTTTCTAATTACCATCGTCACAAATATTTCACTATTTTAATAACCGTGGTCTTAAAATATTTAACATATTAATAACCCAAAAACTACTTATCCCATTTTAATGCCTTTTGTAATAATAAGTGTAAATGTATTTTATAAGCTGAATACGGGGGAAAAAAATTTGCCACGGTAATTAGGTAAATAACACTTAATGCGGAGAACGACCGTTTACTGATAATCTTAATTTATTTCATTAATTAGTTCATTCACTATCGTGGTACATTCATGGTAATCTTGGCCGTATCAATTTAATATGGCAGCAAATATTTTAATTATTGAATTGGTCACGTCTTTTTCTAAGGCGTATTGGTATTTATCAATATAAGTAAACAGTATGTACGATATGCATGTATCGTGTCGCGCAGCGGTGAAAGAATACTACCGCCCCCTCTCTTCCCTTGGGTGTCGTAAAAGGCGACTTACGGACTAAAGACTGCACATAGATCCAACAGCATAGAGCGGCGATGTGCTCACCATCTGTAACGCTGAGCACATTTGTGCAGTAGCTATTTTGTGGGAAGTGGAATATGGCGGAGAACTGCATTGCCAAGTCTCTGACTAACCCTTCAGGGATAATTGTATGTATGTATGTATGTATGTAGTAAAGAACTTGTTATTTATACCAATGTTATCAATTTAATGATTTAATAAATATGAACATATAACATACTGCCCCATTGCTGAACATAAGCCTCTTTGATTGATTGATGGGTACTTATTAGCTTGAAAACCAATGTAATGTCAATCTCCTCACGTGCAGCTGATCATGATTATCACCATCATCGTCATCAGCCTTTAAACGTCCCACTGCTGGGCAAAGCCTCCCACGTAGACAATAGCACGTGGGGATATTGGGCCACCGCGCTGGCCCAATGCGAGTTGGTGGGTTCTAACGGCTGCTATCTTACGACAACAACCGGGACTTAACGTGCCTTCCAAAGCACAGAGGAAATCGAGATATATTTTAATTAATGAAAGTTGCTCAGCGGGCCAGATCGCATGCCAAACGCGCTAGCCGCTGCGCCATCGAGGTCTATGGCGGAAGACCTCGACGAGGATGACGAGGACGAAACACTATTGTGGTTAAAACAAATGAAACGCACCCCAATCACACGCGCCTTCACAATGTTGATTACAACTACGTAACCAATATTAGAATGCTCTAATCAGATATCGTTAGGACATTATCAAAATAATCATTTGGTAGCCGAGGATAAAATGTCAACAACGAGCCGTGAGCCCGTGATTACACTTTAATCAAAGCAAATCCATTGGCAGAGGTAAGACTTAATTTGATTTAAAGATTTAACTTTTTATTGAAATTAATATTTGTGTCATGCTTATTTTTTGAGTTAACCGTCAATAGACTGTTCTTGCGTTTACAATTTTCTAAAATTTTATTTTTGTAATTAGCGAATTAAGAAACAACATTATTGAGTTGACAAGAGTTATTATTTAATAAGAATTAACGCTATTATTAGGTATTTTACTCAACACTAGTATAGATCTTGAAAGTTGTGTTATAGACACAAACTTAAACAGGATTTAACGCAAAACTGCTTATTAGAGACATTCTACGTTTGTCATCAATAATGTTTAAGCATGTGTGCATAATGGAACGCGGAGGTTTAATAGTTTGTATATGTACTCGTATTTGTGTTATATTTAAATACGAATAAATTAAAACGGTGAATAATATTTGTCTATACCTATACATTGTAAAACCTTACTCTTGACCATAATTTTGAAGTTTAAGTATTTACTATGATGATGACCACGAAATAAAATCCGTCCAAGGCCTATACGAGTAACATGCGCCAGCATTTGGTAGATGTGAAATATAATTATGACTGTATGTTTGTGCGAACTACTGATAATCACGACTATTATCCCTGAAGAGTTAGTCAGAGACTAGACAATGAGGACAGCAAAAGCAGTCTCTACCATAGTCTTTCACGAAATAGCGACTGCACAAACACATGTCATGTGTTCAGCGTGACAGTTGGGGATCCCATCGCCGCCGCTCCATGTTCTTGGATGTGTGTGCAGTCTCTAGTCCGTCAGTCACCTTTTACGACACCCAAGGGAAGAGAGGGGGTTGTAGTATACATTCACCGCTACGCAACACGGATATGTTGATACGGTTACGCTGAAGATGATGATTTTCATAATGGTGATGACGACGTTACATTCAATTGTTTCAGAATCAATAATGCATGCGACATGGGTGGTATTAGCTGCCGCGGTAGTAATGGTTCTGGCGGTGCCTTTGGGTGGACCATCGCTTAGAGAAAGCCTCGCTAAAAGCCGTAAGTGAATCTAAACTAATCATGTAATTAGTAATTAGCTCCTATACTGTAAAAAAAAACTCTATACTTATAACCTTTTAAATCAAATACATACGTAAACTCACCACAATTATCTTCAAAGGGTTAGTCAGAGACTAGGCAATGAGGACTGCGACAGCAATACAGAGACCACGTTTCATCACATAACAACTGCGCATGTGCTCAGCATGACAGGTGGTGGGTTAAAGTCACTATACCCATGAATTGACTGACTTTATTTTCAATGATAGAGGCTTATGCCTAGCTGTGGGGCTTTATGTTCATATTCATCCAAAACTGTCAAATTTCTCCAAGCGATATTGGTCCATAAAACCAAGATTTTAGGTTTAATAAGTATAGGAGAAATTTGACACTGTGTAGTTTATTTGCTGGCCTCTGTACTAACCAAACTCAGGTACATCATGCCTGCTACATACTTAAAGTTGTTATTTTAATCCAACCTTTTTTATGTTGTTTCGGTTAATATTAGTTTCCATTTAACTTTTATTGTTAGCTTTGGTACGAAAATAGTTAATTAATTATGGAAGCTCAAGAAGTCATGTTGCCTTGTCAAACAAATAGAAAACCAACTTCATCTCTCTTTGGATTCTAAAATGATATCGCAGTTGTTTCATATGCGCCAAAACCAACTTAAGTGGTTCTTGCTACGAACAAAATAGCACCAGGACATCGTCATAGATGCAGGGAGG
Organism: Scoparia ambigualis; assembly: GCA_963921215.1. NCBI lineage: Eukaryota > Metazoa > Arthropoda > Insecta > Lepidoptera > Crambidae > Scoparia > Scoparia ambigualis. The sequence goes on from OY992503.1 coordinate 7,605,411, forward strand.
AGAAAAAAATTGACATTATAACTTTTATAACTCCACTAAATCTGGGGTTGCCGTGGTAGATAGTTGAACGTGAGTTACGTTATGTATCTTGTAACACTAAACGTTGGTGTATGACCGTATTATATGTTAGGCAAATACATACATATAATCAGGACTATTATCCCCGAAGGGTTAGTCAGAGACCAGGCAATGAGGACAGTAAAATCAGTCCTTTACTATGGTAGAGTGGACTATGGTCCACTTTCATCAAATAGCGACTGCACATGTGCTCAGCGTGACAGGTGGTAAGCCCATCGCCGCTCTATGCCATTGGATGGATGTGCAGTCTTTAGTCCGTTAGTCGCCTTTTACGACATCCAAGGGAAGAGATGAGGAGATAGTATTCTTTCACTGCTACGCGACACACTTTAATAACATGCTAGGTATTCTAAATAACGATAGCCGCTGATTTAACGATAGCCGCTGATTTAACGATAGCCGCTGATTTAACGATAGCCGCTGATTTAACGATAGCCGCTGATTTAACGAACCAATATAATCAGTAATCTGAACCGAATTTATACGTATTTTAGTCTGATCGCTAATTTATGACTGGCAATTAATAAAAATCCAAAAAAAAACGTTTCCGTTACTATTCGCAAATCAATTTGGTCAACCGGCTCGTAATGTACCTAGGCGTTGCATATTATATGTAGAGATGGTACAAATAAAACAAATTTAAAAACAAAAGACAGCTTTAGGAAATGTAGTAAGCCAGTATGTACTCGTAGGTGCCAAAATTCTAGAGATCTTCATTTAATTTCCTAATTGTATTAAATTCCAAAGAAGGGTAAATGCTTTTATTTAATGTTTTTACGGACATTTTTCAATTTAACCGTGTCGCAAAGCCGTGAAAGAATACTACCACCCCCTCTCTTTCCTGTGTGTCGTAAAAGGCGACTAACAGAATAAAGACTGCACATACATTCAACAGCATAGAGCGGCTACGGGCTCACCACCTGTCACGCTGAGCACAGTGTGTCGCTATTTGGTGAAGAATGGACTATGGTAGAGGACTGCTTTTGCTGTCCTCATTGTCTTGTCTCTGACTATACGGGGATAATAGTCATGATTATATTATGTATGTATGTATGATTCAATTGTCACTAAAAATCTGCATTTATTTAAAAAAAAAGAGTCAACTTTTGATAAGTCTAGACTTTCATCCTCTTTTTACTGTACTTTTTGTAAATAATTACAAGTATATTAACTATATAAATGTTCAATTTAATATTTCTTTTGCTATGATAATTTTAAATTTAATCCTACGCAAAACATTTAAAAAAAACTGTCTGGCTTTGGCATACCTTGTCACATTCCTGATAAACCACAATGGCATACTCGCAGGGTTAATCACTCAATTGATAACAAGTTGTTTACTGTTTAGTTATATTGGTAAATACAAAAGCGCTTATCTTTGAGTAAGCAAAAGACGTAACAAATACGTTAATTAAAAAAATTGTTTCTAAATTAAATTGATAAGGCCAACATTTTTAGTAAATAAAAAAAATAATGTCGGACTTTATGAAATTAATTTTGATTATCTGTAAATACCTAATTCATTGATTTAGAAAATTATATGATAATTAAAACAAACTGATTTTTTTAAATAAGTTCGCTGTAGGTACTTCTAGTGTAAGAAGTTATAAAACCGTTACAACCGGCCAAAACTAGATACATAGACACAATCGAACTGACACAGTACCTAATTAAAACTTGGCTGTTTTTATTACATTGATTGTGACTGACAATCGTATTGATTAAATTTATAAAACTGAATTTATAAAAGGAACAATAATTCACCATCATCAAAATCATAAAATTAAAGATATTAGGTTTTAATTTTTAGGGTTATGTGTTCAGTGTTTGAGGCTGTTTGAAGGATCTACCTGTGTATTTTTTAAAGAGGTCAATTTTTTATTAACTCAACGCTCGTCGGCGGTTGGGTTAATAAAATACCCCCCATTTCAAAGTAGGTTTTTATCAATATTTATTGTTTAACTGGTTTATGATATAATCCTAAAGTTATATACATAAAGACAGTACTTATTTCAATAAACATTTTAAATTTTAAGAAGTAGCCCTAATGAGAAGTAGCCATAATGAGAAGTAACCCTAATCAGAAGTAGCCCTAATGAGAAGTAGCCCAAGTGAGAAGTAGCCCCCAATCAGAAGTAGTCAAAATGAGAAGTGGCCATAATGAGAAGTAGTCCATTAGCGAGTCGGTTGCCATAATGAGAATTAGCCCTAATACGACTAAATCTCCTGAAGCATGCGCAGAAGTGTTAAATAATACGTACAAGTTATATTTCAATGCTTTTATTTGACTATTAAAAATATATTACTAATGAGAGTACAAAAATATTAGATTAATTTGTTACCTCTACTAAATAATTTAAAAAAATCAACTTTTTAGAAAAAGTGTAAAAAATTATCTTCTTTTATAAAACCATAGTATAGCTTTAAATTTAAACCAAATGAATTGAATTTTCATGGTTACGTACTTATGGTTTGAATTTTTATGGTTGGTTGTTTTTCATGGTCTTACAATCCTTTTTAGGTGGGCATACTGGCATCTTGACGTAACTTTCTCTTGCGAAGTCGATGCGATTGTTTCATTATGTAGACCTTTGTTCCCTTTTCCTTATATCATTCACGAAGTTCAAACTTTATATTTACTATCAAATAGAGATAACTTGGATATAGTTGATCTGGGGCTTGGTAAGAGCTATGCCAAAGTCTTGATGTAATTACCACCTTTTAGTTTGTGGTACAAATATACCAACGGGATATTCAATCATTTCCTAAATAATATCCACACTGTAATGTAATTAGCTACTTAAAAAGTCATCATCAAAATACTCAGGCATGAAATCAGGCGAATGTGACGTTGTCTATAGTAATGATCGCATCATCTGGTAAAAGTACCTGAAAATCTCACCTTTGTAACTAAACTTTAAAAAATTGACCATTTCAGAACAACTGCTGTGTATTGTGTTGTGTACTGTAAACACTGATATTATTACATCATTTATTTGCTGGCGTTATGTTATGTACTAAATATTAACGGAAAATTAATAAATCTGAAGAAACAAAAGAAAATTTGTTCCAAAAATGCAAATCACAAATAGTCGCAAGGGATAAAAAATTCACATTGCACATCCACAACGAAAGTTATGGATGTCGCTCCAACTGAATGTTGTAGTGGTATGTAGCAAGTAAAAGTCACAACTCGATGGTACTTAGAAGAAGACACTGTGATTGATTGAAAAAAAGGGGAAAAAATATGTACGGTTGGGTAAAATTTATCCACAGCGAGCATCGCCGAGTTTATATTGAACCAGCGGCCGCTCGTGGTTTCACCCGCGTGATTCCCGTTCCGGTTAAAAACTATCTGTGTGCCGAATTTCAACTAAATCCATTTAGTAGTTTTTACGTGAAAGAGTAACAAACATCCATACATACTTATAAACTTTCGCGTTTATAATATTCATAGCATAAAATAAGCATAAAAATATTATAAGCAGAGTATTTTGACCTCTTACAAAGCAGACCAATTATTTTAATTTTATTGTTGACTTATTTATTTATACTCTCTTACAAATTAGTGGTGGTAACAGTCTTAATTTTACAATTTATAATACATAACAGGTATTTGTTAACCGTGGATGTAGAACCCACAGAATCTACAAGATATAATATGTTTCAAAGTTCTGAAAACTTTAATTTCAGAGGAAGGACACAGGAACAGTTTTCTGGAGCATTTATTGCGTGATGCGCTTGAAGATCTCAGGGATATCATCATTCATGGAAACGATGACATCCCTCCTCTGGACCCGCTTTACGTCGATCATGTTTCCTTGGACGATGAAGATATTCCTTATCCTTTGTAAGACTCAACACTTATTACAAAACTAGAGAATTTTGATAATGAATTTCGGCATCTGAAAGAAAAATAATTACTAAGTTTATAAAGATTTTTTTTTATAAAGATTTGAGGAGCTCGATGGCGCAGTGGCTAGCGCGTTCGGCTTGCGATCTTGCTCGCTAAGCCTCTTTCTCAATGCCAGGTCACTGGATGGGTGACCAAATTAATAAAAAAACATCTCGAGCTCCTTCGTGCTTCGGAAGGCACGTTAAGCCGTTGGTCCCGGTTGTTGTTGTAAGATGACAGTCGTTAAAACCCACCAACCCGCATTGGGCCAGCGTGGTGGGTTATGGCCCAATATCCCCATGTGTGCTATTGTCCACGTGGGAGGCCTGTGCCCAGTAGTGGGACGCTAATAGGCTGATGATGATGATGATGAAGTTTATAAATACAAATAAACATTTTTAAGTAGGTAAGTAAGTTAAAAGTTTGAAGAACGATTTCGGCAAAAGATGCAAAGTCAATTTTGATGATGGTTAGGGCAGAAGAGCTCGATGACGCAACGGCTCATTATTTCTCTATACCTCGTGCTTCTTATGTCATGTTCAGCCATTGTGTTCCGTCGTATGTCGTAAAAAGGCAGTCGCTAAAAACCCGTTAACCCACTTTGGGCAAACGTGGTAGTTTATGGCCAAATCTCTCTGTGTGGTAAGGCCTGAAGGGAATACTTTTAAATGTGATGATGATGATGATGATAAGATAGTTCAATCGTAGATCAGAAAACACAGGTAAACTGTTTGTGATCCTATGTTCAGCAATGAAAGTATTTTATAAATTACGTTTAGACGTTGTTATCCCCAAGGGTTAGTCAGAGCCCAGGCAATGAGGACCGCAAAAGCAGTCCACTGCAACAGTCCACATTTCACCAAATGATAACTGCACATGTGTACAGCGTGATAGGTGGTGAGCCCATCGCCGCTCTATGCTGTTGGATTTATATGCAGTCTTTGGTCCGTTAGTCGGCTTTTAGAACACCCAAGGGAGGAGATGGGTTGGTAGTGTCCGATGCCGCTACTAGCACGGCAGACCTAAATTACTGGTAATGAAAATGTCCAAATGTAATAAAAATTTTCTTTGTATTTTACAGGGCAGGGCACGTAGAAGTATCGGGTATCACAGTATTGAACCTGGCCACGTATGTGATCGATGACCTGTCAGTCACGATGACTTCCTTGCTGCTGCAGAGGTATCGAGTGGAGCTTGATGGAAGGATTCCAGTGCTGGACATTACTGCTGGTATATTACTGCAGAATCTAAGACTAACATTAAATATAACCTGATAGTAAGCGATGGTTTAGCCACATTTCACCCGGAATATGGAACTATAGGCTATCAGCCGGAACACAACAGGGTTGCTAACAATGTTACCAATGGCGATAGAATTAAAAAGATACTAATACGATCTTGAAAGTTAAGCAATTCTCGCTATTCTGTGTCACCGGATGAACGTATAAATTAACATTTGACGATCTCCGTGGTTGAGTGGTTAACACGACGGATCTGGAGTCGCACCATCTCTGAGGTCCCGGGTTCAAATCCCGGTCGGGTCAATTTAGAGAAAAACTGCTTTTTAAAATTGATTTCGGGACTGGGTGATATTTCTATATTTATGTATATTTATCCGTTATCTTACTATATTGAGAAGTTTCAAAAGAATACTTTGTCTTGGGCTACATAAGTCGTGTGAGCGAAAACTAATTTAATTAATTTAAATAACATTTAAAAAAACTCAATTCTGCGCTCAAGGACCAAAATTCAGGACGTCTCTCAAAAATCTGCCCAACTCAAATGGAATTAGGCCGGGCACGTTTACCGCATGCCAGAGGAACTTTGGGCCAAAGCCACTACCGTTTGGGTACCTCCCAATGCTAGAATGCTACGCGGCAGACCGAGGCGAAGATGGCGTGACGAGCTGGACGCATATCAGCCAGATTGGACCACTGTGGCGGTAGACAGAAAAAAGTGAAAAGAAGGAGGAGAGGCCTTTGCCCTGCAGTGGGACAAAATGGGCTGACAATAACAATAATAACATTTAATATATCGAGCACATCCGAGCTTCAGAAGGCACATTCAATTGATGGTGTAGTAAGACAGCAGTTCACTTAAGCAATTTTTTTTTAAATTTTGGTTATCTTTAAGACAACAGTCGGTGAAGTCTGCGTTGGTCATGTATGAAGACCTGATTCCAGCAGTGGGACGTCTACAGGTTGAAGTTTTTTTTATGAAAAAAGCCTCTTTTGTCATCCACCTCCTTGATGCTTTTCTGAACTAATGAGAAATACACATTCATTGATTGACAAGCAAACGTTTGTTCACTCCCTCGAATGTACATAATAGATTTACTTTGTGTCAGTTGAATCACTTCAATTTCGATATCAACGTAATTCGATGTCGTGTTATCGGGAACTGGGTACAACAGATGTCAAAGACATTTGTAGTGGTCACCTACAAATTCAAGAGCTCTTAGCGAATACGATAAGAAAGGATTAGGGTGGAATTAAACCACTATATTTGTTAGTGTACAAAATTGGTAAGAGTAGGAAGAGAGCTGACATTTTTTTTTGTTTTCTGTAAAAAATACATAGTGGAGTACCGAAACAATAATTACTTACTACCATAATAATTATTAATAATTGATAAAATTGAAAGCGAATTATTAATTTCTTTGTGCGTTCAGTTTAGGCCACTATAATATTTATTGATTACGCTCATGTTCTTATTGTGTTTCTTTCTATTTTAACCTGTTTTTCAGATCATTACGACGTTAAGCTTTCTGCGCTGGGTTTCAACCTGTTTGGTGCTGGTGATGCAAAGTAATTTTTTCATAATCAATAATACTCGTATATTAAGCTCACATTTTAGCTTACATTGCGTTCAGTAAAATTATAACTGTATACAAACTAAACCAGTCAACTACCTTAGTAACTGTAGTTGACTGGTTAGTCAATAGAGAACATAAAAAATCCACTTGAAAGTTCTATTAATTTCCAAAAACAGACCTCATAAAATTGCTTGCAAAAAAATACTTATTTTTAGGTCTTAACTATGTCGATTATCGTCTTGCAGGATTAAACTTATCAATCCAGCTTTGAAGATCAACATGTTGGTTGGCGTGAGGCTGTCCAGCGCCGGCATTTATCTGAACCTCCTGGACACCACCGCACAATTCAGTTTGGAAGCCATTGAGGTACGTCTGTTTCTACCTTTTTTATACATTTTTTCATATGATGACATATCTTAAGTCTTGCTCCGTCATACATTATAATATGGCACATTATATAAATATAGATTTTAACACGGCGCCATCTATTCTTTTGTTAAAGTTTAATTATGATTTCTTCTGAAACACAATGAATTACATACTTACTGCATTGCACTCAGAAGGCAGAATATCCTAACAACCAACTTATGCTCCATGAGCAACGCCTCCAACATTTTTTTAAATAATATATGGGCTTGCTCTTGGCCACATTCTTATACGTAGGATTAAGAAGAGGCCGACGATGGAGCGAGCTTGCCCATAAGCAGCCCATTCACTCGAGCTTTAAAGATATTGGGGCTATATGCACTCGGGAACACAGACGCCGGCAGGGAATTCCATTCCTTGGCTGTACGCATTATGAGTGATCGTCTTCACTTGGTGTGTATGAGTGGAATATCAACCGAGTAAGGGTAGTAACCCGCCGTCCAGACGTACGGTAGTCTCCCGATGTAAGAAAGGTTCCACCGAATCGAGCGCGGTAAGTTGATATTTTGCAGAGCCGTCCTAAAGGTGGCAGCAATACTCCATGCACGACCGGACTTCTGCTTTATATGAAGTTAGAAGCTGTCCCGGTGTGAACTGTCGCTCAACCTTATTTGGAACACCCAGCTTTTAAGCCGCGGTTTGAGCGTGATTTCGATGTTGTCGCCGAAGTTGAGATTGGAGGTCAACTTCATGCCGAGTAGATCGAGGTTATCGGTAATTGGTACAATCTACACCCCGGAAAGTAGGAGCCAGATTTAAAGAACTCATTTTGGCCGAGAACAAACACGCCTGCGTTTTGGTGGCGTTAAAACTGACCAAATTGTTTTCACCCCATTTGGAGACTTAAAGTCAAGTTTGTCCGCTCAACCATGGCCTCTCCTAAGGAAATTTTCTTTTTACCTAAAGCACAATTGACAAAGTTTTGAAAAATTCAATTCAAATCTTTATATTTTGAAATCGAAATCCATTCATCCATTCCATCCATCCATTTTTGAGAAAAAGTTATTTCGAATTTTTATACTTCAAGATATTAAATTTATTGTAAGCAAAACATCTTCCAAAAGAAAAAAATTAGTTTTGATAATCGGCTAAAAGAATTTCTGGAAAATAAAATAAAACGTAATGATAAGTTTTTGGATTAACAAAATCTATCTATTTCTATTTCTAAAACAACAATCTAGTAATTAAAACTTCGTCATACCGTTTTCGAACAATTGAAATTCGTACAGGAAAGTTTCGAATTTGTGCCGAAAGCCATATTGGCAGTCGCTGAGGAGGTCATGGGATTCTAGATACGACAAAAGTACCCTTTCCATAATTTTACAGAGTATAAAGTGATACCAATTGGTCTGTAGTTGGTGGGGTCGGCACGATCGCCTTTCTTGGGCACTGGCTGCACATTTGCAAGCCTCCAGGATTAACGATCCGCTCTAGTAAAAAGAGAAAGGTGGTACAATTCTGGCGCACTGACCCTAAGTAGTCTAGCTGGAATCCCCTCCAGGCCGCTGGCCTTATTCACGTCCAGATTCTGCAAAGCTTTTATTACCTCTTTGGTGTGAATGGTGATACTTGGTATAGAAGCTTCGTCGCGTCCCTTCCTTCCCCTTTTTCAATGACAGTGCCTTAAAATAATGCAGGTAATACAAAGGCTTCCTCCTCTACCACCACCAATTCGCTGTTTGAGGTGGAGTTCACTAACCATCCGTGGGCTCCATTCTAACCTTACCGCCGTCCACCAATACCTCGAGACGGCGCGGCCTGCATTGCTTTTTCTCACGGAGACTCAAATTCGTCGCCCTACTGACACGTCTTACTTATGGTACCCCGGCTATCAGCTTAAGGAGCAATTCCTTGCGAAAGCCGGAGTGTGTCTGTACGTGAGGCCTGACATTTGTTGTCGTCGTCTGCACTGCTTGGAAGACCCCTCCTTTCCCATCCTATGGGTGCGCATTAAATTCGGCTCCCTTTGTCGTGTCTATGCGTGCCTATATCGGTCCCACACTGGAGATGCTAATACAAGCAACCTTTTTGACCATCTTGGCCAAGTGACTGATGTCGCGCAAGAGCGATTCCTAAATGACGAGGTGGTGGTTTTGGGGGACTTCAACGCCCACCATGAAATATGGTTGGGCTCCTCCAAAACTGATCACGCAGGTAGAGTCGCTCATGCCTTCGCTCTGACACAAGACCTAACACAACTGGTTGACCAGCCCACCAGGATAGCTGATAACGTAGGTCACGCGCCCTCCTGGTTGGACTTAATGCTGACGAGTCGCCCTGCAGGGTATAGAGTGTCGGTGCTTGTACCTCTAGGCTCGTCAGACCACTGCTTGGTCATTGCCACAGCACCGCAAAGGGCTGGTCCACCGAAAACGGTGGAGACCAAGCGTCGTCTGTGGCACTACTCGTCGGCAGATTGGGACGGATTGCGTGATTACTTTGTGTCCGTCTCATGGGGCCAGAGCTGCTTTCTTGGAAAGTGGAAAGGACCCGTCCGTGTGCGCTTCTGCCATCGCTGATGAGATCCTGTTGGGTATGGAATATTATATTCCGTTCACAGATCTTGCCAGCGTTGGTAAAAAACGGCCTTGGTCCAATCGCGAATGCGCCAAAGCTGCTGAATGCAAGCAGGCGCGTATCGTGCTTGGAAGAGGGCTTGCGCACTTAATGACCTGAGTACCGACTCCTTGAAGGCGGCTTACAACAAAGCGTCTAGGTTTAATAAGAAGGCTCTCGCAGGAGCGGATGCACAAAGAGTCGTGCGGGTAGGGCGGGAGTTCATCTCGCACCCTACGGGTAGCCGTAGCTATTGGCGGCTCGCTAAGACCGTGCAGGCCAACTTCTGCTCTCCCTCGTTGCCTCCGTTGAAACATCCAGATGGCTCGTTAGCCTACCAACCGCTTGAGAAGGCAAACTTGTTGGCTGACCTTTTCGCGGCTAATTCGCGCATCGACGATTGTGGCGCCGCTCCACCTATTATATCACATTGTGGGACCACCATGCCTGATATTCGTATCAGGTAGTGTGATATACGTGCCGTGCTGTGGTTGCTCGACGTGCGGAAGGTGTTCCGGCGATTGTGCTACTCAGATGCGCGGCTGAGTGGTCTCTTTTGTTGACACGATTGTTTAGGATGTCTTACGATACCGGTATTGTGCCGGTGTCTTAAACAACCCATCCCCAAAAAAAGGGATCGCTCGTATCCAGCCAACTATCGACCCATCGCTGTAACTTCTGCGCTGTGCAAGGTGTTTGAGCGGATAATTAACTCTCAGCTCATTTACTATCTAGAGGATCACTCGCTTTTCCACGATCGCCAGTATGGGTTCAGACCCAAGCGATCAACGGCTGATCTTCTAGCGTACGTTACCCACGCATGGGGTGAAGTGATGGACAAGCATGGCGAATATCTGGCAGTTAGCCTTGATATCGCCAAAGCTTTCGATAGAGTGTGGCATCGTTTCCTTCTTTCCAAGTTGCCGGCCTTCGGTGTGCCGCCCCGTTAGTACGCCTGGGGTGCAGACTTTTTAGAAGAGCGGAGGATTCGTGTCCTTTGTGAGGGTAGTTCCTCCGAGTTCTATAAAGTCAATGCCGGAGTGCTGCAGGGTTCTGTGCTCTCACCTACTCTATTTCTTCTGCATATCAATGACATGTTGTCCTTGGGCAATATTCATTGTTATGCGGATGACAGTACGGTGTATGAGCGGTACATAGAACATCCTGCGGCAAAGCAAGCTGATATCGTAGTGAAAAGGCAAGAACTGGTTGCCAAAATGAACCTGACTCTCGATCGTGTCTCTAAGTGGGGATCTGAAAACCTGGTCGAGTTTAATGCCAGAAATACCCAGGTTTGTGCATTCTCGTTCAAGATAACTCAATTCCTTACTCCTCCCTCTCTTCAGAATTCTCTTTTACCCATTTCAGTAGACCTCAGCATTCTTGGCATGGACATTGGCCAGGAAATGAATCAAAATGCTACATCGAGAGTGTTATTTTAACTTCCTCCCGTAAGTTGGATATTCTCAATAAGGTGAGGCGGTTTTTTACTCCCGAGCAGCGCTATTTGCTGTACAAGACTCAGGTGCGATCGAGTATGGAGTATTATTCCCATCTATGGGACGGCTCCGCTAAATACCTCCTCGATGCACTTGATAGACTGCAAAGGCGAGCGGTACGCATTATTGGAGATGCTGAGGTTACAGCCTCTCATCAGCCACCGCAGAGAGAACATTCAGCCGTCACCACAAACTGGAGAGCCTATGATGCTGTTGCCCGGGGTGAACCTCTAGGAGGTAGCTCTTACCCACCCCAAAATATTAAATTCAAGTCATCGATACAATTGATGGGTATCAGCTGAAACTGTCATGCTAGCCGATTACAGTTTATTGTTCACCAACCCAGGCTATGTATTGAAAAATCAAAAACACGCTTCTCTTGTCTCCAAGATCTAAAATCCAGTACCTTCAGGTTTCGGGCCGAGCTCTTTATATTAGCTATCAAGGCGAATAACATTATTATTTCTTTTTTTGCAGCCAAATATCACAGGTCTCTTCCACGATGAAGGTGTCAGCCAGTTCATCAACGAATTCCTGAAGGACTTTGTACCGGCAGTAGTGGATACTTACGAGGTAAGCTCTTCATATTCATTAGCCAACAATCATTCCACTGTTGACTTTTCGCACTTTGCAGGCATAGTTCACCTTAGACTGTGACAAGAAATATCTTTTATGCCACTATGTAATTTAGAAATGAGTGAAAGTTCCTCATTATCAGCATAGGCTTATAATGATGAACTCTGTTTGCTACAGAGAGATCTGCGAGTGATCTCCCTACAGCACGACAAGACTTATCACTAACTTAACTATAATTTAATGGAAACTAAATCACGGTGTGGGCGTCCTTGACGCTGCTGCTCCTCGAGTGCGATCTGTTCGCTAGCTGTCTACACACCGCTGGTGATGGGAGGTTTACCCTAAACTTCCCTTGGCTACCCCTGAGAGCTCTCAAATACCCAAGATAAATGGATGTGCACCAGCTTACAGGCAGTTCTCACGGGCCCGTCACACACGTGTCTCAGAGGCTGTCGCCTCAACTGCCGACACCAACTGTCGACTCTTACCGATAATTGCACGGTACATAAGCACAAAATAATTAATATTAGGTAGCCGCGCCGTCGGCACAATTAAAGTTTTACCCGATCAAACTTTAAACACAAAACAATGTACGCTACGTAGCGTAGCGTACATTACGCTACTCAAAAATGTGGTCTAGACGCCATCGACTTAGCAGCAATAGTGCTGGGAAAAAAGTGATGTGACACATAACAATTGCAAATAATTGGAACTAATTGAATTGAGACAGAAACACAGAGCTGAGTGCCGCGCGACGTCACATCGGCCGAGCGAGACAGAGCGATGTGTTCTGTTTCACGTTTTATTCCATACATCCCCCCGCTTCGGTCTGAAGGGCCAACCTCGGTTCGTGCTCCGACATGACCCGTGAATGCTGGAGTCCCGCAGGGGTGTGTGTTGTCCCCTACTTTGTTTCTTCTGCATATCAATGAAATGCTGCATAACAACAGCATTCATTGCTATGCGGATGACAGTACTGGGGATACGCTCTACACCGGGCGAGCTAATATTTCTCTGGAAAGCGTCATCGAGAGCCGGAATAAACTTGTGACTGACACCGAGAACATGTTAAGTCATGTCTCGGATTGGGGCCGACATAACCTAGTCCGCTTTAACCCCACCAAAACACAAGTTTGCGCAATTACCGCGAAAAAACATCCCTTCGTCGTACCTCTGAACTTTGAGGGAGCTCCCCTTGATACCAATCCGATTATTGGAATCCTTGGCGTCGATATTTCGAGTGACGTTCAGTTTCGTGGTCATTTGGAAGGTAAAGCTAAATTAGCTTCGAAAAAGCTGGGTGTGCTTAATAGAGCGGGTCAGTATTTCACGCCGGCCCACCGTTTACAACTGTATAAAGCACAGGTCAGGCCGCATATGGAATACTGCTCCCATCTCTGGGCTGGAGCACCCCAATACCAACTCCTTCCATTTGACCGCATTCAACGCAGAGCTGCTCGAATTGTCGGCGACGTGGTTATTTCAGGTCGGCTCGATCCACTGGCTCTTCGGAGAGACGTTGCGTCTCTCTGTATATTGTACCGTATATCATGGGGAGTGTTCTGAGGAATTGTTCGGCTTGATCCCTGCCGCTAATTTCCTTCACCGCACTACACGCAATCGACTGTCATTCCATCCACATCACCTTGATGGATGGCGGTCTACTACTATGCGATTTTCAAGAAATTTCTTGCCTCGAACTACAGTGTTGTGGAACCAGCTCTCGGCGGCGGTATTTCCGGACCGTTACGACTTAGGGATCTTCAAGAAACGAGCCTATTCCTTCCTTAAAGGCCGGCAACGCGCCTGCGATTCCTTTGGTTTTGCGGGTGTCCATGGGCGGCGGTGATTACTTTCCATCAGGTGACCCGCTTGCTCGTTTGCCTCCTTCTGCTATAAAAAAAAAAAAAAACCTCAGACCGCTAGCTCTTTCAATCGGGAGGCGAGAGAGAGTTGCTAGGGCTCGTCGCAGAATCGAACCGCCGACCAACACCTCCGCGACGCGTGGAGTTCCGTCCTCACCAACTAACAACTTTAAAATGCGGCTCCGGCGCCAAACCAAGGATGGCAAGTTAGCCTTCTTCAACAAAACCAAATCTCCCTCCCGAGGAGGCTCAGTACTGTCTGTCAACTTCACTCTTTGCTGCAGCAGGTGCAAGTATTCAACTGACCAGCGATTCCAAAAGTCCTGGCCCATTTGTTGCAACATCTGATAGCGTGACAACCGGGTTGTACGCTCTTCCCTCCATGGGTATTCCGGCAGAGCAGTGAGCGGCTGCCCAATCAAAAAATGATCAGGAGTCAGGACCTCCAGATCGTTGGGATCCGGGGACAGGGGACAGAGAGGACGAGAGTTGAGGACCGCCTCTACCTTGCAGAATACTGTAGCAAGCTCCTCAAACGTCAGGTCCATTTCTCCTAACACGCGGCGGAGGTGGGTCTTTGCTGACTTGACGGCAGCCTCAAAGATTTCTCCCCAGTGGGGGCAATTTGGGGGACTGAACCGCCAAGTTACTCCCCTCCGAGCGAAGAGTTGACTTAAATTATCTACATTAGTTTCTAAAAACTTATAAACATCTTTTAGATAGGTAGCCGTACCCCTATAGTTTGTGCCATTGTCGGAGCGAATAAGTGATGGCCAACCCCTACGCGACATAAAACGATCCAACGCGGCGACGAAGGCTTCCGTGGACAACGCCGTAACCACTTCCAGGTGGACGGCCTTGGTGGCCAGGCACACAAACACACATAAATAGACTTTCACAACCCGAGCGTTGCGAAGCGTGGTCGTCTTTACCGAAAAAGGTCCCGCAAAATCTTTTGCGACCCCCGAGAATGGACGAGACTGAGTGACTCCGCAGAGACAGAGGTCCGAATGCAGATCCTCCATCTGCGGCTGCATGAGTGACGCCCGCAACCTGTAACAAGGCAAACACCGGAAGAGCACTCCACGGATGGCTCTTCGAGCAGACAATATCCAAAACTCCCTTTGTAGGATGGCTAATAATGCACCGCACCCTGCGTGCGCATTACGGATGTATCGATCGGACACCAGGAGCTTGACCAAGGGTCCACTTCGGTAAGAGTAGGGGGTGGCGACTCCGGCAGGTCGGCTTTCCGAAGTCGGCCTCCAACACGCAGAAGCCCCTCCGCATCTGTAAAAGGATTTAACCGGGCGACCGCTCCTTTTAGTTCTGCGCGGCCCTCACGCAGAACTAGAAGCTCAGCCTTGAAGCGGTCCGCCTGCAATACCCGAACCCAATGCAGTAGCGAGCTCCGACGCTCCTCTGCACTCACAATTGGGGACAAAGATCTTTCCCGCGGATGTCTACAGTTATGGATGAACCTTTTCATTCAGCTGGTCACCACCAGCAACTTGTCCAAACTGCTGTACCGCCCAGGAAGCCAGTCGGGGTCCAGGGCCGTCTCCACGGCCAGGGCATGCACACGCATCCCAGGCAAGATCTGGACCGTCCTGTCCAGCCGCTGGACAGGCCAAGAAGTCTCAGGCGACTCCAGCCACGCTGGTCCCCACCAGAGGTGGTGGTCCACCAATTCCGGAGCAGTGCAGCCCTGAGAAGCACAGTCCGCCGGGTTAATATCACCCGGGACGTATCTCCAGATGATAGGAATTCCAATGCTCTGTATTTGGGAAACTCGGTTTCCCACGAAGATCTCCAGAGTATGTGGCGCCGCGCGCAACCATGCCAGTGCGACTTGGCTGTCGGACCATGCAAAGACATCTCGGATGTCAACGGTGGCGGCCAACTCCCGGCGAACGTGACCTAGCAACCTGGCTAGTAGATGAGCCCCGCTCAACTCCAATTTAGGGATGGTCAGACGAGTTCTTATTGGAGCAACCTTGCTTTTAGCTGAAAGTAATACGACGTTGACCCGGCCCTCGGAGTCAACAGTTCGTAGGTATACTGCAGCAGCCTACCCTCGCTCGGAAGCATCGCAAAAGCCGTGTAGACTTACCTGGGATTTGCCCGGCGGCAAAATTCGACGAGGTAGGGCGACCCGGTTGACTTCCTTCATTGTAGAGATTAGCTCGAGCCAGGTATCTAATGGAGGCCCTATGAGCGGCTCGTCCCACGTGACGCCCAGCATCCACAGCTGCTGCAAAAGGCACTTGGCCGAGAAGATCACCGGACTGATCCACCCGTTTGGATCAAAACTACGGGCAATGGTGGACAACACCGTCCTCTTCCTCCAGACCCTCTGGGACTCCAGGTCCACCTGAAAAGTGAAAATGTCATTGACAGGTTGGTAATTCATACCTAAAACCGCTATCATGTTGGGGTCCTCCGCCTCCGCAAACAAGTCAGGGTTCTGTTGGTGGTCCACCGGGATCCCTTCTAGAAGACCAGGATCGTTGGACAACCACTTCCGCAATTCGTATCCCCCGGCTGCAAGAAGTGAAATAAGTTCATCCCGCAGTGTGAGAGCCTCCTCAACACTTTCAGCCCCAGTGCAGACATCGTCGACGACGACTGCGCGGGGAAAGCGGGCCCTTTCTCGCTCAGCCAGCTCTAACAAGGATCGGATGGCGATATATGGACTGGACTTCAAGCCATACGTGTTGGTGTTGAACTCATAGACGGTCACCGGGTCATCCGGGTTCTCACGCCAGAGTATCAGTTGGAAACGCCTATCATCCGGGTGGATGACCGTCTGTCTGAACATCATCCGGATGTCGGCTCAAAACACCACCTGATGTCTTCTGAAGTTCAGGATAATATCAACGACATCCCGTTGCAACTTGGGACCAGAATGTAGACACTGGTTCAATGACACCCCTGTAGTCGTGGTGGCTGAACCGTCAAACACTGTTCTCAACTTACCCGAAGTAGCCTTTACCACGGCATGGTGAGGCAGGAAGTAGTGCTCATTTGAGCTCCAATCTACTCGAGCCGGAGACATGTGACCCAATGCCTCATACTCGCGCAAAAACTCTATGTATTAATCACGAAGTACGGGGTCACGCCGCATGCGCCGTTCCATGGCCAGCAGACGCTTTTCCGCCAATATCCTAGACTGCCCTAAAGCAGGAGGAGAAGCTATAAAGGGCAACCTAGTTACAAACCTTCCGGACGGCAACCGCCTGGCCTGATAAAAGGCCTCACACTCCGCATGGTCAGGGTCCACCCTAGGGACCATGGGAAGTTCTTCAATTTCCCAAAACCGGTGCATCGTTTTGGCAAAAGACGCAGACAGGATGACTCTAGACTCATCCGGGGTCGAGTCATCAAAGACTGGTCCCATAATTGAAAGACCAAAAAGAGTCGACACTGCCACCAGTGAAGAGGGACCTAGAGCTTTCTGTGTGCCTAGTAGGATCCATCCTAGCACATCGGAGCCCAAGAGGAGGTCCACCGGAGCCGGATGATAAAAGAGTGGGTCGGCCAGATCTAGACCCGTGGTACGTTCCCGTATTCCTGGGGGCAGATCGGTAGAGGGCTGCCAGCTCACAATGGTGTCCATTACCGTGACCATAACCGAAATCCTCAAAGTAGAGGAATGCACCGCTGAGAAGGTGACGTGGGTCTGCCCCGTCAGACCTCTAACTTGCATGCCCCCAACCCCCAGTAACGGCACTGAGGGGGCCTCGAGACCCAAGCCCAATTTTTGGGCCACTCGTGTGGACATGAGACAACCTTGGGCTCCCAAGTCCAACAATGCTCTGAGGGTGACAGAGTCTCCTTGAGGGCTCCAAACGCGGACCGCTGCAGTAGGTAGCAGAACCGTCCGCGGTTCTGCTCTTTCAGAGGGGTAGGCTAGTTATGGACCCCCCTGATGCTCCGTCTCGAAGGGGGCCCCAGGGTAGTAGTAGGAGCGGCGAATGCACATCGCCACATTAGGGGGGACATATCCGGCCGCTCTACCATACCGATGGTACGGCGGGTGGTACTCCAGCCGTGGGTACTCGTGCAGCGGCGGCGAGAACCGCTGTGGCACCGTTGGGTCGCGCTGCTCTATGCTAGCGCGCACAGAGCCCGGTGCGGGGAGGGGTCCACCCTTTGTGTCAACTGCCGGGCCCCCGCCCGTGGGGGCCCAACTCACACTAGGGCCAGCCGTGTGGTAGCCTGCAGGCGCGGGGCCCTCTATGGGTGCGCGCGCCGGCGCATGGCTCACCTCCCGATAAGTGGGCGCGCCGCGCGCAGGACTGGGCCTCCAGTCCGTTGGGGGTGGGCTCCGCCCTGGAGCACCTCCGCCCATGTTGCGCCGCTGTTGTGGGGTCGATGGAGCCGCGCCCGACCTGTTGGCACATAACAACATATGGTGGGGTCCGCCACACGCACTGCAGCGCTGGGGCCTGGGACAATTTCGTTCAAAATGGTCCCCCAGGCAGCCAAAGCACAGACCCTTGCGCTTTGCCATGCGCCGCCTATCCGCCACTGGCAACCCCTGCTATTCCTGGCATCGCAGCAAAGCATGGCCCGATTGGTCACACTGTAGACAGGCCGGGTCTCCGCCGGCCGCTAACGTGAGCGCCGCCAGTCGCGCGGTAGTGCGTCCTCGTTGCGGCTGTACAGTGGGAGGCGCCCGGCGCCCCTGCGAATTGCCGCACCTACAGGCCTGCGCCCCTGATGGCGGCAGGTCAGGTTGGGAGGTCTCCACGACCCTAGCCTCGTATTCGAGGAACTTCATGAGGTCTCCCAACCCAGGCAGAGTAGTTCCCTCCTTCTCTGCTGCTTCCCGTTCGAACCGGGAGCGAATGTCCGTGGGCAGCTTGGTCAGTAGGATGTGGACCAGTAGGAATGACCACTCCTCTACTGGCAACCCCAACGTTCGCAACGCGTTGCATGCAACGGTGACCGGTGTCAACAGCTGCATCCGTAACTCAGCCCGGTTAGTCACCCTAGGGACCGACAACAATTGTCGGGCATGTGCATCGGCTAATAGCCGGACGTTGTGGTACCGGTTTGTGAGAAGTTCCCACGCTGTCTCATAATGGTCGTCCTCGACCCGTAGGTGCTGGACGAGTGCCCTGGCCTCGCCTTGCAGCGTGAACAGAAGATACGCCATCTTTTGTCCACGTGTCAAATCTGCTCGGGTGTCCACCAACGAGGTGAACATATTCTTATAGGCGACCCATTCTTCCACAGCGCCGCTAAAGTTACCCAACTGTAAGGTAGGCAGCCTACCAGTTATCGCGGGTCCTGCCGTTGGTGGTGGTGTGGACGGTACAACTTCCCCCATTCGTCGTGCACGACATTGTCATGGATTTCCATGATCTGGGCAAAGTCCTCCTCGTATGCCGACCACACCTCTTTGCTGGGCGGCGGCGCAGTCTCCGACAAAGCCTCCATGGCCGTCTCAGCCGAAGAGACCCGCAACCTCAGCTGTTCCGCCCGCTCCAAAAAGGCGTCGTCTCGGTCACTCCGGGACAGCAGACCTTGCACGGACACGAACCATCGCAGCTCCTTGGCCAGGACTGCCTTCGCCATCGCGTTGTCACCAAAAAACTAAATGTACGAGAGATGAGAATAATTCTCCAACAATAGCACAAACCCGGGGTAAGATTCCCTAAACACACTTTAATTACAATGCAGCAACAAAAAAAAATTAATAGGTACAAAAAAAAACTTATACGGGTTTGTAACGAGAAGCGCACTTACAAATAAGATGTGCAATTATTATTACATAAACCGTTATGCAAAACCAACCAAATTTTAATCAATGTATTAACCAAATAATCTAAAATGGGTTTTCAAAAATGACGGC
The DNA here is from genome assembly GCA_963921215.1 of Scoparia ambigualis. Taxonomy (NCBI): domain Eukaryota; kingdom Metazoa; phylum Arthropoda; class Insecta; order Lepidoptera; family Crambidae; genus Scoparia; species Scoparia ambigualis. The sequence goes on from OY992503.1 coordinate 7,624,984, forward strand.
ACCAACAAAACAAGATGTGCTGTTACTATTATTGCATAAACCGTTATGTAATAATCCAACAAATTTAATGCTAAAATTGCCTAAGTCGCTATGCCACAAATGAATCAAACTTGAATTAATTTCCAAGAGAAAAAAAATAAAAGTATTAATTAAATAATGTACGTTGGCCAGTCATGAGACTACCACAAGTTAAAAAACAATATATAATGAAAACTGCAATACCTATTTAAAATATGTTTTCAGAATGAGAACAACAAATTAACTTTTCAACAATTTTCAATGTTGCTGGGCCCACTGTGTTTTATAGACTTTAACTTTAAATTCTAAATTAAGTTTTCAAGTGTTCAAGTGTTCAAGTTTAAGTTTTCAAGCAATCAAAAAACAAACAAAATGCTTAAATATTTATCGGACAATTACTAACTCACCGCTGCGGTGAGTCAATCTTATTCAACTAAATTCAAACCCAAATGTAATTGAAATGTAATAATAATGTAGTGGAAATTGTAAGCACTACACTAACCTATTCTAATTATTTGGTTGGTATAACCAACCAACTTTAAAACTTATAACTAATTGAGGATATCCGTGGATTAACCGCGCTCTGCTAACAAAAATTGTTTGCTACAGAGAGATCTGCGAGTGATCTCCCTACAGCACGACAAGACTATCAGTAACTTAACTATAATTTAATGGAAACTAACTCACGGTGTGGGCGTCCTTGACGCTGCTGCTCCTCGAGTGCGATCTGTTCGCTGGCTGTCTGCACACCGCTGGTGATGGGAGGTTTACCCTAAACTTCCCTTGGCTACCCCTGAGAGCTCCCAAATACCCAAGATAAATTGATGTGCACCAGCTTACAGGCAGTTCTCACGGGCCCGTCACGCACGTGTCTCAGAGGCAGTCGCCTCAACTGCCGACACCAACTGTCGACTCTTACCGATAATTGCACGGTACACAAGCACGGCACAATTAAAGTTTTACCCGATCAAACTTTAAACACAAAACAATGTACGCTACTCAAAAATGTGGTCTAGACGCTATCAACTTAGCAGCAATAGTGCTGGGAAAAAAGTGATGTGACACATAACAATTGCAAATAATTGGAACTAATTGAATTGAGACAAAAACACAGAGCTGAGTGCCGCGCGACGTCACATCGGCCGAGCGAGACAGAGCGATGTGTTCTGTTTCACGTTTTATTCCATACAAACTCCACTTGCTGTACTTGTGTCTACCTACAATAGCACGTGTAAATATCTTACCCATGCTCACCCAATGCAGGTTGGTAAGTGTTAAAGGCTGCCATCTCATGATAATTAAGGCATCAAAATTAAATGGACTTTTCAAGCCTTCGTTCGAAGCACGAATCTCGAGATTATAAAATTTTGTCTCTCATCCGATGACATCCGATATCTTTCACAATCGTTACTTGAGTGCGGTAGGCTCTGCAAAACCAACGTCTGCTAAGTAAACCAACGTCTAAAAGAATAAGTGGTTTAACCACTCCCGCATTCGATTCTCTGCGGGACCTAACTTGTTTAAGTCAACTAGGTTTAAGAATGGTAGTTCACTTGACGTTGTTCGCTGCTCTTTAAAATTCATTTCTTTTGTCACAACTAAGAACCTGCTTGGCCTTCACCTCACCTGTGATAAATGACGATAAAATCGAACATGGAAACGCATTTAATTCAAAGTACTCATCCAATGAAGAACTTTTTATCTCATATTCTTTTCCTGTCTTTGATTTTCCAGCCTGAGATAACTGCGGTACTCAGTGAGGTGGTGCACAATATCGCTAGTGAAATCCTCGAAGACCTGGACCTCGCCAGCTTGCTTGGGTAGAAATATGGTGCTAAACATTATACAGACTGCTTATTATTATGCTATAAATTATACGAATCTTTATGATTACACCTAGTTGTTTTTTTTTGTTTTTGTTGCAATTTCAAACTGCAGCTCTGGTTTGATCAATCTATGGGCATGCCAATACGGCAGTGATATATTAATAATGAATAAAATAGTATGTCATAATGTCTTAAAGTGTTTAATTTCGCAAATGCAACACGATGTATGACTCATATTACTTTATAGCTGGGCAAAAGTCTTTTCAAAATGTTGCCTGGTGTGTCAAGCGACCTCCAGGAGGTCGCTAACTGCCAGACCCGTATGTGTCAGAGGCCTCCTGGAGGTCGCTCCTTACCCCGTCATATTTAGAGTTGAATTGTGCTCATAAAACTATTGCTGTTTCTTTTGACTTTGTTTTAATGTATAGAGTGGGACAAAGACGGCATTACAACGCCACAGATGTTTTAATATGGCGACGAATAGAGGTTCTGCGAGCGCCCTTTTATGTGGGTTCGACTCGTGTCTGTTATAGCCCGGTACTTACGCGCCACATCTGGCGCATATAAAAAATGAATGGCGAGGTTTATTCCATTTTAACGTGTATTCCACATTGTAAATATAACAAATAATACTCATAATAATGATTACACCTTTCATGCTTTTATTTATAATAAAATTGATTATTTTATATTAAATTGAAGAAAAAAAAAGTACTTTCACCTACTTTCATTTTTTTTGCAATTTATTATAGAATCAAACTATACTTTATTATACATAGCCAGATAGATTATTTATTAAGGATTCCAGTGATATAAGTTATAAGAAATCGTCATTATACCTAGACCGGATATAAACAGGAAGTAATACGGAAGTAGCTTGACACATGCGGCCATTTTGAAAAAAAATGGCGACCGACCTCCAGGAGGTCGCTTGACACACAAGGGGTAAGCCGTAACTTTATCAGACAATGTAAAGATCAACCTTTACATAATAAGAAAAATCGTTTTGTCACAACAACAATAATTGAGGAGTTATAAACATAGGCTTTACATATCACATCTCCCGCCAAAACGTAAAATCACATTCACGGTCTCTTTTATGTCAGGTGTAAATCTAAACCGCCATTAAATCTGCAAGTTATTAGAAAACCTATTAACTTTGATACGTCGGCTGCGTAAAGTGTGAAATTACCAGGAGTTGTGTTGATTACGCGCTAAAACACAATTTGTGATGCTTTTTAATGTTTCATTATTTGGAGAAGTTATGAGTAGGTATGCAATTTGCTTTAAAACTTTATATACACATAAATACAAGCAGAAACGGATGACGAGCTTACTTAGAATATTTCCTGGAAATTACTGTATAAAACTTGTTACAAAAAAACCCGTTGTGCCTGAAACGTCAGTAACTATACTTAAAACTGAAGTGGTGGGTGCTGTTCTCTAAGTTGTAGGCACAGCACTTTCGGATAAAAACAATATCCAAGTTCAGAAAAAATATCGTTAAGGTTTTTAGAAGATTCCCAACACTACTGATCAGCTGTAGAGGTCATTAGCTTCTAAATCAAAGAATATTATTTTGTTTCAGTCTGGTCATCTATCGGTATTTGTGCCTATGCAACAGTATAGTGACCTTTAAGCTAGTTAGGTACCTAACACATTCTCTCCCAAAGTCCCTTTTAAAAGAGTTAAATTAATACTTATTCAGATTTGCTTTAGAATTTGATTTCATTCTTCATGTACGAAATAATTTTAATTTAAAAATGGTGGTTCTGTAATACTTCACAAACCATTTTAAAAAGACCTAAACGTTATCATCAGTATTAAAATAGCATGAAATAAGGCTCGGACTTCATGCATCCGGAATCAGTCCGGCCCGGGAAAAAACCAAATTCGGCAAGTAATCGACTACACGCGCTCCGTTTTGAATCCGGACAGAAATTTACTCAGTCGGTCTCTAACACTTGCGCTGGATAGTCGTCCAGTCGACAATGGAAAGTTTAACTTTATTTGAAATTGTATGCTTAGCTGTAGCCGTTAAGAGGCCTATTACAGTGCGACATAAAAGAGTAGAAATTAAATGAGGGCGCTGTTGTCGTTAACATAGCAACCCTGATAGGTCGAGCAAATTGGTCTTGATACTTGTTTTTATTTAATATTATGTTCATATAATTGGAAAACATCACTTACACATTGCTCTGATATAAAGGAAGTAGCTAAGGCACTTGTGTTGTAGAAATCAGAAACAACGACGGTACCACAACACCCAGATCCGAGACAATATAGAAAAGTTGGTTTTCTACATTAACCCAACCGGGAACCGAACCCAGGACCTCAGAGATGGCGACGCCAAGTCCGGAGTGCTCTACTCTCGGCTACGGAGGTCGTCAAAATAATTAATTTGAGTAGTTTGTATGTAGTAATGAAATCAGCCATTGTACATAACTTATTTTTATTTAGATATAAAACTAATAAATTAAAATCCAGATACTCTTCAAGTTTCGCAAATGCTCGCGGCTTCTATCATAGCCAATAAGTTGCCTTAATTGAGCTATTAATTTGCATATTGTTGGTACTTCTTTTTTTACAGTGTAAAAAAAATCATTTTCTGACGGATTGCACACATATCAAAGTCATCGAGTTCCTTTGCAAGTCGAACCTTTCTGTGTTTAGCGGGAGTCAAAAATTTTCCTCCATTTTCGGAGCCTTGTTTAGCTATTCTCCGCACAGTACTTTCAGACACACCTTGAACAATAAAAACATATATGCATAAAAAAAACAAAGCCAAAATTGTTCAGTCCTATGGACTGAGTTATTAACAAAATTGGTAAAACTTTTGAATCGAGTCGCCTGAATCGAACTCGGGGTGGTGAAGGTAAGGGGTGGGGGAAGAGTACCCCCACTTATCCCCCCCCTGCCGCAAACAAATAGTTTTTAAGTTATGTTAATTTTTGTATTTTGAGGTTATGTATCATGGTAAAACTTTTGAATCGAGTCTCCTAAATCGGTGGGGGAACGGGATGGGACGAGAGAGGAGTACCCCTCACTTACCCCTCTTGCTGCAGACAAGTAATTTTGAAGTTGTTACTTTTTTAAAAATATGGCAAGTTACAAAAACTTCATTTCTGGCGCTTTGCCGGCCGCTCCCGCGGCACGCTCGCCTCGCGCGTTTTTGGTCAACATACTTACTAACCTAACCTAACCTAATTAACTCTTTAGACTTTTTTCATAGCGGGGGCTGTGCTCTCCCCCCCCCCTCCCCCCCCGTCCCCACACTTCGGTTCTGTTAATATGGTATTGTATTACCTAAAAACGTGTAATTTTTCGTGCTAAACAGCTGCAGCTAAAATGTTAATAAGCCTTTATTTAAGAACCCCTTAGACCCCCCACAGTGTTAGTTTCTTCAAATTCAGGCGACTCGATTCAAAAGCCAACCGACATAATTTACTATACTTACCACATTCTACCCCTTAACACTTGATAAAATGTCCCAATAAATTAAAAAGTTCAAGATTCTCGAGTCGAACTATAATAACCAACATTTTTGTTTGTAATATCATAACCCCAAAACTTTTAAAAATATTTAAAAATACTGATTGTTTCACGGAATTTAGCCGATTGCGCATAGGCATATTTTAGATAATTATACTTTCAACATGTTTTATAACTTACTTACCAGTATAATCTGCTGTACGTTGGTAAATATCCTCCAGATTACGTAACAAAGTTCCGTATTGAAATTCTGCCAAACTTCGCAAAAAAAACCTTATATATTATGTTACGAGAACCGCCATGGATGGTCATAATCATGTTATCAGTGTTTTAAATCCAGGAATGTAGAAATATCACTAAAACAACTATTTATATCGTAACCACGGACAGAGTTGAACAACCACTTGACATTAATGACAGATAATCAATGTTGCCAAAAAATTAGTGAATTTAGTTCTGGATTATTTAATTTCTACTCTTTTATGTCGCACTGTACTTACATCTCGACTGTGTTTTTTGCGTAAAATCCCCATTTTCGCATTTTGTTGTAATTTAACAGTTGTATTTATCGTTTTTATCGAAATAGGATAATAAATTAATGCTTAATTTTACAAATGTCCTTCTGCGAGGATAATCTGAGTTCGGACGGCCGGCGCATCGCATTTTGAAGTAATTTTGCAGTTGTATTTATCGTTTTTATCGAAATAGGATAATTAATTAACAATAAAATATTTATTCATTATGAAGTAACGATTATTCTGGTATAAATTTTGCTCAATAATATTATTGTAGATAGGAGAAATTCACGGTTAAATTAAAGGCCATTAAAGGCCAAAGTAAAACCATTTTCGAAGTTTTTTGGTTAGAATAAGATTTTTTTTCTATATAAAATCAATGATATCTAAAAGTTCCGAGGCCGCTACGCACTTTAAGACTATATAAGTGATAGCATTCTATTTTATTTATTTCATTTGTTTGGAACAGTAGTTCAACCTAGGAGCTCAAAAAAGTGCCTTCGCGCATTTTATGAAGATCTTTCTCTGCAATTTTGAGTTTTATTAAAAATCTTTGTTATAGAAAATTTGCATTTACAATGCTATATATAGATATAGGATAAAATGTTTACTAGAAAAAAAACAACCAGTCTCTGGAAAGCTCGATCGGGATTCGAACCCGTGACCTTTGGATTGCCGATCCACTGCTCTAACCGCTAAGCTACCGAGACCCCAGAAGACTCTTGAATTTTTTCTAGTAGTACACGCGTGTAAATAAGGATTTATCCTTAGCATAAGACTTATACTACTTTGGTGAAATCCACCCTTAAGCAGATATATCATAATTGTAAGTGAATAAGATCGACAATAAAGAAAAACATTTGTTACATTATCTAATTCTGAAAATGTAAATCGCCGAGACATGAGCGGTGGCCATGTTTCGGCGCTTTAGACCTTTTGGTCGCGAGAAAAGAAGCGGTCTAGCGCTGTATGTTTGGATTGTTCAGAAAGACGATAAATTATTATTTTTGCACTGCAGCGCGCTTTTGTTTTAACTTTTAAAAAAATAGAACAAGTCTATTGCTTGGGATAGCTCCTCTAGTACGTAGTACATTACGTACTAAGTAAATCAATGAGTTAATTTTTAATGTAATTTTAAAAATAATAAAAAGTAAGTATACAGAATTAACCTAGAATTATTTACGATTGTATTAGTTGTTCAGAGTAAACTGTAAAATAATAGACGAGAACAATAAAAAAAAATAAGTTAAGTATCAAAATGATAAATTCAAGTACACAAAACATACCTATAGCTTAAAATTATTGCCATAATAAAACTTTTAAAAATAGACCGCTTCACGTTTCGTTGGTCCGACTTTATCTTAATTATTATTCCAATGACTCCGCATTGGAATATGGTTGGTTAATAATGGTTTCCCAACAATCAGTTAACGACACAGCAGGTACTACTGTAGTAGTAGCACAGAATAATATGTATTAGGAAAGCAGTAACTGCAGATTTTGACTTTTTAATGTTTTTACGGAACTCCAAACAGAAAACATTAGTTTTTTACCGCATAGATTGACAACATTTTTCTTAGACGTGCCAAGAATATGATGTTAAAACAAATGGATATCAACAGTAATGTAAAAATTAAAACATCGACTACAGCATTGAACGAAGGGAAGCATCAGTAAAAAAATGGACCCTGTTTATTCCAAAACTAGGATTAAACTTAGAACTGGGGCATTACCACCATGAGCTTATTGCGATTCAGTTTATGACCTAAACTGAGTCGATCGCTGTCAAATCTCAGTACGATTTGACAGGTTCTGACAGCGATCGCCTCAGAAACTTAATCAAATAAAGAGCTCATGGTAAGGTCCCTGGTTTACAACTAATGCCGTCTCTTTCTATTTTTATTAACAGTAAGTAAGTGAGCTGCGTGGTGGTTCCTCATTAAAAGAATACTACTAACCTAACTTAGGTGGGGCGTAAGATAAGAGGCACACTGAATACCTACCTACATGTGTTTGGTTAAACATGGACTGTGGCTTTTGCGGTGCTTATTGCCTAGCCTTTGAATGAACCTTTATGATAAAAGAAGTAAATTTCTTTAAGTAGGTAACTAATTTTATTTACAATTTTTGAGTCGTTTTATTTTTACACAAGTAGATTACCTACTCTAAACAAACAACTAACAGTTAAACAATATCAATAGTAATCAGTCCTTTATGACTTAATTTGCCCGGTGTCCTTTAAGACTAAAAACCCAAATTAGATTATTAAATTCGTACAAAATGTTGAACACCTCGCAGTTGCTGTACTAGGCGGTCAGAAGCGTAGGCATCTTCTTTGAGAGCGAGCCGAGTGATTGAGAGAACCGTCTCTGCCGGCCGCCGCGCCGCCGTGCGAGAAAGAGAGCCGTCTCGCCCCGCCCCGCGCTTCCGAGCGAGAGGGAGAGAGCCGTCTTGGTCGCCGCGCTGCCGAGCGAAAGAAAGAACCGTCTTGCCTCGCCACGCGGCGCTGAGCGAGAGTGAGAGACGTCTCGACGTCGATTTGACGAGCGGGGCAGAAGAAACTGCACAGTGGTTGTGAATTAGATATTTGAGTTTAATAATAAAACTTGATTGTCAATGAAGTAATTTTTAATTTTATGTAATGTACGACTACGCCATGAATCATCTGTAATAGACGTAAAGGCCTTCATGATGATGATTAAACAAATGATTTTAATAATGTTATCATCATTCATTATTGTAAGATTTTATAATTTCGAAAGTTTTTAACCGACTTTGTGGTCCAGTGGTTAAGCCACCGGCACCGGTCTCAGACCCAGAGGTCCACATGAGGGCTCGATTCCTAGCCAGGGGTACAAATTTGTCTAATTAATTTGGTTGGTGGTAAATTTTGTTTAAGTCCGCCTGGCTAGCTACCACCATTTTATCTAAGTCTGTCGCCATAGCATCAATAATCATAGCATTTTTGTGTTCCAACAGTTTAGAGATATAATTAACTAGGGGCCAATTGTCTAACTCCAACATCTATCGTAATACCTTTCAATGGGCGATTTTCTGACAGCCCAAATTAAAAAGTAAAAATTAGTTCAAAAACACACGATAGATGTCGTTTTATGAAAGCCGAGCCGTACCTACCTAAGGGCTGTAATAAATTCTACACTTTTACTTGTCTACCAAAAAAATAAAAAATAGTACTTACCTATTTTTATTCAAGACATCCAGGACCTATTTCTATTTTGGAATAGAATAAATATTACGCAGCCATACACGTGCTCTTCATGAACTCGCCTTTTACTAAGCGCCATATATGAAGTCATTTACGAACCAATTTCTTTTTTTTATTGATCTCGGAAAATCGCCCATTAGAAATTTGAATTGAAAGATATTCACGAACTTCGCACTACAACTATTTGATAAAATGAAAGCGATTGCGATTGTGACGCGTTTTGAAAGCAATTAAATTTAAACTAAATAAATACTTTTCATCACAAAATCGTAACGATTATTCAAGGACACAGCTACAATAAAAAGCAATGAATTGTCTATGCCATTTAGTATCATTTAGAACATTGTTCTGACTTCAGAACATTATTCATTCATTAGCGATTGCGACTTTCTATTTACACATTTTCATCAATCGCATCACAATCGCTAAACCTTTGAAAGGTATTGCGATAGGTGTTGAAGTTAGACAATACGGCCCCAGCTCTGTTGTGAATTTATAAAAAATTGCATAGGAATTTGTTTTGCATAAGAAATAAACATTATTTAACTTGAAATGAACCTGATATTTTAAAAAAAAACACCAAAATACGAAGATAAGAAAGTCATTGAGTGAAATTCGATCCGCTTAATAAAATATTACGTACTAAGACCAAATAAAATTGTTTAAAAACGTTACCTACATCTTTTCCAAAGACAAAACAATATGTTTGGTAAATAGAAACAAAGGTGTTATCTGTTTTCGCGTTAAATAATTAGATACTTAATTCATAGTTCCTAATAATAATAATAAAAAATTGTACTGCCTACGTTTTGTCTCGACTCCTGACCACTGTGCAGCAACAGCACAGAAAAGATTGTCTGGAGCATAGGTAGATTAGGTAGCTAGACAGGAGAGTGTAGACAGAAGTAATTATTACTCCTGGTAGATAGTAAGATCATGAACCGGAAATAGTCGTGTGACATAACATAGTCGATATTTTTATAAATCATTAAAAATAACTCTTTTTACTAAAAACTAAACCTTAATGCAAAGTTTCTAAGAAATTTTAAACCTTTAGGTATAACGGGTAGTTCTGCAACACCCTGTCTGTATAAGTAGGTTTTCTTAATTACAGAAAATGATTATATAGATTGTTTGTCTTTCCGACTGTAATAAAACTTTAGGTTTAATTAAATCCCTAAAAACGCATTAAATTACGTTTTGGATCTATAAATTCGTCTAACATTGCTCTAGGAATTATCGAGGCAAACTTTTTATATTCTGTACCTACCTAAGCCATTTAATAAAGTTATATTAATCTACGGCGTCACCGTATAAATGGAATTTAATTCACATAAAAATTTCTACGCTATCAATTAGTCTAAAATGATTTGGAAAAGAAATTTAGTTCAAAACTGTAAAACTGAGCTTTTCACTTTATTACATTTTTTTCTCGCAAGTTTTCTTCTCAAAGTAGCTGCAAGCCTCACCAAGTTTTAAAGTAGTTCTACTGAGAAAGCGACATTTATTATATGAAGTAATATGATACTGAGGCAGTAAAGTTAGGAGAAAAAGTTTCAAGCCAGCATTTTACAAATACATATGGATAGGTATTTAGATATTAAATAAGAGTTAGTCTATTTGCAAGGACGACGGATATATCGCATATCTGCAGTAATTTTATAGACTTAATCATTATTATAATAAAAAGATTAGGGATGGAATACTATATTCCACACTCCTATGTCATCAGCAAAGGCAGGCGCAATCGCTGCTGGTTCAATCGCGAGTGTGAACGCATGCCACGCTTGGACCAGAGGCAAAGCTCAAGGGGATCCCGAAAATCGCTCGCTAAAAGCAGCCTATAATAATGCCACCAAGTCGTGTAAGAGCCTTTGGGGGTTAAAGTTACTCGCGTCCGTAGGTTTACCCTTGAGACCCTACACGTGACCCTTGGGTGGTGCTAAATGAGTAACACCGACTGAGTGGTAGAGCCACGCTGCGTTGCAGCACGCATTGGGCCGGCTCGCCCGTCGATACTAAGTATTACTCGTTATCCCTCTGCAAGAATGAAGATTCTTTCACACGCATTGACATTAACTCGTTAAGAGAGTAAAACGGGTTAACAGTGAAGAAGTGTTTGATTATGATTTTAAATTTTTTAATTTCCATCTTTGTAATTTTTAGAGGTAACTTGTTGTACATTACTATTTTATTATATATGCCTTGTTTCTGTACAATCTTATCTTTAACTTACACAATCTTTCTTTATTTCTTAAATTGTGAGAATGTATGTCCTGTCTCTTTAGTAATGAGTCTTTATCATTGTGAATTTCTATTAGACTTCTGTATATGTACGTACAATGTAAATTCATATTTTGTATTGACCTGGTAACGACATACTCTTTTTTTTTGTTTGTAAATGTCGTTGCTTTTGTGCGCTGTGGTTTCTTGCGCCCATTCTTTGCCACAGTTAAAAAATTATGTCCTGAATGGGTGGTAGGTTAAAAAAGATTTGGACGATTCAAAGTACTTATTAATTGAGTTTATTGAATAAATATATTTTGACTTGACTTGACTTGACTTGAATGATACTACTGTCATGATGTACCGAAGGATGTTCCCGCCAATGCCGGGACGTTTAGAACCGGCCCCCGCCCGCGCGAACGAACGTTGAACGAAGCGCTGGCGCTCCTCGGTCTGCCAGCGGCTGTCAGCGCAACGCAAACGCACACACCCACCGCCCGTCGCGTGACACGCAGCCCGCTCGCGTCCTCCGATACTAAAGAACAATCAAGTGTGTGTACATCAGTGTGACGTGACTGTGAACCTAGAACCAAGAATCACCCTACAATCTCGCCCAGCCGTGGTCAGCTCGTCTCCCGGTTCCTGCGATCCCGTACACCTCCCGATAAGTCCCTCATCTTCCTCCCTTCTCTGCTGTATATGGCGGTGTCTTCTGACCCACGGATACATTTTGGTCCAATCGAGCGCGGAATACCCCCTAAATTTTATGGTCAAAAATAATTATTTCAGCCCAAGATTACATATTTTGTCACTCTTAACCAAGTGACCCTTCTCATTTTGTCACATTAGTTAAGTACCCTGCACATTTCGACACATTATTTCGGCCCATAAGCTAATGATATAATTCTGTGCCATCATTTCTTAGTTAATTTTTTCCCGTAACTTTACGTTTTTACTATTTCATAACGCATTTATATCTCATGGCGAAACATTATTGTATCTAACCGCCTCAATAAATATTTCACAGACTCGGTTAGTTGCTATAAGTATAATTACCACTCCGTTAGATTTCAATTCCATTGCGATTAACAAATTTGCGAATATTGTTGATCTTTTAAGTATGCATCCTGTTGATGTTTAAAAGCAATATTTAGATTAAATGTAGACGCAACTTCATAGGAACCACATACAGATGTTCATATCTATGTATCTATAGTTACTGCGCGCCCTCCGCACGCCCGTCGTAATGTTTGACTATATCAAAGGTCTGTATGCCCGTAGCTAAGTAGTAGCAAAATAAAAATCATTGAAGACAGATGTTGTTTACTTGCACTAAGACCACGCAACCGAAAATCGACCTTAATACAAAGAACATATGGTCTATAACGAGCCGGATCGCTTATCTGTTTCACCTGAGTGCATCGAGCGCCGCGCGGCCCGCGAGAACAATAGAACCCGACGATTCAATAGATAACGAGTGTTCGAGCCAATTTTAATGCATAAACAAGTAGGTAGTTATTGAATGAGTTACGTTAAAACGTCGTTTAATTTTATTTAAAAACTAATTGACTTTGGAAAGATGAACGTTGCGTGATTACATTTTACTGCAAGTGTAGTGTAAAGTGACGAAAAATGGCTTCTGCGGAACAAATAGCCAATGTTTTGGAAGATACAGCTCAATTATTAAAAAAAACTTAATTAAATTTAAAGAAGTGTCCAAAACAAAGATTAACCAAAGATTACGTGCAGACTAGGATTCAGTGCATTGAAGAATACTGGGCAACTTTTAAAAAAGCGCATCACGAATTAGTGAAAATTACACCGCGGGAACAACGAGGCGTTCTACCGTATTTCTTGAACGAAGAGTACTACGATCACGAAGATATATACTTGTCCATGCTCTTAGACCTCAAAGACTTAGAACCTCAATCATCTTCGGCATCAAAGTCACCGACTACAATGGAGGTACAGGGGCTTACACAAGTGAAACTTCCACGTATTTAATTGCCTGCATTCTCCGGAAACTATGAAGAGTGGCCTACGTATAAAGATCTGTATGTATCCTTAGTTCACGACAATGCGTCACTTACCAACGTTCAGAAGTTTCACTATCTGAAAACAAGTATCATGGGTGAAGCAGCAGCACTGTTAAAGCACATACAAATAACAGACACAAATTATAAACAAGCATGGGACACATTAAAAAAACGGTTTGGCAATAAACGTTTATTTGTAAACTCGTTACTAAAAAGGCTGTTCGCACAAAGGAAATGTACTGCACAAACAGCATCAAAGTTGAAGTGTTTATTGGATACTACCAATGAAATATTGAACAGCCTGCAGAATCTTGACGTGCCTATAAACTCTTGGGATCTAATAATAATATTTCTGGTTGTACAGAAGCTGGACTCAGAGTCACACAAAGAGTGGGAGCAACACGCCTACGCTGAAAATAAAGAAGAGTTATCTAAGTGGGAAGACTTACAGAAGTTTCTAGAATCTAAGTTCCAAACCTTAGAGCTTCTTACACCACCAGTAGCTGCTAAAGACAGATCTGCAAGAGAACGAGTTTTCCATTTTTTTTTTTTTTTTTTATAGCAGAAGGAGGCAAACGAGCAAGCGGGTCACCTGATGGAAAGTAATCACCGCCGCCCATGGACACCCGCAAAACCAGAGGAATCGCAGGCGCGTTGCCGGCCTTTAAGGAAGGAATAGACTCGTTTCTTGAAGATCCCTAAGTCGTAACGGTCCGGAAATACCGCCGCCGAGAGCTGGTTCCACAACACTGTAGTTCGAGGCAAGAAATTTCCGGACCGTTACGACTTAGGGATCTTCAAGAAACGAGCCTATTCCTTCCTTAAAGGCCGGCAACGCGCCTGCGATTCCTCTGGTTTTGCGGGTGTCCATGGGCGGCGGTGATTACTTTCCATCAGGTGACCCGCTTGCTCGTTTGCCTCCTTCTGCTATAAAAAAAAAAAAAAAAAATGGAAAACTCGTTCTCTTGCAGATCTGTCTTTAGCAGCTACTGGTGGTGTAAGAAGCTCTAAGGTTTGGAACTTAGATTCTAGAAACTTTCATGTGTCTAATGTATCTCCGTTGGAGAAATGCTGCTTAATGTGTAAAGATAATCACACCCTGTGCCGTTGTAAAGTTTTTTCGAAGATGCAACCTTCTGAACGAAGTCAATATGTTCAAAGTAACAAACTCTGCCTCAATTGCCTGACCCCAGGGCATTCGGCGTTTAGATGTCGTGTGCCAATGTCCTGCCGTATATGTAAAAGATGCCACCATTCACTTCTTCATCAACAGAACAACGCAGATGCGTCGGCCTCACCTTTAGAACCAATACAACCGACGTCATCAACACTGCCGAAAGTAGAAGAGAAATCAGTACATACTACAATGGCGTCTCTAAATGAAGATGGGCGTAAAATCTGTGTATTAGCAACTGCAGTAGTTATAATACAAGGAGAACATGGACACACTACTGTACTTAAGGCGCTCATCGACTCAGGGTCACAAGCAAGTTTCATTAGTGAAAAGGCTGCTCAAGCACTCAAGTTAGTACGCAACCAAGTAAATCTAATCGTAATCGGAATGGAATCCATGAAGGTACAAGTCAAGCAAGAGGTTAAAATTCAAGTCTTGTCACGATGGGAACCTAATTTTAAGTTACCTATACAAGTCTACGTGATGTCAAAGCATTTAACCACAAACTTACCTTCAAATACGAAGCTGGTGAATAAATGGCCACATCTAAAGAGTCTCAACCTAGCAGATCCAAATTTTTATGTATCTGGAACCATGGATTTGCTATTGGGAGTAGATGAATACTCAAAAATAATTCAACAAGGACTAATCGAGGGTCCCCCAGGTACACCTTGTGCTCAGAGAACCAACTTGGGATGGATCGTAATTGGCGGAATCAATGTGAAGCTTAAACACGTGCAAAATCCTTTGTTGTCATAACACAAGATACAGAATTAGAAGATTTACTGAAAACATTGTGGAAGATAGAAGTTGATAATAAGAGAAACCTAACAAGAGACGAGCAGCTGTGCGAAGAAATCTATGAAAAGACACATAGTACAAACGAGAAGGGAAGATATGTAGTAAAACTACCATTTAAGGTAGACAAACCAATATCACCTGATGGAAATACCAGAGAGATTGCGATAAAGAGATTCATGCAACTGGAAAGAAGATTCGCCAGAAACCTAGAACTAAAAGATGATTACACAAAGGTGATAGAAGAGTACAAAAAGCTAGGCTATTTAGAAGAAGTACCTGTAAAAGAAATAAAAAACGATCAGTGTACTTACCTCATCACGCCGTGATCCGTCAGGACAAGGAGACAACGTAAACACGTGTTGTATTTGACGCCTCGAGCAAGGGTTCCAACGGAATCTCGCTTAACGACGAACTTTTACCAGGACCGGTATTACAAGATGACCTTAGGAACCTGATTATGAGGTGGCGTAGTCACGCTATTTGTTTCATGTCGGACATATTTAAGATGTACCTGATGGTACTGGTACACCCAGAAGACACTGACTATCAAAGAATAGTATGGAGAAGTGATCCATCGCATGACCTAAAGGACTACAGACTTCTGACTGTTACCTTCGGGACAGCTTCAGCACCGTATCTTGCGGTTAAGACACTCAAGCAACTGGCTGTTGACGAAGGTGAGCGTTATCCTGAAGCTTCTAGAATATTAAACGAAGACTTCTACGTCGACGACTGCATGTCAAGTTTTGACAGTGTTTCAGACACGATTCGAGTCAGCCAAGAGCTAAAAGAATTATTACGTTGTTGTGGCTTCGAACTAAAAAAATGGGCTTCAAATAACGCTGAATTTATGCAATCTATAGAGCCAAGCTTGAGATCAACGAATGCACACTTAGAATGAAATATGAATTTAGGCAAAGACCAATTTGAATACAACCTGAATTTACCACCGATCAATGACATGATCACAAAGCGGAGCATCCTCTCAGATATACAGAAGTTATTTGACCCGCTGGGATGGATTGCACCTTGTTTTGTATTGGCGAAGATTCTGATCCAAAAACTATGGAGTGAAAAAATTTGTTGGGATGAAACCCTCAACAGTTACCTAAAAGATGAATGGGTGAAAATACGCTCTGACCTCGAAGGCGTAAATGAGATCCGCATTGACAGATGGATAGGAGCATTTAAGGCAAACTAAAGTACAATACAAATCCATGGCTTCGGTGATGCCTCTATAAAAGCTTACGCTGCAGTAGTTTACTGTCGTGTAGAAAGCCAAGATGGCTCATACAAGACATCTCTGATTGCCGCAAGAACAAGAGTAGCTCCTCTCAAGACTGTCTCTTTACCGCGTTTAGAGCTTTGTGGAGCTTTTCTAGTCTCAAGATTACTAAAACAAGTTGCACAAGCGATGAAAATACCACCTTCACAAGTTTTCGCCTGGACTGATTCATGCATAGTCATATCATGGTTATTTGGAGAACCCGGAAGGTGGAAGACGTTTGTCGCTACACCTATGTTTTATTTTTTTGTTTTTTGTTCTGGGTCTGCCCAACTGTGGGATATAAACAGGGTGTTACATTACTTGAGGTCTACTGCTCACTGACCCTTCAGTACATCTGGCGTCATCCTTTGTTAGCTAATACACTCAAGCACCGGTAGGGTATATACAGGGTGTTGATTTTTTCACAGCATTTTTTTTTTCTTTCTCTCGCCTGTCGCCTTCTCTTTTTTTAATCATCGCGATGCCGACCAAGTCACAAGCCGCGATGTTTAGGGAGGCTGCAAAGGCTATACATCAGCTCCTAGAGGTGAAGTCACAGATTATTGCTGGCGGCACCAAACATTCCATAACGGAATTTAACGTGCGTTTTGCACAAATACAAGGCGTAAAGGACAAGCTGGACTCAGTATATTACAACATTCTCGACGAAGAGAACTTAGACGAGGGGATTGAGAAGATATACACTGAGAACCACACAAAAGCCTCCGGAGCGTACCTGAGGATACTTATGGAAAAGGAAATTTCAACCTCTTTCACGTCTTTTCCAACCCATAGCGCTCAGCCCAGTCTCGGCGTCAATACGCCCACAGCCGTCCTCCCCAAGAAAGCGCTGCCCAGGTTCAGCTCAAAAGTGGAGGACTGGCCTTCTTTTATTGCGCTGTTTAGGAGTTTAACTGACGACATGGCGACCTTGTCGGACGCAGTCAAGCTCCACTACCTCTTCTCAAGTCTCAGCGGTGAGGCATTAAGTACGGTGTCCCACTTAAGGGTCACCAATGAGAATTTTTTCGTGGCAATGGACATTCTCACCAAGCGGTACGTGAACCGCCGGGTTCTCATTGATAGTTTTGTGGACATCATCCTTGGGCTGACAAGCATCCATACGCGCTCGAACATCCGCACACTGTTCCTCACTCCGCTCATATCAGCTCAGTGTGCCCTCAACAATTTAGATCTGCCCATAGGAGACGACTACGTGTTTGTGTCAATATTGGTGCGGAAGCTCAAAGGCGAGCTCCGCACGCTATTTGGACGCAGGCACGGGTCTAGTAACACCCTGCCCACGTTAAGGGACCTCATCTCCTACCTCGAGGAGCACGCGCGCTGTGTGGAGACAGAGTTCTCCAACATAGCCATGACTCAGCCCACACAGCCCCAGCCCGGCCCTTCTCGTAGCCGCGCGCCTTTTCAGTTGCCCCATCGCACGTATGCTCAGATGGCTCAGCAACAACCCGACCATTACCGTGGCCGCTCCTCCGCTCCATCGCCTCACCGCGCCTATGATCAGCCCACTTACCAACCGTTCCGCCCAACGCAGCAAATGCGTCCCCTCCCATCTCCCTCTCCAGCTCGCAGTCAGCCCTTCCCCGTCTACTCGGCCTTCCAGCCAAGCCGCTCCTCATCATCATCGTCGTCCTCTTCCTCACGCTCGGCGCCCTACTGTCCCTATTGTGCCACTAGGGGACATAGGCTCATGACGTGCAAATGGTACAATGCCCAGCCAACACAGGGCCGTTGGAACTTTGTACAGGCACGCGAGCGCTGCCAGTGTTGTCTCGGCCCTCACTACGAGAATGAGTGCAGGTCGAGGGGGGCATGCACGAAGTGTGGGAACTCCGACCACCACACGTCCCTTCATCGACTAGACGACCAAACGCAATCAGCTCATTCGTCGTCAGCACATATACCCCCACCACAGCTGAGGGAGCACTCGAGGGAGCGCCCCAGAAACAGCAGGCGGCACGAACCCGCACATGCTAAACAGGCGCAACCCAATTCTGCTCACCCTATCGCATTACGCAGATTCCTTAATATTGAGAAAAAACTAATGGCGAACCCGTCTCTGCGTTCCAAATACGTCAAATTTATGGCCGAATTCATCGACTTAGGGCACATGGCTCCCTGTCACCCAAATACATTCGCCCAAAAACTTTTATATCCCCCACCATGGCGTATTCATGTCAGGGTCGGACAAGTAGCGCATTGTTTTTAATGGTAGCTGTAAAAGCCCCAATGGTGTCAGCATAAATGAATGCCTACACACAGGCCCCGCCCTTCAACAGGACGTTGTTGACATCATCATGTCCTTCAGAACGCATCTAGTCGTTTTTAGCACTGACATCCAGATGATGTTTAGAAATGTGCTGGAAGCCCCAGACCAGAGACAGTATCAGCTCATACTGTGGCGGTCCTCACCAGACCAACCGCTGCTCACCTACGCCCTCAATACTGTCACCTACGGCTTAAGATCAAGCCCATACCATGCAATCCGCACTCTGCTTTAGCTAGCTGATGATGAAGGTCATCGCTACCCTGAGGCCGCCCAGGTTCTTCGCAAGTCTATCTTCGTTGATGATTTCTTGCGTGGTCATGACACAGTTGAATCCGCCCAAGCACTCCAGGACGAGTTAATAAGTCTACTAGCCTTAGGCGGCTTTCAGCTCAGTAAATGGACATCTAACTCACCTAAGCTGATCGAGAGATTCCCCGTTAACCAATAGGACATGCCCAAGGACTTCGACATGAACCCAGACTCCACGTCCATTAAAGTCTTGGGTATACAGGGGAGCCCTCAGTCAGACGAGATCACCTACCGTATCTCTCTGCCCTCTATCACACATGTCACAATTTTAAGCACCGTAGCCTCACTTTATGACCCTAACGGCTAGGTTTTTTCCGTTATCTTCAGCGCAAAGCTGCTCCTTCAGCAATTGTGGCTACTGAAGCTGGAATGGGATGAGCCCACTCACTCTGAAATACAAACAGAGTGGCACCACATCTCAGAGGATCTGCCGCTGTTGTCTAGCATCCGCTTCCCTCGGCACATTTGTGCAAACAAAGGCTCAGCTGCATACTCGCTTCACGGGTTCGCAGACGCCTCTAAAGCCGGATTTGCCACCGTTGTTTATCTCCATGAGCTCGATGCCACCGGAGATACCTTAGTACACTTGATTGTCGCCAAGTCGCGAGTCGCACTAATAAAGAATCGCCTCACAATCCCCAAGTTAGAGTTGTCGACTGGCGGTCGACAACTCTAACCCTACTCTTTTAGCTCATGATCCGTGTGTCAGTTCAATTATCAGCCCATATCAGTAATCAGTCAAGCAGTTGACATGTGGAAGGCCATGAACTGTAATCAGATTTTAGCCAAGAAGGACTCCACCAAAGTGGATGAACTACTAAGTCGCGAAAAAGCAAGCCTCGACTCGCGCATTCCGCGGGATTGAGATGTGAACGAATGTGCCGCCAGGTAGCGTTTGGGATGATGCCTTAAACCTGGGAAACTCTGTTTCCTTCAAAAGTTTAAAGCTTGTGCGGCGAAGTTCGTAACCAAGTTAGCACTATGCTAGAGTCGCACCATGCAAATATTGGTATGGATTTTAATTTGAAGTGCAAGACCTTGCACACATGAGCCATAAGGCGAGCCAACAGGACTGCTCCACGAAGCTCAAGCTTAGGGATCGTTTGCTTTTGCCTGTCTGAAGCGACTCTAGATATATAGCGATTAACAAATGAACTTGTATGCTGTCACCGTCACCGCTTTCACAGCGTATATAGACGCATGCGGCATATCCGCGCTCCGATGCGTCGCTGACACCGTGAAGTTTATATTTAGAATGAGGATCACCCATAACGTGGCGTGGAATCCGTATTTGACTTAAAGATTTAAAGTCGTCAACAAACTTTATCCAAGTTTGCTGGACATCGAAAAGGAGAGCATTGTCCCAACCCAGCTCTAAAAGCCACAAACGCTGCATAAAAGATTTAGCAAAAAATGTTACCGGCGCGATAAAGCCACACGGATCATAGAGACGAGCGATGTTCGATAGATCACCTCGTTTGGTTAGTCTTACGCCCATGTAAGAGACGTGATAGAGAAAGTTATCGGATGAGGCGTTCCATTCAATACTTAAGATTTTGAAAATATTGTGACCGGAATCCTCAAATCGATAAGGTGTTTCATAATGATCTGCAGGTACCCTTGAGTATCTCGCCAGAGTTGCTAGACCATTTCGTAAGAAAGAAACGACCTTGAGCCAACACGTCAGTGACCTGGTGCTGTAGCGTCTTAGCACCCTCTTTTTTTTTCCCAGGGGAACTCATTACGAGTACCGGGGCCTTGAAGAGGCACCCGGTTATGTGGGACTCGCCCGTCCGCCTTTCCGCCCCCACTGACAAGGAGAGAGGCTCCAGGTCAGCTGCCAGGACTAAGTCCCGGCTGGGAGGGCGTGACGGAGGGGAATACCCACTAAACCCCTGGGGGCCCAACAATCCGAAGCTGAAAGCTGAGGTGGATGTCGCGGTACATGCCACTAGGGATTAACCCGCGACGGTCACCCCGTCGCCCGTGTGCCAACCTATGACCGCAAGCGGTCACGCGCCGACACACGGGCGACCTCGCGCACGGCACAACACAAAACAGCGTGCCCACCCTCTAATGGGCACGCGATCCTCCAAAGCACATAGACAACACAACACATGACAAACACATGACGAGAAACATCGAACAAAGACACGTCGGTCTTCCGACCCTTGGGCTTTTGGGAAGGTATAGTCTTACCCATGCCAAAGCCTAACCCCACTGGCGCTTGCTTTCGCATGCGCCCTACCCCAGACAGGCAACACTACAAACAACACACAACAAATAGCGCGGCCTTCCACCAGCCCGCCTTATCCTCCTTAGCAGCCCGGACCCCGACTCAGACCCAGAAACCGCCCACGAATCTGGCTCCGACTCGGACCCCTAGCCATACCAACAGCTCCTACTGACCCTCGACCCCAGGCCCGGGACCCAAGATTCCGGAAACGAGGGCTGACCCCCGGTCGCAACCGAGAAGTCGTGCCCCGACGATTCCCAGTGTGGCGGGAGCCTCCCCAAGCGGCCCCCCCGTGGCTTTCACGAACCTACCAGAGGTGGCAAGGCCCTGTACCCGGAACGCTACTCGACTCGTCCACGGTCGCTCGCGAACACACTCCGGGGTCTCGAGTCCGACGCTCGACCCCCAGTGTCCGAAGCCTTAACCTACACAAACAGGCAACACCACAAAATACACAAAACAACAGCGCGGCCTTCCACCAGCCCGCCTTATCCTCCTCAGCAGCCCTGACCCCGAATCAGACCCAGAAACCGCCCACGAATCTGGCTCCGACTCGGACTCTTAGCCCCACCAACAACCCCTACTAGCCCTCGACCCCAGGCCCGGGACCCAAGATTCCGGAAACGAGGGCTGACCCCCGGTCGCAACCGAGAAGTCGTGCCCCGACGATTCCCAGTGTGGCGGGAGCCTCTCCAAGCGGCCCCCCCGTGTCTTTCACGAACCTACCAGAGGTGGCAAGGCTCTGTACCCGGAACGCTACTCGACTCGTCCACGGTCGCTCGCGAACACACTCCGGGGTCTCGAGTCCGACGCTCGAATCCCAGTGCCCGAGGCCTACTACCTACAACAAACGCCCCCAAGAATGTAGTGGAGGAGAGGAAGTCGGGAGGGGGGGGATTCCTCCCCACTCGCTCTGCTCCAGCGTACGCCAATACTCCTCTCAAAGCCGCTCAGAAGGAGCGGCGAGCGTGCGGCCCAGAGTGGACACGCACGTGGAAGTTCGGCGCCCAGAAGGGGCGCCAGGGATTGGCATAAAGCCCCTTGTCCCACGCTGAGCGTGGGCCGAGAGGCCTTACCCCAGGGTGCACCACGAGGAGGTTCCAAAATTTGCACCCTTAGCACCCTCTAGCGTATCACACCCAGTCACGATGTCGTCTACGAAAGTGTCCTCCCGTAGGACACGTGCAGCCTCAGGATATTTATGTAGAGTCGTTAAGATTCGCCAACTCATGAATCACCCTGATAGCCTGGTATGCAGAACTAATGACGCCGTAGGTGACGGTAGTTCACTCGAACTCCTGCAATGGTTGATCTTGAGATTCGCGCCAGAAGATAGTTTGGAACCGCTGATCATCATCATCATGTTGCCTGACCATTCGATAACATTGTTTGATGTCACAAGTGAAGACCACTAAATAAGTTCTAAACGTTAAAATGATGTCCTGTATATTTTGTTGTAATTTAGGGCCCGGCAATAAAATTTGATTGAGAGAAACACCGGTAGATCTAGGTAGAAATGAATCAATACAGCTCTCAACTTTGTAGTGCTACTGCTCTCCTTGAGCACGCCGTGATGAGTAATATAATATCTGTCAACCGCACTATGAGAAGGTACTAACTTCATATGTCCAGACTCAACATAATCTTTCATAAATTAAACGTAGAGTTCACGAAGTGTGGGCTCTTTTATAAGTTTACGCTCCAAATTGTGAAACCGTTTTAACGCAATTAACCGAGTATCACCGAGCTGAGAGGACTGTACTTTGAACGGCAGCCTAACTACAAACCTCCCATCGGGATCTCTACTGTGTGTTTTGACAAAGTGCTTTTCATATATGATGTCATCAGGATCTGGAATCGGCGGCAAAGGAGACTCTTCTGATTCCCAGAATTTAGTTATAGTAAGTTGTAACCTAGACTCGTTGGTAAGTAAGCTAATATTTTGATACTGAGTTGTAGTCACTGGGGTCGAACCCATAATGACCCAACCAAAGATGGTTGAATGAGCTGTAGGTAAACTATTACCTAATTTTAACTTTGGACCGCTAAAATGTCACTGAAAAGATTAACAACCAAATATAAATAGATTTTACCCGGAATGTTGAAAGTCTTATCAGCAAGCTGAAGGTCGCTACATTTCTTTAACACAATCGGATTGACCATTGCTGCAGGTTCATATCCCGTGATGCGCTTAAGTACAGAAGCTTCAGTGGACAAACCAAGAACGGAATCGTCTGTGAGAGACAAGATTGAACTATCTACCCTTCCATGGGTAGCTTGCCGGTGTTTATTTATTTATTTATTTTTTTATTTAATTAATTGGCACAACTACAGAATACAATTCAAAACATTCATCAGGTAATACAAACTAATTCTCACATTAGAACTGAATTCAGGTGATTGTTGCGCACAGCGTTTACATAGAATAAGTAGTTATGAGTATAACAAATACTTAAACTTTTAACAAACAAAGTCTAAAAAGAGTGTTAAATAACAATTTCAAAAAAAAATATATATAAAAAAAACAATTGAAAGAAATAAGGACATGAATTCTTACAACATAATAAAACAGTAAATATGCTTGGAATAAATCATTAATTTATATTATCAATTGTAGCACGATGTTGACTTACAATTTTAATGTATGTGTACAGATTCTGAGAAAATATATCTAAGTTGCTTATATTATTATTATAAGACCTACACATTCGATATAATGGATCATTGAAAGTAACATTATTATTGCAATAAGGTACAGAGAATAATTTAAATTTCCTCTTACTTCCACAAGTTTTGATTGATAAGTGGCTCAACAAATCCGCAGCGTCCCACTGATTTAATAATTTTGTAGAGAATCGAAAGATCCTGAATTGAACGTCTGGACATTAACGTATTCATTCCAAAGAACTTAAGTCGAGCTTCATACGTAGGTAATTTACGTCTCATGCCCAACTTAGAGCTTAAATTACGCAGGAAACAACTCTGGATAGCTTCGACTCGATCAATATGAGTATTGTATTGTGGACACCATATTACTGAATTATATTCCAAGATACTCCTAACAAGGGCAAAGTACAGCGTCAACACACTAGCCGGCTTTTAAACGGTTTTGTAGTTCTAAAAATAAAACCTATCATCTTATTGACCTTTGTCAACATATTTTCAATATGATACGTATAACTCAATTTTGAATCCAACCACACACCAAGATCCTTGACCTGATTCTGGAGATTTAATAATTCATTATTAATATTATAATTATATTTAATAGGGAATTTCTTTTTAGTAAAAGTAATGAGGCAGCATTTTGTTACATTCAAAGACATACCATTATCAACACACCAATTGTATACTTTATCGATATCGTTTTGCAAAAATGCAGCATCTTCAATGCGAGCCACTTTATGATATACTTTAATATCGTCAGCATAGGCGATACATTAGCAGGAAATAGACTCAATGAGATCGTTAACAAACATTATAAATAAAAGTGGGCCCAAATTTGATCCCTGTGGGATGCCGGATGTGGACTCATAAGGAACCAAATCATAGTCGTGCACTGCTATGAGCTGTGTGCGACGAGAAAGGTAGGAGGTCAACCACCGCAGGAGTACCCCATGAATGCCAATGTGATAAGCTTTACAGCAAAGTATATAATGATCAACCCTGTCAAATGCTTTGGCGAAGTCAATATAAAGTGAGTCCACTTGCTCATGCTTGTTAAAGGCAACATTTAGGTCATGAACATATGTAAGAAGATTGGTCGTAGTATTGCGACCAGTGACAAAGCCGTGCTGACGACTACTAATAAAAGGTTTTAAATGAAAATATAAATATTTATATATTAAACTTTCAAAGACTTTTGTAAAGCAACTCAGTATACTAATCGGTCTAAAATTTGTTACATCTGATTTATTTCCAGACTTAAATATTGGTACAATTTTCGCAATTTTCCACAATTCAGGGAAATTACCAGAACACAAGCTAATATTATAAATCAAACATAGAGGCCTTGCCAGTGCTGATCTACAATTTTTAATTAAAATAGGGGGTATCCCGTCAGGACCTGCACCCTTTGCGACGTCGACAGAACCAAGGGCCACCAAAATCTCACGTTCCGTTAAAGTTACTGAGGAGATATTTGTAGTTGTTTCCGGAAAAGTAGGAGTATAAGCACTTCTAGAAGTTTTACTATATACAGATGAGAAATGCCTCGCGAAGAGATTGGCTATGTCTAAACCATTATTTGCATGATCCGAGTTATAAAACATTTGACTTGGTAAAACATTTGTAGTGTTTTTTGATCTGGTATATCTCCAGAAAGCCTTTCCATCAGTTTTGATGTTATCCTCTATCTGTTCTAAGTAAGTTTTATAGCATCTATCGAATTCATTTTTGGCTCTAAATCTCAGCAAAGAAAAAGTGTCAAAGTCACGTGGATTATTATATAGTTTATACTTAGTATGATACTTATTTTTTTCCTTAAAAATCTTAACTAATGAACGGGAAAACCATGAGGGCCAGGATTTATTGGTCTTAGAAGTTTGCGTGTGCTTTTCAATTATTTCCCACAAGTGGTTATAAAACACCTGTAACAAACTGTTGCAATCCAAGTCAGAATATTTATCCCAATCTATTTCATTTAGCGCGGCATTACATGCAAAGAAATTGGTTTTGTGGAATCTATACTTTGTACCGATGTTTGGTTTTAAGTGGTATTGTTTGCTATAATTCATAGTGACCTCCAAAGGAGGGTGGTAAACATCGATACGACTTAGCGGCTGGGCCTCTGTAACAATACAGGGCGTGTGGGAATTATTTAAAACGAGATCTAAAACCTTGCCCAGGGAATTGACAATGGTATTAGACTGGACCAGGTCCGACCGATCCAGAAATTCACGCAACGCACATATCTTAGAACTCGATGTAGTAGTACCAGGGTGATTAGAGAACCAATCGATCTCAGGTAGATTAAAATCTCCAATAATTAGTGTATGCTCGGATGACGACTGTACAATGCTCTCGAAGAGATCTAACAAATCGCTGAATTGTTCATATTGTAAATAGGACGGCAAATAAACGGTGCATATATTTAAAGTGGTGTGCTTTAAACGAACACTCACCCACACATTTTCCAAGCAGGTGTCTAAAAACACTCTTTCCGTACATACAAGGCACTTTTTAACTGCGATGAGTACACCGCCACCGTGCGTCTTATTATATCTGGTCATAAATTCAACGGACCGATCCTTGCGGTAGACAATATATCTATCGTCAAAAAGTTCAGAGGAAGCTACGGATTCGCCGAGCCAAGTCTCACACAAACAAATTATATCATAATTATTTATCAATATTGAGTTGTATATATCTGTTGTTTTAGATTTAGTACCTCTGATGTTTTGGTAATATACAGACAATTTGTCTTTCATTAAAAAATATGAAGGTGATTTTCTAAAATGGTGTACAATAAAAAAATAAAAAAAACATAAGGAACCTAATGTAACGTTTCCAATACCTTCTGACATTTAACATGAATAAATGGAGATGTTTCACTTTTGCGCATAAATATGCGTCCATTACGCACCCACACGAATTTGTAGGCTAATTCCTTAGCCTTGGCTCTGGTGGCAGCATGCAGGGACTTGTTTGACGGGGATAAGTGTTCCGAAACAAAAACAGGTACGGTTGGACCGCTGAAATTTAGAAGAGATGATCCAAGCTTGTTTTTGGATGTGACCTATTATACCGCGTAACTGAGGGCCTAGTCAATTGGCAAACAAATGAAACGCTACGAAATCTTCGCTACGATAAACCGAATGTATGGGATTGACTTAAGCAAAAGTTACCTACGACGTAAAATTTACGCTAAAATAGACCTAATTGACAGTTTGACAAGCCAAGAATCGTTAATCTAGCGATCACTCAAACATTGAAGATAAAAATTCACACAAAATGGCGATTGTTTGATCAGCTGATGAAGGAATAGTTGTGTTGTGTTGAAAGTTTTGTTTAAAATGCTCTTTTTAGGGCTATTGTGGACTGCGATAATCAAGTGCTCAGGCGCTAAGGAAGAAATGTTTCCCTACGTTACTTGGAGCAAAGTAACGAAATCGAGTTTGTTGTACTTGTGAATAGTTCTCAGAGTTCTCGTTTACGAACTTTCAAATATTTAGCTAAGGTCTGCCGGGAATTGCGTGCTGATATAGTTGTTGCGATGTGAGTGACCAAATAAACATTTTCCGCAACGAAGAGCAAGTCGCTGCATAACAATTTGTAGGGGCTCTCAAACCATACAAACATTTGGGCCAAATAAATCCACCTAAGTACCTTTAATCATGACAAGAAAGTTCAAGATTAAGACAACAGTAAGGGACTTTTTGTATAAATATTAAATGTAACCTATCCATAATGTCCATTTATCAATTTATAACTTAGATTGCCTATTTGTTTTACAGGTTCCAATGAAGATTTAATTTGCCAGGTAGCTTAGAGTATTAAACCAAGGCTCTAAGTGTAGTAAGGTGTACCTATTGACTATACCCTATAAATCTTATACAGACAAGCATCTTTCTTAATAGGAAAAGATATCAGTCCTTACGTTCAAACGGTAAGTTTTAATAAATAAATTATTACTTACATAATAAAGGTAAGTATTATGCCTATTATTATATTGGGATTTACCAGGAAATGTCAGTTTTGTTAAAATTGCTAGAATAAAGAGTATTGACATAAAGATAAAACTATTTTATGTGGTTTTGCAGGTTTGAGACGACGATTCAAAAATCTTAAATGTTACCTCATAATTTGGAGGATGGACTTCCTCAGAATGGTGAACAAACATGGTTATTTGGTAAAAAACAATATCAAGCAATTTTGTATAATACATAGGTACTTACCTACTAACTTTTTATCTATGACAATTTTCTATAAGTAAGTATATTGTTCTAATTTCTTAGGAGATTCTGGATACCTTCAAAAAGCATGGTTAATGATAATAACAACAATATTTAATGCTGCATCAGACTCACAAGAAAGGAGGGGTGTGTACCACATGTCATATCCAACAATGAAACTGCATTGAACATGGCTTTGGCATCGTTGAATTTAATTATTTATATGATTTTTTTTGTGGAGCTCTAATGTTGTCAACGTTTTTATTCTACAAAAAGGAGCAGTCTGTGCCATAAATATAGTTAATTTAGTTCTAAGTTTATTGTGCTTTATTTAAAAAGATTTACTTATGTACAAAAAAACAATACCTTCGTTGACAACATTTTTATTTTAAGAAAAGGAACAGTGTGCCATAAATATATTTAACCCATAAAATAGTGATTTGGTTTATATTATGGGGAAAAATTAAGTATAAAGTTAATTTAGTTCTAAGTTTATTGTACTTTATTAAAAAGATTTACTTAGGTAGGTACTACTGAAAAGCAGTACCTTCATAAACACACAATTGGCATTTATTTTTATACACATATAGTTTTAATGTCAATAAGAGAAAGTGAAGCCTCATATTTAATAAACTTTGACTTTGAGAGAGTTAGGTAAGGAAATAAGAATATATTAAGAAATACAACATTAATGTTATTTGGGTGTTCGAGCCTTCAGGCTTGACCCACTGTGAGATAAACCCTTTAGAACATCGGCGCCATCTGGCGTACAAGGCGTGTAAACCACGCCTGTCACTGTCAGTGTCAACTGTCAACGTCACCATGGTGGTGTCAGCGCGGCGGGCCGACGGCGGCCATCATTCAGTACGCTTTTGAATCTCGGCGTCATCGGTAGTTAATAAATCTACAGATAACAACTCAAAAGCAAGTAAGTAATTTCCCTTATATGTTTAAATCGGATATCCCTAGTTGTTAGGGAAAATATCCACGAGGTAAAGTGCGAATAATCAAGTGCATCAGTACATGAATTCGGGTATAGCACGTCCAGTGCTACCCTCCATCGTCTCGCAATGAACGATGGTGTCCTTTTTTTTTTATTTTGGATATCTATCCAAAATTCCCGCACGATACCTCACTCACCTTAGGGTGAACACAACATACGTTCCGTACGCATAAAAAGCAAAGTCGTCTCGACAGACGTCTCATTAGACGGCTCGACAAAGCCTCAGCCGACGTCTCGACGAAACGTCGGTCGTATTAACAGACGTCTCGACGAAACGTCGGTCGTATTAACAGACGTCTCGACGAAACTTCAGTCGTATCGATCGATACGTCTGTGCGGACCATTACGAAAATATCTTACCTTGTTGCCTACGCGAAAGCCTAGCTGGATTAGGCGTAGCTGCAGCGAAAATATAATATTATAAGTGCTACGCACTAAAGCAGCGCCTCCCGTTTCAGACATGCCATCCATGCAAGAACTTTGCGAGACGCCTGTGCCAGGGAGCAGCAAAGACGAAGACCAAAGTATCATCTTACGCCTCATCCAGATACTGGATGACAATTATCCCGAAGAGTGGCGCACGTGGCAGGTCGAAAACCTGTCTTACGCCGAACTATTTGGAAACCAGATTTCTTCGGCGGTTGAGCAGAAGCTGCGGTTCGCCGTCCCAACAGCGGACTTAACCCGGGCATTCACACCTGATGACCACAGCCTATCTGAAAAAAAGTTCAGATTGATCAAGCGACGACTCCTGGAATGGCCCCTCGGACGCGCCCTAATTTATGCTCCACACTCAATTATGGAAAGACTACATACAAAATCGTATGAGTTCTTCATGCGCACAGTCCGGCTCCTAAAATCAAAACTTACGTCAAGGAAAAGGAGTATATCAAGAGAGCCCAGCACTCCCGCGTCGACCAAAAGGCAACGAGCTAGCCTACAAGAGCACCGAGGACTTCGCTCTCCTTCCACGACGACGCAGGAGAATAGAACGCCGCCGTACAGTCCTCCTCGGAACTACACTCCCGTGTCTAGTCAACGAGGGAGTAGCAGTGACGCTCAAACGGCGCTCTATGAAAAAATGATGAACGCTCTCACCGCCAACACTCAGATGATGTCACACGTAGCCGAACAAATGACTAGCTTAACATCTCGACTACGTAACGAACCTGGAGACTCATTGGTCGATACAGATTCAGACGAAAGTCACGAAACCCCGGATGCCTACGAACCTCATGATGCCCACGAAACAGCTATCAATCCTGAAAATGAGATTCTTGATCCACCAGACGAGTGCAACTTTGCACCATGCACAGCCGAAGCTGAGGCTAAGCTTGGCAAAGCAAATCCTAACCTTGTTGAACAGGGAAGAAGGTGCCAACGCCTGGGCGATGATGGATGGAAGAACGTTCGGTACGCAGAGGTACAGAAAAGCTTTCATGTGGCTCCAGTCTTTAATGCCCTTAAAGTAAACTCTGCCCTAGCCGCAAACACCCCATCCTGGAACTCTCTAGGACACCTCGAGAAAACAGACTTAACCCTGGGCGCTATAAACTATGGCCTCCTACTCCAAAGAGTAGCTTTCGAAGAAGCTTGCAAAAAGCTGGACAAAAAAGTCAGACAAGATGTGCAAAAGAACTTCTTAGATCCTGGAAACGACTTCAGAAAAATATCAGACAATTTGCTGCAATACACCTGCGGCAGACGAGCGGAAATAATACAAACCCGCAGGGAAACCTATAAGTGCTCTAATAAAGTATTAAATGACTTGTTGCACGACATACCCCCCTCGGATACACACCTGTTTTCAGAAGAAAAGCTATCAGAAGTGATCAAAGAGCAAGGGGGAGCCCATAAATTCTTCCCTAGGAAAATAACTCCTACCTATAAGTCCAGCAAAGGGAAGGGTACTAGAATAACCAGTAGCAAACCTCGAAATGGACAGACTCATCACAACAAGCCTCCGACGAAAAAGCAACCATCCCGGTTTTTTCGTCCCCAAAGCTCCGGGAATAGACATAAACCACCTAACCCTACAGAAAAGAAACAATAAGGTAGACACTCAACACTTTCATGCAGGTCAACTCGCCTCAAAACTTAGTGTGTGGGAGTCATCGGAAGCTTCAAAAACCATATGTAACATCTTACTCGGGTATCGCATACCTTTTCTCAGGTCACCGCCACTAATCACATTCTCTGACCAGTTTTGTAAGGCTTATGAACCAAAAAATACAACAACCATGGCAGAAGAAATAAAGAAATTAATTCTTATGGGTGCAATAACCCCCAATAAGTACAAACGTGGCTTCTTATCTCCTATCTTCTTAAGAGAAAAGTCCAATGGCTCTCACAGACTAATATTTAACCTGAAAAAATTAAACTTTTACGTTGACTGTCCTAAATTCCGCCTGATAAGTCTGAGGAAAGTAGCACTAACCATTCAAAAAGATGACTACCTTATAAAAATTGATGTATCAAACGCATATTATCACGTGCCAATTGCCGACGCACATAAACGATACCTATCATTAGCCTTCGACGGGCAAATTTACAATATGAACTGTCTACCATTTGGTCTTTCCAGTGCTCCTTCAATTTTCAGCAAATTAACTAATTGGGTTGCAGCTAAACTAAGAGACCAAGGAATAAGAACCATAGTCTACTTAGACGATTTTCTACTCCTAAATCAGGACCCTAGCACCCTGTCTCAACAGGCTCAGTGGACTATATCCTTCTTAGTAAGCCTTGGCTGGCATGTTAACTTAGAGAAGTCAGACTTATTACCCAAAAAATACACAGAGTACCTAGGTCTTATATGGGACACAGAGAAGAACGTAATAGAACTTCCCAAACCTAAAGTAGTAAATATAAAAAACACCATTCAACTTACTTTGCAAAAAAACAAATGGAGTTGGATGGATGCGAAACAACTCCTTGGCAAACTTACCTTTGCGGCTAATGCTGTCCCACTGGGACTTCTTCATTGCAGACCCATCCAGATGGCTTCAAAAGGGCTGCCAGATGCAGAGAGGTACCACACATTCCAACTCCCAACTCATGCAAAAGAAGAACTTCGGTGGTGGCTACAAAACCTGGAAGAGCCCTCGACCCTTCAAAAGGCTCCACCTACAGATTTCATCACCACCGACGCCTCAGATTCCGGATGGGGCGCAATAGTCAACAACAAAAAGCTCTTCGGTCACTGGAGCAGCTCGCAAAGTCACTGGCACAGCAATCGCAAAGAACTCTGGACACTATACGAAGTGCTAAAGCTAGAGGGACAAAATCTTTGCGGGAAAACTGTTATTTTCCAATCCGACAACCGGACCACAGTAGCGTATGTAAAGAAGCAAGGCGGTACCAAGTCAAAAATACTTCTCGAAATATCTGCAAAAATACTGACCCTTGCTCACGCAATGGACATCACCCTCGTCCCAAGGTACCTGCCAGGCAGATACAACGGAATAGCCGACTGCCTATCCAGGAAGAGAGACCCCCAAGAATGGCACCTAAGCAAGACGACCATAGCAGAAATTTTTCAAAAAATGGGAACACCAACCATAGATCTATTCGCATCAGAAGCCTCAGCAGTGGTACCCACATACGTCAGCGAAGATCTAAGGGATCCCAAGAGCCAGTTCACGGACGCGTTCAGCAGACCGTGGAACTACATGTTGGGATGGATATTTCCTCCTCCAGCTCTAATTCCACAGGTATTGCAACACCTGAACATCTCCCGCGGACACTACCTACTGGTAGCACCGAGATGGGAGAAGGCATTTTGGAGGTCAGAAGTAAAGAAAAGAGCAGTACGCCCCCCTTATCACATCAAGAACCTAAAAATGCACCTATTGGACCTGAAGACCAATCTTCCTCCGAAAGAAATAAAAAACCTAGCTTTGGAGGTCTGGAAAATACAGGCTGGCCCGACGAACTAACAGGTTGGAATAAGGACGAATACAATTTTTTGCAAACAGCCTGGAGACCATCGACGTTAAAAACTTATCGCCAGGCATGGCATAGTTGGTGCAAATGGGCTACTGAGAATAACATACGCCCACAATCGCCGGAACCTAGTGACCTCGGCAGATATCTAATTTACCTCAGCGAAATAAAAAAACTAGCGCCAAGAACCATCCTTGTTCATAAATCAACCGTCGCTACCTTTACAAAGCCTTCGCACAGTGAATCCCTCAGCTGCCACCCCGTGGTAAAGAAAGTGGTTAAAGCAATTACGCTGAAAAACCCCCCAAAACCTAAGCCGGCCACATGGTACGTAGAAGACCTGATCAGCTGGATAAAGAAACGTAATATTGAGGAGTCCAGCTTATACCAAGTCTCTCAACATGTCGCAACATTGTTACTCCTAGCGTCGGGACGACGGGTCCACGATCTAACGCTACTTCGAATCAACTCCGAACAATGCAAAATAATGGAGAACGAAATAGTTTTCTGGCCGGCCTTCGGATCCAAAACGGACAGCGCGAACTATCGACAACCGGGGTGGCGTCTTCTTAGAGGCAGCGAACATAAGACAGACCTCTGCTACTGGATTCCTCTGCTTATCAATATTTCACGCTCGCGGCGTAGTGCAGAATCAAACTTAACTAACCTATTTATATCTACAAGAGGGAAAGTCAGAGCTGCCACTAGACCCTTAATAGCAGGTTGGTTAAGACGGGTATTTAAAGAAGCTAAAATAAACGGGTCTCCTGGCAGCTTTAGATCCGCGGTATCTTCAAATAACTGGTCCGAAAGGAACCTCGACTTAGACGAAGTGTTGCGCAAAGGTAATTGGCGCAGCGCCTCCACATTCCTAAAATATTACTACAAGGAAATAAGGAAGACTAACACAAATTCAACAATCATGTCAGATTTTTTTGATACTGCATAACAGGAAATCATCCCACTCAATAAATATGTTGATTATAATAAAAAAAAAAAAAAAAATATGTATTATTTACTATAGTCAACCTGAAATCACAGTACGCGTGTCAGCGCCGGCAGATAATAATCATCTCACAGTGGGTCAAGCCTGAAGGCTCGAACACCCAAATATACGTGTTTTTCCCCCGAAGGGATAAAAACACTTATTTGGGTTTCAGCCAAAGGCTTGACCCACCAAAATTTTTCTTGCCGGCTTCGCCTCTTCGCCTCGATTCTATAGGTACTGAATGATGGCCGCCGTCGGCCCGCCGCGCTGACACCACCATGGTGACGTTGACAGTTGACACTGACAGTGACAGGCGTGGTTTACACGCCTTGTACGCCAGATGGCGCCGATGTTCTAAAGGGTTTATCTCACAGTGGGTCAAGCCTTTGGCTGAAACCCAAATAAGTGTTTTTATCCCTTCGGGGGAAAAACACGTATATTTTTTACTTGATATTTAATTTTACTTGCAGTAGGTACCTATAGAAAATGTTTAAGTACCTACTTATATCAATTTCTACTAGTCATAACATTAAGCTATTGAAGTTGTACTTGATTCATTATCAACATACATATGTATAAACTTGCATTATTATTATCCGATTATTAAATCTGGTGGGTTCTATTGTGTTTGTTATAATATTGTTTTTTCTTTAAATAGGTGGCTTGTTATACATATAATACAAATTAAGTTCCATATCTAGCATACTCTGTAATAGTTTAGTTATTATCAATTTGGCGATTGTGAAGTAATCAATTGTAATTGTTGCTTGAGTTTGTAATGTTAGTATCTCATTTTTATTTGTGTAAATCTGTAAATGGTTTGCTGTTTCACATTTTCAGTGTTATACTTTTTATAGAACTGTCGATTCACTTGTGAATATAAAATAAATAAATAAAATTAATTGTTTTTAAATTATTTTTGGTAAATATATACTACCTACCTACTAACTTTTTATGTAAGTATGACAATTTTCTATAAGTAAGTATATTGTTCCAATTTCTTAGGAGATTCTGGATACCTTCAAAAAGCATGGTTAATCATAATAACACCAATATTTAATGCTGCATCAGGCTCACAATAAAGAAGGGATGTGTACCACATGTCGTATCCAACAATGAAACTGCATTAAACATGGCTTAAAGTTGTACTTGATTCATTATCAACACACTAGGGTAATTATATAAAATTAATTGTTTTAAAATTATTTTTGGTAAACATATAAATAATCCTATGTTTTATTTCGAAACATTATCAACCAACTCATAATGAATGGCAGTGAAATAAATAATGTAAAATAAATAAATATTTTAACTTGTCGCGTAGAGACCACGATCATGTCATTGTGTCTGTGAAGGCGTATATTTAATAAATGATTTGACTTTTAATTTCAATTATTTTCGGTACCTACCGCTATAAATAAGTAACAATGAAACAATCCTATATTAAGGCGATGTTGTCTTCATCGTCATCCTATGAACGTCCTGAACGTTCCCACATGAACGACAGCACTAAGGCAGACTGGGCTATAACAGGCTTAAGCCCTGAGCCAATACAACCGCAGTGTGCTTTACGTGCCTTCCGAAGCACGGAGGAGCTCGAGACGCTTTTTATTTGGTTACCCATCCTTTAGCTCGGTAATGTGAAAGTTGTGTAACTAACTGGCAAGATCACAAACCGGTGCGGCGCGGGCGGGGACTTTTTGCATTAGTTAAACCTCTAGCTTACCTTTCAAGTAACAGTAAGTACATTGCTTCGCTAGTTTGCATATTTTAAAATTAGTTTTAATTTAACTAGCAAAACCATGTACTTGGAATGTTTTTTATTTTATTTTATTTAGGACAATAATCAATTAGAAAAGTAATGTGATAGGTGTTGTAGTTAGACAACTAAACCCGAAAGCCTTAGCCGCTACGCCATAGAGTTACTTTAGGCGATGTACTCATACAAGATGCAAACGTTTTAATCACTACCTAGTGGGTACTCGCATCTAAGATCAAACTGTTTAAATGTTCGCGCGGTTTGTAACATTTAGTGTTATCACTTATTTCATTACAGACGGACGTCAAGTTGTTAATATTTGAGAAATTCTTGGCAGCAAGCGTTTGCTTGTGGTCTTCAGTCTTAATTTATTTATATTATAAGCTGAAAAATGGGTTTGGTCTCATATCAATATCATATTATGGTGGGTAAGTCACTCGTCATCATTATAAGTACTTATTTACAAACGTGCTTGCCTGGCGAACTTCCGGCGAAAAAAGCGATTGATTCATTTTTCAAACTGTCTCAAGGAGTCTACCCGAATTTCTTAGTAAAGTGACATTCAATTCACTAAAACTCAAAAGGATCGGTGTGGTTACTACCTATTTATGAATCTTACAAAGCGTTAGATTATCATCAAACAAAAAAATGCTAAAACAAGCCTGTATGTTCTATATCCCTTAGCTTATCGATATCGATGTAGCCTAGCGAATTTGATGAGCGATTTTGACGCTGTCACCGGTCGAGCGTTTGCCAGTTGACTAGGCCCTCTGCTGAGTAGAACGCATCGCGACAGCGCACACTTCTTAATTGAACCACAATAGCTCGGGGAGTCTTGCTTTCTTTGTTTTTATGAGCGACTCTCATGCAATTCTGTATATCCGCGTCGTCTAACTTGTGCGATACTACATTGGCGATATTGTTAACTATAGTTAATATATTTTCATTTTTGCGCTCCGGAATTCCCTGAATTTCAAGATTGTTGTTCCTCAGATGCTGTTCAAATATGTTGATACGCTCAGACATACTAGAAACCGTTGCGCGAAGCTGTTCACATTCTGTTTGCATATTTTTGTGGTCCATCATTATTGTATTTGTGGCTTTAATTAAGTCATCGTATTGATTGCTCATGTACTGTACAGAATTATTTAATTCCTTTAATTTCTCGTTAAAAGGTGCCATTTCGGCACGGATAGCAGCTTTTATTTCACTTCTTATCAGAGCAGTAAGATCATTGTCAGCATTTACTTTCTGGCTGCGGGAGCTTCTTAATGTTACGTTGTCTTGTGAGGAATCATCTGACGGGTGGTCCGGAGATATATCCAGTGCGAGGGTCGAATGCAT
Organism: Scoparia ambigualis; assembly: GCA_963921215.1. NCBI lineage: Eukaryota > Metazoa > Arthropoda > Insecta > Lepidoptera > Crambidae > Scoparia > Scoparia ambigualis. The sequence continues at coordinate 7,662,335 of OY992503.1, forward strand.
CGGTGTATTTGTAGTGTCACTTTTAGGTTTCTTATTGATACACTCAGGGCAGACCCAGGTCTTCTTGCGATTACTTCCAGCGCCATAAAAGCTGAGAAAACGCTTTTCACTCACATCAGCGCACAGAAGATCATAGGCTTTGGCGCACTTAGAGCATTTAAGAAATTGTTTGCCCTTTATAGGATTGGGGCATCTGGCGCAATTCACCTGTTTTGCAGACATATTCACGTCCAATTTAATATAATTATCTGGACTATCTTTAGTTTTGTGTTCACCGACACCTAACAGATCGCAGGACTTACGAGGTTGCAGTCGAAGTTGCTGTGCTAAAGATTCAGTTATAAGAGATGATTGAGCACCAGGATCTACTAACGCACGAACGACATGTACCTGACCATCAACATCCTAGACTCCAACATGAGCAGTACCTAAGAGGCCGGTAGACAATGGTTCTATGTTAAGTAACACCTGACACCTGTTTCGAAGAGAAGGGTTTGGGCTTCACAAAGGAATCCGCTGCTTTAAACTCATTATGTAATTTTGTAAGATAATGTTTCTTGCATACTTGACAACAACGCTTAGATAAATATTGTGAAATACTATGTGGCCTTAAACAATTGTAACAAAGTCTTTTTTCAGTTAAAAATGATTTCTTATCTTTCAGTTTCTCAAACTCTAAACATTGTTACATTGCATGATCACCACTACAGTAACATGTTGAATTAGTTACATGCAAGGTGGATGCATGAGGAACTAAAGCTTTGAGATTATTGTTTAGGCATGTGAAATTAGTTGCTTCTAAAACCCATAAATTGTGTTCTAAAAATATCAACAAGGTACTTAAGCGAGGTATCTCATTTTGTTGTGAAGTAACTCAAATTTAGTTCTTAAGTTCAACGGTATTTTTTTAGATATTATATGATATAAAAGAAAACTTCAAGAATTAACATAAAATCCACAAGAATTAACATCAAATCCAAGAGTACTTAATGTTTGTGTACGTTCCTTTAAAGTGTTGATAAAACGTTTTAAATTCTTTAAGTTGAAACATGAAACTGAAAGTAACAACTCTAAATGTTTGTCGGCTAATAAGCGCTTATTTTCGTAACGTTCTTGTAAAAGATTATAGGCCACACCATAGTTTTCGCTAGTAATGCTTAAGTGCTTAATTAAGTTAAGAGGTTCTTGTTCTAAAACACTCAATAAATAATGGAACTTTTGTATTGAAGATATGTCATTGTTTTGATGAATTAAACTGTCAAAGACTGATTTAAAATTGGGCCATTCAGTGTGAACGCCTTTAAAATGTGTTGATGTAATTTTAGGTAAATGAAAACGACTTGATTCACAGCTAGACTTGAAAACTACCTCTTGTGTCACAGGAGCATTAGTTGTTTTGGAATCCAATACACCTAAGTCAGAACAAATACTTTGAATTGAGTAATATTTCTCGTAAAACGTTGTAAAGCGAGATTCTATAGCTAAACTCTGTTCATCGGGCTGTGAAACAGCAATTAATAATGTAAAATTAGTATCGAACTGTTCACGCATCAAATGGTAGTTTGCTACCAAGATCATTTTATACAAGCTAACTCATGGTCAGGTTTTCAAATGTATGGGCCGTGGGCATTGTCCTTTGCATTTATTCAACCCTATCTACTTATTCTATAAGCTTTATAGAATGTTCTATAAGAAAGGATTTAAAAATATTATTTTGGGACCACGGGGTATATACGCGGACGAAGAATAACAATTTCCATTATCCAGCTGGGTTCTTCTAATGTGAACATCATTATTAGGGTTTTCAATAACTTTATTTAAAAAAAATGTAAATCGTGCATTGTTGTAAAAAATATACCTACAGATAAATTTGAGAAACTCTTCAAAAATATATTCAATATCATTATTCAATTTAGGCTACAATATTGAGCACTTATGAATGTCGCTATGCAATCGGTTCGTAAGTTCTAACTATTGGGCGGGAGCCTTGTACTGAAAAGAACCGGCAAGAAACTCAGCATGGGCATTTCTTTTCTCCCTTTCTTTTACAGCGTTAATACAAATTGGAAAATGCCCTCCCTCTTTATTGAAGTCGGTTAAATCTTTTATTATACATTCTGTCAAAAAAGTTTCGGGAACGGATGATTTGTTTATGATTCCAAATTCTATTTTTTTTGTTAGATTGCCACTCAGAACAATTAGTTATTGTTCTGAGGATTGGCACAATTCATCATCATCATCATCATCATCAGCCTACAAACGTCCCACTGCTGGGCACAGACCTAACACGTGGCACGTGGGGTTATTGGGCCCTAACCGACCACGCTGGCCCAATGCGGGTTGGTGGGTTTTAACGACTGCCATCTTACGACAACAACCGGGAACAACGGCTTAACGTGCCTTCCGAAGCACGGAGGAGCTCAAGATGTTTTTAAATTTGGTCACCCATCCAGCGACCCGGCATTGCGAAAGTTGCTTAGCGAGCAAGATCGCAAGCCGAACGCGCTAGCTGCTGCGCCATCGAACTCCTCAACAATTATTGTTATCCATTTTGGCCTCAGAACATTACCTAAAACATAGAAGGAGTGCTATGACATTTGAGTGGGCACTCCGTTTGGTCACCATTCGAATTACATTTTGTATGGATCGCTTTAAAATTTTGTATTATAAATGGTGACCGGTTTTTTTTTTATTTTCGCTAGACATTTGACGTTTATCGCAAATTATTTTGTCTCTTTTCTTTCAATGTTTATGGCCAATTTGAAAAAAAGGATTACTATACAAGTCTTATTTGAACTCCTTCTATGTTTTAGTTAATATTCTATGATTTTAGCGCGGAGTTTGAGTTTCATCTGTTATTTAGATTAAATACAGTGCTTTTTTTAGTTATTTTTATTTAGTGTGTATCGCGAACTTCATAATGGATAAAAACATCGAACAAAGAGTTTGTCTTAAATTTTGCGTCGCCAATGGAATTTCGTCTCCGGACTCACTGAAAATGTTACAGAAGGCTTACGGTGAATCGACTTTATCAAAAATACGTGCATGAGTGCTACAAAGCGTTCAAAAGCGGTCAAGATGTGATGGAAGATTTGCTTCGCTCTGGTAGGCCATCAACGTCTTCAACTGAAGATAACATCGTAAAAGTGAAAGAAATGATGACTGAAAATCCTCAATCAAGTTTGAGAGAGATAGCCGCTAACATTTCTGTGTCTCACGAGTCAATCCGTACCATTTTAAATAAACACTTGGGTATGAAACATGTTGCCGCTCGGCTAGTCCCAAAAGACCTGAATTTTCTCCAAAAACTCAATCGCATAAGAGTCGCTGAGGACATGCTAGAACGAGTCAATTCATGCAACGCATTGTTACAGGTGACGAGACGTGGGTTTACGAGTTTCGACATGCAAACTAGTCAACAAGCTCCGTAGTGGCGCCTTCCGACTGAACCGAAACCGAAAAAACCACGCCAAAGTCGATCATAAGTAAAAGTCATGTTGACTGTTTTCTTTGACTATCGCGGTGTTATGCACTCAGAATTCTTGCCGAAAGGTCAAACGGTAAATAAAGAATGTTATTTGAGCGTTACACGGCGTTTAAGAGAGGAAATTCGACGAAAAATGCCAAATTTGTGGAATGAATTTTTTTTTGATTTTGCACCACGATAATGCGCCTTCGCACAAGGCCATCGTTGTGAATGAATTTTTGACCAAAAACTCAACAAATACCATCGAGCACCTTATTCACCAGATATAGCTCCAGCCGCCTTGTTTCTATTTCCTAAACTCAAATTACCACTTCGTGGCTACCGTTTTTATTCGGTAGAAGACATAAAGGAGAATTCGTGGCGAGAACTGAACTCAATTCCGGAAAAAGCGTTTAAAAAATGTTTTGATGATTGGATTATTCGTTGGCGTAAGTGTATCGTTTCTGAAGGAGCATACTTTGAAGGCAATAAAATAAATTTGGATGAATTATTAACATTTTGTGTATTATTATTATTTATTATTGATCTTTTCTCGGTACTTTCTTGACAGAGTAGTATAAACATTTTAATGAATTAACTAGCGTTTAATATCTACATAGAAATAATATAATAATAATATGTATGTGACTCCCAAATTAATCATGAGACAAATAACATTATTATATAATTCATTATAAAAATAATGATGTTATTCGTCTTTTAATATAAAATAGCACTGGCTGTTATCACATTGCACAGCAGTGTACGATGAATTAGAATATCGAATAGACAGTGGGTGAGCGTTTGCCAGTTGTCTAGGAGGGCAGCTCCTCCATCTTGTTTGGGATTTACAAGGTGAATGTCTAACAAAAATATTTAGAAAAAATGTTGTAAATACAAAAAGAAAAATAGTAGCTAAAGGAGGAAGGAGGTTTAACCTGTCCGTCCAATTGGTCTTTGATTGCAATAATAATTTTCTTTTCAGAGATGGGTGGGTACCCTTTGCGTACATATTTATTTAGGACCGGGCTCGGGTCCTGTTATATCCCATCTTATCCTGGCTAGACGTACCGCCTCGGAATCATAGGGGGAACTCTTTGAAGGCGCATTTTTATTCCCTCCGAATATCACAATGAAAGGATAAACAGATCTCTGTATTTTATTCTGCTGTTAAACGAATGAAAATATACCAAAATGTTTGCAGCAAAGAGGGTTTTTTTTTGTAAATATTTGTAGGGAAACAGCGTTAAAGCTGTGTTAAGTGATGGAATTTATTTATTTAAATATTGTATCCTGCCTTTCACTTTTCAACGATGACTGATAAATAAGGTAATTGCTGGTTTAACATTAAAAAAGTATTATTAAAAGGTTATAATTCTTTTAATATATTGCACGGTAAAAGGACTTTGACGACGTTATTATTATGTTCCATCAAGTGAGTATTTATGAGCCTTTAGACGCATTAAACCATTTACATGAAACACCAACTCGAGGTTTTGTGGTGTTTTGCGGATTAGTAAAAATAATTACGTCAATTACTAACTACGTACAATTCCACAAACGCAAAACACCGCCTTATTAAAAAATATATACATTGAGCCATTGATAAGGTTACATCACTTAAACGTTGATTTCCGTATGTAGGTACGTTAGGGCGTCTAGCGTCCGGCCATTTAGACAGCTGTCAGAAAGTAGACCGTTAAGCTAACCGAGACTAACCGAGCTGACAAAAAACAAAAGAACTAAACTATTACTAAAGCTATATCAAGATTAAAATACGTACGAAATGCTTAGAAAACGCAGATTTTTTTATAAATTAACAGTTAGTTACGAAGAGCTATAACAAAAATTACAAAAATGAAGATTCCAAGACAAAAAACAAAAATATTTTTCTTTATGCGATATCTAGAAGTCGTTATTACTTGGAAGTCACTGTTTAAAACTAGAAAGAATCATATCATTTTCGATAGCTAAAATAATAACAATTGTTTTGATGTGCACATTATTAGTAAGAACTATGATTACGAAGAGTAATTAACACATTTTTAGCACAACAAAAATCCTATGCAAAAAAATGGCGAACCGTCAATATTGTCAACAATTTCATTTTTTTACATAAGGTTCTCGTACAGTCGGATAAATCAATATCCATATAGCCACCTCAAATTTTCTTGCGGAACTATACGAACTAGGTGCAGTGAGCACAACCTTAACAAAGAACGTTGCCGTGTTTATGGCGCTTGGTCAGATTTTTTTTTAAATGGAATGTGACGCTAATTAGTTTGCGATTGTTTTGATGTGCAATTATTTAGGAAATACGGTGAGTAGAAGAGTATTTCGACATTTTAAAGACGCTTACGCTGCAAAATTCTGTTTTGACGAACTGTCAATTATTCATATTATTAGTTCATTATTTTTTCTGTTAAATAATGATCTCCATTAGATAGATTTCTTTTACTTTTATAATGAATTAGTAACCACAAAATCACCTCAAATTGTTTGACGGACCTACGTACGGTACGTGCTTTGAGATATTTTTTTGGGACTGCACTCACCGTGGACGTTTGAGAGTACTAAAATCTCGCCATGAACGGTTGCGAAATTTTTGCGCTCGGTGACTATGAACGGGTGGGTGAAAGTTCGTGTTTAGTTCAAATCAAAATAAGGTTTACTTTTGAAAAACTGTATTGTTCGTACTTTTATGTTTCAGCATTTAAATTATAAAAAAACGGACAAGTGCGAGTCGGACTCGCACTCCAACTTTTTAATTAAACCCAAAATTGCAGAGAAAGATTTTCATAAAGTGCGCGAAGGCACTTTTTTGAGCTCATCGATCGAACTACTGTTCTAAACAAGTGAAATAAAAAAATGTTAATGCTATCTCTTATATAGTTGAATAGTGCGTAGCGGCTTCGGAATTATTAGATATCATTGATTTTATATAGGAAAAAAATCTTATTCTAAACCAAAAAACTTCGAATTTTGCTATAAGTAAATTGTGAATTTCTCCTATCTACGTTAATATTATTGAGCAAAATTTATACCAGAGTAATTGTTACTTCATGAGGAATAAAGATTTTTTAATGAATTTATTATCCTATTTCGATAAAAACGATAAAAACTACTGCAAAATTACTACAAAATGCAATGCGCCGGCCGTCCGAATTCAACTTATGCTTACAGAATGGAGATTAGTAATATTATGCACAAATTTATGATCCTATTTCGATAAAAACGATAAATACAACTGAAAAATGACTACAAAATGCGAAAATGGGCATTTTACGCAAAAATCACATTCGAGATGTAATAGGCCTCATAAGAGTGTCGAAAATTTACGTTTTTTTGCGGCTTGAACGGCCGTATCTTTTATTACGTTAACATAATATGAGTTTGATTATTTTTTTAATAGCTTCAAGCGACTGCAGATTTGAGTATGTCGTTTTAATTTCAACTCTATACCTCCACGCGTTTCCGAGAAAAGGGTCTTGACAGACACGACAGACGAGCAACAAAGTGATCCCTTAAGGGTTCCGTTTTTTCCTTTTGAGGTACAGAACGATAATAGTAATTGATGAAATACATCAATCTATTTCTAGTACTCTACTGTTTGCTAGGGAATATTTTATTAGACATTATTTTAACGTTTAAAAATGTCCTATCACAAAACTTTTGTGTGGTGTCACGTCATGGCTTACTCGATTCTCACACTCCACCTCCTTTGTAACTTTGGGCAGTAAACGCAAATTTAAAAAAAGAATAAATAATTATAATTGACGATCGCGCGCGTCCGAGCATGGTGGCCAAAGAGTATTCGTGGAACATAGAGAAAATAAAATTTAATTGCAATAGCTTATAATGGATTTCGGTGAGTTAAGGTTAATTCTATAATTAATTATTTGTTTTACTCATTAGAGCGATTGAGCACGGCAAACACAACCTAATAGGTAAAAGCTTTCCCTAATCCTTAACTGATGTTGAAACGAAACCGTATTCTCTAACGAAGGAAGATTTCCCCAACAGCACCTATCTTGAAGGTAACACTCAGAGATTTAAATCGTGGTAACAACATTGTTTGCTCGAGTCAATAAAGGTCGAAATACTTTTATGTGGGTAGAAAGTTGTGTACCTTCGTGGGTGTTTATCAACAGTATTGCATCGGCTTATCTTTGTTACAGTTTAAGCAATTTTAATTCGGAGTGTTTTTTTTTTGACATGATCTTAAGCTTTATGATGAAAGTTAATTTTAAAAAAGTTGATTTTTTTTTCTTTTAAATAATGGCTTCGTGCCATCAGCACATTTAGCCAATGTAAAGTTTTTAATAGTAATTATTATTTTCTTTACAATAAGTGGATGATAATAAGTGATAATGAACGTTTAATGGTAAATGATTTTCCCCCAAACCCCTCGAGACTCAATAAAGCTGTGGGGCTTTATTGAGGTCTCACACGGACTTCTTGAGAGAATTTGAAAAGTGATGTTGCACTGTTTTATTTTATTTGCTAACACTCATGCACGTTCACGAACACTTAACAGTAAGTAATCCACCATTATTTCACATTAATATTCGACAAAACACAAATTATAGAAAATAATACAAAACTGCAGACATGACGCTTCACTTTCCCGCTAAGAACGAATTTAAAGTTTTATGTACGTTTATACGTTTTTTTTTCTACGTTTTTTAAGTGCGTTTTATTATTCCTCTACTAAAACTCCTTTCTAAAAAGTAAGTGAGAGAAAGTGAGAAGAAGAAGAAGTCTCAAGTTCTCACGTGATGCGCGAATATTATTTGGCATTAATTTTTACTTTTATACATACATAGATAGATGTCTATATAAAATACAAAAAGAAACAATAGAAAACTACCAGTACTAAACTATATAGTACCCTTAATTTTAAATGAAGTTATGAGATGGCAGCTCCTCAGTTTTCTCATAATAGTTTTTCCTCCAAGTTTGTTTGGGACTTCGGCGACGCAAAGTTGTGGTCATCAATCAATTATAAGGGTTTCTCGTGTCCACGTTGCCGCTGGCTGATCACAGACGGTAACCATCGGTAGCATACGAAAAAGCAATAAGTTAGAAAACCTGAGAAATAACGAAACTTGTTTTTTATGGTTAGTTAACGGATAAAGGATAAACACACTTATCATTAAAGAAAACACCCAGACCTGCAGTCAATTTAAATAAACCTTTATTTCTAAATTGACCCGACCGAGAATCCAACCCAGGATCTTACAGACGGCGACGCCAGAACCGGCATGCTAGCCACTCAACCACGAAGATCGTCAGAAAAATAGGTATATTTCAAACTAGCTAAAAATATGCATAGCCTGTGCTTTGGTTAGTTGATCACGTAAATCTCAGTCACGTCCCATCTTGTCAGCTAGTCAGTGATAAATATAACTTTTAACAAATTTACTGAAAACTACTTTTTATTCTGAAATGAGTTTCCACGTGCAGGATTTGATATTGCACAGTCTGGCATACCAATTAGCAGTCGTTTTTATCCGACCCGTTATTATGATTTTGGAAGGGATTATTAACTTGTTTTTTGTGACAATTGAGTGGCCGATAATTGTATAAAAGTCTAGTAAATAATCAAATGTATTATAATTTACACATATTTATATTATGTATAATTATGTTAAAATTATAAGTAGACCTTATGTGGATAATTTAACTGCAACAGTTTAATAAAAAATATTAAGTATAACTTAGTAAACAGTAACTACAAATACAAAATACAAAATTCAAAATTCTTTATTTATCACAAACTTAAGTCTAGATAACAGACGTGGTGTCCTCAACTGCAAAAGTTTTAAACTGCAGCGCAGTGAGGGAGCCCTCTCCCAAACAGTAAATAAAGGTACCTAAAAACTATTACAGGCATATTATGCATAACAATTTTTGGTTTACAAATATATAAATAATGTGAAAACAAAAAGTGTGGGTTTGTGTGTGTGTGTATATATGTGTATGCTGTATGCGTGTGTGGGGTGTGTGTGTGTGTGTGTGTGTGTAGGGGTGTGTGTGTATGTGTTTGCGTGTGTATGAGTGAGATACGGAGCTGCACATGTTACTGTATATGTTTAATAGATTTTCTGATTGCTGGTATGAGAGTAACACAAGCCAAGCAAATAATTTACGTCGGCATGGACTTGAAGCCAGGTGATAGATTTGGAGTTCTTTGTTGGCATAGTTATATAGCATACCACTAAGGTGTAGGTAGTGGCGAGCAGCAGATGCAGTGTTACGTCTCATAGTAGGACATACTAAGTCTCCTCGGCGTTTTGTATTTGAAAACTGACAGTCAAAAATTAGTTCAGTGTGCTTCCGGAGAATAGTTTGCTGTATGAACAGTCTTCGAATGGATAGGACATTAGAGTCTGCAAATAGGCTATCAGTTGGATAACGAAAAGGCTTGAATGTCATTACTTTTAAGACAGCTCTCTGAGTCACCTCCACCTTTAACATGTGTGTTTGCGCAGCTGCTCCCCACACTGTGATGCAGTAAGAGATAACTGACTGCGCAAGCGAGAAGTAAATCATTTTCAGTAGAGCAATGTCGGCAATATAACGCATTTTTTTTAAACACATGGATTAATTTTCGGATTTTTGGCGTCAAAGAAGCAGTTTGATCCCTCCAGGATAATGATGGATCAAGCCATACACCAAGGTACTTAATGTTTGGAACACGTTCTAGAATTGGGCAGCCACAAGAGATATCAGGAGACATACAAGCATGCACACGAACCGTAAGATGATCTGGTGGCTGAGTCCTCTTGGTATAAGAGAAAGTCAGGCGTTTACTCTTTGAGACATTTAAGGTTAGCAGGTTTGAGTTTAACCAAAGAGTGACGGTTCTCAACGCTAATTGAGCATAACTAATAAACTTCGTTCCAATCCTTCCCTGAAACAAGGATGGCTGTGTCGTCGGCATAAGTAATCAGTTTACAGTTTTTCATATAGAGGTCACATAGATCGTTCACATTAACGAGGAATAATGTTGGACCGAGGACACTGCCCTGAGGGACTCCGAATATGATATTTTCCTCCTCACTAGTAACGTCACCGATCACAACAGCCTGCCTACGGTCCGAAAGATAACTCCCAAACATCTCCAGTGATGAACCTCGTATGCCAACCGCTTCCAACTTTCTTAAAAGGATAGGAATGGAGACAGTGTCAAATGCTTTAGAGAGATCCAAGAATACACCTATAGCCTGTCGTCCTGCATCTAGATTTCGAGTGATTTCCGTAGTAAGGCTTAGTACGGCGTCCTCAGTAGATTTCTGTTTTCTAAAACCGAATTGATTGTCTGATAGTATATTATGTTTGTTAAGGAAATTGATCAGTCGTTTGTTGAGAAGTTTTTCAAATATCTTGGATAAAACACTAAGGCTCGGACTACATGCATCCGGAATCACACGGACCCGAAAAAACACGGCCCCGGATTCATTCCGTAGCTCAAACAAATATATGAGTTTTTACTGCATCGACTACATGTGATCAGGAGCCTTCCGATCCCGATTTTCACCCGGAAGCAACCGAAACATGCTCCGGACGTCTCCGAGTAGCCGGTCCGTTATTTTTCGGCACGGGGGGCGGGGCCTATCAATATCGTATGAAGTTGTATGGAGCTGACCACACGAGAACTCGAGAAATGTCCGTTCCGGTCCGGTCCGGAGGAATCACGCGCCAGTCGATGACAGACGCTCGAAGCGGTCGGTCGCGTCGCGTGCGCAAGCAAAACTGCAAAATAGTAGTTGATTCCGAGCGCCTCATTATGGTGATAGTAGTATTCGTAGAATTTATCAGAAAAGAACCTTATTTTTGTATAAGACTTGTAGAATTCATATTCCGTTATGCGGTCTATGTGAAACGGATTAACTCAATATCTTTTCAATTTCTTCTGTTTCCATTTTTATTCCAATTACATTTCGACTGCGATTTTTGCGTAAAATGGCCAATTTTGGCGTTGCGGATCTCGGAAACCAAAATACATTAACAATTTTGACTTATTGAATAATGTAGAATAGCTTTTGGAATAATGCGTAGCGGCCTCGCATTTTGTAATTTTGCTTAACGTATGCTGCCCGGAGGTGCTTTCTATATTTGCAACTTTAAAAATGGATCTTATCCATCCAGACAACATAGTCCTGGTGGCAGTCTTAACTATTCCTGTTACTGAAATAAACAGTTGGTCTATGTTTACTTCTGATCTTCTCCTTTGAGAAGCCTGTATTAATAATTGTATAAGACGCACCGGACAAATACTAGGGTCCGGGTGATTTAACAAATGCCAACCAGACTGTTGATTGTAGCTGAGTCTGTTTTAGACCCATGTTCCGGCCATAATATTATTTCCTTACCTTTTTGTAATAATTTGTCCTTTTTAATTAAAATGTTTACTAGAAAAAACCACACGCACACACATTTCACAGTGACGTAATACCGCTGGCTTGCAGCACTACTAGAAAAAATCATAAAATTTAACCGCCTGTGTGGTCTAGTGGCTAAGCTACCTGTTTCAGACCTAGAGGTCCCGGGTTCGATTCCCAGCGGGGGGTACATCTTTGTGTGCTCGGTTTGGTTGGTGGTAGGGCTGTTAAGTCCGCCTGGCTAGCTACCACCATCTTATCTAAGTCTGTCGCCATAACAACGATGTTTATAGCATTGTTGTGTTTCGGCAGTTTGAGATAAGATAGCCAGTTCCTCAGTGAGGATTCCAGGTGAAGCGCGCTTCCACCTTCGGCCTTATCGTCACTTACCATAAGGTGAGATGAAGACCAAGCGCTTACCCGATAAAAAAATAATAATTCAAGAGTCTTCTGGGGTTTCCGAGAGGTAGCTTAGCGGTTAGAGCAGTGGACCGGCAATCCAAAGGTCACGGGTTCGAATCCCGTTCGAGCTTTCCAGAGACTGGTTGTTTTTTTTCTAGTAAACATTTTATTCTACAACTATATAGCATTGTGAATGCAAAATTTCAATAATAAAGATTTTTAATTAAACCCAAAATTGCAGAGAAAGATTTTCATAAAATGCGGGAAGGCACTTTTTTGAGCTCCTAGATTGAACTAAGTACTGTTCTAAACAAATGAAATAAAAAAAATAGAATGTTATCACTTATATAGTCTTAAAGTGCGTAGCGGTCTCGGAATTTTTAGATATTATTGATTTTATATAGAAAAAAAAATCTTATTCGAAACCAAAAAACTTCGAAAATTGCTTTAAGGTAACCGTGAATTTCTTCTATCTACGATAATATTATTGAGCAAAATTTATACCAGAATAATCGTTACTTACTTCATAATGAATAAATATTTTATAATTAATTAATTATCCTATTTCGATAAAAACGAGAAATACAACTGTAAAATTACTTCAAAATGCGACGCGCCGGCCGTCCGAACTCAGCTTATCCTCGCAAAAGGACATTTGTAATTTTAAGCATGAATTTATTATCCTATTTCGATAATAACGATAAATACAACTGCTAAATTACAACAAAATGCGAAAATGGGCATTTTACGCAAAAATCACAGTCGAGATGTAAGTAATAGGCCTCTTAACGGCTACAGCTAAGCATACAATTTCAACTAAAGTTAAACTTTCCATTGTCGACTGGACGACTATCCAGCGCAAGTGCTAGAGACCGACTGAGTAAATTTCTCTCCGGATTCAAAACGGAGCGCGTGTAGTCGATTACTTGCCGAATTTGGTTTTTTCCCGGGCCGGACTGATTCCGTATGCATGTAGTCCGAGCCTAAGAACTGAAATAGGTCTATAGTCGTTGACACTGTCTTCATCCCCAGCCTTAAAGATTAGGTGAACTAAGGATTTTTTGAAAGCTGTAGGAAATACACCGTTTGCAATGCATCTATTGAATATAACGGTTAGAACAGGAGTAAGAATTTGTTTGGATGCTTTAACAACTGAGGTTGGAATTCCGTCCCAGCCTACAGCGCAGTCATTTTTAAGATTGCAGATAATATTTTCGATTTCTCCATCATCAACGTCGAACAGTGCCATGGATTGATAGGTGTTGCTGAGAGAAGTTTTTATAGAGTACGTGTCATTTGGTGAATTACTGGTATTATCTTTAGTGATTTTAGATGCAAGGTCCTTACCTACATTTGCAAAAAATCTGTTTACTTTATTTATGTCTAGAGATGCATCATGAGCTGTTCTTAATAGTTTATGCGATGGATTTTCTTTGCGGTTTAAATATGTGACCTTTTTAATAATCTTCCATGTATCTTTGGGGTTATTTTTGACTTTGGATAACTCATTACGTTCGTATTCTAATTTTATTCTCTTTAGTAAATTATTACAGTAAGTTCGATATCTATAACTCTGTTCATTTAATTTTTTTTATTCTTTAAATAGTTCTTGTGAAGCTTATCTCTATGGAGTATACATCGCAGAAGCCCAGGGGTCAACCAAGGTTTGATTATTCTTTTACGACTTGGAGTTTTAATCTTTAGAGTGTACTGTTTAACAAGCGAAGCGATAGTTTGGACAAATTTTGTGACACCCAAATCTGCATCCTGGGTCGCCATTATGTCAGTGAAGTCAGTTTTTTAAGGGCAGATACAACTGTTACTAATATAGTCGTTGAAATCATATTTGATTTACAATTTTAACCCCTTGTTAAATTTATTAAAAACTCTTTATTGTACAAAAACACACATACAACATATTTTACAAACAATTTTGAGCAAAGAGATGTCTCTAAAATATAGAGAATTAAAAGATTTTTAAGACATTTTATTCCGTGCTTCGGAAGGCACGTTAAGCCGTTGGGTCCCGGTTGTTGTCGTAAGATGGCAGTTGTTAAAACCCACCAACCTGCATTGGGCCAGCGTGGTGGGTTGTGGCCCAATATCCCCACGTGCTATTGGCCACGTGGGAGGCCTGTGCAGTGGGATGTTTATAGGCTGATGATGATGAAGACATTTTATACATAAAAATGTCATAGTTACTTACATACAAGATATGATTTATTTTTGTTCTTTATTAATGAACCTTATTGTTATTATAACTTTTTTTTTTATAATCAGTTTGGCAAATGACTCCACTCCACCAGCATAGGGTTGGTCAGAGATTAGCCAATGAGGACCGCAAAAGCAGTCCTATGCCATAGTCCACGTTTCAACTGCACATGTGCTCAGCGTGATAGGTGGTGAGACCATCGCCACTCTATACTGTTGGATGTACACACGGCGTCAGATCAACCTACCCTAAACTGTCAAATTTCTCCAATGAATATTGATCCTTAGAGCCAAACAATAAAGTTAAAAATTGATTGTAGAAATTTGACAGTTTTGGGTAGGTTGATCTGACGCCGTGTGTACGTGCAGCTGATGTTAAATGGAAAGGTATCAGACCCGACCGGCATGCGTCAGTGTGAGGAAGACTGATGTTATGTCTTTTTAACGCTGCACCCGTCAGTTCCCCTCTTGCTTGGACTCCATTTCCATTTGGGTCTGATAATCTAGTTCGAATGACGTTACCTCGATGGTCATTACCTCAATGTCTCTACCTCGACGGTACACTTCACCGATGACTCGTTACCTCGAAAGGTCAATTTCTCGAAGGATCTCTTCCTAGACGGGTCTTTGCTTCGATGGTACATTTGATCGATGGGTCGTTACCTCGAAAAAATCATAAAAAGTACAGTTATAATTCCCATGACTTTTAGAAGTCTCCCTTATTGCCTCTTCACGCCTCGTTTGAAGGACCTATGAATATTTGTATACTAATGGCAGAGAGCAAAGTAAAAAATCTTTGGAAGTAGATACAATCCTGAATATCGCCACAAAGCTGACAACGTAAAAATTCAGGCGTGTGATATTCAGCCGACCAATACAATTATTTGAATGGTATTTCTGAACAATGCTCTTCGAAAGTCTTAACCTCGACCCAAGAAGAGCCTTTTTTAGCTACATTCACCCTCGCGATGCAACCCACTTCGGGGGAACCGAAGTATCAGGACGTGACTTGGAATGCCACGTGTTAAAGGCAAAGAAATATTTCAAATCATTTGAGAATATTTTTAAAAATATTAAAGTTCGTAAAAACATTGTTTTAATTGTTTTGTTGTAATAATTAGGTGGCCTTAATATCTTTTTCTTTTAAAATCCTTTCACTATCATTCAATTTATACTGAGATATTTACTGATTGTTAAAAAAGTGGGACGAAATGTCCAATTAAAAACAGTTCAGTTTTCATTGCCGCTACGTAGACTTTATTTTATCTGTTCGTTGGCGATGATTACATTCCTAGAGCACGACGCGAAATTATGCAGAAGTATAAATTATACGGCCGATAAACTTAGACGGGAAGAACGAAGGCACGCCTTAACACATACCTTCACCTATAAAACGTGGATATTGCCCGAGAAATTGCCACCGAAGTGTTCCTATATCCAAATACAAAAGGTATTTGGAATTCAATGCGTTAAATTTGCATCACAAGGGTATCTTGCTCATAAAAAAAAATTCACGGCGACTCCTACGGGGTCTCGGGATGTTTTGCAAATGTGCAATTCTTCGTCGACATAGGTACTCGTTTTTGTCGTGACGAATGTTACTTTTTGTTATATAAAATCTTCTTTCCAAGAAAAAACTATTCAGCAGTATGCAAGCAGTTTTAAAGTACAGTTGTTGTTAAAGATGACCATGGATTATGGTCCTTACTATATTCTTAATCTGGACCCTATAGGCCAATGCCATGAATGTTTTGTTGTATGTAAAGACACACAGTCAATTGGTGTTTGTGACGAAAAGTAGCACAACTTTCAAAATATATTATAATTATTTTGTGATTTAAAAAAAAAACAACAAAATTTTAAGTTTGTTTTTAACAAAGTTGTCATTGAGTTATGCTGAGCCTTTAAGTAATCTCTCGACGGTGTAGTTCTCGTGCACAACGTAAGTTATATACAAGTAGAAGGAGTTAGTACCTACACCTATGTTACACTGTTAATAAACATGAAGTAATTCTTTTTGGTGTACATAGTGTATCTTAATTAAACTTTCTCTTTTCTGCAACTCTAGCATTCAAGCACCTAAGTGACTCGACTTCGAGCAAAATCTACTTAACTGTTGGTTCGTCAGACTTTCCTTTGTTGTACTTTTAGGCAGCTGAGATGGAGAGAATCTGAGTAGGAAATAAATTATGTCACACAAAAAGACAGACGTAAAAAATTACAATGACAGTTTTACATCTCGCTTCTGTTCTGCGATATTACCGTATATCTGTCTCTCTCTCTCTCTCTCACCATACAGGACTATTATCTCGGAAGGGTTAGTCAGAGACTCTTATTTGCTCATCGTGATAGGCAATGCACCCATCGCCGCTCTATTCTGTATGAGTGTATGAGCAGTATTTAGTCCGTTAGTCGTCTTTTACGACACTCAAGGGGAGATCGACTCATTTAAAAAAAAAACTACCAACCCATTATTGCAATAATGGCTTGGAAGTATATAATATAACTTTCAAATAAATAACAGTATCGCGTAGCGGTGAGAGAATACTACCACCCCCTATCTTTCCTTGGATGTCCTAAAAGGCGACTAACGTACTAAAGACTGCACATTCATCCAAAAACATAGAGCGGCGATGGGCTCACCACCCGTCACGCTGAGCACATGTGCAGTGGCTAATTCGTGAAAAATGGACTATGGTAGAGGACTGCTTATGCTGTCCTCATTGTCTAGTCTCTGACTAACCCTTCGGGGATAATAGTCGTGGTTAATATATATATAAGTGTTTAAATAAAAAATCTTCTCATTTGAAGGCGGCATTCCGAACCGTACCGATAAAAGTAAACATGATTACTTTTATATACGAGTATACTCGTATTATATCCTTAATAATTATATCCAATGAGAGTAAAAGGTTACCTGTTCTACAGAAATAGAAGAGCAAAGATAGTTTGTTTGCAATACGATTGTTTATATATATATCCAATGAGAGTTAAAGGTAACCTATGCTACAGAAATAGAAGAGCAATTATAGTTTGTTTGCAATACGATCGTATCACAATATCAAACTAAAGACAAAATTATTGAAAAACCGGCATCTACCCGTGTATTAAAGATAAAATAGGTAAAAAGACATGCTTAGTGTTTCTATAGGAATACAATTTTTTTTTATAAAACGCGACATTTGTACATTATTGCCTACACTTAGCCTGTGGCCCTGTGCTAAGTATAATAATAGTGATGTTGACGTTGAGTGACTCTTTCTTACACGTGTAGGGGCAGATTTTTCAATCATATCTGTCTTTAGTTTGATATCGTAATAATGGTGATTCAAATACCGCGTTTTATAAAAAAGGAGGACTTAGACAGATCAGTCCACTGCTGGAGATACGCAGATGCCTATCTGCATGAATGTATGAGACATATCTTCGGTTCTTCTTATCCATTTGCTGCCAGCCACAGCGTCTTCAATGGCAGCTAATCAAATTTTACTTCGAAGCGTTCTCTCCATTCATGTCCTGTTCCATGAGTTCACCTGAAAGCTCCTTATCTTCAAACACTAGCAGTCTCAGCCGTTCATTAGCAACTCGAGACTTGACGAAACAATTTGCACGTGCCAACAGAATTGCGCCAAACAAATGTATTCCGACTTTGCACACAACACACGCGAAAGCTGCGTCGCATACTTTTGCCGTTGGAACATGTGTGTTGTCGTAATGAGAATGTTAATGTAGCATAAGTTTTATTTTAAATTATTGAATCGCATTCACAATTTCGTATACTCATATAAAGATTTAACACATTCTAAAACGATTATGGCTATGAAGGTCAGATTCCAAGTAGGTCAGATTCCAAGTAAGTCAGATTCCAAGTAGGTCAGATTCCAACTAGGTCAGATTTTGAGTTGGTTATGTACAATACAGTCAGTGTTATAATTTTCCGACATGAAATAAAGGGTTAGGTACCTATTTTAAATCAGACCCAACAGTTCTTGGTAAACTGGTTCTTCAAACGAGGCTTGAAGAGGCAACTTGTGGACCACAATGGTCAAGGGGACTGATGTTACGTCTTTTTAATGCTGCACCAGTTACTGTTGTCTTAGCGCATGGTGTCCAATTCAGTGCTGGACTTAGGCCTCTCCCAAGACGCGCCATTTAGCACGATCTTTAGCTCTCCGCTCTCCAGTTACTAACAGTCTCCCTGCGCATTCGTCTAATTTTATATGCGCATTGATAAATGTATTTTTAGGGTTCCGTACCTCAAAATGAAAAACGGAACTCTTGCAGGATCACTTTGTTGTCCGTCCGTCTTTCTGTCAAGGCCTTTTATCTCGGGAACGCATGGAGGTATCCAGTTGAAATAAAAACGATATACATAGGTCTACAGTCTCTTGAAGCTATGAAAAAAATCAAACTCCTAAGTTATCGTAAACAAAAGATACGGCCGTTTATGCCGCAAAAAAAAAATATTTCGACACTCTCAAGGGAATCAAAATTCATTGGCTATTTTCCGTTGACCTAGAACTATGAAATTTGCCAAGTATTACCGTCTTATACTACAAGTATAGGGAAAAATCTGAAAACATTTGTAATTAAATTATTAAAAAACAGGGTCTTTATGACAAAAAAGTATATTTCGACACTCTCAAGGGAATCAAAATTTATAGGGTGTTTTCCGTTGACCTAGAACTAACATTTGGCAAGTATTACCGCCTTGTAATACAAGTATAGGTAAAAATCTGAAACTATACATTTGTAATGAAATCATTAATAAACAGGGTCTTTATGCCAAAAAAACGCATATTTTGACACTCAAGGGAATCAAAATTTATAGGGTATTTTCCGTTGACCTAGAACTATGAAATTTGGCAAGTATTACCGTATTATACTACAAATATAGGAAAAAAATTTAAAACTATTACATTTGTAAGTAATAAACGGTGTCTTTAAGCCTGGAACGGCGGTCCGAATTTTGAATTGAGTTAACCGTGTCATGTGGGGTATCGTAAGGGCTTCATTGGCATAAGCTTAAAGAGATTTTTAATTATTTTTATATGATGTTTATAGTTTTTAACTTTTTCTTTTAAAAAAGAAAAAAACATATAAATTATGAACCTACAAATTTGTATGGAACCCTCGGTGGGCGAGTCCGACTCGCACTTGTCCGGATTTTTTTATACTAATTTCATCCTTAGCTGGCATTTTCAGATGAATATATACATGCCAAAAGCATAATCTCAGTTTTAACTACGTCTACTTTTACCAAACGAACCCGCAATCGCCCTTGCAAGTCTCGACCGAACCATCGCATAGTCAACAATAATAACCGAGGATTAATTAATACGTACCGCGGAACGCGACCGCAGCCCGCGCCGCCGCCGCCCCGCGCAAATACCACCGACTAATTGCAGTGCGGTAACCAGCCTCGTTGTTCAGATGCCTGGTAAAGCGCTGACAACAATTATGTTATTGAAATAGAGGCTTTTTATGATGCTGGCAAAAGAGCGAAAGGAATACCTGATGAAAAGTTAGTAAAAATAATTTTATGTACTGTGTTAGGTAATTAACAAATACCAATAAAAGGTTAACAAATATGTTTTTTTCTTTGATAAATTATGGAAAAGCATAAGTACCAAAAAAAATACGATTTTATTACGAATCATACCTACAAGAATGTTATTGACTTCAAAAATCAGTCCGAAACACTTTTATTGTTCCAAAAAAAAAGAAACACATTCGTATAAGCACATTTAGCTCAAATACTTATTATTTACTAACGTGCGATGTACTTAGCGACTCTCTAAAATAATGCTACAAACCTCTCTTCCCTTGGGTGTCGTAAAAGGCAACTAACGAACTAAAGACTGCACACATCAAACGTCATAGAGCGGCGTTAAGTTCACCACGTATCACGCTGAGTACAGTCCGATTCAAATAGAATAGCGTCCGTTAAATTACTACATTTCTTCCATTTTCTTTACAACTAAACGCTCGGACGGCCGAGTGGTCGAGTGGTCAGAGGCCCTGACTGCGCAACCAACGGCCCCGGGTTTGAATCCCGGTAGGGGTAAATGTTTGTGTGGTGAGCACGAGCATTTGTGACCGAATCATGGAAGTTTATTAGTATTTATTTATGTTTATCCGTTATTCATTCACCATACTTTGGGCTATGCTTGTTTGGTGCTGAATGATTGGTGAGACAGTTGTAAAATTTATTATTATTATTTATAACTTCATAGAATTTTCTTTGTGTAGAGTTGACCTACAGTTGCAGGTAATGAATGATGTAATACCTGTAGGTATAGCTAATAAAAATTGCGATAGTTACATATTATATTGTTCAGGACAAACGGCTCGACATAACACGTTACCCCATAAAAAGTTAGTACGTTACCCCATAAAAAACTTAGTAATTTTTTAACTGCTCAAATAAGTCTTTTTGTGCTTCAGGAAAATACAAACCTACATACATACGTATAATCAAGACTATTATCCCAGAAGGTTAATCAGAGACTAGGCGATGAGGACAGTACAAGCAGTCCTCTACCATAGTTCACTTTTTACTAAACAGCGACTGCACATGGTGCTCAGCGTAATAGGTGTTAAACCCATCGCCGCTCTATGCTTTTGGATGAATGTGCAATATTTAGTCCGTTAGTTTCCTTTTACGACACCCAAGAAAGAGGGAGTGGTAGTACTCTTTCACCGGTACGCGACACGGCATTAAAATCTATTAAAAAAAACTATTATTCAGCTGATCGATGTATGCGATGCGGTAATGTATGCGATATATGATAAGTTTGAAAGCATAATCCACCATGGAAAGATTTGTACAGTTTTATTTTATGTCGCATACTGATTTTTTTAAATTTATATTGACCTAGATTTAATAAGCTAGTCTAAGCAATACTTTGCTAATTACCTTTTAATTGTGCAATTTGGTGGAAGCAATAAATTCTGTGTATATTCGTCACTCGTCGGGGTTGGTTGTTTTAGCTCTCTTCGGAGTCACCACCCTTCTGCATCCCTTAGCCTTATTATATATATTATTAGTGTGTGGTTACTACCATTACACTGAATAATAAATAAATCACTGTATTTTCCAAAAGTAAGATTAACTATTTAATACATCTAATATGTGACGATAATGGTAATTTTCTTTATTGATACTTTTTTGTCCTTTATACACACAAAACGTGAAGATATTGCCTTTTCTAATATTAAGTAGGCACGAAACACACACCTAATAACACACGTAGGAAGGGTAGCCTTGCCTTTCCAATGAAAGGAACCAGCTGTGACGTAATATGAACTGTAGGAGCGCCTGTGCAACAAGAAGGGAGAACTTCCTTTTCGTAAATGTTATTGGTACGACCTGAATGAAAAATAAGGATATGAACGTGTTTTGTTTCAGGCCTGTTTTTTTGTTATTCACAAGGGAAGTACCTATACAACATTCAATGTTGGCAGTATTGATGTGTCCCGAGAGAAAACACGTAAGTCAGTTTCAGTTTCATTAGTTGAGGATTTTATGCAAAATGCGCTTATCATCACCACAGATGATATGGAAGCCAAGCGCTTCCACGACTTATAAATCGATGGCTCCTACGTAAACTATCGTATCCAACATTTTGGGCATTTTCATGTTTTAAGCTATTTGAAACTAAGTAATTAGTTGCTATCAATTCCAAAAACAAAAAATAAAAAATCTTTAAAAACAAGGATTAAGGAAAGTAATCACAGTAATCATCTTATATTCCACTGATCGTACACTGAGTGGTTCGAAAAGCCGAGTGCATCAAAAAGGGTGTTAAACAGAGATGTGTTTTGTCACCTTCCCGTGGCTGTTAAATCTATACATAGACAGTTGTTTGCAAAATCTGAAAGATGATGAAAGTGGATTAAGAATGAATGAGTTGCTCGTCTAATGTCTTCTCTATGCAGATGATCAGGTACTACTTGCATCGTCAGCGATGGACTTACAGGAGATGGTAACTAGTATGCAAAGATCTGTAAAAGGAAAATGAATGAATTAAAATGAGTGAAGGGATGAAAAGGAATGTAAGTAAGACGAAAGTTATGGTGCTTGATAGAGACAAGTGTTCAACAGAGTGTGATATTGATTAAAGAAGAAAAAGTGGAGCAAATGAAAGAGTTTTTGTACCTGGGCACGATGTTTACTAGTACATGTCTAGTAAACATCGTGCCACTATCACAATATCACTTCCAGAACTCTTCTTTTCTTATGTACGCTGATGATTTGAAAATCTACAAGTGCATAAACACATCTGAATACAGTCAGTTGTTCCAGGAGGACCTTGATAGACTTACTGCCTACTGTGTTCGTAACAAACTTCAGTTCAGTATTCCGAAGTGTAACTACATTCACTTTACAAAAAATAATAACATTATTCACTATAACTACCAGCGTTGTAATACTGAATTGAATAACGTTGTAACAGTTAAAAATCTCTGAAAGTTATGGTGCTTGATAGAGACAAGTGTTCAACAGAGTGTGATATTGATTAAAGAAGAAAACGTGAAGCAAATGAAAGAGTTTTTGTACCTGGGCACGATGTTTACTAGGCATGTAAAGCATGATAAAGATATTAAAAAGTGAGTGAATACTAGGGGTATAGTGAATGGGGCACTTAACGCCTTTAAGAGCAGCCGGAAAGTATCCCAAAAAAATGACTGGCTGTGCATGGAGAAGTCTTAGTGCCGACATTAATATGTACGGAAGTGAAATTAGGTGTGGCAGAAGAAACATGAAAGTCAGTAAGATGGTTAGGTTATGTAGAGAGGATGGATAAAAAGAAATTACAAATAAGGTGCATGAGGCGAGAGTGAATGGGATAGTTAGAAGGGGAAGAAATCAGCGGTAACGTTTTCGTTAAAGGTCAGGTCAAGAGTACCCTAAACCGACGAGCATGTAAATGAAAAATGTTAAGAGAGTAAGTGAAGCAAAAGATGTTTATCAGGATCGTAGCAAATGGAAAACTGTGATCTCTGCCTACCCCTCCAGGAAGCGGTCGTGATTTGGTATGTATGTTTGTTAACACATTAACTGCCACAGAACCAAACACAATAAATTTAATTCTTTGTCGGTCGCCGGTGTCTGCCATGGTGCTTTAAGTGTTAATCAACGCAATCTCTATAAAAAGACTGTATAATATAAGCTAGTTTTGTTCATTTAGTTTTTTTAATAAGTTTAAATCATATACTTGCTTACCTGCTGTTCCTATTGTTGATTTTTATTAAAGTGCATACCATAATTATGTAGGTATGTACAAAATTGGTTATTTAGTGTGCTAGTAATTATTATATTTTGTAATATTCTTTGAACTTCTTTAATATTTTTGTAATAGGTAATTAATTATAAAAATTATGCTGGTAAGTTATTGCCTTAATTTAATTTTTATTGAAATCGCCCTAACCTAATTTAATTGCTATTAATAATTAATTGGCTTTATAACTTTTTTAATGTTTAATAATTTAATAAAAATATAAATTATATTCGTAGTTTTTTTACTATGTACATAAACCAATATTTAATCTTATTATAATTATTGATATTGTAAGTTTCGTTTTAATCGACCATATAAAGCAGAAATACTTGGAAATAATAACACATTTAAACAATTTATTCTACTAATAAAAACTATTTTATAGGTTACTTACCATGAGATACTACATTAACTATAAACTATTTACATAGTTAAAAATGGTATGTGCTACTTGCGTGTAAATAGAGTAACAAAATATCAACGTAAACAATCGTATGCCAAATATTCGATATATTTTGCAAATATATTTCAACATAAACTATCGTAAGTGCCACTTAAGATTTTAAAAATATTTAACTACCGATGTAAACAATTGTAACAACATTATTTCGAAAACTAAACCAATTTCAGATTTTCTTTTGGAAACATACTGAGGCGCCATTCGTTATGTACACAATATGTAAATTTCAAAGTTATAGCACTAAAATTAAAGTAATTATGAATGAAAATGTCTTTAAAATGCTCTGGTGTAAAATTACCTTTTTGCACATACGATTATTTACTTAGGAGCCATCGAAATATGTTTTATACTGGCCTGGGAAAGCCTGTTGATGTGGCGACTCTCCTCACAGCTCCCGCTTCCATGTTCAGCTTAGAAGGCCTCAACAAGGACTCGGGAGTACACCCTACCCTCTAAGACTCCTTGTACTATTATATCACTTGTCGTCAGGGTGGTTCGTTACCACGGATTGCATGAGAATGAGAATGAGAATATTTATTTGTGAAACATAGGTATTATTATAAGTCTCACTACATTTCCACCTTAGTTAAGGTATACAAATACAAGTTTAAAAAACTACAGGCTGAAACAATGAACCTATTAGGCTAAAAGTATTAGTAATAATAAATGTCAAAATTAAGCAAAATGTCATTGATATCAATATTAAATAACTGCAAAAAAAATATAGTAAGAAAAATAAAATAAGAAAAACATGTATAAATGTCAAAACTAAGCAAAATGGCATTATTATAAATAATAAATAACTACAAAAAATAATGTAAGAAAAATAAAATAAGAAAAACATGTCTAAATTATTTCAAGGATTTGTTAGCTAGAAATTCCCGTACCGAGTAATAGCTTTTATTAATAAGTATCACTACAAATCGTTTTTTTTTAAATATTTATAGGCAAGGTCTTAAGAGTTATAGGAATCTTATCAAGATCTTGTGGGCCATTCCAAAGAAGCTACTACTAACGTGTGCCGTTCTGTGTAATGTTTCGGTGCGCATGTCTTATTTCCATGACGTTGACTTCTAATTGGATTCCTTTCTGAGAATGTAGTGTAAAGGGAGTCGTTACACATGACGAGCACTTTCTTCTTCATAAATATATATCGAAGGTAGAGTCAATATTTTCAATTTTATGAAAAACAGTTTATAGCTATCAGTTCTTTTAAGGCCATTTATTGCTCTTAAGCACCTTTTTTGGTACTGAAATACCAGATTTTTACCCACAGAATTTCCCCAGAAAATGACTCCATAACGCAATATAGACTCAACATATCCGCGGTAAGCAATCAAGATAAAATCTTTATTTGCAACATTAGAAAGTTTATACAGAGTATAAACTGAGCTGTTCACTATTTTACATAAATTTTCAGTGTGTGATTTCCAATTAGTTTGATAAATCTATTAGCAGGCCCAAAAACTTAGTTTCGTCAACAGATTCAATTTCTTTCCCATTATACATTAAAGTTATCAGGTATTTTATTCAATTGTCGAAATTAGCCCTAGAAAGATAACCTACGCCGCAGAGGCGCCCGCGCAGCAAACTTATAGCTGTCTCTTTTTATTCTACGCGTGTATTAACTTGTCCTTTTCAGCCAACTTAGTTGTCAGCCAGACCTATCGCGGGAAGGCTGTTCCTAAACGGTGAGTACCATATTTTTGAAGTTATGACTTTTTATGCGCTCGCGAGGCGTAAGGTTATCTTTTATGTAACTTTTAGTGTTGCTTGTTTCTTTTGATTTATTGATATAAAGTGTTATAAAAACATGTTTTGTTTTGTTTTTAAGAAACGTTATTAGCATAGACCATGGCAAGTAGAAGGGCACTTGCGGAAGACGAAATATGCCTATTATTTGGACCGAGAACATGAGAATGGTGATACTCAAGAAAGTGATAGCGAAGTAGAAGATCATGAGAGCGAAGATGATGTTCAGAGTGACGTCGAAGATGAGTACATCTATAATAGTAAAAAAGCGATACTGCAGCTACTGCACATCGAAAAAGAAGAGAATGTCAAAAATGAGCTGTGCGAAATGTAAAAAACCTATTTGTGGCAAACACAAAAAAGACGTTTGTTCTAACTGCCTCTAAAGCCAATTAAAAGCTAAGGTTTCATTGTTTTTTACACTGAATACTCTATAGTGTACTAGTTTATAAGAAAAATACATGTTGATTTATAATAATTTGTAATTATTTGCTCCTATAAACAGAAGACTGCAAATTTTTGTTATTTTCCATAGAGGTTTCGTAATTATAAGTTAAAAATTACTTTGATATAAACTATAGATAAATAAATGCTTTTTATTTTTAAAACTCTTTCAAACCTTTCACATTTATAAATTAGTGATAATAAATATAAATTATTGGAATAAATACACGCATTAGAAAAGTGTGCGCCTCTGAAGCGTATGGTTATCTTTTACGTAATATGTAGTATAGTTATCTTTCTAGGGTTAGTGCATTATTTTGGTTTTATTACTATTTAAATATAAATTATTTTGATTAGCCATTTATCAAGATTTACATTATTGATATCATCTTCATAAGTTAAATTATTATTACATTTGATAACAGCTGTGCTATCATCGACAAATAATATCATGGGCTGATCGGTGGATTTCGGAAAGTCATTCATGTATAAAATGAACAGCAACGTTCCCAAGATGCTACCTTGCGGCACCCCAGTCTCTACGTCTCTATATGGAGATGCAAAGATTGGTAATAACAGTGTATTGTTTTTTTTCTTATGTACGAATCGATCAACTTTAATGACACACCTCTTATTCCATAAGCATAGAGTTTTTCTAAGAGCAACCTGTGATCTACATGATCGAAAGCACTCGCCATGTCCATAAAGATATAAATAATAAATATGTTGTCTTTTATCTATAGATGTCATAATTATATCAAGCAAAATAATGAACCGCCTTCCCCGTATTTCTATTTTTTCGAAAACCAAACTGTTCCGCTGACTCTGGATTCCACCTTACGAAACGGTCTGCCAATGGGGAGGACGCCCTGAGGTGGGAAATGCCGCCTCCTTCTAGCGACTCGCCCGCGTCTGAACTCTCCGTGGTTTCCTTCAGAAAGGACCGTTTTACTAAACGATGCCATGGCCCTCTATGACCCCTTGCTGTCCAGAATGGCTTTTATCACGTCGGACAGCGAGAGGTCTCCCCTCACTACCGCAATGAGACTGTGGCGATACACATCCCATGAACTATATTCCTCAATGGTGTGCGTTTCTGTGACCTACGCAGCACCCACAGCTGTGCCACTCCGGTGTCGGTTCCCATCTTGCCACTCGATGCCGGTAATAGTGTCCAAAGAATCCATGCCCGTTAACAATCAAGTGGAAACATAGTGTCTCATATCGCAGTTGTACCCATCTGCCAAATTCTGGCTCGATGGCTCGGCATAACCGGCAGCTGTACGAAGCAAGGTATATATAACCTTTGATAGGTTACCTTATATACCTTATGTACGTACAAAAATAAGTAGGTACATAAGGTATACTAGTAAGTATCTTCATATTATTTTTGTAGCTGGGAATAGAACACGTTATTCTAGAAAAAAAACCAAAATTGTTGCTGATCGCTAAGAACAGCTGGTGCAGGGTCTGTAGCCTCAAACTGTACATAATTATTATGTTTTCGATCCATTTTGTTGTCGTCCAGCTACAACCGTGAGTATAGTGAACTGAGTGTAAAATTTTTACAACGTACCTATCTAGTTTCGTTTTGTATTTTCTCTTTCAGCATAAATGCTACAGCGGCTGAACTACGGCCCCTTCCGACATCTTTTTCATTCATTTGCCAACAAACGGCGAACGGTACAGCTCACCTGATAAAATCATTCGGCCGATTGGTAATAGAATAATAACATGCGATGGAAAATAAAATAGTATAATTGTATATTCTTTTTGAAACGCTGTTGGTTTTTCTCTGACGTTGACCTGTTTTTACGAGGGTAATCTTCTTATAACAGCGAAGACACGTGGTAGAACCAAGAAGAAAACGGTCACTCATCCGAACACTAACCGTGCGAACTGTAGCTTAACTTTCACAATCGTGTCAATCGATGCATGTGGCTTGATAAATGTTTATATTGGGATAATTAGGTACTTTTTTTCTGCGCATCTACGCAGTGAAAATGTCCAGAATTAATTAATCAGTCCGCCTTTAACGAATCTGTGGGCAGATTTTCCCCCTTTTTTTGCTGACCTCACTTTTCTTACTTTTTGTGAAGGGTGAACTTTTTAAAACTTCCCCCAGTTGGGGTAGTGATTCACCGACGTGTCACCGAAAAGAAGAATGGCCATTGTCGGCCTTCGTGGATCTTTTTGTTCAACTTCAAATTGGTCAGAACCATTATTGAAACGGCTAAAAAGAAAATAATTTATCTTGTGTGCGCTTTTATTGAATTATGAAACTTTAAAAAGGGATACTTTCACAAAATATTAATTGGCAAACTTTCTGTCGCCGTGAGTATTTCTTATGTTTGCGCCATTTTGATCGAATCAGTGACAATATTATTGTTGTGATTTTAATATATTTTTCATGCGCCCAATGAGGCGCGATGCGATTGCGGTGCCAAGCACCTTATTACATTAGAAAACATGAGAGACCTCATCACTTGATATAAAGGCAGACTACTAAACCTTTGTAAAATTCAAAATTCATTTATTCAATAATTGAGCACTTATGAATGTCGCTATACCATCGATCGGTTCGTAGGTAAGTCCTAACTATGGGGCGGGAGCCTTGTACTGAGAAGAATCGGCAAGAAACTCAGCAAGGGCATTTATTTTCTTCCTTTCTTTCACAGCGTCAATACAAATTGGAAAATGCCCTCCCTATCATAGAAGGACATTTTCCGTTCCAACATAAAAAAAGATTTAATACGATTACACGACAAAAAAAAACAATGTTGCTCAAATTAAAATAAAATGAACAACGTCTTACAGCATCTTTGAAACAAAAAAAGAAAGACTATTTCTATTACAAATAAAAATAAGATTGCAAGAGCAAACCAGCCTCCACAGGCGGCACCCGTTCACGAGTATGACATGTTAATAGCCATCGCTTCCCTCAACCATGTTTTAGAAAACGTAACGAGCCGACGCACATGCCACCATCGCAGAATCACTTTGAGAGAGCATGACACACTCGAGCAACTCCAACTCAAGCAAGAAAACATTTAGACAACTTTATACGCAACATAAATAATGAGTAGGTACCTTTGTCTGTAACACACTGATGATAAAGGCTATCTATCATACCAGCGAAAAATTAATTAGTTATGAAGATAATGGAATAAGAAAATAATAAAATGTAAATATGTTGTTATAACCAGGCTGTTTATCCTAGTAACCTTTCATAAGTAAACAAGATTTTATATCATTTTTAAACATATCTAAAGTTAAATCTAGTACCTACAGTACTTACTTAATATTTTGTTATAATAGTGTATACCTTGCCCCAAGAAAGAGCCGAAAACCTTTTGTAACCAGTATGCATTGTAACAGTGGCATTACTAATTTTGACTTAGTTTTAGTATTGAAGTTGTGTACATCACCGTGTTTAGAAAAAGTGTTAATAATGCAACGCACAAAAACTATACAATTATAAATATATTGCGATGCAACAGTAAGAACACCAACTTCCTTAAAAACATTTCTCAAAGAAGTTCGTAATCCCAATCTATATAAATGGTTCTTATTGCTCGTGTCTACAAAATAAATATAGTTTTAACATCAGCCGCTGTTCTCTGCAAAAGGACGCCATACGACATGACACTGTGAAAATAACTAAAGTAAACAGTCCTAGCAGTTTTAGCAGTAAACGAGAAAGATTCTATTTTTCGTCTGCCTCTGTGGCTAAGCCACCGGTCTAAGACCCAAAGGACCCGGGTTCGATTCCCAGCGGGTGGTACATTGTGTACTTGGTTTGGTTGGTGGTAGGACTTGTTGTCGACTGGCTTGCTACTACTATCTTATTGAAAGTCTGGCATAGCATTTTTGTGTTGCCCTTAGACGCGTAACCGTGGGAATCAATGTAAATTACGTTGTTGCTTGGCGGAAGAACTGTTATATAAAAAGTCCTGGGTCACTAACTGAATCATATTATTATAATGTCCAGCCCAAACTTTGAACGTAGGAAGCTGCTTTATGCAAAGAGGTTTCTTATAAAATGTAGCCAAAGTAGGTAAGGTTAGACCAGTTTGGCCACATTTATACATTTCTTTCAAAGCCACTGGATAAGGCTGTTTACGCGGACGAATTCAAATTCAAATTATTTTATTTGTAATAAATGTGGTACATTTCATAGGTGGAACAGGTTAAGTTGAGCATCGCACATTTAGCTAAAGTTTTAGCATACAAATATTCAATCAATATAATGAAAGTTAAAATTTAAAAATAAAATACATAATTACTTATTCATTACACATTACAATCATTGTTAATAAATTCATGAATTGTATAAAAACATTACATACTAACCATTTTCTGAGCGTTAGCTTAAACCTAGTATATGGGAAGTCACGGGTGGTCTGTAGTATTGCAACTAAAAAAGATAATTATAAAAAAAGCTGGAGGAGCTCTATGGCGCAGCGGCTAGCGCGTTCGGCTTGCGATTTTGCCCGCTAAGCAACTTTCGCAATGCCGGGTCGCCTAAAGGGTGACCAATTAAAAACATCTTGAGCTCCTCCGTGCTTCGGAGGGCACGTTAAGCCGTTGGTCCCGGTTGTTGTCGTAAGATGGCAGTCGTTAAAACCCACCAACCCGCAGTGGGTTGTTATGGCCCAATATCCTCACGTGCTATTGTCCACGTAAGAGGCCTGTGCCCAGCAGTAGACCGTCTATACAGGCTGATGATGATAAAGAAAAATTGTTTACGCTCACACCAATTATCTAGACCAAGATGAGTTTTGTTTTGAAACTCGTTAATATGATAAGATAATGGATAAATATACATAAACATAGAAAAAACACCGAGACCTGAAATCAATATAGAAAAACAGCTTTCTCTAAATTGACCCCACCGGGAATTAAACCCGGGACCTCAGAGATGGCGCGACGCCAGACCCGGCGTGCTAACCACTCGCCCACGTAGGTCGTCGGTATTATCTCTATTATTACCGATTTCATTAGACCTCGAAACCAAAATTACATTTAGTAGGTATTATTAGTTTAAACAGAACCGTTCTAACTTACCAAATCCAATTATTTTTAATTAAACAATCGGAAAGTCAATCAGGGACCCGTCGATCCAGAAGATAACTCGCCTTCTTCATCAGAATTTTGCCATTTTGCTTTAAATTGTACTCGCTACCAAGCGATCTCGTTTTGGAATGTCCTCTGGGCATTAAGTATGGCATGATAAAAACTCATTTGCGTTCGGCGAAAAAGGTACGAAGTAAAATTTCATTATACTCAGTTGTCAGTTGTCGATATTATTTTTTGTTAAATAAAGAAATCAACTTTTGAATTATGTAGGTGCTATAACAATTTAATAATAGAGATATTATAACGTGTCACTTGACTTTCTTGACTTCTTAACCCTTGACTTGACACTTTGAGGCGTCGCACAGTGGGCGAGAAAACCTGGCTCCCTTTCATAGGATTTTAGAAAAAAAAATTGCTTGCATTATCAGTTTTTGGTAACCAGTTTGATTAGTTACATCAATTTATTGAATAAAAATATAGTCTCGTGATTCCCAACTTAATTTTATAACAGGAAACCCGCGCGCAAAGGTTTCGAATGTATGAAAACACAATTTGTTTTGACTATATCTTCTTTCGGTCTTAAATTGTAAGGCTGGAACTCATAGGGATTATTACTGAGACTGTTACAAAGCTATGTGACCTTTGACCTTGGTCCCGAACGACCCCGTTCAAAAAATATGATTTTTTTTTATTGCTCGTTTGGGTACTTCTGTAGTATGGATCTTAGGGGTTCAAATTCTGTTTTTTGTGTTTTCTGCACAGTACTTCGTTATTAATACTGATTCGTTATGATGTACTATATGGCTTAGGTACATAACTACCCCATACGCAATAAATTCAGTCAATAAATTTTTTAAATAGCTGTTCTTAACTAAACTACAATAGATAAAGGACGACGAATGTGTTGTTTACCTGCTTGAATAATTATTTGACTATTACTCGAGCTCTATCCGTGGTGTTATATGCCTTCAAGAGTGCATAAAAAACTTATCTATGGCGCTGATATAATTAAGCATAACAATTTTATTCCCATCGGCAAACTCTCTGAAGAGGCTTCTGAAGCACGTAATAAAGAATTTAAAAAAATCAGATTTTTCCACTTACGGAAAACTAGCAGAATTGCTACAAATGAGGATATAATCCATAATTTGTTAATATCCTCCGACCCATGCCTATCAAGTTTTAGGCCTAAAATAATACGTCGACCAAGTAAAGCACTTCAGATGAAGCTCAATGTTATTGTTATTAACTTCTAGTGAAAATAAAGAAAATTTAGTATTTGTAGATATAGATAACCTGTCTGACATAGATATTAATTAACTAATGTTGTTGTTTTTTCTTATTAAATAAAAAGTAAAATTATTTTATCATGATAAAAAGTTTAAATATTGTTCTTTTATAGATAAGCATTTTTATTTTATAAATAATTTAAGTGTGTATGTAGGTACTAAATTTTAGACGAGGTTATGAAGGTCGAAATACTTTAGTTGTAATAATTATTATGTTGACTGTCATTGCTTTTTTTGTTTTTTTTTTAACAGTGAAGGTAACGTTACTAAATGAGTTAATGTCAGATATAAATAAAACTTGTATACTGAAAACATCTTTACATTTTTATTATTATTATTTTGTTAAAATTAATGTTAGTTGTTAATAATAAGTTGTCTACTAAAAATAGTTATATTAATGGCGCGCGGCTTTTAAGCAATAGTGAAATAATTATTCAAACAAGTAAACAACACATCCGTCCTTCTATAACTGTAGTAAAACTACTAGTACTAGTTAAGAATAGCTATTTAAATTTTTTTTAGGGCACTTTTGATTAAATTTATTCCGTTTGGGGTACCTAAGTACCTAAGCCACGTAGTAGATAATGAGTACTCAGTATTAATAACTAAGTACTGTGCAGAAAAAACAAAAAAACTGAAATTCAACCTCATAAACCCATACTACAAAAGTACCCAAACGAACTATTTCAAAAAATTCATATCCTTTGAACGGGGTCCTTCGGGACCAAGGTCAATTTTCACATGGCTTTGTAACAGTCTCATTAATAATCCCTATTAGTGCCAGCCTTACAATCCAAGACCGAAAGAAGATATGGCCAAAACAAATTGTGTTTTTATACATTTGAAACCTTTGCGCGCGGGTTTCCCGTTGTAAAATTAAGTTGGGAATCCCTAGACTATATTTTTTTTCAATAAATTGATGTAACTTATCAAACTGATTACCAAAAAATGATAAAAACAGCGAATTTTTTTTCAAAAATCCAATGAAAGGGAGCCAGGTTTTCTCGCCCACTGTGCGTCGCGTCGCGATTCGCGTAAAATTTCTCGATATATACATTTTTGAATTGAGTAGTTAATTAAAATAACGCACAAGAAACAGCAAACATTAGACGAAATATTCGACAATTGGCAGCTTTTTTTATTTAATTACCTACTACCCACCGCATTCTTATGACTTCTAATGTACGTACCAACTCTTCATCTTGCCAGACACAAGATATTATTGAAGAAACCTCAGTTTTTTAAATAGCCTTTTTGACCAACCATTCTCTAGTATAGGACCCATGTGCGTCGCCCCGTCGCGTCGGCAGCCGAGCGGCATAGATGCTCGGCTTGAACGCGAGCAATCGTGGTTCAATCCCCATAGCTCCGTTAGACTACTGAGGTGAACCAACTCCTACAAAGTTATTTTAGATTAACCCATCCTGGGTTATGAGGGTTTACGCATTTCGGTTTTCCATAAAATCTTCCAAGTCGAAATTTTTAAAGATCAATAAGCCATTTTTTATTAAACTTTGCATGCTAGAGTAAAATACAGGAATCTAAATAGTTTGTTGAAAACATTTAAAAAAAACGTTTATTTCGCTGAGTTATTTAAAGTCCACTATAGAAAGTTTAAAATCGCAATAACTCAGTTAAATAAACCTTTTTTAAAAAAAACGTTTATTTCGCTGAGCTATTTAAAGTCCACTATAGAAAGTTTAAAATCGCAATAACTCAGTTAAATAAACCTTTTTTAAAAATGTTTTCAACAAACTATGTAGATCTCTATATTTTACTTCAGCATGCCGAGTTTCATCAAAATTGGCTTACTGGTTTTTAAAAATTTCAACTTGGAATTTTGTATAGAAAACCGAAATGAGTAAACCCTCTTAACAGGACTAATAATGTGTTAAGCGGACATTAATAATAATATAAAAAAATAAAACGCGAATCAATTGTTTCGCGTAGCGCTGAAAGAATACTACCCCCCCCCCCCCCTCTCTTCCCTTTGGCGTCGTAAAAGGCAACTAATGAACTAAAGACTGCACATATATCCAACAGCATAGAGCGGCGATGGGCTCACCACCTCTGTCACGCTGAGCACATTGTGCAGTCGCTATTTGGTGAAAAGTGGACTAGGTATGTAGAGGACTGCTTTTGCTGTCCTCATTGCCTAGTTCTGACTATAACCCTTCGGAATAATAGTCGTGATTATTTATGTATGTAAAAAAACAAAAAAAAACTTGACGGTAAGGTCGAAAATTTAAACGCACGCTTTAAGAGAAACTATTTCGCGTCTATGTTTTAAGCTAATGATGTTTGGTAACAGTTATATGATCCTGCATCAGGGCCATCCTATTAAGTGAAAAGAACACATATTTGTATGGGAGTAACTCTGAAATTACAAGAAAAATGCTAGGTGTGGCCTTACAAAGCAGCAAATACTATTCGAGCTGAGTATAGTAAGAGAAACATATAAAGGTTGACCCATTTACATACAATTTTTTTAAATGAAACATGCATGTAATAACTACTATTATCCCCGAAAGGTTAGTCTGAGACTAGGTAATGAGGACCGCAAAAGCAATCCTCTGGCATTAGTCCACTTTTCACCAAATAGCGACTGCACATGGGCTCAGCGTGACAGGTGGTGAGCCCATCGCCGATCCATGCTGTTGGATGTACGTGTAGTCTTTAGCCCGTCCCGCGTCGAGCCACTAAAAAAAGAATTTTTAAAATCAGTCCACAAATGATGGAGATATCGCTGGACATACATAAAAAAACATACACGTCGAACATAGAACCTCCTCCTTTTTTGAAGTCGGTTAAAAATAAAATTGGTGTGTAGTGTCGAGGGGTGTAGGTATATTAAATTTTTAATCACTTTGATTGATATTTATTGAAATAGTGTATTTTTGGTTACTTTGTAAGATACATCATATATATTATTAGAAAAAGGATGAAATTGTCTTTATAGATAATAGGATAAAATGTTTATTAGAAAAAAATCAACCAGTCTCAGCCAACTCTCAACAAATCCCTTTCGAGCTTCCTGAGACTGGTTGATTTTTTTGTAGTAAACATTTTATCCTATATCTATATAGCATTGTGAATGCAAAATTTCAATTATAAAGATATTCATAGCCAATGTTTTTTAATTACGCTTATTTACTTACATTTAAGTAAAATTTGTTGATTTCTATCAGCATTTTGTTTCTGTATATCACGACACGGAATCCGGTGTTCAAAACACTAATTTGGTGATATATTATCACATTCTCACTACACTACACTAAAGTTTATGAATTCACGGGAAGGTTATATAAAAAAGTTTATTCGAAACTAAACAAAACACTACACAAACAATATTTGTTTACGCGGAAGCGAAGCGCGTGCGCTCGTTATGGCCGACTACAGTTCCGATACGGTATAATTAATTATAAATCGGTTCATACAAAAAAGTTTTTATTTAAGCCAAAATGGTAAATGCTGCCGTAGACCATGTAATTCTGCCAAAACTAATTACAATAGTTCATACTAGTACATTTAAAAAAAAAAAAATTATTGGCATCGGGTAAGCGCTTGGCCTTCATCTCACCGGATGGTAAGTGACGATAAGGCCGAAGGTGGAAGCGCGCTTCACCCGGAATCCTCAACCACTGAGGAACTGGCTATCTTATCTCAAACTGCCGGAACACAACAATGCTATAAACATCGTTGTTATGGCGACAGACTTAGATAAGATGGTGGTAGCTAGCCAGGCGGACTTAACAGCCCTACCAAACCGAGCACACAAAGATGTACTCCCCGCTGGGAATCGAACCCGGGACCTCTGGGTCTGAAACAGGTAGCTTAGCCACTAGACCACAGAGGCGGTTGAAAAACATGATTTATTTATGTTACAGACAACAACTAGCCATACAATTAATAATCATACCTAGTCAATTTCGAAATATTTGCCCAAAAGCTGGTAGTAAACATAAAATCATAATGTCAAAATTCATACCGTTTCTCATTACTTTCGCGTATAAAAGACATAATTTTGTTGCTTTGAAGACTGAACTAAGAGCTAAAAACATTTGGGGAATTAAAAACGGTAACGAACATAAATCTTTTCTTTTTATTTGCTGCGGTCGTCGCGGTCCATCGCATTCTCTAATTAGCCTTTTAGAGGTTCTGTCATGTGAAACTTCGTTAGTAGCTTTTGCTTTCTAGTTCTGGAATTTGGAAGGATTAAAAACGCTTCCATGGCAGCTTCATGTATATTTTTTGAACAAAAACATTATTATTGCGCATTGAAGACATACATACATACATACATATATAGATAAACTCACGGCTGTTTCCCATAGGGGTAGGCAGAGACTATGGATTGCCATCTGCTACAGTCCTTATACATATCTTTCGCTTAATTCAAATCCATCAAGCTTTTCATGCACGCCTGGAGGTTTTTGTCACTGCGTATACCAGACTTTTTTATCAAAACCCCTAACTGGTCCGTGAATATTTTACTGGGACGCCCTTGCGCAATCGATCCTTCCTCATTCGCAGAATATATCTCGTGATTCGACTTTCACTCATCCTTTCTTAGAAACGAAACCACCGGAGCATTCTTTTCTCAATTCTTGTCATATCATCTTTCAGACAGACCGCATCTTTCTCGAATCCCATCATTCCTCACTCTATCGCTCAGTTTTACTCCACATACTTTCCTCAACAAACGAATCTCTACCGCATTAATTCTGCTTTCATTCTTCTTGTGCCATACCCATGACTTACTTCCATACATCAGTGTCGGTACCAGCACTCCGCTATGAATAGCCATTCGCGCTCTTTCAGTCACGGTTTGACTACAAATAACCGAGTGCAAAGCACTATTCACTGAGTTTCCTTTCTTAACTCTTCTTTCTATAACTTCCTCACTCTTTCCATCCCTTGTGAACAAACTACCCAAATAAACAAACTCACGCACTTCTTCCACTTTCTCGCCACTTATCATTATCGCACAGTCAGACATTTCTTCATCTTTCTCAAACACCATCACTTTCGTCTTTGATACATTGAAGAAATTCATAATATTCCTGTTAATCAATTCGGAAACACAAAGCTTGTGTTTGTGTTGTGGCTTTTACAAATATTACGAGTGCGACTTTTTGCGGCGCGTCTGTAGCGATGCAGTTGCGACAAGCAACTTGTTTAATGCACAATTTACTGGTCTGCATTGATACAATAGGCAGGCTCTTTTTGGCAGGGCTAGGCTTCATTTTGGTATGAGGTCTTGTTGGACGCAAGACGGCATTATCACCATCAAGTCTCCCCACGGGCTCCGCCATAAAGTCACATCCATGAAAGAGCTCAACCCCTTGCTGGCAAAGTATCCATTGAAGCCAGATGAATCATCGGTCAGAGCCAGGAGTAAACCTGAAAAAAACCGCAAATGAAATGTAAGCCTTTTCAATGTTTTGTGAACTAAACTAAGTACTTAACTTCTTTTTAATTGTAATCTTTTTATACT
Source organism: Scoparia ambigualis (assembly GCA_963921215.1). Lineage (NCBI taxonomy): Eukaryota > Metazoa > Arthropoda > Insecta > Lepidoptera > Crambidae > Scoparia > Scoparia ambigualis. Next base: position 7,700,606 of record OY992503.1, read on the forward strand.
TACTTTTGCTTTGTTTGTTTTAAGGATTCATTCAGCTTTTTATATTTAAATTTTAAATTTCCATACCCTACCCCCAATGTAGTTAGCTTTGCTTAATTTAATTTGCTTTTTCTCTTTGTTGCTTTGATTGAATTGAATAAATTATCATTAATGACAGTGTTGAAATGTCACTGTCATTGTCATTGTTAATTGCTAATATACGTCACTAACGTCTTTATGCCATTAGGGCGACAAGGGAATCTAGCCCATACAGCCAGGTCTATAATTTATGTTATCCTTGTAATTTAATTCCTTTTTTTGTATGGCTGTCACGTCTTTTGCTGCTGAGTGTTTTGCGCAAAAGTAGTTAGATTTTGTATCAATGTTAAGTTTCTTTTTTCTTTTTAATGCTTTTTTCGTGTTTGGTTTTATAGTTGTGGTATAATATTATGTATTCGTTAAATTTTTAGTTTTTATTGTGAATGGTCGGCTGGCGGGTGATGTAGTGTGCACGAGACGCAAAGCTTTTTTTTTAAATTTTGTTTATTAATTGTATATTCACGTTATCTTATCTATTTTATTATTATATTTTATTATTTATGTTTTCTGACGATGATTCTTTTCATTCTGCTAATGATTGATTCTGTAGACTTATCCTGTGACTCTAGTTTTTGCTCGCTGTCCGACTCTCTTGGGGACTTTGTCCGACAAAACTTCAGCCCACACACATACTCGCTAAACATCTGCCACATAAACGCTCAAAGTGTCCCAAGTCAGTATAGTGATTTAGTGGAAGCATTTACAGGAGCTAATGTTCATGCCGTCCTGATTTTCGAGAGTTGGTTCAAGCCTCACCTTCTTTCTACCACCTACCCTCTTTCTAGCTTTAATCTTGTCCGAAATGACAGGTTTGGACGGGGAGGGGGCGGAGTGGCCATCTACTTACGTAGTGAATTTCCTTATAAAATTCTTGCATCTTCTGTCTCATCTCATTGTCCTTCCGCTAAGTACCTTTTCCTCGAAATTTGTGTTAAGGGGGTAAAGACTCTCCTTGGTGTGGTATACTGCCCTCCCGCTGTGAATTACTTCATGGATCTGGAACTGGTTTTTGAGTCGTTTGGGTCAGAGTATGCGCATCAATCACGTAATCATGGGAGATTTTAACACAGACCTCATCCACCCCTCTCCACGCTCCCGTAAACTCCTTCATATCGTTGAGGCTGCCGGTCTACATGTCCTTCCACTCAATGCCACCCACTGTAACACTACAGGCGAGGACACCTGGCTTGACCTGATCCTTACATCCACCCCAACTCTTGTATCTAAACACGGTCAATGCCCTGCTCCTGGTTTTTCCCATCACGACTTCATTTTCCTTTCCTATATCCTCAAACCCCCGAAATCTGTCCCTAAAGTGCTGCGCATGCGTTGCTTTGGTCGTATGGACGAGGAGAGATTGCTCAAGGACGCTTCTGAGATCAACTGGGACCATTTGATAGCAGTTTCTTCGGTTCACGAGAATGTTAGCATCCTTAACCAGACAATTCTTGCACTCTACGATTTGCATGCGCCAGTCAAGAATATAAAAGTAAAACGTCCACTCGCTCCATGGCTGACCAAGGGGATACGAATGGCCATGAGACGTAGAAATCGTGCATTTCGGAAATTCAAGAGGGAACGGTCTGAGGGGAATAATTGGTGTCTCTACAAGTCTGCACGAAACTTACGCAATCAGATGATACGCAATGCTAAACGCCGATACATTTCTGAAAACATCTCATCCTCCTCCCCTGCTGATATCTGGAAGTTCCTTGGAACCTTAGGTATCGGTAAGACGCGTGATGTCGTTCTGCCTAACACAATTGCGTTGGATGATATAAACCGTCATTTCGCCACTACTGCTACTATAGATCGTTCAACCATTTGTCAGACGGTTCTGGGACGAGAAAGACTTGCAATGTAGTCTACATTGCAAGTCTTTCTCGTCCCAGAATTGAATCTTTTAAATTTTCTTCTGTTACTGAGAATGAAGTCAAAAAGATTATCCTGTCCATTAAATCAGGGGCCGTGGCACATGATGGCGTCAGCCGTCGTATGATTGTCTCGATCCTAAACCACGTCATTCCTCCGACTACCCATATCATAAACTTTTCCCTTGATTCTCGCCAATTCTCCTCCCAATGGCTTAAGGCCTTTGTGCGTCCCTTACCTAAGATTTCCAATCCCTCCCTTCCAGCCCATTTTCGACCCATATCTATTCTTCCGTTTCTTTCTAAAGCTGTCGAGGCTTGTGTTCAAAAGCAGTTATCGAGGTTTATTTACAATAATAGCCTCGTTAGTTCATTGCAGTCTGGTTTCAGGCCTGGGCACAGCACAGTTTCCGCCTTTCTTAAAGTGACTGGTGACATTAGACAAGACATGGAGGATACCAAAGTCACAGTCTTGGTACTCATTGATTTGTCTAACGCTTTTAATGCCGTCAGCCACGACATCCTTCTTTCAATCCTTTCTCATCTTATGGTTTCATCTGAGGTTCAGGAATGGTTCTGTTCTTATCTTCGAGAGCGTCAGCAGTCGGTCCGCATTGACGAGACATCATCAAGTTGGTGTAACCTTGATGCTGGCGTTCCACAAGGCGGTATTCTTTCACCATTATTATTTTCAATATTTATTAACTACGTCACCCTCCACCTTCAGTGTGCGTATCATCTGTACGCCGATGATTTTCAGCTTTACACCCATGCAAGTGTGGATGACTTGTCAGACGCCATTGGGAAATTAAATCGAGATTTGGAAGTGATTAACGATTGGTCCTGCAGGTTTGGTGTGGCCGTTAACCCCACAAAATGTCAGTCAATACTTATTGGCAGCTTGCGGTTAAAGTGAAGCTTGATACTCTTGGGCCAATAGTTTTCGACGCAACGACCATACCATTTAGTTCAAGCGTTAAAAATCTTGGGCTACACCTGGATGGTACGCTCAGCTGGCATTCTCAGGTTGCAAATGTCAGCAAAAAGGTCACCTGGACTTTGCGCTCTTTGAATCGTCTGAGGAACTTTCTGCCGGTCGCGACGAAGGTGATGCTTGCTCAAACTTAAATTTTTCCAATGGCCAAAAAAAAAATGCAAACACTCCTAAGCATCGACACAATTTTAAGTACCACGATGCAGTCGCTCACTTAATTAAATCGCGTTTCTTTTAAGATCGATACATCGAAGCGTTTCCATCACGTTCATGTCAGTAGTCTAAGGCGCTGCGCAAACGTATTGCCCACACTGCATACTATCACAGGAAACCAAAGTTGCTGTACTGCAAACAGTCACCGGTCTATGTCTGCGTGGTTGGTAGTTGATTTCATATTGATTGTATGAAAATAAAATATTCACTGGTAGCCACTATCCGATACCAGCCTCCAAAAGCCTCCAAATATCCTCTTTTTCGCAGCGCCTTAAAGCCACATCTAGCGATTGAGCGGTGTGCGTGCGTATAGTGCGATTTGCTTAGGATCCGTATCAATCGCAAGTGGGGACGCATCCTTACTGACCTATGGGTATTGATGGATTTCTCGCAATCAACCCGAACATAATTCTCAGCTCAGCTACCGACACGCCTTTAGTTCATCTGACACTACTGTCCATGACAATAAGCTAACTATACATTAAAAACAACTTATTGTACATTGTAATTGTTTGTGGAGTGAAAATAAACTATTATTATTATTATTGGTACTTTTAAGCATTCTGTGAATATTCACACACACAGTACAATCACTTTGGCATGGCATCAAACGTCGGGAACAATATTGGGACACAGAAATTATTAGTAATCGGAATGAAAAGCTCTTTTTGATCTTATTTCTTGGCGACATTGAATTTCTTTTCAAGCGGTTTACCGTGAAAGTTCTACAAACCCAAGTCACTAAATAATCCCATAATTTTGACTTAAGATCGCTTCTTGCGTTACCTTCTTATTTTCCTCTTTCCCTGTTTCGGAGTACATTTGGTGAATAATATATTTTCCAGGAATAAGTAAAAGCTTGAAAAACTTTTATACATGATAATATGTAATTCTAAACTAAAATTAAAACTTTGTTCAAAAGGTACTTACTTATTCATAGACACATTATTATATACATACATACATGATATTATAGTAGAAGGTAATAAACGTAATACATCATATTATTGAATTAAGAATCTTAACATTTTGTTAAGAGTTAAATTCAAACAATATCCCTTTACGTGTGTACACAATTAGTATATTCAGCATTATTTTCTATTATGATAATACACATTCTGTCTATCTGATCTAAAATCCGATCACATACGAAAAATGCTACGGATAACTTATTAGTCTACCCAAAAAGTAATATGCGTTTGTTATTCTTCGAAGAATATATCTTCGGTATATTTCATATAATTTGCGAAGATTGGGGTTGCCATGGTACCGTATTAAGATCAAGGAAAAAATATATTTATTATACAAATTGTATAATTATGGTTAAGACTTGTTCCCGTTTACTATATATAAAAACAATTTATATTTAGTAAACGGGAAACACTACGTACAAGATAAATTTAAAATTTTTGTAATCAACATAATTATCAAATCTGTTAGTTTAAATTATATTCAAAGGAAGGTGTGAAATACTTATAAAAAGAGACGTTCTTAGGCATATTTAATACAAAATAATTAAGGTTATTTTTATTTATAGAGAGTCAAAATTACAATCTGTGTTGATTCACCATCATAGTTAGTGGTTACGTAGAAAATTAATACATAAAGTATGTTTTATTTGAAAAACATCAGTCTTAACAGAACCATAGTAAACGCATAACGCACACTGCTAATACCCGCTACTAATATTGAAATCTTAATCCGACCCTTCTTAAAGTATCAGGAAAAACAAAAACAAGGTGACCTCATCTGGATTGTCGGGTCCCGTCCGCACTATTGCAATATTTTCCCCAAGGTTTATTTTCCTCTCAACCGAAAAAAGGAAATGCGGGGATTTATTTTTTCTGGCCCAATCGGCATGATTTGAAGTGAATATTTTATAAGCTTTGCTTAGGCACGTCGGGAAACAAACTTTATTTCTGTAAAGTACCCTGAATCTCAGAGGTATAGCGATATAATATACATACAAGATGACATCGATAATTTTTGATAGGTCTTATTGTCAATGTCCTAAGAATGTAGTAAAATTGGCTTTATTAGTCGCGACACGGTCGTGCATGTAAAATGTTCATAAGTGTGGCAATGACTTTCCAAAAATCGAATTTTACTGCAAGCGATTTTTGCATTCGCATAATTACCCATCGATTTTTATCTGATATATATTTTTTCAAGAGATTGTTTTTTTAAAAGATATTTTTCTTTTCGCATTATTTCCCAATCTTATCTTTTTCTGATAGTTTTTTTTCCGAAGGTTGTATAAAACATATTTTTTTTTATGTTACCCAACTTCCTTTTTTTTTTAAATAGCATAGAAAATAGAAAGGAAAAATTGCTTATAGTAATATTTCCTAGTGATCACGTAAGCGAATGTGTAAATTACGTGACTAGGAATATCTGAGAATGGATATATTACTTTAAGTTAAAAAAAATATTTAGAAATTTACCCTCCTGTAAAAAAACGCACAGAAAATAAAAAATGAGGAAATTATGCGAATTCAAAAATCGCTTGCAGTAAAATTCGATTTTCGGAAATACATCGCCACACTCTTCTACACTACAGGATGAACAATCCAAATGGATCGTAAGGAGAAATAAAAAACATTATACATCATATATCATGCCACTTTGTTATGTCCTATGGTTATGATAAAAACGAAATTAAGTCGGTTTTTATTTAATCTATAATCGACGCCATGGTTCTTAATAACAGATTTCCCTATCTCTTATTTTGATCTCTTCCTACTGACCTATTTGGATTGATCACCCTGTTTATTAATAAAAATCAATAGCGGAAATGTTTGTACGCGAATCACTTCAGAACGGCTCGATCGATTTGGCTGATTCTTATTTTGTTGTGTTGATAATTGTCAGGACAAGGTTTGTATGTAAGAGAATGTTTGGAAATTTGTCACGGGATACAGGATGTGTTCATGCGGACGAAGTCGCGGGCGGGACGCTAGTATTATAATAAATCTATCATTCAAAATAATTTCCTGAATCTGTGAGGTGTACTGTTAACCAAAACAATCTAGATGATTTTAATTAAGTTGAACATCCTTATCAATATGTTCAACATCTTGAACATCAATAATAAATGTATGTTATGCAATATTTCTATAAAGAAAATAAGAGAAATAGTTTTTTATTTCAAAATATCTACAACTTATTTTTTTTATCTTAATTGCATTACATGCGACTTAGCCAGTAAGTTTAACTAGTTAAACCTAGGTATCTACAGCTTCACCTTGACAGACACATCAAGTGGAAGAGCACTTAAGATGCCTGTTTCTACGGATCATAGTTGATTGATTATCCTTTTATTTACTAGCTTCTTTTTACCAGCGGTAATATTAAAGCGCAAAGTTGAAAATATCATTTAAGTAAGTAAGTAAGCAAAGTACCTGTTGCGAAATGCGTTACGTAGAGGTATCGACAAGCTTAATGCCCGCAGGTGAAAGGGCCATTTACCCAATAAAAAGAAGCGGTAATAAGAATAGAGTCTACCCACTAGAATATGCCACGTTAGTTCTATTACCCCTAATGTGATTGTCGTGCAACAAGAATGATGGTGCAGGAACGATTTTGAATCTCAATAGTGTTAGATGAAGATTACATCATTCGATTAACACATCCCTAATGTCCCCGTACCGCACTAGTTGCCGAAGTTTGACAGTTGAACGACCGCGCTTTTACTGGTTGTTTTAAAATACTCTATTGTACCTAATTATAATTTAAGATTATTATGAAGAATTAAGTTTAATCTTATAACTAGTAATAAAAAAAAAATACGGCGATATTATTTATTTGTAATATGCATATCATTTTAGGTTTGAGAATGATAAACTTCTAATAAAGAAGAAAGCTCGTACACTTGAAGTAAGGTTTTGTTAAGTTTAGTTAAAAGATAAGACGAAGAAAACTCATTCCTAGTCACTGTTCCGCATTAAGGGTGCTTGAGATCAGCACAAAAAGTACAACATAACGTTAATAACATAACATAAAACGAAATAGAACCGCTCAAAAAGTTGAATCGAAACATTCCAAATTACTCCAGCGATTGTGCCCCCAGAACAGCAAAGACACCTAACTTTACGCTTTATCTTGTGATTAGTATTACCAAATCTTCTGTCTTACCACCGGAAAGTCCTGTAATGGATTTAAGAGATTTAACTTGCATATAAATATTGTTATTATCTTATTCTTATTTTAAAAAAGTCATTTAATTCATAAATAATTATAGCTACTTGTGTGTTTTACAGTGTCTCCTTTCCCATAGATATTTTCAAATTAGCAACATTTCGTTTGATATTTATTTAAAAAACGTTTCAGCTTGACGTTATTTATACCATTCGTCATAAACGGTTTAGTGCCACACTATATTTAATCGACTTTACCTGGTGTTGAGCGAGGTTTTGATGCAAAAATAGCAGTTGTGCCGTTCTTACCTTGCTGACCCAAAAGGAAAGTGTTATAAGAAGTAGTCCTTGACAACATGTAAATGTTGTAGGAAGGAGAGAATTCGTGCGGTGAGTACATTATGTAAGTCCTATAAGGAACTGTAAACATGCTTGTTGATGGTCACTCTAGCACTGACGGTTACGGATCCAATGAAAGTTCGCAGAATTCAACTCTGGTATATCAATTTGCGAGGGAACTTTGCATTTGTGTTGTGTCACTTCTTTGTTGTACATTTCCATTCTCGGCGGGTTTATTTGTAACTTTGCGACACGGGGAATTTAAAAAAGGTAACTCGTACCTATGAGCATGTTCCTCTGAATGTGCGTTATGCTTTGGCCTTCTTGCTTAGTCTATATTCCTTAAGAACAATACTGTGGGCAGTATTGTTCTAAACCTTACCTTACCTTATCTTTTCACCTTTTAGAGCAGTATTACTTTAATCTTCATATTAAAAGATCTCAACAAGAAAAATACTTGGGGTTGCTAATTGACGAAAAACTTACTTGGAGGTCACACATTAAACACGTCAAATCTAAATTAATGTCTGCACTTGGAGCACTTCGAAAAATAGCACACTGCATACCAAAGAAAGTTAAACCAATTGTATACAATTCATTAATAAAATCACATTTAGAGTACCAAGCTGAAATCTGGGGATCAGCGACACCAACTAATATAAAGTCACTACAAAGAACTCAAAATAAAGAATTTAAGGCTTTATTTATTTATTTATTTATTTATTTAATTCAATTACATGTTGACTTACAGAGTTTCGTCTAAAACACCAACATGTTAAAACATAACAGAAATACGGAATAAATAGATTAAAGAACTTACACACTACAAAATAAAAATTATATAAAATTAAATTAAATAATGTGCAAAAAATACAAAAATAATTATAAATCATTAAATAAATCATGAAAGGTCATCTTAATTAAAATTCATAATAAATCTACTTACATGTCAGAGAAAAATCAATAAATAAAAAATAAAAAACAGGAAATGAATTTACAAAAATCAAATCAATTAAGTATTAATGCTTAATAATTGTCGTGTTATGTTTGCTAACTGCATAACGTTGTCAAAAAATAGGTCGGCTTTGTCATTTTCAGCTAGAATGTCCCCGATCAAGCAAAGTGCACGCACTGTGGGAGCTTGCGCAGCGTGTGCGGTGCGCGTGACCGGCCGGGCCAGCAGGCGCGGCTGCCGGCGCGGCGCTACCAGGCCCGCGCCATCACTCGAGATGCGCGGCACTAAAATGCTAAACTTCTCTAGCACATGCGGGCAGTCTAATTTATGATGGAGTACCGAAAGAAAGTGTACCACGAGAAGTAGTTTACGCCGAAGGGCAAGGGTATCAAGGTTTACCATACCCGACACAAACAACGAAGGGTATAAAAACGGGTAATATCCATAAGTCCTCCTATAAATCCAACGTGCAAACTTACGTTGCACCCTCTCAATCATGAGAACGTATTTAGTTTCGTGCGGATCCTAGACGACAGCCGCATATTCCAATTTACTGCGTACGTAGGCACTGTATAAGACGTTGGCCACGAACAGACTATCAAATTCGGAAGACGTCCTAATGATGAACCCTAAGACTTTGTTTGCTGCTTTACAAACATTTTTAACGTGTTTGTGGAAATCTAATTTTGTATCTAGAGTCAACCCGAGGTCTCGATTTCATCTACTCTTTCTAAAGATTTGCCCGATAATTTGTAGTCTGTGACAAGCGACGTCTGCTTGCGTGAAAATATGATAGTTTTACATTTAGAGTTATTAAAAGGCAGGTTGTTAATATTACTCCGCTCCGAAATAGCGTCTATATCACGTTGCAAAGCATTGGCATTTTCTGATTCCTCTACCCCCAAAAATAGTTTGAAGTCATCTGCGAATAAAAGGCAGTTTGCTGTTCTTACGGTTTCAGGAATCATAATCAAAAACAGGATTGGCCCCAAGGTACTACCCTGACTGACCCCAGATCTCGTGTAGTATTTTTTGGATTCGTAGACACCCAATTTAACAAATTGACAACGATCTCTGAGATAACTCGCAAAAAAATCGAGAAGTTTCGGAACAAAACCTATCCTCGCCATCTTACGTAGTAGCAGGTCATTATTTACGAGGTCGAAGGCCTTCCTAAAGTCGAAGTAAGCCGCATCTACTTGTCTACCCGAGTCCATTTCCGCACAGGCATAATCCACAAGAGACGTTAAATTAGTGGTAGTCGAGCGAGCCCTGCGGAAACCATGCTGGCTGTCATGTAAAAGGTTATTGAGCTGCCAACTAATATATGCATTTAATATAGATTCAAAAGTCTTGGCAAAGACAGAGAGCACCGCTATTGGTCTATATGTTGTAATGTCAGGTCCAGGTTCACCCTTGGGAATAGGTGTGACACAGGAAAGTTTCCAACAATTAGGATATTTACGCTGACTCAAAGAGAGATTATAAATATACAACAAGGGTATACCTAAAATCGAAATGCAATCCTTGGCTATGAACACAGGAATACCATCTGGCCCACCAAAAGATTTCGGCCTGAGGCGTCTCACAGCACGATTCAGATCCGCTTTCTCCAACGTTGGGACGCAGATAGTTCCTGCATCACTGACAAATTAACTCCCGCGCGCTGCCTCCTCTGGGTCTAAGTGTGGCACTTCGTCTTGAAATACAGACCCGGAGTATAGCGAAAATGCATCCGCAGCAGCTTGCCCGGCCACCATCTTGTCTTCAAATGTATAAGAATCTATATTTCGTCTATTTTTTCTCTTATCCTTTACGTACTTCCAAAAGTTTCCCGGTTCGTGAATTATATTTTTTTGTATATTACTTATGTGTTGCCGATACGCATTAGCAATCAATTTCTTAGTATGACATCTGTAGTACTTGTATAATTCTTTATTAAATAATTTTTCCTCAGATTTAAATCTTTTTAAATGAAAATGTTTGTATTGTAGATTGGTTTTGATTTCATTCGTAAACCATTTTGGGTATACATATTTTGCGCGCGAGGGTTGCATCTTTAGCGGTACAAACAAGTTATTGCATTCATATAGCTTCGAATAGTATAAGTCTAGAGCAAAGTCCACCTCTTTGCACTCCAATATATCTGACCAATCTATATCAGCTAACGCAGCATACAACTCCGACAAGTTTGCTCGACGCCAGTTCCAACTTGGACAGGCTTCTGGGCGCTGGGTACCCGGGTGAGAGCGCAGGGGTGGCGGCGCCATTTGGCCTGTTATACTGACAGTTATGTCAAGAGAAGGGTGATACTTAACGATTGGGACAAAAGGATCGGTATTAAGGGACACCACTACCTGATCAGACATATAATCGCTTAACACAAAATCTAACAAACCGCCATGACTATTGAGAACTTCATTATGTTGTTTTAACTCACAAAAATCGCGAAAGAAGTCAAAGTGGGTTTTTACATTAGAGCTACAGGAGTTCAAATTAAAGTCTCCGAGCATCAAAACACTTAAACCAGGACAACTACAAATAACATTCTCTATACATGTCAAAACATTCAAATATTGTGCGTCACTATAGTTAGGTGGTAGGTACACAACACAACACAGTAATTTAACATTCTTATATTGTAGTATGGCAAATATTAGCTCTTTATCAGCTGATAGGTCATCAACATCAGTAATAACATCAACTGAATAACATTCACGTACCGCCAATAGAACTCCTCCCCACCCAACGTCACCGGCACGGTCCTTGCGAACCACTTCGTAACCCGTAGGAAAGAAATCGCCGTCACATACGGAACTTGTTAGAAAAGTTTCAGTTAAAGCAACAATATCATAATTACTTTGACAAACATTATCATAAAACAATTTAGTTTTAGAGCGCAGCCCACGTACGTTCTGATAGTAGCAATTTACTTTCTTAATATGACAGTTATGTTTACTAGTTTTACTGTTTGACACGAAAGTTCTGACGCCAATTCTTTAAACAAACATCTTTAGGCCATTGTCAGGAGACATTACATTATCGGCCAAATTGATCGGTACTCCCAGCTTGAATGAAGCATAGTTGCCACGCGCCTTCAAAGCCTCGATTGAGCAAACATCACTTTCGCATATCGCCGTTAGGTGGTCACGCACCTGCTCCACTGTAGTCCCCTCTTCCACATAATAAAGATGAATGGAACGCTTCCTTTCGGCCGCACGCAATGAAGAGGATCCAGGTGGTGCAGTACCACGAAGCATTACAGGCAGCGATGTACGATCTCGATTACGTTTCACCTCCGTCCACCCTTGTGAACTTGACTCATCAGCTTTCTTTTGGTCTACTTGAGAGCTGGTGAAGGTAGCAGTGGAGATATCATTCAAAGTCACCTCTGAGGCAGTCATTACTGGCAGTGAACTTTGTACACACGAGGGAGACGAATAAGTCGGTGCGCATTCTTGTACAGTAGACTTCTTTTTATTGAAGGTATTTTTGATCTCTATATTTGTTGGCCTTTTTTGTTTACCGTCCGAATTAACGGAGCTACCAGCATTTTTAGGAAGACTTCTTTGCTTTTTCTCGTAGCTTTTCGCGTAGCTATTGTCCATCATGTTGATTTTCTTTTCCAATTCATAAATTCTGCTCGACAAATTGTCAACCTTATTACACAATTGAGTTTTAAAAACAAGAAATTGCTCGGTTATTAGGTTACAGATTTTCACAGAAAGGCGTTTCTCAAACTCACAGTGTATCTCATTTAGCTCACGTACAAGGGAGTCTCGCGACACATCAGATGAACTATTAAATAATTCATTATCTTTGGTAGTTTCAGTAAAGCGCCTATTGTTGCGCACAGTGATGTTATCAGGACTGTGTATTTGCATCGATACATCCAGGGGACAGTCGCCAACGATACTCTTGTCGTGGATGAGATCCTGTGCCTGACGGACCGGCGTTTGGGAATTGTCACTTTTCGGTATTTTACTGCGACATTCAATGCATATCCAGGTGTTCTTAAATTCACGAGATAAAGTAGCATAATTATCATTCGTAAGATTAGCACATACAATATCGAAAAACTGTTTACATTTAGCGCATCTCATATACGCACTGTTTTCGGTAATAAAACGGCGGCATCCCGCGCAGTCTACTCCGCGATGACATCACCACTTCAGTTTGAGAAACGATTGGTTTAGCAATCGACCAATAGATCAATCCAAATCCGGAGACGACGACGTAGCAGTGTAGTACTCGTAGATATGCGTCGGTAATTTCGGGCGCTGCTGCCTCAGTGGCCGTAGCCTAGCGGATAAGAATTAGCAACAACTCACGCCAGGGGTCCGGAGATCGATCCCAGGCAGGCACACAAATTTTGTTCTCAGATTTGCACTGTTGGAAACTTCGGAGACTTCGGATGAGGTAAGGTCACCAGTAGGGCGAAGTCCGGGGCTCCAGCACAAATTTAAACTTTATTTATTTAATTTGTAAAATAATTTGTTAAAAACTGTGACACGCCTGCTTGCAAGAAAGAACGTACGCCGAAAAAAGGCATATTATTTCATTACCCATTTCATACACCAACTAAACAACTAAGATACAACAATTTTATTAAACCTATCCCAATTACACAAATATACAACATGTATTTTAATTAAAAAAATTATTACAAAAAGTATTAGATCAAATATACAGTTAGATATTAGAAGTACAACTGGTAAAAAACTGGTACTACAGCGGTGCACACCCCCACCACAACCTTACCGTTTGAGGTGGAGTGCGCTAACATCCGCGGACTCCATGCAAACCTCAATGCCGTCCACCACCATCTTGAGACGGCACGGCCAGCAATGTTGTTCCTGACGGAGACGCAAATAATCCGCCCAGCTGACACCACCTGAACCAGCTGAACTATCCCGGCTTTGTGCTTGAAGAATCCTTCAAAGCCAAAGCCGGAGTTTGCTTATTCGTTCGGGCGGATGTTTACTGTCGCCGTCTGCGCTGTCTGGAGGACCCTTCCTTCTCCCTCCTAGTGGTACACGTCGACTTAGGCTCTCATTGCCGTGTCTACGTCTGCGTCTACCGATCCCACAACGGCGACATGGAGACAACTCGACTAATTGAACATCTTAGTCGGGTAGCAGATGATGCGCAGGAGCGGTTTCCATCGGCGGAACTGGTGTTTTTGGGGGACTTCAACGCCCACCATGAGTTGTGGTTAGGTTCCTCCAAAACAGACCATGCTGGTAGAACTGCCCACGTATTCGCTCTCACGCTTGACCTGACGCAACTGGTGAACCAGCCCACCAGGATCCCAGACACAGTTGGCCATGCGCCCTCCTTACTCGACCTTCTGCTGACGAGTCGCCCAGCTGGATACCGGGTGGAGATTCGAGCTCCTTTAGGTTCCTTGGATCACTGCTAGATATCCAGCACAGTGCCCTTGACATCGCACCCGCCAACAGCGGTTTTGAAACGCCAGATTTGGCACTACGCGTCGGCAGACTGGGACGGTATGCGGGAGTATTTTGCATCCGTCCCTTGGAGGCAGCGCTGCTTTAGTGGGAAGGACCCGACCGCTAGCGCCACTGCCGTTGCTGATGAGATAGTATTAGGAATGGAATACTATATTCCACACTCCTATGTCATCAGCAAAGGCAGACGCAACCGCTAGTTCACGTTCGCGAGTGTGCCAGCGCTGTTGAGAGCAAACAGACGGCATACCGCGCTTGGATCAGATGTAAAGCTCATGGGGATCTCGAAACTCGCTCGCTAAAAGCAGCCTATAATAATGCCACCAAGTCGTGTAAGAGGGCCTACATTAGAGCGGATGCCCAGCGCGTTGCACGAGTAGGCCAAGAACTCCTGACGCATCCTACGGGTAGCCGTAGCTACTGGCGTCTGGCCAAAGCCGTGCAATCCAACTTCTGCCAACCCTCGCTGCCACCACTGAGATGTCTTGACGGAACTTTAGCTCACAAGCCGCAGGAAAAGGTCGATCTCCTGGCCAAACTCTTTGCGGCTAACTCCCGGATCGATGACTGTGATGCACAGCCACCCTCAATTCCTCACTGTGGCCACACAATGTTTGATATTAAAATCAGGCAGTGTGATGTCCGTGCGGAACTCCAGTCAATCGATGTCCGGAAAGCTAACGGTCCTGATGGCATCCCAGCAATAGTTCTGAAAATGTGTGCAGCGGAGTTGTCCCTTGTGTTAACGCGTCTGTACCGTCTCTCGCTCTCTTCGGGTTGTGTGCCGGAATCTTGGAGAGAAGCTAATGTGCAACCGATCCCTAAAAAAGGAGATCTGTCAGATCCGACTAATTACCGCCCTATAGCCGTAACTTCAGTGTTGTGTAAGATCCTAGAACGAATATTGAACAAACAGCTTATACCTAGAAGATCACTCCCTAATTCACGATCGTCAATATGGGTTTCGGCCAAAACGGTCAACGGGTGATCTTCTAGCGTACACCACACATCTCTGGGGTGAGGCTATTGACAAGCGTGGCGAGTCACTGGCAGTTAGCCTTGATATCTTACACTTGGACTTAAAAAGAGTTTTTAGTTAACTTAAAATTTGAGCTAGTAATCATAGCATGGTTGAACGTTGTCTTTATTTTTATTTGTTCTTTTGTAAGCAACTTACTCAGACCAGTGCTAAATAGTTTTGTTGGTGATATCGCTGAAGTATTTTATTTTGAATCTAAACTTGCATGTATAAATTTTCTTTGCCACTGCATTGGATTTGGTTTTTTGTTTGTATGGATTGTATTATTTTTGTTTGTTTTGTACCTCCGTTTATTTGCTTGGCAATGCTATGTTTTATGTGGTGTTCTTGGTGTTACAATTTATATCTATTACCTACTGTTGGCTTTTTCGTATGATAATAATTTAGTTGTTGGTTTATGTCGTTATAATGTTTTTGTCAGACTAGCAGTAATGATGCGGTGCAATGAGGTGTTTGTATATTGTGTCGACTATTATGTTCCAAAAAACCAACTATTGTTCAGATTTATTTTGAATATAAGTCATTGTGGAATTATTCTGTACATAAAAATGAGTTTGTGACTTATTGCGTAACTGTTGAGGGCACTGCTACATTCTCTTCGTGTTATAATTTCAAAATTCTTATTTGTTATTGTTTTAAATTCATGTGTTGTATTGCGACTTATTGCGTAATTGTTGAGGGCATTGCTACATTCTCTTCGTGTTATAATTGCATAATTCTTATTTGTTATTGTTTAAAATTCATGTGTTGATTGGTAGTACTGTTGACGATTTTATTGCATACTGCTTGCTTAAAACGTAAAACTATGGGATATACCTTGTATGTTGGTACGGTTTCTACATTTGACAACTTTCCCGAATCCCGTGTGCATTATCTTGCAACCTTGAATCTGTTTCTTAATATGTGTCATCTGACAATAATTAGAAGACATCTTAATAACTCTAAATTTATCATTATTACATATGCTTTCGTTTTTCAATTTGTCAAAAATAAATATTTAACGCTTAGATTTTTGAACCCTGGTTCCCTAGGCACACGCCATGAGGAATTTATAGTTGCTTTGAAAAGTCGGTCAGTAGATATCATGGCCATAAATGAGACGTGGCTCAGAGCGGGTGAAGAAAAGCGTGCGCCATCTCCACCTGGCTACAAACTAAAGCATATACCGCGCCCATCAAGCGTGCGCGAGCGTGGTGGTGGCGTTGGTTTTTATATGGTATAAGTACGCGGCAAATAAAACCACCACACATGAACTCAGTGGAGCAAATGTGGCTAAGTGTTACGTTGAGTGGGCTCAAGGTTGCTATTGGAACGACTTACCGGCCACCATGGTTAAGTGTAGATACTTTTCTTGATGCACTAACTCAGGCAATTACCTCATTCTCTATGTACGATCATATTATTCTCGTAGGGGATTTCAATATTAATCTGCTTGCTGTTGATAACCCTAATATAAGAAAACTTACAGAATTTTTCCAGTGTTTGAGTTTTGATCAATATGTTACTCTACCTACCCATTTCACGGATCATTCGGAGACACTTATTGACCTCGTTTGCAGTACCACTAACATAACCAATGTTATTGTTGATTCCATTCCTGATTTGAGTAATCATGTTTTTATTTCCTTTCAATTACGTCTTAAAAAACCTAAATCTCTTTCAAAGTGTATTTGTTACAGGCCACTTAAGGATATAAATATGGACGAATTTAATACTCACGTAAATAACGTTCCCTGTTAGGGGTTGATCGGTAAAGATATTAACGAGTCTGTACTGTCTTTTAATGCTCACATATTGCATGTCTTTGACGTTCACGCTCCTATAATACAGTCTTACATTAAGCGACCAAGTTATCCTTGGATAACGCCAACCATCAAACAAATTGATGGCTCCTAAGTAAATAATCGTATGTGCAAAAAGGTAATTTTACACCAGAGCATTTTAAAGACATTTTCATTCATAATTACTTTAATATTAGTGCTATAACTTTGAAATTTAAATATTGTGTACATAACAAATGGCGCCTCAGTATGTTTCCAAAAGAAAATCTGAAATTGGTTTCGTTTTTGAAATAATGTTGTTACAATTATTTACATCGGTAGTTAAATATTTTTAAAATCTTAAGTGGCACTTACGATAACTTACGTTGAAATTTATTTGCAAAACATATCGTATATTTGGCATACGATTGTTTACGTTGATATTTTGTTACTCTATTTACACGCAAGTAGCACATACCATTTTTAACTATGTCTTCTTAGACTTAGACTTCATGCATACTATCGATTTGTTACATTATAGCAATGTAACTACTACTTCACACTGTTTGTCGCTCCGATGCGCCGCACTGTTATGTTGGTATCGCCTGGTGTTGACCTCGGTTGTTCGCTTTGTTAGAAGAAATATATATAGAGCAAAGAGGTAAGTTCGAAAAACCTTAAAGTTGGGCTCTTCAATGCGGGATCACTCGGTACAAGACATGAAGAGTTAATTGTGGCCATTGAGGACTCAGACCCAGATATCCTGGCTATAAATGAGACTTGGTTGACAGCTGAGGGGAATGACAAGGCACCAAAGATATCGGGCTACCGGCTAAGACATAATCCCAGACCTGAGCATATGCGAAGGGGCCGTGGTGGTGGAGTGGGCTATTACATTCGCATGGGAATTAACGCCCGTACATGTAAACATCCTATAAACCCTGAGGTGGAACAAATTTGGCTGAGTGTGCGCATCAAAAACCAGCGGGTTATCATTGGAACTGCCTACAGGCCACATTGGTTGGATGTGGGCGTCTTTTTAGAAGCGATTACGGACTCTATTGAGTCTTTTGCTAATTGTGATGTGTTGATTTTGCTTGGCGACTTTAACATAAATCTACTTGATGCCAGTAGCAGTAGGTCTAAACAGTTTGTGCAGTTCCTGCATTGCGTCAACTTGAAACAGGTGGTGACTGAGCCTACACATTTTACAGAGAGCAGTCAGAGTCTGATTGATGTGATCTGCACCGATGCTCGGATTCTTAAGGTTCTCGTTAAACACACACCTGAACTCGGAGGTCATGCAATGCTTACAGCTGAATTTAAAATTAAAAAAGACAAAATATGCCCTCAATAAGTAACTTACAGGCCATTAAAAAATATTATTGTAGACCAGTTTACCCATGACCTTGATGCTATTAATTGGGACTATTTTTATAAAATCAGCGACATCAACATTCTTGTAGAAGTTTTTACCACTTGTCTGATCACATTATTTAACCTGCATGCTCCAATTAAAAACCAAAAATTTAAACATCCACCACATCCATGGATCACTGATTCCATTAAGTCAATGATACAGATCAGAGATGATTATCATAAAAAATTCAAGCTACACAAGTTGGAGGCTTTTAGAGCTTGCTATAAGGATATGAAACACCTTGTTGTGGAAGCTATTGCAAGGGAGAAGACTTGCTATTTTGACAGACACATTAATAAGTGCAATAATAATTCAAAAAAATTATGGCAGAATTTAAAAAATAATGTAATTGGTGACAGTAAGAGAGGCGCAGAGCTCCCACCTTCTTTCAATGACCCAGATCTCATAAATGCGCATTTTCCAGACATTCCAGGAGAAAAATGTGTGTCAATATCTCAGCTAACATACTATGAGTACCATAGGCATAGCTCTTCAACGTTTTCTTTACACATAGTGTCAGAAGACAAAGTACTAAAAACCATCAAAGGGTTTCACTCTAATGCCCAAGGCAGCGATGGTTTGTCTCTCGAAATGATAATGTTGACATTGCCACAAACGTTGAAAGCTATCACCACAATGGTCAATCGATCAATAGCAGAATGCACTTTTCCTGACAGCTGGAAGGTCGCTTTAGTTAGACCTTTGCCAAAGAAGACTAACCCGGCCACTATAAATGACCTCCGCCCAATTAGCCTACTCTCTTGTGTCTCAAAGGTGTTAGAGAGAATTGTGTGTGAGCAACTAACCGACTACCTTGAGGCAAACAGTATGCTCCCTCAACAACAATCGGGATTCCGCAAAGGGTATAGCACAGCAACTGCTCTCGCAGATGTTGTGGATCAGTTATTAGCTGCTCAAGACCAAGGGAACCTAAGTATTTTGTTGTTGCTCGACTTCTCGCAGGCATTTGACTCTATAAATGTGGACCTATTGTTGTCAAAACTTGCCTATTATGGAGTTGATACCAATGCGATAAAATGGTTTCATAGTTACCTGGAGAATAGGCAACAGTATGTTGAGTTGGACAAAGCAGATGGCTCAAGATTGTGTTCAGCCAAACTTCCGGTAACTCGTGGGGTGCCTCAGGGTTCCATTTTAGGGCCAATCCTCTACATCCTGTACAGCGCTGATATCACGAAAGTCATCCGTCACTGCCAATATCACTTATATGCAGATGATCTACAATTGTATCTTCCCCTTAAATATGCAGATCATGCTGCTGCTGTAATAAAGGTAAATGAGGACTTAACACGAATTTCTACTTGGTGCAGGGCAAACTGCCTAGTTCTCAATCCAAAAAAGTCCAAGTTAATGTTAATTGGCACAAGAAAGAACATTGGTCGCTTTAGCAATACTTCTCTGAATATTTGCTTAGATGGAGAGAAAATAGAACGAGTAGACAGTGTTAGGAACCTGGGTTTGACATTCGATGAACACCTAACCTTTGAGAGCCATATCGCCGAGTGCTCACGCAATTGTTTTTATAGACTAAAGCTTTTATACAAGATTAGGCCTTATCTGAGCGAGCAACTGAGGATCACACTATGCGAGGCACTGATATTGTCACGCTTGAACTATTGCGACACAGTTTACGGGCCGTGTCTGATGTCTAAGACGAGCAAGCTTATCCAGCGTGTGCAGAATGCTTGTGCGCGTTTCTGTTTTCATGTACCACCTCGATCACATGTATCTCCATTTCTTAATACGGCAAACATGATGAAAATGGAAGCGCGTAGAAGACTTCACCTTGCCACTCTTCTTTTTGGCGTAATAGAGGCGAAAAGGCCGTGTTACCTGTATGATAGGCTGGTATGGGCTAGTGACAGCAGTAAATACCCCAGAAGAGTGACCGCTAACATCTTTGTGACTGCGCAGCATAGGACGGTGGCTTTTCGTGGTTCTTTTAGGTTCGCTGCTTCGAAGTGCTGGAACGATCTCCCGCCGCCGGTACGTGACCTAAAAACAGTAAATACTTTTAAAAAACGCCTCCACAAATATCTTATTGACATGCAGAAAACAGCAAACTAGACTTACTTCGGGTTTTGCCACGATAGGCATTACATCGTCGGGACTCGCGTTCCGGCACCTTTGAAGCGGACATTGTTTTATTTATCTTGTTCTTATGTGTTGCCTCCTTTCATTCTATGTTTCAAATAGTCTCCCAAGTAGGTACCTACTTGTCCATTATTTTGTGTACCTATGTTTACTATTCTACCACCGCTTTGCCGATTCTGTTTTGTCAAAAATAAAACATGACATTCTTAATGTAAACTTTTAATTTTATTGTTTTTTTTTAAGCACATTTTAAGCACAGGAAGGCAGTCAAACAGCCAAGATAGTGCCGTAGTGTTATTGTCTTTTATATTGTTATTGTTTTTCTTTTTTCTTTTTTTTTGTGTTTATTTAGCGTTTTATTATTTAATTGTTAAATCTTTGTTTTGTGGACACCTCATCAATTAGGCCCCTCCAGAATACCAGCGTTGCAGCGGCTTTATGTTGCTGTAGCACGTGCTGAGGCTGGGGCCTAGTTGGCCACACTTTGTCTTTTGTTTTAGCTTTATATTGTTACAGTAAAAATCGTACTTTTGTCTTTATTCATTTTTTTTCTACATGTATGTTATTTAATAGTGTGTGCCAATAAATGTATTTTCTTTCTTTCTTTCTTTTCTTTCTTTCTATGTAAAAAAAAATCGCTTGAGAAACGCCGCACAGAACGTGACTTGATGTTTTTATATAAGTTATTAAATATCAATATACATTCACCCTTCCTTTTAAGCTGCGTAAATTTCAGATGTCCCCGAGCAAGCTCACGCAATAAAAACATATTTTGTGTTCCCTTTGTTAGTACCAAGTATTTGTCAAACACATTCTTAAATCGGTCGTGTTCACTTTATAATAAACTCAATTTGGATACTGTTAATCTTAATGACATGATTGGTACTTTTAAACGTTGTTGCAGAGAATAGTAAAATTGTTAACGGATTTCTTCTTTTTTTGTCTTTGTTAAAGGTTAAAATTTGTTAGAGGTTAAATTTAGTGTTATAATTATATAAATTCAGTTTTATCTAACTTAAACGATTTAGTAATTAGTGGAAACTTTACTGATCTATGCACTGTTTTTATGTAATATCTTTATGCATCATATTGTATGTTTTCCCAAATTATTCAATAAATAAAATAAAATAAAATAAAATAAATAATTTATAGTTAATGTAGTATCTCATGGTAACCTATAAAATCGTTTTTTAGAATGTTATAGCAGAATAAATTGTTTAAATGTGTTATTATTTCCAAGTATTTCTACTTTATTTGGTCTTTAAACATACCATATCAATAATATAATAAGATTAAATATTGGTTTCTGTACATAGTAAAAATACTACGAAATATAATTTATATTTTTATTAAATTAATGAACATTAAAAAAGTTATAAAGCCAATTAATTATTAATAGCAATTAAATTAGGTTAGGGCGATTTGAATAAAAATTAAATTAAGGCAATAACTTACCAGCATAATTTTTATAAATAATTACCTATTACAAAAATATTAAAGAAGTTCAAAGAATATTACAAAATATTATAATTACTAGCACACTAAATAACCAATTTTGTACATACCTACATAATTATGGTATGCACTTTAATAAGAAATCAACAATAGGAACAGCAGGTAAGTAAGTATATGATTTAAACTTATTAAAGAAACTAAATGAACAAAACTAGCTTATATTATACAGTATTTTTATAGAGATTGCGTTGATTAACACTTAAAGCACCATGGCAGACACCGGTGACCGACAAAGAATTAAACTTTATTGTGTTTGGTTGTGTGGCAGTTAATGTGTTAACAAACATACATACCAAATCACGACCGCTTTCTGGAGGAGTAGGCAGAGATCACAGTTTTCCATTTGCTACGATCCAGATAAACATCTTTTGCTTCACTTACTCTCTTAACGTTTTTCAGTTACATACTCGTCGGTTTAGGGTACTCTTGACCTGACCTTTTACGATAACGTTACCGCTAAGGTCTTCCCCTTCTAACTATTCCATTCACTCTCGCCTCATGCACCTTATTTGTAATTTCTTTTTATCCATCCTCTCTACATAACCAAATCATCTTACTGACTTTCATGTTTCTTCTGCCACACCCAATATCACTTCCGTACATATTAATGTCACCACTAAGACTCCTCCATGCACAGCCAGACATTTTTTTGGGATACTTTCCGGCTGCTCTTAAAGGCGTTAAGTGCCCTATTAACTATACTCCCAGTATTCACTCACTTTTTAATATGTTTATTATGCTTTACATGCCTAGTAAACATCGTGCCCAGATACAAAAACTCTTTCATTTGCTTCACGTTTTCTTCTTCAATTAATATCACACTCTGTCGAACACTCGTCTCTATCAAGCACCATAACTTTCGTCATACTTACATTCCTTTTCATCCCTTCACTCATTTTAATTCATTCATTTTCCTTTTACAGATCTTTGCATACTAGTTACCATCTCCTGTAAGTCCATCGCTGACGATGCAAGTAGTACCTGATCATCAGCATAGAGAAGACATTAGACGAACAACTCATTCATTCTTAATCCACTTTCATCATCTTTCAGATTTTGCAAACAGCTGTCTATGTAAAGATTTAACAGCCACAAAAAGGTGACAAAACACATCTCTGTTTAACACCCTTTTTGATGCACTCGGCTTTTCGAACCACTCAGTGTACGATCAGTAGAATATAAGATGATTACTGTGATTAGATAATCAGTGCCTAGAACACCTGGCTCTTTATTAGATCAATTTCCTTATAATATTACCATTGTCGTCTCTAATCTATTTAGTTTCAGATCTGGGGGACACAGTGTCAACAGAAAAGGTTGACGGTGTAATAGCTTGCGTGTTGAATAGCCGAAAAATCCGATTAATAATCATGGTTTAGGTTACCTACTAACAAAGTACGGGCAAAAATCATTTATGCAATCCATAAAGGATTTTAGGACGTACTTAATAAAGTAAAGTAAAGTAGAATTAGTACATTGTCACGGAACCCTAAAAGTTTAAGTACCTATGATTAAGACTAAATTGTTTCTTTTATTTTCATGTAAGGTTTAAGTTCAAGTGTTACAATTGAAATTGACCATTATTAAAAGTCGACAATAGTGGTAGTGTTTCGGAAAAACTGTTTCCAATAAGTTCAGAAAGGCCTGAAATTTTTACTAAATCAGTCCCAGGTGGTACTGGCGACATTGAAATAAAAAAATGTATCTTAAGATATCACTTTTTCCCGTATTGCAACGTAAACTATCTTATTTTGTAGATACAATGGGCCATTTCACATGGTAAATAATTGAATGTGTCAAATTCGATATGTAACCTCTACACCCCCCCTAAATCTCTACCTTATTCTACCTTATAATACATACACACATCATCGACGCTTTTACCTTAACTTAACTTATTATCTAATTCTTAAAACTATTTAACCTAATTTATCTACAATCTAATGGTTGTGTTTGTAGTTTTATGGAGTGCGTAGTGTCTGTATGATGATGAAACCTTAGCATAGCTTAATTCTATTTGCAGTGAATTTCAGTCAAGCAATGTAATATTATAATAAATACTATTTTGGCCAGATCGTCTAGTGAACCCTCCGTTGTTAACCGCATTTAAGTAACTCAAGTTCTTTCGTGAAAGTTTAGTAATTGGCTTATCCCTGTGTTAAATTATTTTCTCCTGACCTAATTACCTACCAGTCTATAAATCTAGCAATGACTCCGTCTGAACTGTGACCTAAATCCTTCACTGCAGCTGCGGGGAAGATTTGTAACCACTCAAGGATAATCAGATGATAGCTTAGCTTGCAGGTATTATTATCTATTAACAGTAGCATGATACATAAGAAGTCTTGTGCTATTTATATAAAGGTCTTGTGGAATTATAAGAGTCTTGTGGAAATATAAAAGTCATGTGGAAATATAAAAGTCTGGTGGAAATATAAGAGTCTTGTGGAAGTTTAAAAGTTTTGTGGAAATATAAAAGTCTGGTGGAAATATAAGAGTCTTGTGCAATTTACGGGCCCCAACCGCCGCCCTATAGCGTGCCTTTCATCTCATTGTTTAACCATGGCTCCGTCACATTGGCTTTAACTTTAATTATTAGCTTGTGCCTTTAATTCCTTAAACTGAGAATTTACATCTCTCCTCAAAATTTAATTTAATTTTACATTATGACTATATGTTAGCAATTTAAATTCTTATTATTCCACATAAATCAATAGAGTTTATCTCAAGGCTTGCTATCATCCAAATATCCTTTTCACATTAAGAACTTAATTATTCAATGCAATAACTTATGTCTTATGATTTCACTTATTGAACAGAGGTGGAAAGCCAGCATTCTACCGGACACACTTATTCCTCTGATTATTGTGTCTATTATAAAGAGATCACAATGTAACAATATTAACTGATGTCTTATTAGAAAATTAATATTCAGTTCTATAAAGGGTGGATAATTTATTCAAACCCCACTTCAGACGGTGGCTAAAATAGAATGCTATTAATACAGGTAAAATTACTTTTATTTACTCTTAGTATTTATTATACAGGTCTTATAAAGTTCCAATATAACTACATTGGATTGGCTACATTGGCAGATTATCACATCTTAAGTTTATTAAAGGATGTTTGATTTATTCAATATCCTACTTATTTAGGAAGTAAACTTAAATAGAATACTATCATTTGAAGTAAAATTACTTTGGTTCACTCTTAGTGTGTATTATACAGATCTAATAAAGTATCAATATAACTACATTGTATGGGCTGCATTGGCAGACTATCACATCTTATGTTTATTAAGGGATGTTTGATTTATTCAATATCCTACTCATTTAGGAAGTGAACTTAAATAGAATACTATCATTTGAAGTAAATTACTTTGGTTTACTCTTAGTGTTCATTATACAGATCTTATAAAGTATAAGTACATCTCAAGTTTATTAAAAGATGTTTAATTTATTCAATATCCTTGAATTTTAGGAAGTGAACTTAAGTTAATTATTTTTCCATTAACTTCCACCCCTGTCTCTCAGACTGAGTGGTTAATTTGATAGCCTACTAAATCATAGTTAGTATGTTTTTAGTAGGTAGTAAATCAGGTAATTATCCCTGTTAATAATTGAATCAATTACACTTAGGAGTTATCCTTCACTCACTTTAATAGATATAAATTAGACTGTACTAGGTATTAGTCTGAATGATTTAGATTGTTCCCATCAAATATTTATATGTTTCATATTATTAGAAGTAAGTACTTACATATCTTAAGAGGTCTTTGACCATTAAGGTGAATTCAAATGGTATTAGTAGACCATTATCAGGCTAATTAGCAGGTTGTTATCAATCAATTATTTCTATGTTTCAGATTATTAGAAGCTCATAGCTTGCAATGTCTTCCTTCAACGAATTATCCTAGGTTCTAAACTGGTTTTAGTTGTTCAGTTTGTATCAGCTTATATTTTACTAATATATATCGGATGTATACTTTTAATACTTTGAAGAGTGTAGCAATATAAGGCCGTATCGCACCCCAGGGAAAGCTAAAAATGCCTGTTTGGTCATTTCAGTATTAGAAATCAAACATCACAGTACAGCTATGCTTATTTGCTATAACTTTTAGTATTTTTCTTGTAATAGGAAACCAGTTTAGACCTTTTAGGTATTCCAAAGTAATGATGGTACGATATTATCATACTTCTGTTAATTATTTAAAATGAATAATTAATTGGTATCAACTTTAGGGAAACAATTAGAATTTTATCGGCCTACGGTAACAGATTACATGCCTAGATAGGACCCACATCACTTCATCGTAAATTTTATTTAGCACCGTAACCCAATTATCCCTACCTTATTAGTCTGAATTAATCCAGCCTGGCCCCGCGGCTCAAGCACCTAGTTTATGTACGCCCAACGTGCTCGCACCATACTGTCCTCCCACTTCCTCATAACAATTATATAGAACCGCCTACCTATAGATTCCTACAGCTTTCCTCACTTGAAATGCCTATATTTTGTCGAACTAACAGTCCCTACTTGTGTACCTTGCAATCTAGGCCCAAGCCACATTTAACTTAATTTCGTGGTGAGTTGTGTAAGCCGAGTCGCCCCTGCAAGCAACTGACCTCTAAATGTACTATCAGTCGAGCCAGTATACTCAGTGTGTTATTCCTATCACTACACTGTGTGTACGGAGGTAGACTCGAAATTGGACTGGGTCATACGGGTCTACCTCCAGCTAAATGGTGTCTGACCTATCTTTAACTTTCACTAGGGAGACAACTGTCTCTCCCCCATTACTCCGTCGAAGATAGTGTATTGTTTAGCGTAATAATAGAAAACGCCGACCTTATTAAATACAGTCAAAGGTCATCCAGACCTAAGTCTGTTGAAAGCTATATTGGTTTCGTTGCCACCGTTATGCGTTTCCGCCAATATACCCCGAAATACATCATTTCGTTAACGGATTCAAGTTGCGATCGCAATAGTTTTACTTTATTAATCACTTTCAATTTCACAAATCTTAATTAATATCGCAGCTCGAATATCACTTAGCGCACTATCAAAGCTCGGACACTATTTTTCCCGTATGAGTATTTACCGCACTCTTAAATTGGACCGCGCCTCCGACGTCCAGTTATTGAATGCCCGCTAATTTTCCGCCCTTTTCCCAAGCATCTTAACTTTCGCGCCCCGCGCGCCTAACATCCCTCCTCAACTTTCCGCTTTTCCTCCCTTCAACCAATCGCTAGCTGTTTTTCGATGCGCCTCGCCTTCGCGTCGCTTATTATTTGTTATACGCGAACTTCGCGTTGCGCCACGTGGAGATAACATCCTACCTCTCTTTCTATCTTTTTCCCAACCTCTCGCTCGCTCATTTCCGCCGCCCGCCGCGCAATTCTAAAGTTTTTCCATAATCCAACCAAATCTCGTCAGATAGCCAATATTACATGTTTGAATATCTAAATGTAGCCTTCCATTAACAATTCCCTCTCAATAATCATCCACTTAAGCCAATAATCCTGTATTTTGTGAAATTATAAAAAGTTCCGTATTCCGACCATAGGTGGCGCCCGCCCGTATGTCTACCGGCTTGCCAACCTACGCCTTTGTCACAAGGCCACACAGAGCAGTCCCCGCGAAATTTAAAATAAAGATAAAGCCCATTGCCAACCTAACACGAAGCTCAAGTAAATAACTCACGCTAGACGGCGCCTATGTCGCAAGGGGCGTACAGAGCAGTCCCCGCGAAATTCAAACTAAAGATAAAGCCCTAGACCACTGACCATTTTTCTGAACTAGTTTATTATTCCCTTTTCATGCTTATTATATTAATGGTGCTACGCATTAATATTTATTTTAGTGCTACTCCCATGCATTCCTTACTAACGGACGGATACCATTCATTCTGTACCGTTACAGATATTAGACACACTGTCAATTACAACGTAATTAATCGTATGTGGTCCAAGCGATTAAATATGGAATTTTCTTAACGATGTAAAAAATCGTATATGTTACTTACGATAGTTTTTAATACAATTCACAACGTACACAATCGTATCTGTCACATACCATATTTTTATGTAAAAATATAGAAAAAAACAGGATAAAGCATCAATCTTATTCAAATTAAAGTAAACTATTAAAATTACTTACTTACCAATCTGTTTTCTATTTCATCTTCAATTATAGCATACAGGTTTTCTTCTGGGGATAATAATTCAAAAACATCGATTTCTTTCTGTGTCGAAGCACATGATTGTTTGTGCGCGTAAGTATTGTCTCGAGTTTTTTTTTTATTTTACTCACTCACTATTAAAAACTTATAAAGTAATACCAACAAAACAAAAATATTCCCAACAAAAATAAAACGAACGGACGCGCGCGCCTTGACCGCGTATATCCTCGCAACAGTCAGATACAACAATTTATGCTGCATGAATATATTACTTACTAAAAATCCTTGTTTTTAAGGTTTTTTACTTTTTGTTTTTGGAATTGATAGCATCTTATAACTTAGTTTCAAATAGCTTAAAACATGAAAATGCCCAAAATGTTGGATACGATAGTTTACGTAGGAGCCATCGAAATTATGATTTTAAGAAATGAAGCCACGTTAAATGCCATCTAACAGGTCATGATTCTGATGTCAAATATTATAAAGAATTAAAGTCTATCGTGGGCCATGCACAGTGAAAAGGCAGCATTTTTCCGTCAGAACATTAATAATCACTCTAACAATTCCAAATTACTTTTGAAAAATATCAATAGAAATATTGTAGATTTTAAGGGTAAACAATCTTTAATACCTTCTCATATTAATGATCCGGAAATCATCAACAGACATTTCCTCCTTGTTCCGGGTAATGATACCGTCGCTATTTCTTACCTCACATATTTTAAACACCATCGGTTTAATTCATCGTCTTTTGGCCTCCATACAGTTGATGAATCACATATTTTGAAAATAGTCTCAAATATTGATGGTAATGCAATGGGTGTCAATGGAATCGCACGTGATATAATTCTTTTAACTTTGCCACGGACGCTTAAACTTATTACTGCAATTATCAATATGTCTATTCAGACTGGTATTTTTCCTGACATCTGGAAAGGGGCTATTGTCAAACCTATACCGAAAATTACCAACCCAAACGAAATGAAAGATCTTAGACCTATCAGTATCCTATCTTTTTGTCTAAAATTATTGAGAAAGTTGTATGTCAACAGTTATCAGCTTATTTGAATGCAAACAATGTTTTACCTTCTAAACAATCTGGATTTCGTGCTGGTCGAAGTACAGCCACAGCCTTATTGGATGTTGTTGATGATATTTTGGCGAGACAAGATATATGACTTAGATCTGTGTTAACTCTTCTTGATTTTTCACGGGCGCTCAAGACTATAAACCATGATCTTTTGCTAGCTAAATTGTCATTTTACGGCTTTGACTGTGGTGCACTTAGATGGTTTTGCAGCTTTCTTTGTGGACGATCGCAGCAAGTGGAGGTAATTGGTGTGGACGATACTAAATTTTATTCGGAAGCCTCCCCCTTAAACCGTGGCTTTCCACAAGGATCAATACTGGGCCCGCTATTATTTATATTATATTGCACGGATTTGCCTAATTCAATTAAACACTGTAATTATCATTTGTATGCAGATGATTTACAAATTTATATGCACTTTAAACCCAATGAGACCTTATCTGCTGTTAATAAAATGAATAAAGACCTTGAGTTAATTAATAAATAGGCTAGTGACAACTGTTTGGTTCTGAATCCGCTTAAATCTAAGTTTCTCGTGCTGGGTTCTGCCCGTCAAATTAGCAATATAAATAAATTCAATCCTGTAGTTAACATAGGTAGTTCAAATATCGAGCAAGTAACCGAAGCTCGCAACCTAGGAGTTCTCATGGACAATAGACTACGGTTCCATAATCATGGTTGTAAGAAACTGCTACTATAGGCTGAGGGTACATTATCAGGTCAGGATGTTTTTGGAGGAAATGCTTATACTTTCAAAACTAAATTATGCTGATACAGTCATGGGTGAATGTCTCTTTGGATACACAAAAAGGCTAATTCAACGGGTTCAAAATTCATGTGCACGATTTTGTTTCACTATTCCGCGTAGGGCCCACGTTACACCGTTTCTAAATCAAAATAACCTAATGAATATGCAGTCGCGACGTTCACTCCATTATGCGTGTCTTTTATTTAACATAGTGCAAACTAGGTCACCCTCTTATTTGTATGACAAGTTGTTATTTTCTAATCGTGCCAGAGCCGTTTCTCATCTTGGTTGTCCGAATCACAGGACATCAGCATTTCGCGGAAGCTTTCGGTACTCCGCCACGAAATGTTGGAATAATATACCCCCACCTTTTAAGAAGTGCCTGACATTGTGTTCTTTTAAATACAAATATAAAATATTCCTCTTAGATTTGCAAAAGGACTCTTTCTAATTTAGAATTAAAATTTAGCTGTAGCACTTTGGCCACGGCTTTCCCACGTCAAAATACTATGTCCATCATTAAGGGTTTATTCTAAACATTGGTAAAATCGTTGTTAATTGGTTTAGTCGGTGTTGAGTTTCTTCCGAAAGCTTCTTAAATGTGTCAGTTTTATATATTGTAATTGTAATTTAATGATGTATACTTTGTATATAATTTAATGATGTATACTTTGTATAAATTTTGGTTTGGCTTAATATTTATGTTTATAAATGAATTTTAGGGTAGGTTGTTAATGTAATGTTGATAAATCACCAAATTGTTGTGCGTAGCAGTGCGCTCTTTAGCTTTAGCTTTTAGCTTTTAGTTTTAGTGTAGGTATCTACAGAAGACCAGCGTCGTAGCATTACTGAGATGCTACGATACAATGCTGAGTAGATGCCTTTTCAGTGTCACATAATATTGTTATTTGTAATTTTTATGTTGTGTTTTTGATGCTGAATAAATTTATTTCTATTTTATTCTATATCGCCAAAGCTTTCGATAGAGTTTGGCATCGTTTCCTTCTTTCCAAGTTGCCGGCCTTCGGTGTGCCGCCCCGTTTGTGCGCCTGGGTTGCAGACTTTCTAGAGGGGCGGAGGATTCGTGTCCTTTGTGAGGGTAGTTCGTCCGCGTTCTACAAAGTTAATGCCGGAGTGCCGCAGTGTTCTGTCCTCTCATCTACTCTATTTCTTCTGCATATTAATGACATGTTGTCCTTGGGCAATATTCATTATTATGCGGATGACAATACGGTGCATGAGCGGTACTTGGGACATCCTGCGACAAAGCATGCCGATATCATGGTGAAAAGGCAAGAACTGGTTGCCAAACTGAATCTGACTCTCAATCGTGTCTCTAAGTGGGGATCTAAAAACCTGGTCGAGTTTAATGCTAGCAAAACCCAGGTTTGTGCATTCTCGTCCAAGGTAACTCCCTTTCTTACTCCTCCCTCTCTTCAGAACTCTCCATTACCCATTGCGGTGAACCTCAGCATTCTTGGCATGGACATCGGCCAGGAACTGAATCCAAAATGCTACATCGAGGGTGCTATTTTAACTGCCTCCCGGAAGTTGGGTATTCTCAATAAGGTGAGGCGGTTTTTCACTCCCGAGCAGCGCTGTTTGCTGTACAAAACTCAGATGCAATCGAGTATGGAGTATTGTTCCCATCTATGGGACGGCTCCACTAAATACCTCCTCGATGCACTTGATAGACTGCAAAGGCGAGCGGTACGCATTATTGGAGATGCTGAGGTTACAGCCTCCCTTGAGGACCTCCAGCTGCGTAGAGACATTGTTTCTCTCAGTGTCTTCTACCGGAACTACTACGGAGAGTGTTCTGAAGAACTTTTTGATCTTATCCCGCCCTCTCCTTTCCTCTCCCGGACTACACGTGCTGGTCTTAGGAACCACCATCATACTGTACAGACTATCAGTACTCGTACCAAAAAATTTGGCAAGTCGTTCCTCTGTAGGACCAGTCGGCTTTGAAATTCTATGCCGGCACATGTGTTTCCCAGCTCCTACAGTCCCGGGTCTTTTAAGCGGGGCGTGAAACGGCATTTATGCAGGCCGTCATGGATGGGAGCGCTCGTTGTCGTGCTTATTCCACGGTGGGGAGCGCTCTCATTATTTTGGACTGCATCGGCTGCTTACCATCAGGCAGGATGCAGTCACTATGACGAGTCAATATTAAAAAAAAAAAAGAATTTGCATAGTAAGATTAACACTGCAGTACACGCGCGGGCTACATATGTAGCCCAGGGTATTGTTTATAGCAATAACTTTGTGAAATCATGCGATTTGACTTCGAGTGTCTAGCTAAGCTCCGATTGGTTGTTGCTCGATGCATTCAGTGTAGTGTGAGCGCTGACAGCTTGCGAATGTGCAATAAATCAGTAATTAAAGTTGGTGGGCTACATATGTAGCCCGCGCGATCACTGGCGGACCTTTATAGTTACGCGATATTTTTTTAAACAAAGGTTATTATTTGATTTTATTTAATGATTTTTGTATTCTGTATTACATGAGTAATTTTAAAACTTACTAATCAGTCATACTGAGTTTATAGAATGGCAAATATGGATTCCAGAGTTGAGGAAAATGTTTTGAGATGGCTAGAAGAGGTAAAAGAGGGGTTAGATGAGTTAATTGAAAGCGAACAGGAAGAGGATTTCAGAGAAGATGCAAATATGATACTGTCTTCTCACGACACTGATACCGAGCAAGATGATAATGAGGAAGACAACAGTAGGAAGTGATTCGGATGATAATATGTCACTATCAGTTTTAGCAACTTATAAGTCACGAAATGAAACCGAGTGCAGGAAACCACATTTGCCTGCGACAAGGGTACGTTCTTATAACGTTATACAAAAGCCACCACGACCAAAAGGTACAGCTTCTAATGCTACTAGACCTCTGCAACGTTTCGAGTTATATTTTGACTCTGATATTTTTGAATTATTGGTAAAATATACAAACATTTACATTGATGCTATCAAGACTAAATATCAAAGAGAACGTGATGCGAAGCCTGCAAATCTTACTGAAAGGAGAGCTTTTGGTGCTTTACTTCTAGTCTTAGTTATCAATAGATCAAGACGTCAAAATCTTAAAGACTTTGGGACAACTCTAACTTGCCAGAACCTTCTCAACAAGGAAATATACCAATTCGAGGCGGCATTGCACGCTGTTCCTTTTGTACCAGAAGACGAGATCACAGCACAATAAAAACGTGTTCCAAATGTTTCAGACGTATATGTAACGACCAACAAATATTAATTTTTCCTTTATGATATGAAAATTAACATTATTTTTCTAAAAAACACGTTTAAACTATGAAACCAAAGGTGATTGATCTCAAAAAAGTAAAATTAATGTAATGTCAGAAGTCATGTTAAGATTTCTTTATTTTGAGAGAGAAAATGTTTTTTTTGCTTGTTTAGTTAATTAAATGTCATTTATAATAAAAAAGGTATTTTATTAAACAAAAAACTAATATTCTTTACTGCAATGGGCTACAATTGTAGCCCGCGCGGGCACTCACGAGTACAGCAAGGGCGCGTGAACCGCAGTGTTAAAGTTAAATTACTCTAAGAGTTGATGGTAAGGCCCCAGACCAGTTTACCAAGAAGCTATCCCGGTTGTTTCCTTGCAAATTTGTTAATACTTTCTACTTATTTTGTAAGACAAAGTGAGGCTTATTTAACATAAATAGTACCAGACAAGTCGGAATGAGAGTAACCAGCGATCACGATGTAAGAAGATGCTTGGTTAGAAGTCAATCTATTGAAAAACAATACAAACTTTAACGTCACCTTAGCCCTAATGCGTTTTATCGCTTGCTATCAAGTTACTCTTGTAAAGTACCCTCTGACCTCTGACCTTCTAATTTAATGTGGAAGAAATAATAATAAACTTGAAAAGGTAAAGTAAAATGTCATACTTTTTTAGTTAAAATAAGTTTTAGGAATTTTTTCCGAGTTCCTTTCGTAACAGCACGTGTTTTGATACTCCATTTTATAAATTTATTATCTACCCTACAATCCTATAATGTATTATTACTTTTACAAGTACCATTGAATACTGCGTAAACCGTGAAGCCGTTAATTAAGTTAATAACTTAAAATATACCTTTCCAATACATTTCCTCATTATGTAAAATACTTTATTTACGCATAGCCTGTGTGCGGTTTCCAATTTTGATAATGCAACCACACTGATGTGGTAGCCTTAAAATAATTACTCTGAACAATGTGTTTGTTTACCAAATGTCACTCATTGAGTCGTCGCGTTACAAAACAGCAAAATGTTCGTCAGTGTTGTACAATTAATTTGAGCGCGACGTCTATTTTATTTTCATACATTAATACAACAAATTTATTAATTTATTTATTATATTGGCATACACAACAGGTAACAATCAAATAAAAGTAGAATACAGAAATTACAATACTTAGATTAAAATTAGATTGAACCTAAACACTTGTACACACAGACGTAATAGGAACTGGAGCAGATGTATATCCCTTCAGCGTAACTATATTTGTAAACCAGCGGCTTGTAAGCCGGTAGTTACCGAAACCAGCGGCAAGAAACGAATAACCAGCCGCTTGATATACAAGATTTGAGCATCGAAAGAAATGTATTTTTATCAAGTATATTTTTATTGTTATACTGTTATTTTTGTTTAGTAGCACTTATTATGTTCTGCAATTTTGGTTTTTTTTTAATAAACACGGAATACACAGTTTATACCTACTAATTTACTTAATTCGGAGACGAACAGGAATTTATGAAACAACGTTTGTGTTTAGGTGGTGGTGTATGAAAATTATAAGAATAAAGGTTGCTTTGGATCTAATCATCATTATATAATTAGTTTACTTTGGATCTAATCATCATTATAAACCAAACGCGGGAATCTCGTGGCAAATCAGGCGCACAGGCTTTTGGTGCATTAAATAAATACAACTAAATGCTTACATATTACTAGGTATCTGTCTAAACTTATTTCATGGATAATACCTATTTCCTTAACCTCTTCACAAATAAATTATTAAAATAGTCCTATTCCGCTGCTGTGTCACATTTTGTATGAGAATTTTGAGTTTTTTACCTCTTGAGGATAGTAAAACCAGACACAATTAAAAATCAATTGTTTCGCGACTGCCGGCGGTCTTATGATCTTTTACCTATTAACACTTAATACAGATGCAAATATCCTTTTTATGTCTATTTATGTTAAATGTATCCTATAGAGTAGAGATACCTATGTAAATAAATCAGAAGAGAAACAACAAAAACAATAACTTAATCATGTGAATATTCCAATGAATGTAAACCGCCGTTTCCAGCCGCTAGTTATCGCTAGAAATTATAATAAGCCAAATAAGCCGTTTCTAGCCGCTAGGCTAGAAATGTTATAACCAGCTTCACATCAATAAGCTTAACTAACTGATTTCTCATAATATGATAGGAACAAACCCATCTCAGTAAACGTTCATGAAAACCATACCACGAACTGAGCTTACGACACAGCAAGAAGTGATTGACTGGAATGAATTGATTCGATTCGACCGATTTTGATAATGGCGACTACTTCGACTCCTAGTCCGACGCTAGTGCGCCCAAAGATGGCTGTTATAGCCTTCTTAGTAAACAGGCTTTTACACCGAGCGTACGTGAATTTACCATGTAATCATGGTAATTACAGAATTAGACGCGGGTTCGAAGGCTTTCATTTCTTGTTGGCTTTCGATATACGGTGACCGCCTTGTATCAAACAGTTTATTGTTAAGAGAGTGACCAATTTCCAAGTTCACAAGGTATGAATCTCGCCATGAGATCATGAATCATGAGGATTCATTAGCTTCGCTCGCAGTTCGCGCGACGTTCCAGCTGCTGTGCCATATGGTGACGCGACGTCCTTACTAGTCTGACATAATCATCTTCATCATTATCATCACAGTCTTCACTACCGCTCTCATCATCACTACCACCACCATCATCGTCGATATCATCATTAGCGTGTCGCAATCACGGCGCACCACTGAACCCGGTCTTCGGCTCTCCGCACCTACTTACTGATGCCGTCCTGAGTTGAAAGTTGCTCCGTCTATGGCATGATCCAACATTGGTAAAGAATGCTTGTAAACCATATAATGACAATTCTTTGGCCAATTATGTTTTGTCACTCAAATTTTTCTTGAGACAGATTCACTAGAAAACCGATAACAACCGTGCCTTTCTCTTAAAAAAAACGGTATAAATCAGAGTGATATTAGATAAATTGTACAAAGAATTGTCAAAAATTTTGGTACAAACATTCTATACTTACAGAATAGTTTCTGATACTTTAAAATAGTTTTTAACGGGACTTAACACAATTAATTTTGTAAGTAAGTACATATTTTATTTACTGCTTGACGTTTCGGCCGCGATGCTGCGGCCGAATCCATCCGTCCATCTACTTTGTTGAGGCTTTCGTGAACAATACAGTAACAAACTTGCTAACTAACCAAGTCGATGCAGTGTACACAACGTGAGTCTTGACCTTTGATAATAAGAGCCTCCATCTCTAGTCATCCACATAGAGCTCGAAACAGTAATATAAAAGAGTAAAGTGAATTACAGTTTCTAAGGTGTCCCACTGCTCTCTCGTTAAAGAAAAATAGGAAAATTTTAATATCGAAAAAGGTTTTAATACAAGTCAATTGTTCAAATAGGTAGGTACATAATATTATTCAAGAATTGTGTCCCTTTTGCAAAGGTCATGACTTGTATATATAGCGTCTATATTTAAACACTGTACGGGCAGTTACCACCTAATAAATTGCAGATATAATAACCGATCGTGTAGCCCTTCTCTAGAGTCAATAACGCCAGAACTCATT
Organism: Scoparia ambigualis; assembly: GCA_963921215.1. Classification (NCBI taxonomy): domain Eukaryota; kingdom Metazoa; phylum Arthropoda; class Insecta; order Lepidoptera; family Crambidae; genus Scoparia; species Scoparia ambigualis. Next base: position 7,737,409 of record OY992503.1, read on the forward strand.
TACCGTCTTCATCTAGAGACTGACTAAGTAAACTGTAAAGTAGAGATACCTATGCGAATAATTAATACATTTATTATATCACGCCTTACTAGCTGTGCCTCGTACGCGCACTGTTGCACACTCGCACTCGCCTCTCATTCGAGCTTTAAATTTATTAAATCAGCTTCTGGTATCTTCACCACGGTGTGATCTGTTTGCTGACAGATGGAGGGAAGTGTGCGGAGAATGTCTGAGGTATTGTGAGATAATTGATAGTGTGAATAATAGTAGTATTTGTTAGATAAATAATAGTTTTTTATATACTTATATTTTATTTATTTTTTGTAATATTTTACATTACTATATTCAGTTTTTTTTTCTTTTTATGTTTAGCTTTTTATTTTTTGCTGTTGTTTTATATTAGTTTCCTGTTATAATTTTAATTTCTGTTTTATGTATAGCATAGCGTATTGGTGTCATACTGTAATGTTGTGTTATTGTTTGAATAAATAAATAAATAAATAAAAATTTCATGAAATAACTTTGCGACTGAACCACCGAGGGTGTGTTATGTGAGCAATCCATATTCCAGAGAGCTAAGTGTAAGTTTGTAAATAATCCAGAATTAAAACTCTTAACACAAACGCGATAGTAACGTTTGCACATTTACAAACTTACACTCAGCTCTCAGAAAGGGACATTTACGTCGGTAAGTACTAACATGATCCGCTGATCAATTTATTTTCTGAGATCAGCTCAGGGGCTTGAAAGTTAAGAAAGAATAAGGATTTTATAGTAGCTTTTTTTTCTATATTATGTCTATACTATACTTTATAAGGTGTAACATAAGTTAGCTACAGCAACGAAAGTTAATAAACATATATTATTTAGAATGCACCATGTTATTCATAGAAGACGAGCTCGATGAAGTAGCGACTTCTCATTTAGGTTGGCACTTTATTATTCAATTGACGTGTTGCCAGACATATAACGGTTCCGGTAGTTGTCGCAAGAATACAGTCGTTAAAACCTAGCTTGGACAGCATTTGACCAACGTTTAATAATATTATACGGTACCGTATATTATACGGTTTGGCACAATTACAATTTAACTTCATTACGCACCAAAAGAATAGTGCAACAATTCTGTTTTCCTAAATATGAGGTAAACCGAGAGGAGCTCGATGGCACAGAGGTTAGCGCGTTCGGTTTGCGATCTTGCCCGTTAAGCAACTTTCGCAATAGCAGGTCGCTGGATGGGTGACCAATTTAAAAACATCTCCAGCTCCTCTGTGCCTTGAAAGGCACGTTAAGCCGTGGGACCTGGTTGTTGCCGTGAGATGGCAGTCGTTAAAACCCACCAACCCACATTGGACCGGCGTAGTGGGTTATCGCCCAATATCCCCACGTGCTGTTGTCCACGTGGGAGGTCTGTGCCCAGCAGTGGGACGTTTATAGGCTGATGATGATGATGAAGGTAGACCAGCGTTCCATTTGCTGCGATCCTGGCACACTTCTTTCGCTTTATTTACTTCTGTAACGTTATATTACTATACATCCTCGACGGTTTGAGGTACTCTTGAGTCTTGACATAAACTTTCACGAGAAGATATCCGATCTACTGATTTCGCAGCTAAAACTAGTCGCTACGCTACGTAGCTGGTAAGCTGTTCACATTCCTCGCGCGTCTGCAACGCTCGATTGGTTCAGTAATTCATTATGTTCAGGTGTTGATCCTGCTTCGGTAATGTTAGCGACCCGATGCTGCATGACAATCACGTTCGAACCGCCACAGAGTAAGGGAATGCATAATTTACTTTATTTACTACGACGCAGAACCGATAGTTGAAACACAACCTGTATGTTACTATTGTGTTCGGGTTGTGATAATGGTTCCGTTAAATTCCTACATAATAATAACACATGCTTTAAGGCGAATACAAGCGCAGTTCAATAACAATGTTTTGACAACTTCCAGCAAGCTTTCTCAAACAGTTTTATCCTCCACGTAGCAGTCGATTGATACGATTATTCGTGACGCTCTGAGTGCCATGTGCAAGTTGTATTTACCATTCGATCACGCTAACGAAAACCAAAATAATTCATACGGTGAAATCGCAACTCACTCACGTATTCATACGATAAAATTGCAACTCACTCACGTATTTCACCAAGAAACTCGAATGCCATAGAAATGGATTTTTCCGATCGCTCGGTATTGATCAGTAAGGTTCGTAACAGTGGGACGCCTGTGGGCTGGTGGTGATAAAATTAAAACGTTAATTAGAACAAAGAACCTCCTCCTTTTTTGAATTCACGTGACACGTGATACTTTTGTGGTGTTCTTTTTATTGCTTCCTATTTTAATTATTTGTCTGGTGTTCGCAACATAGGAAATAGGATCACTCTCTTTTCTAGACCACCTTTCTGCATTTGCCTGTTCTAAGGTCGAACTCTCTACTGCCACTCCTTCATATTAAATGAGGGTTTAAAAAGGCGAGGCAGGTGATTCGATCTTACAAACCCTACCATAAGTCGTAAACACTGTAACGCGTGTTTTTTATACCACAGACTAGGGGAATTTTAAGGGTTTGTCATACATAGGTTTACGGCGAACTTATTTTCGGAAATATATTTTTATATAAAGTATTCTAGCGTCTAGAGACCCGTATCTTAGCCACTAGACCACGGTAATAGTTCTGGATCATAAGACCGCCGGCGGTCGCGAAATAATTGATTTTCAATTGTGTCTGGTTTTACGATCCTCAAGGGGTTAAGGTAAAACTACTTTAGTAAAAGCATCCTACGCATACCTTTTATACCATACGTTTCGACCGAATTACACCGGCCGTGATCACGGGCTGACTGCTGTCGCGGTGTATCGCCTCCGTTGGCGCCGAGGAGTCTTCATCCACCATCACATTGATGCCATTGATCAAAAATTTCAACGATGTTTCCAAACGCACCCGCTTTAAAAGTGTATATTGCTGTCAACAATATTGTTATGGTACTAGACTTTTGATAAGATCTTGATAGCTAGCCGGGCAGTATTAACAAGCCCTACCATCGAACAAACCAAGTACACAATGATGTACCCCCCGATGGGAATCGAGCTCGGGACCTCTTTGACTGAGGCCGGTGGCTTAGGCTGCCTTTCCATTGAAGCATTAAATCTCCAGCGATGCAATCCTATTGGTTAATATTTCTTCGGTTCTCCGCACCGCAGCATCGCTCCGCTTCAATGGACAGGTAGCCTTAACCGCTTTACCATATAGGCGGCCTAATACATACAAATGGCAGTCTACAATGCTTTCTATTACATATGTGTGTGGATTTGAAGGGTACTAGTTCCAGTGAAATTACAGGGAATATTGGCCTAAAAACTGATCGTCTTGGTCGAGGTTGTCAGTGGCTGAGTGGCCGTCAGTGACTTTCCATCAGACAGGCCATTTAGTATTTGTAGTTTTGTTAGTATAGGTTTTCTTTATTTTGTTTTAGTATTTTATGTTTGAACAATAAACTATATTTTGTAAAGCAAAGATAACTATGGCTTTTAAATAAAATCTTCCACTTTGTTATTCCGAAAAAAAAACGCTGTCTATGCACAAGACACCTTGCAAAGAAGCCGCCGATAATATTTATTATTAATGATCGTCTTCGTAAATTTTTATTTTCTATAAACCTTTTACCATCTGTCATTGTTGCTTGGCATTGACGAATCGAGTTTGTTATTTATATATCGTTATAGATAGAACCCAGTAGAAGAAAATTAATATGTAAATTTTCAGGCGGTTGAAGAATCTTCAATCCAGCGTATATTACAACATCTGTTTTTACTGGGCAAGCATTTGAGTGCAATCCTGTAAAACATCGCAATATATTCGAATTATGTTCTTGACGAAATACATTTGAAGGGTATGTTAAAGTTTCGAGAATCGGTAATGACAGATCGAATTGGCCCTAAGGCTACAATTGAGTCAGGTCTAAACACATGCACACTAGCATAGATCGATGACATACCTACTCGTTATGTAATGCAAAGGTTCGGCAGACTTGGTAAAGCTTTCTGTACTTTACAAACATGTGGCTGGGTACCCCTTGCAGGGAACCGGTAAACCCGAGCGGACATCCCAATCTTTAGAGCCTCAAGTTTTCTGCTTGCATCAACCGCCTCCTCCAACTAAAATTCAAATGTTTAAAAAGGAAAACTGACTTGATGACTGACTGATATATCACAGCACGGCCCAAACTAGTAGGAATAGAAACCTGAAAAGCACTATACTCATTTTATAGTGTATGTGAACATAAGAAAGGATTTTTGGACATTTCCCCTAAAGGGGTTAAAAGCTAAATCGATATAAGAATTGTGGCATTGCAACGCATGCCGCGTACAGCAAGTACTAAATAAGGAGTCTCAATAAAATTGTCATAATGTTACAAAAAAACCTTTAGTATACTCGTACATCCACTTCCATCACCACATTTATACATAGCGCATGTCGAACAAAGAGAAATTAATAATTAGTTATGAGCATCTGATTAATTATTGTGACGCTGATTGGCGCGAATTAATGTCTGTTGATTGGGATGAGTCATGGGGCTTGCGGCGGACCGATATTGAACGTATCACCATGTAGGTTTATTGATATAATTACCTTTTTTCTTGTTTTTTTATATAGACTCGTCATTTGTCTATTCTATTTGGTCATAGTGACTGCATCCTGCTAAAATGAGGAAGTCGGTGATACAACGGTAAAGGCCTATTCAAACCTGGGCCCTGATTCTGTATCGCAATCTATAGATTTCACACCTTAAACCTTACCGCGCACAAACGTCAAACGCATACGTTTTTGGGAAGATATCGTTACTTTTTAAGGAATTGACGAGGTTTTGAAACAAGGAATCGTTACAGAATAAGGGCCCTGAGCGGTATTGGCTGCCGCTGTGGGTAAAGGTATATACCGCGCGGTTGCCGCGCGGGTTTCGCTCAGGTATTTAGTATCAAGTTCCGCGGCTAGATTGACCTGAGCGGTATTCTCTGCCGCTCTACCCACAGCGGCAGCAAATACCGCTCAGGTTAGAACAGGCCTTAAAGCGTTCTTAACCAATTTATTGACGTGACTAATGTTTCGTCGTTACGCTGAATGGGCAGTTTGTACAGATAGAAAATTTAATAGTTTCAAGATTGATTTAAAATTGAGAATTTACGATTTTTATAAATCTCCATAACCACGGCGTCAAAATAACCAAATTTCATATAACTACTTTTAAAGTTTCGAATTTCACAATAAACTTAACATGAACGTTGTTAGTTTTTACTGTAATTAAGACTAAATGGTAAAACTAAAGTTTCACTATGTTTTCGGCTTGTTATTTCGACTCCATTCCATTATGGCTGTATTGCATAGCTACCTAGTTTCCGGACAAAGGGTACTAAAACGTAGTGCAAACTTTATTACGTTTAAACAATCATGTGGCTAAAATAGACCGAGGGGTAAGTTCTCAGTCAGGGTCGATGTGATGAATGGTTTCTCAATCGATTTTAGCTTTAGGAATTCCACTTAATTCTGACGTAAATGGATACGGAATATGAAGTAACTTTGCTGGTACTGGAGATTAAGATACTGTTTCCATTGAAGTTAGAAATGAAAAACGAAAAGCACGAGGAAAAATGTTAATTAAATTTGTAAAAAAAATGGTTACATTTTGCGTTCATAGATGTTTTATTTACAGGGCATAGAAGCCATAATAGCGAGATCCTCGCAATAATTATTTATGAACATCATGTTACTAGCGCAAATATACATTATAATATTTTTGATAGGTAGCCGAGTGGATAAATGCGAGAAATCGTAGTTAAACCCCAATAGCTCCGTTAGAACACTGACGTGAACCCACCCCAACACAGTCATTTAGATTAATTGGATGGGTTAACAGGACTATTAATAATGTGTTAAATGCACATTAATAATAATCTTTTTCAAAACAAAAAAAAAAATTTGTTGTGACCGCTTTAAATCAGATCGCTACCGTATTCTTCAGCCGACTCATTTCAATTTTATTAACAACTAACAAAAGCATGTTATTGAAAAGTATGGCCATCTTCCGGCTCCGTCATCAGATCAGCGACCCTGCCAGGATCCATGTAAAGGTGGTGTTTGGAGAGAGGAATGATACGAACGGATGCTAATATAATACTTTTTAATATTGAATAAAAGATTGCTTATATAGTACAATGTTTACAAACTACATCAGCTTAATGACATGATAATTTTGCATTCTCATTTGACTTACATATTATGTATTCATTTCTGCTAAATCAGAAATCAGGAAGTGCGTCTAATTTTACATGTGAGATTTGTACAGACAGACACCGGGACAGGTGAAACATAATGAAAGCCTGTAAGAATAAACACAATTACATTCACCACTCGTAACTCAGTCACCAACAAATGAAGATATGTTAAGCGTGAAGTAAATGCACATGTAGGTACCGCGTGAAAGTAGCCACAAGAGACCGCTGCATCGAGTTACCGTCCGATAGCCAGCCGATACTCGAGTACGCTAGAATTGGCATCGATCCCGCTCAATTGATACCTTTGGGAGCACATGCATTCGTTACATGGACGAAATTAGACGAGCAATGTATTCGTCAATATCCACTACGTACTGAATGACGAGAACGCAGAAGTTATCGTTGAATGAAGTTTCTCGCCCGAAGTTGGGTCGCTTTACTTTGGTCTTGGTAATCACTCGGTCTGTTGCAACATTTGTCCACGTTCAATGTAAGTTTGTACAATGGCAGCTGGTGAAACGGAAATTCTGTAGAGCTTTGATCAAAACTAGGTGCAAAAGAAGATTGAATATCGTCGATGTTACTAAAGGAACAAACTCAAGATTCGTTCGTAAATACTCTACATTTCTGCACTTACTGATACGAGTAGACAGCACTGATAGATGACACTGTAAGAATATGGTACAAGTGATTGTTTTTATTACAAAAATCGTCACAGTGAAGTAGGCGATGAGTTTTACGGTCAGCGACGCGTGAGTGATACCTCTGGAATTGCAAACATCCAGAATACAGTAACGGCTACAGAACAGAAGACCCCTTTCTTTTGTTCTATGGTAACCGCTTACTATCAGACGGGCCATTTATAAACGCATATCAGCCAGATTGGACTACTGTGGCGGCGGTGGACAGAAAAAAGTGGAAAGAAGGAGGGGAGGACTTTTGCCCTGCAGTGGGAAAAAATAGGCTGACAACAACAACAACAAGTTAAATATGTTTTTTATACTTTCTACTAATCTGACGAATCAACGGAGTTTTCTCAACTCTCAGCTGAGTTATAAAAAAAACTCTGTTCGTGCAAGTACCACCACTTGAAGGGTTTTTCACCACTTGTTTCTAAACTTTCAGCTGAGAGTTATAAAAAAAAACTCCGTTTATTCTTCAGATTAGTAGAAACTATAAAAAAAATATTTTACTTGTTGTTGTTGCTGTCAGCCTATTTTGTCCAGCTGCAGGGCAAAAGTCCTCCCCTCCTTCTTTCCACTTTTTTCTGTCCGCCGCCGCCACAGTAGTCTAATCTGGCTGATATGCGTCCAGCTCATCACGCTTTTTTGTATTGGAAGGTACTTAAACAGTACTGGCTTAGCTATCTTTTTCTTTTGATAAAAAATACTTTCGTAATAGTCGCCTATAACCGTGTCGAGCGGTGAAAGAGAACTACCACCCCCTCTCTTCTCTTTGGTGTCGTAAAAGACGACTAACGGACTAAAGACTGCACATACATCCAACAGGATACAGTGGAGATAGGCTCACCACCTGTCATGCTGAGCACAGCGACTGCACCGCTATTTGGTGAAAAGTGGACTATGGCAGAGAACTGTTTTTACGGTCTTCAGTCGTGATTATATTATGTAGGTATGTATGTATGTAGTCGCTCATTACTTTTCAATACCACAGGTTGTAGTAAGATAATTTAATAACGTAAGATCTAAAAATAATGTAGTAACGAGGCAAGTTTTCCTATCTCCATCGATGCGACTCGTAATAAAATTTATTGTCGAAGCGTACACTCCTATCTCCAGACACTCGTGTTTGTTTTGCGAATCGAGTGGCGCTCACACATAAAGTCAAGGGCTCCGTAAACAGCCAGCCGACGTACTCTGCGTGATGAGCTACAAGAACATTGAACCCTACAAGTGGTGGTACTTGGACGAATATTCTTAATAACGTTCTAGAGGTTGCTTTTGTACTTCGTTGAGAAGTTATCTTTTGTTAGGCTGACACAGTTGACATTGAACTTTTGTTTTGCTTTTGATCTGTGGGTACTTATTACGACTAGCGTTTTAGAGTGGCAATCGTGTAGGTTGGCAACTTTCGCAATACAATTATCAGGATTGGTTAGGATATTAAAATATCTAGAGTTCTCTCCAAGTTTCGTGCCTGTTGAAATATTTTTGGCTGTTATCATATGATGTCGGGGTCCGAACTGGGATTTTTTTTTTGTGGTCACATTAACCTGACGGGGGTGGAGGAGCGGGGAGGGGAGGGGGGTTGGCAATTAGTGGCGAAGAAACGAGATACCGTATCTTATTTAGACAGGCACAAACATGTCCAAACATGCGCCACACATAACATAAAATCTCATTATTAATGGTCAGTTTAACTTGGCCATAGGGCCCTCCCCTCTACCGGGACGGATTTGAATGGTCTTTTGCCGGAATCATATGGCAGGTGTGGGCTTTTATTTCCCGCGGGTCTCATCGGTGGAGGATCTGGTCTCAGCTCTTGGGCCACTTTTGCCCATTGTCCTTTATCTGCGAATTATTTGTCTTTCGTTGAGTACAACAATTAAATGTAAAGTATCAGTAGTATAGTCATAATATTGAAAAAACATTACAAAAAGGAGTAACTTTGTTTTTTTTTCTTTTTTATTTTCTATCGAGTGAAGTTCATTGGATCTTGTAACTTGTAACTAAATGAGACTTTGAATAGATTGGATCCTTAACTAATACATACTTTTTTTTCCATAATTTAAACCATTATTTTCTATGTCTCATCAGATGGTTTAAAAAAACCGCGCGTAAACCCTGCGCTCCTGACGGACGTCAAATCGATATCGAGTCGGCTGTGCTTATCGGAATATAAACGCTCGGGTCACGCGATGGGTTTCGGTTTCGCGTGGGGGTCGTTGGAGGGTGAACCTTCTGTACGGTAGTAATATTAGTTATTGTGTGCTTGTCATCATCATCACCAGCCTGAAGACGTCCACTGCTGAACATAGGCCTCCCCCTTTGACCTCCATCCTGACCGACAACTCGCCACTCGCATCCACCGGTTGCCTGCGACTCTCACGATGTCGTCGGTCCACCTAGTGGGAGGCCTACCAACACTGCGTCTTCCAGTGCGTGGTCTCCACACGAGAACCTTTCTTCCCCAACGGTTGTCGGTTCGTCGAGCGATGTGGCCTGCCCATTGCCACTTCAGCTTGCAAATCTTACGAGCTATGTCGGCAACTCCGGTTCTTTGGCGAATATCCTCGTTTCGGATTCTATCGCGCAAAGAAACTCCGAGCATAGCTCTCTCCATTGCTCGCTGTGTGACTCTGAGCTTTTCTAAAAGGCCAACAGTTAAGGACCACGTTTCGGTGCCATATGTCATCACCGGCAACACACATTGGTTAAAGACCTTTGTCTTTAGGCACTGCGGAATCTTCGATGCAAAGATATCTCGTAATTTCCCGAACGCTGCCCATCCGAGTTGGATTCTCCGGGCGACCTCTTTGTCGAGGTTGGACCTACCTAACTGGACAATCTGTCCTAAGTAGGTGTAGTGGTCGACAACTTCGATAGTATCGCTCCCAACAATTACCGGTACGGGTTCAACATGGACATTCGACATGATCTTCGTCTTGTCCATGTTCATTTTAAGACCCATCTGTTGGAATACGATATTGAGGTCGCTGAGCATGGTGTTGAGGTTCTCCAGCGACTCCGCCATTATGACTATATCATCGGCAAAACGAAGGTGAGTGATGTATTCGCCATTAATGTTGATGCCGAATCCGTTCCAATTCAAGAGCTTGAAAACGTCCTCCAACGCATTTGTGAACAGTTTCGGAGATATGACGTCTCCCTGTCTCACACCTTTCTGCAATTGGATTGGTTTCGTACTCTCGTCTTGTAATCGGATCGACATAGTAGCGTTTCTATACAAACATTTCAACACTTCGATATACCTATAGTCGATATGGCAACGCTGGAGGGACTGCAACACAGCCCAGGTTTCGATAGAATCGAAGGCTTTCTCATAGTCCACAAACGCTAAACATAAGGGCCGATTATACTCCTCAGTCTTCTGTATAATCTGGCGGAGCGTATGTATGTGGTCTATGGTACTAAAGCCTTTTCGGAAACCGGCTTGTTCGGGAGGCTGGAAGTCGTCAAACCTGCGTTCGAGACGGTTCGTAATGACTCTCGAAAACAGCTTGTACACATGGCTCAGGAGTGAGATGGGTCTATAATTCTTCAATAAGGTGTTATCGCCTTTCTTGAAGAAGAGCACCACCGCACTCCTGTGCCATGCTTCTGGCGTAGTACCTTCGAGCATGACGGAATTAAACAACCTCTGGAGGACTACGAGTATCGGTTTTCCACCCGCTCGCAGAAGTTCAGTGGTAATTCCGTCATCACCCGGCGCCTTGTTGTTTTTAAGCTGTTTAAGAGCCATACTAATCTCATACAGGCTGATGTCAGGGATATCTTCGGTATAGTGTCGGGTTAACTTAGCTCTGGTGTCCTGAGCTGTACCAACAGCGGGCTCTTGTGTTGAGGTGTACAACTGTCCATAAAACCTCTCGAGCTCTCTCAGAATCTCCGGCTTCGACGAAATGACACTGCCGTCCTCGATCTTCAGCTTAGTCATTTGGCTCTGACCAATAGACGGATTCTTTGCGAACACTTTGGCGCCTTGGTTCCGCGCAATTGCGTCCCTAATGCATTTAGCACTATAGGAGCGCAGGTCGTGTCGCACAGATTTCGAGATTCGTCTATTGAGTTTGCCATATTCCGACATATCAGCTGAAGATTGCAGTATCATTTCTTTCCGGTCTTCCATTAACTTAATGGTTCCGTCTGAGAGCTTTTGAGGCTTTTTCCGGCGTGGGGTCTTAAAGAACTTAGACCCCACAGCTTGGACAGTTTCCACAAGCCCGCTGCTGATCTCGTCCACAGTTTCGCACTCGGCTAGGCACTGGAAGCGATTTTGGAGTTCGAGTTGAAAGTGTTCCGGGCTCTGGATCTGGGCAGGGCCAGGACGGAGTGTGGACTTCACCAGACGTGACCTCTCGAGCTTGATGTTGATATTCAGTGTGCCTCTAACAATCCGGTGATCGCTACCGGTTTTCACCCTACTGATCACGGAGACATCACTGAATATACGCTTCTTGGTCGTCATGATGAAGTCGATCTCATTTCTGGTTGAACCATCGGGGCTTATCCACGTCCACTTCCTGGTTGGTCGCTTCCGGAAGAAAGAGTTCATCAAAAAGAGTTCCTCCTTCTCCATAAAGTCGACCAACCGTTGGCCCCTTTGGTTCCGCTGTCCATATCCATATTGCCCCACTCTCAACTCATCGCCGTTCCTTGTGCCTACCTTTGCATTGAAGTCCCCCATAACAACGGTGAAGTACGTTTCGGAGGAATGTATGGCTTCAGATATCTCCTCATACAGAGCCTCTACTTCTTCGTCAGGGTGTGTCGAGGTTGGTGCATATACCTGTATGACCTTCAGCGAATACCGATCGGTGATTCTGAGTATAAGGTACGCAACTCTACCTGACACACTATCGACTTTGATAACGTTGTTAACAAGGGACTTGCGGACGAGAAACCCAACACCACCCTGGGATTTTCGTTCTCCTTCCCGGAAGAAGAGCATGTTGCCAGAATCAAGGACTACCATATCCTGCCCCTCTCGTCGGATTTCTGATAGTCCCATGATGTCCCACCGCAATCTGCTCAATTCTTCCTCCAGCTCTACAATCTTTGCATCGGTCCTCAACGTGCGGATGTTGTGTGTTGCCAGGGCCAAGGTTCGTTGGTGGGTGTGTGGGTAGCCGAGCAACTGCCGGTGATTCTTCGCACCCCCTGCTCCTCCGTTACCTGACCAGCTACCCGTTGGGCCAGGGATAAAGGAGCTGCCGGGGACTGGGGGCCGTGGGCAAATATTGTCTGTCATGGGGGGGGGGGGGGGGGTTGCCATAATCCCCACGCTTGGCAGGCGGCTTGGGGATCGCAGCGGGTCACCGTTTAGCTAGAGGACGCTGCGGCCCGTCCTCCGGTGGCTGGTCGTAGTTTTAGGACATACCCGGGTCCTGTGTGCTTGTACCAAGACGAAAAACGAAACAATTTTAAAACACACAAATGTATGCTTATTAATTTTTGACGTTTTTTTTATGCTTAAGTTTTTATAAAAAAAGATATTTGAATGATTAAAAATGTGAATTAAAAATGTCAACCTTATTGGTTAGGTACTAATGTTTTCCAAAACTCATTTCAGCCGTTACTTTATTTTACTTTAAAAACTTCAATTTCTATTACTTACCACATTATCAATACGATAATTGGAAATCATATTTAATTTTATTCCATTAAGTAATAACTTAAGTTAACAATTCATTATGATTTATCATTTTTCACCTTTCATCCCAAAAAAACGAGAAATTACCTATAAATTTTAGCCGTTTGTGTCGCTAGGGGAGAGACACTTGCCCGCTATTTTTTCTCGTACCAGGATACGTATGTTTACACAATTCTATGACCACGGCTTATTTTTCGGTTCGACGCGATTCTGTTTCGGCGTGCAGTGGTACTGGGGGTAGCGATGCGCATTTGTCTGGCACAGACTATAAGCTCGTTAGATTAGTTGTTAAGTCTTAACTATAAGTTAGTTAACTGTTTTTTTTATTATTATTTGTATTGACGTCAATAAGTGCCTGTAAAGGTTTACATTAAATAAATAATTTGATTTTGACTTTGATTTTGACTTATAATAGTTTTGTTAACTACCAATATTGCACATTAAGCAAACTTACCGATGGTTGGTCCCGAACACACGATGTGCTATCCATGTCGGTTGTATTATGGTGATTGTTTTATCAACAGCCACTGGGCGTTTTCATTTAGATAATTGGATATAAGTAAACATTTATAATAATTTAAAGGGGTGCCGCGCGATCGCAAAAACTGATATAAGTCTCTTAATGAACTTCAAAGCAAAATCAATCATATTGATATTTATAATTAGAACAATTTTGCTTTAAAAATTCAGACCTAGTAATTAATTTAAAGCAATATTTTATTGTTTTATTCTGCGAAATGTGCAAAACCATCACGCGCTTGTGATAAAAATTTAAATTTACTTCTTTAAAGAATTGGGTGCCCTGCGGAATATCAATACAAATATTTTCACGTAAGAATTATCGTTTCATGCGTAAAATTATGAAAGTTGTCGAAATCATATGTTTTTTGAGGAGTCATTAGATTTATGTATTGTTTATTATTGTTTAAACAATTTGTTTCAAATTCCAACAAGGCCACGACCATGTGCAATGATCAGGCTAATTTACATACGTTCTTATATTGTATTTAATTAATTCAGCGCCTAGTACAAGTGACTTAAAAATACGTAAAATTTCACAATTTCGTGCAGGACACCCTTAAGTAAGTAGAATTGCGAAAATTAGTTTAAAGTTATATAGGTTTTGACTTATCCTACTAATATTATAAACGCGAAAGTTTCAAAGTATGGATAGATGTTTGTCACTCTTTCACGTAAAAACTACAGAATAGATTTGGATAAAATTTGGCATACAGATAGTTTATAACCTGGATTAACACATAGATTACTTTTATCTCGATATTCCTACGGGAACGGGAACCACGCGGGTGAAACCGCGAGCGGCCGCTAGTTTGATATAATCGAAACTAGCTTGGAGTTGTGGTGGTAGGTCATTATTAAGGGGATGCTATCAACACATTTCTTCCATTGGGTGTCGTAAAATGCGACTAACATAATTATTAAACACTGCACATACAATCCAACAGCATAGAGCGGCGATGGGAGCACATGGCCAGGTGTTATTTGGTGAAACGTGGACTATGGCAGAGGACTGCTTTTGAAGTCCTCATTGCCTAGTCTCTGACTAACCCTTTGTGGAGAGTAGTCAAGACTGTATTTAACCCTTGGGGTGCCTGGTGGGTAAAACTCACACGGCGTGCTGGTGGGTCTGATGGACCCGTTTATAAAAAAAAATATAAAGAAATACTTACTATAGAAATAATTCAATTTATATTTTCTGTTATTTTAGTGATATATTTACAAATAAAACCAAATATGTATTCAAAAGCTTCATTAACCAATTCAGAATAAAGATTCATTTTGAATTAAAAATGCATCTAATTTTGGTAAAAAAAAATAGCCCCGTGCCTGCCCCCTTACTCTTGAAACCGATCGCTATAGGATCGGATTGATATTGTGAATTTCAGAGCCGTATATATATATATCCATATCAGAACTAATATGGATTCATATTGCGTGGATATTGACTGAAAGAAATACAAAACTCAATGCCAATTAGTTCACCCAATATGAATCCAAATTAGCGCTGGTGTCGTAACTTAAAAATACGAAAATTCACAATACTAATCCGATCCAATAGCGATCGGTTTCGAGAGTAAGGGGGGCTGGTCGGATTTCTCTGACCCAAACGCACATAACAAACGTGCTACTCCAACGCAAGTACACTGAAGGCTGCACGAGCGGCCATCAGTGTACTTCCAACGCAAGTACACTGAAGGCTGCACGGGCGGTGGCAAAATTAGCTCTAGTCTACATTGCGAAGCTACTTTTGAGCACCGCAAGCTTGGTTTCATATTTAAAAAAGTGACGGGTCTGTCCGACCCAACAGGCACCCCAAGGGGTATACTTGTATAACTACTTGGTAAATACGGACCATATTATATATACATATTCATCATCATCATCATAATCGGCCTCTCCTAACCCAATGCTGGGCGTAGCCCTCTCGCTGCATGTCCACATTACTACTCACACAAATATTGCGACCGTCTTCCTTTTTCTCAGCAAACTGTTCGGCCGTGAACGAAGCTGCCGCAAATCGTAACCGTCGAGAGTCCGCTTGGCCGAGCAAAAAGCGATTGTAGTGTTTAATTAAATACCTTCGATCCCTTAACCACAGATTAGGTGCTAGCAGATGGCGAAAAAGAATATTGTTAGAAGTTATGATATACGGAGAGTTGTAATTCTATTTTATTTTTAACAAAGTATTACCAAATACCTCTCACATAATTATGTACGAACATGGGACAGCTTAATTGATTTCGCAAAAACTACCCCCCTCTCTAACATCTAACCGGTGTAAAAAAATTCCAATACTATAGCCATCCGACCAAATACCTTCCATTTTGTTCTTTCTGGTGGGTATTTATTTTCCTAAATAGTTATTATTTATTGGTTAATTAATTAATTAACACGGTTATATTGCTAATAACATTTTTAATCCGTTTTGTGTGAATTCAGCTTGTTTTATACTCGTAGGTTTTGCAGAAGGGTTATCATATTTACATAATTGTTATTCTGTAGTTTTGTATACTGTACACTTTGCAAATCGGCAATTAGCGAGTAAATAGATGTTAAGGATAAAAACGGAGATGAGTATATTGCAAGCAGTGGGGAAAATTTTGTTAAATTACGAGATTCCGATTAGGGGCCGTCCATTGAACACGTCATGTTTTTTTAGCATTTTACGTGGTGAGGTTTAAGACACCCCCCCCACCCAAAATATAATATTTTTAGTACCTACAAAGAATCTTCAATTTTTTAAATTATCTTTAAATACAGGTATGAAGTATAATCTAATTTTATTCTAGAAAATTAAGGCTCATGATAAAAATGTCTAGACTGACCCGAGTCAAGGTCATACTACACGCCGCTTTCGGTTTAAAAATCGCGCGTTTCACGAAAAAATATATACCTACACGTGATGTCTAACTATATCCCCTCTCCCCCCTTGTGATATTTCGTGATTTTTGTCGAAGCCCCTCCCCCCCTTTCCAGCCTCACGTGATTAATGGACGGCCTCTTAAAGCAACATTTTTCAAATTTAATAGGATAGTAGGTTAAAGCTATGTTCATTTGGGTACAAGCTACATGCAGAGTAGCTATTATAAATGTACTAAGGGTGGATTCGACCAAACTGGAATAAGGTCTTATACCTAGATTAACCTCTCAGTCTTTGAATTTAAATGTCAAAAATAATGGCAGCAGGTGCGCCATAATTTTTTTAAAATTGCGGATGACGTCACTATTCCCGCCTTTTGCAAAAAAAAATACTCTAAAATCAAACCATATTTTGTCGTTCTGTAAACAACAATATACTAACTGATATATTTCCTATCCATCAGGTATCAAAATAAAGTGATGATTGCAACAGTTTATTTGTCTTATTATAGTATTTCTCTAAAAATCACTCGGAAATCGGTAACATGCTACGGACTTTAAACGCTTTATCTAGAAGTAATAACGATGTATTTCTTACAACTTATTATCTAAATACGATCATTATAGTCTCAATAATCATTTTCTAATAAGAAACAGTACTTACATTAGATAAATCCAATAAAAATAGCACACAAAACTCAGCGACTAATTCACTCCGACTCAGAAATTGGCGCAACTGTCAACGTCGAAAATGACAGAATCGAGCACAGCCTATGCGATATTTTGCGATCACGATGCATAAAATATACCACAGAACCGAAATAACCGACCTTGTTCACACTAAAGTAGTCTTTAAGTCTATGAAAACATGGTACAAAGTCAAGTGGGAGAGAGCGGTCTCATGCGACCGCTTGGGGTTTGACGGAATGGCGCGAACTATCAGTGCGGTCTCATGCGACCGCTTGGGGTTTTAGAGGTATGACGAATTTGTATAGACTAATCTCGGAGTAAGTCTTATTCCAGTTTGGTCGAATCCACCCTAAGTAAGAAATAATCATAATATTTAAAAAAAATTACGTTAATAACGATCAAATATAATAATATATAGGTACTTTGAGATATTGAAACGTTGAAAAAATGTCTACCTTAGGTGGTAATCGAACCCACGTCCTCTGCATAAGATCGCAAGAAATAGTAAAATATCACACGGATAATGTCAAATCAAAGCACAATAAATATTGCCACAATAAAAATTGTTAATTACGGAAAATTACCGGAAATTTTCTATAGCAATGAATTTATATAGAAATAAATGGTTTATGAAGTAGGTCACACTTGTTAAGTTAATGTTGATGTACGTGTATATAATATTATGTGTTAATACCTTAAATTCACTTCATTCACTACAATCGATGCACAAGCAATCCTTTATCAGTATATTAATTGAGGAGTAACAGAACAAAACGTGATAATTCCTTATTGTCTAACTTTTCGCAAAAGGTAAAAAACCGGCAACTACTTTGCCTTAGTACAAATTTAAAAAATATGGGTTCTAATGAATAAATAAGTGTAAAAACCTATTAGGTATGTTTGTTATTTTTTCTTTTATTTCATATTGTGTACTTATTCATAAGTTAAAAATGGAAATACCATGTACTGATACGATCTAATGAAAATATCATGTTTTGAAACAGTCAGACTAGGAAATAACATGTTGTGTTCCGGATTTGTTATTTAATCAATCATTTAATATGTCATGGGACAAATACACAAATAATAAATAAAAATTAAATTCTTCTGTCTTCTGTATCCATCTCAGTACAAATACACGCTTCTTCATTATCAATTTGTTCATTTTCTTCTACCGTGTTTCTATAAAAGTTTAATATTTTCGTTTCCCCCTCTGTCGGTTAAAGCTTCATTTCGCATCACTTTTATCACACACTCAGGCAGGTATCGAATTGTTTGCAATTCCACAAATTTGTTAACGCTTAATTTGAGCATTGTTCCACTAAGGAGGATGGGAATGCTAAAAGAGTCATTATTTGAAATCCTCTGAAACCCCGTCAAAGGAAACTGGAGCGGCTGTCTTACGGTACAGTGCAACTCGGCTTTCAAATAGAGCTTCCAGATCGAGTATTGCACAGATTTTTATGGAAACAGGATAAGGAAATTATTTAAAGACACTATTTTCTTTCTGGACGAGTATTGAAACGTTTAAAATTGTGTGTGCAAACATTATAATTGATATAACGGTCTACTTACTACATTTACTTCACTGTCAAGTTGCGAATTTTTAAAATTCTAAAATTGGTTACACTGTTGACAGTTTCTAACTTTTACTCACGGCTATTATCACCTAAGATTATCACCTAAGGGTTAGTCAGAGACTAGACAATGATGACCGCAAAATCAGTCCTCTGCCATAAGTCCTCATTTTTAACAACTGTACATGTGCTTAGCATGACAGGTAGTGAGCCTGTTGGATGGATGTGCAATGTTTAGTTCGTTAGTGGCTTATACGACCCAAGGGAAGAGATGGGTTATTAGTATTATTTTAATGAGAGGCCACCAGCAGAAAAGAAAAAGTTCTTCCATGGTACACAACTCGAAGCGAAATATAATTCTTTAAGTAACACGTAGGAACTGGCCTTTTCACAAGTAAATTGCTACATGGAGGGACATGTAGCAATTTCTGACTGTATCTCTACACGATAGTCCAATGACAGTTGTGGTTAATTGGAGTTCGTTGCTTTGTGTATTCTGATGGGATTTGATTCGAGATTTACAACATTGACTAAAGATTTTGTCTTTTAAAAAAAACATCATCAACAAACATAAATTGTAATTCAAAAAAGTGTAAATATAATATCCACAAGAGGGAATTGATTTGGAGTAAAAATTTCAAAATATTATCAATATACAAAACCCTAGCTCTAATTAGGTTCATGAAGTTAAACATATCTCACCTAGATATATTCTGGATGTCGATCAACTTCAAAAGTTCAGTACCATGTTCCAAACCAACAAGCATTTCATGAACAGAGGAATTAAACGTAATTAAACAATTTAAACAACTTTGTAATGGTATCAAGTCCGTTTCTGATGAAATATCTCTTAATTGGATGCTAAATATTAATTATACGATAATTAATTTGATGACTCTCGTTTCTTGTCGAGAAGGTTTTAAGTTGAATTAATCACAAATGAGGATCTCCAGAGTTTGATAATATTCTCAATTTCTTTAGAAATGATTGATTTAAGTACAACATTATGTTATGTATTACCGCGATTCGGTACTTGTTCGATCTTTTTGTTATTATTATAGCATAGCAACTAGGCATATTTCCTAAACTAACTAATGACTAAAGCTACTGCCTAACTGCTTATATCATTCGTAGATGAAAATATAACATTTTAGCCAATGACCTTTTATAAATAGACTAGTTATACGTGAATGAATTGCATTTTAAAATGGCGAAATTGTTTCTATGACGTAATACACGTCGAAAGGGAAAATCATATCATTAGCCTATTGTTATAAAGAGATAGACAATATTTTGACTTTTGGTAGTTGACCAATGAGCTCATAGAATTTATGCGCTATCTCGGCCGCCATTGTTTTTCTCTTTCACTCTTACAGAAAACATAGTATACGCTCCTCACTCATGCGTATCGGATTGGCAACATGGCAAATGTCATCACTAAATGAAAATATGTATTTTAAATTTATATTTACAATACTTACTATTGAAATAAGACATTTTTATTGTCTCGCGGTTGCAGTATATTTTTTTTTACAATTTCTGGATATATAGGAAGGCATTGTAACCAATTAACAAATCAAAAACTTATAAAGGTAACGATCGTGTAAATCGTGTTGACGTGACACTGACTTACGAGTGACTGAGTGAAACTGGGGCATTTACCTGAGTTTGTTCTAGTCATTACGGAGGGCAGACAACGTATCTACACATATAATATCATTGATTTTAGCTAGTTAGTTTTCCGTTACTCTAGATTTCTGGACTTATCTTCATGAAAGAAAATTTTCTTGAAAAGTCTTTCACATTTTACGGCGGATTCAAGTTCGGTTCGGAAAATATCCTGACGCTTAGTACTATTTATGGGGTCAGTCCAAAGCCTGCGGTGTTGATCGTTTGAAAAGAAATTTGAAATATGATTTTGTTATTAAATATCGTGTAATGTAAAATGTAGTCACAGTTTCGTTTGATCTTGCATAGTCCGGAACTGTAGTATTTTAGACAGGAGAAAAAACAGTATCTCTTAGTGACTGTTGTCATGTCATATTAAAAAAAAACAGTCAACATCTGTCTAAAGACTACAGTTCCGGACTATGCAAGACTCGGACCAAATATTTTGGTCCGAGATGCAAGATCACAAAACACTTCTATTTTTAACATGACATGACTGTTGTCATGTCATGCTAGAAAAAACAGTCAACATCTGTCTAAAAGACTGCAGTTCCGGATTATGCAAGATCAAAAGATTTCACTATAAATTTTTATAAACTGTTATTTATAAATATTAATATTGAAATTTTTGACATTTCTTAATTGATTCACCATTCATTATCCTTAATATAAAAAAATATGTCATTATTTTACATTATACCGATTGTAAGGAAATGCATGACCTCTTGTACTAAAAAGTCGCTTCGCTGCTAATAAATATAACGCTGACGGTAGGAACTTTCCGCGTTCGTAATAAAGTTTGCATTGCAATTTAACCATGATTGATGTTGCTGTAATATGCCAAGAAAAATAAAGTTAATAAACTTAATATATCACACATTTAAAATCATGACTTTTATCTCCGAAGGGTTAGTCAGAGACTAGGCCATAAGGACCGCAAAAGCATTCCTTTACCATAGTCCACTTTTCATCAAATAGCGACTGCACAGCGACATGTGCTCAGCGTGACAGGTGGTGAGCCCATCGCCGCTCTATGCTGTTGGATATAAGTGCAGTCTTCAGTCCGTTTGTCTTCTTTTACGACACAAAAGGGAACACGGCTACACGACACGGATAACTTAATATATAAGACAACACAACCTAAAACCGAACCTGTGACGAAAATTATTATTATTACACTATAATATCAATTACGAGAGCTCCTTCTAAGTTGTATTTGAAGTCACCGGAAATTAAGTATGAGAGGTAAACAAACTGTCAAAATAATCAAATTGTAAATAACAGAAAAAATACAACAGTTATCGTAGCGCTATTTATTATCATTATTAATTTGAAATCACCGGTGATAGGTATTTTGAAAATGCATAATATCGGTATAATTATACAATAATTTCTTTGTAATCGATATTTATGGCTAGGACTACCCTGTCAGGAGCCGGAAAAACGGACACAACAGAAATTTTATTGTTTGTAGCCGATTTTAGGTTTTCTCAAAGATAAAAGTTATCTCTAATTCTCAAGGTGTCAACCTTAACATTAATAAAACAACGATGCCTAATAGCATATTAAACTAACATCATAACGTTGCAGAGTTAGCTTG
The DNA here is from genome assembly GCA_963921215.1 of Scoparia ambigualis. NCBI lineage: Eukaryota > Metazoa > Arthropoda > Insecta > Lepidoptera > Crambidae > Scoparia > Scoparia ambigualis. Next base: position 7,758,953 of record OY992503.1, read on the forward strand.
GAGAGGAGTTACTGCAGTTGCAATATTAGTGCAGTAAATTCTGGCAGTTAGAACTAAATTGGAATTATGAGTTGTAAGTTGTTTATTGCATTCATGTGTAAGTTGGTAAGTAAGACTGGGTATTTCGACTTTACGGCCATGTTTTTAGAATTCATACTATTATTATTATGATTCACCGTAGAGCATAAAGTTCTACTTTCGTTATTGGAATAGTTTGTTACAAAATTTTACTTCACTTCTGCTAGCACGCCAGACTTACCAACATATCGCCTTGTGGCTAGTGATTTGGCAAAATACCAGCAGAATTTTCTAATTCGTTGTAAGTTTTAAAGTAGTAGGAATAATAACATAAGCACTCGTTAACACCCGAATAATGGTGGTTCAAAAAGTCGTTTACTGCATTGAGTTTGTTACGATAAGGACTATTTTCGCCAAAAACATAAATGTATAATCATTATACCTAATTATAAACCTTGGATTTAGATGATTTTCTTGGGAGACCATTATTACCTAAATATTTTCAAAGAGAATAATAAAGTTTGAAACCTTTAATTATAAAGGTATAAGACATAAGAAAAGACAAATCTGACGAAATATAAAACTTTAAAGAGACAAAAGACATCAAAATATAAAAACTCTAACTATGAATCGTTTCCATCAGTAGTGATTCACTGGCCCCCCAGATAAGAAAAAACGTCATCTTAAAAACAAACAGAAATTGAAATATTATTTACAATCCTATCACAAAATAATGACAAGTTACGACCGGCGACCGACGAAACAAGAGTACTCGGCACATCTATAAAAAAACATTCCAATACCCCCTAAAAAATTTAATATTTTTAACCCTTAGCCAATTTTCGGTAAACTTTTTAGTTCCGGTTACCTACAAAAAATTGTATACATATTTTTGACTTATAGGTTCTTCTAATCTCAATATAATACTTTTTATGTTATTTACGTTAAATAAGTAATACTTCACCGAATGTAAATAAGGATCAGGTCATAAAAGTTACAAAAGATTGGATCATAGTTCGGCAAAACGTAATGGTGCTTTAACAAATTATTCGTCTAATACGACTACCTTTCTAGCGTCAAATTACCATTCTATTAGCGAGTTTCGTTTTAAAATGTTCTCATATCCCTTTAATTATGTTGCACTAGTTATAATTGTAAGTATCGTTTCTAATTAAAACTTTATCCCTGCATTTGTTATTCTGTAATTAGGAACCGCTCTACCTTTTAGATTATTTTTAAAACCTGTCCTTCTTATTGTAAGATTATAGGTACGTTTAGAGTTTTAGGGAAGTAAATTAACGGTGCAGTTTTAATTGCAAATTGATTAAAATTGCAGGCAATAACAGGACGTAAATGTGTTTGAAACAGAATAATAAACCAGACATAGGTATTGTATATACTTACAGATTTACAGTAAATACTCATTAGTTTTTATTCTAAAGATTAATTTTAATTTACCGAACAACGAAAGATGGCACGACTTAAGATACCATCGATTAGCCGTAAATCTCAAAATTTTATTTCGCCATCAAAACTTTAATGGCCAGATGAAATAAGTTCCAATTCCGTAGCAGTTAAGAGCCACTTTTGTTACACAGAGGAAGCTCTTTGTATAGCTTGGCATTATTCTTTTATGAGCCGGCTATTGTTATCACGTTGGAGACTAATTTCAACATTATTTTACTTAGGACCGAAATTTATTATTATTTATCTTCTGTAGGACAGACGGATTTTAACTAAATGGTACCGATTTCGATTACATATATTTCCTTTTATCCTGGAAGCTTTTATATTTAGATCATTTAATTTGATGTGTACATAATGTGATTTCATGGATTTTTACCATTTCTACTAAATACTAACCAAACCAATATTTGCTATAATTTAACAGATATATAATAATAACCAAACAAATTCTTGAGTATGCACACATGCACATGTTATCATCCTCGTATTAGTGTGAGTATGACAATTAAAGCAAGCACATCTCCAACACAACATAGTTGCGAGTAAATAAATAAACATGAAGTAACAACACGACATAATCGCAAACCCTACACTTCGAAGTGAAAAATTCTATTTGGATATGACAAAATAAGCCTTAATTACGTGTGACCACAGTTATTTTATGGGTCGTCCCTTAAGGGACCAACCGTGACTTTATTTAATGCTATTTTATAAAATATTACCTTACCCCATAACATTATTACCTAAATTAGTTATAAGTCTCCTTTTACATGCACCATCTCTGTACAGCAGCGGTGTCAGGATGCTTAAACGCGAATAACTGAGTTGGGTAAATTAACTATAGAACTAATAAAACCACGTATTTTGCATGCTTTGTCATCAGCTTATAAGCGTCCCACTGCTGGGCGCATTCCTTCCCTCATGGAGAGATTGAGCTATAACCTATCACGCTGCCCCAATTTGGTTTTTAATGACAGCTATTTGTCGTAAGATGTCTGTCATGGCCACTGGTTCCCGACGGTTTTACTTGCCTTCTGAAGCAGACAGCTATATTTTTAATGACCACATTAACGTCAACCATGGTCACCTATTTAGTGACCCAGCATTACTAAATTTGCTTAATCGGCAAGATCGTTAATCAAACGTCTTACAACGTCGAGCTCCTCATTTTGCATGCATGGTACTCTTTCTAAAACGATAAATACTTAATGACCCTATAAACTATCTTAATGAAGGCTCCTTGGTTCATTTAGGAAGTATTTAAGCGGTCCTAATGACAATTCTCTTTGCTCTTTCCTTGTTCTCTGACAATGAAACGGTACAATTTTTGAGTAAATCGTACTCTTGGGAAATGAGAAGATACCGATTGCTGTACGAAATTTCACAGCGAGTTTTTAAATTAATTTGTATAATAATATTACTCGGCTTGTTCGTTCTAGTTGAGGTTGTGCAAGTTAAGCAACCTTTGCAAGGCCGGGTGGGTGACCGATTCAATTTTCCTGTAGCACGCTTGATTTCTATGTACATACATATAATCACATAATAATATAATCACGTTAGTCAGACTACGCAATGAGGACAGAAAAAGCTGTCCTCTTCCATATTCACACAAATAGCGACTGCACATGTGCTCAGCGTGACAGGTGGTGAGCCCATCGCCACTCTATGATGTTGGATGTATGTGCAGTCTTTAGTCCGTTAGTCGCCTTTTACGATACCCAAAAGAAAAGAGAGGGAGTGGTAGTATTCTTTCACCGCTACGCGACTTGGTTTATATATCATTACGAGTACACGAAAATAATTAAATTTAAACTGTGATAAATGTTAAAATAAAATAACAATTTCAAATAAGAGAAGAAAGAGGTTTATTTTCAACCACATTCTTTCATAGCGTGCCATTGGCGATTTATCATAAGGATTGCCAACATGAGCACGGGAAAGTTAAATTAATAGCCTTTGCTGACATTCGAGCTGAAAATTTGCTATTTTTATCATAGTAACGAGGACGGAAACTTAATCATCCCTATTGAAATTTGATGAAAACTGATGTTGCCTTAGCATTATTTATTTACTTTAGTAGTATATTCTTATAAAATCCTCCAGAGCTTTGGAAATACGAGTATTATAAAAACTGCAAACCACTGTAAACTATTGTTGAAAAAATTACTTGCGTTGAATTAAGTCTATGTTGACAGAATTCACTGGATTTGGTAGTAATAACAGAAAACATAAAAATTTAATTAAAAAACGGCCAAGTGCGAAACGGACTCGCGTTCGAAGGGTTCCGTACATACAACATTAGACAATACGGTAAAAAATCACTTTTGTTGTATGGGAGCCCCACTTAAATATTTATTTTATTCTGTTTATGTGTGAAAATTTCAACTGTCTAGCTATCACGATTCATGAGATACAGCGTGGTGACAGACAGACGGACAGACAAACAGTCGATTCTTAGTAATAGGGTCCCGTTTTTACCCTTTGGGTACGGAACCCTAAAAAGTATACAGGTAATCCTCCTTGCGTCGTATTCCCCAATTCTGAAGGTCGTGTCCTCCTGGATATGCTACTTTTTCCCTCACGATGTTACGCCATTTGTTTCTGTCCGAGGCAACGTGGAGTGTACATCGTGAAATTCGTAGTCGAGTGTGGTGCGGATCTGGTCAGACTATCGCATTGGACTGCGCCTCCTCGGTCTTTTGCCGTTTACTTTGCCAGTGACAAGTAGACGTTCGAGGTTGTCACCGTTTTTCCTGTCTATGTGACCGAAGAACTCAATGATCCTTCGAATGCAGATGGTGGATAGCCTCATCTTGATGTTAAGCTCCTTGAGGATCGATACGTTAACCCGACATGCTGTCCAGGGAATCCGCAGCATTTTCATCCAGCACCATATCTTGAAGGCATCGATGCGTGCGCGGTCTGCTTTCTTCAGTGTCCAAGTCTCGGCACCGTGCAAAAAGATGGAGAACGCTATGGTTGTCACTAGCTTGGACTTAGTTTTCAGTGTGATCTTCTTCATTATTCTACATTAGAACCCAGGTATTTGAAGTTGTCAATTATATCAAGATTATGGGCGTCGGTGAGTTGTTCGTGCGGTCAACCACAATGATCTTGGTTTTGGCTTAGTCTACGGCTTATATACGGCAATACACTGATTACTGGCTGAATATACGTTCGAACTAGCAACGATAAAATGTGTGATAAAAGACACTTTTAAGGATCCGCATAATACCGACTGAACCATTTTAGGGACTTTGTTACATGAATTTACTTTAAAATCCTTATAAAGTCATGTATGCGGCAGTGGACCACGGTCTTGTGTCAACCAGGATGTCGAGATAGTGTTTTTGCCACGCAGGATCTTATAAGGATAGAGCGTGGCATATTCCAGGGCGACAGTCTGAGTCCTTTATGGTTTTGCCTAGCTTTGTTGAGAAATTCAAGGTTAGGCTGTCGACTGCGGGGAGAGGGTGAAGCTATGTCGCATTTGTTGTACAGTCACGAGCACTAATATGTATACACTTTGACTCTTTTTCATTGTATTAAGAGTTACAATTGTTTACATATTTTTGCTCGTGACTGTACATGGATGACCTCAAGTTGTTCGCACCAAACCGCCAAGACTTGGAGAAACTGCTGAAAATTACTGAGACTTTCAGCAGTTCCTCAGGATGGAGTTTGGTTTGGATAAGTGTACGGTCATGCATGTACAGCGTGGAAGATTTGTAAATTCAACCAATTTACAACTCTCCGAAACGATAAACTTCAGATCTCTCTCTGAAGTTGAAACTTATAAATATCTTGGTATGTCACAGTCTTTGGGTGTTGAGGATAGGGCATAAAACAGTCATTACGAGAGCGATTCTTTTGCCGCCTAAGAAAAGTACTTAACAGTATTTTATCGGGTGGCAATAAGACGCCTGCTTTTAATGGCTGGGCTATGCCTCTGCTCACATACTCCTTTGGCATACTAAGATGGACTCGGACCAAATTGAATGCCTTGGATAGAAGAGTCCGTCAAATGCTCACGACTTCCAGAATGCTACACCCGCGCTCATCTGTTATGAGGCTGTACATCCCGCGGAGATGTAGGTTGCGGTTTTTTAAATGCCAAGAACATAACATAACCGTGAGGTGTGCAGTCTCACGGATTATTTCCTTAACAGTGAGTGCGAGATGCATTTAGAGGTCGTGGCAGTTGATAGACACTTTACGGTCTTTTTGGCAACAGAAAACTGGCGCAAACCAGTGGTGCTAAGCACTCTCGATCGCAAAGACATATGGAAGAGCAAGGTGCTACACGGGCGCTACTATCGGGCTCTAACTGGGCCTGATGTAGATTTGCCTGCCTCGGTGAACTGGCTACGTTTCGGTGACCTCTTTGGGGAAACCGAAGGTTTTGTTTGTCCAATTGAATCTCCCTATCTACCGACCCCGATAGATAGGGTATCGCAGCTGGAACTACGGGTCCGGCTGTGTTTTCAGGGGTATTTTATGGGGTTCCGGTTCAAGCCCCCCGCTGGTTGTGCCTTGACCGGCGCCCCCGGCGGAATCCGGACGTGGGTTGGACTCGTAGTGGCTCGTGGTTAGCTGTAGAGCTTGGGAATGTTCGTTTGTCCTATTATTGTGTGCCAGGACTTCCAATCTCAGGAAAAGCGAGCGGGGCCTAGTAGCGGTCTCTGAGTGGCCAGAAGCGAAAAGTCCTGCGGGGAACGTGAGTTTCCCTTATAGTTGGCAGCTTTGTCCGGTGGTTCTCATTGGACATTGGTGTTGACATCTCCGGTACTAGTCTGGACAACTAGTAGAGGCGGCCCCCTAGATGCCGTAGCCTCCGGTCCAGCCAGCCGCGTAGGACGCGGGAACTGGCTAGGCGCATGGATGGGTTCCGAGAAGTGAGTGTGCTTACTACTCCGCTACCAAGGTGGACACTTGGGAGTCGACTTTAAAGTCGACGACCCTAGCAATGGCAACTGCGAGTTGTGCCCTTCGTGCAACGAGAAGTGAGCGATCTCGACAGCTCCGTTTACCTATCTGGACAATAGGCAGTGAACTACACGTGTTCACGGGGAGACTTTCCCGAGACACTAGATTTATGAGTACCGAATGAAGAGCGCGCTTCGGCGGGCACTGATTTGGCGTCAAGATCTAACGCAGATGGTCTCCTGCGCGAGTGTTCTACTGGCGCAGGGACGTCTGGCACTTCTTGCATAACCTAACGCTTGGTCTCTAGGTGCCAGTACAAATAAAACTTAGTGAATAAGGAGAGGGGATATCCAATTGAAGATGAAGTTGTCAAGACGAATAACTACCGGATATATATTATGAAAGACGGTACGGTCGACATCTGTCGGGCATGCCTCCGTTTTGGAGAATTACTCCGACATATTATTTCCGGTTGTTCTCATCTTGATAACGGGGAGTATTTGCACAGACACAACCAAGTAGCCAGAATAATTCAACAGCAACTTGCTCTTCAATATGGCCTTGTTGAATCAGAGGTGCCGTACTATAAGTACGCACTTGCGCCAGTTCTCGAAAATGGTCATGCAACGCTCTACTGGGATCGCTCTATCATCACAGATAAGACTATTGTCGCCAATAAGCCTGATATCGTGGTGGTCGACCGATCTCAGCGCCGGGCAATAATGGTTGATATCACCGCTACCTCATGATGAGAACCTCGTGAAAGCCGAGAAGGACAAGCTCAGTAAGTACCTTGACTTGGCTCACGAGGTTACCGCCATGTGGAATGTGGATTCAACCATTATTGCACCGATAGTCGTTTTGGCAAACAGTCTTTTAGCTAAGAGCCTCGATCAACACCTAGAGAGGCTCTTGCTAAAAGGTTAGGTCAAGGGTCAGATACAGAAGGTAGTACTCCTTGACACGGCACGTATTGTCAGGCGGTTCCTCACTCTGCACGATAGCTTGGGTCAATCCCCGCTGCCGGTGGCAACCTAGGTGAAATTAATAATATTTTATATTGTAAATATGTTTTTTATATAAAATATTGTAAAAAATTTAACTTAAGATATATTTTAAATAATAAAAATAACAATAATAATACTTATAGACTAATAATAAAACATACATGTGACTTAGATTAATGTTAACGTTTAAATATAAGACTTTTATACAAGACATAGATACGGATCAACAGATAAATTTTACACCATTTACCGAATAACACACAAAATTTACTACTTTATATATCACGTATCTGTGTAACAGCACACTGTATTCCCTTTAGAAGGCAGCGTTTAGAGGTAAACATTTACTCTATTATACAGCCTATGACATATTACGGCTGAATAAAAGCGTAGGTTTTATACCAAATAAACGCATCTTGCTGTTAGGGTTAAGAATATTATCTACTATTATTTAGTTCTTATTCAGAATAGCTAGCTAGCTATTATATAGCTATTTAGATACTAATATTCAGCTTGGATCACCAGTGAATTATAATAACGGTTTTAATACTCTGTAAGCAGCCATTATGACCACAAGTGATTAATTAAACAGCTTTCTGTGTTACTTGAGTGGGTTGGCACTTCCAGCTCCGGCAAGACTCTCCACAAACAGTTCCAGTTGACACAGATAAAGGCCTTGCTATACCTAATCACCGAATCATAAGTATGACTGGTGTTCGAATTGTATGAATTCGACACACCAGACTTCTCGATTAGTTGTCTAATGTTTAGGATTTGCTCGCGAGTGCCCTTGTCCTTTACGAAACCCGCCTGCTCCTGGGGAATTTGCCTGTCAAGGAAATGACGAATTAGGGCGTTAATGACATGAAGCAAGATCCAGGTAATCCAGGTGAAAAAGTTACAGGTAATATGACTAAATATAAATAAAATTTAACCTTAAAATTATTGTTTTATTTTGTTTTTTTTTTAGATAATGTGCAATTCGTATTTGCTTAGGAGGCCCCTTGACAGTAGTTGAGTATCTACATTATTATGTATTAGGACGTAGAAACTACCCGCGAAAAGTAATAGTAGGTATATTAGGGTGGGATAGTACCTTAGAAAATATTATGAAAATTTATTATAGACGAGGAACACCTTGGAATTACGACACGTATTCAAAGCGTACATTTACATACCTACTAGGTACTATAATAATAATTATTTATTCGGCTGTGTCGGAGAATGAAAGTTTTATGGTTAGCAGTCACTAATGAAGCCACACACTGTGCGCACAGTGAATATAATAATCCAATTGAATTTTTATTCACTAAGTCATTATAAAGATTGTAGCAGCTAAGCAGTTCTTATTGAACAGTAAACCGTTAAATAGAAAATCATGAAAATTTTGTAGTAACACGAGCTCACAAAGCGGAGGTATTTCCTACCTGCTTCAGAAGGGTTACTCTTATTTCTTAAGGCGCTTTAGGGATTGCCCTTTTCCATTATGTAGCGTTGTGAGGGCAATTCAAATTTGCTTAACATACATTTAGATATAAACAAACACTCAGTTGCTTACATACAGAAAGAAAAACAGCTACACGTCTTAACATATTACTTAGGAGTCTAAGGACCGACTTTATAATTGTCAGATAAAAGTAAAATTTTCTTAAACACTGAAAAAAGACGACAACCGTAGGCGGGAATCGAACCACGGACCTTCCTTTACTTAGGTATATTTTACTTAAGTATATTTAAGCGTTAATAAAACGCTTAAATATATAAAAACTTTAATGTCAGATAAAAGTTATTCGTTTGTTAAAGTATAACACAATCATTTTGAAAAGTATTGTCAAATCACGTTTTTTTTTGACAAGTGACATTTTATTTTGGTCGCATCATAATTTATCAGATAGATAAGTTATATCTAGGAATTGAAAAAAAAAGAAAAACAAGTTTAGAAATATAAAAAAAATATATTTGGTTGTGGGCTTGTTTTAGTTAATTCAGGTATATACAGAGGGCCTACTCTCTAACCGCATCCGAAACTTCGTCTGCCCGTAATTCGTCGTACACGGCTGTGTGTATGTACTGCGCCAATCGCTAGTGAAAAAAACAGAATCACGCGTGCATTGTACGACAAATTACGGGCCTACGAAATTTCTGATTCGCTTAAAGAGTAGGCCGCCATGGGGGTGTTCCTTAAAAAGCATAATAAACTTAAGAAGAAGATAGACTGATGATTGACCAACTAGTACTACCATTTACGAACTATATTTTTTGATATGGTATGCAATTTGTGTATTTTCAATGTCATGATATTTGATAAAATGTTTACAAGAAAAAAATTTTGTTTTCTAGTAAACATTTTATCGTATAAGCATTGTGAATGCAAAATTTAAACAATAAAGATAGTCATGATATTTTCTCTAAACATTTGGGAAAATAAAGCAATACCTATTCAACTAGGCAATTGTAACGAAACTTGAAGACACTGTAAGGGAAAGTCGCAATATCGTTTTTTATAATAGACCTTTAGATAGAGCGTCTTAACTCAAATGAAATAAGTTTTCATCTCAAGTTTGAAATCTTAAAGTTGGTCGAAACAAGGGGAAGAAAAGTATAACAATGCAATATCATGAAACTTTCGTTTGCAAAGTAGCTTTTATTGACGTTCTGATACGATTCGTTTTCATTTGATAGTGTTTTATTTTACGTGCTGTCTACTGTACAGTTCAATATTACTTAGTTGGTTTCAATATTTAACACAAATCAGTTTTTTCATATTTTAGTGAACCACGATATAATATTACTAGTGAAATTTAAAAATAGCTCCATGAGTTATTAATAAAATTAGACAGTTTGTACCAGTACACAGTGGGACAGCTTTCTGTGTTAATTGTACAAAGATAATAAGTCTTGTTTATTTATCCCAAACAAATTGTTTGAAGATCCTCCATTGAGTTTAGGTCCAACGAATATAAAAGGAATGGGACCGACCTCGTTATATTAATATAATGGCTTCATGCTTTTTGAAGATAACTTCCTATTTTCTTTTGATTGGGTGATCAAAACTCTGGTGTCTTTGCTTGACTTTTGACCGTTTAATTGACATTTTACAAGACGGTTTGGGCTGATTTTTCAATCCTTAGTTAGTGAACTTTATCTGTAGAATAAAGTTTATTCGAAGGATAACAAGATTTTTAATTTTTCAATGGTCAGATTGACGTTATCTGTCGAATAAAGTCGCTAACTGGGGAATAAAGTTATCTGCTTCTTGAGGGGCTATGGATTAGATTTATCTATGCGTTTTCTTTAACATTTTGAGGTTATATGGTGTGTCATTTGAAAGTTAGTAGGTAGTTTGTCCGCAAACAATTCCATTTTTTATTTTGTTTATTGTATATCTCACACGCACACACATTCTAATGGATATTTTTGAGCAAATCGACGACGCAACGATTGAAGAGGAAAGGCAGATAGGTACTCAAAATATAAACGCTTAGCCCGAGAGCAAGACCAAGTTGTAAAAGAGAGACCTTATAATTTTAGTACATGGGATGAAAGAGAGATTTGGAAAATATTTCGCCTTAAAAAGAAAACTGTAGAGTCATTGCTTTCATTAATTCAGGATGAAATGGAACACAATGCAGAAAGGTAAGTTCTTTTTCGGTATTGTAACACACGTCCTCATAAAAACACTTAATTTTAGCACTGAGTATTGTGGAACCACTTGTAGCAGCATTAAAAGAAGAGGCTGTTATGTCCCAAGCAGCCTTCTTATCTTTATTTGTCACCGCGTCCGTTTTCTTGTTTTCAATTACTGTTTTATATTTTGTAACTAATTCTGCCAACAGCCGCGTTTCGGCTTTATCGAAATTGCATGAACGTTCCCGCTTTTTTATCTCAATCTCTTTTAATCACAATCCAAGCAAATACACGATGCAAATTTAACCACAGCAATCAATCAACAACAAAAATAGTTGAGATTATTTTTCATTTATCGTCAATGTCAATTTGTCAAACATCAACTTCAGTCTTGCTTCATTACAACATTGCAATGATTGTATAAGTGCATCTCGCTTGTACATAATTAGTGTGAAGTTACCGACATAAGTCAATAGTAACAGATAGATATTAAGCTATTATAGCTATTTTTGGTTAAAAGATGATTGAAAAATATAAAATATCTATTCGCTTGTTAAACAGCCAGTTAATTTTACACTTCAGTTAATTATCTAGGGATTTAACTAAGGATTGAAAAATCGGCCCTACTGTATTAGTTTAAAGGTATTAATAGAAATTACATTTCCACGTATTTATAATATTATATAATATATTATGATATGATAATATGATTAATATATTATTTTTTAGCGTTTTATTAACGCTTAAATATACTTAAGTAAAATTTTAAACACTGAAAAAAGACGACAACCGCGCCTGAGGTTGTCGTCTTTTTTCAGTGTTTAAAATTTTACTTATGATAATATGATGTTATGATTTTTAGCGCTATATTAATGTTACCTTAGTATGAAATTTATTTGGTATTGGGGTATTCCTTGAAGCGCACCAATTTTGAGACGCACCAGACCAAGCGCACCTAAAGTATTCCTTCAAGCGCACCACATGGGTGCGCTTCAAAATAGCTGTAATTAAAATATTATATTTTTATTTCTCGAAGCGCACCAGCAGATAATACGTGGATAGAGATAGTCCATGGATAAAGTTTATTAAATGAGAAGTTTGGATGTAGGAAGTAATCTCTGCATCTCTGCATCACTCTGTACCTCTAAACCGATTTTAAAAAATCTTAGATATTCTTTGAAATGTTTTTTATTTTTATTCTACAACTTGTAAGCTCTTGGCCGTCATCTCACCTGATGGTAAGTGACAATAAGGCCGAAGGTGGAAGCGCGCTTCACCCGGCATCCTCACCCACTGATGAGGAACTGGCTATCTTATCTCAAACTATCTGAACACAACAATGCTGTAAACATCGATGTTATGACGACAGAATTAGTTAAGATGGTGGTAGTTAATCAGGCGGACCTAACAGCCCTACCACCAACCAAACCGAGCACACAAAGATGTATCCCCGCTTGGAATCGAACCCGGGGGGACCTCTGGGTCTGAAACCGGTGGCTTAGCCACCATCACAAAGGCGGTTCTTTATTAATAAACTACGCAATAAACCATTCACGGAATTAAATATCTTTTTTAAATAAAATGCGTGTCTGTGTGACCATTTCTTTAAATAACATCAGGAACGTAACCTCCAAAATAACGATTTATACGACGAAATGATTTTAATGATAATGAAACTTTATTATCTGGCAGCCGGTAACTTTTTATTACGCTGTTGAATCACGATACTGTCTGCACGTAACGATATAGTTTGTGATATTAACCTGTTTTTAAGGTGATAAATAGCGAATTTGTATTCAAACGTCAGCCAAAAACTTGGCTAAACAAGTTGCTTCTATTGAGCAATGTATATTTGACATAGACGTCAGTAGTGTTTCTACTGACATTCCAATTAATTATTTAAATTAAATTATATGACAAAAGAGGAAAACTCTTGCGAAATGTTTGTTAATAAAATGAAATTAAATGAATGTAAAAATAGCTTTAGCAAAAGCCCATGTCAAATATTAAATTTAAAAAATGTACAATCTTTAAACATTGTCCACCAGAACATCCAAGGAATGATGGGCAAAGATTTGGAGATTGAATTGTTCATGAACTGTAATAAAATTGATATTCTTTGCATAACAGAACACTGGCTTAAAGACCAGTTCATGTTCAATTTTAAGAATCATTTGGTAGGAAGTTCGTTCAGTCGAGGAAATGCAATACATGGTGGCTCCTTAATTATTGTTAGTAAGAAGTTTAAATTAAAGGAACGCAAAGACATAGTGAGCCTCTGGTTTAGGGAACAATAGAAATAGCTTGTGTGGAGTTGGAGCAGTTTGTTGTATTAAGTGTGTACAGACCTCCTTCAGCATCATATGATTATTTCGAAAAAGTTATGGATGAGGCATTACATAAAGTCCGTAATGTAGGTAAAACAATAATTGTTTGCGGGGATTTTAATATTAATTTGTTAGAAAATTCCACGATGTCAACTAAAATTAAAAACCTATTTCTATCATACAACTTGAATAATTTATTTTTGGAGCCGACAAGAATAACTGCCACTTCGGCCACCTGTATTGATAACATATATACAAATGTAAAACCACTGGCTAAGCAAATTATTAATAACCTGGACTCTGATCATTGTGGCCAAATGGTCAGCTTTCCACACCAGCGTAAACAAGTGACGAAAAAGAATATCACTGTTGTACCAAAAACTGCAGGTCGGCTGGAACGCTTTAAAAGCAATCTAGATACAAAATTAAATTATTTAGAATACAATGACAACCCTAATGTCTTTTATAATAATTTTTTTAACATTTATTGTTCAGAATTTAATAAAACTTTTATTCCAAAAAAGATCTTAGTTAGTGGTACTGTAACTTTTAATGAATGGGCTACAATTGGTATTCACAGAAGTAGGAAACGCCTTTATGAACTTTATGGTGAACGCAACTATAACACCAGCGATGACTTCAAATTATATGTTAAAAATTATTCAAAGTTATTCAAAAGAGTATGTCGATTAGCCAAGGCAAACTATCTGAGTTCTAAGATTAAGAATAGTAATGACAAAATAAAAATGACATGGAATATTATAAATAGTGAAACAGGAAAGGTCAAAAGTCGTAATAATGAGTACAATTTAAATTGTGATAATAAAACCTTGACTTCTGATGCTGATGTTGCTGCAGCATTTGAGAGGTTTTTTACTGACATTCCAGTTTCAACTACAAAAGCCTTGATTTCCTCCCCCACTGTAGCTGAATCTGTTTTGAAGGAGAATGTTAAAGATTGTGAAAATAATTTCAGTTTTCAAAAAATTTGTGTTATAGATATAATAAAAACATTTAACACTCTCAATAAAAAGAAAACTGCTGATCTGTGGGGTAATTCCGTGGACGTCGCTAAATCTGTAATTATGACAATAGCTCCAGTTTTAGCTTGCATATTTAATGAATGCATTGACTGTGGTGTTTTTCCTGACCTCATGAAATATAGTAAAATAATTCCATTATTTAAATCAGGTAGCACTTCTGACCCCTCTAACTTTAGACCTATTTCTGTGCTACCCACATTTAGTAAAATTTTTGAAAAGTTAATGCTAGATCAAATGCAAATTCATTTTTATAAAAATAAACTTTTACATTGTAAACAATATGGTTTTACTAGGGGTCGCTCTACAACTGACGCCGGTGTTGAGCTTTTAATCCAAATATTTGATACCTGGGAGGAATCACAGGATGCCCTAGGGGTATTTTGTGATTTATCCAAGGCTTTTGATTGTGTTTTACATGAAACTTTGGTCAGGAAGCTTAACCACTATGGAATTAGGGATGCTTCTTTGAGCCTTCTGATCTCATACTTGAGGAACAGGATTCAAAAGGTCGACATTAACGGTAAAAGATCTCCGGGATCAGTGGTTAAAATGGGAGTTCCGCAGGGTTCAATACTTGGTCCATTCTTGTTTTTGGTTTATATTAATGACTTACCTTATTTTGTAAAAGACAGTCATGAGATAGTATTGTTTGCTGATGATACTTCACTTTTATTCAAAGTGAAACGACGACACCCAAATTATGACGATGTGAATAATGCGGTCTCAAAGATTGTTCACTGGTTTAGTGTTAATAACTTGCTATTAAACGAGGGAAAAACCAAATGTGTAAGATTTGTATTGCCTAATGTTAAGCAGGTAATAACTAGTGTACAAATTAAAGATAAGAATGTGAATCCTGTGGACACCACTGTGTTTCTAGGCATCACGTTGGATGCCAAGCTTCAGTGGGGCCCACATATAGCTAAATTGTCGAATAGACTTAGCTCTGCGGCTTATGCAGTAATGAAGATCCGTCAGTTAACTGACGTTGATACAGCTAGATTAGTTTATTTCAGTTACTTTCATAGTGTAATGTCGTACGCCATTTTACTGTGGGGAAATGCTGCCGACATTCAAACTATCTTTGTGCTGCAGAAGAGGGCTATTCGAGCAATATATAACCTACAGGCTGGTGACTCTCTCAGAGAGAGATTTAAGGATATAAGTATAATGACAGTTGCATCACAATATATTTATGAAAATCTTGTGTATGTTCATAAAAATATTGAAATGTTTTCAAAAAACAGTGATATTCACAAATTAAATACCAGAAGTAAGAACAAATTAGCAGTGCCTTATACTAGGCTCCATAAAATAAATAATTCTTTTAAGGGTCTGTGTGTACGATTATACAACAAAGTACCAAATGATATTCAGAAATTAGATCTTGATAAATTTAAAATCAAAATCAAAGAAAAGCTTTATAAAAAAGCTTATTATAAAGTGTCGGATTATACAGAAGACAAAACAGCTTGGGTCTGAAATGCTCCAAGTACCTACTCCAACAGCTATTTCTAATTGCCTATAATTAATTTATATAGAGCACCATATTTAATTAAACTATTTACATTCAAATTCATATTTTGTATTTTGTGACCTGGTAACGACATATAATATATATATATATTTTGTAAATGTCGTTGCTTCTGTGCGCTGTGGTTTCTTGCGCCCGTTCTTTGCCACAGTTAAAAAATGATGTCCTGAATGGGTGGTAGGTTAAAAAATATTTGGACGTTTCAAAGTACTTATTAATTGAGTTTATTGAATAAATATATTTTGACTATTTATTTGACTATTTGACTATTTGAATAGTTTCTGTTGTTTCTCTTACTTAACCCACTATACAGCGTGTTTCTTGTAAGGTGTCAAGCCGATGTGTGGTGATAGGGAACTACCATACCTATCCATTGACCCCCATGTATGTTCTACGATTTCTTGTAGTTTTCGAGTTATATTTATTATTATTGTGATACTAGCGGCCGCTCGCGGTTTCACCCAAGTGGTTCCCGTATCCGTAGGAATGTTGGGATAAAAAGTACCCTATGTGTTAATCCAGGTTATAAATTATCTGTATGCCGAATTTTATCCAAATTCATTCAATAGTTTTTACGTGAAAGAGTAACAAACATCCATACACACTTACAAACCTTCGCGTTTATAATATTAGTAGGATAGGATTTAATAGAAATGCTTTTGTCTATTTCCTAATGATTAATTAATAACCATGTCGCGTAGCGGTGAAAGAATGCTACCACCCCCTCTCTTCCCTTGGGTGTCGTAAAAGGTGACTAACAGACGGACTAAGGGCTGCACATACATCCAAAGCATAGAGCGGCGATGGGCTCACCACCTGTCACGCTGAGCACATGTGCAGTCGCTATTTGGTGAAAAGTGAACTATGGCGGAGGACTGCTTTTGCGGTCCTCATTGCCTAGTCACTGACTGAATCACGACTATTATCTACGAAGGGTTAGTACCCTTCGTAGATAATAGTCGTGATTATATGATTATGTGTTAATCACCTTGCCTGGCTGGATACCACCATTTAGTCCAAATAGTAAAGTTATTAAGTGAGCGTCAAGTTGGCAGGCACTCCACGGAATTAGACGGTTTTGACTATGTCAAAAAATTGTGTATAAATAGTGATTAATAGTGATGAATAGCATATAAATAGTGATACTATGGTTCAAAAGATATTTGAGTATCTTGTTGTGCCTGCTAACTTGACGTCAAGATAGCAGGCACCTTAAGAAATACAGTTCGTATCAATGTGATTTATATGTCAAAAAACTGTGCATAAATAGTGAATCGTATACGCAAAATTTCAACAATTGTACTTCAATACAAACCGAGATATTACGGTCTCTAAGTGGGCTGCCAACTTGACGATTCTTGCGATGGCGATTCCAGAGAAACGGGTTGAAGTTTTAAACAAATAAATACATGAAAAAATTGTGTGTTATTGTGAATCTTCCAATTTCAATAAAAAAAGAATTCTTCTTTGCTATTTTCCAAAAATCTAATGTAAACTTTTACCACACATTCGATTTTAAGTACAATCGTGCACAATTTTATTTATTGACTTAAGATACTGACATAAAGTCTTATTATTTTTAATTCAAGTTATAAAATTACACTTAAATCTACCGTTGTAATGTCAGTTTCACGTTATTTCTATCGAAACTTGAGTCAAGCAATTTGTAATTTTAGTGACTCGAATTAAAAGTTTTGGATAGTGGTAGACGAGCGAGTGTCGCGAACGACCGAGAGATGGCGTGATTTTGTTTACGTGCGGTGAGCCGGTGATACGAGAATGGTGCGCAAAAAGTTTTATTTGTTTGTGTTGAAATTGGTAAGCAGTGAGTACATTTGCATCAGAAGTGAAAGTGTTTAAATCGTTTAATAACAACCTACATTTTTATAGGTACGCAGCTTATTTTCTACTATGGTATTTACAAAAAAGATATACCTTGGTACGGTCGGGGTCGCCGTCGCTTTACCACTTTGCAGCAATTTTCGTGTGAAGCGAGTCTGCCTAGTCTTTTATGACTAATAAACAAAAAATAAGCTACGAATAGTTATTCCGTGTTTTGTTCCTGTCATTTAAACGTAATTTTTAATTAGAGTAAAAGAGACAAAAACACGGAATAACTATTCGTAGCTCATTCTTTGTTTATTAGTCATAAAAGACTAGGCAGGTAACTTTAACATTTAATGCAGTAGGAATATACTTGACCCTAGATAACTTTACGAAAGATTAGCTTGATAAATACCTACTATGAAGTAATACGTATTAGGCGACCAACATAATTAGGCGTATGTCATCTAGACGTTTATCACAGTTGTTCAATAATTTACAAAGTAAACTTATCTTCTTCGATATTCCATTTTAAAATCTGACCACTCAGCATGTGCAAACTAATTGAAGTGCAATATATTTAGATTGTTAATCATTGAACAATTATGATAAACGTCTAGCTTTAATCGTTCGCGCTCACCGCCCGTGCGGTTAACAATCCTACAGTCTACGCTCGTCTTTTTTAACTTAGAATAATGTTTAAATGAGTATTTTAGTTGATACATTTATATATACAGTTACTATTGCATGATTAGTGCAAAGTGGTGAACTAATAACAGTGAAATCATAGTGTTTTTTGCCGCATTCAATTGAAACAATATTGTTATAAGTGCACAGTTACCCACGTTACCACCAACGTTACCACCAAATTATTAACATTCTCACGAGTTGCACGTTGCACTACACTCAAGTTTGACCTTCAAAGCGAACGCTGGCTCGCAACATTAGTCCAACGGTATACATTTTTCGTCGTTTGCTGCATACGACGTTTGGCGCAGATGCACGGCGGCGCGCGGTGCTGAGAGAACAATCACAAATCACAGGATCGAATCACGGTCGACGAAACAATCTCATTAAGTTTTTTTTTTTTGTTTACTTTATAAATTAATTTTTTTATTGTTTTATTTTATTTATTTTATTTTTATAAAAAAAAACATGGCTACCAAGAGTGTCATCTCCTGTGCTGGTTGCCTTGGCGTAATACCGGGAAAGCTGTTTTTGAAATGCCGCAAGTGTAATGGATCGTATGACTTGGAGTGCGCCCACATATCTGAAAAGCGTTTCCATAGCTCTTACGGCGCCATGTCTAAAGAAAAAAATTCGTGGACCTGTCCCGAATGTCAAACGAAGCTACCAAAGCACGATAATTCGGCGACTCCTGTTCGGCCTGATGGCGCATCCGGAAATCCTAATGAAAATGTAACAGTACGTAACAAGTCAAAAACTTCCTTCAGCCAAGGATCATGTGCTGAGGCGGATAGCAACCTCCAGCGTTTAATTCAAGGCATAATACGAGCTGAGTTAACGCCCATTAAGGATCAACTAAACGCACTACAAGCCAGTGTCGACTATGTGAGCAAACAGTATGATGATATTATTAATACTGCTAACACATTAGTCAAGGATTACAATCACCTCCAAGCCGTATGTACCAATCTCCAATCCACAGTGTCAGTCTTAGCCGACCGTCTCAATATCATGGAGCAGCAGCAGCGGGACAACAAGGTGCACCTCAGCACAAAAATGAAAACGTGGTGGAGATAGTCAAGAAAATAGCAGAAACGGTATCCTTAAAGATAGGTGACACCGACATATTAAAATGCACACGTGTCGCCAGCATTAACAAGGATAGCAAAAGACCGAGAGCGATAGTTGCGAAACTGAGAAGCACGCGCTGTCGCGATGAATTCATCTCAGCAGTAACACGTTACAACAAATCGCATCCCAACAAAAAGCTCAGTTCGTCTATACTCGGAATAAGCGGAGACAACGCTCCAGTCAACGTGTCGGAACACCTCTCACCAGTTAATAAGTCTCTTCACGCCGCTGCTAGAAAAAGAGCTAATGACTTATCGTATAAATGTGGGTTCGTAATGGCCGAATTTTTATGCGTAGAAATGAATCGTCGCCCTTTATTCACGTTAAAAATGAACTAATTCTTCAAGGTCTGGATTAGTTACCTCCCCCCTCCACCCCCCCCCCCCCCCCGTATAATATTTTATGTATCTTAATAACTTCTTTTTAATGGATCTAATGTCAATCTATTTTCAAAATGTAAGAAGGTTAAAAACAAAAACAATAGACGTGCTTAATTCTATGTTAGTAAATAACTTTGATATAATATGTCTATGTGAAACATGGCTTGACGAATCTGTGGCTTCCTCAGAGCTGTTTGATCAAAGATACTCTGTTTACCGTAGAGATAGATCCCGCAATATCATGAGTAAATACAATAAACAACACAGTGGAGGGGTGCTCATTGCAGTAAAAAAGTGTTTTCTAAGTTCTGAGAAGATCCAGTGGCAGTCGACAGTTGAGGATATTTGGGTGAGCATTCGTTTTATGAACGTCACTTTTAATCTCTGCACGGTTTACCTACCCTCATACCTAGCCGACGAGGATTTCCAAGAATTTCTAGACAATTGTGAAAATATCGTCTCGTCCTGCAGTGGTGAAATGCTCATTGTTGGTGACTTTAATGTCCCAGGGATTGATTGGACTTGCCCCTAGTCTGCTAGCAGCTCCAATGCTAAAATATTGTATTTTCAGGAATTCCTCTTAAGAACTAATTTAATTCAGCATAACTTTGTTAGAATTGGTCACGACAGGATACTCGATCTTGTTTTAACCCAACCCAATACATACTGCAAAGTCACGGAGGCGCATCTTTTAAGTCGCCTTGACATTCATCATCCTCCTTTAGACATAGCTGTAAAAACAGTAAAAACTCTCGCACTTAAGGAAAAAGATGAGACTAAATATAGATTTAAAAATACCGACTACACAAATTGCATAGCTGAACTCTCTAAAGTAAATTGGAATCTGTATATAAATTTAAGCTGTGATGAGTTTCTACAAGTGTTCTCAAAACTTTTGTGGGAGTGTATAGATAAATATACACCTAAAATTAAAACAAAAAAATGTTGTCCACCGTGGTTCACGAAATCGTTGCGTAAAATATTAAAAGAAAAAGACAAGTTCCACAAGAAATTTAGAAGATTCGGAAACCCTCGCGATTTTGACACTTTTTCGATGCTAAGATCTAGGACTAAGACAGCATATGAAACTAGTTTTAAAGCATACATACGTAGTATTGAAGACGGTTTGAGGAACGATCTAAAATTATTTTGGAGCTAAACTAAGTCTAAGAGAAACACGAACGATCTGCCTAATCAAATGTCTTACGGTACCGATGTTGCTAATAATGGAGAGGAGATAGCTAATCTGTTCGCTAAACATTTTTCCTCTGTATATAGTTACCCCTGCTCAAAGACCTATGCACCCGACTTTCCTGGGTCAGGTTTAACCATTTCGAATTTCACCATTTCAAAAAGTGAAATAGAACAGGCTCTGAAGTCACTAGATATAAAAAAAGGGTCCGGGCCCAGACGGCATTCCTCCTGTCTTTGCGATGACATGTGCGACTGCCTTGGCGGAACCTTTGTACATACTTTTTAACATAAGCCTTGGGTCTGGTTACTTCCCAACATCATGGAAGAAAGCTGTTGTGGTGCCCGTCCATAAGTCAGGAAACAAATCAGAGGTTTCAAATTATAGGCCAATCAGCATTTTGGGCTGTTTCTCAAAAATCTTTGAGAGCCTGGTGTATAAGCGTTTAAATTTTCACTTAAAACACATGATAAGTGAGCGACAACAAGGGTTCGTCAAGGGTTGCTCCACTTCCTCAAACCTATTAAGTTACACCCACTACTTGACAACTGCTCTTGACAAGCGAATTCAAGTTGATTCCTTATATACAGACTTTGCCAAGGCATTCGACAAGGTGGATCACAATATTCTAATCCGTAAGGCATACCAATTTGGCATACACGGGTCGCTCCTGCGTTGGCTAACTTCGTATCTATCTAACCGCACTCAAATCGTCAAAGTGTACGGATACGAATCATCACTAAATCACACCTAAATCCGGTGTTCCTCAGGGTTCGAACCTAGGCCCTCTGTTGTTTGTCATGTTCATAAACGATTTAATTAACTCCATATCAAGCAACTGCCTTGCTTACGCAGACGACATAAAGATTTACAGTCATATCAAATGCATGGATGACTGTGCAGCGTTACAAAGTGATATTAATCGTTTGTATCAATGGTGTTTCAACAACAATATGTCACTAAATATTTCCAAGTGCTCCCTTGTGTCATTCACCAAAAATAAACATCCAATACACAACTGTTATGTTATTAACGGTGAACCATTAAAGCGACAGGATGTTATTAAGGATCTTGGGGTACAACTAGACAGTAAATTGTCTTTTGTCAATCATTACGACTATATAGTGTCAAAAGCCAATAAAATAATGGGATTCATCTTTAGAATTACAAAACCTTTTAGGAAACCTTTAAGCATTTTGACACTATTTTTCGCTTTAGTCAGAAGCTTACTTGAATATTGCTCAGTGGTGTGGTCACCATTTTACAAATCCCACATAGACAGAATAGAGGGTATTCAAAAGCGTTTTCTTCGACACTTAAGCACCAAATTCGGCCTGAGGCGTAAATTGGGCACGTATGAGGACAGATTAACACATTTCCAAGTGAGCACCCTTCAGTCGCGACGTGACACTGCTAATTTATCAACGTTATACAAAATTGTTAATTCTGTGTGGGACACTGGTGATCTGTTGAGCCATTTTTCATTAAAATTAGGTGGTAGTAAGCGAACGCAAAAACTTTTCGCATTGCCGACTCGTAACAGTAACACAACATTTAACGACCCTATTTTTCGAATGTGCAGAGCCTATAACGATGTATGTAAGGATTCAGATATTTTCTGTCTATCTCATGCATCTTACTTAAAGACTATAGAAAAGCTGTAAGTGCCACTTTTTGTTTTTGTTTCGGTTTTTGTGTAGTTTTAATTATTGTACATTTTTTTATTGTCATAAAAACTGTTTTTTTTAAATTTTGTTAATTTTGTTTGTAGGTAATATTATGTTTAATTTTTTTTATTCTTTTTGTATCACTGTCGTTTTTTTTTGTATGCAAAACTGTAGTTCACTAAGAAAATGCTGTGTTCAGCTATAATCGGAGTGCAAATTTAGCCTATATGTATTTGATATCGTTTTTATGTGTTTGTTGTAATTTGTATTCTGTTGCTGTACCGAAACCAAATAAATAAAAATAAATAAATAAATAAATACGATTAATTATGTTGGTCGAGTAGTAAATATGAAAAGTTTTGAATGACTAAGAAAATATCTACCTCACATTAGGTACAATGGCGGACTCCGTCGCTTTACCAGTCTAAAGGTCAAAATCCCTTGCACACCGCGTCGTCTATTTGGTACGGGCACGTAGGTACCCGGGCGGTCGGTGCGCTTCACACGAAAATTGCTGCAAAGTGGTAAAGCGACGGCGACCCCGACTGTACCTAGGTATATCTTTTTTGTAAATACCATAATAGAAAATAAGCTGCGTACCTATAAAAATGTAGGTTGTTATTAAACGATTTAAACACTTTCACTTCTGATGCAAATGTACTCACTGCTTACCAATTTCAACACAAACAAAAAAAACTTTTCGCGCACCATTCTCGTATCACTGGCTCACCGCATGTAAACAAAATCACGCCATCTCTCGGTCGTTCGCGACACTCGCTCGTCCACCACTATCCAAAACTTTTAATTTGAGTCACTAAAATTACAAATTGCTTGACATAAGTTTCCATAGAAATAACGTGAAACTGACATTACAACGGTAGATTTAAGTGTAATTTTATAACTTGAATTAATAATAAGTAGACTTTATGTCAGTATCTTAAGTCAATAAATAAAATTGTGCACGATTGTACTGAAAATCGAATGTATGGTAGAAAGAAATTTACATTAGATTTTTAGAAAATAGCAAAGAAGAATTCTTTTTTTATTGATATTGAAAGATTCACAATTTCACAGACAATTTTTTCATGTATTTATTTGTTTAAAACTTCTACCCGTTCCTCTGGAATCGCCATCGCAAGAATCGTCAAGTTGGCAGCCTACTTAGAGACCGTAATATCTCGGTTTGTATTGAAGTACAATTGTTGAAATTTTGCGTATACGATTCACTATTTATGCACAGTTTTTTGACATATAAATCACATTGATACGAACTGTATTTCTTAAGGTGCCTGCTATCTTGACGTCAAGTTAGCAGGCACACCAAGATACTCAAATATCTTTTGAACCATAGTATCACAATTTTTTGACATAGTCAAAACCGTCTAATTCCGTGGTGTGCCTGCCAACTTGACGCTCACGTTATTAACATTGTTGTGTTCCGACACTTAGAGATAAGATCGTCGTATCCCACCAAAAGGGGCGTAATTGCAAAACAGCAACTTTTCAGGAGAAGCTTTTTTGTTTCTAATTAATAATGTAATAAAGATATTGATATTTTTAATGATAATAACATGTGTTAGCATCCTGTAGTTGGTCTAGAACATTTTTTGGGTAATAATAATTTTATTTTCAATAGTTATTTCCCTTAATTCCTTATTCTGCGTTGTATTCTGTGTTGTTTTCCATTAGAAAGCACCAACATACGGTCCTAAGGTACATTGTGACCTTTTTCGTCGTAATTGTTTAAGCCACAATTGCCGTTAAGCCATCTCTAAATGTTGAATTAGCTGGTTAATAATTTATATTTGTCAAGAAACTTATCATTTTAAAGAAATAAATTATTATAAATTAAAAAGTAAATTATTAGGTAGGTATAAAATCAACATTTTAAACTTTCATGGTCACTACTATAACTTTGAGGAAAAAACGGAATTTTTACCATGTTTATGTTGTTGGGCTTGAGTCCCCGATATTTCGGCGCAGTTGCATGCACCATGATCACGGAGTAACTGCAGTTAATGCGGGTGGTTGTTAGGAGCAGCCGAAACGGTCTACCCTCTTTCTTGTTCGTTTACTGCGCTCGACACCACTGTTTTTGATCGTACTACAAACTCGAACTTGTTCACGACACAGATAACTCATAGTATCACTCCGGGAACTGTTTAGATTCTTACAGTTTTTACATTATCACTGTATTCCAGACATTCGACCATTTAAACCCGTTCTCACGATTGGAATTATTTTTGTGCTTTTTTATTTCAATAGCTTTTCTGACCAGACTTGCTACCTACATAGTGGCGTTCTGTCGAAATAATGTTTTTTTTTTTACAAAAGAGGGAGGTAAACGAGCAGGCGGGTCAGCTGATGGAGAGTAATCACCGCCGCCCATGGACACGCGCAAAACCAGAGGAATCGCAGACGCGTTGCCGTCCTTTAAGGGAGGAATAGGTTTAAGGAAGGAATAGGAATTAGGAAGAGGGGGGAGGGGGGGCTCCAGAACCCTCACTGGTCGGACGACACACAACAGCACCAAGTGCCATTATTTCACGCCGAATATTCGTGAGAGGGTGGTATTACGCCGGGCGAGCCGGCCCAATGCGTGCTGCAACGCAGCGTGGCTCTACCACTCAGTCAGTGTCACTCAATTGGCACCACCCAGAGGTCACGTGTAGGGTCTCAAGGGTAAACCTACGGACGCGAGTAACTTTAACTCTCAAAACTCAACCCAGTGATTCGGGCTCAAGTGAATAAGAAATTCTGCAATGGCTGATTTCTGAGTGTCGTTATTCTTGACAGCTTCAATGTGCTCCTTAATGCGGCAGGTTTTGTTTTGTTTGGCCTACATAAAAGCTACCACAGCTGCAGTCAATTTTGTACTCGCCAGGTTAAAATGAAATGCTCCTTTCTTCTTCCATCTCATAGGTAAAGTTAATGTTAGGGTGTATGTTATTTAAATTAGCCAAATTATCTTCATTGTGTAGCCTGCCACCAGGAAGTATGTAGAAAACATCGTCAACGTACCTTTTCCAGGGTTCAATTGGTGTAGGCAGTGGTGATGGCTAGCTCTTCGAAATACTTCATCCGCACTTTTTTTTCGGTAACTATGTGTAGTCTCTGACTAACTCTTTGGGGATAATAATCTCACAGCTTTTTGTATTTATACATGTTATTTATAAGATTTGCCTAAAATGATAAAATAAAAAAACGAAAAAAGCCTCTACGGTCTTTAGGTCTGATATAATTTAAATATCATAACGTTTAAGTTTTATCAAATTTAATGAAAACACATCACATTAGATTGTGGTGTAACATGACTTTCGTTTACTATGTAAAAGACACCAATTAATCTAATATATTATTATTCAAAAAGACATAATTTTTTTACTATGGAGCTTGGTACTAAACTCGAAAGTCTTTTAACTTGACGCCAATGTATAAATACTAGAAGAATACATTATTATCAACATATTTATGACCGTATTATTAATTTAAAGACCACCGTTTTTATTATATAAATTAAAAACCAACATTGATTTCTACTCGAAAATGGCAACACTATAGTAGAATTGTGACACTTTATGTTATTAAAAATGAAAAAGTGACGCTTGTCTGACATTTTGTATGTCAATACTCATCGTAGACAGATGTCAGACCTCGGACCAAATATCACAATGGACAGAGTCTTTGGATTTTTAGCATGTCCGTATTTTGTTAGTGTGCAGCTTTCTATCTGTACATGTGTGCGTGACTAAAGATGTGACTAGTATATCGATATAATCACTTTAATGTGGTGTACCTAGTTCGTTATTATAATTGGGGGTTCAAGTTACTCACGTCCGTAGGTTTACCGTTTAGACCCTACACGTGACCCTTGGGTGTCTGCTAAATGAGTAACACTGACTGAGTGGTAGAGCCACGCTGCGTTGCAGCACGCCGGGCACGCTGGGCCGGCTCGCCCGGCGTAAATACCAACCTCTCACTAAGGGTGTTACCCGACCAATCGATCGATCGTCGATCGACGGCATCGATCAACGTCGATCCAAGTTGATCGACTGGTCTGGTAGCTTTAATCGATCGACGGATACCTACCGTTTGACTAACCAATCGATCGACGGCGGTCGGTCGACGTTGATCGATAGGTGTGGTAGCTTTAATCAATCGACGGATACCGTTCGTCTAACCCATCGATCGACGGTCGGTCGACGTTGATCAATTAACCCTGGCTAAATTCCATCAGTTTCTTTCGAAATGTATTCAGAAAAGGACTCGTTGTTCTTGGCCAGTACGATGTTGCTCGTACTATTATTACGGAGACGCAAACGCAGAAGAATCTGGATGCTGCCGTTTTTTAATGTATTTTATCCAAATGACATTTTAAGCAGTCATGAATTTCGAGGTTAGTAGTTTCGAGGGAGGTAGAGAGGAGAGGGATGGAGGGGGTACGGTAATGGTAACTTAGTAGAATATTTGTTATTTTTTCCTCAAAATAACCTAAAATAACCTCAAAATAAAAATATCTTGAAAACTATGCATTTTCGCACTTTGGCTCCCCCTCCCCTCCCCTTCACCCCTTTTTCGGTGTGGCTTAATCTAAAGTGCTTCCCAAGGTGTTTGGCAGAATCTCATTTAGTATTTAAACGTTCATATTATCATCACTCATTATTATCAACATAAACATAATCTAATATTACGATTATTATCCATGGGAACGAAATAAATTTATAAAAAAGTGAAGCGGCCGGTGCGTCTAATCAAACAGCTCAATTTAACACCCAATCCATTTTACCGGTCGATTGTCGATCGACATCGATCGATTGGTCTGGTAGAAACTATCGATCGACGTCGACTAATCCATTTTACCATCAATTGAGGTCGTCGATAGGTCTGGTAGACACTATCGATCGACGTCGACTAATCCATTCTACCATCGATCGATGCCGTCGATCGACGATCGATCGATTGGTCTGGTAACACCCTAATATCCGGCGTGAAATAATAGCCCTCGGTGCTGTTGTGTTTCGTTCGGACAGTGAGGGTTCCGGAGGCCTCCTCCCCCTCCCCCCGCTCACAATTCCTATTCCTTCCTTAAATGCCGGCAACGCATCTGCGATTCCTCTGGTGTTGCGGGTGTCTATGGGCGGCGGAGATTACTCTCCATCAGGTGACCCGCCTGCTCGTTTGCCTCCTTCTATTATAACAAACAAATAAAAAATAATAATTTGAGAAGTAAAGTGAAGAGCAATACTTTTTACTATTCATATTTCCGCCCATATTATTAAGATTCAATTTTGAAATAATTCTAAAATTTTTACTGTAACAAAATAATTGGTTGCCTGTAAAGTCGGTATACGGGCGAAAGTTTTACGTGACAACGACTTTGAGTGGTAAAATAATTTTAATGTGAATATTCATTCGTATAGTAGGAAGAAGGATGAAATAATAGTAACAATTTAAAACATTTATTTATACAAAGAATTATATTTAAAACATTAATTTATACAAAGAATCTCGCACTGAATTTCATATTAACAACGCGTGCCTTTCACTTTTTATGTCTGTCTCTCTCGCTCTTAGGCGGGCTAACCATGCCCGAGTGGAAGGGACGCGTGCCTCTCACTCGCTCTCATTGTGAGCGCATAACGTGAGCGGAGCGTAACGCAGTTTCTTGAAGTGTCACCCGGCAAACCAATTTATAAGACGTTGTCACGTCAAAAGATTTTTCAAAATGTTTGAAACAGAGCCTTGAATATTTTGTAGGCTCTCAGTTATCACGTCTAATAGCTTTAACCCATTCACGTCTTATTTCCGGGCATTTTGGAAACCTAAAAAAAGAATAATAAAAAGAATATTAGTAATATCGATAAAGCTTCGATACACAAATACGTACATCACTAATCATTATGCCAAAAACAAAGTCTTTAAATTACATTTAATTAAGGTTTAAAACCATTTTTATGAGTAGTGTACGATACAGTATGATTTAGAATTAGCAAAAATTAATGCTTTGCCGTTTTAATTATTAAAAAACTCATAGTAAAGCATACATATTATGAGAAATCACTAACGTATGAAATGATAATTCCTGGTCTTTCACATCTCCTTCTGTTGTTCTTAACGAACAATAAACAGCTGAACAAGACATTATGTCAATTGTATATTTCACAAATAACACAAACACTAAGATTTCTTAATATTTCACTATTATTTCGCACAATCCAGCAATGTTTTGACCGAGTAGTCGGTCATGAAATGACACGTCTCACACCGACAGTGCGTCGTTGCCAAACGTACATTAACTATCTCTTTTACTCATATCACACTACAGTCATACAGACAGAGATACAAATACTTTACTTTGATACACGTATGTAAAAGCGGCAACGTCGTAAGACTCTGTCCATGTAATATTTGGTCCGAGTGTCAGACTGTCAGCCGCCAGACGCTCCCGGCCGCGCTTTCGTTGTGTTAGTTGTGTGTATCGTTGCTAAATACTTTAAGTGGGAAAAAGATAACCGTGTTAACGATATCGTTTCTACATTAACATAGACCTCATAGACTTACCTACTTAACAACCCTGCGTTCGTTTACATTAAAAAAACCGGAACTTTCGTTCAGAAACGTACAAAACTTATTAAAATATCAATGATATTATATGTGTAGATACGTTGCCTGCCCTCCGTAGTGACTAGAACAAATCCAGGTAATTGACTGGACCTCATTTAGTCACACGTCAGTCATTGTCACGTCAATACGATCGTTACCGTTATAAGTTTTGTGTTGTTATTTGAATAAAAGGCCTTCCTGTGTATACAGAAATTGTAAAAAAATATACTGCAACCATGAAACAAGATTTTTTTAAAATTTCACTCGTAATTATTGTAAAATTAATTTTAAATAGAAATTTTCATTTAGTGTCGACATTTGCCCTGTTGCCAATTCGATATGCATGAGTGAGACGCGTGTACTATGTAAGAGAGAGACGTTTCTGTAAGAGTGAAAGAGAGAAAACAATGGCGGCCGAGATGGCGCATAAATTCAATGAGCTCATTGGTCAACTCAACTACCTTAAAGAGTATACAAAAGTTAAAATATATGTTTATCTCTTTTTAACAATAGGCTAATGATATGATTGCATTTATTTTCTTTCCCTTTCGACGTGATTACGTCATAGAAACAATTTCGCCATTTTTAAATGCAATTTGTTCAGGTGTAACTAGTCTATATATTAAAGGTCATTGTAAAATACAGTATTCTTTAACGGAGGTAATTAAAAATCTAATAAATATACAGAATTATAGCATTTAGTATTTTCTACAAGAAAGTTATGAATTGTTGCAGTTAATTTTTCTTTTATTATAGTACCAAAAAAAATTATGTCCTTTCATTAATTAGGACAAAAAAATGTTTTGACGTAGAATAAAGACACAAATGGCATTAAGGCCACCGCTTTCATACATTTGATTTTTCAATTCTGCAGAAAAAAGCCACAAACAACATTAGGGTCTTGTTAAGGTGGCCCTAACGGCGATAGTGGCTTTCTTTTACGTAAAACTTTGAGCCACGTAATTGTAGCCTTTTAATAAACTTCAATATCAAGAAAAACATTAAACTTTTTAAAACATTTTTTAGACTGAATTATGCTTAAATAAACGTAGAATGTAAAATTGAAATAAAAGAAAAAGCCAATATGGCCGTAAGGGCAGTTTTCGTGGGATACGACGAGATATTCAGTTCATTGGCGGCCAGTAGTGTAGCTGCTATTGCCGACCTGTATAATATAGGACAAACTAATGCCGCATATCCCGTCGTCACTTACTACACAATAGGTTTAATGGAATAGTGAGCCTTCACGGTTGACTTGCTTAAAGGGTAATGCCATAACGTACCGTCTCAAATATCCCAGGACGTGCATATTTTGTCGGACGATAGATAGAAAGGCATATACTCGTACGTCCCACAATGTGTCTAGTCATATCAAAAAGGCGTCCTATTCTTTTTTTTTAATAAAGTTCGAGTAAGTACTTGGCCTTAATGTTACGTGATGGTAAGTGACGATAAAGCCGAAGGTGAAAGCGCAGTTTTATCTAAAATCCTCAACCAGTGAGGAACTGGCTATCTTATCTCTAAACCGTTGAAACAAGTCGCTTTTCAATGTCAACATTAACATTGTTAACATTGAAAACCGAGCTGATCGACACTAGTTAAATGTTTTTATGCTTTGACAAAATTCCATTAACAGATTAGTTCCTATTGATAGTTTGTTCCTATACACACGCACAATATAACACACATTACGCCCATGTATTAAAAAATTAAGTTAAAAACCAAGTTTTTTCTATTCTGCTGTTACTACAACCGATAATTTATAAAATCTCGCTAGGCAAAACATAAGGTATTTAGTGGAAATAAAAAGGTTTTCAAACCGTGTCGGTAACTATGTATTCTATACGGAAATCCACAAAATACGATTGATGGCGGCATGACAGATTTGTCCGTCGATATCGCCTATCAACAGTTCTATCTGACCCGCAGTTCCGGTGTGAAAGCGATCTTTGTGATTGGAAATATCACGCCCGAGTAAATGGATCAATGGTTTTTTGTGACAAAAAATAGGTTATAGGAAATATTTCTATCGAAACTTTGTGATAGATAATATATTGGAGAGCTGTAGGTTCCTTTATACACTATTTTGTTGTGCAGAATAAAGCACTGTGAAATAAAAAATATATTATGCAAGGTTATAAAAACCTTTAAAGTAGGTACCTACTTATAATATTTTAAAACTATTAAGCTTTTAATTAAACTTAAAAAAAAGGGTCGTTCAAAAAACATTCGTATATTTTATGGAGAATTCCGCATGCTATAGATAGATAGCAATAGATAGCGTTGATAAAAATGTTCCATTTTTAATAGTAGACTACTATTTTGATCTACCTTATGCCAATAAGCAAAAGTTCAGCTTATTTAAAAGGTTTCATTCTACATTTTGGCTGCAATCCACCCTTTACAACTGGCTTAACCCAGCAACATTAAAAACAGTTATATGCCACAAAGGTATTAAAACAGGCCGGAAGCAACAAGCGGGTTAACGATCTCCCTCAGGACTGTTGTAAACTCTGACTCAAAGTAAGACTGTTTGCAGGCAATTACTTCAAGATGCCGCTGTCAGATTATTGACGCTGTGTAAACTTGAGCCGTTTCAAATGAATGTGTTTTAATTAAAACACTGGCCTAGTCTAGAACGCGTATCTAATATAAAAGTACATTGCTGAAACAAGGTGATTTACTCCGTTTAAATAATATTTTACTTTAACGTAATTTAAATAATAATGTAGGTATATATAATTTATTAAATTGATACAGAGCAATAATATATACGTACATAATGAAAGCAATGCAAAGTAAATTAAATATTTAATTTAAATAAATGCACTTTGAAATAAATTAAAAAATATATAATGTAGATAATGAAGTGGAAATGTTAACAATAAAGCAAGAAAAACACACATTTATCGTACTAGCTCGTATGAAGACGGCAGGAGATTAGTTTCTTATAGGGAGTTAGGCGGTCAGCGAAAATTCCGAGTCCTCGCGGGTGTTGCGCGGTGCGGGGTCAGCGGTAATTCGTTAGAAATTTGTTCAAAATCCAAAACAGTCAAGAAATCGAAAAGGTAAATACCTAGGTGTTTATGATATTACAGGAATTATTATAGTAAAACACGATCATAATTTGCATTTAAGTATATGAAATTTTAGAGTTAACTTCGGGTTTTTTTTTCTAACAAGCAATGTGTTTCCAATCGTGTTTTGGAAACAGTCATCCCCTCACACATACGAAAATTTCAGTGCGAAATATTTAAAATATTTTGAATAACAGCTAATAATAGTTAACAGCCAGTTTTTCTGTCTTCACCGCCTAACCCCCCTTAATGGTTAAGGGTTTATTTATAAAACCCTTGTCTGTCACGAAGATTCCTAAAGGTTGCTAACAATACATATCATAAAAAGAGCTTGCCAGTTTTCGATCAACAATACAACTACATGTCAGGTCGGCGCTAAAAAAGTGTCTCGGTAAATAAGAGCACTGCAAAAGAGCACTTGAAAAAGCGCTCTTATTTACTCGCAAGGCATAACAGGAAAAAGTACTTTATTTGTTGCGCCATAGGGTTGATTTAACCACTAAATGTTATTGATGTCTTTTCTTTTTTAAGTGGCAGGAGTAATTTATGGCTTTGAAAAAGTATTTATTCATGTTGACAGAATTTAGCTTTGATTTTGTACGTGACGCGTTATCTAGTTAGTATTGTTGATCGAAGTTGCCAGTAACAAACCGAGTACAATGAGTATATCCCCTCCTCCCCTCTGGAAAAGCAGAAACCATACGAAATCGGTGAGCTAACTGCCGTACTCAGAGACGTCAATTAAGTTTTTTTGACAATTATGTCTCTTGCCGTCACTTTCTTATGTATAGTGCTAAATAGAGAAGGAAATACTTATTTTGACGTCTCTGAGTTCGGCAGTAAGACTAACAGAAGCGGTTACAGTTAATATAAATAGGTACTTACTATAATAGGCTTCTATTAAGCATTGCTTTATTTCACAGAAAAAATTCTAACAAAAATCATTTGCCAGGTATGTATGTTCGCGTATCATTTCAGAACGGCTGCACCTATCTGACTAATTCTTTTTTTATTGTGTTTGTGATTGTCAGGACAAGGTTTGTATGTAAGATTTTTTTTAGAATTTTGTCACAGGGTTCAGTTCAAGCAGACGAAGTCGCGGGCGGGCCGCTAGTACAATAATAAAAGACGACTTCTTGTAACGTATTTGATTAACCGGTCAAGGATCATTCGAATAATCGTTCGAATAATCATTTGAATAATCAGTCTAATAACATATTTAAATGATAACGAAACGTTGAAAAAAATGTAAATGTTAATTACCTCAGGCGGGAATCGAACCCGCGTCCTCTGCAATCCGGGCAGCCGACGAAATTTTTCAACGCTTTTGACTTTATGTTTTTTTTTATAGCAGCAGTGTCTTACCAAACCTCTTAAAATTAACATTCTTAAAGATCTGAATAAAAATATTTTACAATATTTTAAACATTCAGTTAAGATAAGACTGCTTTATTGCGTTGAAAACGCTCAAATAAACTTAAAGATACGATAACTTAAATAAAGTGGTCAACGCAGGCTGCCCGGATTGCAGAGGACGCGGCTTCGATTCCCGCCTGAGGTAGACATTTTTTCAGCGTTTCGTTGAGCGTTTTTTACCGCAAATAATCAAACAGATTCCAATATTAATACTGCTAAAACACAATTCTCTAACAAAGTTTTAATATTTCCAAACAAAACATATAGAGCTGCAACTACTTTGAAAGATAAAGGCAGAAATTCAAGTCTAAACTCCGTGAAAGCCTTCCCAAATTCTATCTCACAATGAGGAATGGCTCATATAGTATGTAGATTGCACTCTGTTCTGTCTAACATCACGAAGCTAAATGCAGGGAGGCCTAGTTCCCAACCTGTCGCTCGTCGGAAAAGGTCAGCGAGTGGCATTACCCGAGCATGATTTTACCTACCTTGTTTGCACTAGGCATAGTCGGCTTTTACATACATACATATCTTTACTCTTCTTCTTCTTCTCATATTTAAGGATGGTTAAGAAATAAAGTGCTACTAAATACCAAGATAGTAAAATTAAATTATTACCTAATAATATAATATAGGACGACCTCCGTAGTCGAGTGGTCGGCGTCGCCATCTCTGAGATCAGATTCCATTTCCGGTTGGGCCTATTTAAAAATAACTATTTTTCAAAACCGTAATCGTAACGCGTAGCGGTAAAAAAATACTACCCCTCTCTTCCCTTGGATGTCATAAAAGGCGACTAACGGACTAAAATTTTGTGAGGAATGGACTCTAGCAGAGGACTCCTTTGCGGTCCTCATTGCCTGTCTCTGACTAACCCTTCGGGGATAATAGTCGTGAATATATTTATTTGTGTTTTTCTAAATTATTTTGGGTCTGGGTGTTTTATTTGTAGGTATAATAAGTATGTTTATCCGTTACTACATTGACATTACACATATACATTGATGTCGATACTACATTGTATTGTAGTTTTGTATTGCATCATTTATTATTTTTCAAATTCATATTTTGTATTGACCTGGTAACGACATATTCTTTTTTTTTATTTGTAAATGTCGTTGCTTTTGTGCGCTGTGGTTTCTTGCGCCCATTCTTTGCCACAGTTAAAAAATTATGTCCTGAATGGGTGGTAGGTTAAAAAAGATTTGGACGATTCAAAGTACTTACTAATTGAGTTTATTGAATAAATATATTTTGACTTTGACTTTGTTATCTAACCAAAAAAGCCAGCTTCAAAAAAAGCTATTCTCGGCCTAGATAATTGCTGTGAGAGTGGAAAAGTTATATAATTATTTAATAGCCGATATTAGTAATGTAACCGGGGCGCGTAGCGGTGAAAGAATGCTACCACCCCCTTTCTTCTCTTGGGTGTCGTAAAAGGCGACTAACGGACTAGAGACTGCACATACATCCAACAGTCACGCTGAGAACATGTGCAGTCGCTATTTGGTAAAAAGTGGACTATGGCAGAGAACTGCTTTTGCGGTCCTCATTGCCTAGTCTCTGACTAACCCTTTGGGGTCGTGATTATGTGTATGTAGGTTATGTAGCGTAAGCGGGTGCATTCCAATAAGTCAGGAGTTCGATACAAAAACACAGAAAACAAAAAAGGACCGTTTTCATTTGCGATTACTTGGCTATACAAACATACATTCTCGTACGTATACTTTTATTATTTTATTCGGCAACGGGTAAGCGCTTGGCCTTCATCTCACCTGATGGTAAGTGACGATAAGGCCGAAGGTGGAAGTGAGCTTCACCCGGAATCCTCAACCACTGAGGAACTGGCTAACTTATCTCAAACTGCCGGAACACAACAATGCTATAAACTTCGTTGTTATGGCGACAGACTAAGATAAGATGGTGGTATCTAGCCAGGCGGACTTAACAGCATTACCACCAACCAAACCAACACACAAAAATGTACCCCCCGCTGGAAATCGAACCCGGGACCTCTGGGTCTGAAACCGGTGGCTTAGCCCCTAGACCACAGAGGCGGTTAAAAACACATTACTTATTTAGTTTTCCGCTCAAAATAATAACTAAAGCATAGAAGGAGTGCTATGACATTTGTGTGGGCACTCCGTTTGGTCACCATTCGAATTACATTTGTATAGGTCGCTTTTGAATTTTGTATCATAATTGGTAACCATTATTTTTTTCGCTAGATATTTGACCTTTTTGTCAACTTATTTTGTCTCTTTTCTTTCAATGTTTATGGCCCATTTGAAAAAATAGGACAACTATACGAGTCTCATTTGGACTCCTTCTATGCTTTAGTTATTATTGTATGGTTTTCCGGATGGGTAGGCAGAGACTACAGCTTTCTACTTGCTACGACTGATCCTGACACACTTGTTTTTTTGCTTTGTTTTCGTAGTTATAAAGCCTGTAAGCCGCACGGTACTTCTCTATGAATACCAACAAACTTCTAAAATTACTACAGTATGTACTTAGTACTTAATTAAAAACTTAAGTAAATTATAATAGTTCATTAATTTAAATTTAAGTACCTAGTTTATTTATGTTTCCAAGTGATCGTACTTATACTTAATTAAAAACTTAAGTAAATTTAAATAGTTTATTAATTTAAATTTAAGTACCTAGTTTACTTATGCTTACAAGTCAGGCAGTTTGTAACTAAGGCCATATTGTAATGTAATAAATGTAATAAATCATTGTAATGCCTAATCATGTGTATTTGATATTTTTTTGGTGTGAGACTTGTAAGCTGTCCTTAATTAAATAAATAAATACGTAAATACCGTATGGCTGATATAAAATGCAAATTTATCGCGTACATCCACGAAGTTATTAATTTTATTAGATGGTAGAATTCAGCCATAAATCCGACTGATTATTTATATAACATAACAGTTTGTAGGGCTCTAAAGTTATTCAAATTGCAGGGCATTTAAGCACTAATACGCTTAATTATTATTTGCTTTAACTTCATAATACATAATAGAATTAAGTCCTGTCTTCTTAAATAACTTTTATCTAACTAAATCTTTTTTTTCTTTTCGTCTCATTTCGATATTACTTTTAATTAGGCAATCACTTGTCTGTACTTATTATTAATATATTTTAAAAAATACTATAGACTTATAAATTATTATTATTATTATTATAAATTGGACTTACATACCTACAACAAATATTTTTTTATGAAATAAGCAACTCTTGCAAAAACATGCCTATTATAATTTCTCGTTATCACGTTTATTTTAAAATTATAAATCAATGATTAAGTAGCGTATTTTAGAGTTGTTTATTTTTTAATATTATAAGTTACAAACAATATTTACCTATTCTAAATATCCTATCCTATTATATGGCCAGCGTGGTGGGTTGTGAACCAATCTCCACACTTGCTAGATCACTACTTGTCAAAATAATTATTAAGATATTGTGTCAATGTATGTTCATATGGTACGAACTTATATATTGTGTATGTTGTATGTATGTATTTATTTATTTTATATATTATTTTGTTTTATATTTGGGTATAAATATATAAGTAATGATATATTATTATACTTTAATAATCACTGTACACTACATCACCATCGCCTCCATCTGTTTTTTCATACTAAGCTTCTCCATCCCTAGGTTGCCTGGAATATATCGCTTTTAGTGAAAAGGCCGCCCGTTGTACTACTTCTTTTTAAATTATAAATATGTATTATTATCTGTGTGTACAATAAAGAATATTCACTTGCTGTTGTGCACACGGGGAGATGTATGGGAGGCCTGTGACTAGCACTGGGACGTTTATGGCTGGTTTCAGAGTCACGCTGACCGCCCGCGCGGGTGTAAGCAACGCGGGCCACGAGCTAGGAGTTGTCTTATATCGTTTTATAGTGACGCTTACCACCCGCGCTGATGGCGGGGCGGTCAGCGTGACTCTGAAACCAGCCTATAAGCTGATGATGGTGATGATGAGGACTGTTTAACCATTTAAACACAGTGTCAAATATATTATCACCTAATTTTGAACTTTATAGAATTGAGATAAGGTCGTAAAGCAATGAAAAATTTAAACATGCTGGTACTCGTCAAAGGTTTAATATGAACAGCAATTTGCTACATAACAAAGTATGCCTTGCTCTTAATATTAAATAAACAAGCTTCGTATATTATTTACAACCAATTACGAGTTAGCAGACTGTTATCCGTTCGACTGCAGGCATGCAGTTAAAACTTCACGAGACGCACGTCTGCAAACTAGTATTAATTTCCTGTGCTCTGAGC
The DNA here is from genome assembly GCA_963921215.1 of Scoparia ambigualis. NCBI lineage: Eukaryota > Metazoa > Arthropoda > Insecta > Lepidoptera > Crambidae > Scoparia > Scoparia ambigualis. The sequence continues at coordinate 7,797,193 of OY992503.1, forward strand.
AGACTTTAATTGGTACCGTCTGTTTAGGCGTGAATATGCGTGCTTCGATAGGTTGTTAGCTTCAAGATAACTTTTAAGTAAATATATAAGATAAGGGTATAAAAGGTATGCTAAGAAAGATAGGTAGGCCATGTAGAGAGGATGAAAAAAGAATTATAAAATGGGTGTATGAGGAGACAGTTAATGGGATAGTTGGAAGAAGAAGACGTCGCGTAAGTACTTCGACCAGATCAAAGACATTTTCGTTAAAGGTCAGGTGGATACTCGCATAAGGCCCCTTTTCCCACGCTAAACGTAGGCCGAGAGGCCTTACCCAAGGGTGCACCACGAGGAGGTTCCCAAATCTGCACCCCAAGAGAGATAATTCCCTAAAAAGGAGTCCATGCACCTCACATAGACTCCCTTTTTCCCTCTACAGTCGGTGGTATCCCTTTGCGAGTTTGTATGAAGAACGTTTTGAGAGTAAATGGAGCAAAGAATCTATGTCAGGATAGTATGTATCAGAGTTTACTCGGTTAATTTGAAATTATACCTATCTACTACGCGTTACTGACTGCGTAATGTGTTACAATTCAAAATAAAGTTTTGAGTTTTCCGTCCCACCATTTGTGTTACACCATAACATCTGAAAGATACAACAACATATCGGTCACAGGGGACCGCAGGCAAATGTTATTCCATATGGTTTTATAACTATCAATATGGTAAACATGTTACGCAATCCAAAACCCAATAGATCGTTAAAATGGTCACGTTTGTCTAACAAGTAACAGCCTTGAAGGCAATTCCCAATTAATTAGTGAAAAGGCGATTTATTGAAGGATTCGAATAGTCTGTTGATTTTCCTGTTGTTTATTTTCAATATAGCAATAAATGACTCGAGTCATAGTCGTTATGAAATATTAATAGATGTTTCAGAACTTTCGACTTTAACCTCACAGCTATCAATACATAACAATAACTATTATTTAGTATTTGCCTAATATCTACAATTATCAAACGAACTAGTAGGATAGAATCAAAACATTGTAGACTTATTACTAATATGTGATATTATTAAAAACTTACGCATCCTTGGCATTCATGGAAATTATGTGTAGCTCTATTAATGTGTAATAATAATATTTTTGCACGTATAAACGTAATGTTATTTCAATATCAATGTAAAAAATATTTATTAGTTATGTTATATTTTTATATTGATAATTGCGTCGAAAATGTATAAAATGTGTTGAAAAAAAGTAGAGCATAACACACAAATCTGTCACAATAAAGGAAGAGAACGTTTTGTACGTAAATTAGCCAGTTTAATACAAGGTCTGCGAATACGCCGCAACAAGGCCGTATATTTAGCAGCTGAAAGCTAGATTTGCATACGAATTAAGCTGTTAACATTATGCTTTGAGTAAAACAGCTTGTGGGAAACCAGGACAATAATCTATTTCGGGGAACCACTATGGTTCTCTATAGTAGCAAATAAATTTATATTAAGGCAATTCAAGGGGTGCCGCACGAACGCAAAAACTGACATAAGTCTCGAGACTTCAAAGCAAAATCAATCATATTTATATTTAAAATTAGAACAATTCTGCTTTGAAGTTTCAGTTTAGTAATTTGATTAGAGCAATATTTTTATTCTGCGAAATGTACAAAACCATCACGCGCTTGTGTTAAAAATTAAAATTATTTTTTTTAAGATATCAATATAATACTATATTGATATCAATTTATTTAATATCAATACAAATAATATGTTCCTGTAAAAATTATTGTTTTAAGCGTAAAATTAAAAAAATTGTTAAAAAAAAATGTTTTTAGGAGTCATTAGATTGATGTATTGTTTGTTATTGTCTAAAGAATTTGTTTCAAATTTCAACAAGGCCACGACCTTGTGCAATGATCAGGCTATATTACGTTAGTTCTTTTAATGTACACACATCAAAAGTGTCTAGGGATCAAGCATTTTTATGCGGATTTCTTGAGATTGAGATGTGGGTTTGTAATAAATTTATGATTTTATAAATTTATATGGATCCTTTTTGGTGCATTTCATAATTTGAAACAGGAACTTTCAATCAATTTCTAACGGAATAATTTATCAGAAGATAATTTTATTGAGTTCAAAGGAATACCAACATCATGACTTTAACTTTTTTTTATTTTTTTTTATTGAGGAACATAAATAGTAAAAATCATACACACACTCACGCACACACACACCCCCACACACTCATACACACACACGCACACACACACACGCACACGCATACACACGCACACAATAAGTTACTCGAATTTAATATTTTGATTGTTATTGTGTTGTTATGCTAGCTAGTTAATAAGTTTGGTTACTTATGGTTGTACACTAAAATCCTAGACATAAACCAATGGTTGAAGAGCGAGGCATTCCCTACACCAGTGTCTTTGACTACTAACCGGGAAGCCCCGTCAACAATATTGTAAGAATTTTTTTCTGAATAAAAAACATTTTGATTTTTTTTTTGATTTTTGAATTTCTAGTAAAAGATAAAAATCAGCTGTCAATATTTTCCCTATAAAAACATACAACGCATTGAAGACATTATTAGTGCTACTGTTTCCCTACTACTGATTAAAACCAACGTTATTATGGAGCGGCGACGTCATTTAAGCAGGGAAGAAATGCTCAGAGCCGTGGGAATGATAGAAGCTGGTTCCCGGCAACGTACTGTGGCTTTAGCTCTGAATACAAGTCAGAGTGTTATCAGTCGACTTTGGACACGTTACCGAAGCACTGGTACCGTGGCTGAGCGCCATGGAGGACGGTATCGCTGCACCACACGGAGACAAGACCGATACATTCAAATCACAACTCGAAGAGCTCCAACATTAACCGCCATGATGTTAGCCGTGAGGCTTCATCACTCTTCAGGGAACTTAATTAGCGACCAAACAGTCAGAAACCGCTTGCATGAAGTGAACCTTCATTCCCGAAGACCGCTAAGGGTACCACCTATAGCAATGCACAATCGTAGGATTCGATATCAATGGGCTCTTGAACACAGAAATTGGGCAGAAGAACAATGGCGTTTCGTGTGCTTTTCTGATGAGTCTCGTTTTGGTATGAGACCGGATACAAGACGTATACGACACTGGAGAACCCCTGGACGCCAACAGCGATTAAAATCCTGCCAGGAAGTCCATCCTTATAGTGGTGGAACCATCATGGTATGGGCGGGTATTTGGATCGGCGGAAGAACTGAGTTGATTTGGATCAGAGGCAACCTCAACGCTCAAATTTATGCTGAGACGATTGTATCAGACGTCATCGTTCCTCTACAAGTGCAAATCGGTCCCTTATTTCAGTTAATGCATGATAATGCACGACCGCACACCGCAAGAGTTGTAAGACAGACTCTCGCCGCAGCTAACATCAATGTCATGCCCTGGCCTGCTCAGTCGCCAGACTTGAACCCGATTGAGCATGCATGGGTTATGCTACAGAGAAGAGCTCTGCCGAATATGGAGGGTATCCAGTCGCAAGAAGACCTTTTTTTGTTGTTGCAACGAACATGGGCGGCCATTCCACAGCGTGATTTGGATGAACTCATTTTGAGTATGCCAAACCGATGTTCTTGTGTTGTTAGTGTTCGCGGTAGAAACACGGATTATTAATTATTTAAGTTACCCAATAAAATTTTAAAGAAAACTGTTATTTCAGTCTTTTTTTCGAACTTTAATGTTAGTGGTTCAAATGTCAAAAATCCCTTTATTAGGAAAATGGCAAATTTCTTTATTAATGCAAAGGTGACTTGGTTTATCGTTACTGTAGACAAACGAAAACACTTTATTTGATGAATCCTTAAAGAAAATTTTAATTAATATCAATCAGGAGAAAAGTTATTGCAAAAATATATGTTGATCCCTAGACACTTTTGATGTGTGTATTTAACTAATTCAGCGCACAGTTTAAGTAACTTAAATATACGTAAATTTTCACAATTTCGTGGAGGATCCCTTTAACGCCTCGATGGCCGAGTCACGCAGTGGTATAGCGAGTGGACCGATATTCGGAGGTATTGTGTTCAATTCCCATGTCGGTCAAAGTGTTTTGTCAATTTCAATGTATTGCCCAGGTTTGTGATCGCGGGGTGCAAATTTGGGAACATCCTAGTGGTGCACTCTGGGATAAGGCCTCTCGGCCCACGTTCAGCGTGGGACAAGGGGCCTTATGCTAATCCCTGGCGCCCCTTCTGGGCGTCGAATAAAGTAGGCGGTGCCCCTTCTGGGCCCCGCACCCCCTTCAAAGCGCGTCCCTTCTGGACCGCACAGCGGGTCACTCGGACCTGCGGGGCGGGATCTCCACGTGCGTGCCCACTCTGGGCCGCACGCTCGCCGCTCACTCTTGAGCGGCTTTGACGGCGCCCCTTCTGGGCGTCGTTACACGGGGTGGGAACGGGGTAGTTGGCGCCCCTCCTGGGCGCCTTTCAGGCAAAGGTGCCGTCGTTGCGGGGCGCGGCGAAGGGTGCCCGTCTTCGGATGGGTTGGTGGGCGGCTAACAGCCCACCCCCTAGCGACCAAAGGGGATCGCAACTCTCAAATTGCTATCCCCCCCCTTTCAATGAAATGTCCGTATCAAAGAAAGTGGTTTTGCTATACGATCCGGCTAGCGCCCGGCGCACGACGTTATCCGGGACGTCGTGTGAGAAATTGACTACCGAAGGCCCTGCGGTAGCGCGTGACCAGGCTCCTGTAGCGGCAAATGCTACTGGTGGTGGTAGAAGGAGAAAGGTCCGTGGTGGGTCCGTGAAGGACGGAGAGGCCGGGGACGCGTCCGGGGAAGCGTCCGCTCGGGCTAATGGCTCGGGCGGCGTGGAGCTGGCGGTGCCCGGTGGTAGTGGCGACAGTCATATCGACTGGGCGGCCGAAGTGGAACGGGAGGGGGAATCCGGTACGGAGAGGTCTGCGTCTGTGGACGACTCGGAGTGCTCCCGAATGGTGGAGGACCTAGTGGAGGAGTCGCGGAAGCGCGTGCTGGTCGATGCGCGGATCGACTCCAGCGACGAGTCCATCAGGCACCGCAGGGAGAAGCCCGTTGGGGCAAAGAAGGTCACCCGGGAACCGGCCTGCGAGAAGGACACTCGCACTTGCCGGCCCAAGATTGGCAAAAAGGTCCAGAACGACCTAGCTGGCGCGACGAGGGCGGAATTGTCGGACACGGCGATTGATTACCTCCGTAACTTGGCGGAATGTGCTTCTGGGGGAGCGAAGCTCAAACCGGCCTTGAAGGACAGGTTCGACGTCGTCATAGGGTGTGTGCAGGGGCTCTATGAGAAGCCCCCGGTTGAGGTAGTAGCGCGTCTCCAGAGGGAGAACAAGGAGCTCCGCCTCGAGATGGAGTTGCTGTGGGCCGAGGTCAAGGCCGTAAGGGAGGTGCAACAGGCGCCCAGACCGGCCCGCAGCGGGGAGGAGGACGCTCCTTCAATGAAGGATGCGGCGACGCAGGCCGCCGCAAGGGACATGCCGTCCCGCAGCGGTGAGGAGGGCATTCCTTCTATGAGGGACATGCTGGAGGCCCTGAAGAGGGACGTGCTGGAGTCGCTGCGAGGGCGACTGGCCAGCATCAAGAGTCGCCTCCCAGTCGAGCCCCCCAGGAGGCCGCCGCTGGCGAGTGATGGTGGGAAAACAGGGTTGAGCTATGCCAGGGCCGCTGGATCCCAAAGCGCCCCCCGCACTCCCCCGAAGGAGCTGGCTCCGCCAGCTGAATGGAGGTCTGCTGCCTCGAGGAAGGCCAGGGCAAGGGCCAGGAAGGCTGCGGCTGCGGCTGACCGACCCCCGCAGGCGGGACGTAACGTGCTGAGGAGGACGGAGCGGGCGAGCCCCCCCCCCAAGCTGGAGCTGCCACGGGCGTCTGCCGTCACCGTAACATTGAAGCCGGAGGCAATGGCGAGGGGGATCACCTACGCCTCGGTAATGGAAGAGGCAATGCGGCAAGTCGACCTGGAGGGGATCGGGATGGACGGCGTTCGGGTGCGGCAAACCGCGGCAGGAGGACGTGGGATGGAGATTCCGGGCGATTCCAGCGGCGCCTTGGCCAATGCCCTAGCGGACAAGCTTCGAAAAACCGTGCCGGAGGACGTGGTGGTGGCCAGGCCGTGCCGGATGGCCGAAATCTGGCTCATAGGCCTCAGCCCGGACATGGTGGACCCTGAGGAGTTAATCAGGTGGTCGATTGTGGCGCAGTCGCGCTGCGTGGCGGAACGGGTGACCGTGGGGCCCATGCGGATCGGACCGTCGTCGGGTCGCAGCTCCGTTGTGGTTCGGCTACCCGTCACAGCGGCGAAGCCTCTGGTGGATTCCGAATATGTCATCTTCGGCTGGGCAAGGGTGCGGGTCGAGGTCCTGGACAGGGGCCCCACGAGGTGTTTCGTGTGCTACGGTGTGGGCCACCTGAGTTACTAATGCGACTCAAAGGCCAGCCGTAGCACGCTATGCTTCCGGTGCGGCGCACCGGGGCACAAGGCGGCCGTGTGCAGGGAGGAGAAGGCGGTGTGTGCCGTGAGCCGGGAGGCGGGACTCCCGCACGCCTACCATATTGGTGGAAGGAGGTGCCGTCCTCCGGAATCTAGGGGGAAGAGGGCCCCTTGGACGCGGGCTCCACCTGCGGCCGGGAAGGGCGCTGCTGCGCCCATGGAGGTGGCGGGGTCGCCGGCAAGGCCGGACGAGGCCGGCCAAGCGGCGGAGGGAGGGTCGAGGGCGGCGGTATAACGCCGCCCTCCTCCCGCAAGACCGGGGACCGATTTGTGCCCCTGCGCCTCGGTGCAGGCTGCACAAGTTGGTGGTGTTCCTTGTGTGGGACCGCGGTCTCACGTGTGGGGCCGCGGTCCCACACAAGGAAGAAGCGGAGGAGGGGATCGAGGGAAACCTCCTCCCCCCCTAGGAGGGCCGCGGCCTAGTGTTGAGGAGCACTAGGCTGCATTGCACAAGCCATCCTCCCGTTTGGGAGCAGCCTGAACCTACCAGGCTGCTCCTCTGGGGCAGGGGACCCAGGTAAAACTGGGTCCGTAGCGTGCGGCGTTTCGCGGGGCGTGGTAATACGGTACCGCGGCGCCGCGTCGCGCTTTTGAAGGAAGGTGTCGGTTCTTTTACCAGGTTGGGCCCGTGTGTCCTTACTCACCCGTTTCCCTTAGGGGGGCGGGTGGGGACGCATGGGTTCCAGCCCTGGACAGTGCATGGGGTGTCTCACGTTCCTCTCGAGGCCTCATGCCAGTGCAGAGAAGCATTTTCTCCGCCTAAAACAAAGAAAAAAAGGTTTTTGATCGCCAACTTGCATTTGGCGCGTTTGGTTTTAGGCCGCCAACTCTCTTCCCTTGGGTGTCGTAAAAGACTAAAGCACATACTTCCAATAGCATAGAGCGGCGATGGGCTCACCATCTGTCACGCTAAGCACATCGGGGTATAAAAGCAAAAACGCCACTGTCCACTTTAGTCAGTTTATTTCAATCAAAGCTAAATCGTTGATTAAAATGATTTTTGAAGGTTTATTTTACATTAAAATAAAAATAATAATGATGCTAATTACTAAAAAAACATAATTTTACGCTTTTACAAATTTTGTTTTAATAAAAGATTTAGCTTTGTTTGGAATAAAATCACTAAAGTGCGTTTTTGCTTTTATACCCCTCTGCACATGCAGTCACTATTTGGTGAAAGTGACTATGGCAGAGGACTGCTTTTGCGGTCCTCATTGCCTAGTCTCTGACTAACCCTTCGGGGATAAAAGTCGTGATTATATGTATGTATCGGTTTAAAGTGTCGCTGTCTCGTTTTTTTTTATAGAAGACTTATAGAAACAGCGTCAATTTAATCCTAAGTTTAACTTTAATTAACGTTTATTAATAATACGGTCTAAGTATTAAAGTATTAAGTAGTACTTTTACTACGCACTATTACTAATGCTATTATGCACTCTGTTAGTTAGTTTCACCTCCAAGATGCTCCATTGCTTTCTTATTGAAAGTTTAAGAAAACATAAACCCACTTCTTACTTAGTTGTTATTGCCATTTCTCTTTTAGATTAATGCCCACCAGCTTCTTCCGTGTGTTCCGTTCAATTTTAACTGGGCCATCCATAAATTTCGGTTTAAAATTTTTCACAAATTTCCCTAGAGCTCACGATAAATGGTGGGCTTAGGATTCGAGACGGCCATTTTTAAGAAAACAACGCCAAGCGAAGCTCCATTTTAAACATTTTATAATGAAACACTGCGGTGTAAAAATAAACGGTACAAAACCTCTGTAGATACACCGTGTCTCGCAAATTGTGTACCCCAGCGAGCGGGAAAACATAGAGATGGAACCGAACGGCTATATTGGCCCAACTAAAAGTATACCGAGCTTGTATTTGTAACTCTAAACCTACATACGTACGTAATATAATCACGACTATTATCCCCGAAGGGTTTGTCAGAGACTAGGCAATGAGGACCGCAAAAGCAGTCTCTGCCCTAATCCACTTTTCACCAAATAGCGACTGCACGTCATGTGCTTAGCGTGACAGGTAGTAAGCCAATCGCCGCTCTATGTTGTTATGGTACGTTTACACGCTTGCCGAGGCTTGGCAAGCGTCCACAAGATCCAAACTTATACAAACGCTTGCGTGTCATTTACACGCTTGCGAGTGTGTTAGTGTGATTTAGACAGGCAAGCATGGCAGACGCGGATGTAACAGAAAATGTTTTCTATTGTAACAGACGTCGAAGTTGTTTCGGCGCTTGCATTTGACATATTATTACTATTATTTAAAATATAGACAAAAACAAAGGAAGCGAAAAGTTCGGCCGTAAAGATGGTGAATGATGAAAATCTGTACAGCACGAGCTGGGGGCCGATCGCGTTATTAAAAGTTCGACTGAAGCGCAACTGAACCGCGAACGAAACGTAACTTTTCACTCATTTGGTATTGCGCTAACGTTTTGACAGCTAGTTGAGACGCAACTGGAACAGAGTTGGACCGTGGCTGGACCGCTGACAAAAAGTTCAAGCGACGCTACTTTTTGTGGATCGTTCGTTGAGTGGTTTCTTGTAAATTGAATTATTATTAATTAAAAATGTATAACGCGTACATTGACTTATTAGAAAGGTCCTATGAATACGATTTAGCAGTGGCTAGAGCGAAATCGAAGAAGAACAACATTCAGGAAAGACGGAAATATAGCCTAGATAATATGAGCGACCGGCAGTTTGTAAAAAGATACAGACTGTCGAAGGATTTATATTATTCTCTTGTGAATGAATTGACGCCACATATGCCACCAACTCTACGGTCAGATGCTTTGGATGTAGAGACGAAGGTAAGCCAGCAAATATAGCTTTTAACCGAAATTCTTAAAATAACCTCACTGTAACTTTCTTAGTTTTAACTCTATAACTGTACTTAGCAAATTTAATTCATTCTAGATTTTGGTGGCATTAGCATTCTATGCTAGTGGGTCATATCAGACCGTAGTTGGAGACAGCCGGAAACATTGTGTTTCACAAGCTAGTGTGTCCAAGGCTGTCCGACAAGTGACAATGGCCATAAATAAATCTTCAATAATTAATAAATATATAGCTTTCCCCTTTCGCCAACATGAAAGAGAACAAATAAAAAGAGGGTAAGTTGTTAAGTATATTTTTTCTCATAATAAGCAAATGCAAGTGACTAATGTAAACAGATCAATTAATAAGTTTATTTTCAGATTTTACCGTCGGTTTAGGATGCCGGGTGTACTGGGTTGCATTGATGGGACACATGTTGCTATTGTGCGACCAGCAGTTAATGAAGAAAGATTTTTCAATAGAAAAGGATACCATTCATTAAATGTTTTAATTGTAAGTTAGACAGACAGACCAAGTTTTTTTGATAGCTATACTGAAAACCTTTAATACTGTTGTGTTTTACAGATATGTGATTCTAATCTAAATGTAATGTGTGTAGATCCAAGTTATCCTGGTTCTACACATGATAGTGTTGTATGGGCTAACCATTCCCTAAAGCAGTATGTAGAAATACTTCACACATCTGGAGAGGATTTATATCTATTAGGTATGATATAATTTATGGATTATTCATAAATATAATATAATATTTAGTGTTCTTATTAATTAATTTCATTTCAGGGGACAGTGGTTACCCATTACGGCCCACTATGATGATACCTGTATCGGATCCACAACCAAACACACCAGAGGAGCACTATCAAAGCTTGCACCTGACTGCCAGAAGTACAGTTGAACGATGCATAGGAGTTCTAAAAGCCCGCTTTAGGTACCTACTTATTACATATTTTAATTTAAATCTGAAGAATTAAGATTGGATTAGTGCAATTTACATGTGTCCTGTGTATGGCAATAGAAATGAAAAAAAAAACTAATAATTTTTAAGTAAATATATTATGTTTATGTAACTAATATGTTTTGTCAATCTTTAAATAAATTTAATCAAAATTTCTTTAGGTGCCTACTGGTCGACAGAAAGCTGCATTACTCACCAGAGGTTGCAGCAAGAATAACTAATGCATGTTGTGTGCTGCATAATATAGCACATAGAGCCAACACGCCGTTTACTCCACTTACGGCAGAAGAGGCGGCTCGCGAACGGGGGCTGACTGATGGGGCCAGTGGTATTGGTCGTGTGCCGCGTGGGTCCCGTGCTCTGACGGATCTGGAGCTGGGCCGAGCGCGCCGACAAGCTCTTATTAACCGTTTGTGGACAAACAGGGCAATAGAATAGTAACAAATGCGTTGCCTATAGTATATTTATTTTAAACACCTATCAAACTACATAGTTAACTAAGACTTACAAATAATTATCAAATAATTTTTGAAATACCCTATAAACTACCTAATTCTATCTTACACAATGCTTAAATATTATATACTTAGGTACTATTTTTAGTAATAACTTTATTGTTTATTTCTAACTTAGCCTACTTTAAATCTCTACAAATTATGCACCCTCTGTTTCTCTTAAATAAACTGAAACAAAATTAGAAATATGTTAACTTTCAGAGTTACAATTAACTATGCGTGAATATGATTCACTTAAAAATATATTTTTTTCTCTTAATATGCAAGCAGATCGATTTTATAAGTTTTTTTTTAGATTTTACAATAAAGTTACTATACTATAGTTACTTTATGGATTTTACAGTCAGTTTAGGATGCCGGGTGTACTGGGTTGCATTGATGGGACTCATGTTGCTATTGTGCGACCAGCAGTTAATGAAGAAAGATTTTTCAATAGAAAAGGATACCATTCATTAAAGGTTTTAATTGTAAGTCAGACAGACAGGCAGAGTTTTATTGATAGCTGTATTGAAGACCTTTAATACTGTTATTTTTTACAGATATGTAATTCTAAACTAAATGTAATGTGTGTAGATCCAAGTTATCCCGGTTCTACACATGATAGTGTTGTATGGGCCAACCTATTTCTAAAGCAGTATGTGGAAATACTTCACACATCTGGAGAGGATTTATATTCATTAGGTATGATATAATTTAGGGATTACTAATAAATATAATATAATATTTAGTGTTCTTATCAATTAATTTCATTTCAGGGGACAGTGGTTACCCATTACGACCCACTATGATGATACCTGTATCGGATCCACAACCAAACACACCAGAGGAGCACTATCAAAGCTTGCACCTGACTGCCAGAAGTACAGTTGAACGATGCATAGGAGTTCTAAAAGCCCGCTTTAGGTACCTACTTATTACATATTTTAATTTAAATCTAAAGAATTAAGATTGGATTAGTGCAACTTACATGTGTCCTGTGTATGGCAATAGAAATAAAAAAAAAACAAATAATTTTTAAGTAAATATATTATTATGTTTATGTAACTAATATATTTTGTCAATCTTTAAATAAATTTAATCTATCAAAATTTCTTTAGGTGCCTACTGGTCGACAGAAAGCTGCATTACTCACCAGAGGTTGCAGCAAGAATAACTAATGCATATTGTGTGCTGCATAATATAGCACATAGAGCCAACACGCCGTTTACTCCACTTACGGCAGAAGAGGCGGCTCGCGAACGGGGGCTGACTGATGGGGCCAGTGGTATTGGTCGTTCTGACGCGCTCTGACGGATCTGGAGCTGGGCCGAGCGCGCCGACAAGCTCTTATTTTGACCGTTTGTGGACAAACAGGGCAATAGAATAGTAACAAATGCGTTGACTATAGTATATTTATTTTACATCAAACTACATAGTTAACTAAGACTTACAAATAAATAACAAATAATTTTTGAAATACCTTATAAAATACATAATTCTATCTTATACAATGCTTAAATATTATATACTATTTTTGGTAATACCTTTTATTGTTTATTTCTAACTTAGCCTACATACTTTAAATCTCTACAAATTATCCCCCCTCTGTTCTTCTTCTTGACAAAACTGAAACAAAATTAGAAATATGTTAAGTTACATTTAACTATGTGTGAATATATAGTTCACATTTATGTAATATTTAAGTGAATATTATAATCATAAAATTTGAAATGAATGCAAGTAGTAAAGGTACTTAATAATTTGATTTTAAATCAACTTCATGGGTTGAGTGGCTAACATGTTTAGTTTGGAGATGCTCGATATCTCAGAAGTCCCAGATGAATGTATAATGGAATATAATATACAAGAAATTAACTTTTCTATTTGTTTTGATCTGAGTAGGTGTGACATTTGCTTTCGCATTGTTGTTTCTAATTTCCATAACAGCTATTATGCAATAATATGATGTCCACGTAATAATTATAAAATTTGATAGAAATACCTTCCGACTTAAGCGGTTTACACTTTCGGCAATTAATTGAAAAGATTCCGCCATCATCTTAAATGCCTCTGCGTTATGCATCGTCGTCTCGGCTTTTATTCTCTCAATGGTGAGAATCATTGACCTCGACTCTTCTAAAGCTGTTCTAGTTGCTAAAAAGAAAAACAATAATTCAGTACAATTATTTTAGTACCTGCAGGATAAAATGAGCTGATAAGTTTTTATTTTAATATATTCAATATTACATCATAATTATAGTCATTTTGTATAATATTAGTTATGCGATAAAAAAGTATCGCTACTTACTCATGATTGGTCGACTCAGAGGTTGATTTATTATTTGTGTCCTTCTGCGTTCTCGGCCTGTACGCCTCACTATAAAAAAGGTAGTTATACAAATAGTTTAATAAATATAATATGTAAGTCTGTAAATTGCATTGAATTTATTATTAGTTTATAAAATAGTAATAGTAAGATAGCAAGTAACTTTATAAAATTTATTTAAAAAGTATGTAATAATAATAGGATTTTTATAAACCATTTTTTATTTCTTTCCCACTTGACAACCTTTGTTTCTGAAATCCTGGGTTTGACTCTGGGACAAGGTAGATTTTCTTGTTGTCTTAGGTACAATGGTTTTAGTGTCATGAATGACAATTTATTTGCATAATGTTATCTAATAATAAATGTAATTAGTATAATTTTTCTTATCTTACCGGGGCCGGGAGGTGTTGTTGGCACCTGTCCTGTCCTACTAGGTGATGGAGGAACTGATGCAGGATACTCTGGTTCTATAATGTTTAATCTGAAATAAAAAAATTAACTTTTAAAATAACATAATAATGTATAAGCAATGCAAGTCAATGATTTTGTTTAATATTAATATTTTAGCCTTACACTATTGGAGGTGACATATTTTGCACTTCATGCACATTATCCTGCACCTCGTCTTCCACATGTTCCACAATGATTTCACCCTAGAATTATCAACAAAACATTTTATACAGTCAATATTAAACTAAAATTATCTCTTCATAATATAACTTAAAATATCTTGCATACCAATTGGTCTTGGCTAATGTTTGGCATAGGACCCACATCCCTGCCTAAAATGTTGGCTATTCTATCCTCCAAAGCCGACAGCGATGGAGCATTTGAAGGTCCACCACCGGTTGCCCTCTGGTTGGCATTTATGCTGACCAACTTCCCTCTGACCCTACACTTTTGGTCATTCCAAACCTAAAATTACAAGGTAATGTTAACTATTATCTCAAGTAAATTTTAAGGAATTCATATATAATGTCAGTACCACCTACTTTAGACCACTCTTTGGCGGTCCTCGCAGGCCCTTCCGCATTTAATATTTCGGCACACTCATGCCACAATCGCGAGGCAACCGATCGAGCTTCCTTGGATCGCACACGCCCAAGGGCGAGGTCTCTGCGTTCCTCGAGGAACTCCACCAGCAGTTCCAGCTGACGGAAAGTTGTAACGCGGCGGCGCTCTTCCATTTTCCTACGAAGTTTTTCACAAAACAAAGTGAATTAAGTACCTACTTAGGCCAAAATATTAGACTTTACACTATAATACCAAAAACTTCACTTACCTATTAATTAATCCTTTGTTCTAACTTTATTTTAATAGCACACTTATGAATTCCACGAATATAGCACAAGACTCCTAATGTTTTATAAGCTCTTAACATTTGAAACTTGATCGTAATTTAAAACAAACAAAACATTCCATTCCCCGCCCCACCATCATCTGTCAAATAACACGTAGTGATGTAGTAAAATTGTTTAGTCGACCATGGATTGTACTTAAGTAGCAGAATACCAACAAAAATACTAGGATCACATCACTATCGTCTCAAAGAACGATTGGTCCAATTCAAATCCAACTCTGGTTCAGACTTGAAGTTTATCGCGATACGAATTTTTCGCCCAGCTGAGTTAGAATTGGAACACGATCAGAATTGAAACACAAACGAACCTAAACGTTTTAAAATAACGCGATCGGCCCCCTGAGCGACACCAAACTTGCGCCAACGTGTAAATGCGTCTCAAACGCTTGCCGTAATCCTTTGATCTGTGTTCAAAAACCGTCACCGGTCTGGATCAGCGTCAAGCTCTTGCAAGCTCACGCAAGCCACGGTAAGCGTGTAAACGTACCATAATGGTACGTTGTTTATGTTAACTAGAAAGAAATCAACCAGTTGTGTTCATGGGTAGCCAGCTTTCTTACTGGGCGTAGCATCAAAGTCGTAGTCGACGGTTCGTGCTCCGACATGAAGCCTGTGAATGCTGGAGTCCCGCAGGGGTGTGCGTTTTTTTATTACTTGCATCTTTCACAGCCATTCATCATATTTTACTCTTTATCGGGTGGGACTCCCGTTTCCTACTTTATTACCTATCTCTATAACTTTACCATCATATTATATTTAATCTTAATGTATGGGGAAAATAAGTTTTCCGATTGAGCTGTCTGCTCAGGACTGCTTATACATTTTTCTCTTTTTTCTTAACTGTTACAATTCCCTTATAACTATTTAATCTCTAACTTTCTATAATATTATTCTAAATTTCTTGTGGCTTTACATATTTTATCATCTTTAGTCCTTTTTTCTAATTGGCTTATACTAGTAAATATTTTCGTTACAAATTGAACTTATTCTAATTTTAGATACATTATTTGCTTATTCTACTGAGGGGAACTTCTAAGTATATCTCAAGATATAGTTGAGTTGCCCTTATTTTAAATTCACTTACTATTTATTGTATTCTAGGGGTGTGTTTTATCCCCACTATGTTTCTTCTGCATAACGATGACATGTTGCATAACAACAGCATTCATTGCTATGCGGACGACAGACTGGGGATACGCTCTACACCGGACAAACTAATATTTCTAGCGAAAGCTTCATCGAGAGCCGGAATTAACTTGTGACTGACACCGAGAACATGTTAAGTCATGTCTTGAATTGGGGCCGACATAACCTAGTCCACTTTAACCCCTCCAAAACACAAGTTTGCGCATTTATCGCGAAAAAACATCCTTTCGTCGTACCTCTGAACTTGAGGGAGCCCTTTGACACCAATCCGACTATTGGAATCCTTGGCGTCGATATTTCGAGTGACGTTCAGTTTCGAGGTCATTTGGAAGGTAAAGCTAAATAAGCTTCGAAAAAGCTGGGTGTGCTTAATAGAGCGGGTCAATATTTCACGCCGGCCCATCGCTTACGACTGTACAAAGCACAGGTCAAGCCGCATATGGAATACTGCTCCCATCTTTGGGCTGGAGCACCCCAATACCAACTCCTTCCTTTTGACCACATTCAACTCAGAGCTGCTCAAATTGTCGACCACGTGGTTATTTCAGGTCGGCTTGATCCACTGGCTCTTCGGAGGGACCTTGCGTCTCTCTGTATAATAAACCGCATATATCATGGGGAGTGTTCTGAGGACTTGTTAGGCTTGATCCCTGCCACTGATTTCCTATACCGCACTACACGCAATCGACGGTCATTCTATCCACATCACCTTGATGGATGGCGGTCTACTACTGTGAGTTTTTCAAAAAATTTCTTGCCTCGAACTACAGTGTTGTGGAACCAGCTCTCGGCTGCGGTATTTTTCGGACCGTTACGACTTAGGGATCTATAAGAAACGAGCCTATTCCTTCCTTAAAGGCCGACAGCGCGCCTGCGATTCCTCTGGTTTTACGGGTGTCCATAGGCGGCGGTTATTACTTTCCATCAGGCAACCCGCTTGCTCATTTGCCTCCTTCGGCTAAAAAAGGAAACCAGTCTTAGGAAGCTCGAATGGGATTCGAATCTAAGACCTATGGATTGCCGGCGCACTGCTCTAACTGCTAAGCTACCGAGACCCCAGAAGACTTGTTGAATGTAGTATTCTAGTAGTTGATGATTTACGCTGCAAACAATGGACCGGTCCAAAGGTCATGCGTTCGAATCCCATTCGAGCTTCCTGACTCTAGTTGATTTTTATCTAGTAAACCTTTTATCTTATATAATAATATCTATTTAATTGTATCTTTGTTGTACGAACCAACGATACGAAAGCTGAAGAGAATCTCGCTAGGTAGCTTTTTTGTTCGGACGTATTGAGATCGTTGAATGTGTATTTAGTTTTATGTGTGATACAAGCTCAACGCTTCGATCACACATAAAACTAAGTGTCACATGAAAACCTTACTTCAGGTCGCTATTGCTTCACTTTTGTAGCAGGAAGCGTCCCGGTGCGCCGGGCCTTCTGAATAGTTCATGAGGCATAGGAGCACGTCGTGCCCTGGCCTGATATTCCTTGCACCAAAACCCAACAATACCATTAGTACAGTTAAGGTAAACGTCGCAGTTGTCACAAGGTTGAGCATAATTTGTTTAAAATATGAGCTGTGTGGTTATTGTACTATCGGGGTCACAGTCGCTTTACCACTTTGCAGCGATTTTCTTATGAAACGCACTGCCCGCCCGTGTACGTGCCCGTACAAAATAGACGACGCGGTGTGCAAGGGAATTTGACCTTTAGACTGGTAAAGCGACGGAGTCCGCGATGGTACATCACAATACTTTTCTGACAAAGGAACACAAATAAGAATACCAACCCATCTCTTTTACTTAAACTCAAACTCAAAATTTCTTTATTCAATAAAGTTAAAATAAGCATATACACTTTTAAACTTTCGCGTTCCATTATAAATACACACCGAGTTGCACCGGTCGTGTCGTACCAGTCCGCCCGTGACCACGACCGGTGCAACTCGGTCAAAACGTCGGGTATAAAAAGGTATGCGTAGTATGCCTATAATATGTAGTTAGCGTTAATCCCCGTCTAAATGTGTATTAAAATAAACATTTTGAATCTTCTAAATTTATTTGGATGGATGGACAATGAATTTATACACCCATTCAGGAAGTCTGTTAGCTGTAAAGAAGCTTACTTGAATTAAAGATTAAGCTTGAGGAGCTCGATGGCGCAGCGGTTAGCGCGTTCGACTTGCGAACTTTGCGAGCGAAGCAACTTTCACAATGCCTGTTCGCTGGATGGGTGACCAAATTAAAAAACATCTCGAGCTCCTCCGTGCTTCGGAGGGCACGTTAAGCCGTTGGTCCCGGTTGTTGTCGTAAGATGACAGATGTTAAAACCCACCAACCCGCATTGGGCTAGCGTGGTGGGTTATGGCCTAATATCCCCACGTGCTATTATTGTCCTCGTGGGAGGCCTGTGCCCAGCAGTGGGACGTTTATAGGCTGATGGTGATGATAATTGTTTACAGAGTAAAATGTTTCAGCTTTATGGTTTCTAAAATAACACTTAAAATTATTAAAGTTCGAAATTAAATGTTATTTATACATATCTACGCTACGGGAGAAACTAACATTAATTTATATTTCTATAAATAAGACCATTTTTATATAAAAAAAAAATTAAGTAAACAGTCATATTTTATTTTATTTCATCTGCTCTCAGCTTTTTGGTCTCGAGACACGATTAATTTGCCACAAGATTTTCCACAAAAACAACTCTAATCGAATCACAACGTTTTTCTTCAATTTACATTCAAAATGCGAATTTGAATAATTGATTTCATTATTGACTGGGAACCGACGAAAAAACCGCTGTAAGAGTATTGAACGGAAAAATGTTAAATTTAGAGAAATGTCTGAGTTATGATAATTTTATTCGACACACACAGACACTTCGAATACTTTTATTGAATACTACATTATGTAACTACATTGTGACTGTTATCTGTATCTATTGATCTGTAATAATTTTAATGACAGTTCTCTAACATAACTATAATATGTTATACCCTCATGGGGAAATGACTTAGCCTCCATACAAATACAAACCGTGATGACTTGCGCCACAATATCCTAAAATTATCACTCTCTAAAAAGAAGCAAAGCGGCTATACGGCTAATACCAGTTTGCCTTGTTTGTTTGTAGCCTGTAACTATAACCAAACTAATATCTTGAAACAGGCTTTTACAAAGTAGGTATACTTTATAAAAAGTTCTAGTCAGCACCTTGTAAAATTATGGCAAGATAGTTAGTCAAAGGTGGCAAAAGCCTAAAACTTTTTCAATTACACCGTTGCCATAATGACAAAGACACCCATTGAAAAACGATTATTCGCCAATTAAACGAGAGCCGAATTAAATTTAGCAGTGATACAAAGCCGCGGCCCCGTCAACTTTCAATTTATTGAGAAAGATAAGGCGGAATTGCTTTTGAAGTTTAACTAGTTGGAGAGTTGCGCGCCGTTTGCACCACAAAAATAGAAATACTAAAAAGTTTGAATTCCAATTAATGTCAAGGGAAGAGGCGGCGGCTAGTTGGGTTTTCGCGTAGAACCGTATAGATGGCTATTATGTTATAGTTTATATGCTGTCAAACAGCAGTTCACTGCACTGTTATCCCGTTTGAATGGTACTAGATATATTGAAGTCACATTGCATAGTTGCAATCACGCAACAGATTAATTGGTCTGGTGGTTTGGTTAGACTTAGCTATGGAAACGATGGAATCAATCCTAGCACAAATTATGTAACCCCGGTATGAATGAAATCCGTGACCTCTGGATTTGTGATCGTTGGTGGGACCATTAGACTATGGTGTTATTGTCACTAATGTCTACAGGCTGAAAATAATGCTTTGGAATTAAACCATAATCTACGAAATGAGTTTTCGTCTTAAGGAATATAGGATAGGTCAAGTTGTTTCTTGTGTGGTAACCATTTTGCGTAGCGGTGAAAGAATACTACCACCCCCTCTCTTTCCTTGGGTTTCGTAAAAGGCGACTAATGGACTAAAGACTGCACATACATCCAACAGCATATAGCGGCGATGGGCTCACCATCTGACACGCTGAGCAAATGTGCAGTCGCTATATGGTAAAAAATGGACTATGGTAGATGGCTGCTTTTGCTGTCCTCATTGCATAGTCTTTGACTAACCCTTCGGGGATAATAGTCGTGATTATATGAATGAATAAATGTATGAATATAGGATTTGTCAATGCAATCAGTTTCATCGCAATGTCGAATATAAGATCAGAAAAGTTTTCTTTATTGTACATCACAAATACTCTTCTGACAAAGGAACACAAAGAAGATTAAACACACAAACAATATGAGGCCTATTTATAGCGTAAGTAGTGCTTGCAAGGAACAAATATTTTTTTACCTACAATGTATCATATTCAAAGGCGCTGAACGAGCTCGTGTTTCTGAATAAGCTCAACTCAAACCAAGCCCACACAAGTTTTGATACGACACGTTTAATCGAAAATGCAGCTGGTCGCGATGGTGGATGATATACTGCGGTATTGCAGAAAAGATAATTTAACAGAAGAAAACTCGTTGCTTTGCCTTTTATAAAAAAATAAAGTTAAATTTGTTTACGCTCACATGACACCGATATCTAGTAGACCAAGATGAGTATTCTTTTGAAACTCGTTAATATGGTAAGAAAACATATAAATTATACATAAACATAGAAAAAACAACCAAACCCGAAACCAATTTAGAATAACAGTTTTTCTATAAATTGACCCGACCGGGAATTGAACCCGGGACCTCAGAGATAGCGCGACGCCAGACCCGGCGTGCTAACCACTCGACCACGGAGGTCGTCATAAGATTACAAAATTATAACATTGTCAAGTTGTTTCTTATGTGGTTGTTACCTGGAATAAATGTTATAAAACTAGTTGTTTGTTTTTTTCCTGATAACTAGGGAATTATGAACTGCCCGCGTTTTTTACTTTTTCGAATAATTCTACAAGCGTAAACTTTGATTCAAACCCGTGACAGTTCTTTTAATTTTGTGAAATCCTAAAAAAAATTACGATTAGATACCTTCTAAGTCTTAGAATAATAACGCTATAGAAACCAAGTTCGCGCGCCTATTTTGAAGCACATTAATTGGAGCCAGAAATGGCACCAAACGCCGGACCGCTCCGTAGTGTTCAATGTCACAGCGCGCCGAACGTGTCTCGCGAAAACAAAAAAAAAATGACGGTTTGTGCAGTTAAATTGTGTCACAACACATCTGAAAAACAAAAGAAGTGTAATAACATCACTTTTCACAGGTAAGCTTTCAGTATTTCATAGTATCTTGTAGTTAATTAGGTCAAAATATAAACGTACTGCAGTGTGATTCTTTAAGTTAAAGCCTCGGTAGCAGCGGCTGCCGCAGTGCTGTCTCTTTCATATTCATAGAATTGGAAAGAGACAGCAGATCACGGCCATGCGCGCACGTCACGCGTGTGTGAATCGGTTTAGTGCTTCATTTTTGACAGAGCGCTTTTATGAAGACTATCTTTCTATAGCGTTATTATTCTAAGTTCTAAGTCTATCCCGACCTCGTTAGTCTTGCATTGGAGGGTTTTCTTACAAAACCGTCATCGTTCAAAGGCACTGCGTAAAAAGATAAGACAGTAGAGCTACGCACAAAAATGTCCCAAACTGACACGGCATCATCGGATTCGCACATAAATCCTGGTGCGGTCAAACTGACGTCCGCCCTTATCTGATCGGGCCCGCATGTATTTGTCCGTAAAATTACCGTCTGTTCGGCGCGGTAATAAATTCGTGACCCGGATTGACTGCTCCGATCAGTAATACGTCTTCTTTTCGAAGGGGTTCTGTTGCTCAAGATTGTTCATCTGTAACAAGCTCTTTGTTTAACTTGAAAAGTTGGTAGGTACGTCTGTCGTGTTTCCGGTTCAAAAGCATTTAATGTTTCGTATTGTTGTTTTCTAAAGTTTACGCGAACGCATTGAAATACAATTTAAGGATTTACTCACGTTTAATTCGGAGGAAACGAGAAGCGTCCGATGTTCTTGAGAATACGGAAATGTATATTACATAAAAATTATTGGCCAGAAAACCAAGGTTACCAATATACTTAGCTCAAAAAATTTGCAAGCGGAAGTGGCAGTGGGCTGGTCATATTAGCCGTAGTCAACCGACAACCGCTGGAATGGCATACGTTGGGATTGGTAGACGGCTACGTCTAGCAGTGGACTGACACGGGCTGATTATGGTTTTGATTATGATTTACGCGTTTCATGATAATGATGATGAAATGCGAGTAAATGTGTGAAAAGTTTTTCATTCTTCGTTTCAACTTTACGATCGAGTTGAAATTTTGTCAAATAGTGTTTAAATAAAACATACGAATCATCATATTGAAAACGATGGTGTTAATTCGAGTTGGTATAAAATGACAAAGCTATCTGATTGCAGTAATGAACTTTGAATATTGTCTGAAGAGTGTAGGCGTTAAACGTGGGAAGAGGCTACCAACTTGAATGTCAAATTACAGAATTTCTGCAAATTTCAAATTCATCTGAGACGTTTAATTTGATAATCTGATATTGAAATTAAGACTTTTAATGCCAACAACGAGCTTCTTTTTTTTTGCCTCGCTGATCTGTTATTTTCCGCTATTAAACTCACGGTGAGATGGATATCGACTTCGACTTGCAAAGAACAATGATGGCCGTTGAAAAAATAAACAATGAGCACAGACAGGCAGTGTTCACCTTAGAGCTTTTGTGCTATAACAATGCAGTTCGTAGTCGACGGGTAATGAAGGGAGAGGCCGGCCGAACACTTCCGACTATACGACACGGTGTTACTGAATAAAAAAAATATAAACTATACAGGGTGGAAAAAAAGACCGTAGTTGGAGGAAAAGTACCCTTAATATTGATGATGACAAATTTTACTGAAAGGAAACATTAGGTACATATTAAAAAATATATTAAAACTGCATTTAAAGATTTTAGAAAAGTCACCTGCTTAAGCCGCAAATCGAACAAGTGAAATGTGAAATAAAAACATATTTTCTTGGTTTTTCTTTAATATAAAAAACATAATGTTTTTTTTTTCACATTTCACCAGTTCGATTCCCGGCTCAAGCAGGTGAATTTTCAAAAATCTTTTAATGTCTCTTTGGAGGAAAAGTACCCTTAATCAATATTTAGGGTACTTTTACTCCAACCACGGTTTTTTTTAATTTGTTTTTCGCCTGTGAAGCAGACACCCTCCCGGACACCGAGGGGAGGGAGGAGGTGAACTCTACATGAGTACGCTTTTTTTTCACACTTTATACTATCTCACTGGCAGGCAAAGGACTCCATCATTCAGATCATGTCTTATCTCAGATATATATCTTTAAGGCTACAATCGATTGGTACTGGCTTAATTGCCACGCTTGCCAAATGCGGGTTGGCGATCACAAATCCGGGCAACGCATCTTACAATCAGAAATACATTGGGCTAAAAACAGTTTTTATTTTAAAAGATATAACGAATAGAAACCACCCAACGCGCTTTCACAAGGCATCTTGCATTCTTATCTTCGGGTATCTCACATAGAACCCCCTACCACCAAAGGCTGTCATACTTCAATATTAGCACTCTAAAACAACGTCGGACTGTTCTGGACCTAGCGTTTCTTCACGGGCTTCTCAATGGGTCTTCAAAATGCAGTGATCTTGTAGACAGCGTCTCTGTCAGCGTCCCATCACGTCCTCCCCGTCATCCAATCACCAAAACTTTTGCAATACCAAGATTCAAAACAAACGTTGGCGGTAATGCCCCCTTGATTCGATGCTGTGCGCAATACAACACCCTGAACAAAATAGACTCTAATAGGATAGACATTTTTTATGACTTATTGCCCAAATTTAAGGTCAACATACACAATTTATTGCAGGACTAGTACTGTGCATGAAATTTTGTGTTTGTTTATATAATAATTTAATTTTGTTGTTAGTAAGTACATACCTACCAATTAATTAATTAAAATTTTCATTTTGATTTATTTTTTATTTTTTAATTTTCAAATTATTATTATTTTTAATTACATAACTTAGCGTCCGACCTTATTATTAATGTTGTGTACGCCTATAATAGGTATATGTATAAGTATTCATTTGTATAAGTAATGTTTTGTTTAATGCGTCATATGTATACTGTTGGTGTACCTTTTTCCATTAATAAATAAATAAATAAATAAAAGATTATTATTAACCTCTAGAACCCCAAGCCGTCGCATGAGACCGCACTGACAGTGATCGCCTTTCCGTCAAACCCCAAGCGGTCGCATGAGACCGCTCTCTCCCACTTGACTTTGTACAATGTTTTCATATACTTACAGACTACTTTTGTATGAACAAGGTCGATTATTTCGGTTCTGTGGTACATTTTATGCATTGTAATCGCAAAATATCGGATAGTCTGTGCTCGATTCTGTCATTTTCGACGTTGACTGTTGCGCCAATTTCTGTGTCGGAGTGAATTAGTCGCTGTGTTTTGTGTGCTGTTTTTATTGGATTTATCTAATGTAAGTAGGTACTGTTTCTTATTAGAAAATGATTATTGAGCATATAATGATCGTATCATATGAGGGGTTAATGTGCGTTTAACACATTAATAATAATTCTGTTACCCCATCCTGACTGTGTCGGAGTGGGTTCACGTCAGTAGTCTAAAAATAAAAATAAAAAAATATATAAAATAAAAATATATATACTCAATGCTAGTGATCTACAAACGGCCTTACAATACGGTGTTTCTTAGAATCTATTTGATCATAAACGCTGATAATGGTCGTTAGAAAAATATTGAAGTAAATGAAAACTCTGCTTTGCAAAGGCGAGCACGACGCGGGTGCAACTCTGCCTCAACGTAGTCGTATACTTAAAATGTATTGCTTAATAGATCTAAAACCACAATTTATTATAGAATTAAGTACCTACCATTTTAAACTTTCATTCTCACCACTATTATAAGAAAAAAACGGGATTTTTACCATGTTTATGTTGTTGATTTTTAGTCCCCGATATTTCGGCGACGGCAGTTGCATGCACGGAGTAACTGAGTTAAATCGTGATCATGAATGTATGATTTTCTAAAAGTAAGTACCTAACAAGTGTAAATTACGAGTATATTATTATGATTAATGTTATGAGTTCTCTAACTGAGTTACAAGTTCTTTTTTTTCCTTACTTTAATTAAGTACTTAAGGGAAAAAAGTACTTATTGTCTAAGTTTATATTTGTTTATAATTCTATTGCAAATGTTTAGTTATTAGCGTTAGTGTCTTTATTTATAAGCATTTTGTGTTTTCCTGTTATTAGTTATAACATTAAGCTTAAGAAATTTTGTAAGAAACTTAAATTATATTTATCAATGTAAACAATTGTTGGTGGATCTAATAAAATAAATAAATTAAAGTCTAAGTAAGATTTTGTCTTGGTGACTCAGCCGGCCTTACGATGAGCGCGCTATAACGCCTACAGCGTGGCTTGTTCAACGCACAGTCCACATAGGAGCTCTCAGATTAAATTCCTTTTGTGTTCGGACACTTTGCGTTGAACATTTTGATGCCTGTTTTTACAGGGCGAGAATTTCTGATGAGATTTGTTCAGGCCTGCTTTTTAGTATTCGTTGTTGTATCGCCGTTGTATTGTTGTTTTGAGTCACAGTAAAATGTTTAGTTTAGATTAGCGCTAGGGTTTTATAACTTCTACTACTTCCGATTCGTTTTCTTCTTTCTGCTAAGTTTTCTTCCTTCAATTGCCGGGATTAGTATAAAAAAAAAGATAATATATCAATTACAAAGATACCATAGTAATTACATAAGACTCGGAAGAAAACGATTCCTGATATTATTGAAAGGTTTTTGATGTTTGCTGAAGATTTCCTTTTAAAGAATTCCTATAATGTGACATCAAATTGACAGCGTTACTGTATTCCATTTTCCGTTAAAATTCCAATGAAGACAGTTCCTCATTGCCACGCAATGAATAGTAGGAATATTCTCATCATAGTTAAAATAAATAAGTACAACTTTATATAACTCTAACCGTCTTATTAATAAAATTTATCAAATGTTACGACTCAGTTTAAAGTGACGCTGTCTCGTTTTTGTTAAAGAAGACAGATAGAAAAAGCATCAATTTAATCGCTCGAATTTAAGAGCTCGATCGGGTGTTGGACCTCATTTCTAAATGGGGCTCCGATAATCTGGTTCAATGCCAAGAAAACACAGGTGTGCGCGTTCACAGCGAAAAAGTCGCCACTCCACCTGATGTTAAGTGGAAATGAGGTCCAGGCGCGAGGACAGCTGGTGCAGCGTAAGAGACGTAGCATCAGTCATCCTCACTCTGCCGGCCCACAAAGTGCTTCTTTACGCCTCGTTTGAAGGACCCTATGTCATAGGTAGGAGGGAATATGTGTGCTGGCAGACTATTCCATCTTTTGGAAGTGCGGCAAAGAAACGAGTCACCAAATTTCTTTGTGCGTGATGGAATGTTAGAGACTGTAAATTGGTGACTCCGGAGAGCAGCACGCGTACTCTTGTGGAGGAAGGGAGGAGGAGGGATGAGGTCAAAGAGTTCTTCAGAGCACTCGCCATGGTATAAACGGTAAAAGACGCTGAGTGACGCAATATCTCTACGCAATTGCAAAGGCTCGAGAGTTTTAGTGACCTCCGCATTGCCGATAATGCGCACAGCGCGGCGCTGCAATCTGTCCAAGGCATCGAGAAGGTACTTTGCGGAGCCATCCCAAAGGTGAGAGCAATACTCCACGCAAGACCGTACCTGTGTCTTGTATAATAGACACAACTGATCAGGCGTGAAGAATCGCCGCACCTTGTTCAGGACACCGAGTTTACGTGAGGCATTTTTAATCACGGTTTCGATGTAGTCCTTTTGGTTCAGATCGCAGCGGATATCCATACCGAGCATGTTAATACTGCTCTGCAGGCCTAGAGATGTACCCTGAAGAGAAAGAAGGGGAAGGAATGGCGACATTTCGCTGTGAACCCGCACACCTGTGTTTTCTTGGCATTGAACCCGATTATCGGAGCCCCATTTAGAAATGAGGTCCAACACCCGATCGAGCTCAATGGCAAGATTTGCTCGTTTCATTTCGGTGTCTACCCGCCCAGCCGTTGGGTGCCCGTTATATCCCCCATGCACTGTGCTATCATCTGCATCGCAATGAATGTTTCCAAGAGGAAGCATGTCATTGATATGCAGAAGGAACAGCGTGGGGGATAGAACGGAGCCTTGGGGAACACCAGCGTTCACTGACATGAACCGCGAAGCGCATCCATCCAAAAGGACATGGATTCTACGCTCACGCAGAAAGCTAGCAATCCAGGTACAGAACTGAGCGGGCAAACCGTATGCCGGGAGCTTGGAGAGAAGAGATTTGTGCCAGACCCGATAATAACGAAGTAGCATCCCGGCGATGCTATGAAAAGAAAGGTGCTGTCAACATTCACAATCCCCAAACTAGTATTCTAATTACTACTTCAGTTTATTTTATATTCCTATTCTACCATCTGCAGGCCTATAAATCGTCTCGATAGTCGTATAGACAATGTACTATTTTTACTGGAAATCACATTATCCAATCCCGTAAGGAAGTAACCGAAGTTTATTTGATATAAACGAAACTTTCTCCATACATGCCGTAACACTCTCCGCCAGAGTGATATTCTTTTCAACAAGGTTATTTCTATCTTGTATTGTACTACTGCTCTGGAAATAGTTTGTGCTTTAAACTTACTGGAATTGCTTTTGAATTAAATTGGTTCTCTTTTCAACAGACTGTCTGTACATTTGCTGGTTACATATATGTTTTGTGATATCACACAATTTACGAATAAAAAGCTATGCGTAGGATGCCTTTACTAAGTATCTCGTTTAATAGCATTTATAACGCGAAAATTTAAAAGTGTGTATAATACGTATCTGCCAAAGGTATTCAGCCAAATACTCGACTCGTAATATGACAAGGTCTGCATAATTGTTATGTAATAAAGTAATTATCCTACATTACTGTCCCAAGGATGGGTAAATGCATCCATCATAATAATGAAGTCATTGCTACAATAATTGAAGGGTACTTTTTACTACTAGAAGGCTATAATTTTATTACTACACATGCCAAATGCAGCTAAGTAATCACAACACTGGACATGTACCAACCAGCCCTTGAGATGTTAATTTAATAAAGTAGAATAAATAGACAATAAATAGACGAAAGTGTAGACGTCCTTCCGAGCGGCCCATGTGTCAAATGATAAAAACTGTAGGAAATGAAAATAGTCTCATTCCAGACACGAATGCAATATGGCTGAAGGAAACTGATCAAGCGTGAGATAGAGCCACGTAATAAGGGTTCTTTGTCAGTGACTCTGGGCATTGAGATTCCGATCTCAATGTTAGGGCGCTTCAAAAGAAAAGGATATTTAATAAAAAAGTGTTAAACATGTTAGTCGTGTAGTAGGTAGTGTAGTCGAGCATCTGTTTGCTTTTCCATAAGTCAAATCTAATAATATTAAGTAATAGATGACAATGATGGCAATTATACGGATTAAATAAATAAAACAAAAATTACAGTTAGATTCTGTGAGCGAGCTAGACTCCTCCGAGAACTTGCAAATAGGGAATACGAAACCACGGTCATACTTTGATGATTTTGACAATCTTCGTACACTTAAAAATGCAATGTAAACATTTGTAAATGCCCGCAACAATAGATATGGAAAATGTAATATATCATAATATTTATTTAAGAATTTCTCTTTATCTATACTACTTGTATACCTTATTCAAAATTAAACGAACAATTAAATGGAAATAGCCTATTCACGCAACTGTATCTCAATTAAATCAAAATCCCATCAGTCTGTACAAAGAAACGGTGATTTGCCTTCGCCCAATTAAGCTATTTGTTCCCAATTCCGTTTGGAGCTATTAATTTCATTGTTCGAGGGACCCCAAACTTCTAAATGGTGACTTAATAGAAAATATATCAATATCGTATCAATAACTGCCCAATCGTCGGCTCTGCGACTCGCTTGTTGGGTAAGGCTATCGCATTTTTCATCAGCGCGTGACCGAAATGCCGATGGAGTATAACTTCGGAAAATGTCGGTGGACAAGCCATAAATAATCGGATAGAAGTTGAGTAGGAAACCTAGTTTAGGAAAACTGGAGAGAGACACTGTAAGTAAACTTGGGGAGACAACTTGACACAATATATTTATTTTTCCTGTTTTTTATTCCATTAAGTATGTTTGACAATATTTGACATC
The DNA here is from genome assembly GCA_963921215.1 of Scoparia ambigualis. Lineage (NCBI taxonomy): Eukaryota > Metazoa > Arthropoda > Insecta > Lepidoptera > Crambidae > Scoparia > Scoparia ambigualis. The sequence continues at coordinate 7,826,161 of OY992503.1, forward strand.
TCTCCTCATAAGCTATAATAGTTCCAAGTTAAATTGTAGAACGTTTATAGTTGACGGTGATGACGAGCATTTAATCATCTATCTTTAGGTTGGCAACTTTTATTTGGTGCCAACATCCAAGATCAAAATGTTGAACTTGTCTTCTGAAGCTGTAAGGAAGCACGATATTAGGGTGAAAATCATTTAAAATGACTATTGTGACAAAATTTAAACAAAAATAAAACCATAACAAAAATGAAATCCGTGACAAAAAATAACAAAACTAAAATATTAGGGTCTTTTCACAAGTCGCATAAAACAAATTGAAATATTATAAATATTTATTTATGTAATCTTTAAAGACAATTTACATTTGTTTTTTACATTTAAAGGGGTTAAAGTTACTCGCGTCCGTAGGTTTACCCTTGAGACCCTACACGTGACCCCTGGGTGGTGCTAAATGAGTGACACTGACTGAGTGGAAGACCCACGCTGCGTTGCAGCACGCATTGGGTCGGCTCGCCCGGCGTAATACCAACCTCTCACGAATATCCGGCGTGAAATAATGGCATTTGGTGCTGTTGTGTTTCGTCCGGCCAGTGAGGGTTTCGGAGCCCCCCCCCCCCCTCCCACAATTCTTATGCCTTCTTTACAGGACGGCAACGCACCTGCGATTCCTCTGGTTTTGCGGGTGTCCATGGGCGGCGGTGATTACTCTCCATTAGGTGACCCGCATGCTTGTTAGCCTCTCTCTTTTATAAAAAAAAATGTATATTTAACGGATTCTTTTTATCATCGTGATGGGGTAGTTTTAAGCCCCTGTTTCTCCTGAAAAAGAACGAAACAATGTCTGAATAATGACCACCCAAGACAAGAAATCCAACTTAATTAATTAATTGACGTATATATTTTGAGATGTCAGTGAAAACATGTAAACTGACCTCACTCAGGTTTGGAAGTTAAAAAAAAATGGAACCCTAAAAATTGAGGTCCATTTTTCTTATTTTTTATGTATCCAGTGACAATAGTTCATCAGGACCAATCCAACGACATATAATTTGTCTAAATTGGTTCATCCATTTAGTAGTTACATGGGAACAAAGAAACGGGCATACAAACATACATATGTATAAACATACATACATACATAGAGTACAAAGACACATACGTACATACAAACATAAGTATGAACATACATACATACAAACATACGAATATACATTAAAACACAGATTAAACACATAACCATCATTTTGGACATCAACGTAGTTGGGTAAAAAAAATAGTCAATTGTGAATGTGGCTTTTGTTCATTTTTGTTACGTGACAAAAAACGTTACAGTCATAACAAAAATAAACAAACTTGCTACTTGGAATAGAATCGAAAATATTTTAAGCCAAACAACAACGTCATGAGTAAAACCTTTTTGCATTTAAATCAAAGTGGAAAACAAACCGTCAATATGAATCGATTACATGTATTTAAGTATTTTCCTATCTAGGTATTTAGTTTGGTAGACAACAAAAATGATGAATCAAAATTATAATTTTCGCACGGAGACACAAAACCACATTTACTGACTTTTTCATGCGATGACAAAATGGCCGACACGTAATCGCTTCTGTCATCTGATTGGCTCCTTGAGCGAGTGTTGTCATTTGGTAAACAATAAATAATAGGTACTAAATTAGATCGTTAGAAAAATGAACACAATAACGGACATATAGAGCGTATTTATTAAATACAGATAAAATTATGTCAGTCATTACAGCTGTAATCTAAGGTACATGATTTCATTAGCTCCTTTTACCGCCGGAACAGATAAATTTGGCTGTCTGTAGATATCTCTTAGGTACATACACATAATGAATAAAATTAAATAACAGTTTTGTTGGTTGTTGTATACCGGTAAATATTAAAGAAAGGTTCATGGTCACCTGTGACTTCCATGCCGCTTAAAGTAAGATCAAGCAAAAAGTAAGTACTGTTGAGCCATTCACTTTATAATACAAAAGAAAATCTAATCTTAAACAGCGTAAAAGCATTTTTTTCATAAAAACTCTCCGTGGATCTCGTGAAAGTCATGGATTAATGTAAAGCCTAGTTCCGAGCCCGCGAAGGCTGTAAAGCCGCCAACCGTCGGATGGAATTGATTGTTTGACCTTCGGCCCTGAAACAACTCATCTGGTTAGGTGGTCTCAGTTTTAGCGTTAGAGAAAAGCGATTTTATTCATACATAAGTCTCACGTTTTTTATGCTATTTCATAGCTGAGCACCTGGCTCTTGTCAGTCTCTTTTGAATCCGCTTTTTTCATATGAAACTTGAACCATTGTTTTTCGTACTGCAACCATGCTATTAACCATTTTATTTATAGAGACAGGCTTCGACCAGAAAGGGGTACTTTAAACAAACCCTACCACTTATTTAAATTTATGTAATTAACCTTGCAGATGGCCAGCAAGGTTTCATATTTTTTAAAGAATCAGTTTATTTTCATACAGATTGGTCATAAATCCCGCATATATATAATTAACCTAAATACAACTAAATAAAATGTAAAAAGAAATTATTTTCTTATGTGAGCTCTAATGTGGCTCGCTAGACCGAACTTTGTCTTAAAGACTCTGTCGCAAAAAATACAATAAATAGAGTTACCCTTAAGAATTAAATGTATATATAAAGGAGGGATTGGGTATCTCTTTTCGTTTTTAAAGTTTTAGGTCGAGTTGGTTAAGACGATAGTCCTCAACAGTTTTTATATTATTAAAGATGGTAGAGCGCCATGAAGACCTTTTAGAAGCGACCTCTTCCCAACCTGTAGAGTCAATAGCGCAGGCGTTTAGGTGTCTTTTGAAAACGTCTTTATAACGCAGATGCTGACCGCCGTGTTTCCGTTTACCCTCTGCGATCACAGAGCTTTTGTTCTTTGCACATATTAGGGCCATCCTAATATGTATACAGAACAACTATATGTGTGGGAGCAACTCTGAAATTGCAAACAATAGACAGCTGTTCCGTAAGAACAATACTGCAAATACTATTTGACTTATTACTAAACACACGGGGTGTTTAAACCCTAACGAAATACCTAATGCTTACTTAATAATTTTAATCTATTATTCATCCATGTTAAACGTGCAAAATTAAGTTATTAACTATCAGTTCTAATGTAACTCACTTTTTGGGAAATAAAATAACCTTGTAATAAAAATGTTTTAGAGGGCACATGAAATATTTTCGCTACCAAAAGCATGTAACTGAAAAATTTGCGACAGATGTCGTCTGAACCCAGAGGGAAAGTTTGAGCGCGCCGTAAATTATGTAAATGCGAAAATATCTAACACGTGTCGGTTACACGACGAATGGTGTGCTCGGCGGCGGTGACGTAGTTGTTAAACAATAATACTTATATGTGAAATAGTAGGTAAATTTTATTGTTAATTTTTTATGATTTTCTTTAAGAGTGTAGAATAAGAACTGAATGTATCGAGTCGACAATGCTAGCCTGATACTACCTTATGATACTTCAACAGAAGAGTTTTTTTTCTGTTCTGTGCCTACCCTTAATATTGCTAGCGTCCATGGGGTGTGATTGCCATTTTTTATAAAAGAAGCTGTAAGTATGTTTAGTAAAATATAAGAACCGGGCTTCGAATAGCAAGTTAGGTAAGTTGATGGTCACGGATGTTGTCGTAATAAGAATGTTCATAAAATCCACTTACCCGCGTTAGGCCATCTAAGTGGGTAATGTCCCATGTCGCCATGTGCAATAATTCATGTTGGAAGGCCTGATCCAAGGAGTGAGATTTTTAAATGCTAAAGTTATCTACAATCTATCAAAATCTCACTGATTCTCTTAGTACAGTCTTTTGATGCTAAAAGATCACTGCTCTTCTTATTAATTTACACTAAAAAACAGACTTACTATTTCAAAACGTATAATATTTTATTTAAAGAATACTACAACTCCCTCTCTTTCCTTGGGGTCGTAAAAGGCGACTAACGGACTAAAGACTGCACATTCTTCTAACAAAATAGAGCGGCGATGGGCTCACCACCTGTCACGCTAAGCACATGTGCAGTCGCTATTTGGTGAAAAGTGGACTATGGTAGAGGACTGCTTTTGCTGTCCTCATTGCCTAGTCTCTGACTTACTCTTCGGTGATAATATAGTCGTGATTATATGTATGTACTAGCGGCCGTTCGCGGTTTCACCCGCGTGGTTCCCGTTCCCGTGGGAATGGCGAGATAAAAAGTATCCTATGTGTTAATCTAGGTTATAAACTATCTGTAAGCCGAATTCATCCAAATCCATTCAGTAGTTTTTACGTGAAAGAGTAACAAACATCCATCCATACTTCCAAACTTTCGCGTTTATAATATTAGTAGGATGTATAAACATATTATATTATAGAAGAAAAGCACTTGAAAGCAGTACACTTGTCTCAGGTGTGACCTAAAAGTTCGACAAGGAAACTAATGTGTCGATAGCTCAGATAGAAAAGCCGTTGCAATGTTTGCTAGAAGTCATGGGTTAGCGTATCACCTGAGACTTTCGGCAAGTGATGCATTTGAAATGCAAAATAAAAAAAAATGTATATTGAAATGAAACACTTTTTTACGGATTAACTCGCGTTTTTAATTTACTATTTACATAGTTTTTATATTATCTCCCTGTGACCACGGATTCTGTAAAGGGTTCGAAACGTCAGGATAATATAAAAACTATGTAAATAGTAAATTAAACGCGAGTTAATCCGTAAAAAAGTGTTTCATTTCAATGTGTAGTGCTCGCTTAAACCTCAGAAAACAAAAATGTATATTTAAATTTTGTGTATTGACACTGTATTGTCCAAATATATTTTAATGATTAATGTTTTACTAATTCCGTTTTTTAATGATAGTAATATTTATACAATATACCGTGTCGTGTAGCGGTAAAAGAACTACCACCCCCTCTCTTTCCTTAGGTGTCGTAAAAGGCCACTAACGGACTAAAGACTGCAGATACTTCCAACAGCATAGAGCGGCGATGGGCTCACCACCTGTCACGCAAGCACAAGTGCAGTCGCTATTTGGTGAAAAGTGGACTGCTGTCCTCATTGCCTAGTCTCTGACTAACCCTTCGGGGATAAATAGTCGTGATTATATGTTTGTATGTAATTATTGTTTTACTAATTCCGTTTTTATTGATAGTAATCCTACTAAGATTATAAACGCGAAAGTTTGTAAGTATGGATGGATGTTTGTTACTCTTTCACGTAAAAACTACTGCATGGATTTGGATAAAATTCGGCATACAGATAGTTTATAACCTGGATTAATACATAGGATACTTTTTATCCCGATATTCCCACGGAAACGGGAACCAAGCGGGTGAAACCGCGAGCGGCCGCTAGTATACAATATCTTGAATAGCCAAGGAGCTAAGTATTCGTCCCGAAACTGAACCACTGGACCTCCTTGGTTTATTTTCCAAGACGTGCAATGTGCGTTTCTGAAAACCGCATTTGGTGGTGATAAAGCCAATACCCTATTGTACTGAAGACTTGATTTCAATAATGGCGACGTTTGCCCAGCATGGGAACTATAATGATATAGGGTTTAATTTCTTACAATTATTATGTATTAACAAAAATACACAGAAACGTCAGCCGGCTGCGGCAAGGTGGGCAGACGATGTGGCGAACATCGCGGGCAAGACCTGGATGAGATTGGCACGGGACCGTCAACAGTGGCACATACGAAGAGAGGCACCCAGCAGTGGGTGAAGTCAGGCTGTGGATGATGATGATGATGAATAAAACTAATTGTTTACATACGTTTTCAAGAAAACAAAGGAGTTGATTAATGATGACCTCCACGACAATTCGAAGTAAGTTAAGAAAGAAACATACACTCTAATTGTACAAAGTTCGAAGTTGGCACTCACAATTTCGAATAAAGAAAGAACTCCGCCTTCAAAGTAAACGAACTACGTCGCCATTTTCAATTTTCTAGCTTACTATGCTCTCTGGCTAAACAAACAGATTTAAGCACATGATTTCTATTCACAGAGTAGAGAATGGGAACCTTAATATCCCATATATTGAATATGGGGTGGAAGTAAAAAAATGTAATAATGTTCGGATCAGTTGCATTGTATTCGCATTGGAACTGACTAATGACTTAAACCTAACGTTAATTATAACGCCTGTTTTATAAAGACAGAAAGAAGATCAGTGTTTAATTTTTGGTTTATTGTTAACAAACAGTCTTTTACAATTTTGTATTAGTTAATACGTAGGTATTTGATAGGTTGACTAACAGTAACACTAAGTATTTTCAACATACATGACTTTTTATCATAATTTTATCTGGACGACTTATTCTTCTTCTTATCCATGGTCGAGTGGTTAGCACGCCGCCGGGTCTGGCGTCACGCCATCTCTGATCAATTCCCGGTCGGGTCAATGTAGACAAAAACTGTTCAACTAAATTAATTTCGGGTCTAGGTGTTTTTCTATGTTTATTTATCATCATCATCATCAGCCAGAGAACGTCCACTGCTGGACAAAGGCCTCCCCCAAGGATCTCCACCACGGCCGGTCATGTGCTGCTCGCATCCAGCGGCTACCCGCAACCTTCACCAGATCGACGGACCACCTTGTTAGAGGCCTGCCCACACTGCATCTTCCGGTGCGCGGTCGCCACTAGAGAACTGTTCTGCCCCAACGGTTCTACGGGCGATGTGCCCTGCCCATTGCCACTTGAGCTTGGCAACTCTTTTGGCTATGTCGGTTACTTTAGTTCTTCTACGAATCTCCTCATTTCTGATTCGATCACTTAGAAAAACTCCGAGCATAGCCCTCTCCATTGCTCTTTGCGTGACTTTGAGCCTGCCTATTAGGCCCATAGTGAGCGACCACGTTTCGGTACTGATATTTTGGTGATATTTCGTAGCTTACCGAACGCTGCCTAGCCGAGTTGGTTCGACGACTGACCTCTTTCTTAAAGTTGGACCTAACTAACTGGACCGTTTGTCCCAGGTATTCATATTCGTCAACAACTTCAAGAGCAGAGTCTCCAACCTTCAGAGGAGTGGGTACGACACGTGAGTTAGGCATGATTTTCGTCTTCTGCATGTTCATTTCAAGGCCCACTTGTTGAAAGACTCTGTTGAGAACACCGAGCATTGTGCCGAGGTTCTCCAGGGTCTCAGCCATGACTACTATATCGTCGGAAAATCGAAGGTGACTGATGTACACGCCGTTAAATTTCTATATTTATCCGTTATGTTACCATATTAACGAGTTTCCAAAGAATTTTTATCTTGGTCTAGATAATTGGTGTAAGCGTAAACAAAATAAAAATAAAATAAAAATACACTTTTAAACTTTTGCGTTCCCTTTATACTTCCATATATATTTACTGCCGCGACAGAAGTCAACCCGTTTCCATGGCCGGTGCAACTCGGTCGAAATGTCGAGTATAAAAGGTATGCGTAGTATATGCCTTTACTAAGTAGTTTTGCGTTAAATCTCGTTTCATCATCAACAGCCTATAAACGTTTCACTGCTGGCCACAGGCCTCTAACGTGAACAATGGCACGTGGGGATATTGGGCCATAACCCACCGCGCTGGCCCAATGCGGGTTGGTGGGTTTTAACGACTGTCATCTTACGACAACAACCGGGACCAACGGCTTATCGTGCCTTCCGAAGCACGGAGGAGCTCGAGATGTTATAAATTTGGTCACCCATCCTGCAACTCGGCATTAAGAAAGTTGCTTAGCGGCCAAGTTCGCAAGCCGAACGCGCTAGCAGCTGCGCCATCGAGCTCCTCTCTTTCGTTAAAATATGAATATATAATTTTACCACTTTTATAATCATACATCGCTCCGTATACTTCATTACGTATTTACATAGTTACTTAATTAAATAATGTAAAAAAAATAAGGGAATATTATTACAAGGAATGAAATATCGTGAATGGACTGATTTCCCAGCGGACGTTTATACTGATTAGGAATTATTCCGGTAATTAACTTTGGGCAACACACAATTCAGCGTGATATTTAATGATTTATACAAATCATACATAGGTACATAGGTACATATAATCATGACTATTATCCTTGAAGAGTTAGTCAGAGACTCGGCAATGAGGACATCCCCTCTCCGTACATCACTAAGTTTTATTTGTACTGGCACCTCGAGACCAACCGTTAGGTTATGCAAGAAGTGCCAGACGTCCCTGCGCCAGTAAACCAACTCGCTCAGGAGACCATCTGCGTTAAGTCTTGACGCCGAATCAGTGCCCGCCGATCGAAGCGCGCTCTTTATTCGGTACTCATAAGACTAGTGTCTCGGGAGAGTTTCCCCGTGACCACGTGTAGTTCACTGCCTATTTTCCAGATAGGTAACCGGAGCTGTCGAGCTCGCTCACTTCTCGTTGCACGAAGGACGCAACTCGCAGCCACTGCTTGGGTCGTTAACTCTAAAGTCGAATACCAAGTGTCCACCTTGGTCGCGGAGTAGCAAGCAAACTCACTTCTCGGAACCCATCCGGGTTAGGCTAGCCCGTTCCCACGTCCTACGCGGCTGGCTGGACCGGAGGCTACGGCATCTAGGGGGCCGCTTCTACTAGTTCTCCTGTCTACTAGTTCTATTAGTACCGGAGATGTCGACACCAATGTCCAATGAGAACCACCTGACAAAGCTGCCAACTTAAAGGGAAACTCACGATCCCTTTTTCCCACTTTCCACCAAATTGCGACTGCACATGTGCTCAGCGTGACAGGTAGTGAGCCCATCGCCGCTCTATGCTGTTGGATGTATGTGCAGTATTTAGTCCGTTAGTCGCCTTTTACGACACCCAAGGGAAGAGAGGGGGTGGTAGTATTCTTTCACCGTTACGCGACACGCTTTCCCACTATTGGGGTCACGCCGGGAGGTTGGGTCATAACCCTCCAAGCTGGTCATCTGTTGGTTCAAGGGGTTTGATGATTGTTATCTTACGACAACTACCTATTAACCGTTCAAGCCCCAAGCGGCCAGATATGGTCGCACCTAAAAACTCGCTATTCTGTCAGACCCCAAGCGGCCATATATGGCCGCTGTCTCCACTTGACTTTGTACCGTGTATTGATACACTTAGAGACTACTTTAGTATGAACAAGGTCAATTATTTCGGTTCTGTGGTACATTTTAGGGATGGCGAACGCAAAATGTAACCTGAACTGCGATCGATTTTTTTTTTCCATTTCCGCAAATATTTTTTTTCCATTCCCGCTAAATCGCACCTGCTGTCAAAATTTTTAGACATTTCCATTCCAAGACTGAGAGGTTTTGGTGACCCAACCGGTGTGATTGGCATAGCGAAAATAACTTGCAATATCGCAACCGCAACTCAATCCGCTGAATGAACTGCTAGGTGTTATAACAGTCAAATTAATTATTAAGGAGGGTTAGGCAGTCAGCGAAAATTTTGATTTTGCACGGAGCCTCGCGGATGTTGCGCGGGGCGTGCTCCGCGGTAATTCGGCGCCATTCACATTTTTATCATGTTTAGTTTTTTGATAATAAAAATCAGTCAAGAAATCGAAAAGGTAAATACTTATGTGTTTATGATTTTATAGAAATTATTATTGTGAAACACAGTCGTAATGTGCATTTATATGAAATTATAGAGGTAACTTCAGGATTTTTTTCTATAGAGCCAAATATTTCTAATCGTATTTTGGCTTCGTTCATCCCCTCACACATACGCTCTGTAATACACATTGCAAATTTCAGTGCGAAATATATAACATATTTTGAAATCAGACCATTTTTCCATTTTCACCGCCTATTAGCCCTTTAAGAGCTCAGATTGCGAAACATTAGAAAGTTTTTTATTTTGAAAGTATTCCGACTGTTCTCTTTGCAGGTACCACTTTTAAAATATCACTCACTGTATGACTAATCACGAAATATCATTAAATTCTAAATTTCTAACAATTAACACGTCATACTTTCCCCATACTAGACATATTCGTAGAAAGAATTTATAAAAATTCCCACGCATTCACGGAATGTGGGTGTTAACTTAGAACTCGTGGGCGTTCACTTGCAAACCTATTAATAAACGTGTTTTTATTACTATATATTTTTAGGCGTACCTACACAGCTCCGAGCTATTTATCCTCTTTGTTTAGCAGCTATTTTAGCTACTCATTAATCAAAAAGAGTTATCTAAAATTATAATTACTGTTAGTATTAATCTTTAGTATTTTGTCTTGAATCTTTTTTTAGTAATCATTTCTCGGCTATTAAACGGACGATATTTTGTAAATGTGTTCATGTCTTCCATAAGTACATCGAAATGCTAATTTTAATTCTGGTTTTCACTAATCGATGAACAAGTATATTTATTAATAGATTCAGTTTAAAAATAGAACAGAAAAGCCGTATTTCTACCTTTACGAAAAATACATAAAGAAATCTGAGACTTTGACTGATATCGAGATCGGGAGGAATGCCCCTACACAATGGTGTACGCAGCTCTTAACCTGCATGGAGCCTGCATGGTAGGTTATGAGCTGATCTCCCAATTAACACATTAAAAAGTTATAAACTGAGGAAGATAACATAAATTAATTGAATTACATTTGATTTCTATGGCTCCAATGGTATGAGGCGTGTATGTCGTGTTGTAAGTCTCTACTGTCAGACCTTAATTCTATAAAAAATCTACGGTCGTCCGCATACAACAAACATTGCGAGCGTACAAGCACTTTACTGAGGTCGTTTATTATCAATAGAAATAAGAGAGGCCCCAGTATTGACCCCTGACTGACTCGGAATGCATGTTAGGTACAAGATTCTTAGAGTCCGAGCCTGATAAACTGCTGGCAGTTCCGAAGATAGTCTGGGAGTAACCAAAAAGTTCAGAAGCAATACCGCTGGCCAGCTGGCTTGTTGACTCTATGAAATGAGGCCTCTTAACACCCGTATTCACAAACATTACTTGTCTAAGCAAAGTAGAAATGCTATGCGAAGTAAGACATTTCTAAGTGCGTTTTGTATGACAAGCTTGGCTACCTTAGCTATGCGTTCATTTTATGGGACGCATAGCCCCGGTGGCCACTCAAGTACTAATTATGAATAGGTTTTTGAGACCCTGTGCGTCCAAGCGCAGTAATGTTTGTGAATACGGGTGTTAGTATTAAAGGTATACGCTTGATTAAAAAGTAATTCTGTTCCACCGTACATGTTACATTGTCTGCTGAGGTTTTATGAGATTTTGTTGCGTACAACGCTCATACGACGTGACATAATGTGATTATCTGACATGGGACAGAATGAAATCATTGTCACTTCTATTTGGGGTGTACGGTAGGCAGTTTATTTTCGCTTTTAGCTAACCTTGTATTGATCTACAGGACATTTGGTTTGTGTTATTTAAACCCGCCAATGCAGTGAATTCCATACGAAACTACAAATACTTTCGACTCCAATGTATGAAACAGCTAATTCTTGTTCGAAACTTCAGACTTGCTCCTATTTTAATAAAACTATTTGAATAGTTTTATTATTTATTCTGTAATTCTTCACTTAATTATAATGGCCTATAATTGAGGGGTTTATTTACCTCTTACTTAACCCAGTATGTGCTTCGTACTATTAAAACTAACTGATTGTAAATAAAAGTGTTAAAATATAAATAAATTCTGTAGTTCTTCTAAATTGATCTTTTATTTTTTTTACCTTAAAAGGGTTTAAAAGGTTTACAAACTTCCAAGTCGAAATTTTTAAAAACTGTTCAGCCAATTACAATAAACCTTTGCAAGCTAAAGTAACATACAGAGATCTAAATAGTTTGTTGAAAACATTTTGAAAAAACGTTTTAATAACTGAGTTAATACGATTTTAAAATTTCTATAGTGGACTTTAAATCGCAATAACTCACTTAAATAAACGTTTTTGAAAAATGTCTTCAACAAACTATTTAGATCCCTGTATTTTACTTTAGCATGCAAAGTTTTATTAATATTGGCTTAGTGGTTTTTAAAAATTTCGTCTTGTAAATTTGTATGGGAAACCGAATGCGTAAACCCTCATAAGTATTTACAAAATATATTTCTTTAATGAAATTAAAGGGTTCTTCACAGATTTTTAGAAGAACGATTGATTAACTCGGCAGTCTAATTAACAATTAGCTATAGAATTTCAGACGTTAAGCAAATAGGCGATAATTGCAAAGCTCTGCTCCTTATTTCCAGGCTAATAAATTTGCTGACGCCAGAATGAAATAAAGAGGGTTTAAATAACTCAAGAGTATGAGGCGCCTAATCGGATTGGTTCAGTTTATCTTTTATGAAAAGTTTTTGTTTAATTAAACATTTTTCAATTTGGGTACCAGCAGAATTGATTAATTTTGTGATATAATTATGTTGATTTGGATTTTGTTATAATATATGCATGTGGTTGTGGGCGTTTTCCGACCTTTTGTTTTTTTGTTGTATTTGGTTGTTTTAAATAATAAATTTGCAAGTATAATCTTATCACAAGTTATTAACTATGTTCACATTTTTATTTATTTGTAAGTAAGTATGTTAAATTACTTTATTTTATTTTGCATTGCTTAAGGGTCAATCCTGGGTGAAGCGTTCTTCGCGTCAGAGCCGTGGCGTTTATTTTTTCTCGTGACTGGCGAAAACAAAATTACGTGGCAAAAGAAGGTTTGAAAACGAGTCAGTCAATAAGGCATGTTATTAATGCACAGAAATAAATTTTGATAGAATTTATCGATCCAAGGCCGATAAAACAGATCCATGGCTTAAATCCACGGATTTTAAGTGCAGCATGAAGTGCTGCAGCACACCTGGCGTCGACTGGCGATAGTTTGGACCAGTCACGAGAATTTTACCACGTACGTAATGAAGTAGGTAAACATAATTTCGTCGCGCGAATCAACATTTGCCCACCGCCTGACATTTCATTGAACGTCTACAGACACAAAAGTTTTGATTATATTATGACAATGAATACATGATTTAATTTTGATAGAGGCACTCACAGATATAGATTATATCTGTGTGGAGGCACTCTTTTCTAAAAGTATTAATTATCGCAGTCTTATAAATGTAAAAAATATAATACTCAATTACACACCGGGCGCCGCGCGTCTGACATGTAAAAAACTTGTCAAATCACCCCATTTTTCAGTTTTCAATTAATGTTTATGCTATTAATTTTGTAAAATATTAGTTTCAATTCTACATAAGTTAAATAAACTTATAAGTGCTAATTTAATTTAGTGGGTTGTATAATTTATATTAAGCTGTGACCCTCAAAAACAAAAGTGTCCCAGGATTTACCCATAAATTTATTTAAAGGTGTCATTAATTGTTAATTATCTTGTAAGACCGTTTATTTCTAATAAATAAATTAAAAAAAACATTCTCGTTTGAGGAGTTTGATGGCTAAGCGGCTAAGGGCTTGCCACCGGCCGGATTAGCAAGTCACGGATGGGTGATCAAATTATCAACAACAACAACAAATGTTTTTTTTTATTTTTTCATCACAAAGTAGGTAATAGTTTAATAAAACACAATACAACATCGGGTGGTGACACTTTGTGAGAGACTGAAGTCTTAGCTGGGATAAACCTGTCAAACAGATTATCAACTTCCCTTGCTTCGGAAAGCTCGTGAAGACGTCCCGGCTAGTTTTTGTTGGATGGCAGCCGTTAAAACCCACCAGCCGTATTAGGCCAGCATTAGGGTTTTGCCCAGTATGTCCTTGCTGTCCTGTGCTCAATAGTTGGACGCTTATAGGCTGACGATGGTACCTTCGCTCATCTGGTGGGTTTAGGCTATTATTCCACTGGGGGAGATCGAGCCTTAACTTACCACGCTGACACTATTCACGTTGGCCAAATGTAATGATTCATACAATAAGTACAAATGCATCGTTCAATCTGCGGGAGTCATTCCTATTGATGTTTTGCAATTCGACCTCATTCCCGTATAACAGTTGACGTTACAGATCGATCGACGGACCGCGATCCATCATCAATCACATTTGGTTACCTAATGATGACGTGTTTTGCAATTAATCATTGCCTTGATGAAACATCGCAATGTCGAGAGGTTTCTGGCGTCCCTTTTTGTCGTTAATATATTAAAACTGTGATTTTTCAGTTTTTACTAGTGGTTGATTATTCTAATAAAATCTATTAAAAGGTAACAACAATAATGGTTACTTTTTTGTTTGCTTGTTTGTTTTTTTGTTTGTAGGTAAATCGTTATTATTGAAACTACTGAACGTCGTGATCAATACTTGAGTAACTGATATAATATTATGTTTTGTTAGAAATAACTTTTAGTTTATAGATGTGCTCAATGGCGCGGCAGCCAGTTCTTGGAGTTTCAATATCCTATAGAATCTGGGTTTTAAAAACGCCATTGAGGTATTTGCGTTCATACAAGGATACAAGTGTGAATAAAAATCTATGGCAATAAAGGCGTTCCTAAGCCAGCACAGACAGCTATCGCACTCGCACATACGCCATATCCACCGTTATTATAGAGCAACACTATTATAGTACTCTGAGACTATTATACTAGTGTTTTCGTGGGAGCGATAGAATATTCCCGGGTTACAATTAATTACTTACTTACCGTATCAGGTAGCGGTGAAAGAATACTACTACCCCCTCTCCTTCATTGGGTGTCATAAAAGGTGACTAACAGACTAAAGGCTGCACATACACCCAACAGCATAGAGCGGCGATGCCTCAACAAGGGTCACGCTGAACACATGTGCCGGTGAAAAGTGGACTATGGTAGAGGACTGCTATTGCTGTCCTCATTGACTAGTCTCTGACTAACCCTTTGGGAATAACAGTCGCGATTATATGTTTAGGTACAATATCTAACAATCATAAACAAATGAATGACAAAAAAGAACGCAAAGGTTCATAACAATTAAAAAGAATAAAACCATTAATGCGACAAAAGAACGCATCAAATAGATTTCATAATGGCAGCGTCCCCATCGCCTCATCAAAACGTTTCATACTGATCCTCCTTAGGTCTAAGTGCTTTCACGTTTCGCTGCACTGAAATAGGTCTTATGGAACTTACAAAGCAAAACCCTGAATCCTGAAATTTCCGTCCGGACGGTCCCTGAAATATTACGTCTCTGGGAGGCTTTTAAGCAAATGCATTCCGATAGCAGGTAACTCTATCAATAGAAGCGTATTCAATACGGTTCTGAGTGTTTCACTAAACCGTTCATTTTGGTTATTTGTAGAGCTACTCGCGGTGATGTTGCTTTTTGTTCTGAATGATTGTGTTATGTTTTTTTCTAGTATTACGATTATTATAATATATTACTAAAAATAACTTTTCCTAACTAGGGTACAATTAAATCAATACAAAGACATGGTATTTCAAAGCAGTTTTATGGCTAACAAGCAGTTTTTTCGGGCAATGTGGGTAATCGTAGAAATACGAAAAAACTTATGTATAACTAACGAGGATAGTAAATAGCTTTTAAATCATTTACTCAATAACAAACAACATTTTAAATATGGTATATAAATAAGTAACATAGGTTTTCAAACTATCATTACTATGAAATGATTAACTAATAAAGCAAGCAATATAGGTACAAATATAAATACGGTCGCTAGTAAAGAGATATTAAATCAAAGTTGAACATCTAATTTTAGTAGTTTCTCAGAATGTAACGCTGATCGCTGACCCCTGAACTCAACGTTTACGCGGCCATTTTTATATCCCAAGAATTGCGGATAAACAATAAAAAGCTTTTTAGTCGTACCCACTCAAACAAGCTTAACAGGAGTCAGTTTAATAAAACCGATATGAAAACAATTCGCTTCCCGACTTCAAGACCCACGCAATAATATTAAAAGCAGGCGTTATTATTTTTGAAACATCTATCTATCTATCATCTATCAATAACCGTGTCACGTAGCGGTAAAAGAATACTACAAACCCCTCTTTTTCCTTGGGTCTCGTAAAAGGCGACTAATGAACTAAAGACTGCACATACTTGTACATCCAACAGCATAGAGCGGCGATGGGCTCACCCCTGTCACGTTGGATGGTGAAGTCGCTGTATTATGGTGAAAAGTGGAGGACTATGGTAGAGGACTGTTTTGCGGTCCTCATTGCCTAGTGACTAACTCTTCTTTCTCTCTCTATCTCATTTGGGGATAATAGTCGTGATTTTACCTCGAGAGCAATGAACCCGGGTCACTTAAACAAACCTATAATAGAAACCAATAAATCTCGGAAACTAAGAATGCTAGCTTAATATAATAAATTGTGTTTAATAGACAATTAAATACTTCATAAATGAAAGTGTATGTACAATGGCGGACTCCGTCGCTTTACCAGTCTAAAGGTCAAAATCCCTTGCACACCGCGTCGTCTATTTGGTACGGGCACGTATATACCCGGGCGGTCGGCGCGCTCCATACGAAAATCGCTGCAAAGTGGTAAATCGACGGTGACCCCGACCGTACATATATGTATGTATGTATCTATCAAGTTATCAACAAATACTTATATCACGAAATTTCATAATAGAAGTAAGCCTAATGCTGGAGTACACGCCTGTTATTGGCGTACATCATCATCCGTCTATGAACATCTCACTGCTGGGCGGAGACCATGCCACATTGACAACAGCATATTGGTAATAACCCACCAACCCGCATTGGGCCAGCGTGGTGGATAATGGCCCAATTTATCCATGTGCCGTTGACCATGTAGGAATTAATGTGCCCAGCAGTGGGACGTTTATGGGCTTATGATGAAGTGTATGACGGACACTCTCCGATTGGCCATATTTGCGCGTCCACGCCCCTAACAATCCTGAAATAAAACGAAAATTATGTTCTTATAATTTATAAATTTAATTTTCATTAATATCTAAGCGTTACACAAAAATTTAGGAACTAATAATTAGTAATCTGACTAAAATAAATTTTGAAACCTCTGTTCTCTAATTACCGTAACGTGTTCACACGCTGACTTTGTGAGGAAATTAGCTTTTCATTTTTAACCGAAAGGAATTTTATTATGGCTGGTTTTATTAGGTACACATTTTGGAAGGCGGGCTGTTATATGTTATCATAATAAATATCTATTTCTAGAACCTATCTATGGGAACAAATTGAAAAGGTATATGCATGTCTCACGTTTATACATAATTACCGTAACGTTTCCTTGATGTAGGTGTACCTCTATTAACTAGTAAGCACATCACTATGCACCCCTCCCGAGCTCTCAGTCGTGCCGACGCGAGGCACTGGAACATATCGGACCTCTGTTGCGTCCGTATCCTGCCAGTGATATACGTAAGTGGGTCCAGATTGGGTTGGGTAAATTAAAGAGGCATATTTTAAGGCTTCAATGATAATCAGCATCAAGTTTTTATGCACAAATGTTTTTACAATTACTAATCATAACATTTACGGTTACCTAAATCTTAAATTTAAAATTTCCCTGTACGAAAACTTGTAATTTTTTGTTTTTCATATTATTTTTTGAAACACAATTGACAAGATTTTGAAATGCTGATTATTGATTATTTTTCAAAATCTTTATGTTTTCAAACCCCCCTTAACGGTTGGCCAAAGCTACTAATGCATGCATGCAAGCGTGCAGCAAGCATGCAGCATCATCCATCTCCTCAGCTCGCGGGCCGCCTCGCCCCTCCGCGTCTACGGAGGCTTAAATTACACTGTAGCGTAGGGCAGACAAGACTACGTGGAGTCGGTTTTGCCGCGATTCGTTTCTGTCACTGACTTTTGTAGCACAACCTTAACGAAAACACAAAGTATCATCTTTTTAAGACATTTTACTTTATTTACCTAGTAATATGAAAAGCAAAAAAAAAGAAAATCTACGTATGATATTTTAGAGAAAAAGTTACTTCGAATTTTAATACTTCTAGATAAGAAATTAAAGTAAGCAAAACATCAGCCAAAAGAAAAAAAGTAGTTTTGATAATCGGCTAATAGTTTTTCTTTGAAATGAAACGTATTATGTATAAGTTCATGGATTAACAAAATTAGCTAAAAGCAACAATCTGGTATTTAAAACTTTGTTATACCGTTTTCGAACAATTGAAATTCGTAGAGGAAAGTTTCAAATTTATGATAGGTTACCTACCATTTCTGTTGTCTAATTAGAAAACATAACCTCGAAATTCAAGACAATCGCGAAGCGCAGCGTAGCGAAGCTATCACGTGACCTACACAGGAGTGAGTAGGACAGCTAGTATTTCTGTTGTCTAATAAAAAACAATAACTAAATTTAGACGTATAGCAATTATGTTATTTACATTTATGCTGATTAAAATTATGATAAAGACAATTATAGTAATTTAAAATTATGCCGATGAAACCATTATGGGTTTACACCCTGCTTATCATAATTTATGTGAAAAAACTTTATGCTAAAATTGTTATGCCAAACTACATTATGCGACTGAAAAGGCTGCACATGTGCTCAGCGTGATAGGTGGTGAGCCCATCGCCGCACTATGCTGTTGGAGTGCAGTCTTTAGTCCGTTAGTCGCCTTTTTTGACACACAATGGAAGAGAGGGGATGGTAGTATCCTTTTAAAGCCGCTTTACGGCCGAAAGAAATTATAGAAGTACCAAAAACATATTGCGTTACGTTTTTCTTAGAACTCTCATAAATCTTTTGAAACATAATACACAATAGACATTGTATTGTGATTATTTCTTGAAAAGATTAGAGAATTCGTCAGAAGGGGTTCGCTAAGCGGATTTTACAGACCGACAGTCACTAAAAAGGTACTTTCGCGAAGAAGCAGGTTAATAGCAAGCTCGGGCGCTAAAACTCTTTGTTTTAATTTTATGTAATGGTTTATGTCAGACCATTGTCAGACTAATACAAACAAAGTGAAGTACTAATACAAACAAGGCCACTCACAAAGTATACCTACATAACATAAAAGAGTTTTATGCATGAAAAGCTCAAATGCTTTCAAACCAAACTGGAATCTGCAACGGAAAGTTTTAAATCGCATAAAATCAGTTGTATGAACGTTTTTCAAAATGAATTTGAAAATCGGAAATGAAACTCTTTCTTACAAGTTCTTTTTAAATTTTTTGAGTACAGAAATATTTAATTTAAAGCTTGGTTTACTTCCCACTCACAATTGACACTAACACGTGGTTACTGTTTCTTAAAACTTATTTTTTTAAATGTATCAGGATCGTATCTATTAATAAGGCGTGACGTATGCATGTAAACGTTCTCAAAATGTAAATCACATAAAAGAGAGTTTACGTAGAAACATTCCAAATGTAAACATCTATAAGTAATTATTTATAGGTATTTATGTTACTTATCACATTATGCCTAATTCAATTATAACCACATAAATACGAAATACCTAATACTAAAACCAGCTCGCATAACTCGGCCGGAAATATAAAAATGTTAGCTCCATTTCAGACAGCACGTACTTCAATTTGCAGGCCGTCTAGAAATCTTTCGTCCGAATTTATTCCACCGCTTTAGAACACGTAACGAGTATGTGCATTTTACAGCGGAATCAAATGGCATTGTAGATTTAGTACCGAAAAAGAAGGAGGCAGTTCCAACAGCTACTCCAGCAACAATTTATCACGAAACACCTGGCAAGTGTGAAATTATCTCGCTAACAGAGGATTCCGTATGTAAAAGTACCTAAGTGTAATAATGAGCCTTATTTTATTTTCAGAAATTTTCTTTTTAGTAATAAACTTATAACTCTGTACTTTGTGTCTGTCCTCAGATTAATAACTAAATCACTATTATTCTGTTTTGTCTTCCGGTTTAGTTTTCCTCTAAGCATCGGAATGTTTGGTGATGATAACTCTACAGCTATAGGGTATATTTTTGGTTGCATCTTTGAATCAGATTGTGGCGGCGCTACCTACCGCATACGCCGTACATAGTTCGTCACGAAGCCTCTCAACCGTGTCAACAGATGGCGCTACAAAAATCAACTCAACGACATCTCTATACTAACAGAGAAATAGTATGGGAAGCCTGCATCGCGGTAGCGGAGTTACACCACCTCCTTCGCCATATATAGCACCTCCAACTAACATCCGTTGGACCTCGGTCCCCGAGCTATACCACCCAGCTCGGAGGAAGATCTTCCCTTTTCCTTCCTCAGTGTGGCATCCATTCCACCTACCTTCGGCTTCCTTACAGTGGTGACCCCGACGGAGCACAGAAGCACCTTCAACATCATCGTCGCAGCCTCGCAGCACCCATCCGTCACTTCTCATCCATATCTTCAAGTCTACCTTCGCCAGCAGACACAGCAAGCCAGCAATCAAGCCTCAAGGTTCCACCGCAGCACCTTGGACGACGCTTCTTGGACCTCCGGCACACTCGACGGCATCATCCCGACCTGGTCTCCGCAGCCCACGACCGGTGCATCAATGTCGGCCGCATCACTCCGGCGTGGCAGCCCTGCACACCAGCAGCTCGGACCCACCGTCATCACCTGTTTCGACTCACCGCAGGCAGGAGCAGCACACTGCATCACTGGCAACGCACCTTCACCCCACCCGTCTCGACTCACCGTAGACTGGGGCATCCTGCAGCAGCACTACACTGGCACTTGCAAGCTCTGACGCACTGACTGCTGAGCACACTCACTGACATCGACCTCCGGTCTCAGATTGTGGCGGCGCTACCTACCGCATACGCCGTACATAGTTCGTCACGAAGCCTCTCAACCGTGTCAACAGATGGCGCTACAAAAATCAACTCAACGACATCTCTATACTAACAGAGAAATAGTATGGGAAGCCTGCATCGCGGTAGCGGAGTTACACCACCTCCTTCGCCATATATAGCACCTCTAACTAACATCCGTTGGACCTCGGTCCCCGAGCTATACCACCCAGCTCGGAGGAAGATCTTCCCTTTGCCTTCCTCAAAGTTGTCACCCTATCCACCTTCGGCTTCCCATAAGATTATATACTGTGTTGGCCAATGAAAGAAAAAAATTAAAACGACAACACAGTTTTATTTTATTCGTAAGTGAAACGCCTTTCATTGGTACGAATACTAAAAAAGTTGTATATGTACAAAAGTAAATTTAGGGCCGGATCAAGTGTGTCCCTTTCCTCACTGTTATCTTTGCGAACAAGTCATAGGCGAACAGCTATAAAAACAGTTACATTATCAAAAGCTTTAATACGATTTACATACATACCTACATTATAATCACGACTATTAACCCTAAAGGGTTAGTCAGAGACTAGGCAATGAGGACAGCACAAGCAGTCCTTTACCATAGTCCACTTTTCACCAACTAGCACTATTGACTATTGACTATATATATAAATTCGTAGGTCGAGCAAAGTGAGTTTCCGATTTTTCGATAACTTTGGTTTGATCAGCCACCCGCCGCAGCAGCATTGACCAAGCATGGTGATTAACAGACACGGGTCGAACCCACATAAAAAGGCACGCGCAGATCCTCTATTCGGTGCCGTATTTAATCATATGTGGCGTTGTAATGCCGTCTTTGTCCCACTCTATACATTAAAACAATGACAAAAGAAATAGCAATAGTTTTATGAGCACAATTCAACTCTAAATACTCAGAATAATAATAATTATTCGACGTCAATATCAATTGTAGCGAAGACTTGATTTCAATTATGGAGCCCTTAGCCCAGCAGTGGGACAGTAAGTAGACTATCTTTCATTTGCTTAAGTTTAGATAGTTATTAGTATTCGTTAATTGGTTAAAAGCCAATTAAGGAGCTCGCTGGCGCAGCAGCTAACGGATGTGTGACTAAATTAAAAACATCTCACTTTCTCCGTGCTTTTGCGTTGTTGACGTAAGATGGCTGTCGTTAAAACTCACCAGCGCCAGAGCGGTAGGTTATAATTCTATCTCTTCCTGAGCTATTGTTCATGTGGTAAGATCTGTACTCTGCAATGGTTTATTAGCTGGTGATAGCGTTAACAGAGTTTTATTTCAATGTTTTTCTTACACTTTCTCTAAAGAGCTTGATGGCGCAGCGGCTAGCGCGTTCAATCTTGCCCGCTAAGCAACTTTCGCAATGTCGGGTCGCTGGTAGGTGACCAACGAAAAACATCTCGAGCTCCTCCGTGCTTCGGAAGGTACGTTAAGCCGTTGGTCCCGGTTGTTGTCGTAAGTTGACAGTCGTTAAAATCTATCAACCCGCATTGGGCCAGCGTGGTGGGTTATGGCCCAATATCCCCACGTGGTGTTGTCCACGTGGGAGCCCTGTGCCCAGCAGTGGGACGTTTATAGGCTGATGATGATGATGATTACACTTTCATGGATATTGAATCCAGTCAATTATTTCATCAGAGTGCCTAGACAAGTGACATACCTATTGACATAAGAAGGAGATTGATAGAGTAGAGTATTTAAAAACTTTAAAAAGCTAATTTTTTGTAACACATTTCAATATTTATAATTTTTTTATTTGGTAATAATATTTTGTGGTAGGCTTTCGTATAGAGCACACGCCAACTATCTAATTAATCTTGTCTACTAATTTACTATTGACAAAAGCTAACGAATAGATAGTTTGCCACTTTAACTCTTTACAATGCTAATGAGATTCATTGATTTGTGAGATACAAGTAAGTTTTATGTGAGATGTCATGTTATCGTTGTAAAAAGGAGACTTGATTAGTAGGGCAGCTGTGTCAAGACATTGTAACGCTATCTCCTGTGACTCGCCCCGCTATTTGGAAAATTCGTCCCCCGAGTGCCGAGCTCCCTTGAAAAGATACGAATGGACAGAACTCCACTTTTTCGGGAACATGAAATGTTTTTGTTGCCTCCGCCCGTGGAAAATGCTGAGAGTCGACTTTGTTTGCTTTAGGAATTCGTTCACCTTTATGTGGGTTTGAGCTATAAAATAACGCTTATTTCGGTTTTAAGCGATGCTCGGAGATATTGAGTGAGTTATTATATTCAATTTTGGTTTTTAGTAAACTTGAACAGACTGGCTAGCGATACGCGTTTGCAGGGTTACGCAAAATATGCTTTATATTTAAATTATTCCACAAATAAAAATATATCTTTCCATCTATTTAATTAGTAGGTAGGAAATAGTAAATCTTACATCCTTCATTGAGTTAACTACAAAGAATGGTTCGACTCCCGTTACATGTTGAGAATATAAGACTGTCAACTATGCCTCTAAAACCGGCGATACTTCACCCAGTTCCTAGCCTGAAAAAATAAGTATCACACTTTTAAAATTGTGATAACTTTTAAAGTACACAAGATAAACAAGACACACAAGACTTAAAAATGTTACTATTGCTTAATTTATAATAGTTTCAAAGAAAGCTGATATTATTTAAAATCTCTAACTTCTATAGTTTAGAAAAAAACGAAATTTTAAAAGTGTGATACTTAAGTAAAATTTTAAACACTGAAAAAAAGACGACAACCTCAGGCGGGAATCGAACCACGCACCTTCCGCATTCCGGGCAGCCGCCCGGTGCTAAGTGCTAAGCCAAGTGGTTAAGGCAGCCGCCTTAACCACTTGGCTACCGAGGTCTGGCTTTCAACCGTCGAAATTTGTCAGTGCTTGATGCTTATGTTTTTAGTCAACATTGCTTCATCAAATCTTAGAAGTTTTCACCTCTGAGATCCGAAAGAAATATTTTTACAAATATTTGAACATTCGGTTAAGATGAAGCTGCGTTTATAGATTAAATGTTTTATATTTTAGCGTTTTATTAACGCTTAAATATACTTAACCCCTTCCCTGTCCCATGAATCACATATGATATATAACAATTGAAAACCAATTGTTATAATTCTTGGACAGCGAACCTGTTAAGTAAAAATTTTTTTTTTTAGTGTGGTACTTGTTTTTGCCGGCCAGTGTATTATTAGCATTCCAAATTCTGTCTAATGTAAACGGTATAATCAAAACTCACCAAAATCTCTATTTGTTTACTTTTTCTAAATGTCATAAATTAAAAATGTCTGAAGCAATAGCCATTTAGCTTACAATCTTTTATATACTTACTTACATAAAGATTATTGTTTGTGTATGAATCCGGTGCATTATTTCATTAATAGCCACGCGTTGTGTTTTCGGCATGTGTCAGCAGTAAGGTGAATGTGGTCGCCTATGTGCAGTGGACAGGTATTTATAATTATACCTAAAAAAAATTAACCTAATACCTAATATTAATAGGTATTAAAATTATTTTAATACAGATATCAACATTTGCCTGCCTGCATGTTCCACAGAATACGTAAAGTACAGCATAGGACAGGTAGTCGTATTACACAAAAGATCCCGATGGGTCGACACGTGCCTGCTGCGAGACGGGGACAAAATGCCAAACTTCTTCAAAAAATCGCAAATTATAATATAGGTAATAATCTTTTCCCACAGCTGCGCAGAGGCTTGCCATTACTGAATAAAATATAGATAGGGTTATGTTCCAATATCTCTATGTTGTAACCATCGAGATACAATAAACTAGAGAAGACACCGCGAAGCAAGTTTGTGCGCAACTACGGTGCAGCTGCAAAGTCCGCAATCGCTTGAATCACGCGCAATCACTGAGGCTGTTGCAGCCCATGGGCTGCACCTTAGTGCGCACAAACTTGCTTCGCGGTGTCTTTTCTAGTTTATTGTACCTCAATGGTTGTAGCCCTGACCCTAACCTGACAACTGTAGGACCCTAATAGGCTGATATATCTTAATAGATGACAATCATGTTAGTTTAAGCACCTTACAAACGTGGAAACTTGCTGTGGAAGTACATATTCAATCTATTTACTATTCCAACCGTAACTGTTCTATAACTAAATTCAGAACTAATTTGCTTTGAACTAGTAAGGTAGTTAATAATTAACTATTAGCTCAATTTGTATGTTCGCTATTGAAAGTGTCGTTCTATGATAGGGAGGAGGTACGAATACTGTTCGTGGAAAATGTTGTAAATTGATACAACAAAGTTAGCGTTAAGTTAAATATAAAAATATTTATTAGGAAACACGTTTTCCTATATTAAGTCAAAAAAAAGGAGGAAGACAAATGAGCTTGCTGATTTTTTTGATGATCTTTCCTAAGGCTGGTTTCACAGTCACGCGTTTGACCAGCGCCGGCCACACGCGCGCGCTACACTACATAGTAGTTGCGCGTTTGAACTGCGTGATGACTATGAAACGCAACTACAATCTAGTGTAATTGTAAGCGCGCGCGTGTGGCCGGCGCTGGTCAAACGCGTGACTGTGAAACCAGTCTAAGAAAGTAGCTAAGTCTGCAGCTTACATATGTAGACTTACGAAATGATGGCGTAGTTACATTCATAAGAAATCGAATGTAACCTTAAAATAAGCTTCCACAATATTAACTTATTATGTAAATATAAGCATATTTTATTTTATGTAGGTCTTATCATCATCATTAGCTAAGGGAACAAACCAAAGTTACCGACGTCATTAAACGCATTGTGAATCTTAAATGGCAATGGGCTGGCTACGTCGCCAGAAAACAAGGCTGCCGTGGGGTGAGAAGAGACAACCAGGAAGGCCACAAATGCGTTGGTACTACGATGTCAAGAGAACAGCTGTTTTGAAATGGATGGAGTCTGCACAAGACCGGCAAAAGTGGCATGATTTGAAGGAGGCCTCTAAGGTTGAAAATGGCTGAAAAGAAAAAAAAGAAAAATCATCATTATTAGCCTATAAACGTCTCTTACGACAACAACCTGGACGCATGGCTTTACGTGCTTGTCAAAGCACGAAGAAGCTCGAGATGGTTTTATTTTTGTCACCCGCTGACGCGCCATTGGTAAGATCTTAGCAGCTGCACCATCAAGTTCCTCTAATTGTGTCCAAACAAACCTTTTTTTCGGTTGTTTGGCAAACTGGCATACTCTTCGCGAGGCTTATGTCAAGCGTGGACAAGTATAGCTGCCGACCCTGAGACTCTATGCCCGTTAATTTTACTGAATCTCAAAACCCTCACACTGAAATAAAAAATGAAATAATATCATCAAAAGGATGTTCGTTTTTGGAAAAAGCCAAGTATCTCCAGTGCGGCTTTTATCCGTGCGGTGACGGAGAAAGAATACCAATCACCGCCCCTCTCTCCGTCCGGTGGGTGTCGTCAGAAGCGACTAACGGACTCTTTCGAGGGTTGATCTGCTCCACTGGTGGTAGGGCTTGACCCGTCTGGTTGGTCACCACCGTACCCATGGTGTAAAACCCGTCAAATGACTGCTTGTCGGTCGCGTTTCGGGATCAGCCAGCGTATAACCAGAGCTCGAGAGGATGATGCTGCGAAGGATTTGGTCTGTGGAAGCTTCCGTCAAACCAGTGCCAGGAGGACTTCGTTAACCTGCCGACCAGGGAGACCCGTAGAAACGGTTGTCCCGCTAGCCGCCCGTGGCACAGTACAGGGGCTAAAGCGAGGCTAACCAGCTCGTGAGGCTGCCTCACCATGCCACGCATAATCTCGGGGTGGTCCGTCGTGCCGGTTAGTGACCGGAAGGTGGGGTCCCGGCGGCCATTCTCGGGGGGGTTCGGGGGCCCTTCCGTTCGGCAGGTTAATAATACTCGTCTGTGGGCAAATTCCTGGGGAAACAGGCCACCACACTTTGACCATTCGCATCGCGGCATCATTTTCTCGATTCACGCCTCATTCGTCGACTTAGGCTCTCATTGCCGTGTCTACGTTTGCGTCTACCGATCCCATAACGGCGACATGGAGACAACTCGACTAATTGAACATCTTAGTCGGGTAACAGATGATGCGCAGGAGCGGTTTCCATCGGCGGAATTGGTGTTTTTGGGGGACATCAACGCCCACCATGAGTTGTGGTTAGGTTCCTCCAAAACAGACCATGCTGGTAGAACTGCCCACGCATTCGCTCTCACGCATGACCTAACGCAACTGGTGAACCAGCCCACCAGGATCCCAGACATAGTTGGCCATGCGCCCTCCTTACTCGACCTTCTGCTGACGAGTCGCCCAGCTGGATACCGGGTGGAGATTCGAGCTCCTTTAGGTTCCTCGGATCACTACTTGATATCCAGCACAGTGCCCTTGGCATCGCGCCCGCCAACAGCGGTTTCGAAACGCCAGATTTGGCACTACGCGTCGGCAGACTGGGACGGAATGCGGGAGTATTTTGCATCCGTCCCTTGGAGGCAGCGCTGCTTTAGTGGGAAGGACTCGACTGCTAGCGCCACTGCCGTTGCTGATGAGATAGTATTAGGAATGGAATACTATATTCCCCACTCCTATGTCTTCAGCAAAGGCAGACGCAACCGCTGGTTCAATCGCGAGTGTGCCAGCGCTGTTGAGAGCAAACAGACGGCATACCGCGCTTGGATCAGAGGTAAAGCTCATGGGGCTCCCGAAACTCGCTCGCTAAAAGCAGCCTATAATAATGCCACCAAGTCGTGTAAGAGGGCCTACATTAGAGCGGATGCCCAGCACGTTGCACGAGTAGGCCATGAACTCCTGACGCATCCTACGGGCAGCCGTAGCTACTGGCGTCTGGCCAATGCCGTGCAATCCAACTTCTGCCAACCGTCGCTGCCACCACTGAGATGTCCTGACGGAACTTTAGCTCACAAGCCGCAGGAAAAGGTCGATCTCCTGGCCAAACTCCAAAGAGTTTGGCCAGGAGCGGCTAATTTGCGGCTAACTCCCGGATCGATGACTGTAATGCACAGCCACCCTCAATTCTTCACTGTGGCCACACAATGT
This sequence comes from Scoparia ambigualis, assembly GCA_963921215.1. Classification (NCBI taxonomy): domain Eukaryota; kingdom Metazoa; phylum Arthropoda; class Insecta; order Lepidoptera; family Crambidae; genus Scoparia; species Scoparia ambigualis. The sequence continues at coordinate 7,853,924 of OY992503.1, forward strand.
CTGATATTAAAATCAGGCAGTGTGATGTCCGTGCGGAGCTGTAGTCAATTGATGTCCGGAAAGCTAACGGTCCTGATGGCATCCCAGCAATAGTCCTGAAAATGTGTGCAGCGGAGTTGTCCCCTGTGTTAACGCGTCTATACCGTCTCTCGCTCTCTTCGGGTTGTGTGCCGGAATCTTGGAGAGAAGCTAATGTGCAACCGATCCCTAAAAAAGGAGATCGGTCAGATCCGACTAATTACCGCCCTATAGCCGTAACTTCAGTGTTGTGTAAGATCCTAGAACGAATATTGAACAAACAGCTTATTCGATACCTAGAAGATCACTCCCTTATTCACGATCGTCAATGTGGGTTTCGGCCAAAACGGTCAACGGGTGATCTTCTAGCGTACGTCACACATCTCTGGGGTGAGGCTATTGACAAGCGAGGCGAGTCACTGGCAGTTAGCCTTGACATAGCCAAACCTTTTGATCGGGTCTGGCACAAAGCTCTTCTCTCCAAGCTCCCGGCATACGGTTTGCCCGCTCAGTTCTGTACCTGGATTGCTAGCTTCCTGCATGAGCGTAGAATCCGTGTCCTTTCGGATGGATGCGCTTCGCGGTTCATGTCAGTGAACGCTGGTGTTCCTCAAGGCTCCGTTCTATCCCCCACGCTGTTCCTTCTGCATATCAATGACATGCTTCCACTTGGAAACATTAATTGCTATGCAGATGATAGCACAGTGCATGGGGGATATAACGGTCACCCAACGGCTGGGCGGGTAGACACCGAAATGAAGCGAGCAAATCTTGTCATTGAGCTCGATCGGGTGTTGGACCTCATTTCTAAATGGGGCTCCGATAATCTGGTGGAGTTCAATGCCAAGAAAACACAGGTGTGCGCGTTCACAGCGAAAAAGTCGCCATTTCTTCCCCTTCCCTTTCTTCAGGGTACATCTCTAAGCCTGCAGAGCAGTGTTAACATGCTCGGTATGAATATCCGCTGCGATCTGAACCAAAAGGACTACATCGAAACCGTGATTAAAAATGCCTCACGTAAACTCGGTGTCCTGAACATGGTGCGGCGATTCTTCACGCCTGATCAGTTGTGTCTATTATACAAAACACAGGTGCGATCTTGCGTGGAGTATTGCTCTCACCTTTGGGACGGCTCCGCAAAGTACCTTCTCAATGCCTTGGACAGATTGCAGCGCCGCGCTGTGCGCATTATCGGCAATGCGGAGGTCACTAAAACTCTCGAGCCTTTGCAATTGCGTAGAGATATTGCGTCACTCAGCGTCTTTTACCGTTTATACCATGGCGAGTGCTCTGAAGAACTCTTTGACCTCATCCCTCATTCTCCCTTCCTCCATAGGAGTACGCGTGCTGCTCTCCGGAGTCACCAATTTACAGTCTCTAACATTCCATCACGCACAAAGAAATTTGGTAACTCGTTTCTTTGTCGCACTTCCAAAAGATGGAATAGTCTACCAGCACACGTATTCCCTTCTACCTATGACATAGGGTCCTTCAAACGAGGCGTGAAGAAGCACTTTGTGGGCCGGCAGAGTGAGGGTGACTGATGCTACGTCTCTTACGCTGCACCAGTTCTCCTCGCGCCTGGACTTCATTTCCACTTAACATCAGGTGGAGTGGGGTCATTTGCCGGGCTTATCATAAAAAAAAAAGTGCGACCGACGGTTTCAAAAAGGTATATTATCAAAAATGCATCGTAAGGGCGCTTAAGGGGTTGAAGGTATGCCAATCGTATAACAGCGTGCTTACGTTTCAACTTAAAAAACGTGCAGTGTAGGGTGTGGGTTTTTGAATTCATTTTTAAAACTTAGGATTTGCCTCCAACCCCTTGTTGACTTAGTGGCAAAACGCGAGTTTCGGTACAAACATTTATTATGATCAATCCCCCAAGTCTTGATTGATTTCAAGAAAACTTGATTTCAAGGATGGCTTTTCCAGCTGCTGGAACTGCAGTAGGACAGTTTAAAGGCTTTAATTTACTTACTATTTTATCACAGTAATTTATCTATCGTATTATTAATGCATACATACATCACGCCTGTTCAACATTTGCTACGATTTCGACACACGTCCTATAAAATATCATATACACTTGAGAGCAATGAATCCTGGTCACATATAGAAACCAATAAATCTCGGAAACTAAGAATGGTAGCTTAATATTTCATAAATTGTGTTTTTTTTATAGAACCACAAACAATATTACGATATAGCTTAAGCTAAACTAACATACTAGTACAATTTTTTACTTATCGTAAACTCAACTGCAATGGTTACATTTTATGTATAAAACTAATATATAAGATCACTGTTTATAAACCGCAAGAAACTTCAAGAGCTGGTCAGGTCAAGTGTTTTAAACATAACAATAATGGTCTCATTGCAGACTAACGTAGGTACTTATCGCCCAGCTGACGCGAACGGGTCAACAGACGGTCGGCCGGCCGGCCGTTGTCATCGCGTTGTAAATAATCGTTATTTTTACTTGTTTTTAATTTTATTTTTCTTTTGTTATTGCTTCAAAATAAATTAGATACTCAAAGACTATCCAATTAAAATTCAAAAAATGAATTATTTAGTTAAAAATAAAAATAAAAAGAATTCCTTTTTTGTCATTTTTAAACCACTTGACCTGACCAACTCTTAAAGTTTCTTGCGGTTTCTAGCAGTCGCCTTATATTATGGGGGACTCAATTTATAAAAAATAATATTTTATTTCAAGTACAATTTTAATGTTAACGCTAGAACTAAGAAATGCTAAACACAATCTAGTGTGTGTTGTAACTATTAAATAATTAGTCTAAGTATTTATCACCGCGCTTTGATATGCAATTAAATACTCTTTTAATGAAAGTAATAAAAATTATGAGTCACTACATTTTATTTACAAAAAAATACGTGAAAAAAAAACTGCTGATGTCGCCATAAAACAAAAATAGGAAACGTGCCATTTTTGAACAACATTACGATTTTATTGATTTTTGATACTTCGGATGGCCTCCTCGTGCTTCCATTACTGCGTTTACGCGGTTTGGCATGCTGTTTACCAAAACCCTTGTAGTCGCCCTTTTAAATTTAATTTTTTTATGTCATAACTTAACAATAACTAAGACTTCTAATACCGTAATTTAAGGAGTTTTTAATCGTCTATTAAACACAATTTATTTCATTAATATATAAAAGTTGCTATTAATTTCCTAAGTCACGATTCAATTCTTCTATTCGAGATAAGAGAAGAGTCAAGAATAGAAGAATAAAAAATCTTCAAACAATATTTTTCGTTAAATTATCAAAAGTCTATCAACCCGGACTGGGATTTTTTTTCGCTTCGTATATACGGAACCTAAGTGACATAAGATTAGTGTTCGGGGCCGGTCCAGCCGCGACCGCTCGGGTGCAGCCCTGCTGCGGCTGGTGTAAGGCGTCGTCGCCGGCGACGGCGACCTGACACAGTCGCCGTCGCCGGAGCCCATCTACTCCACGGACGGCAAGCGGCTGAACACGCGCGAGTACCGCACGCGCCGCAAGCTTCAAGCATTCTTAGTTTCCAAGATTTATTGGTTTCTTTAATATGTTTGTTTAAGTGACCCGGATTCATTGTTCTCGAGTGTATATGACTGGTTAAAAAAAAAGCAATCCAGATATGAATTTTATTGAAGTGCAGTTTTGGCCGATCGTATATCCAACGCGTTTGTAGACATTCCTTTGAGCCCATATTCGCGTACACAAATTAAAAAAGGTCGATTGCTGATACGCTGAATAAGACTTTAAGAGCTTGCTATAGTAAAAATTATTTGAAATTATACGGGAACGAAATTTCATGTCGCGATTTTAGATATGTAGAAGTCTGCTAGACAGAGGTCTCCACCTGATTTTAATCAAGTATTTTCTACAATTTATAGGTATTTATAGGCTTAATCTCCGAGTTCGCCAAATGCGGGATGGTGATTGTAAGCCTGAGTTATGCGTCAAAAGATCTGAATCACGTTTTGCCCGACATCTACTAATATTATAAACGCAAAAGTTTGTAAGTATGGATTGATGTTTCTCTTTCACGTAAAAACTACTTAATGGATTGGGATGAAAATCGGCAAACAGATAGTTTATAACCTAAATTAACACATAGGATACTTTTTATCCCGATATTTCCACGGGAACGGGAAACACGCGGGTGAAACTGCGAGCGGCCGCTAGTGGGAATTAAATCCATTTTCCCCAGACACCAGTCCGTGGGCTATGACACTTAACTACCAACGTTTTTTAATTAGTTACTTCAGTATTAACTCTGTCGCATAGCGGTGAAATAATACTACCACCCCCTCTCTTCCCTTGGGTGTCCTAAAAGGCGACTAACGGACTAAAGACTGCAGATCTTTGATGAGATGGGCTCATCATCTGTCATATGTCTCTGGCTAACCCTTCGGGGATAAAAGTCGTTATTATATGTAGTATACATTTACATTACTTAGTATAAACAAAAATAAATAATTTACTAATACCTAATTTAAATAAACACAAAATACATTCTCGCACACCAAAAAGAACAAATGTTCACCAAAAAAGTAAATATTAGTTATATTTTTAGGTGTACATTTAAACGTATGCCAATTTAAATTATCATAAGTAGTATTTTATGTACCGTAATTTCATAAATATGTAAATCCGCAAAATCAATGCAAATAAAGAATTTACTTGCTTATTTACATCTCTAAATTGAATTATTCATTTTCGCTAAGAACTAACAGGCGCATAAACCGTTTTAAAGCAATTAGAACTAAGTCATTTGAAATGTAATATTCCTAAAGTTTGCTTTTGCTTTGCTCTATATCTACCAAGTTTTAATGTATGAAAATTAATTGCAAATAATCCTAAAATAGCCGCAATCTATGATTTACAAGTTTGTTAATCTTAACAGTCTTGAGAGTTCGCATAACTAGTTCAAAGTTAGGAACTTCAAAATTTTCAGTAACATTTAACCAGCAATTTAGCGAAAGTTGGACCTTTGGATATTTAACGTAGACCTTAATCGCGACTTTTAAAAAGAAAACGATGACGTCATCAAATTAAGTGCCAACTAAACCGGGTTATAAGACAGCGGAAGTGAGCGTGGAAAATGGAGGCAGGCGTGACGTCACCGGAAATGAGGCGGCGCAGGTTAATTGAAAATGTCGTCGCGACAGCAGCGGGTACACAATGCAACAAACATCGCCGCACCCTGTCTAACAAAAATATTGTATTAGTTAGCTCAGGGTTATAAGCTTAGTTCAAGAAATCAATAAGAAAGATATATTTAATACTTTCTTATTGACGGTAACTTATCTGGGGAAATGCTTGGATTATTAGCGATTCCTAACTTGTCTGAGAGGTTCCTAAACACTTTAAACTTTCGTTAGGCATTTTTAAATTATAATCCAAAACCTAAAATAACACTTTTCTAAGCTAACGATCCTGATTAGGCGATACTTGAACTTGGTAATTGTTTTAAACTGATTTGTTTGCTAACTACATAAGTTTTGCCTGCAAGAAGAAAATGTCGACAGACATTTTGTGTTCTGCCAGTTAGGCCCTAACCAAGCTGAAAAACAGATGACATATTATTATGCTGTGTGCATATTTCCATTATGGCTAGGCTGCGCAAATTAGATTTATTTTAAACACACCGCGACGGCCGTTCTGTTATATCAGCTTGCGGGAAATTTGGCCGCTGTTTTAATAATAAATAACGTAGCTGTTATAAAGCGGGCAATAGCTGCTATCGATGCTGCATAATCTGCCGTTGTTATTTGTTAACATTAATTGGGAAGTGATTAAGGATAATGTTTGCATTTAAATGCATAACTGACGCTTTTTCTCTTACATGTCCTCAAATACTAGGGATTGTCACAAACCTCCTTTCTGAAAATACATACTCGTACATAGGTACAATCACGACTATAGGCCGAGACTAGTCCACTTTTCACCAAATAGCGACTGCACATGTGCTCATCATGGCCAATTGAAAATTTTCCTCAAAACACCGAACCCGCACGCAAAATACAAATAATAATAACAAAAGCAACAAATACAATACAAACTCGCCAATCCAACCCGAGCCGCAACACCTGTCCCCAGTGGGAACAGAGGCAATGCGTTGCGACCGGGAACGGACGTGTTCGCGCTACTTAGTCATTGTGACAAGTGAAAATTAATGGGTAATTCTCATCGTCACCTTCGTGTCAAATTCAATTCTTGCTTATTTGAAATACTTTTACAAAAAACTTATAGAGCTTGATAAGACGAGTAAATTCAAAAGAAATTCAATCCAATCGTAAATCCCGTTTGGAAGATACAGTGTTTTGAAGTTATATATCCCACGAAAGTGACGCAATGGTACACGAAAGTGACTCACTCACTTTACAGCCATCATTTTGTCAACATTTTCAGTAAAAGTTTTAGTTTTTACAATATAATCTTATTTACATATTTAAACAGGCAAATAAATAATATAAATACTTAAACAAAAGAGACAATTATCGGTTCAATCCTAGGTTTGGTCATCCTGCGAAGTAGGTTATTTTACGTACCTAATATGTCATTTAAAAGTGTAAAGTTTTTATTACAAACCTTACAATATTGTAGGTAACAAACAGGAACTTGATGAATGATTTACTTACTTCACCTACCGACAACCGAGTGTATTTTACTTTAATATACCCTCTTTAAATATTTGAAAATATAATCACATACAGATCAAATAAGCCTAAACACAGCAGGTTTATCATGTTTCATTGCTTCATTTCTGCTTTACGGTGCTTAATTTGGATTAAAAGCAGGGATTATTAGGTATAAAACACACTATCACACCTGACCTCCACAAGACCCCTGTATATGGTTGCTTCTTGGACCCGTCGATGGCTTTTGACCTAGTCTCTTAAAATTTTTTTTGGTAAAATCTTGCAGAATATAACCTATCTCTTATTTTGTAATTACCAATTGCGTAAAATGGGCGGACAAGCTGTCTGAGCCTTATAGGTTGAAGTGTGGCATGGGGTAAGGTGGACTTAGCTTACCTCAGTTGTTTAATTTGTACATGAAGGAGTTGCTCGTCAAGACTCGGCAGCACACAAGTCGGTTGTCATGTGGATAGAAAGAGTGTCAACAACCTAAATAATTAAGTATGCCGACGACAACACCATGTCGCGACATTGTGTTGCTGAGCCTCTCGGTCAGCGAGCTGAGAAAGCTACTGGGAATCTGTAAGGCATACGCCAATACGCACCGGTTTGTTATAATGTAAAAAAGAGTGCGTTTTTTTGTTGTTTATAGAAGCGAATAAAAGCTCTAGCTACATACCACCTATTATGCTTTACAGAACGGCTCTGGAGAGGGTTCGCGAGAGTAACAGAAACCTTGCGTGATGAAATGGAAATAGAGAGGGAGCGGCGTCTTATCAAGGCGGAAGTTTGCGCGATGCAATAGCCATGTTAAGACTACATTATTCAAAGCATACTAATAATAATAATAATAAAAAGAAAAAAGCTCTTGTCACCTGTCACATCATTTTTATTTCAAGTATTTTATTTTATTTTGTAACTAGTCTTTTGACAAATTAAAACAGTTTATGAACATATTTATCGAAAAATCCAGCTGAAATTATATCACAAACATATAAATATACCAACCACAATAGTTTTAAAATGACCAAACAGCAATGAAGAAGTTGAACAATGGTGACGTACAATGTCAACACAATATGTCATACAAAGATTGATACCTATAAAGGTCATTGCCTATACATTAAACCTTACAATCCACATAATCTACTAAAATAAAAATGAAAGCATGATATTAAAAAGAGCAAGACGAAGCGCACGCCCTCCACCATCGCCTGCTCCGCCGACATCAAGCTCCTCGTCTGATGATTTCACCAGAGACGAGTCGAGCAGCGCGAGCAGGCGATCGCCGCCGTCTCCGCCGCCACAACGATCTGCGCGACGTGGACGACCACCGCTGCTGGCACGCTTGGGATCAGTGGGGCCATCTGCCCCGCGTACGACCCCCGCTACCGGTGGTGTAGTGCGCCGCATGCGATGGACTCACCAAATAAATGAGAACTGCATGCGCGCCTACTACAGGGCAACAGAGGGAGGAACTAACCTTACTCTTAAACCGACCATAGACGTGTCTGCCCAACGATTGTCGGACCAAGTGCGGGTGATCCAGCGTAACAACTTGCTGGATCAGTCAGCACTTGATCGGCTACGCCTGGAGTCACTACGTATTTGTGCGGCTTCTTCTTCGGTGCGGGATCGCCCTGCCCCACAATTACCGGCCGTGGCGCCGGTTTTGGTGGCGCGAGTAGATCCGGTACCCGACGATGAAGATTTCATAAATACGAATGTAAGTACACAGGTGAATGAGCAAATGAGGAGCGCTTTGAACGATGCCATTCTACAGTATCGTGACACGCGTAATTCTAGGCCGCGTATACCTTGTTTGCCCACGAATAGACATAATTTAGCGTTAATGAGTGCCTTGAACGATTTGCTGGTTCCTTATCTTGGAACCAGTGAAAATTTAATTGATACCCGCTCGATCCTTTATTGTGGGGCCATCGCGGTGTGCCGCGTTGCTCGTGTCAAATTCCAGGATTCTGACCGAGTACCGCGGCGAACCGGGACTGCCCATGCATGGCAATTGAGGATCGAGGGGCGTATTAATAGGTTCAGGACACTCATTGCAAAGCTAATTTGCTTCAGAAATGGCAATAATCGGCCTCGCGTCATGCGATTCATCACACAAGCCTTTGTTGGGACTGATGTTCGTCCGGAAAACTATATGGCTTGTGTGACGGAACGTATTGATTTTCTGAAGCAAAAAGTCTATGCGTGGGCAAACCGTATACGTCGCTACAGAGTGCGTGTGGACCGATACCAACAAAATCGCCTCTTTCAAAGTGACCAAAGAAAAGTATACAGACGTTGGGAAGGAGCTGATCAACGTGTGAGCGACGGGCAGCTACCGGATGTTGATGCCATGACTAATTTCTGGCGCAACATTTGGTCGGTGCCCGTCGAGCACACGGAAGGTGAATGGATAAGTGTTGTCAGTGAGGCGTGTGAACCTATCGAGACCTATTATTATTAGTACAGCTGACGTAAGTTGTGCAATCCGTACGGCCCAAAATTGGAAATGCCCAGGACCGGACGGATTGCAAAACTTCTGGATCAAATGGTTTTGGTGTTCACACGAGTTACTGGCAACGCAATTCCAAGAAGCCATAGAGCTCGGCTCACTCCCAAGTTTGTTGACTACTGGTGTCACTTTTCTGCTCCATAAATCAGGTAGTACCACGGAACCGAAAAATTATAGACCCATCACGTGCTTACCTACTTTATACAAGCTCCTTACATCCATTCTGAGAACAAAAATTAACTCGCACGTTGTTGCAAACAATATTTTGGACGTGACTCAGAATGGATGTAGGGTTGGGTCCCGTGGTACTAAGGAGCTTCTCCTCATTGACATGACCATATGCCAGAAGGTCCGGCGTGGCAGAGGGACTCTCTCCACAGCCTGGATTGACTACAAGAAGGCCTATGATTCGGTGCCGCATACATGGTTGCTGAGGGTTTTAGAGTTATTTAAAATTAATATAACTTTAAAATCCTTTTTGATGTCATGTATGCGGCAGTGGACCACGGTCTTGCGTCAACCAGGATGTCGAGATAGTGTTTTTGCCACGCAGGATCTTATAAGGATAGAGCGTGGCATATTCCAGGGCGACAGTCTGAGTCCTTTATGGTTTTGCCTAGCTTTGAATTCTCTCAGTACTTTATTGAGAAATTCAAGGTTAGGCTGTCGACTGCGGAGAGGGGGTGAAGTTATGTCGCATTTTTTGTACATGGATGACCTCAAATTATTCGCACCAAACCGCCAAGACTTGGTGAAACTGCTGAAAATTACTGAGACTTTCAGCAGTGCCATCAAGATGGAGTTTGGTGTGAATAAGTGTGCGGTTATGCATGTACAGCGTGGGAGAGTAGTAAATTCAACCAATTTACAACTCTCCGAAACGATAAACTTCAGATCTCTCTCCGAAGTTGAAACATATAAATATCTTGGTATGTCACAGTCTTTGGGTGTTGAGGATGGGGACATAAAACAGTCATTACGGCAGCGATTTTTATGCCGCCTGAGAAAAGTACTTAACAGTCTTTTATCGGGTGGCAATAAGACGCGTGCTTTTAATGGCTGGGTTATGCCTCTGCTCACATACTCCTTTGGCATACTAAGATGGACTCAGACCGAATTGGACGCCTTGGATAGAAGAGTCCGTCAAATGCTCACGACTTCCAGAATGCTACACCCGCGCTCATCTGTTATGAGGCTGTACATCCCGCGGAGATGTGGGGGTCGCGGCTTTTTAAATGCCAAGGACCTACATAACCGTGAGGTGTGCAGTCTCAGGGATTATTTTCTTAACAGTGAGTGCGGGATGCATTTGGATGTCGTGGCAGTTGATAGACACTTTACGCCGCTCTCCTTGGCAACAGAAAACTGGCGCAAACCAGTGGTGCTAAGCACTCTCGATCGCAAGGACATATGGACGAGCAAGGTGCTACACGGGCGCTACTATCGGGCTCTAACTGGGCCTGATGTAGATTTGCCTGCCTCGGTGAACTGGCTACGTTTCGGTGACCTCTTTGGGGAAACCGTAGGTTTTGTCTGTGCCATTGAAGATGAAGTTATCAAGACTAATAACTACCGGAAATATATTATGAAGGACGGTACGGTCGACATCTGTCGGGCATGCCGCCGTCCTGGAGAATCACTCCGACATATTATTTCCGGTTGTTCTCATCTTGCTAACGGAGAGTATTTGCACAGACACAACCAAGTAGCCAGAATAATTCACCAGCAACTTGCTCTTCAATATGGCCTTGTTGAATCAGAGGTGCCGTACTATAAGTACGCACTTGCGCCAGTTCTCGAAAATGGTCATGCAACGCTCTACTGGGATCGCTCTATCATCACGGACAGGACTATTGTCGCCAATAAGCCTGATATCGTGGTGGTCGACCGATCTCAGCGCCGGGCAATATTGGTTGATATCACCGTACCTCATGATGATAACCTCGTGCAAGCCGAGAAGGACAAGCTCAGTAAGTACCTTGACTTGGCTCACGAGGTTACCGCCATGTGGGATGTGGATTCAAGTGTCCATGTCTACAGCTTCCTCATTCGACATAGAGAAATTCTAAGCATGCCATATTTTTGTGCATATTATGTGCGATCAAACGTTTCAGTCCTAATTCTTGTGCCACCACAACTTCGTTACTATGAGTTGTTTTATGTGTGTAAGCTGGAGACACGTGTCACCAGCTCGCACACGCCCGTTAAGACAAACCAGTGAGGTTAGGGTTTTGGACTATAGCTAGAAATTTTGTGCATAATTTGTGCACTAGGAACAAAAAAAACTAACCATCACACTCAAATACTGTTGAAACTACGATCATAAACCTGTGTGCGAGCTGGAGACACGGGTCTCCAGCTCGCACAGCTGTATCTTCGTAATTGTTCAAGCTACGGTTATGAATTATACCTCAAAATTTTGTGCAGAATTTGTGCATAAGGCACAAAAATTTTCAAAACTTTAACTCAAAAGGTTTTTGAGCTACGAACCGATAAGTATGTGTAATCTGGTGACACGTAACACGGGCTAACACATGGTGAATTATTGTAACTGTATAAGATAGCGCTTCGTTTTAAAGATCAAATAATACGTTATAATTTGTGCACACACGAGGCAAAATTTCAAATCTCTGGGCCTCTTACTTTATAAATTATAAGCCAAAAACTGTTTTCCCGCCAAAAAATTAAAAATAATGGCTCGGAAGCGGCTAAGCGCGCCGTTGCCGTTCCGTGCGCTACACTATTGCCACTTTTAGACTAGGAGCCGTCTGTTAAAGCGATGCGCGACGCGACTAATTTAGTTTTACTATAGGCAGGTACCTAATAACCTACCCTACTTTTTATTTTAGATATCTCACACACGAATGTCTTAGTTATTTTTTGTTGTTGAGACAATTAAATAATTAGATTTGGCATAATGATAAACATTATGGAGGAGTGCAGAACGACAAAATGGTTGAATACTTGAGCCTAATTCGATAAAGAACGGATGCTTTCCAGCAAACTAATCGCTATCGACCGTCACAGAATAAATTTTAACCATTGAAAGTAATTAATTTTAATATTAGATTGTATTACTTCCCATGGTTAAATGTAAATAAATAAATAAAAATAAATGTACTCTATTGTGATCGATGACTTTGCGATTAGTCTGCTGGGGCATCCCAATGTAATGCTAGGCCCACATTATCGCGCTAGCGCGAAGATTTGCGTTTTCGCGACACGTCTGGCCAAACACTTCGCGTTAGCGCGTTGTATCATGGCGTTGACGCGCCGCGCTGTTGGTAAATTGCCGCACATCAAGGATTTTGTCGCGATAATGTTCGTGCGGCCACATTTCCTTCGCACAATTTAGTTGACTGCTAGACAACTAGAGGTGTGAACGTGTTGCAAATACGACTATCGATATTATTCTGTTTCGATAATTATGGATTGGAGTAACGATAAAGTATTAAAAGTAATACAATATTACGAATTAATAATTAATAAAAATAATAAAGATGCAATAAATAGTAATTATTTGCCGACATGTAATAAAGCCCAATCACCTCTTCCATTTTTTCCAAAAAAATTAGGAGTAGGCGATACAAATCGTATAAGGTTACTGAAACGTATTTATTGCATCATTATCGTCAAATCCGATATCGATGCGTTCTGAAACTATACCTATTTTGGAAAACACTATATCGCGTCAGGAATGCGGTGTGCGTTGAGATCACTATATTGTACGTGATCGAATTCAAGAATATTGTACCGTATCCCTGATATTTATTGAGTTATCATTAATCTGTAGTTTTTACAAACAAATGTGCTTGTAAAAGTTTAATAAAATAAAATTATTATAAACGTTCGATGCGTTCTGAAACTATATAGTGGAAAAAAACAAGATATTGCATGAATTTTTAATAGTCCGTAGATATGGTCGATACTGTTATCACCGATATTAAATTTATGTAGCTATAGTTTAACACTTTGCAAGCGGGCATTTTATTACGCGCATCTTCCTGTGCGCCGGCCTTTTTCGTCATTATTGTAAATTCTATAGAAAAAGAACTATAATAAAAATTAATTTAATTGTGTTCTATCTAATCGTTCTGCTGCTTACCTATACTAACCTCCAGTTATGGCTTCTTTATGTAGATGTTGTCCATCCGCAGTAGATCACCTAGATTCAATAGTAGGCGTACCTTTGTTATCTTATGAGTAAGTACCTAAAGTTATTTTCAAATGCTAGTAAGTAGGTAGATGTTAAATTTTATATGTACCTATTTCAAACCCAATCCACAGATAACGAAAAAAAAGATACTTTTATAATTTTTAATAAAGCTATTTCAAATTTTTATTTTACCAGTAGTAAGTAATTCTTACTTTTTCTATTTACAAGTTAAAAAGTTTGCAAGTTACCAATTCTTCTATGTGTTGATGGCTTACCGACCCCTTGTCAGAATGGTTGATGGTTTAGTTATCGTAGCGTAGTAACTGTTTTTTAGTTAACGTGCCATAACTAAAAATTCTTCATCTCCTATGGGAGTAGTTGTCAAGACGAATCAAACGAGCGGAAACTCGATGGGGTTGTGTGGTATTATTATAAAGTTCCTGTGTCCTTTTTCCGGCTCCATCATCAGACCCTGAACACTATTTCCCAACAGAGTACTCGTCAAGACGATTCAAACGAGCCCAAACTCGATGGGGTTGCATGGTTTCAACACCGAGTTCCTGTGGCCTTCTTCTGGCTCCATCATCAGACCCTGGACCCTTTTTTCTAACAGAGTATTCGTCAAGATGAATCAAACAAGCCCAAACTTGATGGGGTTGCATGGTTTCAATACTGAGTTCCTGTGGCCTTCCTTCGGGTTCATCATCAGACCATGGACCTCGTCTAGTCGTCTCCCGTCAGAGTGCTCATCAAAACTAATCAAATGAGCCTGAATGTGGTTTCATGGTTTTCTTACAGAGATCCTGTGGCCTTCTTCCGGCTGAATCATCAGATCAGCTCAATGATACCATAATATTGCATTGTCATCCTGTTCTGACCTATGTTCAAAGTTGCAAGTCTAGCTCATCGGGAAGCTAGTATAAAATCGTTTGCATTTGTCGACAAATAAATAAACAAATAAACGAGAAAGCTACCTAATAAAAACGTGGTAATAAAAACATACAGGCAGACTAATTTTATCACTACTTATCATATTAATGAGGTTATTGTAAATACTTAAAACTAAGCATAGCGATATTTTATGAACATTCATAAATAAAATAGACTGCTTTTATTTTAAATTAACCAATTTCCTATATCAGCAGTCTCCTAGTCTAAAATTCTCGGTATAGAAACGAAACGATCGAGAGCGCAAATTAAAATGACACTAAATTAAGCTAGCTCTCAAGTTCAAACTCGATTGCAATAGTGTAGCGCACGGAACGGCAACGGCGCGGTCGACGCGCGTTTAGCCGCTTCCGAGCCATTATTTTTAATTTTTTGGCGGGAAAACAGTTTTTGGCTTATAATTTATAAAGTAAGAGGCCCAGAGATTTGAAATTTTGCCTCGTGTGTGCACAAATTATAACGTATTATTTGATCTTTAAAACGAAGCGCTATCTTATACAGTTACAATAATTCACCATGTGTTAGCCCGTGTTACGTGTCACCAGATTACACATACTTATCGGTTCGTAGCTCAAAAACCTTTTGAGTTAAAGTTTTGAAAATTTTTGTGCCTTATGCACAAATTCTGCACAAAATTTTGAGGTATAATTCATAACCGTAGCTTGAACAATTACGAAGATACAGCTGTGCGAGCTGGAGACCCGTGTCTCCAGCTCGCACACAGTTTTATGATCGTAGTTTCAACAGTATTTGAGTGTGATGGTTAGTTTTTTTTGTTCCTAGTGCACAAATTATGCACAAAATTTCTAGCTATAGTCCAAAACCCTAACCTCACTGGTTTGTCTTAACGGGCGTGTGCGAGCTGGTGACACGTGTCTCCAGCTTACACACATAAAACAACTCATAGTAACGAAGTTGTGGTGGCACAAAAATTAGGACTGAAACGTTTGATTGCACATAATATGCACAAAAATATGGCATGCTTAGAATTTCTCTATATCGAATGAGGAAGCTGTTGACATGGACACTTCAACCATTATTGTACCGATAGTCGTTTCGGCAAACGGTCTTTTAGCTAAGAGCCTCGATCAACACCTAGAGAGGCTCTTGCTAAAAGGTTGGGTCAAGGGTCAGATACAGAAGGCAGTACTCCTTGACACGGCACGTATTGTCAGGAGGTTCCTCACTCTGCAGCCCTAACCACCGGTAGCTCGGGTCTATCCCCGCTGCCGGTGGCAACCTAGGTTAAGTTTTTTATAATATTTTATATTGTAAATATGTTTTTTTTTATATAAAGAGCATAATACTAAAATCTTTATTGAAAAATTAATTTTACAATATATTAACTTAATGCTAAACATATACTAATATAGAATCAAAATATACATGTGCCTGGACTAGGATCTTCCTGTTTTCCAGGCAAAGTGAAACATTAACATAATTCTATGCAAAATACAGTTGTAGGATTCTTAGTTGCTAAATAAATTACAAAACAATTACAATACAATACTGTCAGGCTTTCTATTCGTGCTCCCTAGGTCAGCTATAAACAAAGTGCGCGAAAGGCATCACAGGTGCAATATAATATTTCACTTAGGGTTCTGTTTGGGCTGCCTCGTTACTGCAACGGGTTCGATGCGATAATGCGTAAAAAGGCTATGTCATTGTTGAACTGTATCATCAGACTAGCTCAATGGTGCCATATTATTGTATTGTCATCAAGTTACGCAGGTACACCAAATACATCTTGATTGGTTCCTGGCAAGATTTGATCCAAACATGCATACTTACACCTTGCAAATGAAATAAAAGCTTGTGAGCAACACTTTCATGGCATAAAATCACCTTCGTGTACAAAACGCCACGCAGATGAGGCCACGAAAGTGACGAAAACTGGTTTAATTTATAAATTTCAGCGAAGAATAAGTGTATCGTTTTAAATCAAATCCTACTAATATTATAAACGCAAAAGTTTGTAAGTATGGATGTTTGTTACTCTTTCACGTAAAAACTACTAAATGGATTTGGATGAAACTCGGCATACAGATAGTTTATAACCTGGATTAACACATAGAATACTTTTTGTCCCGATATTCCTACGGGAACGGGACCACGCGGGTGAAACCGCGAGCGGCCACTAGTACAATATAAATATCTCGGACATTTTGTAGTTTCGATAAGCTAACTTTGACTTCAATTGCAAAAATACAATGGACAAATATATTGTCCACGCAAGTGATCGGCACACCACTCAATAAATAAAAAAATAGCAATATATTTTCTCTCGGACTAATAACCGCAAGTCGTACTTGCTGCGATGCTTGGACACGACTGACGTGAAACCAAATCGAACTCTGAGAGCAAAGCGGTTATTTCTAAGCAATTTAAAAGTACCTAAAATCGTCTGACCGATGCATATGGTCTTTTCAATTCAAAACAATAAAAAGTTCATTATTCTTATACTATTATGTGTAAAGTGTATTTCATTGCGATGGCTTTAGTATGAGTAACATACAAATATTTTGAAATTTGGTGAAGCAGTAACCAAATGTTTTCAATGCAACGGGAAGTGTGACACTATGAGAATGCACGAAATGGTCCCGTTTTTGACCAGTTGTAATTTTTTTTTAAATAATATCAAGGACGATTGTCTATGATAATATGTATCTTTGTTTCGATTACGACGAACTTTATTTATTTTATACCTTAATAGATGTTTTATCCTCCAAATAATGTTTTATGTGTTTAACTTATACCGTTTAGGAAATATAACTGTGTAAACATATAATTTGAGCTTCTGTGAGAATTACCCGGATATGTGAATCACAATACACTATCTTCAGTAACAGGTAAGCATGATGACAAAATTAAATAATGATTTAAGGTAAGAAACCTACTAAATTCTAATATAAAGGTATACATTAATGTTTTATATTTTAGCGTTTTATTAACATTTAAATATACTTAAGTAAAATTTTACACACTGAAAAAAGACGACAACCTCAGGCGGGAATCGAACCACGCACCTTCCGCATTCCGGGCGGCTGCCTTAACCACTTGGCTACCGAGGTCTGGCTTTCAACCGTCGAAATTTGTCAGTGCTTGATGCTTATGTTTTTAGTCAACATTGCTTCATCAAATCTTAGAAGTTTTCACCTCTGAGATCCGAAAGAAATATTTTTACAAATATTTGAACATTCGGTTAAGATGAAGCTGCGTTTATAGATTAATGTTTTATATTTTAGCGTTTTATTAAAGTTTAAATATACCTAAGTAAAATTTTAAACACTGAAAAAAGACGACAACCTCAGGCGGGAATCGAACCACGCACCATCCGCATTCCGGGCGGCTGCCTTAACCACTTGGCTACCGAGGTCTGGCTTTCAACCGTCGAAATTTGTCAGTGCTTGATGCTTATGTTTTTAGTCAACATTGCTTCATCAAATCTTAGAAATTTTCACCTCTGAGATCCGAAAGAAATATTTTTACAAATATTTGAACATTCGGTTAAGATGAAGCTGCGTTTATAGATTAATGTTTTATATTTTAGCGTTTTATTAACGTTTAAATATACTTAAGTAAAATTTTAAACACTGAAAAAAGACGACAACCTCAGGCGGGAATCGAACCACGCACCATCCGCATTCCGGGCGGCTGCCTTAACCACTTGGCTACCGAGGTCTGGCTTTCAACCGTCGAAATTTGTCAGTGCTTGATGCTTATGTTTTTAATCAACATTGCTTCATCAAATCTTAGAAGTTTTCACCTCTGAGATCCGAAAGAAATATTTTTACAAATATTTGAACATTCGGTTAAGATGAAGCTGCGTTTATAGATTAATGTTTTATATTTTAGCGTTTTATTAACGTTTAAATATACTTAAGTAAAATTTTAAACACTGAAAAAAGACGACAACCTCAGACGGGAATCGAACCACGCACCTTCCGCATTCCGGGCGGCTGCGGCCTTAACCACTTGGCTACTGAGGTCTGGCTTTCAACCGTCGAAATTTGTCAGTGCTTGAAAAAAAGTATACAATTAAGACATTTAAAAAAGTCATTTCAGATTACAAGCTATAATAAGTTATCGATAACATCAGACTCAAGCAATAAATAGACCTGTCAATACCCAATAAAGTGAAATTAAGCATCCCTAGAAAAACGAAACCAGGCCAAACAAATTGGTTTCTCCGCCAGGAGAATGGATAGTGTGCAGGTCATAAAAATTAGGTATGTAGAAAACATATTCCCGATATTAATATGAGATACATTGTGTGATTAAAAACTAACAAAATGCTTTTGTTACCTTGCAGATCTCCCTCCTCCATCTCGATTGCGGTTAAATAATTTTGGGGGTTAAAGTTGCTCGCGTCCGTAGGTTTACCCTTGAGACCCTACACGTGATCCCTGGGTGGTGCTAAATGAGTAACACTGACTGAGTGGTAGAGCCACGCTGCGTTGCAGCACGCATTGGGCCGGCTCGCCCGGCGTAATACCACCCTCTCACGAATATTCGACGTGAAATAACGGCACTTGGTGCTGTTGTGTTTCGTCCGACCAGTGAGGGTTCCGGAGGCCCCTTCCCCGCCCCCCCTCCCAATTCCTATTCCTTCCTTAAACCTATTCCTCCCTTGAAGGCCGGCAACGCATCTGCGATTCCTCTGGTTTTGCGGGTGTCCATGGGCGGCGGTGATTACTTTCCATCAGGTGACCCGCCTGCTCGTTTGCCTCCATCTTTTATAAAAAAAAAAAAAAAAAAAAAGAACTGAAGACGCTTGACCCGTTGTCAGGATCAAGATGTTATTAATGCGCAGTGCTTACACAGAACTTTAAAAAAGTGAGATATGCAAAATAACATTTACAAAACAACTACAATACCATTACATTATTAATGAAAAAAAATATCAAATATTACGAATTACAAAACAGTCAACATAACAGTAAAAAAAATTTTCACAATAATTCAATAAAAAATGTTCAATTAATTAATTAATAAAGTAACATTATATTAAAAAGTTATATTGTTTTAAATTGAAATATAATCAATAAATAAATAATTAACCTAATAGTTTAATTGGTGACAGAATAATTCAATCATTAAAATCATAACAACAGTAAAAATAAAATAAATGAAATCAGTAAATGAAATAAAAATAAAATGGTTAAATTATTTAACAATTTCATTATTTTTGCGCAGTAGGTATAGTGTGTCTATAATATGTACTACTATACTATCATGCATACACACCTACATTATTATTCACCCTTAATTTTTATTAGTTTAAAAGAAATGAAGGGTGTGTTCCCACCAATGAAACTGAACAATTTTCCCCTAGAAACCTATGTGCAAGAATGACAAAAAAAATTCGACCTTCCATACAAAACTGTCCTATCAGTTGACGACAAATTTAATAGTGTGGGATGTCGACATTTTTTTGTCATATTTGCACACAGTTTTCTAAATATCACGCCCGTTTCCCGGAGCATAGGCCTCTGCCTAGGTCTCTACCTCGCTTTCACGCACGCAATAGCTACGATCCAAACGCCCATCCTGCGCTTTATTAAAGTCTCATAATAAATTCAATATTTTCATTCAAATTTTACATTACATTTATCTATACTTGTTGAGAAAAGTGTATCCATCCAAACTTCCAGCGGAGACTACGCTTTGTTATATTCAATTTGGTTGTTGGTATACCACTCACTCTTGGATTTTTTTTGACACTTTTTGACAGTAACTGTCAACGTCAAATTAGACAGAATGGAGCATAGATTATGCGATATTGTGCGATAACAATACATAAGATGAACCACAGAACCGAAATAACCAAACTTGTTCATACTAAAGTAGTCTGTAAGTCTATGAAAACACGGTACAAAGTCAAGTGTGTTTTTGTAGGTGCGGTCTCATGCGACCGCTTGGGGTTTGAGGGGTTAATCTTTGCTTATTTTATCTTCCACCCGTTTAATAATTTTATCTACGTCACCCCAATACCAACTCCTTCCATTTGACCGCATTCAACGCAGAGCTGCTCGAATTATCGACGACGTGGATATTTCAGGTCGGCTCGATCCACTGGCTCTTCGGAGAGACGTTGCGTCTCTCTGTATATTGTACCGTATATATCATGGGGAGTGTTCTGAGGAATTGTTCGGCTTGATCCCTGCCGCTGATTTCCTTCACCGCACTACACGCAATCGACTGTCATTCCATCCACATCACCTTGATGGATGGCGGTCTACTACTGTGCGTTTTTCAAGAAATTTCTTGCCTCGATCTACAGTGTTGTGGAACCAGCTCTCGGCGGCGGTATTTTCGGACCGTTACGACTTAGTGATCTTCAAGAAACGAGCCTATTCCTTCCTTAAAGGCCGGCAACGCGTCTGCGATTCCTCTGGTTTTGCGGGTGTCCATAGGCGGCGGTGATTACTTTCTATCAGGTGACCCGCTTGCTCGTTTGCCTCCTTCTGCTATAAAAAAAAAACTTCGCTGTTAAAAAAAAAAGTACTAAACTATTAAGTATCAATAACACAAATTATTATTTAAAGTAAATTATCTGAGAACATAAGTTAAGAAAAGTAAAACTGTCCTACTTTTGGGTAAAGGCCTCCATCATTGAAATTAAGTAATGGCTACAATTGGCTACTTGACAGTTTTCAAAAAAAGTATTTTAAAAATTACAAACGCTTATTTTAAACCCCGTACAATACTTTCTTTCTCGAAAAAGCTTTATTTAATAGAAAATATCATATTTTCCTTTTTTGATTTCAACGTGCGAAAACGGTTGGACTATGCTCTGTGACCGTCACACTTCAATAAATATAGAAACTTCTATCTTGAAACCTGACAGATAGTTTTTGATAATTTTGTGAAATGTACCGTCACATGAAGCTCAAGCATAGCCGCCAGTGTTTTGGGTCTTGTAATCCACAGATAAAAAAATCTCAAATTTATTTTGTAAAAATAAAATATTTATAAATTATCTTAATAAAAAAAACTATTGGATAATTATAGTTAAATCATAAACTACCATTTCCGACATATTTCATATTTTATTGTTACAACTGTAAAATAGCCAATTTTGTAAAATGTGATATCACATGAAGTTCAATCATGGCCGCTCGTGTTTCGGGTCTTGTAATCCACAGATAAAAAATCGCAAATTTATTTTGTAAAAATAAAATATTTTTCAAATTATCTTAATAAAAAAAAACTGTTGGATAATTATTATTATCGTTAAATCATAAACTACCATTGCCGACATATTTCATATTTTATTGTTACAACTATCAAATAGCCAATTGTGGTATTGGCTGAATCATCACGCTTGCAAATTGCCTTGACGGCCTTCGAGGACAAGTGGTTAGCACGCCGGGTCTGGCGTCACGCCGTCTCTGGTTCCCGCGTTCAATTCCCGGTCGGGTGAATTACGAGAAAAACTGTTTTTATAAATTGATTTCGGGTCTGGGTGTTTTTCTGTTTATGTATATGTGGGAGATTGGCATTTAAATGTAGATTACTATTAATGTGAGCATTAAAAAGGAATGTTTTAAGAAAGCAAATTCATCGCAGTAATGAATACGAATAAGAAAACACGTGCTTGCCCATTGCCACGCTCCCCATGCCATGCGTAATTAGCGACTTGTTTGTGCTTCAGTAAAAAAGGTCATGCGCTAGCGCCTTCCGGGCATTCTGTAGTCAACTGCGGAGCACGACGGAGCTCTGATTGTCGACATAGTACTGAGGTATGCTATAATGGTGTAACTAAATTATGTATTTTAGTACATAACTGTGTATGTTACAAGAAATAGTAGTAAGTACTCATTTTCATCATGTAAAATGCCAAATGTCTTATTATTTTAATACATTGATATTACTGTAATTATAATTAACACTAAATGTGTGTATATTATTACTGTCTGCCAATTAATCTGGTTTTTATGAATATAAATTGATCAAAATCATTACTCTCTTTTCTTAATCTCCCACATATATTTATCCGTTATCTTACAATATTATCGAGTTTCAATAGAATACTTATCTTGGTCTAGATAATTGGCGTGAGCGTAAACAATTTTATTTATTTATTTTATTTTAAATTCGGGTTGGTGACACAAGAATAGAATAGAATAGAATACATTTTATTTGCGTCAAACATGGTTTATAGGTGTTGATCAATAAAGTTTTTCTCATGTTTAGCCATTTTCAAAACAGCATGCAAATCTCAATATTTTAAAATTACATTTATACTATAAAACTGAGTCACAAAACTACCAATTACACATTCACAAACTTACATTCTTTGATTATATACATGTCAACTTACATTATTTTATCTTATTCGGTAAAATTATTAAATATTAAATAAAAATAATCCAAAATACAATACTTATTTTTATAATACTATGTCAAATTAGCTCCGCTTATGAAAAAACTCCTTAACACTATAGAAGTTGTGACTCTTAAGCCATTTCAACAATTTCTTTCTAAATAACCCATATTCTAAAGTTTTAAATTCATTAGGAATATTATTAAAAACATTGACGCACATAGCTAAACAGTTTTTTCTATATTTATCTGATTTAGGAATAACATTTAGTGTTAATTTATGTGGGTCTCTACGCAGTCTTGCGTTTAGACAATCACTAGATTTTTTGAAAAGTTGTAGGTTCTTTTTTACAAAGTTACAAATTTCTAAAATATACAATGAAGGCAACGGTAATAAACCAAGACTTTTAAACAACGGCTTACAAGATTCGTCAGGTGGAATTCCGCAAATCGCTCTGATGCATTTTTATTGTGCGATAAAAACTCTATTGGAGTCTGTGCTGTTGCCCCACATCATAAGACCATAACGCGCTATCGATTCTACGTACGCCTGATAAGCTACAATAGCCGTTTTCTGATTTGTGACTTTCTTCACTTGATTAAGTGCATATGCAAATTTATTAATTCTGTTACATGTGTTATCGACGTGTAGTTTCCAATTTAAATCCTCATCAATAGTACATCCCAAAAATTTTGTATGTGGTTCTTTCTTGATTTTATTAATATTTAATTTAAAATTGTATTTTATATAATAAATAAATAAATCTCTTTATTTCAGGCAACAAACAATGTACAGGATGGTAAAAATACAAAGAGGCCCATATAATAAATACCTTACAAGCTAACATACATACAATATAAAACAATTTTGTTAGTATTTTGCGTGTTTTGATTTGTTAAATTGAATATAAATTGATTTATTTAAGTTTAATGTCAAGTTATTGCCTTCTAGCCATTCTATTACTTTATTAATTGTGTCATTGATGTCCGCTTCATGATTACAGATTGAATTATTATATGTCTTATTAGACGTTACTATTATAGAAATGTCATCAGCATATAAAATGCACTTATGGTTTGTCACGTCAGTTATGTCATTAATGTATAATAGAAATAATATAGGTCCTAAAATGCTTCCCTGGGGAACGCCCTTAAGAGTTACGCGATAATTTGATGAGTACGAGACCATTTCATTATTCATAATCCTATCTATAATTACACACTGTTTTCGATTGGTCAAGTATGACGCTAGCCATTCTTGTGTAATGCCTCTTATTCCTACAAATTCAAGTTTCTTCAAAAGAATATGATGCGAAACAAAATCGAAAGCTTTAGACAGATCAAAAAATAGTCCTGTTGTCAAGCGGTTGTTATTAATATTAGTGAGTATACTATCCAAAAGAGAGTAAGATGCCAATGACGTGGATCTATCCTTTCTGAAGCCATGTTGCTCATCTTGTAAAATATTAAACTTCTCGCAGAACTCAAGAAGTCTTCTATACATTGTTACGTTGTAAATTCAGGGCCCTGTCTGCCTTTACTTATCTACAAAAGAAGTTCGCAATGGTTGAATAGTACTTACCTGAAATAATTGCTTTAGAATGATCAAATGTCCAAAAACATTAGTCCGTGTAGCTTGTTTGAATTAAATCCATTTTTCTTCACATTAAAGACATGGAGCCTTGGCTGACACATTACAAGACACACTTTTCTTGCATTTTCAATTAAAACATATTTCTAAATCAGTTTTAGTAAGACTTAAACTTACATCTAAAGAGATTTTATTCCGTGTTTACGTTTTGTATTTGACATAACACCATAGACAAAATGACAGCCACCGTAGCGACGCCTAGCGGTAGCGGGGCGAAGTAGCTGTCAGCTTTTAATTTCACATAAAAGATTCAATTTTAAAAAATAGTCGAAACAGTTCTAATAATAAATTACATAATAAATTAATATGTATAATAATTACTTTAAGTAATTAAATTTAATTCAAGCAAATCCGGAAATAGAACTAATTTTTTCTATAAGGACTTTTATCTAGAACATTCGAACGGGAGTAATATTTTTTATATGGATATTGTCTCTGCCCGTAGGGGTTACCAGAGAGGAAACTAATACTCCTTAATATTAAGACAGGGTGATTAGTGAGTTAAATATCACAAAACATAATTTTAAATTAAAGAAAAATGCATTTCCCATTGCTAAACGTTAATTTTTTTTTTAGGTCGTGTGTTGTTATTGTTGGCAAATTCTGTTAGCAGAGGGCGAGTTGTGACAGACGTCATATTTGATGTTTTGTTGGTTTGAAGGAAAATTGTAAAAGAACAATTTCTTATGAATTACCCGACAATGGAAGTAGAAATTATAAGCTGGCCTTCGATTTATAAGTGTTTCCGGCGAAGGGAGAGCTGCGGAGTTGCGACGCCGAAACGAGTCAATCTCTGGTGTGAAGTGGTGCGATAAGTTGAGATCAATGCACTCAGGTAGGCATGAGTCGTAGTCACCTTTTGTTTTAATCTGAGGTCGTAATAATGTAGTGGATTTAAGGCGTCATTAGCTTGAGAATATAGTCAACAAGTGTGTGGTTTATTTACAGGAATCCGTGCCACAACCAACCGGTCGTGACGCCGCTGGCAGCCACGCGTAGATATAAGTTATCCTAGCGCGTGAGTATTTCAATAGCATTGTTTAAATATAATAGGCCGTCATACTAGGAAAGCAAATCGATATTTCATGGTGTCCGAATCATGCCTTGTCGCCAGGCGACGCAAGGCTCTTGGCCATGTGGCAGACGTGTCAAACCCTTTTAGGAGTGGATATTGCATCATCCCACAATATTCTGGCATTGTTTGGTTTTGTTTATTGGAATATCGTTGCCGTGTAGTGCCTCGTGTACTAGTTAAATGTGAAACAAAGCTAAAATTAAAACATAGTGTTAAATGTTAGTGTGGGAGTGTGAGTTTTTAGTTGTGCAACAGCGTTGGGAAGCTTTTGATAACCCATGGCGCTGCGAGTCCCTGGTTATGATAGGTTGCAGCCCCAGATACACAGATAGCAGACTGCGGGACCCTAATTTATGTAACAGTTCTGAACTAGGCGTGTAGTGTTATAAATAGGCCCCGTGTTGATAATTTCAGATGCTTCGAGAGGCCCGTCTCGCCGCCAGGATTTAGAGCTGGGCCCTAAAGCCTGGACGCGAGACCTGCCTCTTCGGGGCACCAGCGGCCACCTGCTGCCAGCGAGCTGTCGCCGCACAGGCGTTGACGGTTTTTTTGTACCCCCACTCTGGGTTTAATCGTTCGTTATTCCGGAACATATTTTTACATTAGGGTTTCGAAACCTTAACATAGTATTTATAGTATTTTCTTTTATATTCAACTACACCAAGCGTTGGTGAAGTTATGAAACCTTTGAGGATCTGCGAGTTCGACCTGTGTGAAGTTGTATGGTGAAATCGTCTCCAGATTCGGGTCTACATCCAGACCCTGGCGCCCCAAAATTAGTAATTTTATATCGGTATAACCCCACGGTTCTTTAGAGTATCGGCTTTAAACGTGTGAGAGTTTTAATACGGTTAAACGGTTTAAAACATTTAATTTAATATTTCAAGAGACGGAGTAATTTAATTTTAATTTCAACATCATACTCCAGACGGTACTGGTTTATCCCGACCCCCCATGACCCTAGCTCGTACGACTGAGATATTAGCTGGCTGGTTAGGCAGTAGTAGGAACAGTATTATAAAATTTATTTTAAATTAAAATTATCACCGACCCGCTTGGTCATTTTTGACTCTTAGGATTTTAGTGTGTTTTAGGGGGTGATATAGCTTTGGAATAAGGTTTAGATTACTTTAAACAGGAAATTATAGTTGGCAAAATTAATAGAAAGTTTGTAGAACTTTCATTTGAGATTGACCCTAGGGTCAATTTCAACTGATAGTTTTTTTTTATGTTATTTCCGGCTAAATAAATTAAAAGGTGTAATGTAGATGATTTATACCTAACATAATATATGGAAAAATTGTGACTAACCCCCTCTTTTGAATAATAAGAGTGAAATAAAATTTATTAATTTTATTTTATTGTTGTTGGACAAAATATTAGTGTGTGTTCTTTTACAATATACTGCCTAGCTGTTGAACATTTTATGGTTTTATTGGATAACAACCCACTGAAGCTTGCATTTGGGATTTTCTTCCTTTTCCCCAAAAGGGACAAAATCTCAAATGTAACAGTGGCGCACTCAACGTGTGTTTTGGTTAGGGATAGTGGTTATGTCTTATGCTGTAACTAAAAAGCCAGAATACCGATAGCGTTCTGGAACCGTGGGGATTATTAATTTTAAGAAAAACCGTCACGCGTGCATTGGCACGGATTCCTCCCATTTTATTTTAATAACGAATTTTTATTCGTTATTATTTTAAAATAATGTATTAATAGTGCATTTTTTTTTAAACGTTCATAACACTTGTTTTATATGTATACAAGTGTTAATTATTTAATTATTGTACTCAGCTGAACTAGAGTATTATTTTATGACACAATAGGTTATAGTTGACACAATTTTTATTTGAAAATAAGTGGTTTTTTTTAATGCAAGTGTTTTTAGTATTATTATTATAATACTGTGTTTGTGGTGGTTTACTACTATTTTCTGTGGATTGTAACTGTATACTTAGGTTGAAACTGCCTATTGAGGAAGCCAGCTTATATTTTAGTTGTTTTTTTTTTAAATCCAAAATGGAACGCCCAATTTCGTTTAATTTGCTTCATAAAGACGAGCTTACGTATGAGGTGGAGATTCGAGACGCAGCACCGGCGACAACGGTAGAGGGATTACGAGTTCAGATTAGGGAACTTAGTAAACTAGTTTGCTCAGACGATATCGTAGAGACTACTCGGGATCCTAAAGTAGAATTACAAATTATTAAAGCCAAATTGGCAGAGGTCGCCGAAGTAATAGGAAAAGATCCTTCAAATTTTAAAAAATTTAACCGTATAAAGGCTTTAAGTTCCCACCTTTTTCATCGCTTGGGCAGGGTAACTCCCCCTCCTGAACTTGATTCCGTATATCAGACTATTGACAAAGAGCTTAACGGTTATTTGTCAAAAGTTGATAATATTAACGCGAGTTTCCATGCGTCGTTTACATCGGCACCAGAGACACCGAACGTCCTTGAAGTTGAACCTACTCCCGAAGTCGTATATTATAGTAAGAAGGATGCAACAGTCAGATCTCTCGACTGTAAATTTAATGGTACCGGTTGCGTGAAAGCTTTCATAGAGCGTCTCGAGGAACTTTGCGAAGCTAGGGGTATAAGCGAAACTTCGTTACATAAATCAGCTCTGGACTTGTTTTCTGATGGTGCTTTGTTGTGGTACCGTGGTATAAAAGCGTCGGTTGGTAGTTGGTCGGAACTAAAAAGACATTTACTCACAGCGTTCGCTCCGCCAGACTACGATATGCGTCTCATTTCAGAAATTACTAATAGGACTCAGGGGCAAACTGAATTGTCCTGTATTTACATAGCGGTCATGGAGAACCTCTTCAACAGGCTCTCTTATAGAGTAGCGGAACCTGAGCGTTTGGCACGGATTAAGTTCAACATGCGGCCGGAATACGCGACGGCGTTGTCAATGTTGGCGGTCAATACCCTGGAGGAATTAAAGGAGAAGTGTAGGCAACTCGAGCTAGGTTTTGTTAGCAAGGCACAGTTCCGCGAACCGCCGAAACCTACCGCTTCTTTTGTTGCACCAGACTTGGCTTACCAAGCTCCGAGGGGTTCTTTGAGAATCGAGGCCGTGCAAGCTGATCCTGCTATGTATTGTGTTCGTTGTAGGGTAAGGAGCCACTCATTATCTACTTGCAAATCCACAGAAGTAGTTTGTTTTCGTTGCGGTAAGAAGGGTGTGAGGACACCTTCGTGCCCCAACTGCAATAAAAGAGCAGTCGGGACTAAAGGTCAACCCTGTCAGAACTGCAATTCAAAAAATTAATTTCCCGGAACTACAGCCATAATTTTATTAAGTCCGATTGGGACAACTATTTAAAATGGTTAGAAGTTTTTTTAAACTCTTTAAGAGTAGATTCAGTACGTTATAAGACTAGGGAGGATGGTCGGCCGCATTTAACCGTTTCTATATATAATGCGGATTATTACGGTTTACTTGACTCGGGTTCATGCATTTCAGTATTGGGTTCCGATGTTGGCCAACAGTTCATAAAAGCTGGTGCAACCTTACACTATGATAGGTGCTTGGGCAACATCGTAACAGCCAATGACTCGCGTGCAACCGTAAAGGGTTATTTATATTTACCAGTTACTCTTATGGGAGTGACTCAAGTTATTAAATTTTATATAATTCCTGATATCACCACACCGTTAATTTTTGGCGTTGATTTTTGGAAGGCTTTTAATTTAGCTCCTGAAATTTTTAATAGATTGCCTTTTAAGTATTTTCAAAACTCTAAACTCCGTACTTGCGTATCGGAGGTTAGGCATTTGCAGCCGTTTGATGAATTAACACCCGTTCAGAGGTTGAAAGCGGAGTCATTAATAAATGAATTTAAGAAGGTGTCTTTTGAGGTTAAAGGGTTAGGTCGTACCCAACTGTTGCGTCATAAGATAGACACGGGTGATGTTTCTCCTATCAAACAGCGTTATTATCCACTATCACCTGAACGCCTTAAGGAACTTAACCGCCAGCTGGATGAGATGTTAGAGATGGGAGTAGTAGAGCCTAGCAATAGCGCGTGGAATAACCCAGTCCTATTAGCTCCTAAACCAAACGGAGAATGGCGATTTTGCCTTGACAGCCGAAAATTAAATGCAGTCAGCAAACAAGATGCTTATCCGCTTCCCTACGTCTCTCACATCTTAGATCAGTTGCGTGACGCTCGATACCTTTCGTCAATTGATTTAAAATCTGCATTTTGGCAAATTGAGCTTGACTCCGCTTCATCTAAGGAAAAAACCGCATTCACGGTTCCCGGACGAGGTCTTTTCCATTTTAAGGTTATGTGCTTTGGGTTGACGGGGGCACCAGCCACCCAGCAACGGTTAATGGACATACTGTTTGGTCCTGAGTTTAATAATAAAGTGTTTGTTTACTTGGATGACATTATAATATGCTCATCGACATTCGAGGAACACATTTCGCTTCTTAAACGGGTTTTAGAAAAGTTACGACAGGCTAAGTTAACGATTAACTTACAAAAATCCTGTTTCTTTCGTCGGGAGTTAAAATATCTAGGTTACAGGGTAGATGAACATGGTTTACACACTGATCCGTCGAAAGTTCAGTCAATAGTCAACTTTCCCACACCTACCACCCGGAAGGAGGTGAAAATGTTCCTTGGAACAGCGTCGTATTATAGACGTTTCATTAAAAATTTCAGTTCTATAGCGGCACCTTTAAATGCACTTACAAGTACTAGCAAAAAAGCCCCGCCTTTTAAGTGGACTGCTGAGGCAGAAACCGCGTTTACTACTTTAAAAACAGCGTTGGTCTCTGCACCAGTATTGGCTTGTCCCGATTTTTCCCAGCCATTTGAGATTCATTGTGACGCATCCAGTTTTGGGATAGCGGGCACTCTGACTCAGTTTATAAAGGGAGAGGAGCATCCAATAGCATATTGTAGTCGTTCACTGAATTCGGCAGAACGCAATTATTCGGCGACGGAGCGAGAGGCCCTAGCGGTGGTTTTTGCTGTAGAACACTTTCGTCCTTATGTGGAGGGAGGTCCTGCGTTTAAGGTGATAACCGACCACTCGAGCCTGAAGTGGTTCTTTAATTTAACCAATCCTACGGGTCGATTAGCTCGTTGGGGTTGTCGGTTATCGCCTTACAACTTTGTTATTGAGCACCGCAAGGGCAAGGACAACGTAGTTCCAGATGCACTATCGCGTGCCGTTCCGGTGCTCGAAATAAAGGTGTCTGACGCAGACACTTGGTTCCAAAAGTTGTGGGACAAGTGTGTTAGTACTCCTAGGTCGTGTCCTAACTTTATTATTAGAGACAATAAACTTTTTCGTTTTTCAAAAAATAAATTCGGTGTGGCGAGTGATTATGATTGGAAACAAGTGGTACCGGAGGGAAATCGTCTGGAACTTTTAAAGAATCACCATAGTGGTGAATTATCTCCACATTTTGGAGTATTTAAAACTTATAAACGACTTGCACTACGTTACTACTGGCCTAACATGTATAAGGATGTAACTAACTACGTGGGGAAATGTGATACGTGCGCCGCATATAAACACTCACAATTGCCAACCCCTGGTCTCTTAGGTAGCGCGAAAGACTGCTCTAAACCGTTTGAAACAATAAGTTTTGACCTCGTTGGTCCCTTGCCACGGTCTAGAGCGGGCTTCACATATCTCTTTGTGGTCGTATGCTGTTTTACGAAATATTGTTTGCTCTTTCCTTTACGAAGAGCTGTTGGTAAGGCTATAGCGCAGAAACTTGAAGATGGCGTTTTCTTGGTTCACGGCATACCCCGTACGGTGATAGCGGACAACGGAACGCAGTTCACGGGCAATGAAATTAAATCTTTGTTGGAGAGGTACAAGGTACCTCAGGTTCACTTTACACCTCGCTATTGCCCCAGCGTGAACACAGTTGAACGTTATAACCGTACGATTATGACCGCCGTATCAATTCTTGTGGAAGATGACCATAGATCGTGGGATGTTAATATTTCGAAAATTCAGTATGCAATAAACACTTCCACTAATGAAGTAACACGTTTTACCCCATTCTTCCTAGTACATGGTAGGGAGGCAGTTAGTTGCGGAGAGGTTTTCGGCAATAATACCGATGGACCGCTCACCCTGGCGTGCGCTTCTCGCGGTGTATATGCGGACCAGTTAGGCGTCTTAGAGGAAATTTTTAATAAAGTGAAAGGCGCGCTTATTAAATCACATGACCGTAGTGCTCGTCATTATAACAATGGGAGGAGGCCCTTAGAATTTGAGGTGGGTGACACTGTGTGGAAAAAGACATATCCACAGAGTGACGCCTCCAAATTTTTTATGGCTAAATTAGCTCCTAAATATGAAAAATGTTTTGTTAGGAAAAAACTTTCCCCCCTAGTGTATGAATTAGAAGGCTGTAGTTCCGGTAAAAACCTTGGTGAATGGCACATCAAGGACTTTAAGTCTTCATGGGAAGACTAAGATGTATTAGTTTTAGTAATTTATCGATCATTGTATCATGGTACAATGTTTTGCTTGTTGTGAGCGGTTGAAAAGTGACAAAGGAGGGCTGTATATGCCCTGTAGTCGCTGCTGTTGTTGGCATTGGTGGCTGTATATGCCACGGTGCTGGAATTCGTTATGTGGTTTATTTTGGTTGCTAGATGGTTTAAAAGTGACGAAGGAGGGCTGTATATGCCTTTAAGTCACTGCACTTTGGGCGTTTGTGGCTGTATATGCCGCGGCGCTGGAAGCTCTTAAGAGGAGCTTGATGTTTGTGGTTGTGTTTTTGCGCATTGGAAAGTTTCGACTTTTGGCGTGATGACATTCTATTTGTTAAGTTGGAATGTTTTAATTCCTTTTTTTATATATTTTAATATTATAGGTTAGATACCTTGATGGAAGGGTTCAATCTCCGGACCGTTGGTAAGGCAACGTGGTGATAGTCCTGAGGAAGGTGGCCATTTATTGGCGAGCGTGTAGGCTGCTTTGATGGAATTCGGTTTTTTTTTTTTTTTTGTAGGATTTATTTAGGGGCGGTTAGCCAAACTTTTAGGTGGTGGTGAATATTTGTTGGTTTGGGTTGTGGGTTTTTTTTTTTTGGTTTACGGCTGCCCAGCCGTGTAAGAGGTTTACTGGGCATTTCTTTAAATATTTGCTTGTTGGTAGGAGCATTTAGATGTTTGTGTATTGAGGAGGTATCGTTTGTTAGGAAGGGTAGACTTGGACGTGTAGACGATTCTAACATATATTTATTATTGTATAGCTCTTTGGGTTTCGTCTTTTCCATGTTTGTAAATGGATCAGACCTAACCTGTAGAACATATATAGACGTTTGGTGTATATATTTATTATTTTGTGCCTCTCTGGGCTTCGTCTTTTCCATATTGCTTAATGGATCAGACTTACCCAGTGGGATAACTGTAGGTCTATTTCAGTAACCTGTATAGTTAAATAAGCCATTCACCCCAGCGGATTAGTGACTGGTACCAAAAGCCTTAACGCGAGGCGTCAGTGCGGCTGGTGACACTGTAATAATAGGTTAACTGTATAGCCACCAGTTTTTATGTTTATGTAATAATATCATTATAACCAAAATTAGTGTATTTAATATATATAAAGTAATCAATCATTTATAATCTAGTATTTTGGTAATATTCATATTGAACTCCAAAAGGTTTGTCTTTTCCATATTGCTTAATGGATCAGACTCACTTTGTGAGTCTATTGTGGTGACTTTTCAGTAACCAGTATTGTTAAAAAAGTAAGCCATACACCCCAGCGGATCAGTGACTGGTACCAAAAGCCTTAACGCGAGGCAACAGTGCGGTTGGTGACACTGTGATAATATGTTAACTGCATAGCCACCAAGTTTTTAGATTTATGTAAGAGTATATTATAATTGATATTATTGTATTTATTATGTACATTAGTTTATATTCATATAGAAGTTTGTATATTTATTGGGATATACAAACTATATATATATATATGGGATATTTGTATATTTAAATATATATATATATATATATATATGAAGAATTGTCGTACACAAGTCTGCGTTTTGTTGTTTTTTTTACTGTCATAGCATATTGTATAGCTATTTACAGGAAAGTTTTGAGTTATTGTGTAGTGCAGCTACACGGGTAGGTTTTCTTTTGGTTGTTTGTGCTTGCTTGGTTGTTTGAAGTGTAGTGTGACGCTGGAGGGCCAGCGTCGAGATTTGCCCTGGTCGGTCAAATCTCTGGTGGTTGGGGAGGTACTGTTACGTTGTAAATTCAGGGCCCTGTCTGCCTTTACTTATCTACAAAAGAAGTTCGCAATGGTTGAATAGTACTTACCTGAAATAATTGCTTTAGAATGATCAAATGTCCAAAAACATTAGTCCGTGTAGCTTGTTTGAATTAAATCCATTTTTCTTCACATTAAAGACATGGAGCCTTGGCTGACACATTACAAGACACACTTTTCTTGCATTTTCAATTAAAACATATTTCTAAATCAGTTTTAGTAAGACTTAAACTTACATCTAAAGAGATTTTATTCCGTGTTTACGTTTTGTATTTGACATAACACCATAGACAAAATGACAGCCACCGTAGCGACGCCTAGCGGTAGCGGGGCGAAGTAGCTGTCAGCTTTTAATTTCACATAAAAGATTCAATTTTAAAAAATAGTCGAAACAGTTCTAATAATAAATTACATAATAAATTAATATGTATAATAATTACTTTAAGTAATTAAATTTAATTCAAGCAAATCCGGAAATAGAACTAATTTTTTCTATAAGGACTTTTATCTAGAACATTCGAACGGGAGTAATATTTTTTATATGGATATTGTCTCTGCCCGTAGGGGTTACCAGAGAGGAAACTAATACTCCTTAATATTAAGACAGGGTGATTAGTGAGTTAAATATCACAAAACATAATTTTAAATTAAAGAAAAATGCATTTCCCATTGCTAAACGTTAATTTTTTTTTTAGGTCGTGTGTTGTTATTGTTGGCAAATTCTGTTAGCAGAGGGCGAGTTGTGACAGACGTCATATTTGATGTTTTGTTGGTTTGAAGGAAAATTGTAAAAGAACAATTTCTTATGAATTACCCGACAATGGAAGTAGAAATTATAAGCTGGCCTTCGATTTATAAGTGTTTCCGGCGAAGGGAGAGCTGCGGAGTTGCGACGCCGAAACGAGTCAATCTCTGGTGTGAAGTGGTGCGATAAGTTGAGATCAATGCACTCAGGTAGGCATGAGTCGTAGTCACCTTTTGTTTTAATCTGAGGTCGTAATAATGTAGTGGATTTAAGGCGTCATTAGCTTGAGAATATAGTCAACAAGTGTGTGGTTTATTTACAGGAATCCGTGCCACAACCAACCGGTCGTGACGCCGCTGGCAGCCACGCGTAGATATAAGTTATCCTAGCGCGTGAGTATTTCAATAGCATTGTTTAAATATAATAGGCCGTCATACTAGGAAAGCAAATCGATATTTCATGGTGTCCGAATCATGCCTTGTCGCCAGGCGACGCAAGGCTCTTGGCCATGTGGCAGACGTGTCAAACCCTTTTAGGAGTGGATATTGCATCATCCCACAATATTCTGGCATTGTTTGGTTTTGTTTATTGGAATATCGTTGCCGTGTAGTGCCTCGTGTACTAGTTAAATGTGAAACAAAGCTAAAATTAAAACATAGTGTTAAATGTTAGTGTGGGAGTGTGAGTTTTTAGTTGTGCAACAGCGTTGGGAAGCTTTTGATAACCCATGGCGCTGCGAGTCCCTGGTTATGATAGGTTGCAGCCCCAGATACACAGATAGCAGACTGCGGGACCCTAATTTATGTAACAGTTCTGAACTAGGCGTGTAGTGTTATAAATAGGCCCCGTGTTGATAATTTCAGATGCTTCGAGAGGCCCGTCTCGCCGCCAGGATTTAGAGCTGGGCCCTAAAGCCTGGACGCGAGACCTGCCTCTTCGGGGCACCAGCGGCCACCTGCTGCCAGCGAGCTGTCGCCGCACAGGCGTTGACGGTTTTTTTGTACCCCCACTCTGGGTTTAATCGTTCGTTATTCAGGAACATATTTTTACATTAGGGTTTCGAAACCTTAACATAGTATTTATAGTATTTTCTTTTATATTCAACTACACCAAGCGTTGGTGAAGTTATGAAACCTTTGAGGATCTGCGAGTTCGACCTGTGTGAAGTTGTATGGTGAAATCGTCTCCAGATTCGGGTCTACATCCAGACCCTGGCGCCCCAAAATTAGTAATTTTATATCGGTATAACCCCACGGTTCTTTAGAGTATCGGCTTTAAACGTGTGAGAGTTTTAATACGGTTAAACGGTTTAAAACATTTAATTTAATATTTCAAGAGACGGAGTAATTTAATTTTAATTTCAACATCATACTCCAGACGGTACTGGTTTATCCCGACCCCCCATGACCCTAGCTCGTACGACTGAGATATTAGCTGGCTGGTTAGGCAGTAGTAGGAACAGTATTATAAAATTTATTTTAAATTAAAATTATCACCGACCCGCTTGGTCATTTTTGACTCTTAGGATTTTAGTGTGTTTTAGGGGGTGATATAGCTTTGGAATAAGGTTTAGATTACTTTAAACAGGAAATTATAGTTGGCAAAATTAATAGAAAGTTTGTAGAACTTTCATTTGAGATTGACCCTAGGGTCAATTTCAACTGATAGTTTTTTTTTATGTTATTTCCGGCTAAATAAATTAAAAGGTGTAATGTAGATGATTTATACCTAACATAATATAAGGAAAAATTGTGACTAACCCCCTCTTTTGAATAATAAGAGTGAAATAAAATTTATTAATTTTATTTTATTGTTGTTGGACAAAATATTAGTGTGTGTTCTTTTACAATATACTGCCTAGCTGTTGAACATTTTATGGTTTTATTGGATAACAACCCACTGAAGCTTGCATTTGGGATTTTCTTCCTTTTCCCCAAAAGGGACAAAATCTCAAATGTAACAACATACATTTTTCAAATATTTTTGAAAATACCGTAATTAGAGTAACAGGACGGTAGTTACTGACATCGTCCTTTTGCCCCTTTTTGTATAGTGGTTTTACTACCGATAATTTTAATGCGTCAGGAAAAATACCTGATTTAAACGATAAATTCACTAGATCTGTTAAGATACCTATCATGCTATTTACAATGGCTTTAATTATTTTTGTGTTAACTCCATCATAACACACACCCGGGCCATGCAAGTATGCATCGAAAAATCCGAAACACACTTTAACCCTGACCTAAGAGTTCAACCCTAGACCTCTGGTTATCAGACTAAGGGCTTAGTCACAAGCCACCGACGTGAGAGCGTGTCTCTAATAAAAGGAGATATTCTAGATAAAAGGGATTTTGAACTCATTTTTTATATTGCCAGTGATACAGCGCATTTTTGTAGCAAATACTGTAACTACTTTAGAAATGTGTCATCTTACCTCTAGCACCCATTTCAAGGGAAATGTTAGTATAAACTTATTAACGTCAGCTAGATAGACAAGGGTAACTTGCTCGTATTATTTGAGGTAGGTATGCTTTAATAACACGGGCCAAAATGAATATATTATTTATTATTTTTATTTTCATTTATTCAGGAAAACATACACTCATACACAAAAATAACATTTACAAAACAATTTACAAACAGACCAGATAGTTCCATTAAATAATACGAAAGCAACATATTTGAGTTTTCACAATTTACCTTAGCGCTTAACCAATTACTATTACTTATAAAAAAAACACGTAAAATGTTAGGTAAATAACATTTTTTTTAAATCTTGTCCCCGTCTTGGGTTAGTGTCGGAGACGTTGTTATTACTATCTAACTAATATGTTCTATGAGTGGCTATAAGCCTTACATTTCCTTGGCATGAATATGCCCTATCTACACTTCCTATACTCAACCCACCAACCCGCACTGGGCCAGCGTGGTGGGTTATGGCCCAATATCCCCTCGTGCATTGTCCACGTGGGAGGCCTGTGCCCAGCAGTGGGACGTTTATAGGCTGATGATGATGATGATGATACTCTATCTATACCTACTACTGTTATACAATATATTATTAAGCTATTTTTATTAATATTATTTAAAACGCACGTGTTCCCTTTTTTGGAGGTAAATAACATTAGAAATAATCTGGTGCCACTCCAATCACACTGGACTGCCCATTGATGAAACTGTCAGGCGCAACCATGCAGGCACTTAAAAATGTAGATAATTCAAACTGGCAATGAAATTTAGTACTTGAGGGCTAAACCGACATTCGTATCTAACATTGCTTTGCTTGTTTCCTTTAAAGTACTTAAATTAGAAAAGCAAAGTACTTCTACTTTTTTTTTTTAATTTATCTAAGTAAAATGTACATTATCAGGTTGTTAAGCCGGTATACAAAAACTAATTTAAGTTTAACCGTATACCGCTCATTCACGATCGCAACACTAACTGTAGGCAGAACTAAAGTAACAATGAATGACTATGACTAGGACAGAAAGTACCTACCTATAGTTTGCTGCCTTTGATGCGGTGAAATGGCACAGTGCGCGCGCGTCATGCCGCGGCCGTGCAGGTAGCAGCTGGCCGCAGGTGGGTGGCGGGGCGCGCGAGGATATTTTACAGTATGCTTTTTTAAAGAGTGGTTAAATAAAGTAAGTTAGTAAACATTTATTAATTAAATCTATTAGTGGTTAGTTAAAAAGTAATCATTTAATTTTATTTTTATATTTTTAGAATTCAAATTTAAAATCAAAACATCTGGTAGTTCATTAATGAGAGTTGGGACCATATACGCAAGTCGCTGGGCTCCGTACAGATTATTATATCTAGGCGTTAAGAGTTAAATTTTTTGCGAACGTCTTGTATTTTTTACGTTAGTAAACGTAGACTTGGGAACCTCTTCATTGAAATAGTTTTCCAACAATAGCAAATATTTGACTTTGGAATAAATTGGTAAAACTTTACAATAATTAAAAAGGTTATGATAATTATTTTTATAGGTAAGTTTTATTTTAGGTGGTACAATATTTTTGAGCAAACGAAGCTGTAACTCATATATCTTGTCTAAGTGGCTTTTACATGTAAGCTCATAACTGCTGAGGCCATACGACACTACTGACTCACACAACGATTGATACAGGGCTAATAGTATTTTGTATGGGACTTTGTACCTGATCAAACATAATATATTTTGGCTAGAGTAGCTCTCAGCTTATCACATACCACATCAATATGCTCTGTCCACTTAAGACGTTTGTCAATAATCAGGCCCAAGTATTTATGCGACGTGACAATTTCGATTGAGGGGCATTTACATGGCGATGGTGTCGTATTGTGTAGACAACAGTCCATGTGAGCAATTAGGTTCAATGGCTGATTACTTCGGTTGTTGCTTGAGCTCACATAGAGAAGTTTTGTTTTTTTGGTATTTATTACAAGACCAGCATCGTTAGACCATTTCAAAAGGCTGGTAAAATCTTGTTGAAGATGTTGCAGAGCAGTATTGATGTCGCAATGCGCAGAAACTAAACAAGTATCGTCAGCGTATTGATAGATTTTACACTCCTTGATCACATTTACCACATTGTTAACATATGTAATGTAGTGCAATGGTCCAAGTACCGAACTTTGGGCTGTTCCGTCAGCAATAAGAACACGCTCACTGAGATCATCGACGACCCTGACGAAATAAGCTCGATTTGCGAGATACTCTTGACACCAGTTCAGCAATGGACCTCTAATGCCGCATTCATCCAGTCTTTCAGTTAATACAGCATGTTGCAGGGTGTCAAAAGCTTTGCTGTAATCGATAAATAGTGTGAGTACATGCTTTTTCTCGTCTAGATCACGCATAGTTTGGTTAGTAAACGCCGATAGAAGCTGACTCGTATTTTTATGCTTTCGAAAACCATACTGGGTGTGAGTTAAAATATTGTTATCATCATAAAAGTTATATATTTGATTACAAATATATTTTTCAATAACTTTGTCGATCACCGGTAAAATAGTGATTGGTCTGTAGTTCCCATATTCAGTTTTAGAGCCACCCTTATGTATGGTTCTCACTACCCCCACTTTTAGCTCATCCGGATACTGATTGGTTTTAATGCACGAGTTTATTAGCTTAGCGAGAACAGGAGCGATTTCCTTGCGAAGGAATCGTAAGTCAATTGCGCGAATGCCATCTTTGCCAGGGGTTTTTTTACTGTTTATGCCTTCAACAAGTTTTTCTATTTTACCTGCACAAGCCGCTTGAAAATGCATAGATACATTTGTAGGACGATAGTAATCCATCTTACTTAATAGAGGAGATTTACATTGTGGTATTACAGTTTTTAGGCCATTTACAAATGTATCGGCAAATTTATTAGCAATATCTATTGATTTCATACTAGGCGTTTCAAAAACATTTAGTAAAACTGAGTCTAAAGACGGTCTTCTTCGGCCAGTCAACTTATTCAGTATATTCCATAGCCTTTTTGGATCATATTTATTATCTTCAATTTTATTATAATAATATCTGTTTTTAGTTTTAAGAATAATTTTATTAGCGTAATTTCTAACTTTATTATATTGTTGTCTTAGTATCATATTATTTTTGTCTTTCAGCCATTCACCAAAAAGATGGTCCCTGTAATTGCATGCGTTATTGTTTATTCTATTGATATTGGCTTTAAATTTTATTTTTATTGTAGCATTCTTGTAACAACTCTGGAAGTTATCTTTTATAAATTAAGTTGGGGTTATCCATGCTATTTACCGGTTTCCAATCAATATCTTTTAGGGATTTGCAGAGTTTATCTGCGTCATAAACTTCCTTATAGAGAGGAGCAGCCTGTATGTTAGTAGAACGCACCGTACGCACAGGGTTGACGTATGCAAAAACTGTGGCTCTGTGATCGGCCAGTACAGTGCACAACGCCGCGGTGTAAACATCCTGCAACCGGGACCAGGGTCCCGGTTGCAAAGACGTGATCTATGCAAGACTTAGTCACTTTAACTTTAACAATTTGAATGCGCGTGTATTGCAAGATTCCGCAAGCAAGACCACACCCGTGTAGCATGCACTTATACGTATGAGATATAGGGGATCTATCTTTCAGATCAATATTCGTGTCACCCAGCAAAAATAGATCTGTGTTGATATCCACCTTCCTAACTAGTGTTTTTAGTTCACGAATAAACGAGTGCTTGCATAAGTTCGGGGGACGATACAGTGCACACACAGTTGCGGCATATCCGGTTCGGGTTATGACTTTAAAAGTTTAAACATAATAGATTCAAAGTGCTTTGTTGTACTTTTAATAATTAAAAATCTGTGCTTTTCTTTTATGTAAACGATAATACCTCCACCTTTACGATTTTTTCGCAGCTCTGTGTGCATATGATATCCCTTTATATTATACATGCCACTTATTGAGTCTGTGATGTTAGTAGCTTCGGTTAGAACTATGACATCTAAACTTAGACTGCTTGAACAGATACATTGTTCTAGTGCGCTAAAATTTTTAATCAGTGACCTAATGTTAATATGTATGCAAAATAAAGAAAATTTGTTAACGGTATATAACTTAGTGATAAATGCATTAAGGTTAGAGCAATCGGTTATTTCATTTATGTCATATAAAGATATATCGCTTTTTCTAGTAAGACCTTAATCTCTCGCAAGAGCTTTTTGCCGTCGACCTGTCCTGATAAAAGCTTTTCTTGCTCATCCAGCTCGTTGTCGTCAGGCACTATAATGGAACTGCGCCTACGCCTCGGTGAACTTTCAGCACACTCCTGACACGTCCAGTCCAGGTTGTCATTACCCCGAAGCGCTGCCCGTTGTTTGGTTGTTAGACCTGAGCATTCTGTCGCCAGATGCACCTGCTTCTCACACCTATTACACTCCACACCAGGACGGGTTTTTAAGATATTTTTAGTACATTTTGCACATTTAGACATTATGGAGGTGGTTATGAAATTTGAAAGGTATTGTGATAGATGTTGAAGTTTTACAATAAGCCCCCTGCATCCAGTTGTCTAAACCAGTACCTACTCTTTCAGCCACCGAGTATGTCTTACATTCTACGACTTCAGATGCTTCATTAAACCAATTGTGTCCTCCTTTTTTCCAATAGATACTGTAAACGAAAGGGAAAAAAGTACCTTGCTCAGTTTCTTGTCAGTTCTTCACAGTACAAGGTCCGACGCCATTTAAATTTACAATCCAATGACATAGCACAATTTTATTAAATAAGGTGTTCTAAAGGAGATTGACCATTTTTGTACGGACGTTGGACCAAGAGTGCTGCCCAATATTGAGTCATAGTGCTTAATGTTCCTTGGACTAATACTAGTATGCAACCCAAAGCGATTTAGAATATATCCGAGGAGTATTGAGAAAAAAATCTGTTGTATAGGTTTTACATTAACGACAAATAATAACAAACGTCTCATTACGCCGTGTGCGAAGGCACTAAGTAAGATAATAATAATAAGTATATAACGTAAACGACAACGTTAAAAAAATATATATAAAGTTAAAGCACCAAAAAGCCATAAGATAAGTTTTTAGGTACAATAAAACCCCGTGAATGTTTTTTTGTAGGTACCTACCTAAAGCTAAAGGAGACATAAAGACATTTGTACTGAAGACAGTACAAATGTCTACCACCCGTTGCACCGATGACGTAGTGTAAGATTATATTGAACCGAAACAAAATAAAATATTTTTAATTTACTATTTTGTTCTTCTCAGTAAAGGCTATCACGCCTCGTTGACTTGTGAACTGATGATGATTGTAGTGACATTCTTATAGTAGAGGATCCGAGTATACAACGACCTTCACCGAGCGGTTAATGGATGAAAGTATTTTATATCAAATTTAATGTGTTAAAAAATATATTGCGAGTGGGTTGGCTGAAAAAATTCAGTCCAGTATATGATTAATTAAATATTTAAAAATATATTTTTTTAAATATTGCACTTGTTTCGATAATAGATAAATTAAATAGGTACCAATCGAAATTATGAAGCCTACAGAATATGCAAACGTTAGGTTGACTATTTTTTTCCTGTCATAACATTGGGTAGGCAGGTGTAAACAGGCAAGTCAATATTAGTAATTTGCAACCGTCTGGTTAAATAAATAAAATTTATGTTTATATAAAGATAAGCTCATTACAAACACACACTCACCAAACTAGTGCAAAGTAAAAAAAATATTTTTTTAAATATTAAATTAATCATTAATGGTACTGGACTGAAATTTTTCAGCCAACCCACTCGCGATATATTATTTAACATATTAAATTTTATATAAAATACTTTTCATCCATTAACCTTCTCGGTGAAGGTCGTTCTATATTCGGATCTTAGACTATATAGTCTAAGATCCGAAAAAATTTCAGTCCAGTACCGTTAATGATTAATTTAATATTAAAAAATATATTTTTTTTTACATTGCACTGCTTTAGTGTGTGAGTGTTTGTAATGAGCTTATCTTTATATAAACATAAATTTTATTTATTTAACCTGACAGTTGCAAATTACTAATATTGACTTGCCTGTTTACACCTGCCTACCCAATGTTATGACAGGAAAAAAATAGTCAACCTAACGTTTGCATATTCTATATAGGCTTCAAACTTTCGATTGGTACCTATGTAATTTATCTATTATCGAAACAAGTGCAATATTTAAATTATTTATTTAATCATATACTGGACTGAAATTTTTTAGCCAACCCACTCGCAATATTTTTTTAACACAATAAATTTGATATAATAGTAGATTGTTATACAAGGGGCTAAAATGACCCATTATATACGAGGTAGTTTTACTCCCGAGCTTTAGCGAGGGAGTAAATAGAAACCGAGTTTTAATGGGTTTTTAGCGCCGAGTGTTACACTCTGCTTTTCACTACGAATGCGAGAAAATATAACAATCCAATACAATATGAATTGGTTTATTTTATTTAAAATTAACCCATTAGTTGCTTTAACGACACCCAAGGGAAGATAATGGTTTGTAGTATTATTTTGATGAGCCCATCGCCGCTCTATGCTGTTGGATAGTAGATATGTGCAGTCTTTCCATCTCTTCCCTTGGGTGTCGTCAAAGGCGACTAACGGACTAAAGACTGCACATACATCCAACAGCATAGAGCGGCGAAGGGCTCATCAAAATATTATTACCAACCCTTCACTTTTCTTTGATTTGGTAAAAAAGGACTAACGGACTAAAGACTGCACATACATCCAACAGCATAGAGCGCGATGGGCGCACCAAAATAATATTACCAACCCTTCACATTTCTTCGATTTGGTAAAAGGGGACTAACGGACTATAGACTGCACATACATCCAACAGCACAGAGCGACGATGGGCTCATCAAATTAATACTACCAACCTCTCTCTTCTCTTCGGTGTCGTAAAAGGCGACTAATGGACTAAAGACAAGTCATACATCCAACAGCATAGAGCCGCGATGGGCTCATCAAAATAATATTACCAACCCTTCACTTTTCTTCGATTTGGTAAAAGGGGACTAACGGACTAAAGACTGCACATACATCCAATAGCATAGAGCGGCGATGGGCCCATCAAAATAATATTACCAACCCTTCACTTTTCTTCGATTTGGTAAAAGGGGACTAACGGACTAAAGACTGCACATACTTACAACAGCATAGAGCGACGATGGGCTCATCAAATGAATACTACCAACCTCTCTCTTCTCTTCGGTGTCGTGAAAGGCGACTAATGGACTAAAGACTGCTCATACATCCAACAGCATAAAGCGGCGATGGGCTCATCAAAATAATACTACTACCAACCCCTCCCTTCCCTAGGGTCTCGTAAAAGGCGACTAATGGACTAAAAAGACTGCACATACATACAACAGCATAGAGCGGCGATGGGCTCTTTAAAATAATACTACCAACCCCTCTCTTCCCTTGGGTGTCGTAAAAGCGACTAACGGGCTAAAGGCTCACCATCTAAGCACATGTGCAGACTGTGCAGTTTTTTCTTGCTGAAGCTGTGTTATCTCAAAAAAGTTGTTGATCTAAGTAAACAGTAATAAGTCGAGTCTTTATTCATGATTATTCTACATAAGACTAAATACTTTTTCGTTTTTGTAGGCGCATTGTCATGTGACAGACAAAAATTTAAAAAAAAATTACTTTTTTCCTTAGGGCGAGAAAAGCTATTTTAGCCCCGCTCTAGAACGCTACAATGACGGTCTTTTTGAGCAAGAGGAGTGAAAAATACTTTTCATCCATTAACCGCTCGGTG
This sequence comes from Scoparia ambigualis, assembly GCA_963921215.1. Lineage (NCBI taxonomy): Eukaryota > Metazoa > Arthropoda > Insecta > Lepidoptera > Crambidae > Scoparia > Scoparia ambigualis. The sequence goes on from OY992503.1 coordinate 7,898,562, forward strand.
AAGGTCGTTGTATACTCGGATCCTCTACTATTAAGACTAAAAAACTTTTAGTATTTTCTCAAACATAAATTGATTATGAAATTGTTTCAAAACATACAGCTATATTTTTTAATTTTGTTTGTTCTCATTAATATTGAGGAGAGTAAATAAGGCTTGCACTCTAGACTAACGAACATATTATCGCGTAGTAACATTTATAATAAAATACATTTTGAATTTTGTCGGTTCGGTCCTTCGGTCAGTAGGTACTAGGTCTTCCGGTATCCTGTGTTAGGTACATCACTATATATTGTGCATAGTCGTACATCCCTACAGAGTCGCCATATTTATTACTCGTCTCTGAGCGGCCGATCACAGACGCTAAACTTACCTGTAATGTAATTACCTAAATTGTGACAAATAAATGATGTAGACCTGAAGACCATTGTATCATTAAGAAGACCCAAAGACCGACATAACATCCTTAAGAATCAACGGCATTCAAAACGTTTCAAATGAAATCTCAGTGAAATAGACTCACATTGTTAACTCCTCGTTTTAAGAGGTAGACATGTGGTCCGTCATGTTAATAAATACGACTGCGACGCCACGCCGCGCGCCGCGCAAGGAACACAGAGATGCCGGACAGCTGCGTGACGTCACAGCCGCGAGCCGTATAAAAAGCGGCCGCGCACAGAGCTCGCCATCAGTCGCTGCCTCGGCGCCGTCGCCGAAGCATCGCCTGAGCCGACCTAGGCTGCGCGGTACGGGCTTTCACCGTATGTGCGCGTCTGGGCCGATAGGGACCTCGGGTTGTAGCGGTACGGGCTTTCACCGTATCTCAGCTCACCTGGCCTCCGTCCTCAGGGACGTTTGAGTCTACTCGCGAGCAGTCGTTGCCTCGACGCCGTCGTCGAAGCATCGTCTGACCCGGCCTCGGCTGCGCGGTACGGGCTTTCACCGTATGTGCGCGTCTGGGCCGATAGGGACCTCGGGTTGTAGCGGTACGGGCTTTCACCGTATCTCAGCTCACCTGGCCTCTGTCCTTAGGGACGTTTGAGTCGATCCGCGATAGTTGTAGATCCCGTAGACGGGCGTGAGTTAGTGGTTGTGGGTACGTAGTATCGGTGTAGACAGGTATCCTCAGGTTGGAGCAGTGCGGGTACCACCGAAGGTTTGCTCACCTGGATTTCCCTGTCTATAGATTAGTGGAGTGTTCTCTTACCGTAGCTGTGACCGTGCGGGCACGCCCGCACTCGCTCGTCTGAGACCTCCGTTCCCCAGGAACTGTTCAAGTAGGGCCGTATGCCGTTTCAGTAGAAACCCCACGATCACTATCATCACGCCTACCGTAGACGTAGCTTAAGACTTAAGTTAAATAAAGGGGCGTAACAGACCCGCCCGTCCGATAAATATATACCTGTGTTTGTTTGTCGCATACCCGTGGCTAACCCTTCTAACGCTGAGCTAGCTAGGAAACCTTCCAAGCCCCTCCGGCGGAAGGAAATGTAGGATTCACTCTCGGCGCGCTCCCACCGCGAGAGTCCGGGGTTCGACCCCCCGCCAGTAATCCATCACATTTGGCGCCCAACTATAAAACTCACATAAGAGTTCATTAGCTCAAAGGGGAGCCACGGAAAGAAATACAAGCTCGCCACGTGTAGTGAACGCGACGCTTCCCGCCCACCCAATTTAGGGTGGAGTAGGTAATATAACCGTAATAATCACTTCTTCCCATTTAGCCCGCCGTTCAACCCGCCCGCCAGGATAGATTGGCCCCTGGCCGCCCGCCGTATGCACCAGCAACTGGGTGAGTTTAGAATTAAGAGTGAAAATTAGTGCGCCCCGTAAAAACCCAACGCGTCGCTCCGACACACCGACCGACCGACCGACCGACACCGAAATAAGCTATTTAGAGCACCCCGAAGGAATGCAGACAGCGTGGATATATCAATTGCGGAAGCCAGAATTAATTGAAGAAGCCGAGAAAAGAGACCTACCTACAGAAGGGCTAACAGTGGACGAATTAAGAAAATTACTCGTAGAAGTAGTAAAAGAAGGCGAAGAATTTAAAACACCAAACAAGGGACACACAGGAAGAATGTCCGACAGCGAAAACAAAGACAAAAGCAAAATGATTAACAAACTCATAAAAGAGTGGAATCTGACATTCAAACCAGGGAATGACGCGGTGGAGTTCATCGAAAGACTCGAAGAGCTCGTGATGGCCAGCGACATACAGAAGGAAGACGTACTACCGGCACTACCACGAATATTACAGGGAAATGCTTTAATGTGGTACAGGAACAACGCGGAGTCATGTGACACGTGGAAAAATTTCTTAGAGCTGTTCCAACTGTATTATTACCCACATAACTACCAGGAGGACCTCATTGTAAGAATTGTCGCCCGAAAACAGAGGTACAGAGAAAGCTTCACCGACTACTTAACCGATTTACAAACTTTAATGCGAAGGTACGCCAAACTCTCTAAGGACGAACAAATCTACCGGATACATGAGAATATGGCTAAGGAATATAAGTTATATATCAAGAAGCAAGACTACAAAGACCTCCCAGGACTCCTGAAACTAGCCGCAGAGTACGAGAACATAGCTATGACACCGCACGAAAACCAGTACATAGGGTACAGGGAGCCGCGCAGCAACGACGCTGGCAAGTACCAACAGGGACGTAGGGAGAAAATTCATACCACGAATGACACCGTAGAGGTCGCCAACGACCAAAACAGGGAAGACAACAGAATCTACGTAGAAGCAGAATTCATGGGAACCAAGCACCGGTGCGTAGTGGACACAGGATCCACGAGCACGTACATAAACCAGACAGTATATAAAGACTGCATAGCTCGGGGGGCAACAGAAATGCCTACCCAGAAAGAGGTCATACTCGCGGATGGAACCAACACACAGGTGGAAAAGACAGTTGTGACGGAACTCCAAATGAAAAATGTACGAATAAAACATTGTGTAGGGGTACTACCGACGGCAGCATACACAATAATAGGGATGGACGTGCTGAGGAGGATAGGCATGGTAATAACCTGGGCAGGCGAAACTGTGACACCGGAGGACCAAAAAGACCCCGAAAAAAACCCCGTGACATCGCCAGAGGTGGCCAAGAGTACACAGAATAAAAAAGAGCCAGCCATACCCGCCACACAAAAGATCAATAGGATACACAACGAACCGGCGAAACAAAAATACTATCCAAGAAATCCGAAACCGAACCAAATCAAGAAAATAGCAGATGAGCTATCCCGAAATCCGATTTGCACCGCAACGGAACAAACCTGGTACAATAAGAAACGAAGACAAGTAGAAAAAGGGTTAAAATTACCACAAAAATACCGCATAAGAAAGAGAAAGAAAGATTTCTTCTGCTTTTTACATAGAAAGCACTGGGAACCACCCGATCCCCGAGAGTCCACACCACCCGGGAAACTACAGCCCGACCGAACAGAGTACGTCAACTTGGTTGAAGACAGCCTGGGCGAGAGTGCGGCACAGGAGGCCCCGCAGCCACCAGGGCCGGTCCGTAGAAACGGGACACGCAGGGCGGGCCGTAAGCGGAACGGCGGGCAGAAGAGGGGGCTCATTCGCCTCGCGAAGACGAAACAGTCGCCGAGATAGTCCCAGTGTAGGCGTAGTTAGTAGTAGGGAGATGGGTGTAGACGTAGTTTTTATTTTATTTTATTATTATTATATTGTTATTACGCAGGTTGATGAACCATTATGTTCCACAAACCAACTCCGCACCGTTTCTCGTTCAATCGATCTAAACTTTTAATGGTCGTTAATTGTTTACATACAAAGTACATATTCATTTGTGCGGTATCGGTACCGGGAAGCAAAATCCGGGCTTCAACAGATTGCATTAAGAATAAAATGTAGGAAATACAAATGTATAAGAATAGAAGCCGTAACAAATAGGCTTCTAGACAGATATATCGCATTTATTTACGGTGATTTTTCCCGTAGGTAAAAATCTCCAGAGAGGGGGAGGCAGTGCGACGCCACGCCGCGCGCCGCGCAAGGAACACAGAGATGCCGGACAGCTGCGTGACGTCACAGCCGCGAGCCGTATAAAAAGCGGCCGCGCACAGAGCTCGCCATCAGTCGCTGCCTCGGCGCCGTCGCCGAAGCATCGCCTGAGCCGACCTAGGCTGCGCGGTACGGGCTTTCACCGTATGTGCGCGTCTGGGCCGATAGGGACCTCGGGTTGTAGCGGTACGGGCTTTCACCGTATCTCAGCTCACCTGGCCTCCGTCCTCAGGGACGTTTGAGTCTACTCGCGAGCAGTCGTTGCCTCGACGCCGTCGTCGAAGCATCGTCTGACCCGGCCTCGGCTGCGCGGTACGGGCTTTCACCGTATGTGCGCGTCTGGGCCGATAGGGACCTCGGGTTGTAGCGGTACGGGCTTTCACCGTATCTCAGCTCACCTGGCCTCTGTCCTTAGGGACGTTTGAGTCGATCCGCGATAGTTGTAGATCCCGTAGACGGGCGTGAGTTAGTGGTTGTGGGTACGTAGTATCGGTGTAGACAGGTATCCTCAGGTTGGAGCAGTGCGGGTACCACCGAAGGTTTGCTCACCTGGATTTCCCTGTCTATAGATTAGTGGAGTGTTCTCTTACCGTAGCTGTGACCGTGCGGGCACGCCCGCACTCGCTCGTCTGAGACCTCCGTTCCCCAGGAACTGTTCAAGTAGGGCCGTATGCCGTTTCAGTAGAAACCCCACGATCACTATCATCACGCCTACCGTAGACGTAGCTTAAGACTTAAGTTAAATAAAGGGGCGTAACAGACCCGCCCGTCCGATAAATATATACCTGTGTTTGTTTGTCGCATACCCGTGGCTAACCCTTCTAACGCTGAGCTAGCTAGGAAACCTTCCAAGCCCCTCCGGCGGAAGGAAATGTAGGATTCACTCTCGGCGCGCTCCCACCGCGAGAGTCCGGGGTTCGACCCCCCGCCAGTAATCCATCACACGACAATAATGCCGTTTACACACGGCGGCGACGCGCGCGGCACGTTTGACCCGAATACGTAATCCAATTTGGTCGTCGTCTAGTTTCCTATTAAGCACAAACCTGTATCGGTGTGCTGCACGGAATGAGATTTACATGGATATTGATAGTTTTTGAACGTAACCGCTTTACTTGAGTCCTGACCTCGTTCGAAATTGTTGGAATAACATTAGTTTGAGACGGGTATTTATAGATCCAACCCACTTATAGACCAACACGCAGTGGTGGGTTATGACCCAATCTATATTGTGTGGTTGTCTGCGTGGGAAGGCCTGTGCCCAGTAGTGGGATGTTTATAGGCTAATGATGATTATGAAATTAAAATAAATAAATAAAATTAAATTGGTTTACGCTCACACCAATTATCCCCTCCGTCACTGCATAGCATAAAAGCAAAACATGATGTTCGCAAAATATTATATTAGCAAAACACCTTATTCGACAATTATCATAATCTCAAATCACCACATTCTTACAATATCATATTCTTGAAACATCATATATATCATAATATTAGCAAAATAACATATTAGCAGGATACTTCATTTAAAGTACAATTATTAATATCATAATGTTTATGTAAATATTTTTCAAGAAATCTAACAATCAGATAACATTGTAATAACCGTTTATTGATATCAAAGTCAAAATTACTCTCGTAATTAACAATGTCTTTGCTATTTTCTTACTTAACTACTAATTTCCTATTAATTTTGTTTGGTACTTTTCTTAATTAGGATACTGCACACAACCGTTTCAGACACAGTAAAATGCTAATCTTGTTTAAAACACAAACGTTCAATAGACTCATTATTTTTTTTGGAATATGGTAGGTTTTGAAATGTTTGTATTCATCCGGCGATGCCATGCATCGATTCTATTTGTCGTTCAGTTCTTCTGGTTATAACAGCTTAAAAAATAAAAAATATACTTAATAGAAAAACTACCATAAAGCTATTTTATCACAATTGTAATTTTTGTTAAATTAAAATGTTGTTAATCACGAATAGGATGTTAAGCGAATATGTTATTTTGCTAATATGATGTTTCAAGAATATGATATTGTAATAATGTGGTGATTTGTGATTATATTTTACAAATATGGTGCTTTGCTAATATGATATCTTGCGAACATCATGTTTTGATTGTATGGTATGCAGCGACGGAGGGCAATTATCTAGCCCAAGAAAAGCTTCTAATGAAACTAGTTAATATGGTTTAACTAGATAACAAAAAAACATACATAAACATAGAAAAAAATCCATACCCGAAATCCATTCCGAAAAACAGTTTTTCTCTAAATTGACCCGACCGGGAATCGAACCCAGGATCTCAGAGATGGCGCGACGCCAGAACCGGCGCGCTAACCACTCGACCACGGTCGTCAATTATGTAATAAAAGTTTAAATACCTAAGTTAAATTTTAAACATTACTGTGGTTCGTATTTTCATCCGTGAAGACCTTTGTGAGTGTTGAATTCGATTACCAGAGCCCATAGATGTTGCTTCTCCTTATCAAATAACCAGTCATTACAACAATGCATTTCATTTCATTAATTAATTATAGGTACGAAAACTGTTTAAAGAAAAATACTAGCCGATGAATGAAACACTCGATAGAGTAACTTTCGAAAAATAAATTAATCACTGCTTTGCACTCATAATTTGTAAAATAGTCTGTAAAGTTAATTGTTTAAGCAGTAATTTGGAATGAAAATGTTTACTACTAAGTTCGTGTAAGTGCGGCAGTAACTCTCATTGTGCAATGGAAGCAAAGAAACGTTAAAAACTTTGACTCTAGTGCCGTTCCCAGTAAACATTGTAAATTTTAGAGGCGAGCCCCACCAGTTTCGCATACCAGCGTTCTAACAGCGAGAATTCGTGATTTATGTATGCTTTTGCTGTCGTACCGGGGAAGCAAGATGGCTGTTTAGATAACAATGTGGGGGGGGAAACTGGGGCAAACTGATATTCGTAACATTTTTTAGTTACACCTAGCCATGTTACTGATAAAACATCTTTTCAATATGCAAAAATAAGATGGACAGACAAAGAAGAAAACACTTTTAGTGTTACCGCATTTGGAACGTCTACATTTTTACGTTTATTTTTCAAAAATATTTTTGCTGTTGCTGTGTGTACACAAAAGAAATATCTCCATCTTCCAACAATTTTAATTATATAAATTTTCCTACACTCACACCAATTATCCAGCCCAAGAGAAGCTTCGTTATGAAACTCATTAAATGGTTACTAGACAGCGACTAAACATTCTTAAAATACTTAAATACATACTTATTATACATAGGAAACACCCATTTATTTTAACACAATACGCCTAATGCAAAAAAGTACATAGGTACACTCACACATTTTATTCCTTCTCTATTTTTTATATATATATTCTTTTATATAGGTATATATATTATTCTATCCTTAAGGGTTAGTCAGAGAAAAGGCAATGAGGACCTCAAAATCAGTCCCCTGCCATAGCCTACGTCACCAAAGACAACTGCACATTGTGCTCAGCACAGGTGGTGAGTCCATTTCTGCTATGCTATTAGGTGTACGGTCGGGGTCACCGTCGCTTTACCACTTTGCAGCGATTTTCTTATGAAGCGCACCGCCCGCCCGGGTGCGTGCCCGTACCAAATCAACGACGCGGTGTGCAAGGGATTTTGACCTTTAGACTGGTAAAGCGACGGAGTACGCCATTGTACAGTCATCATCAAAAGTAGCTTAGCATATGACATTTTCAAATGATTGTTACGTCAAAAGAGAAGAAGAAGTTAAAAGTTAATTACAGAGAAGTTATAATTATGAACACAACAAATGTCATATAATTCTGAATGTTAAACGATGAGTATGTAAAGACACTTACACGTGACTATTACTTTTGCCACCTTGTTTTTGTTTAGTTACTTTTGATGCTGACTGTACGTGCAGTATTTAGTCCGTCAATCGTTTTTACGATAACTACAGGAAAAGACGTGCTCGTGCAGTGGCGTGCTTTTGGAGAGGCCTGTATCCAGCAGTGGACAGGACAATAGGCTGATGATGATGGTGATGATGAAGTGAAGAGATAGGTTAGTAGTATTCTATTAATGGGCCGCCACTACACAGCTCTGCAAATAGTACAGTCACCAGCATTAAGATGTGATGTGCAAAAATATCTGATCATTGGTAAAAAACATATATTATATTGGCATATTATGCCTTCCACCAATGTTCAGATATTTTTGCAGGCCGTCGATAGTCACATCTTAATGCTGGTGACTGTACCTAGGTAGTTACAACTAATACAATTTGTTATTTTTATTGGATATACCCGGTAAAGAAGCAGACTGTCTGGCCAAAGGTAAGCGCTAACGTAATCTATAAATGCTTAGGTACATATAACTCGCACGGTGCGAACCCTTAGGCGTAAGTTATTATGCCTCTGTGAGTAATAATTTTACTGGATCTCACACCCTTTAAATCGGAACACCAAAATATAGGACCCTGCTGGTTTTCAGCAAAAATGTAGTTAGATTATGAGAGCAAAAGTCTAAATAATAATAATAATAATAATAAATTCATTTATTTCGACCACATAGATCATATAGTGAGAGACAAATTATTAGACAATATTAACAATATGAACAAATAATATTTAAAATCAAATTTCAACAAATTAATTCATAAAATATTCACAAATTCGATACATAATAAAACATTCCAAATTAAATTATCAATAAATTAATTAATAGGTATCAATATCACCAGTTAAATGAAATAAAACAAAAAGGTGAAACACATAAATAAAATTATTTTGCAGTCACTACGTGAACCATAGCTGCATGGTTCACGTAGTGACAGTCAAATCTGTTCGCGAAAACTCTAAGAATGCTGTTAGGGCTTGCGCGAACACTGCGCACCAGAGATGTGCACCGTTTACGCATGGTTGTGTAAAAACAATCCACTCTGTATTCGGCAAACATCCCCGACGCGCTGCAATATCGAGGCAGCCCCAACAGCACCCTAAAGGCATTATTAAATTGAACGCGCAAGGCACTGTACTGTTTCTTTGTATAGTCCGCCCACAAACTGCTCGTGTAGAAAGAGGTACAAAATGCCCTAAAAAGGGTGATTTTCACCTCCTCCGAACAACGAGCAAAGCGGCGTGCGATCATATTGGCCCTTACAGACAGTGCCCTGCGCTCCCTTTCTATATCAGTATCGTCTTTGAGGTCAGCGGTAACCACGTGCCCAAGATATTTGAAGCGCTCAACCATCTTAAGTGGCGCGCCGTTAAGTTTGATAGCTGGTATGCTGTCCAGGCACTTACCGCTGGCCTGAAAGACCATACATTCACTCTTTTTAGAGTTATATAGCAGTCCGTGACTAGCTGCATATCGCTCACAGATAGACAACAACTTATGCAACCCACATACTGAGGCACTCAGCAGCACCATGTCGTCAGCGTAACTAATATTATTGAGACAAACGTCATCAATATGACAACCTACATGAGCGCTGCTGAGCTCCTCCAGGAGAGCATTAACATATATCAACATATAGCAACTCCAATTTCATTTCATTAATCTCATTCTGCGTAACGTATGTCGATTTAATGTCTTTCAACTCATTTTGTAGCCGAAGCAGATCTTTTAAAAGCTTCGTACAATCGAGATGGTCGAATAGTACTGGCGGTAGCCTTTCAAGTTCCTTTGCACAAAAAGTAGGAATCAAGTCGGGCTCTGTCGACTTGAACACATTAATAATGTCATTCAGGTTTCTTTCTTCTTTACCCTTATTCTTGCGCTTGATTTTAATCTTACTGGTAGGAATCGATTGAAATAAAAGCGACTTAGATCTTTCAATTTCATCACCAGAAAACGAAGATACACAAATCCGCACCAATGTTTGTTCGTCAATTATCGAGACTTTATTTTGTATATATGACAACATTTCGTCAATTACTATATTACAAACGTTACACTTTACAAAGTTCGCCATTTTAAACTCGCACTACGCGTTTAAATCATAAAGCTAACACGACCGCACGGAGGGGGTGCGCGTGCGCCACTGAAGAGGGGTTACTCATATTTACTTGGTGGGACTATGAGGATAATTAAAACCTTCGATAATTAAAAAAAAACTAAATCTCTTTTCACGATTCTAGGATGTTTGTTTTACATACAATATCGTGTGAATAGTCGTTTAATAAAAACAAGCAGTAGGTAAAAACACCTTTCATTAATTATGCTTTAGCTATCGGCTGAAATCGGCAATTTTTTATTTATCACATCATTGTTTGCATCTGAAGTGTATAAATAAGTATAGGTAGACTTATGTACTCTAACATATTAAAGCGGTGAAAAAATAATAACACGAATCTCAAGTAAAATTTTTAAACACTAATAAAAGACGACAACCTCAGGCGGGAATCGAACCACCAACCTTCTGCATTCCGGGCGGCTACCTTAAACACTTGGCTACCGATATTTGGTACCGAGGTCTTGGCTACCAGACCTCGGTAGCCAAGTGGTTAGGTTGTCGTCTTTTTCAGTGTTTAAAAATTTTAGTATATCTAAGCGTTAATAAAACGCTAAAATACATAAATAGTAGATTGTTATACAAGGGGCTAAAATGGCCCATTATATACGGGGTAGTTGTAGGGAAGCCGTGGTAGGTAGGAATGGATGGAGACAACTTTGAGGGAGAAGGGAAGATCTTCCTCCGAGCTGGGTGGTATAGCTCGGGGACCGAGGTCCAACGGATGTTAATTGGAGGTGATATATATGGTGAAGGAGATGGTGAAACTTCGCTACCGCGATGCAGGCTTCCCATACTATTTTACTGTCGCAGTATGGAGATGTCGTTGAGTTGGTTTTTGTGGCGCCATCTGTTGACACGGTTGGGAAGGTGTTTTTGCTTCGTGTCGAACTATGTGCGGCGTCATGCAGGTAGGTGGCGCCGCCACATCACTCCCCCGCTGAGACCGCAGATCGAGTGAGTGTGCTCAGCAGTCAGTGCGTCAGAGCTTGCAAGTGCCAGTGGATAGTGCTGCTGCAGGATGCCCCAGTCTACGGTGAGTCGAGACGGGTGGGGTGAAGGCGCGTTGCCAGTGATGCAGTGTGCTGCTCCTGTCTGCGGTGAGTCGAGACAGGTGATGACGGTGAGTCCGAGCTGCTGGTGTGCAGAGCTGCCACGCCGGAGTGATGTGGCCGACATTGATGCACCGGTCGTGGGCTGTGGAGACCAGGTCGGGATGATGCCGTTGAGTGTGCCGAAGGTCCAGGAAGCGTCGTCCAAGATGCTGCAGTGGAACCTTGAGGCTTGATTGCTGGCTTGCTGTGTCTGCTGGCGAAGGTAGACTCGATGATGGATGGAGGAGTGATCGATAGGCGCTGCGACGATGTTGAAGACGTGCTTCTGTGCTCCGTAAGGGTCACCACTGTAGGGAAGCGATGGTGGGTAGGAATGGATGGAGACAAACTTGAGGAAGAAGGGAAGATCTTCCTCCGAGCTGGGTGATATAGCTCGGGGACCAAGGTCCAACGGATGTTGATTGGAGGTGATATATATGGTGAAGGAGATGGTGAAACTTCGCTACCGCGATGCAGGCTTCCCATACTATTTTACTGTCGCAGTATGGAGATGTCGTTGAGTTGGTTTTTGTGGCGCCATCTGTTGACACGGTTGGGAAGGTGTTTTTGCTTCGTGTCGAAGTGATGTGGCGGCGCCAGTAGTTTTACTCCCGAGCTTTAGCGAGGGAGTAAATAGAAACCAAGTTTTAATTGGTTTTTAGCGCCGTGTGTTACACTCTGCTTTTTACTGCAATGCGAGAAAATAAAACAATCCAATACAATATGAATTGGTTCTATTTATTAAAAATTAACCCGTTAGTTGCTTTAACGACACCCAAGGGAAGAGAAGGATTGGTAGTATTATATTGATGAGCCCATCGCCGCTCTATTCTGTTGGATAGTAGGTATGTGCAGTCTTCCCATCTCTTCCCTTGGGTGTCGTAAAAGGCGACTAACGGACTAATGACTGCACATACATCCTACAGCATAAAGCGCCGATGGGCTCATCAAAATAATTCTACCAACCCCTCTCTTCCCTTCGGTGTCGTAAAAGGCGACTAACGGACTAAAGACTGCGCATACATCCAACAGCATAGAGCGGCGATGGGCTCATCAAAATAATACTACCAACCCCTTTCTTCCCTTGGGTGTCGTAAAAGGCGACTAACGGACTAATGACTGCACATACATCCTACAGCATAAAGCGCCGATGGGCTCATCAAAATAATTCTACCAACCCCTCTCTTCCCTTCGGTGTCGTAAAAGGCGACTAACGGACTAAAGACTGCGCATACATCCAACAGCATAGAGCGGCGATGGGCTCATCAAAATAATACTACCAACCCCTTTCTTCCCTTGGGTGTCGTAAAAAGCGACTAACGGACTAAATACTGCACATACACCCAACAGCATAGAGCGACGATGGGCTCATCAAATTAATACTACCAACCCCTCTCTTCTCATCTGTGTAGTAAAAGCGACTAATGGACTAAAGACTGCACTTACATCCAACAGCATAGAGCGGCGATGGGCTCATCAAAATAATACTACCAACCCCTCCCTTTCCTTGGGTCTCGCAAAAGGCGATTAATGGACTAAAGACTGCACATACATACAACAGCCAGCATAGGGCGGCGATGGGCTCATCAAAATAATACTACCAACCCCTCTCTTCCCTTGGGTGTCGTAAAAGCGACTAACGGGCTAAAGGTTCACCACCTAAGAGCATGTGCAGACTGTGCAGTTGTTTCTTGCTGAAGCGTGGATTGTGTGGGCGTGGTCTGTGTTGTCCATAGATTCAAATGATTACTAATTTTACCATAAACTTTAACAATAACTATCTCAAAAAAGTTGTTGATCTAAGTAAACAGTAATAAGTCGAGTCTTTATTCATGATTATTCTACTTATCTAAATACTTTTTCGTTTTTGTAGGCTCATTGTCATGTGACTTACAAAATTTTAAAACAAAAATACTTTTTCCCCTAGGGCTAGAAAAGCTATTTTAGCCTCGCTGTAGAACGCTGCAATGACGGTCTTTTTGAGTAAGAGGAGTGAAAAAACATTAACACAACTCTTAAGCTCAGCCAATTAACAAGTATTAGAGCGGGAGTAAACAAGATTTTCCAACAACATTAACACACTATTTGTTATCCTCACAAAATCCTAACAAAAACTTGCTGAAGTTCTCGATTTGTGTTGTTTTAAAGTTGCCCGTATCTTTTGAATCGTATTCTTATAGTAAAGTTAAAGAAGAGTATCGCGCCAGTGTTTGCGTAACGAACGTACAAGATGTTTGTAACATTTCATTGCGTTCGTTACATTGTGCGCGCAGATAAAGCCTTGCCAGGATATTTATTTATCGCTCCTGCATACAAATCGTGTGATTTCGCTCGCGGAATGGGAGGGCGTGGATTGACTTTTCAGCAAATGCGTTGCCATTAGCGTTACCGGTTAATTTGGGGGGTGTTTGGGGTGACGTCACGCTAAATGGTGTCATTGTTCCGTGAGTGTTTACACTGAATGAGTGGTAATGATATCGGGTGAACTGTAAAATACTTTTTAATGGTTACCATGATTTTGGTTCAAAGTACCAGTGGGAGTGAAAGGGAAGGTGAAATGGACGTCACCAGTTAAGGCGTATTCGCAATCACATGCGACACATCCAAGAAGTAAGTTAAAAAGTTGATTATGTAGTCGAAACATTTTTTTGCAATTAGGTAAGTATATATTTTAACTACTAAGTTATCTTATACGTTGATTGAGGTTTCGGAAAGCGGCTGTGAAAATGTGTATTATTTTAATAACGTACTTAAACATTATAATGACGACTTGGATACAGATTGCTGACTTGCGTGTGAGTCAGCAACATTTATCGAGGCAGCTAGCTAGAACAAATTGTTTCAACATTTTCCAAATTATCTTATCAATGTAAGAAAACACTAACAACCAATTGCAAGACCACATTTCAAAATTATGTGATACAGCCCAATCAAAATGCCGGCAAAATGTCAACTGGCTAACAGAATCGTCGGAGCGGCGCAGTCTGGAGAAATATCAACGTCATTTGACATCTTTCCAACGCCCCCTTAAAGCCAACGACCGTGGCGAGATAGCAGACGCAAGAGTGCGCTCATAAACACATAAACACATGCATTTATGGATAAGTGAGGTCGCACACGACCGACTTTTTGTAGAGTCGATTATCGAAACAATAAAATTGTCCTAATTTTTTTCTACTTTACGACTGACTCAATGCTATGTGCTCTGCTTCGAGAGGCACGTAAAAGCATTTGGTCTCGGTTGTTGTCGTAAAATGGCATTCGTTAAGACCCACAAACCGGTTTTGGATCGGCGCAAAGTGGTGGGTTATGGGTCAATCTCCCTATGTGCTGTACATTCCAGTCCATTTGGGAAGTCCATTCATCGTCATCATCAGCCTGAAGACGTCCACTGTTAGACAAAGGCCCCCAAGGATCTCCACCACGATCGGTCTTGTGCTGCTCGCATCCAGCGGCTACCCGTGACCTTCACCAGATCGTCCAGATCGTCCATCGTAACTCCATTACTTGTCCTACAATCGGATCGGACGAGAGAACTACATTATTTTTTGTAGGACCGTCTAAAAAGACGTCTAAAAGTTTGTAGTTTGTCGTGGAGTTCGTATTTTAAATAATTCATAATAATATTTAATTCGCAACCCACATCGTGCTGACATGGCAGCTTATGACCCAATCTATCCACGTGCTGGTTTATAGGCTGAATAATGAATGTTCCTTTCTTTGGGTAGTTATTCTGTCTTAATATAAGGACCTCCTTCTCCCTTCCTCCATAGGAGTACGCGTGCTGCTCTCCGTAGTCACCAATTTACAGTCTCTAACATTCCATCACGCACAAAGAAATTTGGTGACTCGTTTCTTTGTCGCACTTCCAAAAGATGGAATAGTCTACCAGCACACGTATTCCCTCCTACCTATGACATAGGGTCCTTCAAACGAGGCGTGAAGAAGCACTTTGTGGGCCGGCAGAGTGAGGGTGACTGATGCTACGTCTCTTACGCTGCACCAGTTGTCCTCGCGCCTGGACTTCATTTCCACTTAACATCGGGTGGAGTGGAGTCATTTGCCGGGCTTATCATAAAAAAAAAATATATATAGTAAGAGGTGTAGACCAAAGAGAAGACGGGTGAACTGTTCAAAGATGACATTTTTAAGAAGGGAATGAGTACAGAGATGACGGCTGATATAGGAGAATGGAAGAGAAATACATGTTGTACCGATCCTACCTAGTGGGAGGCAGGAAGATGATAGTGTTTTATTTTATCCAACAAAAACGGACACCGTGTCGCGCAGCGGTGAAAGAATACTACCACCCCCTCTCTTCCTTTGGGTGTCGTAAAAGACGACTAATGGACTAAGGACTGCACATTTATCCAGCAGCATAGAGCGGCGATGGGCTTACCACCTGTTAAGCTGAGCAAATGTGCGGTCGCTATTTGGTGAAAAGTAGACTATGGCAGAGGACTATTTTTGCTGCCTTATTGCCTAGTCTCTGACTAACCCTTCGGGGATAACAGTCGTGATTATATGTATGTAAAACGGATACGGTTGTCTGTCGTGTACGATCTCCTCTATGGATAAATTGTGCATTGCACAGGAATGTTCAGAGGTGTATTGCATAATAATAATAAAAAATAGTTTTCTCCAGAGACTGACTCACGAACGGACTTGACAGACCATAGCGTTGTGAATGGGAAGTTCAGATGATTTGAATCATCATACACACACTGGTTCACGACTATTATCCCCAGAAGGTTACTCAGAGACTATGCAATGCTACCATACTCCACTGCCATAGTCCACGTTTTACTAAATTACAACTGCGCATGTGCTCAGCATGTTTTTTAATGCGATATCATCATCTTAAAGATCCAAAGTTAACGTTTAAAAAACGTTGTCAGCGTTTAATCATTAAATGAGTCCTATTAGACGTTCTTTTAATGTTTTTTTTTATATTTATATATTTTTTTTCTTTCGCATCTCAGAGGTGAAAACTTCTAAGATTTGATAAAGCAATGTTGACTAAAAACATAACCATCAAGCACTGACAAATTTCGACGTGTGAAAACCAGACCTCGGGAGCCAAGTGGTTAAGGCAGCCGCCCGGAATGCGGACGGTGCGTGGTTCGATTCCCGCCTGAGGTTGTCGTCTTTTTTTAGTGTTTAAAATGTTACTTAACACGTTCTTTTGTTTTTTTATAGTCATGGGGGCTTATAAATGTGTATATATTAAATGGTTTATTAAACCGAATAAACTATTTTTTTTATTACTAGTAGAGCAACAATCCTTCAGTGGTACGATGAGGAACGACAATTCCTTTTCGTGCCACTGGTGGGACGAGTTGGTGGCACGACGAGGAGGAAGTCTCATCGTCAGCAGCAGCAACAGCAGCCTTTAAATATCCCACTTTTGGGCACATGGCTTCCCACACGAACATCACATAGGAAAAATGGGCCATAACCCACCACGCTGCGCGCTGGCACAATATTATTAATTTAGTCACCCATAAGTGACCCGTAACCGATTCGGGTAGCGGTGAAAGAATACTACCACCCCTTCTTTTCCCTTGGGTGTCGTAAAAGGCGACTAACGGACTAAAGACTAAACAATCTTAGTTTGCCAAGCCCAATTTTTAATGCAAATTAATAATTAGCAGTTAATACCTGCTGGTAAGTGTTATCAAGACGAAAACACAACTACAACACCAAGATACACTTCTGCACTGCACTGCACTACCAACAGCATAACGATGGAGGCTGTACAAGAATCACTGGCTCAACTCCAACAAATGTTTACCCAGCGGATGGATGCCTACCAGGGAGAGCTTCATAACGCGACTCCTTCGGTCAATGTCACCAACTTGACAGCGGATTTCACAGCCTTCAGGGCGTTTATAATGACGGCTCTCCGCACACTACAAGACCAAGTTGCCCTTCTTGCTGATCAGGTGGACAGCATAGAAATGCGGAGTCGGCGGAAGATGCTGCTGATTCATGGACTGCCGGAGCAAACAAACGAGGATGCAGCTGCAGTTGTTGTTCGCGCTGTAGTCGACCGCTTAAAGCTGGCTAGTTTTTCGGCGAAGGATATAGGCCGTTGTAATCGGATGGGCCGCACATCTACAAGCGATCGACCAAGGCCTATGTTGCTGAAGCTGCGCGATGTCGACATGAGGGACAAGATGTGGCATGCAAAGACTGCGTTGAAAGGCTCCGGTATCACGATCTCCGAGTTCCTGACGAAGCCGCGGCATGACACATTTATGGCGGCGCGTCAGAAGTTTGGTGTCACACAATGTTTTACGCGCCAGGGATACATCTTCGTGGTTAGCTCTAACGGGAAGCGCAGCCGTATAAGCTCAATTGCTGAGCTCCAAAAGCTTGCAGTGGTTAATAAACCCAAGCCTGTGGCTGCTGCGGAGAGAGTACCGGAACCTGCAGTGCCAAAAACAAGGCGAGCCGGAGGCACCACTAAAAAGTGACACTGGTTGTTGCCATCTTGAGTG
Organism: Scoparia ambigualis; assembly: GCA_963921215.1. Taxonomy (NCBI): domain Eukaryota; kingdom Metazoa; phylum Arthropoda; class Insecta; order Lepidoptera; family Crambidae; genus Scoparia; species Scoparia ambigualis. Next base: position 7,916,221 of record OY992503.1, read on the forward strand.
TTTGTGTTGTGTTGTTTTTGTTATGTAGACATTTTCTGTGGACCCGTTTTTCTCGTTGCAAGGTACTTAAAATATTTTAACTTATTTATTTACCCTCTCGATAATTTGTTGTGACTTCTTTGCAATTTTTAGTTATTATAATGACATTGACATGAGAGTTTTATGACGGATTGACATAAGTCAGGTTTTTTTTTTTTTTTTGATGCGTTCCGTTTCATGTCTTGTTTGTTTTTTTATTTTTTATTTTTCATAATTAGTTTTCGCAACGGGTTCACGCGTAAATTGTCCTTGTTTATTATTATTTTTTATTTTGTATTTAAATGTCTGCTCATGTAATTTACGATTTACAAACCAGCGGGTGGAGTTAGAATTGGTTATATATTGTTTTAAATTGATTGGGTGATTAGAATTATCTTAGTATCTATATTATTTGTGACATTATTATTGTTTTATATATTTTATATTTATTGTTATGTCAACCTCAGGTGATGATTCAAACTATCTTTCTTTATCGTGTAGTACTCGTAGTAGTGATGAAGACAGTTTTGTTAGCATCCCGTCTCTTTCCGACACACTTGAGTGTCAATTTTCTGATGTACCAAAAAACTTTAACGTCATACACATAAATGCGCAAAGTATTCCGGCTCATCATTCTGACATGCTGGCGTCACTCGATCAGAAAAATATTCATGCTGTATTAATCTCCGAGTCTTGGCTTAAACCGTGTTTACCTTCTACCTCTTATGCTCTGCCTGGATTTCATCTCATACGCAATGATCGTACTGGCTCCAGGGGTGGTGGGGTTGCTATATACCTACGTGCCCACATCCCTTTCTCCGTTATTAGCACCTCGGCACAACCACCTCCTGCTAACGCAGGCGAGCATTTGTTGGTTGAAGTTGTCCTTGCTCACAATAAAATCCTTCTCGGAGTTTACTACAGCCCTTCCTTGCTTGTAAATTTTTTCACTTCATTCGAGACTCTACTCGATGATATAATTCCATCCTACAGCCACTTAATTATCATGGGTGACTTTAACACTTGCCTCCTTAGGAACGATTCTCGTACTTCTTCGCTTCAATCCATTATCGGTTCTAGCAACTTAAATATTCTCCCACTTACTGCAACACATCACTTCCCGAACTCCACTCCATCTCTTCTCGACTTGATAATAGTGTCATCTGCCCAGCATGTTGCGAAGCACGGTCAATGCTCGGCCGACGCTTTTTCGTATCATGATCTCTTATTTTTGTCCTATAAAGTTCGTCCTCCTAAAGCTAAGCCCAAAGTCATTCTTCAGCGCAATTTTAGTGGTATGGATCAAGATGCGTTTCGTGCTGACGCTTGCAATATCGACTGGTCTCCCGTAACATTGGCCCAGACCGTTGATGAGCAGGTTGGTATTTTTAATTCGCTTGTTACCAAACTGTATGACAAGCATGCACCTTTTCGAGCAGTTAAAATTAAACATCTGCCAGCACCATGGCTGACAGATGATATAAAGATGTTGATGCACAAAAAAGTCGCGTCAAAAAACAGATTTAAATTACGACCTAATGACCACAACAGGGAAAACTATGCTAAGATACGTAATCGCTGCAATAGGGCGTGTAGGGATGCGCTACGCCGCCACATCCATAATTCTGTAGAAAATGTAGACATATCAAAAGCTTGGAAATTCCTCAGGTCGCTTGGAATCGGAAAGTTAAAACATAATCCTATTTCACACAATATTAATATTGACTCATTAAATCTCCATTTCTCTTCCTCATCATGTATAAGTGATGCCGACAAAGCGACTACATTACAAAAATTGTCTACCATACCAGTTCCTAATCTTTCTCCCTTTGCTTTTGACCAATTATCGGATTTTGATGTTAAGAAGAGCTTGATGTCAATTGCTTCCAATGCGGTAGGTAATGATGGTATTAGCCGCAATATGTTAGTACCGATCCTTGATATCATCCTTCCAGTCCTTACTTTCCTTTTCAACAGTTCCATCTCTAACGCTGTATTCCCTTCCTCTTGGAAAGACGCTCAAATAATTCCTTTGCCTAAAAAAGGTAACCCAAAATCATTTTCCGAATATCGACCTATTTCCATTCTTCCTTTTCTATCCAAAGTCCTTGAGCGTCTTGTCCACAATCAAATTAGCAAGTTCCTTTCTCTTAATAAACTCCTTAACCCACTCCAATCCGGTTTCCGTCCAGGCCATAGCACAGTTACTACCCTAGTCAAGATCACTGACGACATCCGCCTTGGCATGGAAAACGGCCACCTAACTGTGCTAACGTTGCTGGACTTCAGCAATGCCTTTAACACAGTTAACTTTGACATCCTTTTAGCTTTGCTGCGCTCTCTTAACATATCTCCAACGGTAATTGAGTGGTTTCGCAGCTACTTGTACGGGCGCAGGCAGCGGGTTCGCCTTGAGGAGAAGTTCTCTTCGTGGTGTGACTCGACGGCTGGTGTCCCGCAGGGTGGCGTTTTATCTCCTCTTCTCTTTACTATGTACATCACTTCCATCTCTGAAAACCTTTCATCGTCCTACCACCTCTATGCAGACGATTTGCAGATATATTGCCAGGCACCACTGAGTAATCTCGCTGAAGCTATTGAAACTACCAATGCGGACCTGGGACGAATCGTTGAATGGAGTCGAGCCCACGGACTTAAGGTCAATCCTGGGAAAACACAGTCTATTGTGGTCGGCAGCTCTAGGTTGCTCTCCAAAGTCAACTGGGGAGACCTTCCTAAGATTGACTTTGATGGAGTGGCCATCCCCTTCAGCCAATCTGTTACAAATCTGGGTATTGTTATTGACGGATGCTTGAGTTGGGGTCCACAGCTGCAAGCTGTCAGCCGCAAGCTTTACGCGTCATCGGCAACTTTAAGAAGATTACGTAACTTTTTACCCACTGCCACTAAAATTGCGCTAGCACAATCTCTGCTGCTTCCTGTTTTAGACTATGCTGACGCCTGCTATCTTGATCTCACGGAGGACCAGCTAAATAAACTTGAGCGCCTTCAAAACCTTTGTATTCGATTCATATTTGGCTTGCGCAAGTATGATCATGTTTCTGAGTACCGCTCTAAACTCAAGTGGCTTCCTATTCGTCTTCGCCGGAATACTCACATCCTCTCCCTTCTATATAACACATTGTTTAATCCCACCTATCCTACCTATCTAAAGGAACGTTTCAGTTTTCTTTATTGTTCATCCTCGCGCTCGTTACGGTCATCAGAAAATCTAACCCTTAAATTCCCTTCTCACAACACCACCTTTTACGATTGTTCCTTCACCGTTGAAGCTGTTCGTCTCTGGAACTCGCTTCCAGTGGCGATCAGACGTGCGAAATCCATACACGCATTTAAGGAGCTCGTGAAAAATTTCTACCTTTCCCGTTAACCCTTTCCTGCTCCATAGCTGTCGTTGTCCGCTACTTCCTACCTGAGACTATTATGTTTAAGTATGTATAATTATGTATTATATATTTATGTAGGTATATTTAATATATGTGTGTGTATATATATTTATTAAACCCGATTATTTATTTATTTTATAATGTTAATATTCTTATTTTTTGCTTTTAATTGTGTAACTAAGTATGTTTTCAATGTTTGCACCTCCGATCTTAGAGTATATTAGTTCTCTCCATCCGACTGGTTGTCTGGCAGAAATCGCTTTAAGCGATAAGATCGCCAAATTGTAACATTGTTTTTCTTTTCTTTTCTTTTTTATGTAAATGCACTGTAAATGTTTGTGTTATTATGTTACAATAAAAGTATTATCTATCTATCTATCTATCTATCTATCATACATTCAACAGAATAGAGCGGCGATGGGCTCACCACCTGTCACGCTGAGCACATGTGCAGTCGCTATTTGGTGAAAACTGGACTATTGTAGAGGTAGTGGAGGATGCAGTGTTGCTGTCCTCATTGCCTAGTCTCTGACTAACCCTTCGGGGATAACAGTTGTGATTATTATGTATTTAGGTATGTAATCACCCATCCAGCATTGAGAAAGTTGCTTAACACGTTAAGCGCAAATGTATTGGTATACGGCTGTGTAATGTTTGATATTAAATACTTATGATCTAACGTTCATTTTCACACCACCTGCTCGACAGCGTCAAATTATATGTCATGCAAACCTAACCTAAAGTAAGTCATTATAGACCTGAGGTCTAGCAGGGCAATAATATTGTACTGAATTTCATTATGACCCGCTGGTCATTAATGTGATTTGAATTTGGAACATAAATAGAAATAGCATACGAACATTTACTATAAAGTTAGTAGGTAGGTGTGCCAGTCCTTAGTCCGTATACGCCTTTTACGACACCCAAGGGACGAAAAGGGGTTGGTAGTATTATTTTGATGAGCCCATCGAAGCTCTATGCTGTAGGATGTATGTGCAGTCTTTAGTCCGTTAGTCGCCTTTTACGACACCCACGGGAAGGCAGGGGTTGGTAGTATAATTTTGATGAGCCCATCGCCGCTCTATGATGTTGTATTTATTTAGTATTTATTTAGTCCGTTAGTCGCCTTTTATGAAACCGTAGAGAAGATAGGGGTTGGTAGTATGATAAGCCCATCGCCACTCCATGCGGTTGGATGTATGTGCAGTCTTTAGTCCATTAGTCTCCTTTTACGATACCGAAGGAAAGAGACGGGTTCGTAGTATTATTTTGATAAACCCATCACCGCTTTATGCTGTAGGATGTTTGTGCAGTCTTTAGTCCGTTTGGATCATTTTAGCTCCTTGTATAAACAATTTACTATTGTTTAAATATTGCTTTTTATTGTTTCGTAGATGATGTGAAAAGTAGAGTATGCTCCTCGGGGATAAAGGTGCCTTCGTCTTGGGCGACCTTGAATCCCACGCTACTCTCAGGATTTTTGTCTTAACTCCCTCGCTTTGCTCGGGAGTTAACTCTAATCACCCTCGCTGCGCTCGGGAGTTAACGCTAGAATCCTTCGTTTCGCTCGGGATTCAATACGGGGCGCCCGCTTTATAAGACACTACTTTATCCCCTTGGTACATAATCTACTATTTATATAATTTCATTTCATATAACAACTGACTCGATATAATGAACATTTAATATAATTTTAGAATAAATAATTTCATGTGATATAATGTCCGTATGATATAATAAACATTTTATATAATGATCTAATGGTCTAAAATAATATTCATATAAGACCCAAATAGCACTATCCAAGAAAGCAAGCAAGCAGCATGCGAGCAAGCATGCAGCGTACAAGCAAGCATGCAGCGTGCAAGCAAGCATGCAGAAGGCAAGCAAGCACGCAGCATGCAAGCAAGCATGCAGCAGGCATGGTTTCTTTCACGGCTTCGGCGCTGCGGGGCTCTGGTGTACCCACGCGAGCTTAAATTACACTCTAGCGTAGGGCAGACAAGTCTACGGGAGTCTGTTTTGCCGCTATTCGTTTCTGACACTGACTTTTGTGGCACAACCTTACCAAAAACACAACGTATTAACTTTTAAAGAATTTTTTTAAAATCAAAAAATGCAAATTTTAAGTTAACGTAAAAAATATATAAAATGAAGTTATAGAATATGTTATTATACCAATATAGCTTTATAGAAAAAGCTGTTATAGAATATGAGTATTATATCAAATGACTAGTATACGTAATGTTGTTATAGGAAGTGTATATAGATCAAGTTAAAACTATATCCAATGAACGTTATGTCCTTTGTAATTAGTTCATATGTGATTATATGAAATGATACGCACCCCTGGTATACACCGCTATGCTTCTGTCCAAGGGACGGCGGATACACTTGGCGCTAAACGTGTTAACTAGCCAGATCGCAATCCGAACGTGTTGGCCGCTGCGCCATTGAACTTCTTGAATACGCTGTAAAAAATGTTATTATTGCTGACATTGACACCTATACGGTTATGCTTTTATTATATTGCTTTATCTTTCTTTTTCATATTCTCGAACGTGAGTAAATGATTTAAGTAAAGTGCATTTATAAAATTATTTCTGAAGTCAATAAAAGGCTAATGCTGTTTCTATTTTAAAATATTTTCTATGTTAAAGTTATTGCAGATAAAATTGACTCAATAAAAGCTTGTTAAGTTTCAAGTCGTTTCTAATGTTTATTAAGTGTTGAATAGCAGCGAATAACAAAATAGATCTTTTTTATTGCGTGCTTTGTAAAGATCTTGTTTGCTTATTAAGTTGTTTGATAAAAAAATGTAATTTCATTTCATTTCATCAATGAAAAAACTGATAACTCATTTTAATAGTACACAAAATCAAGATACGCGCTCCACGAGCTATAATTTGAAATATTTTAAACTCGATAAAGTTTGTAGATAAATTTAAAGAATTTCCACTGAATTAAATTTCTTTTAGAAGCTTCAGTTTACTTCGGGACCCGATTTATATTGAAACGAGCAATCCATACCAATCGCTACCCAGTAATGCGTTTCAAAATTCATTTCTAAAATGGCTTTTATTCCAAAGGCGTAAGGTGCACGTAGAATGTCATCCGACCGCGAACCGTGAAACTTATTACTTCTTGTTCATTACTCTTGAAGGAACTTATCTGTCTGAAGCTGTATTTCTAACTGAGTTTAACATTTTGATAGTTTCAAATACATAATGTAATAATGCAGCGAATCTGCTCTACTTTGTAGTTTTATTTATTGTAGTTTCATGTACAGTCACGAGCAAAAATATGTAAACAATTGTAACTCATAGTACAATAGAATAAGAGTCAAGACATATTGGTGCTCGTGACTGTATATATAATTGCAAGTATGTCTTATAACAGCTTGCACATTACTATCGCTAACCCCTCAAACCCCAAGCGGTCGCATGAGACCGCACCTACAAAAACATACTTGACTTTGTACCGTGTTTTCATAGACTTACAGACTACTTTAGTATGAACAAGTTTGATTATTTTGGTTCTGTGGTTCATCTTATGTACTGTTATTGCAAAATATCGCATAGTCTATGCTCGATTCTGTCAAATTTGACGTTGACAGAAGCGCTAAAAAAAGTGTCAAAAAATCCAAGACTGAATTTTAAATACATACCAACATACAATAGATTCACGGCTAATATCCAAATGGGTTAGTCAGAGACTAGGCAATGGGGACCGCAGATGCAGTCCAGTCCACCTGCCATAGTCCACGTTTCATCAAGTTACACCTGCACATGTGCTCAGCGTGACAGGTGGGCTCACAACATCATAGAGCGGCGATGGCGCCGCTATATGCTGTTGGATGTATTTGCAGTCTTGAGTCCGTTAGTCGCCCTTTTGCGACACCGCTACGCTACACAGCTCATTAAAAGACTAAATAAATTAAACGCGAGTTTTGATCCGTAAAAAGTGTTTCATTCGTTACCGTGTTTATTCCACGATGGGGAGCGCTCTCATTATTTTGGACTGCATCGGTTGCTTACCATCAGGCGGGATGCAGTCACTATGACGAGTCAAATTTAAAAAAAAAGGTGTAGTGCTCGCTTAATAAGTTTTGTTTCCACTGCTACTTTCCTGTTGCGATAACAACAGTGAAGTTCACTATCTGACCATCCCAAGTAACACATAAGCAAGATAACAGTACACACTTAGAACTTTTAACAGTTCAAAGATGTATATGGCTTGTGTAAGAGCTTTGGGAATAGCCATATACTGAATAAGGTTGAGTACGGACCCTTAAAATACTTAACGCTTAATAAATTCTGTATTTCTGTCCTTTCCTTCTTTACGCTTAATAACCAATCTCCGTAAGATTATTAGACAGATGTTATTAAGCATTACGCATTCCAGGTGGCTTAAATCTGAAAAACAGTGCCTTCGGCAGCATTTATCTGATTAACAATAATCTATACTGCTATTATTAAAGCAATACTACCTAAGCTTGTAGCGTTTGAAACAGCTAATTGCTGAATAAAGTATCACCTTCTGAATAATATTGTTTACATAATTCTGGTATTCAGCTTGATACTGAATAATTGTTTTTACTTTATCTTTAAACTGTATAAGATTCTATGTTTTACTAATTATTCAGCTGCTGAATAAACAATATTATTTGTGTTTTTAATAAGCTTATTTTAGTATAATAAAGAGTTTCAACTAACTTATTCAAATTAAAGACCACATTTGTATTGATATAGCGCCCATAGCTTAATACCAGCAATTAGAATATTATTGTACGTATTTATTTTATGCGTTGTTTAAATCATGGATCAAAAGTCGTGGCAAAAGCGTAAAGAACCGGTCATATCGAAAGAAAATTGTTAAAAGAATATTTAAATATCAGCAGTAGTAGGTAATTGTCCAAGTGTCATCAGCAGTAATGATCATGACAGGATTTGTGAAAATAGTTTAAACAAAACTGAACCCGATCCCAATCAGCAAGCGTGTTTTCCCTTTAATGATAAGGGTTCCGTCCTCAAAAAAAATATAACAGATTTTGGGATTGGAAAACCGAAAGATCTAAAAATCTAAGTATACAGAAAATTTAATTTCTGAAATGGTTATTATATTAGCAGAAGGTATCGCAATACATGAAAATAAAATTAACGTTGCGATTAAATGTTTTATTTGCGTTGTTTGTTTGTTTCATCGTAAGCCAATCTACGCGAGGTTGGACACTGCTGTCTTTACTTAATTAATAAATCCGCATTATATCTTGGCCATCGAAGTTGTTCTTTGTTCTTCCATTGGGTCGGCACAGTACACAAATCTGAATGACCCTTACAACGTGTTGAAATTATTTTAAACGTTATTTTTCTGAAACGAAATATAAATTATAATTAACAATAAGTCCGCCATTTGTACATCCTACTGTTGTGCAATAAAGATTAAATAAACTAGGGCCCAGTGCACACCACACACACGAAACCTGCAATTTTTTTTAAACATAATAGATACTATTAATATAATAGTCTTTTTCACGAAAAAAAAATAACAAAGATGCTGTGATTTTAAATGTAAGTAATCAATTTAGTGAAAGCCTGATGGGAAAGTTACACATTATAAAAGGTTTTTGTTCGTTCGATTAGAGAACCCTAAAAATGTGAGTAACTAATATAGAAATGTGGTCAACTATATAAATGTTATTCATAAGTAAGTGTAAAGAGACTACTCTTTTTCAAGTTATAGTTTAGTAACAAAACATGTGTGCACTTTTATTCAGCATTATAAAACAAAACATCGATCGCCATTGAAATCTTTGTAATTAATTCTTACAAGGAATTTACGAGATCACCAAAATGCTTATTAATCTTACAACTACAATATTTCCAACTCAAGTCATGTTATTTTGTTGGATAAAATTGATAGAATTAGATAATTCATCACAAGTACTTTTGTCTGACCTAGTATGTATGTATGAAAATACTATTTACAACTAATTATCTTGATTATTAGCGCGGCGCGTCATAAAAATGAAAACAAAACACGTACTATTCACGATAAAATTACTTGCGCACTAAAATTAACATGTAGCAGACCGCTAACTTGTAAATTAAAATTTACTTACCGAATAACTTAAAGTTCACGTCATGTCAAATAAAGGTATCGACATTATTATTGAACCCAATTTATTTCTTCTTTTCCCAATTTCTATGAATATTGCTTGCATAAATGTCAACAATAAATTAAATGCTTAATAAATTCTGAATACTCTAACCAATTCGACGTAGCTGAATAACTGAGTTGTAAAAGCTTTATAAAAGCAATGTGTGCAGTTATTCAAAAGTTATTAAGCTAATTGAAACATTATTAAGCTCCTACTCAATTGTTACTCAGATGTTATTCAGCGTTAAGCATTCAAAATTGGGGCCCTTTTTGCTTGAATAACAGCTGAATAGACGGTACTCAGACGTTATTCAGCTTAGTATTCAGCTTATGCTCTTGATGAGTGCTCTTAATCAATCTTTATTCAGCACGTCTGTGTTACTTGGGATACTTATGACGAATTCTAGGACACATTCATGATACGTTTTGCAGTCAATGGTCTGTTGTTGTAGTAGACATATACATAATGCATTTGCACTACGTAGGTATTTAATAGTGTGTAACACTGGTATACGCCCCTGATCGTGGCAGACGAAAATGCTATCGATTTATCAGAACCCGGCGAAGCATCGTCACGTTCCAACATTTATCGCTTGATAGGTTCGTAGTTTGCGCTCCCAAGTAGTAAAGAAATATAATGACAGTATTACACCTTCAAGCAATATAAAGTTGTGTGTGCTTGATGTTGTCGTTCAAAGTTGTTTGTTAGGGATATAATGCATTTTTTATACAGCAGCCGAGGATCTATTATATAGAGATGATGTCAATTCAATTTTTTACTTACACAGTAGTTATAATACCTCAGTGTGCATAGAGTATATAGTACAAGTACGTATAAACAGAAATGGCAATGTTTTAGATCAAATTGTTCTGAGTTGGGTGATTATTTCTTTTTCAATAAAGCAAAGGGTTCCGTAGTCCATGGTAATACTTCATTTATCTTATAATTTATAATTACTAATATACTAAAATTTATCGTAACTGTACTTTATTAAATAAAATTAATATAGTGTAAGCAGATGATACAAAATTTTATCTAATATTATGAGATAGTCGAGTGACTTATATTCTAAAATATTCATAAGATCTTCAAGCTTGTAATGTATCATATCAAATTCCCATTGTTCAGTACAAATGATAATGTTTCAGTGAAATCCTTAGTTTCACGAATCTAATTGAAATCTTCGGAGGGACTGAGTTAATTAAACCTCTGGCTTATACAGGTCCGGCAGGGTACAATCCTCTGTCGTTTAGGCATAGGATCATGGTTCGCCCGTATTATAATAATTTGTAATTTCATTTTCGACGACTTGTTTCCTGTGTAACATGTAACAGGTATGGGTTAATCTAACTAATGATTATTTAGGATGCAATAACGTAGCATTATTAACACTTAGTGACAGTTTGTCGACATGTTGTTTGTGGAGGGATGCTCTAAAATGTAGTTTTAAGAGTTGAGTAGAGTGTCGAAGTATTAAACGGGCAAAGTGTTTTATTTTAACTACTCTTTTCATAGAATAAAGCCATTTGCAGAGTTGGTAATTTATAGTCAAATTGTAGAAAGGGTCATAGGTTATCTTATTTTCCAACTGCACATTATGCTTTTCATTAGGATTAACTAATCGTGCAACAATTGGTGATACTTACTCTCTTACTTTGAAAGCCAAAGGCGTTTTTATACAAAGTCAATAACTACGTCATCAATATCCGATCCTAATATTTTTGCAAATATCGAAGATCAATTTATGAATAAAACAAGCTGTGTAAAAATATTTTTATTTAATATTTTATTATACCCACATTTAGTTAAAAAGAAATTACAATGTATACTATAACTAAGTAGTTTCAAGGCTGTTGTCGAAACTCATATTCGACCAATCACTGGCGCTGACTGCCATTTTGTAATACGGGTCACTCCTCTGTGTTATAGTCGTCGTCTTCTCGTAAACTTATCTTATCAATTTGCATCTAAAAGGTTCTAGCACATTTTATTAAGCTGTTTGTCTAGTGATGGCCCGTTATACAAAACAATTTTGTTTGACGTCAACTTTACTATTGAAATTTGATAGGGAAATTAAAATTAAACGAAAGTAAATCAAGCGATTTTAGAAAGCGGGTATATTTTAGTAATGAGAAACTGGCGAGGTATGCTTATGTCGACTTGTTTTTGTGACATAGACTAATCTACACTGGGTCGCAAAACAGGAAAGTGGTTGCTCACCCATTTCGGCATCGTATTGGATACATCATCGCAACTTTTTACTTTAATTTATAGGATGTTTTAACGTAAAAACATTAAAGAAATCCCGTAGAAACTGAACGAAGCGTGGATACTTCTTGAACATTCTTCAACCTGATGTAAATATGAAAACCTTTTCGATCTGTTTGGAGATTTAGAATCCAATAGCGTACTATATTAATAAACTACTATTTTTTTAAATAATATTAAAATATTTATAGCTTGTGAAACATTTAAAGTCGACAATTGTAAATGATTATACAGATGACATTTTAAGATAACAATAAAAAAATATTTACTAAAACAAGTTTGTCATTACAGTCAATATTTTTATCGAAGTTTTATATTTAAGTGTTGAATTCACAGACAGAAACGCAAATGCTGACATATCCCAAGCTGGAGTAACGTTTTTGCGCGGCCCCGATTAATATAATCTCCCTCCCACTCCCCAACTTCATTTATTTTACCTATCTACTCTATTTTATATGGTGATGCCAAATAAAAACGGTTTTAGTATGGATAATTAACATTTTAGATTTCTTTATTTTTGCATAATTTCCGTAACTTTTTGTTTGCTGAAGATTAAGTACTTAAGCACTTTTAACCCCTCAAGCCCCAAGCGGCCATATTTGGCCGCACATAAAAACTCGCTATTCCGTCAGACCCCAAGCGGCCATTTAAGGCCGCGTTGGCCGCGCTCTCCACTTGACTTTGTACCGTATTTTGATTACACCTAAAGACTACTTTAGTATGAACAAGGTTGATTAGTTCGGTTCTGTGGTACATTTTATGCATCGTGAACGCAAAATTTAACATGAACTGCGTTCAATATATATTGTTTTTACATTTCCGCAAATTTAAATTCCAGCCAAACCGCACCTGCTGTCAAATTTTTTAGACATTTATTTGTAAAGACTGAGAGGTTAAAGTGCTTTGTCGACAGATCGATTTAATTTTACGTTTTGTCGTTCAACTTTTAAACTTCCACATTAGGTACGATGAAATTGTAAAATCACGATATAATGTCATGAACGTTTCTCACAGAAGTTACCAACCATTTTTGTAATTAAGTAAAGCAAAATACAGGTTTGTCTACAACTATTACAAAATATAATATCGAGGGTTACTGCGCTGAGGGTTATTTGATCACCCATCCAACGACCGGGCATTGCAAAAGTTGCTTAACTGGTAAGATCCGAACGCCTTAACCGCTGTGCCATCGAGCATTACCCAGAAGTTAATTGTTAGTTTCACAGAAACATTGGAGGGCAGCCAACAACAGAATTAAATATAAATGCCCTAAAGAAATAGTTTTAATTCGGGCGCCATTGTTAAATGTGTCGCAATTGTACCTACTACAACTCAGTGGGTATCCCCTAGCGATGTCTTGTGTCAAGTAGTTTTAATTAAAAGTTTGGAATTAGAGTTGTTATTTTTAATTGTCTTTATTAGCTTTGGTAATGGAAAATTGCAATTACAGTGAGCTTTAGAGTTTCTATTGAGCCCCCGAGTGTGACGAAACATTCTGGCAGTTATATTTAAATAATTAAACCTTTATTACTTAGGAATAGTGTGGTATAGTACCTATTTATTCACGAATAAAACAATGTGTTCTGTTTACTGTGTTCACTGGTAAACAATTGATATTTCAACAAGACTCAGCACCAGCGCACATAGCGAAATCAACCCAGCGCTGCTGGTTAGACATGAATTTAACAGATTTCATCGCCTCTGAAGATTGCCCCCCTGCAAGTACTGATCTTAATCCATTGGTTTATTGTTTATGGAATATTTTAGAAAACCTGCTCTTAGCTCATCGAAATATCGAGTCGTAAAATTTTTTTACGATTTTTTAGAAATTCCAATACGAATTTGGCATAGTAATATTAAAGTAATACTGTTTTATGAGTTGATAGTAGGGCCCCAGGACCAACAGTAGAACAGCATCAGGTTATTGCTTTACTATTCTCGTAAATCTACACACAAACAAACTAATCAATACCTCAGCAATTTGCTTGTAGGATGTTTCCTACAAGCGCTGTACAACGGAAGTTCGTCACATTCCGTATCCTCAATTTTTGTGAGGAAATGAAAAATAAATTGAGTCGCGACCTCGCCGCTCAATCGTATTGTTTATTTGTGTATGGATAAATGTAGGATGGTTGCTGAAATCTTTGCAAGTGATTTAAAAAGTGAATCAATAAACAATAATACAAACAGTTGATTCTCTGTTGAATTACGTCATAAATTGGTGTACCCTGTTTCAGTTTCATTATTTAATTTTCACCCACCTATAAACGTGCCACTGCTATGCTTAGGCCTTCACACATGCAGAACCGCACATGGGGGATTATTCAGGTTTCCAGGCAAACCATGACTCTCCATCACTTGAAGTCGTTATGTTTTACCATAGCTATCGCTTTTGCCCACGGCTTTACTCTGTTTTTTTTTTTTGCGGTCAACTTGCGCTCGCTTCGGCCCTCACGTTCCGATCAAAAGTGACCCTTGTGACTTTAGTGTAGAGTTGAATTTAGAGAAAGCGGATTCGATAAACATGCTTGCGTCGCAGTGAATTATCGGAGAGGAGATGTTAGCGAGCTTACTATCGAGTGTTCGAGAATTGATACTCAGGTCATATTTGAAGAATTGTTTCAATCATTTTCATAATTTAAGGACTGCTCGCTTCGACCCTCACGTTCCGATCAAAAGTGACCCTAGTGACTTTAGTGTAGAGTTGAACTTAGAGAAAGCGGATTCGATAAACATGCTTGCGTCGCATTGAATTATCGAAGAGGAGATGAGAGCGAGCTTACTATCGAGTGTTCGAGAATTGATACTCAGGTCATATTTGAAGAATTGTTTCAATCATTTTCATAATTTAAGGACTGCTCGCTTCGACCCTCACGTTCCGATCAAAAGTGACCCTAGTGACTTTAGTGTAGAGTTGAACTTAGAGAAAGCGGATTCGATAAACATGCTTGCGTCGCATTGAATTATCGAAGAGGAGATGAGAGCGAGCTTACTATCGAGTGTTCGAGAATTGATACTCAGGTCATATTTGAAGAATTGTTTCAATCATTTTCATAATTTAAGGACTGATAAAGAAAGTTCAATGGAATTTATTTACATTTTATCCCTTTAAGGGTGGATTCGACCAAACTGAAATAAGGTCTTATACCTAGATTAAACGCTGAATTTGTATAGACTAATCTAGGAGTAAGTCTTATTCCAGTGTGGTCGAATCCACCCTAAGAGACAGAACAAATTTCAACATTTTATAAGTTTTTCTATTATCCCATCTTAATCACATAGAGTTACTTAAATGGTATTAATCATGCTAATTATCTAGCCCAACATAAGTATTCTTTTGAAACTTGGTAATATGGTAAGATGTCGGATAAATATACATAAAAATAGAAAAAAACACCCGGACCCGAAATCAATTTAGAAAAGCAGTTTTTCTCTAAATCGACTCGACCGGTAATTAAACCCGGGATCTCAGAGAAGGCACGACGCCAGACCCGGCGTGCTGACCATTCGACCACAGAGCTCGTCATTATACTAATTATTTATTTATTCATCTATAGGTAGCCTCTCAAAAGGTTAATTAACTTCAACGGAATCCTCTACCGCTGACGACCTGGCTATCTTACATTTAACTGTCGGAACATAACAATGCTTTTAACACAGCTGTTTATGGTGGCATAGTTAGATAAGATTGAAGTAGTAAGCCAGACGAACGTAGACCTCATTCTAATACCAACCAAAACAGAGGATCGACTCTCTTTCTCCGAAAAAAAATTTCGCCTGTTTTTCGTTTTATATTTCCAGTGGTTTCTATTCCTTCCGTTATTTCGTTTATACAAAATAGGTTTGGCTTTTAGATTATAAAAGGAGAATGACTAAACCAGCCTATTCGATATCTATTGCGTCTTAATCATTCACATATCAAAAGTGTTCTCTTAAGTTATAATGATTACTGTTAAAAAGGTTTTCTATAGAACGCCACGTTAAGAGTCAAGTGATAAATAAATCCTAAACTGAACTGATAGTCATACTATAACAGTTGTCATAACCTAAGAAATACCTAAAAAGTCTTGAGCTAAAAATGAAGATAGCTTCAAACTCCCGCATGATATTGTAATGTAATTTTTTCTTCAATAATTCAGAGCATTGCTGCTATTGATTACTATTTATTTCATTAAAGCGCTGTGTTACGCTAGCTAGATAGTAAAATGGTCATTCCCCTTTCAAAAATAATGAAAAGCGCTATAAATAGCAAACGAAAATCAGCCGAAATTTCGTTTCGCAGAAAGAGAGCACGCCCTCAGATGTTATGGGCAATGTATCATTTATCATCAACATCATCATCAGTCTATAAACGTCCCACTGCTGGGCACAGGCCTCCCCACATAGATAACATCAGGTGAAGAGGTTGGGCCATAACCCACCACCCTGGCCCAATGCGGGTTGGTGGGTTTTAACGACTCCCATCTTTCGACGACAACAGGGACCAAAGGTTTCACGTGCCTTCCGAAGCACGGCACTGTATCATTGCGGGTGGAATATGTGCTACACCCAATTTTTATGGAACAACTGGGGTCACGGCTTAACATGCTATTCAAAATATGTTGGGTTTTTATGACTATTATCCCTGAAGGGTTTGTCAGAGACGGGCAATGAGGACCGCAAAAGCAGTCATCTGCCATAGTCCACTTTTCACCAAATAGCGACTGCACATGTGCTCAGCGTGACAGGTGGTGAGCCCATTTTTTTCGTTTTTTATTCGGCAACGGGTAAGCGCTTGGCCTTCATCTCACCTGATGGTAAGTGAGGATAAGGCCGAAGGTGGAAGCGCGCTTCACCCGGAATCCTCAACCACTGAGGAACTGGCTATCTTATCTTAAACTCACTTATCTTAAACAAAGAATTTTGGTGATTCGTTTCTTTGTCGCACTTCTAAAAGATGGAATAGTCTACCAGCACACGTATTCCCTCCTACTTATGACATAGGGTCCTTCAAACGAGGCGTAAAGAGGCACTTTGTGGGCCGGCAGAGTGAGGGTGACTGATGCTCTGTCTCTTAAGCTGCACCAGTTGTCCTCGCGCCTGGACTTCATTTCCACTTAACATCAGGTGGAGTGGGGTCATTTGCCAGGCTTTGCATAAAAAAAACTGTCGGAACACAACAATGCTATAAACATCGTTGTTGCCCATCGTCGCTCTAAGCTGTTGGATGTATGTGCAGTCTTTAGTCCGTTAGTCGCCTTTTACGACACCCAAGGGAAGAGAGCGGGTGATAGGTACGCGACACGGCTTTAGTGTGATATATTATTTGGTGTGATAATTAGTTATTTTGTATATCGCAACTCGATCTCCTAGCTTGTTGCACCAACATACTGCTTCTGGTACTGTTGTTAGTCTTGTACTACTATTTTTGTCTAAGCATTAATACTAAAATAATTGTATAATAAAACATTATTCACGATTGTATCGCTTTATTTAAATTTAATTATTATTTTTATATTCACACAATGAGAAAGATATTTATTTTATTTACAATGATATTGATTTCTTTATTGATACCTACTTACTTCTTTGATTAATTTTATATACAGTACATTATATTATACAAATAATTTCTAACTATTTTTACTATTATATCAAATTAACACTCAGTTATTAAATTTAACATGTATAATCTGATGATCCTTAAACTAATACTCAACTTACACTTGTATTTATAAAATTCAGTAGTCTTAACTACTAATAAATAAATTTGTATTTTTCGTAAACAGTTTTTTTATGTTTTAGGCCACAACTATTATAATTTAAGTAATCTATATAGGAACTGATAAGAGTAATACAAACAAAATTTTCTATACTATAAATTTCCTACATACACACATCAAAAGTATCCTAGGGGTCAAGTACATTTTTAGCTATAAAAAAATGTCTAACAATTTTTACCAATTCTGCTTTTCTAATGGGACATCCTCAATTAGGTTGAGGTCTGGTGATTGTGCAGGAGAATTGGCAAGAGTGCTGGTTACGACTTTTACCGTGTGTGGACGTGAATTGTCATGCATTAGTCGAAACGAATCACCCAATCAGCCTCGCAAGGGGATTATCACATCTGAAACAATCCTCTCTGCGTAGGGTTGAGCATTGAGGTTGCCCCTGATCTAAATGAGATCGTTTCCGATCCAAATACCGGCCCAAACCATGATTGTTCCCTTTCCATAGCGATAAACTTCCTGACAAAATGTCAAGCGTTCTTGGCGTCCAGAGGTCTTCCAAACTCGAATGCGTCTTGTGTCTGGCCTCATACCGAAACGTGATTCATCAGAGAAGCAAACACAGCGCCGGTTTTCTTCCTCCAATTTCGGTGTTCGCGAGCCCATTGTAAACGGGTCCAACGATTGGGGGTGCTATGGGTGGAACCCTCAACAGCATTAGGGAACGCAGACGCACTTCGCGTACACGATTCCGGATGTTTTGATCGCTTATCAGCAAGCCTGAAGCGCTGTGGCGCCTTGTTGTCAACATCATAGCGGTCATAGTACGATTCCCTCGAGCAGTGTTTTGGATTGTCATCGGGTGGTGATATGAGATCTTCCTCCATGTCGCTCGGCCACGCTGCCCGTGATACGATAGCGTGTTCAGAGGCGGCCTATGACACTCTGTGTAGTGCCAATGTGTGGCTGCCGCCATTGGCACGTTTTGCGTTCCCTGGAACCAGCTTCCAACATTCCAACGGCTCTCAACATCTCTTTCCTTGTCAAATGAAACCGTTGCTTGATAATTTTGTATTTTTTTTCATTTCCAGTACAGAAATTGTACTGCTGTTGTAAAATTGCCGTTACGCTCTTTTATAGGAATTCAGATTGACAGTTAATTTTCGATAATGTTAACAATGTAAAAAAAATATCCATTCATATTGTGAAATTCACTAAAAAGAATCAATAACGATTTCAAAAAGTAAAAATATTAATTCTATTTATCGCAACGACGATACCTTAAAATGTTCTTGATCCCTTGACATTTTTGATGTGTGTACAAATAAAACTCTGACATCTTATAATACTAATTAGATAATATATTAATTTCTTTTCTTTGCAACGACTGGTTACAATTACAATTTTATGTAGTAAGTAAATAATTTCTATTTGTCTCTGTAAATATTGTATTCATAATCCATCGCGACTCATTATTACAATGACTAGGTTATTATAAACATTCAGGAGAAACTAGATTTCTATTACATTTTGTTACTACAAGTCCTAAAGATTTTTTTTATGAAAGAAAGAATATGTGATTTACAATTAAGCTCCTTTTTATGCAAAAATGCTACTTACATTATAACACCTTAGAAGTCAAGTTCAAGTTGATATTAAAAATTAAAAAAAGGAATATGCCTTATATGCTTCTATTTGAGATCAATAGTTATAAATTATTATTAAGTTTAGTGACTTCTACAACTAAATGCTGCTACTAAGCATAAACAAACTCTCAGTCTTTATCAAAAAGTGTAGTTTACAGTAACAGCTATCTTTATACAAAATTGATGACCGGTTTCACCACTTCCCGTTAAAGCCAGTTGCTCTGCCTCATTATTTAATTACTTAAAATAATGGTAAAAGTGGCATCGAAATAGAGTTACTATTTATTACGCTTCCAATTTTCTTTTTTCCATATACGATTTCATCAACATCAGACAAAAAAACGTCCCACTGCTGGGCATAGACCTTATAATTTAAAAAAAAATACACAGTCATGAAAAATCAAGCCGTAAACTATAATTGTCATAATTTTATGGTCATGTCACTGACAAAACATTCTAAAAGTGTGAAACTTAAAACATCTCAGACATGACTTCTTCCGTAACCAAGCTAGAGTTTAGACCCATTTTGAGCAGCATAAGAACATCAGAACCAGCAGTGGGTGTTACAGCTGAGTAGATAGATAGCATGCCCAACTAAAACATTTTTATACACATATATTAAACACTAGACACAGACAAATATTCTGGATAACCGAAAGACTTACCGGGAAGTGGTCTGATAGATAGCGATCCTTACATTTCAATGTTTACAGGTACTATCGTGAGGTTAGAAGGCGGAGCTATTTGTGCGCTGCAAAGTGACGAGGGTTGCACACCATATTATAATAGGAATCAGAAGATATTTACAATATATATTTGCTTGCAAATAGATTCTAATAATATGATAAGTTGCAGATTAAATTACAAGAGTTCCTAATTAAAGCTCATTCTTCTACTCCTTTCTTATAGCTGGCCCTACCAACAATGTTATTCACAAACGTTTCCGAGATTACTGTGCGTAGGAAAGCTTTGAAAAAAGTTATAATACTTGTAATCGTGACAATTTATTGTATCGATGTCATTGCAAATGACCCCTTTCTGAAGTTATGTGGAAAATGTCAACGAGATGCGAAGTACAACAAAATACTGCACTACTACTACTAGATACTAGTTTCATCAAGCAAGTGTAAAAATTACGTCTTTACACTATTTTACATTTTTTTCCATTGAAAAATTAAAAGGTTTTTAAAAAGTCCTTCATCGATTAATAACAAGGTAGGCCCTAGAGTTTATACAACTCTCGACTCGGTGTTATTAAAAGCGTTTATTCTAAGTTACCGTATTCGACAACGGTGACTGGTACTCTGCTTGGTTGATTGATGAATTGGTTCAATCAAGGGCTGAATTTACTTACCCTGCTGTGGCTTTATATAATAATGTGGTTATCAACCACTCATCCAGTGGGCAACACAAAACTAAAATCAGCATCTTTAACCATTTACGAAGAGAGGAGAGTATAGACACCATCAAAGTTTACTTATATCATAAATACTAAAATTAGATTGAGATCATGTAAATAAAATCAATACACTGTGCCCGATTAAGAGTCAGTGATATCTAAACAAATTGAGATCTCACATTTGGTCGGTTAACTGAGAGCGCGCCAATACCAGGGTCCGAAGATGGCCGTACGCGCTCCCAGGGTGCCGGCTATCTTTTAGCCTCACAGTATTGACAAAGCAACACCTTCTTGAAAGCCTGCCTAAAAACCTTATTAAATATAGTGTAAAATATTGGATTCACCATCGAACTCGCATACCCCAACCATAATACGAAATCAAACACCCAAGGCGAAATTCTTCGCTCGCATTCCAGACACACTGCGGGCACCATATTCAAAATAAAAAATGGCGCCCAGAGAACGACAAAGGTGAAAAAGACAACACCAAGTACTTTTGTTGCTTTCTGCTCCAAACGCAATATTCTACCGTGGCGAGAGGAATTTCTAGAAATAACACTTGAATTCCTGGAATGGTGAGCTCTTGGTACTTGGCGTTGGGGACTGGGCGTTGCAGTTTGTTGTGGTCGCGAAGATATTGACCTTTGGCCCCTAATACCGCGAACCGGTGTGGATACTGTAGTTCTAGCGCCTCCGAAGCTAGAGCCTCTTCTGAATCTTCTAGCTTCATCCCAAGTTACCATTGAAGCAACTCCGCGACTGGATCTTCTAAAGTACTGAGGCTCATCGCTTTTTAAATTCCCGTTTCTGGGGTACCCGTTACAACCGTTTATGTCCCCTCCAGGAACTATTATTACTTCAGTGGTACGTCTGGGTGGAGTTGATTCCGTACCGAAATAGGGACAAGTGCAAGGTGGAGGAAGAAGGAGACCATCTTCTGAGCTTCTTGATTTAGCAGTTAACGTCGCTGGTGCTAAGAGACCGTCATTGCTCTCATCATCCGAAGCACTTCTTTGCCTGTTGTGAATGGGTGTGTTTGGATCTCCAGTAGAGGAAGGACGTCTCCTGTCTTGAAGCATCGATGATGGTGAGCTTGATGAGACGCTCAGGGACCCTGGAGTTAGCAAGCCACCTCGTTCAGATATGTTGGTTCTGTGAACAACGGTTCTATGAAATTCATCACTCAATGCTACAACATAGTGTGCAAACAATACAAAGCCATTACAAACACTTTATTTCTTTGTTTCCGTTCATTTGAAAAATGCTGACTCAGCTACATTTAAATGACCGTTAAAATGTTTAACTCGTTTTTAAACGTTATGATAATACTGTTGTTATTTTAATAATAATGATTTAATAAAATTGCAAAATAATAACAGTAATATATATATTTTGGTAGTAATATAAATTTATCGTTGACAATCATCAGAACCTTTTACGATCATCAACTCTGATGGCTATTTCAAACATTTTTGCAGGGTTCACTAAAGGCGCCACCATCTTTGTTATCCACCAAATGCAGTCATCGCATTTCAATTTATAACGAAAATCATCGATAGCTGTACCGCCCTTATTGACAAGTGGTAAACGCTCCCACCTGTCTATCCCGCTCTGTCCTATTTTACTAGCATTTAGCTCAGTACACGGTAATGTACGACGAATTACGAATAAACAAAGGAAAGCGTTTGTCACTTGGTCTAGAAGGAGGCCGTTGTCATGACGTGGCGGGCGTAATAACAGAAGAAAACTTCAGAAAAGACCTGCTGGTCTGCGCCGCATTTTATTCAGGATACGGTGCGATTAGGCTATAGAATTTTGAAGCGAACATTAAGCCAATTGGTATACCCTCTGTACTGCGGTTTGATTGCAGCGGAAGCTTCCAAGCCTCTCGATAGACGCAACATCTCCGCGCCGAACTGATGCAGTGCGGTCATGGCGGACGGCGCAGGCTCACTGTGCAACACAACACGGTATCAGGACTACACATCAACAGCTACGGTAGCGCAATGATATTATGAAGGTAGGTACGTTAAGGGTACAGCTACTGAAGAGCACGAATTATCAAGGATCATGATCATCATGAATTACGGTTTTCATCTAACGACAAAAACCGGAATCAACGGCTTTGCTTGCCTTTGGAAGCACGGAGGAGCTCGAGATGTTTTAAATTTAGTAACCCATCTAGTGACCTTCTTTATTTAATTGATACTACAGTGTATTGTAGTTTTGTATTGCATCATTTATTATTTTTTAAATGCATATTTTGTATTGACCTGGTAACGACATATTCTTTTTTTTTGTTTGTAAATGTCGTTGCTTTTGTGCGCTGTGGCTGTGGTTTCTTTTGCGCCCATTCTTCGCCACAGTTAAAAAATTATGTCCTGAATGGGTGGTAGGTTAAAAAAGATTTGGACGATTCAAAGTACTTATTAATTGAGTTTTTTGAATAAATATAGTTTGACTTTGACTTTTACTTTGACCCGGCATTACGAAAGTTGTTTAACTGGCCAGGTCGAAATTAACACATTAATTGAATAAGGCATTATAAACAAAAAACAGCTAGTGTTTTTCTTATTACTTAGACGACCAACCACCGCACTCTTTATCTCGCGTTTTAAGTCCTTATCGCTTCAGTTATGGAATCAATAAGGTGATATGTTTATAGCAACGAAAGCCAGAAAGCTGCATTTGACTTTTTTTTCATTTCGGTGTTCTAATGACGTATCTAACTTTTTTACTTATTATAATATCATTGCACTAGCGACACAGAACATGGCACATTGCAGTATACATAAATAGCTACAGTAGCGACACAAAACAAACATGGCGGAGCCACCCTGGCGGGAATGAAGCTGTTCCAAATAAATAAGATAAACGAGGAATTATTTCTCGTTATGTAGACAGGCGGTAGGTACATGCATACATAAATACCATTAAATATATTATACCTACATAAAATCTTACTAATATTATAAACGCGAAAGTTTGTAAGTATGGATGGATGTTTGTTACTCTTTCTCGTAAAAACAACTGAGTGGATTTGGATGAAATTCGGCATGCAGATAGTGTATAACCTGGATTAACACATAGCATACTTTTAATCCCGATATTCCCACGGGAACTGGAACCACGCGGGTGAAACTGCGAGCGGCCGCTAGTTTACATATAATTAAATACCATCCTAGCATTCGTAGGTAAAGAATTCTTTATTTTTCGGGATAAACCTCCAGATCTTGGTAGAATATGAGTTCTGTGAGCGATGAAGTATGAGATTATTGTCTTTTATCACAGACGAGTTAAAAAGAAGGACTCCTCGTCACTTACTGTTAAATTGACGCGATGTACCTTGTCAGTATTATTATACTTCGGGTCTCAACCGAAGACGATTACTTATTACATGCAGCAGTACATGAGATGGTGCTATCTTCTTCACACTTTTAGATATATCCTAAAAAGAAATATCTTATTTCCGTTCCCTGCACTGGCAACCCCGCGTCACAAGACGTCATTACGTGTTTTTGTGTTATCGGAATCACACGTACTTTTTGTTACGAAATTAAATTTGTATTTAATATGATGGGAAAATGTTAAAGTTCGAAGTTGAGAGACAGTGATCATTGTGGTATTCTTCGTAAAGTAAAGAAATCATTTTTAATTAAAAAACGTTTATCATCATCGGTGTCGGTGAATAGTGATAAATGTCGTATCAACGATATTACGACACGCATGTATTGAAACATAACGCTAATTTACCTGGAAAATTAACTATTAAGGAATGCATCATAGTTGTACGGAACTAAGATAATTTATCATTCAAATTATCTACCCTCATTTTTATTGGTTTTTCTTGGGTTCTAAAATAATGATTGTAACAAAATTAAAAGCCATTTACAACAAGAAATTCTTTAAATGCAAAACTATTTACTTAGACACCATTGTAACAGTGTTTAACTTACTAAACGTATGATGTGTCGAGGATATATAACTGCTCAACAGTGTTGATGCTTTATTTTACTCAATGACATTGAATGTCATTGATTTTACTCCATACAAGCCGTATCGAGGTTACTTATACCAATTAGACAGTGCTGAGGTTCTATTTTACACCACGCAAGTCGTGTCAGGGTAACTTACTCCACTTTAACAGAGTTGAGGCTCCACGCATGCCGTGTCGAGGATATTTACTCCACTTTAACAGTGTTGAGGCTCCACGCTAGCCGTGTCGAGGATACTTACTCCACTTTAACAGTGTTGAGGCTGCACGCAAGCCGTGTCGAGGATACTTACTTCACTTTAACAGTGTTGAGGCTCCACGCAAACCGTGTCGAGGATACTTACTCCACTTCAACAGTGTTGAGGCGCCACGCAAGCCGTGTCAAGGATACTTACTCCACTTTAACACTGTTGTGGCTGCATGCAGGCAGTTTCGAGGATACTTACTCCACTTTAACAGTGTTGAGGCTGTATCTTACTGCAAGCAAGCCGTGTCGAAGATACTCACTCCACTTTAACAGTGTTGAGGCTATATTAAAGTTGTTAATTGGTGGATATATCAAGAAAGAAAATTCCAAGGAGCCCCTCTGGATTGGAAGTAAAGGAGTCGCCACGCGGTTTTCAGGTCAGACCTCAGCATTATATATACTTATTAATGACTAAAAAATATAATAACAATGAACCTAAAACTAAAAAACCTTAAAAATATAATATAAAACTAAAATATATTATTAAAAGGAGTCCCTTTAGGCAAGGTTCCGAAGATACTGGCAGCGTTCCCCCTTTGAATAGCAAGACTAATTCTTTGTCCGAGGTAGCTGCCAGATCTTCGGTCTCCTGTGATGTCGACTAACCTTTTTGCCATTTCCTTAAAAAGCCTTATAGCACTAGGACCCCACGGACCAAGGGTCTCGACACCGAATGGGACAAAATCATATTCGGAGCCTAGACCCCTGTACTTGCATGCTTTAGCTTTTTCAGCCGCTTCACAAGCCGCACCAGCTCTGTTGTTGGTTCCATGTAGATGGGAAGGGGCCAGCGTGTCTGAACAAGTAGCATCCCATACCAGCACCCTGCCCATCTTCCATGGAATCAAACTCATACCGTCCGGTCTCTTGCCATCGTCTCTTGCAATACCAGTCGGCTCAAGTAGACTTGGCACGTTGACGGTTGCAAGGGACCGGCGTATGATATCGTTAAGTGCGGCATGTCTCGAGAAGCGACCTGCACTTTTTTGGCATGACAGTCCGTGATGTCCTAGCTTGTCGACATCACTGCCACAAGGACATTTATGAAGAACGCAGACCGGAACCCCAAGCCGTAGACAGGTTGCGATTCGGAGCGTGTCAGACTCAAGAAATGTTCCAGTATTTGACGAAGGGTACGCGTGAAGCCAGTAGCCGGCCTCATGCGTACTCACGGCCAAAAGCCTAGCACGCGCCGAACCTGTACTACAGCTCAAAAGATTATCATTTGTCAATTTGCATTTTACGTCATCCCAGCTCCTCTGTGAATTTGGAGAAACTGGAAAATTTTGACCTGGGCATGCAATTAAGAAAGCGTTTCTAGCTTCTTCCAAGCCAGCAATCTCAAAGTTTGAAGGGGATGCCCTTAAAATTTTACTTATGAGATTTGCTGAACTATGGACAGAAGATAGGAAGGCTGGTAAAGCGACACTGGAAATTTTGTGAATCCCTAAACCACCATAACGGATGGGTAGGGATGCTTGGGTCCAAGATTGCTCGTTCAGCTGCATATTAAGAATCGACTCTAAGCTAATTTTGATTAGGTCGTCTACATTTGTCAAAAGATCTGGGTGATTCCAAAAGGAGCAGCAACGGAGCACATACGTAAATTTTGGGACGAAAAGACAGAATTTTAAGATGCAAAGTGCATAATGTGGACTAATTTCAAGGAGACGGTCAGCAGAATTTTGAAATTTTGTAATTGAATTATTAAAATATTCAGAAATAGATTCATCAAAAATTGGAGAACCTAAAAGGTAAAGGGAATTACCGTTAACTATTTTAATATTTGGAGCTAAAATATTAAATTTTTGTTTTACGTCATTTAAATTTAAGACGCAGTTATTTATAAAAAGTTCGCATTTGCTAAAATTAAGCTCCAAACCAATGGCTTCAAATTTATTTTTGATTAGAAAAAGGTCAGAAAATACAGTATACATATCACCTCCTAGGGTTCCGTCGTCCAAATACCAAACGTTGAATTTAGAATTTAAATTATTGATTATCGGATTTATAGCCAAACTAAAAATTGCAGGCCCAAGGGGATCACCCTGTTGACAACCTACTTCCGAGGACAGTTCATTAGAACGATATAACAATTTTGTTGGGTCAGCGTAACTGAGAAGAAGATAATTGTATATTTCCGGTATATGTTGTTTTATTTCCGTCAGCAGGGTATCCCTATTTACCGAATTGAATGCATTTTTGATATCAATTTTGAGCAACACGTCAGGCTGTCCGTAAGTTAGGAAAGAGCGTAGGGTATGGACGGCTGCCTCACACCCTCCTTTTACACCGAAGCCTAACTGTACGGGTTCAAATTGCGAATTTAATTTTGGTAAAATATGTCGAACAGCAATTTTGGAGGCCAGACGTCGTAGTGTTGATCCAACAGCAATTGGTCTCACCCCTCCGTCCTTTTTGGTGAGGGCAATGAGGTTCGCCCCGAAAAGAATGGGAACAATTTCTGGATTGACATTACCGGAATACATGAAGTTGATTAATTTAGTGATCGAATTTACAAGTTGCTCGCCTGCATCACCCACAGAATGTGAAGTTAAGTCTTTCAAATGATGGGGTGAGATTCCATCCAAACCTGCAGCCGAACCTGGTTTAAAAGATAAAATGGCATCCGTAATATCTTTGTTAATTAATTGTATTAGAATAATAATTAGACTTACTCCGCGACACAGCGGCTACACAAGCCGTGTCGAAGATACTCACCCCACTCTACCAGGGTTGAGTGAGGCTATATTTTATTTCAAGCAAGCCGTTTCGGGAATATGTACTTAGTACATTTTTACAGTGTTGAGGCTTTATTTTACTCCACGCTAGCCGTTTCATAGTTTCTAACTCCACTTGAACTGTGTTGAGGATTTTCTACTCCACATTAACCGTGAGAGGCCATACCTATTTCACCCTAACAGTTTCACGTTTCTACGTCCTCCGTGGAACAAATCAGAGTCTCAACATCGTTGAGGACGTGGGTTCGATTTCCACCGGAAGTGGACATGTTTTCAACGTTTCGTTATCTTCGGGTTTACTTATCAATAATGATTTGGTGAAGACATCTTAAACTATGTCATTGATGTTTACAATGACTCAACCAGTAGCGGGAGAAACGAAGCTTGGCCATTCGCGCTGCTTGCAGCGCTAGCGCCTGTGCCCGTGCCAGCTGCGCCACTAGGATCTTCGATCTGTCGCCGTATATGACGGTCAGTCCGACGATAGCCTGCTTTCATTGGACACCCATAGATTTTACAATTTCTCAGAGAAGAACCTCATAAAAAATAAAGGGTTACTCATAATAATAATTA
This sequence comes from Scoparia ambigualis, assembly GCA_963921215.1. Classification (NCBI taxonomy): domain Eukaryota; kingdom Metazoa; phylum Arthropoda; class Insecta; order Lepidoptera; family Crambidae; genus Scoparia; species Scoparia ambigualis. Next base: position 7,944,382 of record OY992503.1, read on the forward strand.
AAAGAAAAAAAAAATAAAAAAAAAATGGTAATAATGTGCTCAAAGCTCCAAAACTAAATTAGGAAATTGAAAAAATAATAATAATAATAAGCTCTGTTGGAGGTAAATATGAATAAAAGTTTTAAAACTTCACTTTCTGAGCATAATAATATTAAGACTCCTAATACCATAACCAAGTTTGATTCGGAAAGAAAACAAAAATCCAACGCTCTGTACAGGGTCTCGGGCTGATGCCCGGGCTGAAGTTGTGATCAACTTCGAGGTTCTTTAAACTCTAGGGGGGGCGCCACTGCGCGTAGTATCATCAGCTATCGAGCTGCGATCAAGCCCACCTGCACCATTCACACCGCCGAGGGACTGCCGAGGTTCCACCGGATATCTGACAGGGAGACGTTGGAATCAGAGCTCCTGCAGTCGCTTGATCTATTTTTATGATTGAATGACAGAAAGTGTGAGCTCACTAGGGATCGTAATGTTTTACATTGGATTCGTAAATGAATTATTCTTTTTCCCGGCAAACCTATACAAAACAACTATACCCCAAAACCATGTCTGTTACTTACTATCTCAATCTATGTAGATAAAAATGAATCGCCAAATGTGTTGCTAAGCGCACGAAAACGGCTCGACTGATTTGTCTGATTCTCTTTTGTTGTGTTTATAAAGGTCAGGAAAAGTTTACAAAAAAAAAAAGGTAAAGGATCTCACAGATTCACTTAAAATTTAAAGCAGCTTCAAAATAATGATATTTAAAAGAATCGAACTGCCCTTAAATTATTAAATCACAACTACTATTGTCAACAATTGATATTCAAGATGCTTATTTTTAATTAAGTATCTACTGCAATTAAAACTGATCGGAAAAAGTTAAGGTTTACTTTGAGGCCTCAGTTGAAATTAATGTTCTTCTGTTCGGCCTATTTGTGTTTGCGAAATTACTGTAACCGGTTCTAGAACAATTGCGCATAATATTTGAATTTTCTACAATAATTGTTTAGTTTATGTTTTGTACCTACGCACGAAAAATAAGCTCAAACTGTGACGAGTGTGTATTGAATAATAAAACTACGAGTACAAGCACCTTTTTGGAGTCATAGGGTTTGTCACAAACACTTACAAAAGCATTACTAAAAAACCGAGCAACAGAACTTGTTTTTATACATAAATGTATAATGAGGGATTTAGATGAATTCAGAAATATTGACTACAGCATGCACAGGGCCGTTGCGGTTTGAATTTCATACCTACACCAAGTTGTTTGAAAAAGAGAAGTTCTTAGCATTAATTGATTCAGAAACTTTTTTGTATTGGCATCCTACATCCAGTCTTGTGAAAACATTATACGGATATACTTAGATACGGAGTAGGTAACTCTCCTACCATGCATTTTCACATATTATTAGTTTATTGGCAAAGCCATAATTTGACCTTACAAACCTTTACAAACGCAGAATGCATCACAAAATCCTGACCAAGCCATAACAAAAAAAAAACACTTACATTTAATATAAATTTGATAAAGCAGAAGGTATTGTTGTGGTACAGATTAGAATTTACATCCTTGGTATACAATGTGGCCCAACCTTGTTGTCCTAGAAAAAATGTTCTTCGGCCCTTAATAATATTTGTTATACCTAATTTCCTTTCAAGGCGAGCCATCCACTTCTAGATAGCCTTATCCAGGTGGCGCCAAATTATTAGTGAATCGTTGACCAGACATGGTATACCACGAGCATCTAGAGATATATGTTTACATCTCTTGCAACAAAATCAGTAACATTAAATCAATACTGTATTTGATAATATCTTGGTAGCTTAATTCGAAAAATAATAACTTGAATCTTTTCAAAGCTGATAGTTATAAAGTTATCATTTCTAACCAAAAAGTTTGAGGAAGGTTATATGTTGTTTAAATACGCATAGATCCACTTTACCTGTCATCTAAGGGAAGTAATTTACTTTACAAAAATGACTGTGTTTAACACAGTTTTGTTAAGTATACACTAACTAAGATTTATTGCTCCAAATCAAAAATACAATTCAACATGGGACACAAATGTCATGTTAATTAAACCATATTTTCAGGACTATCCTTAGAATCAGATCATAATCATTGATTTGTCACTTATGATTCTTACACTATATTTTCTATTGTTTCTGCTCAAAAAACGCAGTCTATTAGTTTAATCAAAAATAATATATCAATACAAAATTATGTGATTGTGATTGAAATTACCGACTTCATTTAGACTTCAGGACCCGCGTTTGGCAACCGCTCATCAGATTGTCCAATATTTGTAAGAATCCCAGTTATTTGTTGCTGGTTGTGCCAACCTCATAAAAAGGCGGTTAAAAACATTTGTTGCAGATAAAAAAAAAAAGAGGATTCCAAGACAGTGGACGACATGCCGATACCGATATTTGTCTGTCTATTTGGAGCTCACAGTCACAATACTCGCTCGGCATTTACTGCTCACACTGCTCACAGATCTAGTCTGGAGGTGTTTCGCAGAGTTGTTGTGGGCTGAGTCACTTAAATGTATTTGTTAATACTGTTGGAGAAATGTTTAGGTACAAATCAGAATGAATATGTCAATGCAGTTTACACAACAAAACAATGTTGTTTACACAACAAAATAATAATACTAAATCAAATAAATAAATGAAATTGTTAAAGTCATTGTTAAGAAAACGACCAATGCATCGATAGCCATTAAATGCATCTTTTAAGGTTTAAAGGAGGCTTAAGCACTCATAAAAAACTACCTATATATTGTAAAGTTTAAATTGACATAATTTTTTATTTTCATTGTGTTAACATTACAATGCTCTGAACATCTGCATGTAATAAGTAATCGTCTTCAGTTGAGACCCGAAGTATAATTAAGAATCAAACGAACTTACCTTGTGAAGTTTGATTCCAATTATGCGAGGGTCTCAACCGAAGACGATTACGTCAACCCATCCCTCCCAACCCAAAAAATAAAATAAAAAATTGTGGAGGATAACACAAAATTCTCTGAAATAATGACGTCTTGTGACGCGGGGTTGCCAGTGCAGGCAACGGAAATAAGATATTTCTTTTTAGGATATATCTAAAAGTGTGAAGAAGATAGCACCATCTCATGTACTGCTGCATGTAATAAGTAATCGTCTTCGGTTGAGACCCTCGCATAATTGGAATCAAACTTCACCAGGTAAGTTCGTTTGATTCTTAATTATGTTAATACGGCACACCCTTACACAAAGGTGCCGATCGGCCGTCATTGCGATGTCTACCGTCCCCGTGACAACACACACACCATAAAGGTTGCTTCACTTGTTAGTATCGCGGCGCAGAGTACCTACTTCTTTTTTCCTAATCCGAGTCTTTTAAATTTATGATACTTTGCTAAGAAGTGGTACTATAGGTAGATAGGCTATACTTTTTCAATTACAATGTAATGGTTTTACAATTCAGGTAATAGTGTTAATTATAAAATTTGCATTCCAATATATCTCATATTGGTCTACAGCACCGATTGTAGTTTTTATGCATAGACAAACACTATGGTGTATAGATCTACTGTAAAACAAAGATTTTTTAAGTAACAAATAAAAAAAATACACATTGGTACATTAATAAGCAGCTGTCATACGGTAAACGTTAACTTGTCTTAATATAACTCAATAACCATGCGCCGTGACGCCGGTGACGTCAGCAGGGGATATTGGCATTCGACATGTAAGTTAGAGTACGAAATCTAATACAGTACGGGATAACGTACGAACATAGCAAACGTATTATATTGTACCAGTCACGCTTCAACGCTTCAATGTAAATCTGTCCCGATAGCTGCTGAACATAGGGGGAGTAAGGCAAAATGAAGCTCGGGGCAAACCGAACCTCGGGGCAGAAAAGGAAATAGTCTGGTGTGCGTAAACCGTATGTTTTTGCCAAGCCACTAAAAACTATTTTTTTAATTATTATGACCATAGGTTTTTATGTTTATAGTTAACAGCTGTTACATATATGAGTGCTTAAGGTATTTGATATAAATTTATGAAACAGCAAAGGAGGATCATTCGGGCTCCATACATCTTTGGGCATTTACAGAAAGTGCCGGCCAACAAAAAAAAAATAGTACGTATTGTTAGAACAAGCCATTTGGAGTAATAGTTAATATGGCACCAAAGTTATAGGATTGCTCTGAGCCAAGTTATACAAGTTCAATGATTCATCGTTTTCATATATTTAATGGTTCTTAACAGTCTTTCTGCATAACTGAAAGTTGTATTTCGCAATTTCAATGTTGCTCCAATACAAAATTCCTTGCACTTAATACGATGGATCAGTTGCGGGATTGTGATACGTATTACCAAACAACTTGTACATAACAAAAGATATCGAGCTATTGTTATAATCGATTCATCGCTACAATACACACTTCCTACATAAATAGTCAAAAACACACTGATTTCTTTTAAATTATATTCTGAGGAGATATGTCGTTCAAGCTTTCATAAATATATACATACATAATATGTTAACATTTTACTAAACTTGGTCGTAATATTATTACGACCAAGTTTAGTAAAATGTTATCATTCAAATTCGATTTTGAAGTACAGACTTCGCGTCAGCATCGCGTCAGTCAACTAACGACAATTCTTGGGTGTGTTTTGTGTGATTTTTTCAGTGATTGAAGTGTTTTAAACTCAAAATTCATTAAACCACGAAGTCTAAGCAATTAATCTACTTTTCAATACTTTACGTTTGTTGTGTTGTGTGTGTTTTTTAAAAATTTAATCAATCCAAAATACGTGGTCGAAATGGCGTCCCGATTCGGGATGCGGATTTATTAGCTCTTATCGGCAAAGCAATAAGAGCTAAAATTGACACTTGAAACTTTAGCTCTTGTTAAACATTTATTTTTGCCGTGAGCTATTATATCAAATACCGAACGAAACGTGTTTGGAAGCATGTTTTTATAGTTTTAAGTTGTAGATAATACGTCTAAGATTAAAATAAGATAAAAAGTATGTGTTCAAATATTGTTGTAGTTAAAAAAAAACCTGATATTACACAACTTCACCTCATTATTTACTTTCCTCTAAATTTACGCAAGAACTTATGCAATATTTTTACAAACAATGAATGAGTTTATATGCTATTTCATGGAAAATATGTTAAATCCAAATGTATATAGAAGTTGGGAGATATTCTAACAAATTATTGAGTAATCTCCAAAAGAATGCACATCTATTCCCAACCCGCGAGAGGCCCAGCGGGCGGAAGTACCAGTCGTTTGTAAAGCCCCCTCTTCACATAGGCAGACGCATCCGCAGACGTCATCGCGGATGCGTCTGCCGACGTGTAGGGGGGTGATTGGCGCGTCTGTGGTAGGTATTTAACGTCTGCAGACTCTGCAGACTCAGTGTACCATACACAGACGCGCAAATCACCCTCCTACACTTCGGCAGACGCACCCGCAGATGACGTCTGAGGATGCGTCTGCCTATGTGAAGAGGTGGCTTAACGGCGCACGCGAACCCTATCAACTGAGAGGTTATAATCACGACTATTACGCGCCGAAGGGTTAGTCAGAGACAATAGGCAACGAGGACAGCAAAAGCAGTCCTCTACCATAGTCCACTTTTCACCAAATAGCGACTGCAAATGTGCGTGACAGGTGGTAAGCTCATCGCCGCTGTATGCTGTTGGGTGTCACATACACTAGTCTTAGTCCGTTAGTCGCTTTATACTACACCCACAGGAAGAGAGGGGGTAGTAGTAATCTTTCACCTCTACGCGACACGGTTATGTCATCTTCTCATTATGGCAGCTATTATGTCACTATCTTAAAGGATAGTGACATAATAGCTGCTATCTAATACTTGTAAGCACCCTACAAAACTTTCGTTAGCTGTTTTTATATTGTTCCGCAGCGGGAAAACGCTTGGCCTTCGTCTCACCTGGTAGCAGTGACGATTTCTTCGAGTACCACCATCTTATCTTAAAATGTTGCCATAACTTCATTGTTAGTAGCATTGTCGTGTTCCGACAGAGATAACATAGTCAGTTCCTCAGCAGTTGAGGAATGAGGGTGAAGTGGGGATCCACCGTCGGCCTTACATCAAGTGAAATGAAGGCCATGTTTACCCGTAGTAGTAGAATCTCATTATTCTCTAATTAATGTTATGTAATAATATATTATGTAATAGTATTTATGAATATGTCATTATTACAATAATTATTGCGTTTATTTTAATTAATTTTAATTAAAGTTTACTTTCAAATGCACTGCGTTTGGCAAAACGGTTAAACTTATAAAATTACCCCATGCAAAATGTTTTCTGTTTTGTGTAAATAAATAATTATTAATACAAACTTCTTGCTGGGAATCGAACCCGGAAGCTACGGGTCTGAGGCCAGTGATTTAGTGAAATACTCGTTGTTTAATTATTAGTAATAAGCCTAAATCATAAAGTTTAGTATTCAGTACACGCTACAGTAAAGTAAATGTCATTATTCAAAATAAAATGTATCTAAGTAGAACCATTAATAGCATGTTACAAGCTGAATAGAGTAATTTACTAAAACGTGATTGGGTACTAGATAAGATATTTATAACTAACCCTCATATGTAAGAGCTATTAACGTTTGCCTAATAATATGGAAACTAATTAGTTAGGATAGGATAGCATTCTGAAAAAACGTATAGCTGAAAAGATCAATATTCAATTAGGTGTCTTAGTTGCGAGTACCCATTTAAAATTGTTAATTTTGACAACTGGATAAGGTTAACATGTTTCAGCTTTTAAACTTCCCACAGCTGGCCTCATAGCAGGCCTTCCCACATTCAAAATACTGCATAAGGAGATTGAACCATTACCCAACGCGCTGGCCCAATACGGGATTGTTAGCATAAAGAATACATAAAAATTATACTTATAAGTATTTAACCACTCACTCTTGGATTTTTTTTGACACTTTTTTGACAGTAACTGTCAACGTCAAATTAGACAGAATGGAGCATAGATTATGCGATATTGTGCGATAACAATACATAAGATGAACCACAGAACCGAAATAACCAAACTTGTTCATACTAAACAAGTCTGTAAGTCTATGAAAACACGGTACAAAGTCAAGTGTGTTTTTGTAGGTGCGGTCTCATGCGACCGCTTGGGGTTTGAGGGGTAATATACTTATTTTAACCTTTTAATCCGTCATTATCAGACTTTAACCGTGTCGCGTAGCGGTGAAAGAATACTACCACCTCCTCTCTTCCCTAGGTTGTCGTAAAAGGCGACTAACGGACTAAAGACTGCACATACTTCCATAAGCATAGAACGGCGATGGGCTCACCACCTTCCACCACATGTGCAGTCGCTATTTGGTGAAAAGTGGACTATGGTAGAGGACTGCTTTTGCTGTCCCCATTGCCTATTCTCTGACTAATCCTTCGGGGATAATTAGTCGTGATTATAATAATGTATGTAATTTAATAATATTGCAGGTATGATTCGGTACTTTATTGAACAGTTGAAACATAAATCACACTACTTTCCACTCCTTTCAGATTTGCATTAACTACAGTTACCTAAATGAACAAAATGAACCATCCGCTGTCAGTATTAGATTTCAAACTCGTTATGCCAGAAAATCAGAAATACTCGCTGTCCACAAGTCGACTTCAACTGTAATAAATGCAGTAAGAAACGCTAAAACAGAAAGCTAAGACCATCTGTTGCCACAAATGTAGCGAGGTAGAACAAAGAAATCGGTACAATTCATAATGAAACCTTTGTATTAAACTAAAAAAATTTAAAATTGGTTGCCTGTAAAGTCGGTATACGGGCGAAAGTTTTACGTGACAACGACTTTGAGTGGTAAAATAATTTTAATGTGAATATTCATTCGTATAGTAGGAAGAAGGATGAAATAATAGTAACAATTTAAAACATTTATTTAAACAAAGAATTATATTTAAAACATAGTTGAGTGGGAGAGAGACGCAAGGCATTCGGCGGGCCTCTCTCTCGTTCGGTGACTCATCGTAACGTTACCGAGCGTTACACTTTTTCATAAGTGACTCCCAGCCGCAACCTAATTTAAGACGTTGTCACGTCAAAATGTTATAACAGAATTTGAAATGAAACAGAATGCAATGACTAAGCTATTAATGAAATTTATTAGAACTCATAAGAGTCAAAGACGTGGGTACTTAGGTAAACTATTACTCAGTAACATGTTATAGTTTATTTATAATGTACTATATATAATATGTGTGTATGTATGTTTTATATAATTATTTTTGTATGTATGTATGTTTATAAATAAATGTATTCACTTACTGTCTATCCATTAATACTATATTATCTATTTATTAAAACTTGCGCGCTTCCGCTATCTCCTTACGTCCGTCTCCGTCTGGGCGTTCGGGTCACGTGACATGAGGCGTTATTGTAAGGCTTGTAACGTGTAGACGTGGTATTTTTTTCATTGATTAATGTGAAATAGTGTTTATTAAGCAAATACAATCTAATTAAATGTGAAATAATGGTATTTTATTTTATTTTACGAATTAAAAATTAATTTTTTTTTTTTTGAAATTTCTAAATTATAATGTTGTTAATATTTTACAATGCAACACTGGATAAATCAATTTTTTTTTAAATTAGCTTTTTTGTTATTTATTTAACGACATAAGTTTTAAATACAGCATCATTATAATACTAGAGATATCGTCATTTTAATCACACGTGGTACTATCGTGCGGGACCACCCAGAAGTGATGACACAGATAAGCCGATTAAGACAAAATGGCCGCCACATTTGACAGGTTAAAATTATGTACTATTTTTTTTTACTTCAATAATAACGCAATTGCCTGATTTAGTGTTCTGGGACATTTTTATCGGTTTTAAGAAGAAGTTTTTATATTTTTTTGTAATAGGTACCTCTTGTATTACAAAACAAAAAAAAACTTCTTCTTTAGAGCATTCAACATAAAGTTAGTAAGACAAAACCTATCTGCCACCTTATCTTACCAATTGTAAATCTGGACCAAATCAACTAAAAATTCAACGTGTTTGCACAGCATATTAAAAAGGTACTTTTTCCCGAATTCATATTACAGTTCACGTAACTCGTAGTTCCTAGATATTCGTGAACAATTCAAAGAAATACATAATACTCGAATGGCGTGTTAGGTTCATAAACCCAATCCAATTTACAAAAAAAAATTGTTTCAAGCGATTTTCATGGAAACAACTTCGGTGTGCAAAATGTCTAAATTATATTGTTTGGCTAAACTGTGTGGGATTTTAATACCGAGGCAAAGTCAAGAGTCTTAGCAATGTGAACACAATAAAATGAGTTAGCAATTTAAATTGCAGAGATAATTGAAAAATAAATAAAAAAGTTACATTTCAAGAGAAAACGCTATCAAGAAAGTTTAAACCTTTTGATGCAGTTGTTTGCTAACATACTTTGTTTTAATGAATACCTCCAGAAAAAGTTAATGAATCGATGAGACGAAGTTTTAGTTCTTAGGCATTAAAAATGAAAACAATTTTGTTTTATAATAATATAATTATGAAAGTTTGTTTTGAAAATTTATAAAAACATACATAATGAATAGACTTGCTTGATAAGTAATTCGGCATAGCAAAATAGAAAGAGCTAGTAGGTATTATTTTACTTTTTTATGTTGTAGTGTTAAAATGCGCCAATCCACCTGATGAAAAGTGCAAGCGCAGTCCAAATACTGGGACAGCTAGTAGAACATAATTCTGCTGCTCTGCTTTCTTCCCTTTGCTGACCTAAGTAGCGTTTGCTGTGCAGATGTCAAAGAAGCTATCGTTTAACGGAACCAAGCCAAACTCAAGTGGCAATGGGCAGGGCACATCGCCCGTAGAACCGCTGGCCGTTGGGGCAGAACAGTTCTCGAGTGGCGACCGCGCACCGGAAGACGCAGTGTGGGGAGGCCTACAACAAGGTGGTCAGACGATCTGGTGAAATCGCGGGTAGCCGCTGGATGCAAGCAGCACAAGACCGTGGTGGAGATCCTTGGTGGAGGCCTTTGTCCAGCAGTGGACGTCTTCTGGCTGATGATGAAGATAATGATGAAGTAATAAGACAAAACATGTGTGCGAGGAGAGTATTGCCTTTTTAATAAAGAAATGCGTCACCATATTTCTTCGTTCGTGACGTGATCATTCGATTCAGCTACTTTTTTTCCAATAGGTACTAATGCACTGTCACTAGACACAAAAGAAATTCTATTAATTGTGCACTGATCAGTGCGCAACCGTGGTTAAAAGGTAAAGGCTGATGAAAACAACAACCGTTTTAAGCCATCTTAATAATCTTCGAAATCATCAGTGCCGGCTTTGCAGTTATTTTGTTCTGAAATAATGTATTGTGTTTGCTAGTTTTTTTTTTATTTATAAAGAAAGCAAACGAGCAGGCGGGTTACCTGATGGAGAGCAATCACCGCCGCCCATGGACGTCCGCAAAACCAGAGGAGTCGCAGATGCGTTAAGTTAAGAAAGAAATAGGGATAAGGAATGAATAGGAATTGTGATGGGAGGAGGGGGGAAGGGGCCTCCGGAACTTTAAGGAATAAGAAGGGGAGCGTGTAAGATACGATTGCTAATGCATTCCTACATTGCACTTGATGTATGGTGATGACAAGGCCGATATAGTGGAAACGCATTTCACCCGGATTCCTTAGAGGAACTGGCAATCATATCTCTAACTGTCGGAACACAACAATGCTAGAAAAAAGTATGTTATGGCGATATATTTAGATACGATGGTGGTAGCTAGCCAAGCTGACTTAAAACAAGCAATTCCACCTACCGAACCGAGCACAAACGTGTACCCCCCGCTGGGAATCGAACCCGTGACCACTTGATCTGAGACCGGTGGTCATTTTAAGCGGCCCTGCTGGGTTTATATTTAACATCATCATCATCATCATCACCAGCCTATAAATGTCCCACTGCTGGGCACAGGCCTCCGACACGTGGACAATAGCACGTGGGGATATTGGGCCATAACCCACCACGCTGACCCAATGCTTGTTGGTGGGTTTTAACGACTGCCATCTTACGACCACAACCGGAGCCATCGGCTTGTTTTGTTGGAGATGTTTTTTAATTGGTCACCCATCAGGCGACCCGGCGGCATTGCGAAAGTTGCTTAGCGGGCAAGATCACAAGCCAAATGCGCTAGCCGCTGCGCCATCGAGCTCCTCCTTATATTTATATTTTTGTTATTATTTTAATTGTATTCATTCAGTTCATTTAATTTCCTTTGATTTATTTTTGATCATTAGCTATTGGCATTAAAATTGTCCGTGCCCCGCCGACATAGATAATAATTGATGTGATGGCTGGTATTGATAGTTACAACAACGGTATTTGGTCTACGATTTACGATTTCATATAAACGTTATTGGTCTATTATTTTCGATTTCGATCTCATAGACGGTAGTTTTAATACATGGCTGTAACAAAAGTGTAGGTAATCGGTGTTGCTGTAATGATCACGAAAAACGTTGATTGTCCATTATGTAATTTTTGTTGCCATAAAGTGCTAAAAACAATACATAGATGCGTAAGTACAAATAATAAAAATGAAAAAAATCATTTCTACAATCACACCAATTATCTAGCCCAAGAGAAGCTTCGAAGAAACTCGTTAAATGGTTACTAGACAACGGATAAACATACTTAAAATACTTAAATACATACTTATTATACATAGAAAACACCCAGACCCGAGACAATTTAGAAAACAATAATTTCTAAATTGACCCGACCGGGGATCGAACCCGGGACCTCAGAGATGGCGACACCATGAAAACCGGTGTACAAACCTCTCGACCAAGGAGGTCGTCAACGGTCATAATCACGACCATTATCCTCGAAGGGTTAGTCAGAGACTAGGCAATGACTAATAAAATGTAAAAAAGTAAATAATAGAAAAAGATGTAGAAAAATATCGAAGAATAAAGGAATAAATTATTTTAATGTTACTTAAAATATGATTGTGTAGTGTCAAATAATGCTTAAATTAAATAATTAACTTGGCCATCAACAGGGTAGACATAACTATAACAATTTAGATATATCTTAACCTTGCTTCACAAAGTAAGTAAAAGTACTACATACCCGCATTTATACTATTTGTTACTTTATTTATACCATCTCACTGCATCATAGAGGAGCTCGATTGCGCAGCGGCTAGCGCGTTTGGCTTGCGATCTTGCCCGCTAAGCTTTCACAATGCTGGATCGCCTGGAGGTGAACAAATAAAAAAAAAACAGCTCGAGCTCCTCCGTGCTTTGGAAGGTACGTTAAACCGTTGGTTCCGGTTGTTGTCGTAAGATGGCAGTCGTTAAAATCCTCCAACCCGCATTGGGCCAGCGTGGTGAGTTATGGCCCAATATCCCCACGTGCAGTCCAGCAGTGGGATGTTTATAGGCTGATGATGATGACGATAACTGCATTATTAAAATCAAGTCATCGCTACAATATTTTGATGTTTAATAGCTTTTTCACCACGCTTTTGGTAATCCCGCTTCCGGGCCATCCTAATAAGTACAAAGAAAAATTTAATTATATTAGTATTAGCAGTTTTGTATGGAATAGCTGTGTTTTTTTTTCGTAATGTCAGAGTGATTCCCATAAAAATAGTTGTTCCTTGCACGTAGGGGATAGATTAGTGGCGGGATTATATGCCTATTACCAAACTCTCTGTATTAATTAGGGTCAGAGTCTTTTTTTTCGTTATGTCAGATTTGTTCCCATACAATAGTTGTTTCTTGCTCTTAGTGGGATGGATTAGTTGCGGGATTATATGACTACTAATTACGAAACTCTCTGTATAAGGGGCATAGTCGCTCAAAATATAAATGGTACAAAAACTTCTCGCCAATCTACCAGATGGCAAATGTCAACAATGTTATATTGCTCACTTGTTGCTTAATTGTTTGGAAGCGGGCAAATGAATTAGATTAAAAAGCTTTATTGGAGCTCTTATTACTAACATTGAAAGCTGGTTTCTGTTGTGTACTGGACTAATAACAAACATTGATCATTTTAAGCATGCTTCTCTATTATTTGACATGGTCATGCATAATACGGAACATGCACAATCCAAGAGCTATTTATTTGTTACTTACTATATAATTTTACGGATTTGATGTCTTAAAGTTTTGAGATAATTAGTAAACAATTTTATTGTTCCACAAAACCATCCCGGATTAGGTAATTAAACATTATTTTTGTAATAAAGATTATTATACAAATGAGAAAGTTGACACGTGAAAATAGTGTTTACATCAGTATTTTAATGGAGCCACAATGGAGCTAGCTCCCATGTTCATCAAACCGTTACTTCACACATACAGACCGACTAACTAATCTGTTAGGTGACCCAAATGGCATTTGATTTTTCTATCCAGTAAATAAGCCAACAAGATAAGCTTAGGTAGCTTACAGAATTGACAAGGTTAACAGAATTGACGTGTTTAAGTTGGTAACATTATTTTAAGCATAAGCATGTCACAATAATTATAAGCAAGCTCGCACACGAGCGATAATAATCTGTATCTTACAACCGATATAATAATTTTATCGGAAAGAATAATACCGTATCTATTCAATAATACCAACGCAAACATCATCATCATCATCATACAAAAAGACGGCTCCGATCCGATTGTCGGGCAAGAATTATGAGTTCTTCCATCACGTATAAAAACTCGAGGAGGAGCTCGATGGCGCAGCGGCTAGCGCGTTCAGCGTGCGATCTTGCCTGCTTAGCAACTTTCGCAATGCCGGGTCACTGGATGGGTGAACAAAACTAAAAACATATCGAGCTCCTCCGTGCTTCTGAAGGCACGTTAAGCCGTTGTTCCCGGTTGTTGTCGTATGATGACAGTCATTAAAACCCACCAACCCGCATTGGGCTAGCGTGGTGGGTTATGGCCCAATATCCCCACGTGCTATTGTCAACGTGGGGGGCCTGTGCCCAGCAGTGGACGTCTAGAGGCGGATGATGATGATATAAAAACTAGATGCATAATCAAAGCTCACAAAAGGTCTGAACAAAAGAAATTTGCGAGATCATTAGGTCTTATTTAGGTCTTACTTATTTCGTTTTGTAATGTGAGCGCTAAGTACTTATTAAAAAATTGCTATTCTGGAAAACGCATTACGTCAAATGTATATGTCAAATCTGCCACTATTCCGCTACACCATCTGTTTACCCAATCCATATGTTCTGGCAAATAAATACTATTTCATTTCATACAATGCAGTATAGGATTGTATAAATCTAGTTTTTATCAATCGAAGTTTCAGTTAGTCAAAACTTCGGAAAGAAAGTAGGATAACGACAATCGGTGCGATAGTCAGCCTTACAAGACATCGCTCGTGTGCAAGAACGCCTAGTCAACATTATTTGTATAGAACATTGATGAATATTTAAAGAGTGGTTGGTTACCTTGAATCCTGTATCCAAAGGTCCCTGGTGTCGATCGGAGGAAGCTCGGTCTCCGTCGATGCCGCGGAGTGATGAGGAGTGCCTCTGGGACCGAGAATCCTTTTCCATGTACACCTACGTTCTGAAACGGATGAGCTAACGTTAGAAACTAATTATGTTGACAGTTTATTTATGAAACAAACAGGATAGTCTACTATAACGCTCAGGCGAGTATAGCGTTTGGTCTGATATCTGGAGGTCCTGGGTAAAATTGCCAGGTCATGCAAACGTGTTTAATTTTTTAAAGCGGGCCCCTTATTCGTGCAAGTAGAATGCATCCACGCTCTTGTTGTTTCGTAGCAAGTTCGCAGCGCGATTGGCGGATGTCTAGCCTGGGTTTTAAGTGTGATGGTTAAGCTTATACTCTCAATTGTAGGCGATACCTTGATTTCAATGATGGAGACCTTTGCTCATTTGAGGGACAGTAGGTATTTTGGGAATCCATCATTTTAAAGCAAATCTTTTCAACGATTACCATTACCCATAAAACAATTCGCAGAACTTTTTGTACAATATTTAACAAATTCTAGAATTAGGTTACATCGCAAATTAATTTCCTCAAATATTAATTATCTACAAACACGGTTCATCGTTATTATGTTTTATACATTTTCTCGAAATAATGTTACATCGAAGTTTTGTTACCCATATTTTTGTTTCATCGTAAGTTTCAGTTTGAAAAATAATTGAAACATCAATTATTAATAAATCAATGTAAGTACATCAAAATATGATTCTCTTCTTCTTAGTCGCTTCACTCTTGCCAGAGTGGTCGTGGTTATCACGTTCCGGTAGGTTGGGCAGCAGACAGTGCCCGCCGCACGACATCCCGCCACCTCTGCCTGCTGGTCGTTAATCGGGCACATTCGTGCACGGGAGCGCCCACCGCAGCCTTCACTTGGTCCGTCCATCTCATTGGGGATCTCCCTCGTGGTCTTGTGCCCTCAACTTTCCCTTGCACGACAAGACGTTCTATGGAGTCGTTTCCACGCCGACTAACATGCCCAAAGAATTTCAGGATCCGCCTGCGCACTTGGGTGGATAGGCGCTCTTTTATGCCAAGATCATCAAGGATAGAGGCATTTGTTCGAAACTCGGTCCAAGAGACCCCGAGCATCCTCCTCCAACACCACATCTCTAGAGCGTCTATCTTGTGAGTTTCGGTTTGCCGTAGGGTCCATGTTTCGGCAGCGTACAGGAATATGGGGAACACCAACGATTTTACGAGCCTAACCTTTGTGGCTTTTGTTATGTTTCTGTTCCTCCATATTTTCTTTAGCTTGCCCATTGCACTTCTGCTCATAGCCATGCGTTTTTTAACCTCATCTATGCAGCCTCCCTGATTTAAGATAAGAGCCCCAAGGTAAATGTAGGATTGTACGACCTCACAGTTTGCTATATTGGTGATGTTTGGCAAGTTGTTGTTTGCTCTGTCCACAATCATCGTCTTAGTTTTACCGCGATTTATCTTCAAACCAAATTCTAGGCTGACACGTTCCATTTTCAGGAGAAGTTCTTCCATGCGGCCACTACTAGAGGCAAAAAGAGTAGAGTCATCTGCATATCGTAGATTGGCAATTTTGTATCCACCTATGGTTACACCGTCCGTCCAGTCCTCAAGAGTTATACGCATAATTATCTCCGTGTACGTATTAAACAGAAGCGGTGAAATTATGCATCCTTGTCTGACTCCAGCGCTAGGGTGAAAGCTGTCCGAGAAGATTCCACATGTTTTCACTGACCCAGTTCCGTCTTCGTAGAGGCGTCTAACCAAATGCACAATGTGTTTTGGTGTACCCATTTGCAATAAGATGTCCCACAGTTTAGGCCATTTCACTGAATCGAATGCTTTCGAAAAGTCAACAAAGCAGATGTAAGTTGGCTTGTTGAACTCCCGCGACTTCTCGATGATCTGACGGACAATAAGAATCTGCTCGCGGGTTCCTTTACCCTTGACAAATCCTGCCTGTTCTGGTGCTATTTCCTTAGATAGGAAGCTTTTCAGCCGTTCATTAAGAAAATGTAGCATGATCTTACTGGCATGGGATATGAGTGCAATTAGACGGTAGTTGTTGCATTTCTTTGTTGAGCCCTTTTTATGCAGTGGAACAAATACCGTGTGAGTCCAGTCTCCGGGCCAGATACCCGTTCTCCATATCTTGTTACAGAGTCTGAGAAAAATGGATACACCAATCTCACCCAGAGCCCTTATGGTTTCTATCGGGATATCATCTTTTCCTGTAGCCTTTCATTTCTTCAGATGATTGATGGCCGCTCTGACTTCTGATTCAAGAATATCTGGTTCTAACTCAGATTCACTCTTGGGCTCAGTATTTGCAAACTCCTCTGACTTGTTGTCTAAGAACAGAGACTGACAGTAGTCTTTCCAGATATTCGATATGCCTTCCAGCTCACATTGCACTCTGCCGTCACTATCCTCTATGGCCCAGGAACTGGATGATAGTGTGTTGGTCACATAGCGGATTTTCTTGTATAGGTCTCTGGACTCGTTCTTATGTGAGTGGATGTCAATCTCTTCGCATATTTTGCTAAGGTAGGCATTGTGATCCCGCCTATACCCTGTTTGAATTTGGGCTGACAGTCTGTTTTGGTCTTGAACTTTTGCTCCTGATGCTTTCAACTTGCGCCTCTCTTCAACGAGCTTCAGAGTGTCATCACTCATCCATCGCTGGCGAGCGCGCACTCCGACAGGCGAGTTGGATGTCCTAGCGGAGCCTACCATCAAGCTCCTGGCTTGGTTCCAGAGGCTGTCAGACGTTTCTATCGAGCTATCTGCTTCAACCCGAGATTGCCAACTTTGCTTTGCGACAGCATAAAACTTGGAGTTGTCTGTTACGTTGATCCTTCTTTGTTTCATAGGATTCCTAGCGCTCTTCAGTTTTAGCTTCATTTTAGCTATCAGGAGTTGATGGTCTGATCCGCAGTCTGCACCAGGTAGAGTATACGCATTCTGGATGGAAGTCTTCCATTGTGACTTGATTAGAATATAGTCAATCTGCTTTCGGTGTCTACCATCTGGTGTAATCCAGGTCCATAGTCTCCGCGGATGGTGTTGAAATTGACTATTTGCAATTACTATGTCGTTGTCTGCTGTAAACTGCATAAGTCGCTCTCCTCTTTCATTCCTCACGCCCAGGCCGAATTTGCCTGCAGAGCTACTGAGCTGGTGTGCGTTGTTCCCAATTTTGGCATTAAAATCACCAAGTACTAACAATGATTCTCTGTTGGGGATTTTAGCTATAGTGGCTTCTAGAGTGTTGTAAAAGTTCTCCATAACTTCATCACTTGCTGAGCTTGTAGGGGCGTAGACCTGTATGATGTTCAGATTGACTGGTGACGCTTTCAGTCTGACACTCAGGATCCTGTCATTGACTGGTTCATAACCCATCACACAGTCCCTCTGGCTAATTGGTAGCGCTAAGGCTACTCCGTTTCTGCTGCTGTCAGGGTTTCCCGATGTATATATGATGTGAGCCTTGGTAAGGAAATGTCCGCTGTTTTTCCAATGAGTTTCACAAAGCCCACATATGTCTAAACCACATCTGGCTAGCTCTCCTTCTAGTATCTCGAGCTTACCAGGCATAAGAAGGCCTCGCACATTCCAAGTCCCTATCTTCTGGGTATGGCGCAGCCTCAAACTCATTCCAGTAGCAGAGTTTCCATGGGGGGCCTGGTTTCCTGCCAGCCCATGGCCGGTAGCCAATTTCACACCGCCTGTCCCGGACGCAGGTCGGCGCCGGGTTCTAGTCGGGTCGCATGGCGAACATACTCTGTGTGTTTGCCTGGTCATGATAACTGTCATGGGAATGTAGTCGCAGTAGTTTCCCCTTGCTTTCTGCGCCAATCATTTTAGGAGGGTTTTAGCCTCCAAGGCTGCTGAGACCTCTTCCACTCGAGCCCAAGGACCCGAGTGGGGGATGGTTATACCGCCAGTGACTCGGTCGCCAGAGCCCAATCTGTTATCTAGCAGGGAGTACCACGACTGAAGGCCGCCGCCATAGAAAAGGCGCGTGCAGGTAGGGTTGGCAATTGGGGCTGACAAGATGTTATGGTCATTCCCCCCCTTACTCCCCTATACGATTATCCCCTATACTATATGATTACATGCAATTAATTAGTTCTGTGCGTGATGTCTTTTTAGAGTATTATTAAAACTAAAATTAGGATAAATGTAAAAAAAAGGTATTTAAATCGACTCAGTTTACACCGACTCCACGTAGTCTTATCTGCCCTACCCCTAGAGTGCCATATAAAAGCGCGTAGGCGCGGAGGAGCGAGGCGGCCCGCGAGCTGAGGAGCAGGTGGATGTACCGCGATAAGCGACATATTATATAGATATTTTACATACTTACTTAGTTTAGTTCGCGACTCGTTAATATCATTATAAGGTTTCAAGGAATAATAAAATTTTATATTTAAAGTGTGATGGTTCATATCATTCTTTGTGTCACAAATCGAACGGTAACGTGTACAAACGGCTTTGTTTTTGACCTACTTTTTGAGTTAGGAAGCCTTGAAATCACATTATAAAAATTACGTTGGATTCTCGAGATTTGGATTGCTAATAATAAGAAGTACTAACTCTACCCCCATCACTCCTATACACCGTAGTACACCTTTAAAAAGAACAAAGCCTTTATATCTTGTTTTTGTAGGTACAACATTCGGTTTGTTACCCTCATAATCATAACACAGGAGAACTGTGGTCGTAAACATATTTTATAGTGAAATATTAAACCGCCTTCATAAAGCACGAAATGTTTTAACCTGCTCGTTCACTGTCCAGAAAATGTAACAATGGTTAAATTAATTACCGTGCGTGATATGTAGTCTGCGGTACAGTGGACTGTTAAAAAATGAAAATATACATTTTTTTACCAAAAAAAAACAAAGTAACAATGTTTACGGGTATTGCGATAACAACTGCAGTAGCCATAAACTGGGTTGCAGTCATTAACAACCCGAAGATCCAGTTTACAGTAAAGTAACAGCTTGCTTTATAAATGTAAACAAAATTGTATGTTTTTATTAAATTCATGTTAATTAAAACAAGTAAAACTCAAAGAATAACGAAAAATATTGATTTCGTATCTGGATTTCAAAGGAGACAGTGGTGATATCTTTTTAATTAATAAGTACCTGCCTCGGTATGTCAGAAAGCTGTAGGCTTGTATCCTGTACATTGCTGAAACTAAATTATGATTTTTAAATTGTAAATTGTTTTAAAGGGTTTCAAACACAGTGTTTTAAACCGACCATATGTATAATTAATGTATCATAGCAAACTTTCCATCGACTTTCACCGCTGTCCATTAACGTGGATAGCTCTTTCAATGTCTCAGACTGACCAACACGGCAAACACGAAAGCTTTTAACGGATTAAATACTTGCGATGGCTATCCTTTGATAATATTAGTAAATATGCGGCCACCACTTCATGTGAAGGATATTGCAGTTAAAATGATAAAAGAAAATACTAAAATGATCATCAGTGGTCTACTGGTTAAACTACGATTCACAACAATAACTATATATAAACAAATTATTGACATTTTCTTTGTGAAAATATAAATTGTCACTCAATTTTTTTATTTTTTATTTTATTTAGGACAATAAACAATTGAACAATGTTTCTTACTTAATAAGTACAATATTAACAATCGCAATGATTCTACAACCAGCACCATTATCCACATATTATTATAAATATCTATATACCTTAAAACAAGTATCTACCTATCGATTTTACAAATTACAAATACAGCAGCTATTACTAGAACATGAATAAAAATATTAGAATATTACTATTGTCTATTAACGTTGTCTTTCCAATTAATATTGTTATAAGTTCTACCCTAAATCCATCTTTAATTTATTTCCACACCACATTACAATTTAGCGGACGCCTTGCCGCATACCTCCCCTTTAAACGATCTAGTTGTAAGTGCAAACATATCAACCTCGTGAAAATCTTTGTTCTAGAAAAATATTGAATATAAAAATATGTACAGTCATGAACGAACTATACCCGCTTTAATAAATACATCCAAAATAGCAGCACATTTCATGGAGCACTCGAAAACGCGCTGTTTAAAAATGAAAACCGTTGAATTATTAAGTACCGTATCCAATGTTTTCCGACAAATATTTATCTACGACTTGCCAAACACAGATTCGTTCGCGTGAAATACGGTCTATAGTAAAGGTTATAATATCGCTATAAAGCTAAAGAAGGAGGCAAACGAGCAGGCAGGTCACCTGATGGATAGTAATCACCGTCGCCCATGGACACCAGAGGAATCGCAGGTGCGTTGCCGTCCTTTAAGGATGGAATAGGGTTAAGGAAGAAATAGGAATTGTGAAAGGGGAGGCCCCCCCTGGACCTCCGGAACCCTTACTAGCTGGACGAAACACAACAGCACCAAGTGCTATTATTTCACGCAGGATATTCGTGAGAGGGTGGTATTTATTACGCCGGGCGAGCCAGCCCAATGCGTGCTGCAACGCAGCGTGGCTCTACCACTCAGTCAGTGTCACTCATATATGTATATCTTACCGGCAATCTGTATAATTCAGGTATTCTATACAACACCTAGGCAATATATAGAATACCTGGGGCGTCCAGGCAATGTATGAAATATTAAGCATATTATTGTCCATTACATACTTTACCTAGGTAATGTATAAAATTCCTAGGGATTGTATAGAGTACCTGCTGGTCCACCGGCAAAGTGTAAAATAAATAGATTTTTGTCTATATTCATCAATGTTAATCAGCCTACCTATAAAATGACAAAATGATAAGTTAAAAACAACTTTAATAAAATTAACAATTGGAGTGCTCCTTAAAAATGATCTTTATAAAAAAAGACATTTTTTTGCAGAAGAATAAAAGATTTACTGCACTCAAAAAGATTTATTTAATCTTAAGTTGCTAGGTCCTATGCAAGAAAATATTAGACATTTAAGACATGAAAACTTTTTAGTCATAATAAACTTTTAAATAATCAATAAATTATTCTTTTAGATAATTCTTCAAAAAAGCACCTAAATTGTATCTTTCTCTTACTAATACAGTAAAATCACTTTAAAAGTAAAGTGCTAATAAAAATGTTTTTGTATATAAATAACACAATGTAATTATCTACAAGTAGGTACTTAGGTACGTAACAAGTATAAAAAACTTAAGGAACAAAACAATTCCGTAAAATTATTAAGTAGGTCTACTGCCTTTTCACACATTACCGGATGCGCATTCGGTATTGTATAGAATACCTAGGCAAAGTATAAAATAAATATATTTCATACATTACCTATACGTTTTAGGTATTCTATACATTGCCTAGGTATTGTATAGGATACCCACAGACATATAGAAGTATATGTCTGTGAGAATACCGGATTATACAGATTGCCGGTAACATATACAGGGACTTCAAAGTTCCAGAGCCATCTAATGAAGTTGTACTATTAATTGGCCTACTACATAAATACATAGGTACATACATATAATCACGACTATTATCCCCGAAGGGTTAGTCAGAGACTAGGCAAATCAATGAAGACATCAAAAGCAGTCATCTACCATAGTCCACTTTTCACTAAATAGCGACTGCACAGTAAGCTTAGCGTGACAAGTGGTGAGACCATCGCCGCTCTATGCTTTGGAAGTCTTTAGTCCGTTAGTCACCTTTTACGACACCCAAGAGAAGAGAGGGGGAAGTATTATTTCACCGTTACGCGACACGGTTCGATACATAAGTACAAAAAATACTTAATTCCGGGAGTCATAAGGTGTAAGTATGAAGTAACAGCGATTTTGAAAATCACAGTGCGGTAAAAACAACACCGTCGGTCGCTACCACGGCCAAAAAAACATTGCAATTTTAAAATGAAACACAGTGTTTCATTTTACGGATACAGATCAAAACTCGCGTTTAATTTACTACAATACGTACATAGGAAGTTTTTTATTGTTCTGAGACGTTTCGAACCGTTTACAGGGTCCGTGGTCACAGGGAGAGTTCAGTCTTGTAAGGCGAGTTTTGATCCGTAAAAATTGTTTCATTTCAATGTGTAGTGTTCGCTTAAACTTAGAAACAATATATTGCAATATTAATCAGCAATGAACCAGTTTTGGAAATATTATAAAGGGAATGTCGTTGTTTGGGCTTATAAAATTAAATAATACATCAGGTTTTTGATTGATTGATTGATTGATTTACAAGTACGAACATACTTGTGGACATCGAAAAACCAAAATGTCGGAATAATTTTCGGTGAAATGAAGTTACAAATAATCAACATTATAACTTTTCGGAAATATAAAAATATTTTGGTGTTCCCCATAAACAAAAAGTCTTTCGCAATTTCTAGTAATACTTAGTTAGAATTTAGCATAATAACATAAAATTTTAGCTGGTAGGTATATCCAGCCCTAGCTATTCGGTTCACATTAACCGGAACGGCTTTAGGCAAAATTCTATAGGTACCACTTTTGATATCTGTACCAAAAACTTCACGCAGTGGCTGCCTTTTGAAATCGACAGCCTAGCGTTCTAAAGCCCACGGGACCTTTCAGCCTTTCAAAGCTTAAACAGACTGCGGAAGATCGTATGAATACGACAAATGCAGGCTACGTACGTACGGATAAAATTGAGAATTTTAAAACAAGCGAAGGTACCGCTTGTTAGGTCCATAGCGACGCTTGGAAAAACACAAGACAGTCGAGTGCACAGCTAATATGACGCTTTTAGTCCTAATTGAAAACGATGAGCTTGTACCTACATTATTTGAAATTGTAAATGTTAACTACGATTTGTACATCACTGTATTTTTATATATTCATTTTTGGGTTGAGAAGAATTGTAGTTTAAGAAAAGAGATTTGAAAAAGAAGTTTATTTTAAAAGTTTTGGTACAAAAGTAACAGTTTACTAAAATCAAACGACTATTTATGAATAGGCGTCTTATATATTAAAATTTTACATAAGTACATCGCTATTACTTTACTCGAAGTTCGAGGTGTTGACACAAAACGGCGTATAGGACCCAGGCGGGCCGAGAAACTTCTATTCTCGAAATAGCTTAGGCTTTCTAAGCGCGACTTATTTTAGTGTGACCTAAATGGATTTTCTATCATATTACACGAAATGAAAGTGTTAGTAGTTGTGACTTTATACCGGATGCTATCAAAAGTGACACGTCAAACTATTAAAAGCTAGCGAACCATTCCAGCTATGCACTGGTGAGTGAATAGTTCACGTCTCCTATAACATACCTGTGCAACTGGTTAGCAGTTGGAGTTAATTTGATAACGTTTTATTATCTATAAATAATACGTGTCGCGTCGCAGTGGAAGAATACTACCACCACCTCTCTTCCCTTGGGTGTCGTAAAAGGCGACTAACGGACTAAAGACTGCACATAAATCCAACAGCATATGAGCGGCGATGGGCTCACCACCTGTCACGCTGAGCACATGTGCAGTCGCTATTTGGTGAAAAGTGGAAAATGGTAGAGGACTGCTTTTGCTGTCCTCATTGCCTAGTCTCTGACTAACCCTTCGAGGATAATAGTCGTGATTATTATGTATGTGTGTATGTATGTAGGTATATAAGTATATAAGTTTGAAGTCCTGTGTTTCTAGCACAAGAACTTCTAGCATATATTTACGATTGGTTACCAGTTGTACTTATTCATAATCATGTTTATTGACAATGACAGGCTTATTCTTACTTAGCACCGTTCGACGTAGAATTCCTGTTCCGTATAAGAAATATAAACTCTATTGGTTATATAATAGTTCCACATAATATAATCCCAAGTTATAATATAGAATATAAACATGAAAAACTAGCGCGAATTATAGAAAAATGGTATTACTTACTAATACTGGTTGTAACAATTATTAATTACACTCAGTATAATTTTACTATGTTTTATTTACGTAATATTTTGAGAACAGCTTTGTGGTTATTTTTATTATAACAAGTTGTCTTGAATAATTAAGAACTTTTTGCAATTATCCTTTGCCACCCCTTAATTTTTGCTCGTTAGAGACTTGAAAGGCAATAAAAGGAAGTATTTTAGCCCATATAAAGTTTTATAAATAAAATTACAAGTTTAATAGCTGAAATTCGAGAAATGCTTAAACCCAAGATGGTAGTAGTACAAATAAATTCCATGTTCGAGATTGTTCCACTTTACCTAGATACATGTAGATTTTATAATTTTAAAAAAATGTTTTAGGTTTCCGTTGATGAATCAGTTAATAAGAAGTACTCTCCCTAAACCCAATACAATTGGCGATTAGTTCCTGACTCGCCGGATTCCTGGTTAGCCGGAATCTTGTTTCGCCGGATTCTTGTTTCGTCGGATTTTGTTGTTGAAGGAAAACTACAGAAATATCGCGGCTTTACCTATTTATTAAATAAAAGGCAGACATTTCGGTACATTAATAAAAATATTTGTTTGTTCTTAATTTAATACGTCTGTTACGTTAACAGATAACGTAACAGATAAAAAATGTTTAAAGGAAAATCGTCATATCTTTGAAAATATGAATCAACCCATTTCTATGTAGGTAATTTAAGTTATGTCCGATAGTGGCAACAAAATAATAATTCATACAATAATAAATATAACTAGTTACATGTTTTCTTTACCTAAGTAATATTATTGCATATTAATATTTCCGACGAAACAAGAATCCGGCGAATCAGGAACTAATCCAATTGGCTACTTGACAGTTTTCGAAAAAGTATTTAAAAAGTTACAAACGCTTATTTTTTACCGCGTACAGTATTTTCTTTCTCGAAAAAACCTTTATTTAACAGAAAAAAACATATTTTCTTTATTGATTTCAAGTTTCGTGCGAAAACGGTAAAATAACTATTTTATAATTATCGTTAAATCATAAACTACCATTTCCGATATATTTCATATTATATTGTTACAACTGTTAAATTTGTTTTTGAAAGTTTTGAAAGTTATTTGAAAGTTATATTTAAATTTGCTATATTTGCTATATTTTAGATTAGCTTCATGTGGTTCAACCATATAATTATTTTGTAACATCTTTATACCATCTTATAAAGCCAATAAATGATTTATTATTTATTAATATTATTACTATTAAAAACTGTCTCTTAAAATTATAATTATTGTTTAAACAAACCAGCAACAAATAAAAGAGAAACTCATTTTGTTTTAATAGTACATTATGATATTAGTGCGGTAAGTTGAAAATTACAGCAGAGGCGATATTGCTAGCCCGAGCCGTAGGCGAGGGCTACAAGAAAGCAGAGGCTGTAATTATCAAAGCGCACGTATGTCATACGACGTTTTATAACATATTTGCGAGGAAAACACATTTTCTGAAAATGACTGCGTGTTTTTGTTGCTTTTCTAGTGTATAATTTTTGGTAAGCCAACATGTATTTTTCTTTGGACTTAGGTGGTAATAGGCTGTCAATAACATTTTGTGCTTCACTTATTATTTCCCGGTGGTGTAGACTGTAAGTTTAGTTCTTCATTACTAAAACTAGACATATTTATTTTTAAACTTTCAAAGTAATTATTGAACACGAAGCCGCTATTTGAATCGACAAAATAAAGGTATGTGAAAGGTAGGAAGTCTTTCCATCCAATCCCTTGGGTGTCGTAAATCGACTAACGGATTAAAGACTGCACATACATCCTACAGCATAGAGCGGCGATGGGCTCATCAAAATAATACTATCAACCCTTTTTTTCCCTTGGGTGTCGTAAAAGGTGACTAACGGACTAAAGACTGCACATACATCCAACAGCATAGAGCGGCGATGGGCTCATCAAAATAATACTACCAACCCTCTCTTCCCTTCGGTGTCGTAAAAGGCGACTAACGGACTAAAGACTGCACATTCATTCAACAGCATAGAACGGCGATGGGCTCATCAAAATAATACTACCAACCCCTTTCTTCCCTTGGGTGTCGTAAAAGGCGACTAACGGACTAAAGACTGCACATTCCTTCAACAGCATAGAACGGCGATGGGCTCATCAAAATAATACTACCAACCCGTTTCTTCCCTTCGGTGTCGTAAAAGGCGACTAACGGACTAAAGACTGCACATACATTCAACAGCATATAACGGCGATGGGCTCTGCAAAATAATACTACCAACCCCTCTCTTCTCTTCGGTGTCGTAAAAGGCGACTAACGGACTAAAGACTGCACATTCATTTAACAACATAGAACGGCGATGGGCTCATCAAAATAATACTTCCAACCCCTTTCTTCCCTTCGGTGCCGTAAAAGGCGACTAACGGACTAAAGACTGCACATACATTCAACAGCTTAGAGCGGTGATGGGATCTTCAAAATAATAATAGGTACCAACCCCTCTCTTCTCTTAGGTGTCGTAAAAGCGACTAACGGACTAAAGGCTCACCATCTAAGCACTTGTGCAGACTGTGCAGTTGTTTCTTGCTGAAGCGTGGACTGTGTGGGCGTGGTCTGTGTTGTCCATAGATTCAAATTATTACTAATTTTACATTACCGCACTAGTGCGTTATTACTAATTTTACATTACCGCACTAGTGTGTAATAAGCTACATTACGATGCTGAAATCGGTGTAATAAGAGCCACTTTACGAGCAAATGTGTTATAAAACTGTTTACGAGTCAGCGCAATAAAAACTCTTTTCAAAGCCGCCTTTAAGTGACAGGTCCCAAAAAATGGACAATGTAATCCCTGGAGATGGCCTTGCGTTTACCCGAGATTCCTTAATGGATGAGAACGTAAGGGTTTTCGTCAGAATACCTACTTAAATCTTTATATACCCCAGACTGCCTTAATTAAGTATTTTTAAATAGACAAAGGCATACTTACACAATAGAGGTAGCCTTGGCAGAGTAGCCTTAAAAGCTTTTAGTAAAAGTTCTCAGTACAAAGTAGTTTATACTTAGAAATAGTATAATTTAGAAAAGGGGAACCCCTAGTTGGAATGACAATATCGTCATTAAGATTTAGGACCTTGTTTGGCAATTAAGGAAATGTAATTTAAGTAATTTAAAAACTGAGCGGTTTCTCTCCAGCATATCACATCACACTAATATTATATAGGCGAAAGTTTGTAATTGTGTATGTTTGTTACTTCTTCATGTCTAAACGGGTAGAGCGATTTTAATAAAACTTGGTATGGAGTTAGCTGACACCCTGGATTAACACAAAGGATACTTTTTATCCCGATATTCCCACGGGAACGGAAACCATGCGGGTAAAACCACGAGCGGCGGCTTGTCTACGATATTAATAAAAATCGGCCGCCGAAATGTTTCACCGATTTGGCTGATTCTTTTTTGTTGCGGACAAGGTATGTGTGAAAATTGGAAATTTGGTACGGCATAGGGTGTTCACCTTAAGTCGCCGAAGTCGCGAACGTGCCGCTAGTTTAAAAATTACCCTCTCTGGGGAGAACGGAATGTCCCTATGTTGGGTTTAAACACCAAATAGAAAATAGCACATTAAGAGCGTATAGACGGCGCATATAGGCGGGTTGTTCGGCATAAACGATCTCCATCTTAAAACAACCTGAGGATCTAATTGCTGTATCCTTTAAAGCATGAACGTTTCATCTATTCATATCTAATAAACTACGATGGTTTACTAGACAATGCATTTGGAGAATTCTGTTTTTCTCTTGCTCCAGCAGAAGCAATGTTTAGATACAATAACAGGTGAAGCAGGATTGCACCAATTTTTTTTACGTTACGTAATAATTGCCATTGTAAATAGGTTTTAAGTGTAAATTATAATCATAGGCCTCTTACATCTTAATAAGATGATTGAAGAAGACTTAAACGTTTGCCATTTCTTTAAATGGCTAGTGCCGTGCTAGAGCCGTGTCACATAGCAGCTCATTAAAAGCATACTACCACCGCCTCTCTTCCCTTGGGTGTAGTAAAAGGCGACTAATGGACAAAAGACTGCACATACAATCGACAGCATAGACCGGCGATGGGCTCACCACCTATGTCACGCTGAGCACATGTGCAGTCGCAATTTGGTGAAAAGTGGACTATGGCAGAGTACTAATACTTTTGCGGTCCTCTTTGCCTAGTCTCTGACTAGTTAGAAGGGTATGAAATATGAATGTATGGCTAGATACGAGAGCGACAGCAAAGGCCGCATGTTGGCAGCTGCTTTGAGTACCTGTTGATGTTGGAGGAAGAGCAGCGCGTTGGAGGCGAAGGTCTCGCTTTTGAGACAGTTAATGTGTAATGGCACATACATGCATACATTGTCATATAATCACAACTATTATCCCCAAAGGGTTAGTCAGAGACTAGGCAATGAGGACAGCAAAAGCAGTCTCTACCATAGTCCACCTTTCACCAAATAGCGACTGCACATGTGCTCAGCGTGACAGGTGTAAGCCCATCGCCGCTCTATGCGGTTGGTAGTATGTACAGTCTATAGTCGGTTAGTCGCCTTTTACGACACTTAAGGGAAGATAGGGTAGTATTCTTTCACCACTACGCGTCACCGTACGGTGTAAATGGTGATGCGACAAAATAATGCTGTATTCAAATGAATTATCTGTATTATCCGCGAACAGTCGAACGAAAGCGATCAAGAGCACTGATCGCGTTCAAGATTGATAGTGTACCATCGTGGATTGATGCATCGGATCGAGACGCGATTAGAAGTAGTTTTAAAGGAGCTTTCCTTTGCTCTGCTTTTCAATTGAAGCTTTAGGAGCATGGTCCTCTTTTTTGGTCTAAAGAAAACAATGTCTAAAACATATAATTTTAGGCAGAGTCTCAAAATTTAAAACACAAGTTGTTGTTTTCTTTAGTAATTCGTTATGAGTACATCGCTTCGTTGTTTAATTTGATTGATAACGGTTTTCAAATTCGCTAGAACGATTTTATTTTCGCTTTCGTCTATTTTCCCCTACTTTTGAACAAAAACGCGTTTAAGAGAAAACTTTTAATAAACGTACAAAGTTTTATTACGTATAGGATAAAATGTTTACTAGAAAAAATCAACCAGTCTCAGAAAAGTTCGAATGGGATTCGAACCCATGACCACTGGGTTGCCGGTCCACTGCTCTAACCGCTAAGCTACCGAGACCCCAAAAGACTCGTTGAATTTTTTCTAGTAGTTTGTGATTTACGTTGCAAGTCATTCGGTATTACGTCACTGTGAATGTTTACCTACCCTCACAGTCGAAAGAAATACTATTACCAGTATTTAACAATCGATAAAGACGCAACTGCTTGTCAATATCTTTATTTTTGAAATTTTGCATTCACAATGCTTTAGAGATATAGGATAAAATCTTTACTAGAAAAAAAATCAACCAGTCTCAGGAAAGCTCGAATCGGATTACGACGCGACACTGTTGCACTAAGAATTGTGAATAATTTGTTTGCAAACATTCTTTTACGAATTTGGCCCAAGTAGGGTAACTTAGCCAGTTTACCGGCCACCTCTGGTTTTCGGCCAATATGTATTCATAGCCATGTAATAAGAAAACTTTAGTGCCCTCATTTTAATAATTGATGCCTCCCAAAATGTTTTAATGTACACAACATCTCCCTAAATTAGCAGCATAACAACTCTTTAATTTTTTCCGCAATTTACCTTTGAATGTCAAACAGTGCAAGTCTTTAATTTTTTCCGCAATTTACCTTTGAATGTCAAACAGTGCAAGTGTGCATTAAAATTAGCAAAATTACAGTGCACACTAATTGTCAATGTATCCGAAAAATTAGTTAAATTTTTTTTTTTTCATTTAAATGGGTTAAATATTTGGAATTCTATATAGATGCGATTTTGCGGAGCTTTTACTTTAAAGGTGACTAATAAAGTAAATATAATTAATCATATCTAATATTATAAAATAATTGCTTTAAAAATTGTAATACATAAAAATATTTGAATAAAATCACTTTTATATGTTTGTATTTGACGACCGAAAACTGAGTCGCATTAAGCTAGTTTTCAGCTTGGCAAAATTTATGTGGACGAAAATATAAAACGTTATTAAGATTTAATGACACAAACAAACTATGTTAGGTTGACCTGTGACATCGAGATTCCGGCCGTTTCTAATATTATTATGATGGCCGAAAACCAAGAATAAAGAATAGTAGTAGTACTTAATTTTAAATCAATCTTGTCCATCTAAAGGTTGCCTGGAAGAAATCACTTTTAGTGATAAGACCGCCATTTGTACGTCTACTTATACATAGTTGTATTTTTATTTGTTGTCAAAAATGTTTTTCTTGTGGTGTACAATAAAGTATATTTATCTTTATCTTATCTTAGTTTTCAGCCATATGTTTTAAAAACGGCTGACAACTGGATTTGAATAAATTTAATTTTCGGCAACATTTTTATTACGAAATATAATTAATATATTTATCACCTATACTTATTTACACAAAACAGAAAGTAGAACAACACTAAAAAATACATAGCCGAAAACTAACATAAATACGGGCGAAAACAAAAATAGGTGACCGATAACCGGCAATATCTTAATTATTTAATCGAATAAAACTTTTACAGATTTTTTTTATAATTAAACCATAATGCTTTCTTAGACAAAGCTTAGAAAAACGAATATTGTTTTAGTTTAATGATTCAAAAAAAAGTTTTTACTTTACTTTTATTCACTCTGTCATGATAAGGAATCGCTCTGAAAACGAAACTTTGCTTAAGTAGCCTATAACAGGCTAATTTACCCTATGACAGGTTGTTTATTTCCTTTTCCCCTACCATAATTAATCCGACTAGTCACGTCGTAAATCTGTGCACACAATTCGGCACGTCCAAACATTCACACATGAGCACGTAACCGTATCAGCTGTTGGGAGCAAGTTTGGGGCAGTGAGTGCCCTCCCGAATCAGAAACAAGTTAGTTTAATAGACTTATAAGCTTAACCCTCCGACGGACAGTTGCTTTTAGCATTTAAGTGCCACTACATGACATTTAAGACACAGTGACGGAGCTCTATAGCGCAGTGGTTAATGCGTTAGGTTTACAAAAATTTAATTCTTTGGATGGGTGACCAAATTAAAAAAAACCCCTCGAGCTCCTCCATGCTTCGGAAGGCACGTTAAGGTCCCAGGGGGGAGATCGCTCTAAATAATCTCTACCAAACCACAACTGAACTACAGCCGTTAAACCTACTTCTTATTAGTAGAGGATCCGAGTATACAACAACCTTCTACGGGCCGGTTAATGGATAAAAAGTATTTTATATCAAATTTAATATGTTAAAAAATATAGGTATTGCGAGTGGGTTGGCTGAAAAATTTTAGTCCAGCGTAAGATTAAATAAATATTTAAAAAAAAAAATTTAATTGTTGCACTGGTTTGCACAATATATAAGTTATATAGGTACCAATCGAAAGTATGAAGCCTATAGAATATACAAACGTTAGGTTGACTATTTTTTTTCCGTCATAACTATTGGGTTGGCAGGTGTAAACAGGTAAGTCAATATTAGTAATTTGCAACCGTTTGGTTAATTAATAACGTTTATGTATAAATAAAGATAATTTCATTACAAACACACACACCAAACCAGTGCAATTAAAAAAAAAAAAATTTAATCATTGAGGGCTGAAATTTTTTAGCCAACCTACTCGCGATATATTTTTTAACATATAAAATTTGATATAAAATACTTTTCATCCATTAACCGGCCTAGTGAAGATCGTGCTATACTCGGATCTTAGACTAAATAGTGCTATCGCGTTTGACACACGCGATGGCGCTATACGAAGTTGGCAGAACAGGGGCCCAAGTCTGTTAATTTACGAATGGCATAATTGAATCGTAATTGTATCGCAATTGTATCGCATTGTAATTGTTTGACACATTTGATATTCATAAATGAGTAAGAGAATACCAAATGTGTCAAACAATTACAATGCGATCCAATTGCGATTCAATTATGCCATTCGTAAATTAGCAGACTTGGGCCCCAGTTGTGGTTTGGTTGACATTTTTTTTTTACTACTTTTTTAATATGGCAGTCGTTAAATCGCCCCAACCCGCATTGGGCCAGCGTGGTAGGTAATGGCTCAATCACTTTACGTACTGTTGTGCATGTGAGAAGCCTGTGCTCCGAAGTAGGACGTTCACCGGCTGATGATGATGATACAGCGAAATATTTAAAAGTGATAAGCACTATATCCATGGCGCTTTCCCACCAATTTCCCACAAAAGCCTTCGATATCGTCTCGCCAGCGTTTCGTGGAAGGGTATGGGGGAGGTCTTTGCTCAGCAGTGGGACAAAATAGGCTGAAAACCCAACGCTCCCACGTGAACGAAAGACTGTGGGGAAATTGGGCCATAACCCACCAAGTGAAAGCCACTGAGTGAAAGTCTTACTTCTGAAAAATCTTGTCAGTATGTGTTTGGTATCTTTGTGTTTAATGGTAAATGTAATTTATTATTAAGTATACAGTACATTTAGCGCTACCAATTCAATACAATATAATTACCTTCATTACAAAAACTAAATGTCAATATTCTATTTCTCGTTATTTTTTTCTGTAGTTATATAAGCACTAAGCATTTTTGCAATAAGTACCTATATAATTTCAATAATTCATAACTACATAATTGCATTAGATACAAAAGAAAGGAACTAGAACACTACTGGATTAATGTAGTCCTTATTTCAATATAACTAAGTCCCTTTAATATTTGAATATGTGGCAACACTGAAGGAGTTAATAGTCAAAATAGACGATCAGGGGGTTAAAGGCTTTAATTTGATGTGGTTTCAATTTCCCCTTAATCCCACCGAATGGAGTTTCAGTAATCGAAACAGCCGCCATTAGTTATTGTATTTGTTGGAAACAATTAAAACATCTAGCTATATGATAATGATAAAGAAATTTAGGATAGTTTTATCTTTTGATTGTATTTTAGTTAGTTTTTATGTTCTAACTCATACAATTGTTATTGCTTTTTCTTAGAACTTGGTAAATTAATTCGTTAGTTAATTCACACTACCTTTATTGTGAACGAATAAATATTTTTATACGTTTCTACAGTGTCGTTAACAATAGCGACACTTTGGAAAATAAAAATTACAATTGATATAAATGTTTAGATTGAAAACCAAATTTCTCGATAGAAGATATCAATTCCGATTCGATTTTGAGAAACATCATCATAAACTAGCGGCTGCTCGCGGTTTTACCCGCGTGGTTCCCGTTCCCGCAAGAATATCTGGATAAAAAGTATTCTATTTGTTAATCCAGGTTATAAACTATCTGTATGCCGAATTTCATCTAAATCCATTCGGTAGTTTTTACGTGAAAGAGTAACAAACATATACACTCACAAACTTTCGCCTTTATAATATTAGTGTGAAGTGTGATATAGTAGGATTAACGGTGGCTTTTACCAATGATGGTGGACGTGGTTTAATTCCTAGGTCTGGAAAGGCGTGTTTAAGATTTTTCGATGCATAGCCCGGATTTGTGCTTACCAAACCGCATTATTTGACAAACGTGTTGATTGTAGCGAAAACGTGATTTTAATGTAAAAAGGCCTTTGCCCTATAGTAGGCACAAAGGCTGTACTTTACCTTATTAACATAAGTTATCACATTTACACATGTAGATATAGTGAAATTTCACAAATACGTAAAATTTCCATTCATTCCTAAGCCTATTACAGTATAAGCCTTCTCAATCCGGAGGCTCCCAATCTCGAAGGGTCTTTTTTGACAGAGCAAGCATATCCCTGCGATGAGTTAAGCTCCAGCATTATCTACAGATTTTATCAAAACGCTATTTGAGCGTATCCTGAATATGAACGTTCTTTATTTAGCGACTCTCTTTCCTAATAAAATTTATTAATGAGAACAGTATGACATTGCTCCTAAAGTATGATATCAAAATAACTGTTCTTTTGCACATCTTGCTGTCTTTTGTAGTTTGTATATTTTTGTAATGGAAAGTGTCCTTATAAGAGGTTGTTACAACAATAGATTCTGTTAAAGAAAGAGACAAAAGAAATGAAGTTGCTGCGTTTCTTGAAGGTCCTTTAACACAATGTCTTAAGCCTCGTAAAGAACCGATGGCGTAAAGACATCCATGAGAGCTGAATTTCTGTAGCCCATATTTAAAACAAATTTCTCACAAAGCTTGGCGATCACCATGACCACTTGTACTTTTAACGTAGCTGCCCTACAGCTACTGATTACGGTTGTAGCTCGTTCCCGAATCTCGAATGACGTCTTAAATTAACTTAAACCTAAATAGTCCTAATAGTTTACTTGTAGCTTAATCTATTTTTATAAGTATCACCGCCTGTCTTTGTTAACATCCATTACATCATAAAGATACGTTACCAGTTGGTTTTTTCATACAATGGTGGTAATCAGGCATACAGCCATCTTTATGATGTCATGGATGTTAATCAACCAATTGGTTTTTGCATACATTAGTGGTAATTCAGATATACAGCCCGCATGATCGTAAGCAGTTACCGTAGCCAAATGACTAGTTCATTTCAATTCATTCACTCTATCTCCTTTTATACTATCACTCGTATAAATACCGATTGGAGGCGCACCAAGCCAGCCTGATGCCCATCCCGCACCGAGTCCCTTCCTCTGCCTGGCCAAAAGTTGCACCGTCAGCGCGTAAGTCAGCAGCATCACGCCCAGAGGAATGTAGAAGGAGATGATGGAACCGATCGCTTTGTACAACGGGTCGGGCACTTGGCAGGATCCGCCGATCAGGACCGATTCTTCGTTCTGTGAAAGAAGGTACATAAAGTTAACCGAGTGATTGTTGCATGTATTGTCAGTCGGGGGTTTGACCACCATCTAGCCATAAGAAGATAGATTTGTCTAATGTTCTGACAAATTAGGTTGCTTCTCGTCTTCATGCTTAGAATGGCAGGCATCTGTTTTTAAAAAGGCAGATAGGGAGATTTTGATTTTTTTAAGATTAAGTACGTTTACGTAAGGATGACGATGTGCAGCAGGCGATAACCTTTTTTCCATTTATTAGGAAAAACAAATAGTGACAAATTACAAATAGAGATACATTAACAAAAATAAATTTGACACCAACACCGTTTACCACATTTTAAATTACAATTTTGAATTAAAGAGCAGTACGATAACTTCCGTAAGTTTTGATAACTCCGTAGGTATTCGTTTTTTTTGTTTATATTTGCCACTACCTTTACCTAAGTCATATTCTTGTGGCTGCCAACAAGATTCTGACACTTATTGATTTTATGGTTTTTAAATAATAGAAATTGCTAAATATAAATAGCTTTGTCCAGTAAGCTATGAAGTTTTGGATCTAGTTTCTTGGAATTGTGGTTTTCTTAGTTATGGAAATTTGGGTAAGTATTCCTTAAACGTTCCGTTTAGACGTTATTATTTTTATAATTATCACAAAGGCAGCCAAATCGGATTCGGATTCGGATTATACCGCCCAGCTTTCTGGCGACAGCTAAAGTTTGCAAGACTAATGTCTTAATAAAGGCTTAATAAAAACAACAAGCAACGAAGTTGTAAGAGACAATAATATTAACCAATATGGTTATAATACTTCAGTAAGGCCTTATTAATTTTCTTCTAACATCATTTCGTTAAACAAGGAGAGCAGCAATTAATTTTCAACCGTCAAATGCACTGAACAGTCTTTGTAAACTATCAAAGGGTTGCCTCGACTGGGGGCTTTTTGTTCGAGTTTTTGGAGCAAAATCCCATAAGTGAATTCTATTTCCGGGTAGCTCACATCAATACCGAGAACGTAAGCTCCAAAAACGATAACTCAATACTTTACGACTTCAATAAGTACGCCGATGTGATGGGATAGTAATCGTCAGGTGAGTTCTAAATCGTGAATTACGATGGCACTTAATGGAATTGGATCCAGGTAGAGTTGATACGATACCATAAGTCAGCGGCTTTCTTTATACGATTCTATTCATAACTTCTGACATAACTGTTCGAAGTTTTTGTTCTGGATGTTGAACATTTTTCTTATTTTCAAACGGGGATATGCTTGGCCTTTATTACACCTGATGTCAAGACACGTTAAAGGAAAAGATGGATTTTCAATTCAAAGAGCTGCCTTTTTGACATACAACTGTCGGAGAGGCAACAATGCTAGTTATAAGTACATTTTCTATTGTGCTGGCATGCAGAATACTTAGATAATAATTAGTGATAGCTAGTCAGGCGAACCAAGGAAGGAACAATCTTATAAACAATTAAATCGAGGACAATATTTTGCTGGTCTTCTTGGACTCAGATCGGTGGTTTCAGAAACTGACCTTAACATTTTTGCTATGTGGAATTTTTAATAAAATACTGAAGACAAAGGAATACCTGTGCTCGGCCGGTGCAGCACTGATGAAACGTCAGATATTTTTAAAAGGTATACCTTGGAAATCTATACTAAATAGTAGGTTTATGTTTGAATTCGATTTGACGTAATTATTTTACGTGTATCGTAGTGCCTTTATTAAGTTATAACTTAAATATTTACTAAAAAAATATGTCTAAAGCTAGAAAATGTTTTTAACAGGTACATACATACATATAATTAATCACGACTATTATCCCGGAAGGGTTAGACAGAGACAAGGTAATGAGGACAGCAAAAGCCATTGTCCACTTTTCACCAAATAGCAACTGAACATGTGCTCAGGTGGTGAGTCGATCGCCGCTCTATGCTGTTGGATGTATGTGCAGTCTTTAGTCCGTTAGTCGCCTTTTACGACACCCAACGGAAGAGAGGGGGTGGTAGTATTCTTACACCAATACGTGTAACAGATGCTTTTGCCAATACTTTTAGACAGATACAATATTAATTGAAAAACAAGTTTTACTTTGTTGTTCCTTCACCAAAGTGGAAGCTCATGCATTTACGCTCATGGTAAAGCGGACATTCGCGTTACGTAAATGTTGAATTAAGCCAACCATAGTATACGAGTAATAGGAGTGTAGCATACGGGTAATAACCCGGCAGATTAAAGAGAAAGGGTTACCATACGCCGCGGCGGTGGCGCTTAGAACATCCTATGTGCGTATAATTTGTCCTTGCATTATTAATGTTGCCTTTGCCACACATTTGGCTTCCTAGCCTCTTGATGTTTGACAAAGGTGAAAACGGATATAGTACCGGCAACGGAGAGTTAACGGATATAGTAGGTACCAGCGACGGAGAGTTAAACGTTACACTTCACTG
This sequence comes from Scoparia ambigualis, assembly GCA_963921215.1. NCBI lineage: Eukaryota > Metazoa > Arthropoda > Insecta > Lepidoptera > Crambidae > Scoparia > Scoparia ambigualis. The sequence goes on from OY992503.1 coordinate 7,982,193, forward strand.
GCTTTGTTACATAGCTATTTGTTTGTCTAATAATTTATATAATGTAAAATAATACATACATATGTATACAGAGCTTGTTGATTGATTATTGTTTCTCTTTGCAGCTAAAAGTAAAGCGAAACAAATTTTGGAAAATATGGAAGTTTAGTTAAATATAGTATAATAAATTATCATATCTATATTATAATATCTAATATATATAATATTATGTATATAGATACCTATATAAATATGTTGTGTATGTATGTATATCATCATCATCAGCCTATTAACGTCCCACTACTGGGCACAGGCCTCCCACGTGGAAAATAGCACGTGGGGATATTGGGCCACAACCCAACCTATGTATATGTATGTGTATTAATGTAGCTATTTGTGAAAGATAATATTATTATTTATGTATGTTTATAGACTATGTATTTTTATATATTAAATTAATTTATATTTTACATATTATCATTACTTTTTTTTGTCTCACGTCCTATGCGATTAATAATGGTTAGGGAAACCTGTTATTAGCCTTAGATTATTTTTTAAGTACTATGTATGAAAATACTGTATTACTACGCAGTTGGTTTTCTTAATAAAATAAAATAAAATAAAAAAAATACCTTTATTACCAAAGGGTTAGTCAGATACTCGGTAATTAGAACCGCCGAAGCAGTCCTCTGCATTAGTCCACCTTTCACCAAACAACAACTGAACATGTGCTTAGCGTTATAGGTGGTGAGCCCATCGCCGCTCTAAGCTGTTGGAAGTATGAGCAGTCTTTAGTCTGTTAGTCGCCTTTTACGACACCCAAGAATAAAGAAGGGTTGGTAGTATTCTTTAGTGCGTCATGTAAATTAATGTAGTATGTAAATATTTTTCCCGGAGGTTTTCTAGGTGTGAAATTATTCAAACACGTCTTTTACTAGATTCTAAGAGGCGATCGATTTGGCAGACCTTTAAATGCTAAAGCTACTTTCTGCTCGGGTTGACCGTAATGTGGGGTCTTTGGTCCCGGTTGATATCGTAATATAGCAGTTGTTTAAACTTCCCAAAACGCATTGAACCTGCGATTCCTACGTGGCAGGTGTATCTTCTATCGAAGTGCTCTATGATCTTCTTTAGTCCAGCTCGTACGTCAACACCACCAGTACACAGTAGACGGTGCTCCCACTCAACGTGTCTCAGAGGTTAAGGACCTTGGCGTTCAATTCAGGGTGGACCTGACATTTAGATATCATGTTGTCGGTGTACACAAAAGAGTTTGCCGAAGCTTGGGCATTACCTTACGACAGGCGCATGAATTCACTAACGTAAGGGCATTGCGTGCACTGTATGACGCTGATGTCAGGACTCACACCTGGAGAATAATGCTATGGTGTAGGCTCCGCATAAAGCTAAGTATAAAGGTATGTTGGAGAAAATACAAAATAAATTTACACGCTTTCTTTGTGTGAAGCTGTACGGGGTATAATCCATTTTACCCATTAATGTATCCGACTCTCTTTGTTCTCGGTAGTTATGAGGGATCTTGCTCTTGCGACCTACAAGTTGTCTAACGCGGATATCCTTAAGACAATAGAGTTCTGTGTCCCTGATTTGTACGTAATGCGCCGGCGATGGCCCAGGTTGCTTCGCGTGCCCGTACAGGGTTAATGCAGAGGGCGCCTGACACGCACCCTGCACACACAGTGTTGCAGGAAGGGTCGATCTTTTTGTCTGTCATGCCTGAATTTACGAGAGTCAAAATATCTATATTGTGCTCTATGTAATAATTACATAGTTTATTACAATTACTTTTTAATTAATTATGCTCTACGAAAAATTATAATATTTTATGTTTGTGTCATTCAATTTGTATATAATTGCAATATTTTGCTCAATGCAGATGGTTTTTCAAGCCGTATGTTTATATTTTATATTAAGTTCAATGTATTTTTTAATTTTCTACTTCGCTATCGAATCAGGAATTACTGTAATGATAGTATTAAGTTGGGTTATTTAAATAGAAAATAAAATAAATAAATGTTAATCTTCCCATGTCTAATTATTCATTTGGGAAGGTAAACCCCTTAAAACAATGTAAATATATCATTTTCATTTATAAAGAGAAGACTTTTTGTTTTTCATTAATTTAGGTCCGCTCGAGATTACATTGTGTAACCGATCAGCAGAAGTGCCTACACAGGTAGCAACTCTTGCTCTGTACAATTCATTAAGATACAATAAACTAGAGAAGACACCGCGAAGCAAGTTTGTGCACAAATAAGGGTGAAATTTATAGAGCGTGCTTACGAGTAGGTAACTTTGACTTTACTTATGGCGAACTTGGCTCAGTGCATCCTAAGTACGAGCTTTGATTTCGAATTGATAGTCATAACTGTTTTGACAGAATAAGATCTTGTATCGACAGAAAGTTAACCCGTAAAATTTAAAAAGGCACAGAAACGCCGCCGTAGAGCTGTTGAGGTAGTGTGCTATTATTCACGTTCGGTTAATATCCTGACTTTTTCGTAAGTCACCGATTTCGGTGACTTAACCCGTGCTAAGCCTGTGCTGAGACAGCGTCGAGGCATTGATTATAAATTCAAATTTTGTCTTAGCTCGCTAGATAAGTCTGAGTAATGTATAAGTACGCTCTATAGATCTCAGCCTAAGGTGTTGCCGCAAGGTCCACAATCGCTTGAATCACGAGCACCTTTGTTCACCTTAGTGCGCACGGACTTGCTTCGCGGTGTCTCCTCTAGTTTATTGTACCTCAATGGTAAAATTAGATATACTTATATTTATAACCATAACTAGTAGACCCGTCAAGCCGTTTTTGAGTATACCCTAGACTAACGAACAGCAATTGATTTGTATATGTTATAGATAAAGAATGATTTTAAATGTTTTACGTGAATTCCTACATTCATCTGTTTTCGGTTGGATTTATTCGTAGCATTTTGTGGTTGCTGACGAATGACAAAAAAGTCTCATTTGTCCATTGGTTCAAATGCAGTGCCTGGACTTTCAAGGTGACAGCTTTATTGCGGATCGCTTTTCAAAAGCTCGCCGCGTCTGCGGTATCGCTGACAAGTGACACGTGCTCAAAGAATTAATCCCGCCCGCCTAGAGTGATATTAGTTATTCAGCACGATATACAACCGCACAGGCGTTGGAATAATTAAGTATCACCTGAATTTAACGCCAATAAAACAATGGGAGATTATTCTGCAACGTGATGTTTTGCTATATATCGTTGGCAATATATCGTTTTCTTCAGGAAGTGTGGCAAGCAGTTGACAAGAAAGACATTGTGCGGCTCTTTTTATAGACATGACGCGTGCTTTTGACTGTGTTGTACACCCTATTCTAATTACTCAACTTGAAAAAATCGGCATTCGTGGAATCGCATTAAAATTGATAGAATCATATCTTGATAATAGGCAGCAAAAGATAAACTTAACTTTTCTAAATAAGCACACAAAAACCCTTCAAAATGTTGAATCTGGACTTCAAACAATACTAATGGGAGTACCGCAGGGTAGTATTTTGGGTCCTCTATTGTTTTTGGTTTACATTAATCAGCTCCCTAAAGTAACGAAACATCTTTGTGTAATGTTCGCAGATGATGTATCATTTCTGTTCATTAAAGATAAGGACATATGCTTTGAAGAATATAAATCTGACATAAAAATGACATTAAATAATTTAATATTATATCTCAAATCTCTAAATTTAACAGTTAACTTACAAAAAACAAATATACTGCAAATAAGAAACTACAAAAAGGAACAACTTAAACTTAACATAGAACACAATAATATTGTTATAAATGAAATCGAACGCACAGAGTTTCTAGGTATAATCCTCGATACTCGCCTAAATTGGAAATTTCATGTAGAAAAAGTAAATAATAAAATAAACAGTTACTGCTATGCGCTGTCTGTGCTGGTCGATGTTTCCTCTATAGAAGTAGCTTTAAATGCTTACTACGCAAATGTCTATTCATTATTGTCTTATGGAATAATATTTTGGGGTAATTCAGTTAATGTGAATAGTACATTTTTACTTCAAAAACGTGCATTGGAATAATTTTTGGCAAACAAAACGATGAAAGTGTTCGAAGTACATATAGAGAAAAGGGACTCTTAACATTGCCTAGCATATACATTTTGGAAATGTGCAAATTCGTGAGAATTCAAATGTCGTTGTTTCCAAAAATATCAAATTCAAGAATAAGACAAGCTCCTTTGAGACGCTTCTATGCTTAGCAATTACCGCGAATAAGTTCTATGACTTTTGAAAAGAGTACTTATGTGTCCACTATACGTATTTACAATAAATTGCCTATTGAATTAAAGTGCCATGCCGATTATAAATTTACAAGAAGGTTGAAAGAGTGGCTAATTACTAAAGCATTTTATAATGTTAATGAATATTATGATATACAAACTTAATTAATTAATTAGGCATGCATGGATATTATATTATTAATAATAATTAACAATGTACAATAATAAATAAATGAATTAAGTAATTAATAAATAATAATAATAATAATATGTATAAATATTAATGAAATGTGATTGGAATTGTTCAATTTAAAATAATTTAATCGTTGAATGTGTTATTCTATAGTATGCCCGTTAAGGGTAACTGTTCTTACTTTAATGCAATGTAACCTAACAAACAAAAATGTAACAGTAATGCAATAAAGTTTTATTCTATTCTATTCTATTGTTAAAACCACTATTTATTTTCGAAAAAAGGTGTAGACATTTTTGTATACACGCTGGCTCCTACTTACTTAATACTTAATATTAAAATTAATAATTATACTGGTAGGTATTTTTTAGATATATTACACTTTAAAAAGCAAACATTTATTTGCACAAAGCAAAGGCAGTACTTAGTCTTACTATGCTACAAAGGTGCTAGCTGGATAGTTATTATAAAGGACTATTTTTGTCATCTCAAAAATGTTGTCTTATTTTGCTTTTCGCCTGATAGAGTACGATAGTATAGACTACGAGCAGAAATTAATAATAATCAATCTTTTTGTTGTTTTGCCTACTAGAGATGTAAATGTTACATAAACTGTATGGAGCTTAAGTCAAATTCTTACTCTGGTTTCAAAACAACAGAAGACCGATTGTTAATTTCGGCCGTTATTGTAAGCAACGTAGAAGATTTGTTTACAAGTAACTAAACCAAGTTTGCACCGTAAAAAGAAACAAAAGAATAAGAGTTCCAAATATGATTTTATTTTAACAATAATCCGACGCATTGGCTGTAAGTAAGAATGATAAGTTCTAAATACACCCTCTCAGAGAGAATTTGCAAGGAGCGAACCCTGAAGGGGACCCACTTATATCATTCATTGAAGGGCTTAAGTGTATTGCGGGGACCGAATAAACAAAAATAAAATGAAAAATTGAAGTTTTCTCAGCCATGGTAATTCGAAGTACCTAAGATTCGTTGTATAAAAACAGGCTTTCAAATTTACCTTTTTATGAATGTGAACGAGCCAGTGGAAAACCTTTTTTTGGATTTTGACGTGAATCATGATGCTCACCACAACTTTTTCCTGATTAAGTAAAATGTTTCACGCCCAAACAAACATTTCGTTTTTGCTTACATAGTACCTACATGATTTTGTATGTTGGTTACTAAAAATAGTTTATGTATTATCACATTATTTTAGGTTGTTATCTAAAAAAAAAAATTATAGATAGCTATTTCACTTAGCTAACAAAAAAATAGTGAAATATAATAAAGACAATACGTTATAAAATCGGTTGACCGGTCAAATGTTTTATTGTCTTTGTTAATTTTTTAATAGTTAGGTAAGTACCTACGACCTACGTGCCTATATTATCCAAATTGCTATTTGTTAGTAATTAAGGAATATTTAAATTTACTCAAGCTTAGTGTGGTCTAGTGGTTAGCGTCACTTCGAAACCCAAGGCTCAGAAGTTAGTGTAAAGAGGTTAGGTATACACATGAAGCGATGGTATTCATATAATATTCATATTTATGTAAGTATAATATATTTATCATAAAAGTTCTACTTGTTTTGATGATAAAGCTACGAACAATTATTTTTTTTAAAGAAAAAGAAATTATTTTATTCAGCATGCCTTCTGTATGTTTATCACTAGGCAAAAACTATTGTATATACTACGTAAAAAATAACATATACATTTCTGATTTATTTCACGAGACGCGACGTCGCAAGCAGTAAGTTTCACCAGCACTCTATAAATAAAATTTGAAAAACAGGACAATTTTAAATAGCCGATATAAATGCAAATGTGTATAACAAGAATATTTAATTAATTCGCTCGCGGTATCAGCAATGAATCCCATTCCTCGGACAGGAAAGCGTAATTGGTGAATTCGGAGGCTATTTTTGTGGAAATTTTCAGTTGTTTACTGTTGAAACCTTCTAAATCTGTTAAGTCGTAGCTGATTGATAATTTGAAACTTCGCAGGACATTTAAAGACAATATTATTAAATCTCCTGAATTTCTAGTGATGGATGACGCCGCCAAATTCGACTCAGATAACCCCTTGTCTGTCACGAAGACTCTTGGAGGTTGCTAACAATTGTTTAGTCGCAGCTGATAGACAATTTAAAATTTCACAAGACATTTAAAGACAATTTTAAGGAAATCTCCTAAATTCCTAGTAATGGATGACGCCGCCAAAGTCGTCTCAGTCTGTCTGCCCCTTCTCTGCCACGAAGACTTTTTGAGGTTGCTAACAACTGTTAAGTCGCAGCTGATAGACAATTTGAAATTTCGCAAGACATTTAAAGACAATTGTAAGGAAATCTCCTGAATTCCTAGTGATGGATGACGCCGCCTAAGTCGACTCAGATAACCCCTTGTCTGTCACGAAAACTCTTGGAGGTTGCTAATAACTGTTAAGTCGCAGCTGATTGACAATTTGAAATTTCGCAAGATATTTAAAGATAATTGTAAGGAACTCTCCTGAATTCCTAGTGATAGATGACGCCGCCAAAGTCGACTCAGATAACCCCTTGTATGTCATGAAAACTTTTAGAGGTTGCTAACAATTGAATTTTTATTGTTAGGTATTACGACAGCTGTGCTAATAGAGGTGGCGATGTGGTCTGGACGCACGCCAGACGGACTGATATGAGGTGGTATAAGTAAAACATACATCTATCTCTTTCACACGCTCTTCCATCAAAGGGCTAGAGGAAGGCCTAAGCTCAGAAATGAAAAATTTTTATGCTGAAGATGTGATTGTGTTGTGATGTGATTGTGATGTGAATGTGTTCTTGTGATTACCTCAAACGGTGTCGAAGACTTTCTCGTTAAAAGTCAGATCAAGAGCTCCTAAACCAAAGAGCACGTATTAAGAACGTTATGAGAGCAAAAGAAGCAAAAGATATCGTAACAAATAAAATGCAGTGGCCTCTACCTCTCCGGGAAACGAGTGTGATGTGTGTATGCACCACGTAATACAATCACGACTTTTATCAGGGGGGTGTCACTCCGCAGTTTAGGTCACGGTTTATGAAATGGTCTTTATGTATGTTACCTATTTCTAACGGCGTTATATTTTAGCATGAATATTTTGATTAAAGAATGATTAGATTGTCAAACATAATGTTACGAGTAAATATGATTTAATATTACAAGCTACACTCTGTATCGAATTCCATTGGTCACGATTTGTTGGAATATGGACGACATGTTACATTGCATGTTTATGATATGATATCTATGTAGCATTTTGCTTTGAAAATTTATTACGAAACGTTATTTATTTAGTCGGCATATTTTATTATTAGGTAAAACGCCATAGATATTGAACATAATTGTCTATGTAATACATTAAATGCTTAATTATTTCCATGTTTGTGTATGTTATTAATTAATAAGCTGCAAAATAACTTTAAAAGTGAAGATGTATTTAAATGAAACATTTTTAACGAATCAAAACGCACGTTAAATTTAATTAAATCATTTAATTTCTTCCCGACGTTTCAGTCTCCCAGTGACCACGGACCCTGTAAAGGGTTCGAAACGTCAGGAAAATAAAAAAACTAGGTAATGTAATAAATTAAACGCGAGTTTTGATCCGTAAAAAGTGTTCCATTTCAATGTGTAGTGCTCCCTTATACCTTAGAAAACAATATGTGAAGAGGTATTTTTATTGTTTTTATTACACTCATCATGATGTATTTGATAAGTTAAACTACGACTATGTATCATCAGTTTATGATAGTAAATTGTACAGAACAGTATAATTATTTAAAAAAAAATCGTATTCAACGTTGTTGTAGCTGTTGTTCTAATGTAATGATGGGAACAGATGTTTTGGGCACGGGTGTTTTGGAAAACGGATAGCATGTGCCGAAAGGTTCTAATTGAGACATCACATAATTAATATGAAACACTTTTTTACGGACTAACTCGCGTTTAATTTACTATATAACATTAGTTTATTAGTTTTTTATATTATCCTGACGTTTCGAACACTTTACATCCGCCCGCTCCGGTTCTACAAAGCCAATGCCGGAGTGTCGCAAGGTTCTGTTCTCTCACCTATACTCTATTTCTTCTGCATACTAATGACATGTTGTCCTTGGGCAATTGATTCGTTGGGGGCGAACGATGGAGTCGGTCCTGGCGCTCCCTGGTACCTATAGGGTTCCATTGCTTCGACAGAGGTATCCGTGCCGTGGTCACAGAAGGAGAGGACCGTAAAAAAGTGTTTCATTTCAATATGTAGGTAGTGCTTGCTTAAACGTCTAGGCAATGAGGACAGCAAAAGCAGTCCTCTACCAAAGTCCACTTCTCAACAAATAGTGACTGCACATGGGCTCAACGTGACAGGTGGTGAACCTATCGCCGCTCTATGCAGTTAAAAGTATGTGCAGTCTTTTGTTCGTTAGTCGCCTTTTACGAGAGGGATGGTAGTATTCTTTCACCGCTACGCGACACCGTTAACATGTTAATGTACTAAGTATAAAATCCTACTAATATTATAAACGCGAATGTTTGAAAGTATGGATGGATGTTTGTTACTCCTTCACGGAAAAACTACTGAATGGATTTGAATGAAATTCGGCATACAGATAATTTATAACCTGGATTAACACATAGGTTACTTGTAATCCCGATATTCCCACGGGAACGGGAACCACGCGGATAAAACCGCGAGCGGCTGCTAGTCTTCTATATAAATAAAATTAATTTGCCATGAATGTGATAGTAGATCTGTTCGTTCGTTACTTCGGTACCAATAAACCTTAGCTGTTTTTTTTGTTGAAGGTTTGTATAAAAGATTTCTTGATACGTTTGTCACAGGGTAAGAGGTAGCTATTCATGCGGACGAAGTCGCGTGCAGGCCGCTAGTTTATTATGATCTGTGAAGAAAGCTTACACGCCGGCTAATAAGAGATCGACTAATAAAGAGTACTAGTATATAATTATAACATTATATCCATTTTGTATAACCATGTCGCGTATAGTGGTGAAAGAATACAACCAACCCCTCTCTTCCCTTGGGTGTCGTAAAAGGCGACTAACGGACTAAAGACTGCACATACATCCAAAAGCATATAGCGGCGATGGGCTCACCACCTGTCACGCTGAAGATATGTGCAATCGCTAGTTGGTGAAAAGTGGACTATGGTAGAGGACTGCTTTTGCTGTTCTCATTGCCTAGTCTCTGACTAACCTTTCGGGGATAATAGTCGTAATTAATATGTATGTATGTATATCCAATTTAGTGTCAAAGTTTTATTTTCAGTCACATAATTAGTCGATAATAATAATTATGAATCCTACTAATATTATAAACGCGAAAGTTTGTAAGTATGGATGGATGTTTGTTACTCTTTCACGTAAAAACTTCAAAATGGATTTAGATGAAACTCGGCATACAGATAGTTTATATCCTGGATTAACACATATAATACTTTTTATCCCAATATTCCCACGGGAATGGGAACTACGCGGGTGAACCCGCAAGCGGCCGCTAGTTACAAAATATAATTAAGAGTCTTTAGTATACGAACTAGGCGAGCCCGCAAGCCATTTTAAAATTATACAGTATAATTGTTTTAAATGAAATACTTGACTTGACTTCTTTAAACTGAACATCTTAAATGAAAGCAATTAGGCAGTCTTGTTTAATTTCACGATAAATTTAAAAGAAAATTAATTTGTACAGATTCATGATAATCAAGCTTCTTTTGAATATAGTTTAATTTTTATAAATCGTCATCATTGGTCTGCGTTTTCCGCTGACAGTTAGCAATACGTCGGAGAAGATATTCTTGTTTATCAAACATACCGTATTTATAAATCGATAATTATTGTCCTTAAAACTGTTTTAACGGGACCTAACACGATTAATTTTGTAAGTAAGTACATATCTACTTACTGCTTGACGTTTCGGCCGCGATGCTGCGGCCGTGGTCACAAGCGAACGCGTGTTAGGTCCCGTTTAAACAGTTTTGATGCAATGCAACGCGATAGTTTAAAATTATTACCATTGCCATACAATCTTAAAATTTAGCACATAACATTACATTTAACATAGGTACCATACATTAAACAAAGTTAAACATTTACCTATAAGGGAAAAAAAATAAAAAACACATAGGTACTTAAAGAAAAAGTAAATTTAAAATAAGTACTTCACTAATGTAAATGGCATATAAAATGGTAAAATTACCTTAGAATACATTAAGCTCAATGGGAGACTCATTGCTGTTGAGAGGATCCACACGAACACAATCTTGATGGTCACCCGCTTCCTGGTCTTGTTCCTCCCAAACCTCATGGGATAGCGGAGAGAGAGGTATCTGCAACAAAAGTAAACAACATTTTAATAATGTCCTCATTAAGTGTGGCCCGTATAATCATAATCAGCCTATATACGTCCTACTACTGGGCACTGGCCTTTCCACATGTACAGTCACGAGCGCCAATATGTACCTATATATACACATTGACTCTTATTCCATTGTATGAAGAGTTACAATTGTTTACATATTTTTGTTGAATGTATGACTGTACAACAGCGTGATGGGGAGATGGGCCATAACCCACCACGCTGGCCTTAGCGGGTTGATTAATAACACGAAGTAAACGTTTTATTAACTAATTGGAATTCTTTCCATTCTCAGTCTAATCAGACTGAATATGTTTTATAATCATTATCTGGGTTATCAGGAATGTTAACTGAAACTAACGCTTGTTTGACAATAGCCAAGACCAATGGTTTAACAAACTAAAGCATAGAGCTCGTGACAATTTTAACAATCTATTCAATAATTTCAGACATGACTGAGTTGTACTAAAATGATCCTAGTTTCATGTTTTGGAATTAGAAAATGAGTATTTGATTAATACCTCAAAATAGCGCTTAAACTAGTTTAGTTTGATTGTTATAGCTTTGATATCTACCATAAAGCGGATTCGATGATTCTGTCACAACTCAGTCCTATTTTCCGACCATTTTATTTACCGAACCATGGAAGCCTAATAGAGGCTATGGTACAGAGTTAATCCTGCTGGAGACACATTGCAAAATAATCCTGAGACAACATGGGCGATTGTGGAACTAGCACCATCCCACTTTAATTTTAAAGGAACTGTATTTTATTAGACTAGGTTCCTGCCCACGACTTTGTCTTCGTGTAAGGGAGCCTGTATTACGCTACAACTATCATTGGGCTAAACAAGAAAGAATTAGGCACAAACATGGAAGTTCCTATGTCAAAATTTTGACGCTATTGACGCTTATTAAGAGGCCTATTACATCTCGGCTGTGATTTTTGCGTAAAATAGCCAATTTTGGTGTTATGGATCTGAAAAACAAAAATACATTAACAATTATGACTTATTGAATAGTGTAAAATAGCAATTGAAATAGTGCGTAGCGGCCTCGCTTTTTGTAAATTTTGCTTAACTTTTTAATGAAACCCCAAATTGCAAAGAAAGATTTTCATAAAGTGCGCGAAGGCACTTTTTTGAGCTCATCGATTGAACTACAGTTCTAAAAAAGTGAAATAAAAAAAATATAATGTTATCCCTTATATAGTCGAATAGTGCGTAGTGGCCTCGGAATTTTTTAGATATCATTGATTTTATATAGGAAAAAAATCTTATTCTAAACCAAAAAACTTCGAAAATCGCTATTAAGTTAACTGTGAATATCTCCTATCTACGATAATATTATTGAGCAAAATTTATACCAGAGTAATTGTTACTTCATGAGGAATAAAGATTTTATAATGAATTTATTATCCTATTTCGATAAAAACGATAAATACAACTGCAAAATGACTACAAAATGCGATGCGCCGGCCGTCCGAATTCAACTTATGCTCACAGAATGGAGATTTGTAATATAATGCACAAATTTATTATCCTATTTCGATAAAAACGATAAATACAACTGCACAATTACTACAAAATGCGAAAATGGGCATTTTACGCAAAAATCACATTCGAGATGTAACAGGCCTCTTAAGGCGTCCATGGGCAGTGGTAGATGTATTCAATTAGGGTCGAATACAAGTTTTTTCGGTTCAGTAACATTAAAAATCAAAGATAAGAAAATAATTTATCCAAATTCATGCATAATTGCCAGATTGTAATTCTTATTCCTGTCCTGGTCTTATATTATTTGGGGTCGGAGTAAAACATGTTTTACCTTTTATTCTTCTCTATCACCCGTCATTGCGTGGCCGTCACCCGAACAGTCACACTTTTTTTCTGGTTTTTCTTTTCAGACAAGTTATCGTCCTACCAATCGGCCTTATTGTCACTTACTACCAGGTGAGATGAAGGCCAAGCAATCATCCATTAAAGAATAAAAAAATAAAAAAGTAAGAAAACATCCCTAATATAAAAAGGTGGTTAAATGTACCTAAAAGTTGTTTGGTCAGCATTTTAGATTAGACGTACCTGTCAACACTGATGGTGCTCAAGTGCATAATGGAGGCGGTGCATAGTAGGACGTCGAGGCAGATCCAAGTGAGGCAGTACACAGCCGGCAGAGGGAAGTAACCTGTAACAAAAGAGCTGGCATTTGTAACAATCCTCTTATTTTTTTTCATTACTACGAAGCAAGGGCCAACGAAGTTTCGGGTGCGCTTATAGAGTGAGGCCTCAAGGGAAATAATGGATAGGATGTTCCCATGGTAGCCTAGTACCTAACTAATGGCATTTTATGACAAACAAGAACCAACATTTTTTATACCGCTCTGTGGTCTAATGGCTAAGCCACCGGTCTTAGACCTAGAGGTTCTTAGCCAGTTCCTCAGTGGTTGAAGATTCCGAGTGACGCGCGCTTTCACCTCCAGTCTTATCGTCACTACCATCAGGTAGTATGAAGCCCAAGTGTGCACCTATAGTGGATAAAAAAACATCTGAATATGTCTATATATAATACTAGCAGACCACCGCCGGCGACTTCGTTCGCGTGAACCCCGTACCCCGTGACGAATTTTCAAAATGACTCCTCTCCCAAGAAAACTTATTGTGACGTAACTAAAACAGTTAGACATGCTATCGTGACACATTTTATAGATAAAGGTGTGTTCTGCAAAGCAATCGTACATTATTTTATTCTATCATCAATAGTTTTCTTACCGCACGCGATTTAAGGATTTTTTTTGAGTTTTAATAAGGATTTTCTTTTTAAATATAATATAGCCTATGTCACCCGGAGATTGTAGCTTCCCAACGATGAAAGATTTTTTTAAATCGCTCTAGTAGTTTCGGAGCCTATTCAATACAATCAAATTTTTGTTTTTAATATTACTAGTGGCCGCTCGCGGTTTTTCCCGCGTGGTTCCCGTTCCTGTGGAAATATCGGGATATATAGTATCCTATATGTTAATCCAGGTTATAAACTATCTGTTTGCCGAATTTCATCTAAATCCATTAAGTAGTTTTTACGCGAAAGAGTAACAAACATAGACACTCACAAACTTTCGCCTATATAATATTATTGTGATCTAATTAGTATAGATGAATAGGATGACACGGAGGGCCCAAATTGATAAAAGTAATAATCAGTCACCTATCGAGAGTCAATCCATTATGACAGCACAACAACTTACCCTCTGCATCACCATACCTCAAAAATAAATATATTAACATTTTGATTGGGAAAATAATGGATCACTGGATCTCTAAATAACTCTCAATTTAAAATCGCTGATATATATTAATGAACCATCCATGCGTCGAATTAATTCATTATTTTAATATAAAAGTACTTCATAAAGCAAAGTAGACTTCGAGTGTTATAGAAATTAATTGGATAATAGTTTTATTTGAAAACACTGCTTCAGAATCAACGATACGCTCATGTGTATGCTAAATCAAACTCAGGCTTAAATAATACTATCACGACTTTAATTTCATTACACAATATGTGTTCTTACACAATATATGTGTGTGTTTATTACTCAATATGTATTTTGTCTTTCGTAATTTACCGTGAAAAAAAGGTTTATTCATTGTTTTCACCAAATAGCCACTGCACATGTTCTCAGCGTGACAGGTGGTGAGCCCATCGCCGCTCTATGCTGTTGGAAGTATGTGCAGTCTTTAGTCCGTTAGTCGCCTTTACGACACCAAAGGGAAGAGAGGGGGTAGTAGTATTCTTTCACCGCTACGACACGGTTTAGCAGTTCCCTTCTTTTTACTGGACTCTTTTTACTTTTATCCCGATGAAGTTGCATCTGCAACTACTTTTTTTTTTATAAATTGGACAGTGGTACTCGATTCTAAGACCTCCTAGTCTATTTCCGTCTTGTGCTGAACGAAAAAGCGCAATACATTTTTAATTTTGTTACCCATCCTTGGATCTGGTGTCCCAAAAATAAAATAAAATCATCTAATAACAATTTATGAAAATTCTCAGACGGCAAAAACTCTTATACTTACTATATGGCCGACGCGTAAAACAAACTTGCCAATCTCGACTTGAGCAATAAACAAAACCAATCTTACTCGGACGCGCTTTACGCCTACGTACAATAAACAGAACCTTCCCGAGAGGCCTAAACATCCCTCATTAGAGTCCAATCGATGTTTGCCAAGTCCGGCAAATTGGATGTAATATAATCCTAAGTAAAAAGGGAGCGTTTGCCGCTGTCAGGGTAGCTTGCGGGTGATTTGGTAATTTTAATTTTGTTCAGGTAATGGGTAATGGGTAAATTGGAATCCCAAAGATTGGTTACAGCTAATAAAGTCGCATGTAGGTTGAATTTTGGTAAGAACGCTATGGTGAAACTTGTGTGATATTATAAGATTTAGGTACAGCATTCCTGATTCCAGTTATGCTGAAAGGTATGTTATGGGCAAACAGAAAGGATCTCTCAAAAAACCTGCAAGTTTAGTTATGTAAAATTCTTAATTATGTCATCATCAACCAGTAATCAAACAATCATTAGCCTATAAAGTTTGTCCTGTGAGGCACAGCCCTTCCCACGTAATCAATAGTACATTAGGAGTTCGAGAATAACCCACCATCCTGCCTAGGCCAATGTGGCTTGGTGCCAATCGCCATCTTGTTACAACAACCGGGACAAACGGCTTTTTGATTTGGTCACTCATACAGTAGTATGTAATTGAGATGTATTTTACCATTAAAGATCTCTTTTAAGAGTACCACAAAACAATCATTTTCATTTTACTTCGATACGGTACGTATTTACAAGGTTAAAATGATTATTAATTTGTTTAAAACTCTTTTCCTCGTTTTAATCTGAGGAGTTGAACGCATGACGTTATCAAATCTGCGGACTGGTGCGTCTGCCACCTGCCGCCTACACCGACCGTTACCGAGCATTTCATTCAACCTTAGAGCATTAAATTAATGCTCTAAGCATCAACATTCAGCTTCAAGTTGATTTAGAAAATTCAATACATTTTTAAATCCCATGACTTCCATATCCATGCCCGGAGTTTTTTTTTGGTCAATTTAATAACAAAATTACTTACCGAAATGAAACTAGTTGATTATTTCGGTTAACCTTTCTTGTACCGTTTTTAAAGTTTGATACGACGCAAGTAGTATTTTTTTTTTAATTTACTTATGTCCGTTGCTGACAATGGCTAAGTAAATCGCGGTCAAAAGATGGGATTTATACCATCCTTTAGGCACTATTTGATACGCAAAGTACGTACACATGCGGCTTCTATTTAGACCTATTTTTCTATACTTAGTGATTTTTAGTGGTGATATGTTATTAAAAATCAATTGCCTAAATGTTTGTACGCGCATCACTTTAAAACGGCTGCTCCTATTTGAGTAACTCTTTTTTGTTGTGTTCGTAATTGTCAGGACTAGGTTTGTCGTAGTTTGTTTGTTGTGGGATACGAAGTCGCGGGCGGGCCGCTAGTTTTTAATAAAAATAATTTTACGCGCGTGACTCCTCCTTTTCGTGCGAGGGAGGCGAGGGAATGAAGTTCGAGAACGTCACGGGCGCATGCACTTTAATATTTAAAAAATATTGTGAAGCAATTTGAAGTTGTGGCTTACGTACTTTCATGGCTGTTATCCCCCAGGGTTATATTATCCCCACAGGGTTAGTCAGAGACTAGGCAATGAGGACCGCAGGAGCAGTCCTCTGTCATAGTCCACGTTTCACCAAATGAGAGAGAGAGAGAGAGAGAGAGAGAGAAACATTTATTGACAACGAAAAAAAAAAGAATAATAACAAAAGATCACATACAAAAAAAATCAGCTTGTGTTGTTGCGACCAGAACGTATCGCAACAACGCTGGTATTCTGGCGGGGCCTGTCGGTGCACGGTACACGAATAACATACAGATTTACATGAAACACATACACATTACAATAAACTATACATAGACATAGACAATACTAACAGACAATAAAAATAAAAAAATTATGGGCAGAATGACCTTGACTTTTTAGCAACTTAGACAACTGATGTTTAAAAGTCTTGTTCTGCTTGTCCATGTCATAGAAAAATTATTTAATCTATGGAATTGATGCCTTGCTCTATGAATTGATGTCATCATTTCATTTGATTTGATTTTACATTTGATGCGAAGCCAAAGTTATGTTACTATTAGGTACGCAGTTATCAAAGTGTTATCTTTACAATTTAATTAACGTAGTAGTGATTACATCCTCTCAGCTTGTTCAGATGATCGAAGCGTTCCATACAAAACCAAAAAAACAACGATTCCACTCAATTTTCAAATATTCTCTATAGACAAAACTTGGTGAAGCTAGAGAATAAAGCAGCGATGCAAATGGGAAGAACGCGTTATACGAAACAGCAGACATTTCCCACGCCCGTCGAGAGCCACCATGAAGTAAGTAAAGTACATAATTACTCTTACAAATATATGAATTTATGCCTAAACAGTGCAGACACGTATGAAAAACTAGCCCGTTCCACAGCCAAATAGCGACAGCACATGTGCTCAGCGTGATAGGTTATTTTTTTTATTAAGAATTAAGAAACAATTATAACACCATAACAGATTACCCAAGGCGACGTTATAAAAAATATAATAAAAATAAATACGACTTAACAAAAACAAAAAAATAAATTCACAATACAACTAACATTAAAATTTTTAGTCAACATTGCTTCATCAAATCTTAGAAGTTTTTACCTCTGAGATCCGAAAGAAATATTTTTACAAATATTTGAACATTCGGTTAAGATGAAGCTGCGTTTATAGATTAATGTTTTATATTTTCGCGATTATTAACGCTTAAATATACTTAAGTAAAATTTTAAACACTGAAAAAAGACGACAACCTCAGGCGGGAATCGAACCACGCACCTTCCGCATTCCGGGCGGCTGCCTTAACCACTTGGCTACCGATGTCTGGCTTTCAACCGTCGAAATTTGTCAGTGCTTGATGCTTATGTTTTTAGTCAACATAGCTTCATCAAATCTTAGAAGTTTTCACCTCTGAGATCCGAAAGAAATATTTTTACAAATATTTGAACATTCGGTTAAGATGAAGCTGCGTTTATAGATACATGTTTTATATTTTAGCGTTTTATTAACGCTTAAATATACTTAAGTAAAATTTTAACCCTGAAAAAAAAAAGTAAAAACTTCTAAGATTTGATGAAGCAATGTTGACTAAAAACATAAGCATCAAGCACTGACAAATATAAACGGTTGAAAGCCAGACCTCGGTAGCCAAGTGGTTAAGGAAATGCGGAATGCCGAAGGTGCGTGGTTCGATTCCCGCCTGAGGTTGTCGTCTTTTTTTCGGTGTTTAAAATTTTACTTAAGTATATTTAAGCGTTAATAAAACGCTAAAATATAAAACATTAACAATAAAATTAACAATTTAATTAACAATCAATTACCATATATCTTTCGACTCAAAAACAATTTGTACCATTTCATGAGTTTCGGCAGGCTATACTCGTAGCTGTGGCGAAACACAACTATATTGTTCTCCGAAAGTAGGTACATTAATGAGACGAATGGCGTGTTGTGAGCCCATCGCCGCTCTATGCTATGCTGATGTAGATACCTATATGCAGTCTTTAGTCTGTTAGTCGCCTTTCACGACACCCAAGTTAAGAGAGAGAGGGAGTACCTATTCTTTTACAATATCACACGACTCATTGTAGCTTGTAAAATAAAATGGAGATAAAAAAGATGCGTACGAAAAAATATTTGCATACACGTCTTTTGAATTACAATTGGTTCGGCATGAAATTGCGTAGCCTTGCGTTTTATAATACGATTGTTGAACAAACTTTGTGACCCACATAACCGAATATTATACTTTGTGCCATAAAATATATATTCTGCATAAAAAAGTTTTGTTTGAAACGGAAGTTTATTGAATGTCTGCCTGCGTGCGTACATCAATCTCTCTGATAGCTTTCATATGGGTATATACAACGAGCGAATTTAAGAGTAAAAGTTCGCGTTCTTGCATACTGTTTCGAGGTTGAAAAATTCTTTTTTTGAAGTATTATGTAACTTTACTCAGCGTTGGAAGATAAATATTAAATGGAAAACAATATAAAATTTCTTTCTTTCTTCATTTCCAATGTCTTGTTTGTACACCAACAATTATTGTATTGTCATTTTTATGGCGTATTTATTCGTGGAGTAGACACAAAACTAACAGTCTTCCGAATGTCTTTGAGATTGAGTGATGGTTATCCCGCTGCTACCCATCAATTGAACTCTAGTCCAGAGTTCAATTTATGGATTCAATTTATAGCGGGTTGTATATTTTTAAACAGATAAATTCACATAGTAAAATCAAAAATATATAAAATTATTACAGATGGGTGATGAGGTATCTCGTCGCTACGTGCTTCTAATTCAATATGATTAATGTGTACTAAATGTGAAATTTATATTTTTCCCGTAATGGATTCCTGATGACGCCACAGATATTTTCATCGAGAGTATAATTTCTCGCTTTTAATCCCGAGATATTGGCTAATAGATAAAGTGGAAGTAATGTAACATATTAAGATAATACATTTATAGTCAATTTAAAAAATGGAGCATCTTTACGCAAATATTAGATTAGATGATGAAATGTTGACACTAACTTCTTTGAACTTTGTATTTTTATTAAGCACAGAATATTTAATTAGATTTGCAATTGGTTTCATAAAAGTTGAATATCGGTACAAATTACTAAAATAGCACATGAGCACTGTGCAGCCGCTATTTGGTGAAAAGTGGACTGTGGCAGAGGACTGCTTTTGCGGTCCTCATTGCCTAGGCTCTGACTAACCTTTCGGGGATAATAGTCATAATTATACATGTATTTATGTTTTACTAAAATATACTAAAAGTATAAATACTGCTGATATTTCAATAATTAATTTCAACGCAAATTCTGTAACTGTCTATCAAAATTATGATTGCGTTTTAAGAAAAACTATAAAACAAAAAAGTATCGCTCTGAGAACATGCATGTACGTACCACCGGCAAGCCTGTCATGCGTAATTGGTATAACGTATCAGTCATAATAATGCGAACGGACGGTGAAACCAAGTGGAAAATACAGGAGAACGGACGATAAAGGTCGTAATCCGTGGTAATTTAGCAAAGCAATACATCCTTGGGTATTTTTGTAGCCACAACTAGTTCTCCTTTTAGGTTGGCGAGAATATCGCAATAAGCTCATTTTAAACTGTTATAAGCTAAATTTTAATAAAATTTTGCGATCTTTGCTTTCATATAATTGTGTCGCGTAGCGGTGAAAGAATACTACCACCCCCTCTCTTCTCTTGGGTGTTGTAAAAGGCGACTAACGGACTAAAGACTGCACGTACATTCAACAGCATAGAGCGGCCATGGGCTACCCACCTGTTACGCTGAGCACATGTGCAGTCGCTATATGGTGAAAAGTAGACTATGGCAGAGGACTGCTTTTACGGTCCTCATTGCCTGGTCTCTGACTAACCCTTCGGGGATAATAGTCGTGTTAAATGTATTTGTGTATGTATGTATGTTGCTTAATTTGATTTTTAGTAATACAAATCCTCTTTCAACATTGCTCAAATACATGGTTCATTACTTTTTTAAGAGCTTCTGAGGAAAAAGATTGAAACAAAAAATAATGATTAATTATTAGTTTGCCAACGGGCGATGAAGCGCAGTATCTTAGGGGTAAAATTAACAGACCGCATAAGAAATACGATACTGCGTTCCAAGACACAAATCACCGATGTGACTCGGAAAGCCGCCATGCTTAAGTGGGATTGGGCAGGACATGTTTGCCGCATGCCTGACGAGTTGTGTGCAAAGGTCACTACCAACTGGATCCCACGTGGAGTTAAACGGCAACGAGGCCGACCTAGACGCAGGTGGAGGGACGAGCTTGATGCCTATGCAAAGGATTGAACAGACCGCGAAAAGTGGAAAGAGGGGAGGGAGGCCTTTGCCCAGCAGTGGGAAAATATAGGCTCTTAATAATAATAATAATTATTATTATTATTAAAAAAGCTGAATAAGGTACCGTGCGTCAACCTCGCTTTTATCACATTTACTAAAATTATTGAACTGTTTGTAGTATGCTAAATTTAAACTGATTAAATCCGAGAAATGAACAACCTTTTCAATCGACTCGTTGCCCAACGAGAAAGCTCTGCAAATATCCATACAGCTATGCGATTCTCTAAGCGACACATAGACGCTGCGCGCATGGCTGTGATCTGCTAATCATTTCTCAACGCTGCGGCAGCCGATGCTGCCAAGGCTTAGAGAATCGCATGGCAGGGGATCATGTAGGTACTCGTCATAAGTAATGGAAGTCAACACCAAAGATTGTGATGGCTTACCGCAGGAAGCGGAAAAGGTTTAAGGATAAAATGTTTACTAGAAAAAAATCAACCAGTCTCAGAAAACTCGAATAGGATTCGACCCATGACCTTTGGATGGCCGGTCTATTCTGGTCCATTTTTTTCTAGTAAACATTTTATCCTAAATCTATATTTATGTAGATGCAACAAAATTCAATAATAAAGAAAAAGGGTTTGTTATTAAATATTTAAAAAATTGGGCAATTTACTTTTAAAACGAATATAATGAAGACATCCGCTGAGAATGGACTTTTCGGAATTCCCTGAAGATCTTAAGATATTACGAGCGATAAGTGAAAGTATTTTTTATAAACTTTTTAATGTCTTAAATCTCTAAATTATTCTTGCTCTATACTAAAAATAAAATCAAGGCAAGCATAGAATAACATGTTTACTAGAAAAAAAACAACCAGTCTCAGGAAAGCTCGAATGGAAAAAACCCATGACCTTTGGATTGCCGGTCCACTGCACTTGTTCGAATACCATTCGAGCTTTCTTAAGACTGGTTGTTTTTTTTGCTGAAAAGCATTGCGAATGCCAAAAAAATCAATATTAAAGGCTTAAGCAGTTCAAAATAATGTGGTGGTTTTCAGATTTCATTGTTTTTCTTATCAGGTAAAGTTAACACTGTTTTATTATTATGTGAGCCAATTATGCAAACCAATTCCATGAAAGTCAGAAATTAAATAATTCTATGTCATTTCTAGTCTGAGTTTATGTGTGCTCATTATGTAAAAACACAAATTAAGTATCTCATTGTACCTATTGCATATTGTTTTTAGTTTATGAACTTTTTGCTTTAAAACTACAAAGTACAAGGTTCAAGGTTACTAACCTAGTGGGGTCGCGAAAGAGCAATCAATTTTGCCATTGTCTGCTCCGTGCGGGTGACTAATAGTGCTTTCTTCGAAGTCTGCTAACGTGAGTTTTTTTGTTAAAGATAAGCTTTTATTTAGAACGGTATTTTCCAGTTGCACCTTAAATTCATTCACGTTTAAGATACTATCCGCCTGTAATTAGACTACTTGAGATCTCCAGCCTTGTACACTTTTATAATTTCACCCATTAGTTATTGCTATACGAATAAATAAATAAAATTATAACATGTTTTTGTTCAAGTAAGTTTTACAGGTGACATGGTAGGTAGAACTAGGAAGAATACAGACTTGATAAGACTTGAAGACTTGATTGTTTTGTAAATGTCGTTTCTATATTATTATAAAGCTGTGCCCATTCATCCATATAGAAAAGTAAATTTAGGTTTAGACGATTTAAGCTTAAGCTTAATGAATACAGAAATTTTGATTTTGATTTTTTAATGTAGGTACATACTCGTGGTAAAATGTAAAGTAAAGTAAGTACTTTCCCTCTGCTGGGCAAAGGATTGAAATCAAGTCTTCACTACAATTAATGGATATTGGCTTATTACTCATAGTATATTTGTAAAAAACATAATGTTCGTTTCAAAACCAGTGGTATAAGGACTTTACCACACCGAGCGGCGTCTTCCTTCCATAATTGATAATTCTCAACAAAAAGCACAAACGAAGCTTTTATTACCTACCCAACTTCACTGCCTACGTGAAATTACCTACTTTATTCATGCTAAGTAAAAGTTACACGTTCTAGCAATAAATTCAGCGCTAATGGAAAGTACTTTATCAAGTAGCATTTTATTTGAGTTAAGTGATAACATAAAAAAGTCGCACGAAATAAAGTTGTCGGGGTGACATAATTATTTTGTCGCTAGTCCGCCGGCAGCCTAAGCCTATAATTTAATTCGGCGTCACGTAGCCGTGTTTCATGAAAGGAGCGTGGCGTTGATGGATGATCGCAGGCCGGAGGAACGCGTGACGTCACGCCGTAAACCCGACAACAATACGACACTAATGGAGCGGCGTTGAAGCTGTGTGTGCGGCCGCCCTTACGTGTGTGCTGCATTTGTCATTAATTAACCAATTAGTTTATCGATTTCGGCGCGAAAATCAATCTTCGATGTTTGTCATGCAATTTTCGTTTGTAATGGTATGCTGGTTGCGATATCATTTAGGCGACTTTTTTGAAAATGGGAATAAATATCTCGAGATATTATAGTATGTTGTTTGACAGGCAAGTTAAGCCTTTGGTCTCTAAAGCCGCGGTCCCACGGCCTGATTTTTGGCAGGCCAGAGCGTGCCCGACCGTGCCAACAGGCCGTGGGAATCAACGCATCCGATGAAGCCTGCCGTGGCGTGCCGTCGCCTGTCCGATCCATCGGCCGCACCACGCCGCGCCGCGGCGTGGCACTTCGCGCCAAGCCGCGACAGGCATTGCCGGTCCCACGGTCCGTTTGCGGACGGGCCGCGCCGGGCGTTGCAATTAAGCGGCGCGGCTTGTCTTCAAACAGGCCGTGGGACCCCGCCATTATATGTTCGTGCAGTTGCAGTTATTAAGACCCACCAATCATACTCGGTGGTAGGATCCAGCCCATAAGTTACATGAGTCCTACTTGTATTATATTTAAAACGAGCGGCCCGTATACATACGTGAACCCAGTACCCCGTGACGAATTTCCAAAATCTTGTTTTCGTACAATCCTCCTGAAAATTCAAAATAACAAAAAAAAATTGCCAAATAAGTGCGACCGTTCTGAAGTGATGCGCGTACAAATCCTACTATTATTATAAACGCGAAAGTTTGTAAGTATGTATGGATGTTTGTTACTCTTTCACGTAAAAACTACTGAATGGATTTGATTAAATTCGGCATACAGATAGTTTATTACCTGGATTAACACATAGGATACTTTTTATTAATATATTACTAACATTATAAACGCGAAAGTTTCTAAGTATAGATGAATGTTTGTTACTTTACGTAAAAACTACTGAATGGATTTGATTGAATTCGGCATACAGATAGTTTATTACCTGGATTAACACATAGGATACTTTTTATTAATATATTACTAACATTATAAACGCGAAAGTTTCTAAGTATAGATGGATGTTTGTTACTCTTTTACGTAAAAACTATTGAATGGATTTGATTAAATTCGGCATACAGATAGTTTATAACCTGAATTAACACATAGGATACTTTTTATTGCTATATTATCTCATCTCATCTCACTAATATTATAAAGGCGAAAGTTTGTGAGTGTGTATGTTTGTTACTCTTTCACGTAAAAACTACTAAATGGATTTGGATGAAATTTGGCGTACGGATAGTTTATAACCTGGATTAACACATAGAATACTTTTTATTTCGATATTCTTACGGGAACGGGAACCACGCGGGTGAAACCGCCAGCGGCCGCTAGTATAACTATAAATGGATAGACAAAAGAACTACTAGAATACAATCATGGGATTTAGAAGTAGTAGTTTGATTAGCCAATACCTATTTGCGGTCCTTGCGCCATCATAGTAAGTAAGTAAGTAAGTAAGTTCGATTAGCTGTTTTACGTTTCGTCGAAACTACGATTTTACGATAGTAGGTGTTTTCTATCGTAGTAAAGTAAACTAATGACCGATTCATGATTTGTTGTCTTGTTGTGTTTGTGGATGTAAACAACGTTCGGCAGCGTAATGAGTATTCCGAGTTAGATATTTTAAGACCGGATATGTAGAGAGTGATAATTATTGAATCTACGGATACAGATCTAAGAGAACGAAAACAATAGGTACTACGACTGTGACTTATGAAAAAGAACATATTAAAACAAAACTATGACAAATTTCACTTTTACAAATGAAAGTATGTAAGTACAAAAATTCAGTTTGATTGAAGATTAGCTGTGGTGGCTAAGGTTTTGAGCCATTTATTTAGCACGTTGCTGTTGTAATGTACGTTTAATTGGGATGTTCCGGACAAATTTACTTAAACCTTGTTACAGTGACAAAGCAAACTTTTTGTCATGCCATCGTCATACAAACGTCCCACTACTGGGGTTAAATCAATTAGGCTAGGCCCAAGCCTTACCACATGGACAATAGCACATAAAGGGAATCAGGCAATAACCCGTCCACCGATGCGAGTTAGTGGGTTTAACGACTGCCATCTAGTGACAACAACCGGAACTAATAGGCAAACCATAATGTAATATAATGTAGCCTGGATAAAGTTAAGATATTTTTAATTTTGTCGCCCAGAATCGTTCACACACTTGAATATTCACTAACAAGTTCAAAGTACAAGATTTCCAATCCAATATGCCAATTCTAATAAAACAAAAGATATACTACATAATAAAGTAGACAAAATTATTTAAAAACTTTTATGGATCTAGTTGATTTTTGCAAGGCAATGGTAGAGACTTTTATTCGCAATAATTGGACGATCACAACACGAATGCACTAGCTGGTATTTCAACAAGCCTTTAAATCAATGAAAGGAATGAAGACCATTGCATAAAAGGTTTAACGATAAAATTAAGCACTGCCCAGGTCTAGTCAATTAAGTTACTAATCACTCCGCCCGTATTAGATAAGCTATCAGAGCTTTTGTTAGCAATTGGATTGACTTTTAACTTAAAACGAGGTTAGCTTAATCCCTTTAAGTAAGTTACAAAATCGTATTAGCTTACAAATTGTAAAAAAATGTGTGTAGCGTGTGTTGATTCGAACTAATACAGTTATATAAAATATAGCATCAAATTGACTAATTCCGTTGTACAACTTATTTAGATGAAATTGTAGAATTTTCATGAAAAACTCTGTTGGAACCTAAGTGACAAATTACTGCATGCTAATTTTACTATCTACGACTCGGTG
The DNA here is from genome assembly GCA_963921215.1 of Scoparia ambigualis. Lineage (NCBI taxonomy): Eukaryota > Metazoa > Arthropoda > Insecta > Lepidoptera > Crambidae > Scoparia > Scoparia ambigualis. Next base: position 8,008,279 of record OY992503.1, read on the forward strand.
ACCGAGTGGTCAATCCGGATGTCCCAGGTTTAATTCCCAGATCTCGGACAAAGTGTGTTTTGGCTTTATCGATGCTTTCACAATGGCAGTAGACTGTTTTTGCGGTACTCAATACCTAGACTCTGACTCACTCTTTGGGGATAATACTCATGAGTACCAAGTTACATTAAATAAAATTTACTTAAGTTCTCTGTCTTATTCAAAACATCATAACTAATTTGGCTCGGCAATGCAGCTCTGCCACAAGTCCAGTGCCGTCATGACGGGCAAATTTCAAACAACAACCAGGTATTTGTTTAAGTATTCGCAAGGCATTTTACTAATCCTTTTGTGGCGTCAAACCGTTGAATTCATTACGAACATTTAAGTTAATCTCAAATGGACGTGATTTTACTGTTTATTTTTATGCTTTTATGCTCTGAAACGTTTGAAAAAAAGTTCACGAAAAGAAGTCAAAGCAAAGTTACTCTAGCTTATATTTTATTAATTTATTACTTAAATATTTTATTTTTACAAAATAATTTTACGATTTTTTTACTGGCGGCCATGGTTGAGCTTTGTGTGACGTAACATTTCACTAAATAAACAAAAACTTTCTGTCCGGTTTCAAGATAAAATTTGTTAGGATAAAGAAATGTGACGTCACGGGGCAAAATGCAACCGTTTTCGCGCGAAACTTGAAATTAATGTAGAAAAATACGTTTTTTTTTCTAATAAATAAAGCTTTTTCGAGAAAAAAATATATTGTAAAATGTATAAATTAAGCGTTTGTAATTTTTTAAATACTTTTCCGAGAACTGTCAAGTCAATTATATAGATTTAGTTATTAAACACGTTCAAGTATTTAATACCCAAGTTGTTTTAAGAATTCATTACGACATTGAAAACCTTTTTGGCTAAACTTTCTTAAAATGTTTCATAATTCGGCAATCGTTATTTGACAGAGTGGAAAATACTTATGAGGATGAACATAACTAATAGGGATAAAAGTTTAAAAACACGATAAAACGGATTAGATTCGTTGTGTTCGTCACAAAATTTTTCTTTTTCCTCCTTCATTCGGTTACAATTTTGCTTCACAAATAGTTACAGTACTGCCAGCTGAGGTATTTTTAACGTTACCTTGGGAACGGTTTATTTAACTGTGAAAGTTCACTGCTTTCGGGCGTTACTTAAACTAATTAAAACAACTCCGAAGCAATTTGTCAAACAAGATACGAAGTTATTTTTGCTTCCCGTGATACAACACTTGATGAGAAATTTTGAAATGAAGAATTCTCACATTAAAGCCATGATTATTATTATAGTTCTTATAATATACTGTTTTCAAATTACTAAGTGTTGTTCAATTAAGACTACTTCAGACAGTTTGAAAAAAAAATATCTTTAAGTAAAGTATTACCTACCTAAATAATATTAAACTTCTTAGGTATCAGATTCATCTACATACTATTTCCTGATTCCATTTAGTCCAAACCTACTTATCTTCGGATTAGTAAGTACTTACATTGTGTTAAAATAAATAATAGCATTAGTAGTATTATCAATCTCTTACCTCTAACCAATGTCAGTATTCCCAATGGCATCACCAGAATCGCGACTAAGAGATCCGTTATCGCCAATGACATCAAAAAGTAGTTCGTCACGTTTTGCAGCCGTCTCTCCAGATATATCGCCAAGCAGACCAACACGTTTCCCGCTGCCGTACAGACCACTAACATCAAAGCCACTAGTGCCCACCAATTATTCACTTCACCTCCCTCACCATAATTAGTTCCATTTCTATCGGTACCATTACCAAATGCATCGGTTACATTGAAATCAAAAGTAAAGTTGACCGGCACATCCCAATTAAACAATTCTTGTTCAATTATAACAGTTTCTGGTATTGATGAAAGTGACTGGAAGAACATGAGATCATGCATCGTGGGCGTATGTCATATGCTCTCTTAGTATCATCTTTGTTTGGGAGCCATTCATCTTATTTCGTAAATGTAGATGGTGCTTGAAGGGTCCATTTTGATTATATTCAGTTCTACCCGTGCGTTAACATCTGAAACAATCAAAATTATACTTTGGTTAAATAACGGCAATTTTAGTAGAATTTGCTTCTTCACACGTCCATCTATGTTATCAATCAGGATCAACGGCTTAACACGCTTACCAAAGTAAGCAGAAGCTTGACATTATTCAACCTAAATCCGCATGCGAAAGCTCGATACGGTGAAAACCGGAAAAGCTTAGTATTGCTTCGTTTTAAGGCGAGTCACCGAGGATATGCGGGCAAAACTGTTTTGCTAGATCAAATGGTTTATGTATTTACTATTGAATTACGTTCTTATAAAAATATTTATAATACACTAAAGGATATTGCCTACAGAATGTGCTAATTTGTTACGTGATTAGATGTACTTTACTCGATTATAAAAAATCCCGAAAACAGGTCAAATAAAAGTTTAAAACGGATGATTTCTTTTTTTTTTAATTTTCAATATAATTTTTACATGTAAATTTTTATTTTGAAGTACTACAGAGAACCTACTAATTCATTAAATCCTATAAAGTATATATATGCAAAAAACCTATAAAACGCGCCTATTTGCGCCGCTTCGCTGTTATACCCGTCCCGTACCGTCGTACCGTCGAGAGAGCGAGAGAGAAGCGCTCGAAAGGACTCGCCTTAAGATTTCTAGAAACAATAGTGCCCGCTGCACTAAATTGACAGAGGTGAGCTTTAAGGCACAATTAGATTACTTGAAATTGGACGCGAAATTTTATCCGTCGTGTACGTTACGCGATGAAATTCTAAGTGATCTATATTGGCGAAGACCTTTGTAAGAAGTTGTCATATTTTATTAGTGGTTATGTGTGTGTTAATATTATTATACCGTATCTTTAATACGTCGACTAGACTTTAATTTGGTATGTTTAATGCATTAGTTTGAAATTATAAGAGATAAGTGCAGTTAGTCCAAGTACCATTGTCTTGTTGCTTTCGCAAATTTATATAATGTAGCCCGTTATTTGCCTCCAAAAGGTATAATTAGACAACTACAAAGAATAAAACAATTCCTGTTATTCAAATAAATGTTAATGTAAGAAATAGCGCAACCCGACGAGTTGTATTATAATGTTTCTCTATTACAATTAGAGTACACTGCGGCAAAGGAAACATACTAGAATTTTAAACAAAACTATACAATGAGAAAACAAATAGTTACCGCGAAATAAAACTGCCAACTCCGTATTTATAAAGGCGAAAGAATGTAAAGGTACACTGGAATGAATCAAACTGTTTTGGCTTTTTTGCTTTCTTTTTGCTAAAATTGCACTATAAAACACTACATTTTATTCGTTGTCTATAATAACATGTAAGACTTCCTTCGTTGCCGTATCACGATATTTACAATAAATAACTAAACAAAATAACAAAATTTAAGTTTTATTGTTTGACAGTTTCAAATTTAACGTTATTCGTCTTCAGTTGACAGAATTGATTGCCCCTCAAAATTAATATCAGAGTGAGGTATAAATGAGCTAAATACAATCACTATATACTATTATTCCCTAAGGGTTAGTCTGAGTCTGGGCAATGAGGATAGCAAAAGCAGTCCTCTACCATAGTCCACTTTTCACCAAACAGCGACTGCACATGTGCTCAGCGTGACAGGTGGTGAGCCCAAAGGAAAGGAGGGGGTGGTAGTATTCATCACCCCTACGCGACAAGGTTAGACATCGTCTAAACCTAAAAAAAGCCTCGTACTCTCAAACTATTAACGGTCATGAAAGTGTTCTCGAATAATTTCCCGTTGCATAATTTAGTTTACAAGTTTTCGGTTCGCATTTACGTGTGCTTGGGCCCGTCACAGAATAACTGAATAGGGGCGCTTTGACACTTTGTGCGGGTGGAAATAAAATTATGGCGCTCTCACATGTACCCTTGTTATGAAGTTTTCAGCGTCCGTTAACTCGCTTGCAAGTTCACAAGCCTGATTGATGTCGCTGCGAAAATGCACAACAAATATTAAACATAGCATATTTGAATGTGATAAGAAAGCAGATAATATATGTAAATAAACACTTTTTAAAAATTTTACATCACATACACTCAACCGTGCCGCGTAGCGGTAAAAGAATATATTACCTACACTCCCTCTTTTCCCTTGGGTGTCGTAAAAGGCGGCTATCGAACTAAAAACTGTACATACATTCAACAGCATAGATCAGCGATGGGCTCACCACATGTCACGCTGAGCACATGTGCAGTCGTTATTTGGTGAAAAATGGACTATGACAGAGGACTGCTTTTGCGGTCCTCATTGCCTAGTCTCTGACTTACTTATAGGTGGTGAGCCTTTAGTCCGTTAGCAAGAGAATTACACAATTAATTAATTATTGTTTCAGTATTATAAATGGGAACTAGAACACATCACCGCTGCCTTTACATAGCTTATTTGTAATTGATATACAGGGTGTAATATTTAGATCGGTCAGTATGGGAAAGTCTGAAATTATAAGACATACGAAGATCTGTTCTCAGGAACCATTTCATCGATTTTAGTAACAAGAAAAACTGCAATCATACATTTAAAAAAAACTTGTTTTCAACTCGGGAACCAAACCCGGACGTTTTGAAAAATAGAACTAACACTATTTCTTTTTAGATATAGTTCTAAGCAGCAAATGTTACAAAATAACATGATGTCTAAAATTAATAAAATGCAAACAAATTCATTATCTGAAGATACAAAATGCAATATTAAGATCGTTACCTCAACAAGTTAAATGTTGTATTTAAAAAATGGAAGTTATTTCGAACACCTACTAAAATAAATGAAAGTATTATGAAAACAATGCATTTTATTAATTTTAGACATCATGTTTCATAGTAACATTTGCTGCGTAAGAACTACACAATCGATATATCTATAGAAATCGTGTAAGTTTTATTTTTCAAAACGTCCGGGTTAGGTTCCCGAGCTGAGTAGGTACAAGTTTTATTTAAATGTATAAATACAGTTTTACTTGTTACTATAATCGATGACATGGTTCCTGAGAACAGATCTTCGTATGTTTTATAGTTTCAGACTTTCCCATACTGACCCATTTAAATGTAACACCCTGTATACTTGTCTTGCTCGTTTGTTACTGAAACTGGTATCATAACAATATCCCATCTCGCTATTGCAGTTTAAAACTAATCTTCTAAAAGCTTAAAGCTTCTCCCAGCATAGTGTTCTGCATTTTTAATACAACACTAAGTCCAGTTTGCATTGGATGGTCTTAAGAGAAACTTTAGCTGTGTTATTCCTAAAGGACATCAGGCACATTTGACCCAAAAATGTATAAAGTTATCTCTATTATTTATATGCACTATGTGGTCATTAGATACCTAAATCAGTATCTACTTTATTTTTAAACTCCTTTATTTGGCTGAAATTAATTAATTAGAAAACAAAACTACGACTATGAAACGGTCATTTTGTGGTCGCCATCACTACTTTTTTGCGTAAGAACAAGGCGCATTGCGTGGCATAGCACTGACATTGACAACAATGACATTGACAGAAGTTGGCTGGATTTGGATTTGGATTTGGATTTCTTGGAGAAATAGTTCTGAAGTTAGAGAAATCTAATATTGTCAATCACTGTCATCTGAAGCGTTTGGTTACAACCACATGATTAAATGAATAGAACAGAATTCCACACGCTCCATCCGTATCATGTTTGATATTTATGATCTTGGTGTACAACAAGAAGGCATAATAAATAATTTTAATTTGAATCGGTACGACCACTTTTAGTCAATTCTTCGAGAACACTATGTTCATTTAGCACATATCGAAACGTTTCGTTTGAGTTACAAGTGTTGCTATACTAGTGTCAGTGTTATCAAAGAAAAATATTTCAAACGTGAATATCTCTTCTAATAAAAATCTTTATAAACTCTGAATAGTTCCCACGATCCACTATTTACATACTTACATTGTGGTACAAACAGAAATGATATACATTTTTGGGTCTATTGTCAAAGGAATTTGCCTGATGTCCTTTGGATTTTGGCTTACCCTGGTTTCAAACGAGTGCTGTCTTTATCAACGTTTATTAGATAAAAAAATGAGTCAGTCATTATCATTATGATATGAAATATTAAACGAGTTTTTCACATTCGTAATGTTTTCTTTTTGCCTTAAAACGCTTAAATAAACTAGAAGATAATGTTTAATTTATTTCAACGTTTTGTTTATTTCGGTATCTTCCAATTTTTCATATTTAAGAATAAATCGACGGGTCCTACATACTGGTGCACTTGCAAAAGCACAACTTTACAGGAGAGCGATCTAAAGGTTCTAATGCTTATAACTTTGACATATCCCAACATAAATATTAGAAATTTTGAAATGTTATACTTGAACGTCATTGAAAAAAGACTACATAAGTACTTAATTTTTAAGATTTTTTTAAACTTTAGAAAATATCTTCATTTGCATTTGTTTAACATGTTTTCCAAATTTACAAAACGTAAATTCGTGTAAATAGCCAGTTATACCAGTTTATAGTGTACAATATTTTTTTCACGTTATAATAAAAATATAATAAAACATTACTTTTAACAAGCATTTTTGTGTATATTGATAGATTTTAGAAGCTTGTTGGCAAATTTGACAAAAATGCGTTTCTTTTTTAAAATGAATAATTAAAGTGGAAACTCATCGCAGTTATACCAGTGTCGCACGTCCTCGCTGTAACGGCGCCGCGCGCATAGTAGCGTGACGATCACTTGCACTCACGTGCCGCGTGGATCGCAACTCCCTACGCTGGAACAAGACAGTAGCTTACATCAGTGTTGCCAGTTGCTTAGCTAAAAATAATGTCACTTGCATCAATTTACAAAGGAGACCCGCCATTTTATGCTTAAGTTGTATACTTTTTTAGTTTTTTAATCTGTTATTCATTATTTAACTGGCAATATCTGTCAACATATGACAGTTGTTGACAAATGACAGCCGCTATTAGCTCTCACATGAAACATGACGTGACGGCATTGTTGACATTTCTATTTTTTAAAAGCAATTGAATTATGGTTTATGCAGCCACGTTAGACATTTTTAAAGTAACATGGTCTGTTTTTTGAAGACTTAGGCTGGTATTCTAAAACCAAACTCACACTCAAATCCATGCTTGAATACAGTTCGAAAGGAATGGCGATATATGAGATGAATAGCACCATCCCTTTCTAACTGTACTTAAGCAGAGATTTGAGTGTGAGTTTGGTTTTAGAATACGAGCCTTAGTGTTTCCATATTAAAACAATCTTCATCATCATCATCATCCACAGCCTGACTTCACCCACTGCTGGGTATAGGCCTCTCTTCGTATGTGCCACTGTTGACGGTCCCGTGCCAATCTCATCCAGGTCTTGCCCGCGATGTTCGCCACATCGTCTGCCCATCTTGCCGCAGGACGACCGACGTTTCTGTGTCCAGTTCTTGGACGCCATTCAGTTAGCGCCTTACTCCACCTGTCATCACCTTGCCTTGCCAGGTGTCCTGCCCAGCTCCATTTCAGTTCCATTATACGATTCCCAACATCTTTGACCTTTGTTCGACTTCGAATCTCGATGTTGGGAACCCGGTCCATAAGCTTGATGCCGAGCATGGCACGCTCCATGGCTCTCTGTGCAACTCTCATCCTGTACACAGCCTCCTGTGTGAGCGTCCACGTCTCGGCACCGTAAGTCATGGTAGGCAGAACACACTGGTTATATAGGCGGGTCTTCAGACTCTGTGGTATTTCAGCGGACTTAAGAATGTCGTCCAATTTGCCAAAAAAAACAAAAAATAAAAAATAAAAAACAATATTAATAATTAAATTAAAATTGTTTAAAGTAAAATTTTGCAGAACTAGAATAGGCTGCGGCTCACCGGTAATTCGTTTGTCACGCCTGTACAATGATTTGGTTAAAGAAATCCCTGAACTTGATATTTAATTTCAAAGCCTTCCTAGGTTCTTAGATTTAATTAAGAAAAGGTATGTAACTCAGACTGCGTTGATGTCTTGCTGAATTTTAATTTTATTTTATTTAATACGATTCTATTCGACCACAAATCTTATTATTATTATTGCATTTTTAATTATTTGTAATTTATAATTTTGTAATTTGTAATTTATACCGAAATTTTCCTTTTTTTTTGTTTTCATATTTTATTATTTTAGTTTATACAGTATAATTATGCATGTTGTGGTTACCTATAATTGTAAGGATAGTTAGTTTTAAACAATTCTGCATTTTTCATTTATTATTTTATGCTGTACCTTATGTTGGTGATCCAATAAATTAAATAAATAAATAAATAAATAAATAACTCTTATCCGCGATTCGATAAAAATAACATTTAGGTAGCAAATAATATTAGCTTTACTTTATGATCAAATTCTATTTTATACAAATTAGCATTTTTTCTATGAAAAGTGCCGGTTTTCCTTCGTAGGTTACAAGACAAATCGATATGAAACTTTTATTTTTTCAGGATACAAAATTAAGGTTATTGATGTAAAAAAATCGTTTTCGTCATTTTGCGGCTTGCATTTGTATACGTTAGACCCGTCGAAATAAGGTGATTATATAGCCTTGACGACTTGATTTCAACGATGCAGGATTTTGTCCTGCACTGTATAGTATACAGGCTGTGTACTTTACTTTCCATTACATAATTGTCATCCCATAACCTTATAATGATTCAATGAATAGAGAAGAAGCTAACTGAAATAACATTTTAAACTTTCATGGTCACTACAATTATTTTTATGAAAAAACGGTATTTTTACCATGTCTGAGTTGTTTGTTTTGAGTCATGGTCATCATCATGGTGCATGCAACTGCGCCGAAATATCGGGGACTCAAAACATAACAACTCAGACATGGTAAAAATCCCGTTTTTTCATAAAAATAACTGATATAAATATCACAATGTTATCTGAAGTCACGGTAAACGATTTTTCTGTTTCAGTTAATGCATTTGAAACAGAAATGTACCTATGTAATAGCTTATTCTCTTTTCCGTTTGATATGAGCTTACGCCAGGGAAATTGCTTGTCAATGGAAATAAGTGATATCGTGTATGTTGTTGTCGTTGTGTTCTTCACTAATGCCATATGTGTTTATAAATATGTGGACAATAGCACCTGGGGATAGTCAAAATATATTTATTCAATAAACTCAATCAATAAGTACTTTGAATAGTCCAAATCTTTTTTAACCTACCACCCATTCAGGACATAATTTTTTAACTATGGCAAAGAATAGGCGCAAGAAACCACAGCGCACAAAAGCAACGACATTTACAAACAAAAAAAAGGATATGTCGTTACCAGGTCAATACAAAATATGAATTTAAAAAATAATAAATGTTGCAATACAAAACTACAATACAGAGCAGTATCAATTAAATAAAGACAATTAGAAATAGCTGTTGAAGTGCTTGGAGCATTTCAGATCCAAGCTGTTTTGTCTTCTGTGTAATCTGACACTTTATAATAAGCTTTTTTAAAAAGCTTTTCTTTGATTTTGATTTTAAATTTACTAAGATCTAATTTCTGAATATCATTTGGTACTTTGTTGTAAAATCTTACACACAGACCCTTAAAAGAATTATTTATTTTATGGAGCCTAGTATAAGGTACTGCTAATTTGTTCTTACTTCTAGTGTTTACATTGTGAATATCACTGTTTTTTAAAAACATTTCAGTATTTTTATGAACATAAATCAAATTTTCATAAATGTATTGTGATGCAACTGTCATTATATTTATGTTCTTAAATCTCTCTCTCTGAGAGAGTCGCCGGTCTTTAGGTTATAGATTGCTCGAATAGCCCTCTTCTGAAGCACAAAGATAGTTTGAATGTCGGCAGCATTTCCCCACAGTAAAATGCCTGACGACATTACACTATGAAAGTAACTGAAATAAACTAATCTAGATGTATCAACGTCAGTTAACTGACGGACTTCATTCTTACTTTCTTACTTACTTACTTCATTACTGCATAAGCTGCAGAGCTATTCGACAATTTAGCTATATGTGGGCCCCACTGAAGCTTGGCATCTAACGTAATGCCTAGAAACACAGTGGTGTCCACAGGATTCACATTCTTATCTTTAATTTGTACACTAGTTGTTACTTGCTTAACTTTAGGCAATACAAATCTTACACATTTGGTTTTTCCCTTGTTTAAAAGCAAGTTATTTACACTAAACCAGTGCACAATCTTTGAGATCGCATTATTCATATCGTCATAATTTGGGTGTCGTCATTTCACTTTGAATAAAAGTGAAGTATCATCAGCAAACAATACTATCTCATAACTGTCTTTTACAAAATAAGGTAAGTCATTAATATAAACCAAAAACAAGAATGGACCTAGTATTGAACCCTGTGGAACTCCCATTGTAACCACTGATCCCGGAGATCTTTTACCGTTAATGTCGACCTTCTGAATCCTGTTACTCAATTATGAGATTAGAAGGCTCAAAGAAGCATCCCTAATTCCATAGTGGTTAAGCTTCCTGACCAAAGTTTCATGTAAAGCACAATCGAAAGCCTTGGATAAATCACAAAATACCCCTAGGGCATCCTGTGATTCCTCCCAGGTATCAAATATTTGGATTAAAAGCTCAACACCGGCGTCAGTTGTTGAGCGACCTCTAGTAAAACCATACTGTTTACAATGTATAAGTTTATTTCTATGAAAATGAATTTTAATTTGGTCTAGCATCAACTTTTCAAAAATTTTACTAAATGTGGGTAGCACAGAAATAGGTCTAAAATTAGAGGGGTCAGAAGTGCTACCTGATTTAAACAATGGAATTATTTTACTATGTTTTATTAGGTCAGGAAAAACACCACAGTCAATGCATTCGTTACATATGCAAGCTAAAACTGGAGCTATTGTCATAATTACTGATTTAGCGACATCCACGGAATCACCCCACAGATCAGAAGTTTTCTTTTTATTGAGAGTGTTAAATGTTTTTATAAATCATAAATATTTATTGCACTTTCGTGTAGGTAGTTACAATAGCTGTTATAAAAAGCAATTTCGGTTCTTACACGAACCCGGTTAGGGCATGGCAACTTAAATTTTTAAATAATTAAACTTAAAACATATTAATTAAAAAAGATTACAATTCATTAAAATAAGTAAATTAATAGAAAATGCAATTAAATAAAATTCAATTCAATCATTAAAAAATTCCTGCAGAGTGTTATAACATTTAGAAATAAGCGTTGTCTTCAATTTGTTTTTGAATTTATCTATACACTGTTTTTCCTTTAACGACAATGGTAATTTATTGTATATTTTTACACACATTGCAAAGGGGCTAGCATGTACAAATTTTAAATTAGATCTTGGAAGAGCCAGTCTGCTGTCCGGGCGCAAATTTAGAGGGCGTGAGTAAATAGGGAAATCACTTAAATTATTTTTAATATACACACATACCTAATTTAAATATATCTATAACACAAATTTTTTGAAAACTGAAATTACTTTCGCAATCTTTAACGTTCTCCTTCAAAACAGATTCAGCTACAGTGGGGGAGGAAATCAAGGCTTTTGTAGTTGAAACTGGAATGTCAGTAAAAAACCTCTCAAATGCTGCAGCAACATCAGCATCAGAAGTCAAGGTTTTATTATCACAATTTAAATTGTACTCATTATTACGACTTTTGACCTTCCCTGTTTCACTATTTATAATATTCCATGTCATTTTTATTTTGTCATTACTATTCATAATCTTAGAACTCAGATAGTTTGCCTTGGCTAATCGGCATACTCTTCTAAATAACTTAGAATAATTTTTAACATATAATTTGAAGTCATTGCTGGTGTTATAGTTGCGTTCACCATAAAGTTCATAAAGGCGTTTCCTACTTTTGTGAATACTAATTGTAGCCCATTCATTAAAAGATACAGTACCACTAACCGAGATCTTTTTTGGAACAAAAGATTTATTAAATTCTGAACAATACATGTTAAAAAAATCATTATAAAAGACATCAGGGTTGTCATTGTATACTAAATAATTAATGTTTTATATTTTAGCGTTTATTAACGCTTAAATATACTTAAGTAAAATTTTAAACACTGAAAAAAGACGACAACCTCAGGCTGGAATCGAACCACACACCTTCCGCATTCCGGGCGGCTGCCTTAACCACTTGGCTACCGAGGTCTGGCTTTCAACCGTCGAAATTTGTCAGTGCTTGATGCTTATGTTTTTAGTCAACATTGCTTCATCAAATCTTAGAAGTTTTCACCTCTGAGATCCGAAAGAAATATTTTTACAAATATTTGAACATTCGGTTAAGATGAAACTGCGTCTATAGATTAATGTTTTATATTTTAGCGTTTTGTTAACGGAATGCGGAAGGTGTGTGGTTCGATTCCCGCCTGAGATTGTCGTCTTTTCTCAGTCTTTAAAATTTTACTAAATAATTTTTTTTTGTATCTAGATTGCTTTTAAAGCGCTCCAGCCCACCTGCAGTTTTTGGCACAACAGTGATATTCTTTATATGTGTCGCTTAAATATACTTAAGTAAAATTTTAAACACTGAAAAAAGACGACAACCTCAGGCTGGAATCGAACCACACACCTTCCGCATTCCGGGCGGCTGCCTTAACCACTTGGCTACCGAGGTCTGGCTTTCAACCGTCGAAATTTGTCAGTGCTTGATGCTTATGTTTTTAGTCAACATTGCTTCATCAAATCTTAGAAGTTTTCACCTCTGAGATCCGAAAGAAATATTTTTACAAATATTTGAACATTCGGTTAAGATGAAACTGCGTCTATAGATTAATGTTTTATATTTTAGCGTTTTGTTAACGGAATGCGGAAGGTGTGTGGTTCGATTCCCGCCTGAGGTTGTCGTCTTTTCTCAGTCTTTAAAATTTTACTAAATAATTTTTTTTTGTATCTAGATTGCTTTTAAAGCGCTCCAGCCCACCTGCAGTTTTTGGCACAACAGTGATATTCGTCGTTTTAGCATCACTTGCTTACGCTGGTGTGGAAAACTGACCATTTGGCCACAATGATCATAGTCCAGGTTATTAATAATTTGCTTAGTCAGTGGTTTTACATTTGTATATATGTTATCAATACAGGTGGCCGAAGTGGCAGTTATTCTTGTCGGCTCCAAAAATAAATGATTCATATTGTATGATAGAAATAAGTTTTTAATTTTAGTTGTCAATGTGGAGTTTTCTAGCAAATTTATATTAAAGTCACCGCAAACAATTATTGTTTTACCTTCGTTGCGGACTTTACGCAATGTCTCATCCATAACTTTTTTTAAAAAATCATATAATGCTGAAGGAGTTCTGTATATACTTCAAACTGCTCCAACTACACACAAGCTATTTCTATTGTTCGCTCAACCGAGAGGCTCACTATGTCTTTGCGTTCCTTTAATTTAAACTTTTTACTAACAATAATTAAGGAGCCACCATGTATTGCATTTCCTCGACTGAACGAACTTCCTACCAAATGATTCTTAAAATTGAACATGAACTGATGGTCTCTAAGCCAGTGCTCGGTAATGCAAAGAATATCGATATTATTACAGTTCATGAACAATTCAATCTCTAAATCTTTGCCCATCATTCCTTGGATGTTTTGGTGAACAATGTTCATAGATTCTACATTTTTTAAATTTAATGATTGACCGGGGCTTTTTATAAAGCTATTTTTACATTGATTTAATTTCATTTTATTTACAAACATTTTGCAAGAGAGTTCCTCTTTTGTCTTATAATTTAATTCCAATAATTTGCTAGAGGTGTCCTCTATTGTCTTATAAGCTAATTTAAATTACATGGAACGTATTCCAAAGTCTGAATTGGCATGTCAGTATGTTGCAGCTCAATAGAAGCCGCTGAGCTAGCCATGTTATTGGCTAAATACTTAAAATAAAATGATAGCGAATTTGCTATCTGTCGCATAAAATAAGTCTTAAGATAATATTTATCTTTTGTCATTATAAAATTATTATCTAATAATTCATTTATGTCTATTATTTATACTTTCTTTTCATAGAAAGCCATTGTATTCAATGTCAAATTAAGCTTAAATCTAAAATTATTTTCTTCGTGTGGCAAGTTTTTACTGTAAGGAAGTGTGAACATTATAATTTTTGGAATATTTAAAGAAAGTAATTTTTCATAAAAGTTAACTAATACTTTTTTGTTCACATTTCCCCTTTTCCCAATTAAAATAATAACAGTTCCTACATAATTAAGGTCATGTGAAATCAATTTTTCCATTATATCATGGTATGTCAAACCAGGCATACAATAATTTAAGACAGGATATTTTGCCATAACCCACCACGCTGGCCCAATACGGGTTTTAACGACTGTCATCTTACGACAACAACCGAGACCAACGGCTTAACGTGCCTTTCGAAGCACGGAGGAGCTCGAGATGTTTTAAATTTGGTCACCCATCCAGCGACTCGGCATTGCTAAAGTTGCATAACGGGCAAGATCGCAAGCCGAACGCGCTAGCCGCTGCGCCATCGAGCTCCATCAATTATAACATTTAATTTCTTTAACGTTTTTGTGGGTGACTGTACGTTTTTATTAAAAGTGTGTTATGCTATTCTTGTCTGTGTTAAGGGTGGATAGTGCTAGGTTTATTAATCACTAGCAACCCGACCGCTGCTGCGTCCGCCTGAACATATCGTGTCAAGTAACGAATTTAAAAAAAAAAAGCTTTCTTATCTTATCCTGAGAATTACAAACACAACAAAAAAAGAATGAGCCAAATCAGTGCAGCCGTTCTGAAGTAATACGCAAACATACAATCGTGCCAATTTATTTTAATAGACATATTCGTTCACGGTATTGAAAACAAAAAAAACGTAAACTAAATCGTAAATGTAATAAAATCATCTCGTTTGTTATTAAAAGCCGCTGCTTCAATGCCAAACAAATTTGTACTGTACATGTTCAATCGGTCTCAGAAGAACTATCGCGCTCGTGTAACCGTTATGTACGTACGAAGTGGTAGGTATAGTATGCTAATTAAGCGTTAAGCTACTTGTGAGGCCGACCGTACCTATCAAAATCGTTTCATAAAAATCCTGAGCGCTTCTCCGTTAGAATACCGAATGGTAAAAAATAAATTTAATTTATTTTTCTTTTTTTATTTGTTTTGTTGGTTCTTAATAAATAAAAAACCTAAATTTCACAATCTTAATAAAAAATACACAAAGCATGTAAACCAAAAACTAAATGATCTAACACTTAAAGAAGAACACAATATGCTCTATGTTTAAATCTGTCAATCTAATACGATTCACATTTTGTGGCAATAAATTTTGGAAACAGATGAATACCCAATAAAACGGCTGAAAGAGTAATGCTGTTTTTGTAGCTACATCAAATATTTTATGTTCTTTACATGCAATACAAACAACAAATAGCCACGACTATTATCCCCGAAGGGTTAGTCAGAGACTAGGCAATGAGGATCGAAAAAGCAGTCCTCTAACATAGTCCACTTTTCATAGCGACTGCACATGTTCTCAGCGTGACAGGTGGTGAACCCATCGACGCTGTATGCTGTTGAAAGTATGTGCAGCCTTTAGTCCGTTAGTCGCCTTTTACGTCACCCAAGGGAATAAATTTTGCTAATAATGCATGCTAATAATGCAAGTTCACTGGTATACGTAAAAAACAGAAATATTTCAGTGTCTATGTAATAATACTCTCATGTTAACAAAGCTTGCGCATTCAAGTTGCGATCGTGAAGGTTATGCAACTTTCGTAATACACGGTCACTAGATGGGAGGCCAAATTAAAGCTCTTATGTGCTTCGGAGGACACGGTAAACCAATTAATCAGTCCAAAATCGACATTAAAACCCACAAAATAAACCTTATTGAGCCAGTTTAGTGTGTTATGTATGCCTTGATATTTTTTTGTTCATTTGGAAATGAAGACCTGAGTCCAGCAGCACGTTTATAGGCTTGAAAATCAACACCACTTCTGTCCCATGTAATACATGTGATTCCTAAAAAAATTAACTGCAACCGATGTAAAAATAACACTTACAAGAAGGTGACGACTGACTTGTTTAGTAGAACGAGAAAATAAAGAAGAGTCTATTTAGAACTTAAATCTCATCATCTGTATCTCATTAGATTGTATACACAAATTCCTTAATAATTAAAATATACACGGCGTTCATGCCGAACACGGTATTCTTTGTGAAAAAAATGTGTTAGTTCAGCTCTTTGCAGATCAGTAATCAGGTGAAAGTAATGAGAAAATATTGATACTATGCACAAATAATTTGCTTGAGTAGGTTCCAAGATTTGCAATCCGCCCGTTTTCCTGTTATTTGAACAGTAGCTTTTACTCAATTATTATTCATTTGCTTTTTGCACACTTTAGATAATTTTATATTAGTTACAGTGGTATAGGGTCTCCTCGTGGAACCTCTAAAGCGAAGTCTTCTGAACTTGTTTACGATATTTAATAAATCTAAAGAAAACTCATATTCAGGTAACAATGTTTTTGTGGCATCAATCAGCCTTTTTATTACATTATAACGTAATGATACATTTAAAAACTTGATTTCAGAATGATAAGTTTGCTTCACTTGTATTGTTACACTTTAAGTTATTTGTGTAAGGTATAATCCCCACAAAATCTTAATGTACCTGTAAACACAGTTACTGCTTATGTTCGGTAATGAAAGGTAGAAACTGCCTCTGCGATCTTTCAGTAAACTTTTATCGAAACGGCCGGCAATTAGTATCAGCAGATATCAGATAGAGAGATAAACCATATTTCCATTTTAGTTGTGCACCCTACCACTTATTTCTCTGCACCACCCTATGGTTGACTGGGAGAAAATGCCTAAGGCATTAAGTCCGCCTCTGTACAGTTTTGCATAAAGTATATGCGTGCGGGGGAGGCCGCGCCAGGTGAGAGGTTATATAAATAAATAAAATGAATTAACACTAATGGACACATAAACCAATAAAATACTTAAACAAATTAATTAATTATGAAAAGTAAAATTGCTACAAACCTTAAAGTAATGGGCAAATGATTGTAAGCACACGAGTATCATTTTTTATAATATAATGTAAAAAAGGAAATGTAAACACAATGCATTGCACTAAGAAACAATGCATTTCTGTACCATTTATCCAAATGCGATGAATCTCCGAAACCGTGTCTTGTAGCGGTGAAAGAATACCACCACCCGCTCTCTTCCCTTGAGTGTCGTAAAAGCCAATGCGACTAGCGGACTAAAGACTGCACATACTTCCAACATCATAGAGCAGCATAATAGTCGTAATTATATGTATGTTTATATGAATCTCTGGTAAGTTGTTGTTTACAGGATCGCAAAGGTTTTTTAGTGGTAATCGATAAAACCATTACGGGATAGCATAAAGCCACAAAAGAGCACGTATAGGAAGGAGTAGTAATAAGTTTTTGATAATGTTATATTATCAGTTAGCAACACCAATTAATAAGGTTATACTCTATTTATGTACTCTTATATAGTGCACTGCCCTGTTTACGCGGACGAAGACGAAGGATGTTTTTAACATTGAAAATGTTTTTCGTTCGCTCCCTATTTTCGCTGAAAGTGAGACTCCCCCATGATACCCTGAGGTTTAAGGCCACGAAAACGTATGGAGGCTCAAAAGACAAGGAATTCGAAGGGGTTTAAAATTATGTAAAAATATTTTGGAAAAGTCAAAACCTTTTTTTGGAAATTTGAAAAAACCGACTCTTTTTGACCGATAAATCGTGTGTTTTCCCAGAGAATTTTGGATATCTCGAGAACGGGGTCGAATTAAAAAATTAAAAAAGGACCTCGGTATTAAACTAAGGAATATTTTACCTTATTACACTTTTTTATATTAGCGACGGTTTTGAAAAAATATAGAATTATTTTTTGAATTACCTTTAATAAGTAGGTACATTTTTAATGCCCTTTCAAGTCGTGTAGAGCAAGAGATCTGTGGATTTTTTATGTTTCTGAGTCGGCAAACGACCATACCTCATAGAAAGGTGCCACTGCACTCCAAGGACGTGCAACACAGAAAGCATCACTCGCACTTTGCCGACCCTAAAGCTTCTGTCCTTATTCCTATTATGTCCAATATTAGTTAGTCGAGTTCTGGACAGAATCCTACCACCGTCCATGTAAACATTAACCTTAATCTGCTAATTTTTATATTGACTCGTCATAGTGACCGGTTCCTGCCTGGTGGTAAGCAGCCGATGCAGTCCAAAATAATAGCATTCTTCATACTTTGTCATAACGTTTCCAAAAATACAAAGTCACGTACGCTCCAACGCGCGTTGAGTAAGACACCCCAATAACTCCGTAAGTTTATAGGGCGCACGTGATACTTTCATAGGCGTTATCTGTGAGGACCACGCGATTTTTATAAACGTCACACTAGACCGTCATAATTTGTACAGCCGAGCTTAACTGGACTTTTTTTTCGACTGAGTTAGTGTACATACGTACGGCGTTGCACAGTGTTCCCAGAGACGTTGGGAGGGGACATTTTTACAGACCCCGAAATTGAACGTAGTTAGCTATGCTGATCAAATGACTAGAAGTAACCCCGGTCAAATATGGTCAGTTTTCGAGAAAAAATTCTTAAAGTTGGCTGTATAGGAGGGGTGTAAAAGCAGAAAAGTTGTAATATTTTTTTGTTTTGGGTTCTTATAAGATATTTTATGGATGGTATTTTGTACTACTAAATTATGCTTCGTGTAGACTAATTATAAAACAGAAATTGCTTTTAACTTCAAAGATTTTTGAAAAAAAGTAATTTTTTAATTATTTTTTTTTACAAAAAGTGGTCAATTTACGCACGTAATTTCTTTTGCAAGAAATATATTCGCGATTTTAACTTTGTGTTTAGCGCCTGCATAATTTATTATAGGCTGCTAAATTAGGCTATGGCTCGATTCACAGCTTCATGTTCTCCTAGTACATTTGCGGATTCCCCCGGAGACAGAGGTGCACCGGCTGTGGCGCGATCCACAGGCAGCGCTATGGGACTTTGTCGACTCTATGATGCCTCACCCCCGCTCCTCCAGTTACGTGTATTAACTTGGGGTTTTAGCAAAAGCCTACCGAGGGTAGACCTTTTCCGAGCCACGCGTAGATCTTCATCGGAAATTTAAACTGCACCTAAATAACTTTCGTTCAAAATGCTATAAAAAATTATGCAGGTGCATAACACAAAATTAAAATCGCGATTACCTCAAATTAGACGAAAGATCTCAAACTGGTTTTTTTTAAGTAGGTAGATACAAAGCTTAAGTATTACTTGCAAAAAAAATTACGTGCGTAAACTGACCACTTCTTATAAAAAAAAATATAAATTAAAAAAATTACTTTTTTTTAAATTTTAAAAGTTAAAAACAATTTCCATTTTATAACTAGTCTAAAAGAACCATAATTTAGTAGCACAAAATACAATAAATAAATTATCTTATAAGAACCAAAAAAATATATACTTATTTAATTTTTTCTGCTTTTTCACCCCTCCTAAACAACCAACTTTAAGAATTTTTTTCTCGAAATTGACCATAGTTGACATCGGGTTACTTTTAATAATTTAATCAACATAGCTAACTACGTTTATTTTCGGGGTCAGTAAAATATGTACCCTCCCAACGTCTTTGGGAACACTGTGCGTTGGTTGGTAAACGTCACCGCCAATGCGTGCACTACCATAGATATATGCAAAATATTTAGTCTCGCGCGCTGCTGATGCTGACCCGAAGCTTTCAAGTTTTACCTCTGTATCATTGTACTAGATCTCATACCCTTTTAGGACAATACGATTTTATATTATTATTGTAGTACTATTTCAAGAATTTGTTAAATCTATAAAACCTATGCAACACCTTAAATTCATTTGCACTAATTTATTTATTCTTCTTGATAAGACTACACGACGTTCAACCTTCTCTTTATGTCTTTATATCCTACTAATATTATAAACGCGAAAGTTTGTAAGTATGAATGGATGTTTGTTACTCTTTCACGTAAAAACTACTAAATGGATTTGGATTAAATTTGGCATGCAGATAGTTTATAACCTGGATTAACACATAGGATACTTTTTATCCCGATATTCCCACGGAAACGGGAATCACGCGGGTGAAACCGCGAGCGGCCGCTAGTGTTCTATAATAGGCTAATCTTCTTATAAAGTGACCAATCAACTTTCCCTTCGCCCATAACAACAGCCAAATGTTGACACGTTCTTCAGGACGTTCGCTAAGGTTATAAAGGGATTTCGTACCACAGATACCTGCATCGCTGTACCAGCTATCGTCCCCGAGCCGTATTATTTCACCGAACCGTAACAAAGTTCGGGCCGCTGCCGTTATCGGCGTAACTCTGGATAGAACTTTCCTCTCCTCTGAGAATTCCATCCTGTATTATGCATGGCTGTTACATAGTTTATAACCGTGTCAGCATGGCTTTACTATGTTATTTTTATGGTTTGTTAGATTATAGATTAACCCTTAAATGCATAATGTTCCCAAAAGTTTACAATCATACTTAGAACCTTAACCACTTGAGATAAGAGTAAAAAGCAATGAAAAATTTTCGGTTAATTCATGTATTTAAGGGTTAACGCCTTGTTGGCCGAGTGGTCAAGCGCTCGGCTTATATCCGGAGGTCCCGGGTTCAATTCCCAGGTCGGGCAAAGTGTGTTTCCGGATTTTTCGATGCATAGCCCGGGTTTATGATCACCAGCCCGCATTTGTCAAGATACCTATCAAATTGTAGCGATGACTTGACTTCAATAACGGAGGTCTTTGCTCTACAGTGGGACAGTATACAGGCTGTACTTTATTTTTTTTATTATTATATTATAATTTAAATTATATTATGTTTTGACTTTTTTCTGTACTCGAGCTGTAAGCTCGGATTACTGACCACCACCCCGAGACCCTCAGGGAAAGCATGGTTCAGTTGCACCACTATTTGTAATAAAAACTGTGTCTCCTAAAACTTTACTTTTGATTGTGGTTGTGTGTAAATAATGTTACCAGTCTTTTAATGTAACCGGGTCCGCTGGCCTTGGCCTTATAATAGCAGAACATTAACTCCTCTAATTCCCTACTTGACCACTTCTTTCTGCCGTCATCTTCTGTGGATGCTGTGGCCGATGATGAGGATGTACCGGCAGAGCTTGCGGGAGATATCTTCCTGGTCCGCAAAGTAGCATCTGTCGGTTCTTCGGCGTTAACATCTTGGGACGTACCCCTATCCCCCTGGTCCCTGACCCTCGACCCTAAATTATATTATATTATATTATACTGTATTAAATTATTTTATATTGTATTGGCATTCCTATATGCATTAAACAATATAAAAGTTATTTAGCTTATTTCTTTAAAATGTTCAGAATTTTTTGAATAAAATAATAATAGAATTGAGTTTTACTAATGTCATTTTACAGACCTTCACGTGATAATTAGCTTTGCCATGACAGTTAAAAAAATATTCCCACAACAAATTAATGATCATAGATCACGCATTTCAAGAAGTGTAGAATATAGGCGGCACTTTTCCACTGGCAAAAATATTATAAAACATATTTTTTTAAATATATGCTAAGGAATATTCATTGAAACAACCTATTTTAATGTCTCTCATTTTGTCAGCCATCTTGTTTTAACAGCTGATTTACCAACTTGGCACCGTGCTACGTATCGTTTAAGTAGTGATTGTACAAATCTCTAAATACATCTATATTGGCCGTCTATTGAATTGGGATGCATTTTATGGGTGTTTACAATTGCTGTAAACAGACTGTATAGGTATTTCAGCAGTTCTGAAAAGATATTGTCAAAATTTTTGTCGTAGTAATACTAAATGCTAGAAGTATTACCATTGTCATAGTCTTATTGTATATTTGTGTACAATGTTAGTAAATGCTTTTATTTTTGAAAATAATTTTTAAGCAGAGTTACTAGATTTTTAATTCAACAAGCACTGTTTTGTATTTTTACTCGTCATGTCAAACTTTCCGATGTAATACAATAGTAACCTAGCCAGCTCTACAATCACAACCGTTCACGAGTTCACGACATAATCGTGGCATTTCAAATATTACGGATGCTTCGTGAGGAGTTGACATGTCAAATGGTAGAGAATTCTATATATCGCACATCGATCGAGATTTCCCAGGAGTGTTTCATTCTTTGGCAATACGAAGATTTTGAGAAGGATTGTTGAATTGTTTTAAAGGGAAACGCGAGTAGCTGAACTATTAAGAAATGAAATCAAACGTTTACAAAAATTTATGTGTAAGTGTCTTTTAATCAAATTAGTAACTTTTAACAATCGTAAAGTATTTCTTATAAACCGTCTCACTACGATAGAAATTCTAGTCAGCACTACTGATAGATATTGGCTTGTAAACGTAAATATATGTTTATTGGCAGAAATCCTCATTAGCAGCATTTTATCGGCTTTATACTACTTGGCTCAAGTCGTACAATTGGAAAATAGGTAACAGCTCACCAAAAATTATGATAACAATCGCGGAAACGATAAATTGTTCTATATTTACACTATTATTATTAACAAAACTGTTCGTATTGTGTGTGTGTGTCAAAACAGACTTATACCTACTAACATAATAATTCTAATCAAATATGTAGGTACTTAAGTCTCCGTGGAAATAGGATATGAGTTATTTGATATTCTGTTATTGTTACATTTCCATAAGCCACGCTGCGACATTTCGCTGTCAATGCCGAAGTTGTGATTATGCAAGGCGTGGGAATTAATCTTTACGAGAACAACATAAGGGAATCGGCACCAGGTGATATATTGTGACGGCTGCTTGGATGAGGTGTTATGATTTAAAATTATTTTAGGTATTTTTTTTCTTAGCCTGTGGTGAACAATCCCTCAAGCAATTTCCTCCTGCCTCTTGGTCCTTCGCTACTATGTGTTATTCGGTCTGGTGTGCCAATCATCTCCTTACTTCTTTCTGGGTCGACCTCTTATGTAAGTGAAATGCTCTGGCACTTTTAGCTACTGCCCCTAGCCTGTAACCTGATCAAAGATCGTGCTTTACCAACGAATCTCTAACGTCATACGATACTGTTAAGGTTTTGTTTTGGCTAATATTAAAAAGGGTTTTACGCTTATTTCACTGATCGATTAATAGCCTTACTTACGTTACTTAAACTATAAACTTAAACTTTGACATCTATACAATGCAGTTCCTAATTTATTAATAAGTATTACTTAAAATTTAAGTAACGTTTATAAGCAAGGCTGATCATGTCGGACTTATAAACGCTATCTAAGCATTATTTAGTTAAACATTGTTTTGTCTCTTTTGCTCAAACTTAAAATGACGTTCGTGTAGTGTAGACAAAACAATTTAACTAAATAATTCTTAAATTGTGTTTGTATTAATCTTAAACGTATGTTGTTGTTGCCTCTGTGGAAATATGTTTTGTTAATATTAAACGCTACAAAGTGTTACTTATAAAATCGATACTGGATTATGAATGGTGCAATGATCGCAACATTTTTTAAGAGTGTTTCTTGGGAGAGCAATTTTTGAGCGTAACGCACTTATATCCTATATCAACAAATAATTTATAAATAAATCTACTAATACATTGTTTATACATTCCTTATGCAACGTAACATATAGATTTTATTACGTAAATATCACGTACATTGGAGTAACTTACCCTAAGGACCTAAATCCGGTTAATTTTGCACGTTTTTCACGCATAACGCACGTTCGCCGTCTTTAGAGCAAACGCGGATATATTTTGAAATCACCCACGTTTTTTATTTTATTCATATACAAATTTGAAGTAGACAAATCATTTTATAAATGATAAAATTTTAAATCCCATCGAACGGAATCTTTTGATTATAAGGACATAAGTAAGTACGTACGTAACACGCCTAACAACGTTTTCGCTGCGCTCTTTGCGAAGGGCACTGCACTGGACTGGCTAGGCATAGATGAATCGTGATTGGTTTTTGGGAATCGTTAGTTATAGCCACAGCTTGCAGGTAGGTGGCCGTGTCGCTGTTTTCCCGCGCTTTCGGTGGCGAGTAAGTTCTAAAATTTGAAAAGGTTTGGTACTGAGTTTTCAGCCATTACCATGTCACATTTTTGCAATATAATTGTACTATTTTTAGTAAACAGGTTCTGAAGTGTAATACCTTACTGCCAGATGTAGATAACCAGCAACAAACTAGCAGGTTATATTATTTCCATGCCGAGGAATTTCATAATATAAGCTTTTTTGTGATTTACATGGTGTAATTTCCATTTATAAAACACCATGGAAATAACGTAAAACCCATGGAAATTATCTTATTTCATTTTGGTTGCAATGAATACTAATAAAAGGTTCAATGTTTGCACTGTAATGCATGCATTTCACCAAATCAGGTGAAAAATATTGAATGTCGGGTATTTTTTTTAAATTTAACTCTGCTAAACCATCAGTTAAAACCTCAAAGCATTAAACGTTAAACCATAGCTATTTTTAAGTGTCTTAATATCAGTGTGGCTAGCCAGCAAAACAAAAAAAAACATTACAAATCAATATAACTACTTTTTTTATATTACAACCCGACCCATTTAATACAACTTTCAAATACAAACATGGAAAAAAAGTGTAAAGTTTGGTTTTGTTGACTTAGCACGCTTTTTATTAGTGCTTGGATTGCCATACATATCAAACTACTAACTTAAGCATCAATTTTACGTTTGGGGTTTGTAAATAACGTTGGTAATGCAACAAACAACAAACAAGGTAGGTTACAACCTTTTTTTTTCAGTAACAACAAAATGCCAAAATCTTAGTTGAGCAGAGAGGAGAAACTTAACTATTATTTTTAAATAAAGCTACTATTTTTGTCTAAATATCGTTTTAATGCATGTAGTTCTTAAATACTACCCTAACTTACTTTTATTTGAGATAAATCTCATATATATGACATGTTGTTTAGCAAAATTTTATCTGCTTGGAAATTTCCGTGGTCTTTATTGTAATTTTCATGGTTCGCAAATTCTGTATATTTTTTTTAGCATAAGTATAGTTCCGCTTCGAGTTGAATTTTTATATATTATTTACATAGTGTTTGTGTAATTTACTGTAATTAAGCGATTTCAAAAATACCATGGAAATTACACAGAGAACACATTTCCGAAGAACCATCCTTAACACGTAAAATAAAGGTTCAGCGAATATTGCCGGAATAATATAGTTTCCATTGTTCAATAACACACAAAAAAATATAAATACCAAAAAAAGTAATGATAATTGATAGTTATACAAAACCTCCTAACCTGCCCTGGCCAGCGTGGAGGGTTATGACTCTACTCGTATATATCCCTATATTATTTGAAAAAAGGCCCAAGTCTAACAGTGGAATGTTTAATTTGCTATTATAATAATAATCTTTATAATAAAATTGCTTGCAATAAGTTTATCTGTACGGTTTTAAAGCAAACCAAGCTAAGGATTGACTTATATTTTTTATTAAACAGCCATTTTGAGATAGGTTCATCGTTTGACCTCTTTCTTATTTGAATAGGGCCCGTTGCGATGTTATTTCATTTGAATGGACCTTTTATTTTCTTAATCTTCACGGTTCGACGGCTTTCGGGTGATTCCGTCGTTTCACTCTTCACCAGGCGTCTTTAAGATATGATACGGGTAATTTAAGAAGTCGTTAGGGTACTGGGGCCTGACGTTGACGTTATTTCACAGCTTTATAAAGAAAAATTTATGTAAGTAATTACAAATTAAAAAGTGTCGTAAAAAGTCCCACTAGCAAGATTCGAAGCCGCACCCTTCTGGCAATTTCTTCGACACTTTTTAATTTGTAATTTGTTTGCAACAAAATTTGCGTTAAAATTATTTATACTTTAACAAGCAGGTAACAAGATGAACTATTGTTCATATAAACACGTGTTAAATAGTTAAGATGCCTAAATATAAATAAATCAGTTTTATCCACAAGTCTAAAAAAAAA
Organism: Scoparia ambigualis; assembly: GCA_963921215.1. Lineage (NCBI taxonomy): Eukaryota > Metazoa > Arthropoda > Insecta > Lepidoptera > Crambidae > Scoparia > Scoparia ambigualis. The sequence goes on from OY992503.1 coordinate 8,034,381, forward strand.
AAAACGACGTAAAAAAAAATTAACTGTTATCGAATGAAATGAATCGAATATCACAAATCAATCAAGTTGTTTGAATTGGTCATTGTTTCACTGTCAGGTCAATTATATTAAATAATATCAAAAACATGTAAACACATGCATAAAACACAGAAATCATTTTAAAAAAGATGTTATCAATTTTGTTTTTTTTTTATTAATGTAGATAGTCGATGATGTAGATAATGGATCATTTATATACTTCTTTATAAATACCTTTGGTGCAAAGGCGGGGCAAAAAGATGGACATTGACAGAAGAAAAAAATTTCACCCGACTCGTTTACTTTGTTTTCTTCGTTGCGTTTTGAGTGTGCTCTTACCTACTGTTTTTGGATTTTTCTTCGACCTTGGCATTCAATATTGACTACTAATAATTATAATAAATAATAATTTGGTTTTAATAAGTCTATCTATGTAGCCTCCTGGTAACCTCCATACTCTGTAAGACTATGGAGCGTGTACTCGACAACCGACTCCTGACATACCTTGAAGACAATGACCTCTTAAGTGACCGCCAATTTGGGTTTCGCCGAGGGCAGTCTACGGGAGATCTTCTTGTGTATGCCACTAATCTATGGAGTGAGGCAATAGAGAAATACAATGAGGCTTTTGCCGTGTCTCTTGACATCTTTAAGGCCTTTGACAGGGTTTGGCACGCTAGCCTTATAAACAAGCTTCCGTCGTATGGGACTTTCTGAGGGAGTGATCGATGCGTGTAGTATTAGTTGGCTGCACGTCTGATCTACAGGCTATTGATGCCGGAGTTCCTCAGGGGTCTGTTCTGTCTGCAACCCATTCTTGCTACATATAAACGATCTGTTGGTACCCGGAATTCTGGGGTACGCAGACGATAGCACAGTTGTGGACAGATATTTCTCAAGTGCAAAGGCCAAGGGAGATGAACTTCGGCTTAGTCGAGAGGCCATCGTTGAGCGTTTGGACACGGCCCTAGAAGCTATCTCGGACTGGGGTTATGCTAACTTGGTCGACTTCAACGCCACCAAAACACAGGCGTGTTTATTCACTGTCAAATTGAGTCCTTTTCAACTCGCTCCGACTTTCCGTGGTGTATCTGTGCCGATATCTGACCATCTTAGCATTCTAGGTATGAACATCTCTACAAACCTAAACTTCGGCCACTAAATAGAGTCCATAGCAAAAACTGCAGCTAAAAAGCTTGGCATCCTTTCTAAGGTAAGGCGGTATTTTATACCGGGGCAGCTGCTTCGCTTTACCAAACACAAGTCCGAACCTGTATGGAATACTGCTGCCACCTCTGGGATGGATCTGACAAGTATCAGTTAGCCGCTTTAGACTCTATTGAGAAGCGTGCTAAGAGGGTCATTGGCGACTCTAAACTCGTCGAATCCAAGTTGTAGAGTCTTGAACATCGACGCATGGTTGCCAACCTTTCGGTATTTTATCGATTGCAATTCGGTGAGTGTGCGCTTGAACTACACGAGCTGATTCCACCTTCTCCTTTCTATCCCCGGGGAACGAGACGGGACCTGAGATCTTACACTTACACTGTCAACATACCACTTAAACGCTCAAAGCGCTTCGTGTCATCATTTTTAATGCGGACAGCTAAGGAGTGGAATTCCCTTGGATCCTGCGGATCTGTTTCCTGATACGTGTGCAACCTGGACATATTCAAGGCAAGGGTGAACAGGCATTATCTAGTCAAGTATGGTACATCCTTGGCCGCATCGTAACTTACGATCAGGTGAGATCGCGGTCAAAAACTTTCCTATAATAAAAAAAAAACGATTTAATAGTCTTACATAAAAATATATTTGATTTATTAGAAACCTACTTATAGCTATTAAATGGGGATTAAGCAAAGTAGTAAGCTATTAAATGATGAGGAAAAACTACTGATTAGGTTAGGTTATTTATGGATTACATACTGCCTGGTTATGTCTTTTTACCTACTTACCTACTGGTGTAGGTAGACTGTTGAAATTAGGTATCTACCTACCTAAATACTTTTACCACAGTAATTACCCTACACAAACTAGCTAGTAACATAAATACACTCTTCTGTATTAACACAAAATGTTCCATTACTTTAAAATAAATGCTTTCATGTAAAAATAACTAGGTATTTTGGCAAAGGCTATTTTTTCATAGTCTTCTATTTCTTAGATCTCAGACTGCCAATTTTAGCCAAGTTTTCTGGAATCCTTTAATTTCATACTGTCTTTCAAATAACACTACTTCTCAAGGTTCTATAGAAGTCGGTCCGTCTCCATTGTGTAATAACAACATTGTGTTATATGCGTTTTTTTATATCTAATTATTGTGTATTTACCACATGAAATTAAGACTTTACAGATAAATAGCATCGATATTTGTATTGCCCGTGACAAACATTTTTATTGGCAATGAAAACACACTAATTATTTATATTGAATGTAAATGTTTTCATATTCTTACCATTAATAAATATTGCTTGTTCAATTTGTATCTCGCTAACTGCACATAATTAAAAAATATTACGAAGTATTAATTTTTTTGTCCTTTTGACGTCTTGAAGCAATAATATAACTTAATCGACAAACAAGACAACTGGTCACTGAAACCGATATCTACGATAAAATAAGAAGTCGAAATTATTTTCAATTATGCAATTTCGGGATGATTGGTAAAGAAATATAAGCATTTTATACAATAGATTGATCATTACAGTGCTTGCGTAGACCAGAATGAAATTACTTTCTTGCAATTTAGACTCGAGTGGCCGATTTAGGAGATCAGTTTGGAATTTTCGTCAACTCGTCGTAATTCCAAGTTATGTAAAAGCTCAAGGTTCAGATTGCTATGTATAAGTGTAAAAGTAAAAAATAACTTCACATCGATACCATCAAATTAGATTGAAGTCGAACGCGGGTAAAAAAAGAAAAAAGTGTTAATTATTAAAAACACCTAATTATTATATTTATGAAACCGTGTCGCGTAGCAGTAAAAGAATACTACCACCGCTCTCTTCCCTTGGATGTCGTTAAAGACGACTAACGGACTAAAGACTTTATATACATCCAACAGCATAGAGCGGCGATGGGCTCACCACCAATCACGTTGAGATGTGCAGTCGCCATTTGGTGAAAAGTGGACTATGGCAGAGGACTGCTTTTGTTGTCCTCATTGATTAGTCTCTGACTAGCCCTTCGGGGATAATATTCGTGTTTATATGTATGTTTGTTCTCATAAAATATTCTTTAAAGTACTTGCTTGTCTAAGTGTACTCTTGACCCGAACAACAATATTAGGTAGACATACATTCATACATTCACTCACGACTAATAATTCCCTAAGGATTAGTCAGAGACTAGACAATGAGGACCGCAAAATCAATATTCTGCCATATACCACGTTTCACCCAATAACTACAACTGCACACGTACTCAGCGTGACATGTGGTAAGCCTATCGACGCTCTTTGCTGTTGAATTATGTCCAGTATTTAGTTCATTAGTCGCTTTTTACGACACGTAGTGTTATTTTAATGAGCCTCCATCACACAGCTCATCAGGTAGACAATCTGGTGATGACTAGCCAGACATTTTAGGAACAAGTCAAACCAACCATCTTATATATATGTTACGCCCGTTTTCTGGATAAGGGAGGCACGGACTTCTCAAAGTCAAAGTCAAATGATTTATTCAACATAAATCTTTATAGGCACTTATTGACATCACAAACTACTAACTAACATGTAGTTTAATCTTAACAACTAATCTAACTAACTATTCTTTTGCTTTTCCATAGCTAAAATGTATAGAGTAAAATTACTGGAAAAGTTAATAGTATAAAATTGGAAGTCGGATTTATTGCATGCTCCTGCCACATTAGAGGGGAAACCAAAAAGATGGCCGCCCGATTGCGCTGCAACTGGCTATTGCCTAACCGGTATTATTATGGAACTATTAGTAGCCACTTTGCCGGAAGAGGTCGAACCGGGATCATACATTTTGCAAGTATAATAATAAAGGGTTAAGAATTAATGTTCGGTAATAGAATTAAGTTAATTTCTTTGTAATTGCGATAAGCGTTATTAACTTCTTTGTCATGTATAAAATTACCGTATATACAACAGTTTATGTACTATTCAAAGCACAAAGGAATTAAAATTAAACCATACACGTCTCACAACTGGGCTTAAGTATTACCACTAGAAGAATAAGAAGAATAAAAGCTTTATGGTAGCTGATCTTTAATAGAATACTCCCAACCGTTCTCTTCCTACCAACCATATCTTCCCTTGGGTGTCGTAAAAGAAGACTAAAGGACTAAATACTGCAAATACAGCTAACAGCATAGAGCGGCGATAGACTTATCACATATCACGCTCATTAGTACAGTTGTTATTCGTTGAAACGTGGACTATGGCAGAGGACTGATTTCGCAGTCCTCATTGCTTATTGCATTGCATTGTTCATTTGCTTATAGTCTCTGACTAATTCTTAGGGATAATAGTCATTAGTTTATGTACTTACCTATGTATATCTCATTCATAATATTCTTTTCAAAGTTTATATCTAGTTGTCTTTCTAAGTGTTCATTATGAGTCTGTTAAAATGAGAGCGATCGTAGTACCGCGTATTCTAATACGAGCGCGGTGCTTAATTTTAATTAACTTATATCTTAATCATCTTGCCTGTGGGCGTATATTTAGATATTCCTTTACCTACTACACTAAGGAAACGGAAAGTCGCTAAATCAAAATTAATAACGAAAGAAGAGATAGGAGAAGATTCTTTTAATCAAGTTATACAATAGATATATAAAAAAATGAACTTAAAAATTTAAAAACAACACGCCTTGGACTTAAAAAAAATGACAACTTAAAACAATTAATAAAAAATTTCTAATTTCAATATAGTTTAATAATTAAACTAATTATATTTTATCTATTCCAATAAAATTAATTTCATTATATATTATGGACGCGTCAGTGGCTGCTCCTAGGGAGGTCTTGAGTTGTTGTTGTGTTTTGGATTTGCATCAATGTAGCTTAATTTCAAAGATGCCTTTGCGTGGCAGTGGGACAGATTTGGCTATTTTACTATTGTATTTAACTATTAAGAAGAACTAATTCTGACTAATGTAACCCACCAACCTGCATTGGGCCACCGTGGTGGGTTATTGCCCAATATCCCCACATGCACGTGGGAAGCCTGTGCCCAGCATTGGGACGTTTATAGGCTGATGATGAAGAGCTTATTTTTTAGTTTTATTTTATAAAAATATTATTAATGTGTGTTTAACACATTTATAATAGTCCTGTGAACCCATCCATCATCTTCATGTTAATCTAAATGACTGTGTCGGAGTGAGTTCACGTCAGTAGTCTATTGGTTTGGAGCTATTGGAATTGAACCACGATTTCTCGCGTTCACCCGACCATCTATCTACGAGTACTCGGCTACCGACGCCTCACAATTCAATATTTTGTTATAATCACGGTCTGCGTCTCATGGTAAAGGTGCAAAATTATCATCTAATTCAGTACTAATTAGTCTTAAGTACTCTCTTAATTAAGACACCACGAATACAGTATTGCTTTAGTATTGTTTTATTATAATGCTCGCACCTGGTTTTACTAAACGGCCAACTCATAAAAATATTGGCATCCATATGTCAAAAAAAAATTATTGAAGGAGCCCATTGAAAACCAGCGTCAGGCTCCCTGACAAAATGCTGAATTGGCTACCTTTTTAGCTGCGGCCGTAAGACAATGATGTGTTAAGTATTGCTATTACTTTTAAAAAAACTCGTATTAATCTGTTTTTTATATAAGTTTTGTTATACTGTGATTGTTGTAACTGTCTCGTGTGTTGTAGCTAAATAAACTAGTTTTCATTTAATTTTTTTCATTTCATTTCAAAACGTAATACAATATATGGCGACTTTTCTATGAATTTCGAACCTTACAGAAGGAAACGATTTTTCTGCATGAATTGAATGAATAGAAGAAAAAGGAGAACAGACATTATAGAAAAAAATATGTCGCAGAAAAAGCGAGAACTTTTACAGTAAAATATATTTTTTTGTATCTTTTACGTTAACCAATGAATTGAACTGTCTAACCCATTTAATATCCCGTCATTGCAAAAGTTGCTTAATTTTTGAAATCGTATCGCGGACGCGCTGTGCAAATACATTAAGCTTTGCGTACTCGGTCTTATATAAAAAATCTGTGTTTGTACTATAATTATAAAATAACTGCTATATGTCCTTAACGTAGTTGCTAAGCTGTAGGTCATAAAGGGATTTTAAACAAAGCACATTAGCGTCAAAATGCTTTAAAATGTTATGTTTAAAGCGGAATTTCTCGCAAGAATTAATTTACTTCCGGAACACCTGTTCTAAGTTAAAGTAATGAAATATGCTCCTATTTCTTGAGTGTACGTTATTTACAAAGTGCCTACATATATCCTTAACAAACGCGAAGAATTTTCAAGCTTCGTAAGCTCAGCTTAATTTTAAAAGAGCGAGTCAGCAAAGTATGACGCCGCTTGTTCGGTTGCGATCTCGTAAGTTAAGCAATTTTCGCAATGTCGGATCATCAGATGTGTAACCAAATAAAAAAAAATTAAAAGCTTTTCTTACGTTACTTTAACAAACATAATATAATTACGACTGTTATCCCCGAAGGGTTAGTCAGAGACTAGGCAATGAGGACAGCACAAGCAGTCCTATACCACAGTCCACTTTTCACCAAATGGCGACTGCACAAGTACTCAGCGTGACAGGTGGTGAGCCCATAGCCGCTTATGCTGTTGGATGTATGGAATCTTTAGTCCGTTAGTCGCCTTTTATGACACCTATGGGAAGAGAGGGGGTGGTAGTATTTTTTTACCGCTACGCGACATGGTTGGTTCACTGAAGCTATTGATAATAATGTTTTCATCATCATGTAGTCTTAAGACAGCAATTGCCAGCTTGAACAAGCACATTGATCACATGCCACGCTTAATTTAATTTTATATTACAGAAAAAATCTTCTTCTTTCGTTAAAATGTTACCCTTTTATATAAGTAGGTATATATTGTTTATTAAGTACAGACTTAAAATTCAAAATCTGTTACTATATTATCATTGGTATCCCAAGAATCAGGCTGTGCCTTGTTTGGGATCCCCTGTTACTACCAAGATAAGTCTTAGACGTAGAATAATTTAATAACATGTTTTAGTTCTAGTTCTATTTAGTCTAAGTCATTCAGAAAGTAATAAAGCATTTTTCATTTTCATTTTTTCATTTTCATTTTTTCATTTGAGCAAAGACAGCAATTGACAAGGTACGAGTTTGTATTTTTCTCTGTTCAATGTAGAATATTATTAAATTCTATTAAAAAAAACTAGTTTTATATTAAGGTTTGTCTTTATGATGAAGCGGGTAATTGACTATGACAAGGTTTTTCCAAAGTTTTCTCGACATGATGTTACTAAAAATGTTATTTCATTTTGAAAATCCTGATCGGGCTTAATTATGCAAAGTTACTAGTCTTTGAATGAATGAAAAGGCAGAATCCCTTTGAATGCATTAAAGAGAAAAGCTGAGCCCTTTCCCTAGCTGTAATTAATTAACAGAAACCTGAATGCAAGGTTTCGAATCACTATTTCCATATAGGTACGTCTAGCTATAGCGTTTCAAATACTGAATGTAGCACCAGAGAAGGAAACGTTGAAAAAAACGTATACATGTATAATTAAACAATACAAAGACAAAAAAAATGTCTGTCAAATTAATTTATTATGTTCTTATGATGATTGGAAACGGTAAGTTAGGTAGTTTGAGTTTTGCTATTGCTATGTTGACTCTCTTCAATCACTACCACTTATTAAGGCTATAATTGAAAATATAAAAAATAATTAAAAAAGATGTCACATAAATATGCACTTAAAAGTTTAAGGTTTTTTAACATAAGTCATATGACAAACATTTTTTATTCTATTCTACGAGCGCTAAGTGTGACTAGGCTCTCAGAAGATTTAAATTGATAATAAAACCTGTTGACCTTAGTGAGTGGGTTTGAAACCTACTGACTGAATGTTGGTTACTCTATTAGAAGAAGAATTATAAAGTATAACATTTATGTGTCTTTATTATAATGGCTGAAAGTCAACAATGAAATAGATGGTATTCGAAAAGAAAATACCTCGATAAAAAACCAGCATCAATAGCTTAACCTCAGACAGCTAACCTCCGTCGATTCGACGGGTACTACGAACTCAATTTAGTAAATATTTTTATCGATGCGTCTGGATAGTTCGTCGCGGTTAACCAACTCAGTCACCAGCTTAATAAACACAATGGCAGGTCATATTCATTCAGACACTTTTATACATTAAAACCAGATACAGTTACACAATGATAGGGATACAATTACGAATAAATACAAAAACAATGAAAAAGAAAAACTATGCGTATAAAATATTACAAAACACAATAAAATTAAAAAAAAGTATAGACGGTGGCCTTTTTCTTATTGTTACGACAAACCTTAGCTTTTAAGTGAGGATAGCAATATAATGGTCAAGCAAAATACGTAATTTGTGTTAGGTATCGGTTTACGTCATCAGCTTAGCAGGGCTATAATTAGGATTGATCTCGATTTCTCGCAACCAACCAGCCCGTGTATCGGCTAAAAAATATGAATATGGACATGGGCTTCATTTGACATTTGAAGCCCATAATATGCCCATATAAGGACAAAATATTGGCTTGAAATGTCAATTGAAGCCCATGTTCAAATCCATATTTTTAGCCGATAGACCCGCTGATCGTAACTGTTCGCCTACCGACGCTTCATCGTCAGCCCACAGCTATACACAGGCCAATCAGATGGGGATATTGGGCCATAACCCACCACGATGGACCAATGCGGGTTGGTGGGTTTAACGACTGCCATCTTACCGTTGCTTTTCTGTCACTAAACCCGTTTTATAGTATTCAGTCTTTCAATAATCTTTATAACCATATAAAAAATGGATTCCAGATACATAGAATACTTAACCTAAATAAGTATAGATGTCTTTTTCGTTCCTTTCGTTTCGTTTCTTTGTTTTTTTTTAACCGTGTCACGTAGCGGTGATAGATTACTACCACCCCCTCTCTTCCCTTGGGTGTCGTAAAAGGCGACTAACGGACTAAAGACACACATACTTCCAACAACAAAGAGCGGGGCAATGGGCTCACCACGCTAAGACATGTGCTGTCGTTGTTTGGTGAAAAGTGGACTATGGTAGTGGACTGCTTTTGTTGTAATCATTGCATAGTCTCTGACTAACCCTTCGGGGATGATAGTCGTGATTATATGCATGTTTGTATGTATGTGCAAGTCTTGTAAAAAACCTTTATGAACTTAACAGCGGCCGCTGCACTAGACTGTATGCCTGAAACGCAGGAGCCATTACAATTAAGTCACAATTACCGGCTGGTATGAAACTTGACATAAAATAAAAGTAAATATCATGGAGTTAATGTACTACGTATTAGAGAAGCTATGTCAAGCAAAATTCTTGTTCTATTTTTTTTAAAGTTAATACTGCACTGCAGCGCTAAAACAATAATTTATCGTCTTTCTGAAAAAACCAAACATACAGCGCTAGACCGCTTCTAGAATGTTGTTTTCTCGCGACCAAAAGGTCTAAAGCGCCAAAACATGCATGGACGCCGCTCATGTCTCGGCGATTTGATAAAATAATTAGTCAAATGCATGTTAAATCGTTTTTTTAGTGCGTATTTACAAGTGAAAAGTGAGTACTTTGGTTTTATTTGTATTTCTTGAGTTTTTAAATAGTACCTTAGCACACATTAAGGCACTTAAATTGAAAAAAATAGAACACAGAATACACACGAATTGTTGCGTCTAGCGCCTGCCACTGACTAATATAGTTGGAGCGAGCTGGCTGTAACGCGTGTAGCAAACAATGTAGTTGTGACGTCTTCTCTAGTACTTAGTACATTATAACTCAATGGTAAATATTCAGTTTGCCATAATCACACAAAAGTGGCGTGTAAGCTAGAAAGGAAATATATCACCGACAGTGTCGTAGCAAAACCTTAATCGTCGTGTCCCCAAAATACACGTCGCATTTCCGTCACAGCCTACATTAATGATTGCGCCACAATTCATTTTGGCAAGACAAAGCTGGAATAACGAAGCGAATTAATTTAGTACAAATGAAGTGGTCTTGTAATTGATTGCATTAATAATGTTGCGTTAGTCAGGATTCTTTCATCTTCTTAGGCTGTGTGTAAAGGAAATTTCTGAGAATTCTTAAAAAGAACCTATACTTATCATGTAGGTGCTTTCTAACTTGCAACGAGAAATCCAGAATTCTAAGAACTATTATTAGCTGTATTTTATGACCTGTACGAGTTTTCGTACCTATTTAACTTAAAGAAACAATAAAAAACAATTAGGTAAAATAAAGAAACCTGAACGCTAACCAATTAAGTAAATCCTACTTCCTACTAATATTATAAACGCGAAAGTTTGTAAGTATGGATGGATGTTTGTTACTCTTTCACGTAAAAACTACTAATTGGATTTGGATGAAATTCGGCATACAGATAGTTTATAACCTGGATTAACACATATAATACTTTTTATCCCGATATTCCCACGGGAACGGGAACCACGCGGGTGAAACCGCAAGCGGCCGCTAGTAACTAAATTTAAGTATAATAATATAAATATGATTAATACTTTTTCTTCACATAACGAAAAATACATACGTACATTATAGGTTCAGGACTATTATTCCCAAAGGGTTAGTCAGAGACTAGGCGATGAGGACTGCAGAAGCAGTCTACTGCCATAGTCTACCGCTATAGTCCCCGTTTCACCAAAGTACAACTGCACGGGCAACTAGTTTTCTATAATTTGTGTTTGGTAGAATATTAATGTGAAATAATGGTGGATTAGTTACTGTTAAGTGTTCGTGAACGTGCATGAGTGTTAGTAAATAAAACAAAACAGTGCAACATCACTTTTCAAATTCTCTCAATAAGTCCGTGTGAGACCTCAATAAAGTCCCACAGCTTTATTGAATCTCGAGGGGTTTGGGGGAAAATCATTTACCTCACTCATTATCATCCACTTAATGTAAAGAAAATAATAATTACTATTAATAACTTGACACTGGCAAAATGTTCTGATCGCACGAAGCCATTATTTAAGAGAAAAAAAAACCGTTCAGACTGAGCAAAACACTGGCCTTACTTCACAATTTATGCCCTTAACAACCAATTGGTACATTGTGATAGCGTCATACAATAAAGATCTATCTATCGTTGCGATACGTATGTTTTTCACGGAAATTAGTCTGGAAACGCCAGGTGAAGTGGCGAAACAGCTGCAACCTTTCCAGAGCTAGGGGGTAATGAATAGCTCTCTTTCGTTGCTCTTCAATTTTGTTTGAAGAATGGCTAATTATTTATCACCGCCTCCGCTCGGTGGAAACAATTTAGTTGGCATCTGGCTTTGAAGCGCTTAAAATCTTCCATCTCCTTAGACAACAGCTATAAATACGGAAAGTCAATGATAATAAAAATGTTCCAATTTACTGTTTTTATAGCACACGTTTAGCATTCGTTCTCTTGTACGTGTATCGCGATGTTTTATGAAATAAGCATAGTCTAATATTATTCATCTGAGATTTTAATGTGGTAAGTCCGCCAAATTGTATGTATGTGTTAAAGTTAAAACATAATAATATGGTATTATTCATAATAATAAATCTAACACTCGATTTTGCCAATTTATCCATATCAAATATTATCAAAATCGCTATAACGGTTTGAGCGTGAAAGCATAACAAACAAACAAAAACACTTTCGCAATCACAATTTTAGGTCTAACTTAAATATCCGTGCTCTTTTCAACAAGTGTAGTATAATAACACTGAATCTTAAAAAAGAACCGAATCAAAAATACCTCGTTATTTTTTTCATTAATTCAGTATAACCCCCTGAAACACATAAACGTCAAGCGTCACAAACAATGTTGGATCATGACATTAACGCTTGTTATTTATTGCAGTCCAAATGAAAAACTTAACTAGCCGCCCTACCGTATCAAGGACCCGACCATGTGCCGCACGCCATAAAGAGAAATCACTCCCTAATCTCCCCCCATAAAATAGACCTTTCCGTATTCAGGTGAATGGGTTACCTACCCCCCGCTCGAAGTCTGCCAATGGTAGAAACTTGCTTGTTTCATCGTCTATATTTGAGGTAAGGGCGTGATCATATTTGACGACCTCCGTGGTCGATTGGTTAGCCCGCAGAGTCTGGTGTCGCGCCATCTCTGAGGTTCAATTCCCGGTCAGGTCAAATTAGAGAAAACTGTTTTACTGAATTTATTTCGGTTCTGGGGGGTTTTCTATGTTTATGTATAACTATTCGTTATTTAGTTTAACCATATTAACCCTTCAAGCCCCAAGCGGCCATATTTGGCCGCACCTATAAACTCGCTATTCCGTCAGAGCCCAAGCGGCCATAATTATATGTCTGCGCTGGCCGCGCTCTCCACTTGACTTTGTACCGTGTTTTGATACACTTGGAGACTACTTTAGTATGAACAAGGTCAATTATTTCGGTTTGTGGTACATTTTATGCATCGTGAACGCAAAGTTTAACATGAACTGCGTTCGATTTCTTTTTTTATTTTATTTTTCTCTTTCCCCAAATTTAAATTCCCGCCAAGTAGCACCTGCTGTCAAATTTTTTAGACATTTCGATGCAAAGTGTTAAGGAGTTTAATGTTTTTTTTATATATTTTAGCGTTTTATTAACGCTTAAATAATTATACTTAAGTAAAATTTTAAACACTGAAAAAAGACGACAACCTCAGGCGGGAATCGAAACAGGCACCTTCCGCATTCCGACCGGCTGCCTTAATCCTTAATTAGGAATGAATAATTAAAATTTTACATATTAACGATTTTCAATGGAAGCTTATCTTGGGCTAGATAATTGGTGTGAGCGTTATAAAAAATATTTTTTATACTTAGGTTGCCAGTAGCCAAATTATTTTTACTATACAAAGTTTCTTTCTTTATTCCAAATGTTAAAATAGAGTTACTACATACATCCTACTAATATTATAAACTCGAAAGTTTGTAAGTATGGATGGATGTTTGTTACTCTTTCACGTAAAAAGTACTGAATGGATTTGGATGAAATTTGGCATACAGATAGTTTATAACCTGAATGTTAACCCGCGTGGTTCCCGTTCCCGTGGGAATATGTGTTAACATAGGATACTTTTTATTCCGATATTCCCACCGGAACGGGAACCATGCGGGTGAAACCGCGAGCGGCCGCTAGTACCTACTTATATTCACGACTATTATTACCCGAAGGGTTAGAGACCAGGCAATGAGGACCGCACAATAAGTCCACTGCCACAGTCCACTTTTCACCAAAATAATAACTGCACATGTGCTCAGCGTGACAGGTGGTGAGCCCATCGCCGCTCTATGCTGTTGGATGTATGTGCAGTCTTTAGTCCGTTAGTCGCCTTTTACGACACCCAAGGGAAGAAAAGGGGCGGTAGTATTATATTTAAGAGCCGCTACTAGCACAGCATTTAGCACAATCGAACCACTAAAACACTAAAGTAGCAGAATCAAAGCCAAGTTTTAAAATATACTTATTAGACGTCTGTATAGTAAGACTTCAGTCAAACAAGAAGTAAGAATTCACTTCTGTCGTCAGCTACCGAAATTGTATCATGATCTAAATTGCGAATTCTGATAGTCCGAAGCTGCGGAACAACTTCATGGGATGTTCCGAACTTTAGAACTGAAGTTATGAACCAGGAAAATATTGTTATATCAACAATAAGGTTTCTAGATTTCATGTGACAACAATTATCATAATAATTGGACGTAAGATCAAACGTTAATTTATTCCACCGAAGTTGCTAAGTACTTTTAGGAAACGAACCTCAACTGTAAAACGAAACTAAAGTTTAAGTTAAAGTTTTAACCAGTTTCACAAACTGATACAAAAAACAAGAGGATACAAAAATGTTTTTGTAAATGTTTTCCAACACAAAGGCGGAAAGTTTTGCAACGGCGGAAAGTTCGCGCAACGAATAAAATATAATTGCAGTCATAATGATCCTTTTTAATCTAAGTTTTTAATGTCAAGCGTTGCTTATATAGTGGGTGGAGGTGCATTTATAACTATATGGCGTACACACACTACAAGCACTTGCATCCCTAATAGCATTTTTTGTTGGCATTAAGTTGGGCCACGTACCTTCGATTTGTTGGCCTACAAGTATAATTGGCGCGCAGTTTACGCGTTGGGCCCATAACTAATGGCCAAAGTAAGATTACCTACAAAGGCCCAACTATCAGTAGGGCCAACGATAGACTTGAATATTTAGGCCAACTTATTAGATAACAGGTGCACCGCACCTTACCTAACGGGTAATATGACCCATCCACCTCTGGTAGGTACTGTCCCACCCACCCACCCAACGAACGGCCACTTCCTAGAAAGGAAAGAGTAAAGGACGATGGCGACGGATGCAGGCAGTCCTCAAAAAGAGAGATCGTAAATTAAAAGTAGGAATAAGAATGAAGTCCCGCTCCCGCCCGACAATCCCCGAATTCCAATTGACGCGACACCCAGATGCAACAGTCCCCAGAGTCCAGCGAGACTTGATAATTCGAATCCTATATATCTAAGGCCACAAAAATCTCGTCACCGCGATTTAGAAATGGTATAAAACAGTACAGCGCCATCTATGAAAAAATATCGGAACTAGATAATTAAGAAACTTAGTACATATCTAGCTTTTTAAAATTTTGTCCCCTGCCCCCCGCCCCTTTCCCCTCTGCTCCCGTCCCCCGGTGCTGACCGCATTCGCAAAATCCCAACATTATTTTGCTAAAGTGCCTACAGTAATTACCCGACGGTAGGAATAACATGGTAGTAATAGTTAAAGTTTTTTTTTGTTGGCGCAATGGTGTTACCTTATCTTTTACCCCTACAAAAATTGCCCAACTATAAAAAAATAACATCAGGCCCGTGGTAGGCTATCCGTTGGTTAAATTGCGCAAGTTATAACCATTGGGCTTATTTTGAATTTAAGTTGGCAAGGAAACTAACCACCTGCCAACAATTGGCGAATGGAAGCCAACGGCAAATGCTATTAGGGATACTGTTGTGAAATTATGATTTCAAAGCCATACATATTGTCACAGAGTAACTAATATTTCTATCGTACAGAAGGTTCTTTCTCTAACTAAAGTCAAGTTTAGGTATAAAAAACTGTCAACTCTTACGACTTTCACGCGAAATTGAAACTTATCGTTTGACCCGAGCGTTCATACTCCGTTACGCAACGCGGACTCGATATCGATTTGACGTCAGGAGCGCAGGGTTTCCACTCATGGATATATTTAAGTATATATTAAAATAAATCAGACTATTTGTTCTTTCTTCTATTTAGACACCCGTCAACACAACAGTATCTTCAATACGGATTATAAGATCGTTTAGTTGTCATTGTTCGGTGCGCAAAAATCACAGAAATGGTCGTTCGTTTTACGAGCGACGACGCGCGACGACGTGGAGCGTGCGTTGCGTCTCGAGCGGCAACCCACTGCTATACGCCTGCCCGGGAGGCGCGCCGGCCGAACGTACATAGAGCGGCGATGGGCTCACCACATGTCACGCTGAGCACATGTGCAGTCGCTATTCGGTGTAAAGTGTACTATGGTAAAGGACTACTTTTGCTGTCCTACTGCGGAGTGACACCCCCCTAAAATTGTTGTAGATTATCTTTATAACAACCCAAAAACCCGCATTGGGCCAGCTAGTGTTGGGTAATGACAAAGTCTCCCCATGTGTTGTTGTCCATGTGATGATGATAATCTTTACATTACTTATCTTCGCATGTTGACCTTTAGGTCGTAAAAGAAAGAGAGAAAGTATACGCTTTTACTGAATTTCTTCTCATTAAATGGTTTTACGAATCGTGTATAGCGGTTTACTAAAGAATACTACTAACCCCTCTTTTACATTGGAAGTCATAAAAGGCGACTAACGAACTAAAGACTGCACATACATCTAACAGCATAAAGCGGCGATGGGCTTACCACCTTCACGCTGAGCACTGTGCAATTGTGATTTGATAAAACATGGATTAATTATAGAGGACTGCATCTGCGGTCGTAGTCTCTGATTAACCCTTTGGGGCTAATAGTCGTAAATCTATATATGTATGTATGTACAAGGTCTTATGGACCGATGGCATAGTGACATCTACAAAAGTTCAAATCTTAAAAGCGTGTAGAATTTCAAACTTTGAACAAGTGTGATAAGACCTTAACTTCTTAAGATCCTTCATTACGGACCCTTGTAATAGACTCTATCGTTTCTTTTGGTAACACCTGTCGCTTTGGGCAGACGATTAAGTTAAGTGTTATAGTTTTACAAATTAGCCATTTACCAACTCAAGGGTTAGGGACAATATACGTTAATTTAACTTAAAACACGTAGAAAGAAGGTTAGGTACTCTACTGGTGCCGCCAGCGTTTGAATAACGATCATCTATCTTAGTAACTATGGCAATGTCTCGTTAACCGTATCGCGTCGCAGTGGAAGAATGCTACCACCTCCTCTCTTTCCTTGGGTGTCGTAAAAGGCGACTAACGGACTAAAGACTGCACATACATCCAACAGCATATAGCGGCGATGGGGTCACCACCTATTAAGCTGAGCACATATGTAGTCGCTATTTGGTGAAAAGTGGACTATGGTAGAGGACTGCTCTTGCTGTCCCCATTACCTAGTCTCTGGCTAACAATAAGGGTTAGTTAGAGACTTTGTGTCGTGTTTATGTGTGTATTTAGGGGTGACCGAAACAAAAGATGCAACATTGTACGTCATGTTCTGTGTTTAACTAAGACTACATTTCATGTAATTACAAGTTTGGCTTCCAACGTTTCTGACTTATACTGTAGCCGAGAATAAATGAAATATTTTCAATGGTCATTTTCAGTTGAACGTTACATCCAGATTTCCCTAAGTAAATCAAGATTTCGTAACAAAAATGACTTTTGTTAAAACTATACCCAACACTTGTTGTTTGTATAATTTTTAACTCAAATTTTAACAGAAGAAGCCAGAAGGGTGCAGTTAGAATCATGCTCGTAGAAATTTTTTCGACACTGTCCATTTTCAATTTAAACCTAACTCGTTTTCGTTCAGTAGTATCCCTTTAAAAAATATCTAAAATAACAGGATGGTACCAAACAAAGTACAAAACTTTCTTCTTGTTTTTTTTAAATTTCGTCATCATCATCAGCCTTTAAACGTCCCACTGCTGGGGATACAGGCTTTCCCACTTGGAGCACATGGGAAAATTGGGTCGTAATGGGCAAATATGGGTAACGACGATCGATCTTACGACAACAACCGAGACCGAAGGCATTACGTGCCTTCCGAAGCCATATTTTGCATACATACATATAAATTATGATCACGACTATCATCCCCGAAGGGTTAGTCAGAGACTAGGCAATAAGAACAGCAAAAGCAGCCCTCTAACATAGTCCACTTTTCACCAAATAGCGGCTGCTCCAGTACCCCAAGCATGAACCATTATGGTACTGTTACTAAACCTTTTTCATGCAAAATAATACGATTACGATTACTTTAACTAGTACCATAATGGTTCGTGCTTGGGGTACTGTGCTCAACGTGTTGTGGTGAGCCCATCGCCGCTCTATGCTGTTGGACGTATGTGCAGTCTTTGGTCCGTTAGTCGCCTTTTACAACACAAAATGGAAGTGAGGAGGTGGTAGTATTCTCTTACCGCTACGCAGCACGGTAAATGTTGTATACTTTTTCAAAATATTAGCTTTTAGCTATAATACCTCCCCATTTGCTTATAGCGTTGGGTTATATTATTATGCTCTAAGCTGATTAGTTAATAAAGTCGATTAAAAGGAAACTTTGCACTTTCATTATTTGCTGACTCTGATTACATAGGTACTCTGACTCTGATTAGAAAAAGAAATAAATTAAAGTGATGTAACTTACTTGCACTGAGAAAATCTTATCCCGTAAAATGATTATACTTATGGTGGATTCGACCAAACTGGAATAAAACTTACTCCGTAAATTAGTCCATACAAATTCGGCGTTTAATCTAGGTGTAAGACCTTATTCCAGTTTGGTCGAATTCACCCTCAAACTTCTAGCTTAGCCGCTATGCGAGAATTACTTAGTCTTTTTAAAATTTAAATCCGCATCACAAAAAGCCGCGATTAACTGGGTTCAAGCGAGTCTCATTACGTTTTTAATTTCTAACTTTTATCCTGATGTTTCTAACCCTTCACCGCGTATCTGATCATAGGGAGCGACCACGTGCCCTTTGAAAGTTTTTTTTTCAATTTGTATGTAGTACGTGTGTATGTAGTAACCGTGTCGTGTAGCGGTGAAAGAATACTACCACCCCCTCTCTTCCCTTCGGTGTCGTAAAAGGCGACTAACAGACTATAATATAGGTACTCATACATGTAACAGCTTAGAGCGGCGATGGGCTCACCACCTGTCACGCTGAGCACATGTGCAGTCACTTTGTGAAAAGTGGAAAGAAAAGATGGCAGAGGACTCCTTTTGCGGTCCTCATTGCCTAGTCTCTGACTAACCCTTCGGGGATAATAGTCGTGATTATATGTATGTATTTAGTGTACGCATTAACTTTTGAAAAATAATAAGTAATAGGTAATAATAATAATAATAATCTTTATTACCATAAAAGAAATTGGTTCCAGATACATAGAAGTCCTTGTACTAAATGCTAACAGGTATGAACTAACGTTAAAGTATATAATTCAAATGCATAGAGAAACCTTTATGAATTTAACAGCGGCCGCTGCACTAGACTCTACGCCTGGCCCGCAGGAGCCATTTACCGGCTGGTTCGAAACTAGACTCAAAAAAGCGGCCAAGTGCGAGTCGGACTCGCCCATGAAGGGTTCCGTAGCAGCAAGTAACATCATATAAAAGTTCTTGTAGTTCGTTGTAAATTTGATCGATGTTTTAATAATAGTGTATTTTTAAATTAATTCATTTATGACGTATTAAAAAAAACTACTTACTAGATCTCGTTCAAACTAATTTTCGGTGGAAGTTTGCATGGTAATGTACCTACATCATATATTTTTTTTTGTTTTATCATTCTCTTATTTTACACACATTTTATTACTTTGGAAATGTCTCTCGCGCAAACTATTCAGTTTAGAAAAAAAATTATATAGGAAACCTCAATATCATTTTTGAAGACCTATCCATGGACACCCCACACGTATGGGTTTGATGAAAAAAAATTTTGAGTCAGTTTTAAGTATGGGGAACCCCCAAAATTTATTGTTTTTTTTTTTCTATTTTTGTGTGAAAATTTTAATGCGGTTTACAGAATACATCTACTTACCAAGTTTGAATCGTATAGTTCTTATAGTTTCGGACAACTGACAGACATGACGAATTCATAAGGGTTCCGTTTTTTACGGTGTAATACAGCGTATAATAATATTTTTTTGTAAAAAAAATAATTAATTTTTTTTAAATTATTAAATTAAACTTTCCTACAATCACACCAATTATTTAGCCCAAGAGAAGCTTTGCAGAGACTTTTTAATGGTTACTAGACAACGGATAAATATACTTAAAATACATAACATGGGTGTTGTCTATGTATAATAAATACATAGACAACACCCAGACCCGTGACAATTTAGAAAAACAATAATTTCTAAACTGACCCGACCGGGGATCAAACCCGGGACCTCAGAGATGGCGACACCTTGATAACTTGATAACCGGTGTACAAACCACTCGACCAAGGAGGTTGTCTAATGTATTTATTTATTTATTTATCTATCTATTTATTTTTTTATTTATTCATTTATTTATTTATTTATTACAACACAATAAGTTACAGTCAGTAAGTACAGTACAATAACGTTTTGTTATATGGCCAACAAATAATACTGAATATATAATTATTGGAGAACTTAAAATAGACGGACTCTAACCCAATAAAATGCGTCTGCTTAATGCTCTATGGTTACAAGTAATAAACGTCACAACACAAACAATATAAAAACTATGTAAATCAAATAAACTTAATAATTTCGATTTCAGAGAGAATTAAAACAATTAAAATCTTATTAACAATGATCAAATTAAATACATTTATATTATATATCCATTAATTATTATCATGAACATTGAAAATTAAACTTAACAACTTTACAATAAGCGAGACCCACTCTCATCTACTCAAAGAGATCTGTCATCAGGTTTCCACGTGAGCCTTTCCGCAAACACTATTAATAGAGGATCCGAGTATAAAGCGACCTTCACCGGGCCGGTTAATGGATGAAAAGTATTTTATATCAAATTTAATATGTTAAAAAATATATTGCGAGTGGGTTAAAAATTTCAGTCCAGTATTTTATGATTAATTAAATATTACATTTTTTTTAACATTTTAATTTCAGTCCAGTAATGATTAATTAAATATTAATTTTTTTTTAAACCTTGCACTGGTTTGGATAATAGATAAATTACATAGGTACCTACCAATCGAAAGTATGAAGCCTATAGAATATGCAAAAGTTAGGTTGACTTTTTTTTCCCGTCATAACATTGGGTAGGCAGGTATAAACAGGTAAGTCTATATCAGTAGATAATTTGCAACCGTCTGGTTAAATAAATAAAATGTATGTTTATAAAAAGATAATCTCATTACAAACGCACACACACCAAATCAGTGCAATGTAAAACATTATTTTTTATATTTAATTAATCATTATAGGTACTGGACTGAAATTTCTCAGCCAACTCACTCGCGATATATTTTTAAACATATTAAATTTGATATAAAATACTTTTCATCCATTAACCGGCCCGGTGAAGGTCGTTCTATACTCGGATCTTAGACTATAATGTTCTTCATAGAAAAAGTTATAAAGGCCTCGCCAAGCGGCAATCCATTAACATTTAAACTTGAGGCTCCACAGGTACCATACAGCGTCGGAATGCTCCCGTTTGAGGCGAGGTCGGGAGTAATTACTACTAGCTGTGAGCGCTGTACACATAGCGGACGTGGCGTGCCAATTTACCACTGCGCCTGTGATGCGGTGGAGTGAGTGAAACGATTTAGCTGTCAAATGTTAACATGTTACTTGAAAATAAGGAAGATAATAAAAGTATACTATGTAAAATGTCATACCAGGTAACATGTCAATTTATTTGTGCATTGAAAATCTTGTCACACTATCACGACAACCAAAAGAGGTTAGTAAAGTTTTACAATAACCATGTTGCGTAGCGGTGAAAGAATACTACCACCCCCTCTCTTCCCTTGGATGTCATAAAAGGCGACTAACGGACTAAAGACTGCACATACATCGAACAGCATAGAGCGATGGGTTCACCACCTGTCACGCTGAGCACATGTATACATGATAATAGTTGTGATTATATGTTTAGTTTCAGTAAAAGCAACTGCAAGAACAACATATTTATAGACACACTTCTTTAATTCGTAGGTATAAAGTTATTATACAGAAAACCTCTGCTACTGGTTATTTGTGGTAATTCATTGTCGTCGATCGACCTCGAAGCGGTTCACGACGGATTACACTTATCAATGAATGACGTCAATCCGTGGGAATCTACGAGCCATCGATCACATAATTAGTGTGGTCGACAAGCATTGACGCAATAATGGTAATCGCTGAAGTTGGATGTTCAAATGTCTGTTATTACTTATCCAAAGTTGTTAGTGTTGATCACAATAGAGCAACAAGTAAACCAAATCATAGGTACAGGGACTAGACAATTAGAGATTAGGTTTTGTACCCGTGTTGCGTAGCGGTGAAAGAATACTACCACCCTCTCTCTTCCCTTGGGTGTCTTAAAGAGACTAACGGACTAAGGACTGCACATACATCTAACAGCATAGAGCGGCGATGGGCTCACCAAATGTCACTATATGGTGAAAAGTGGACTATGGCAGAGGACGGTGCAACTCGGAAGACTGCGTAGAATCCCTTGACAATAAGCTTTGAATTAAATCCCGTCTAAATATATGTGTATAATGGAACGCGAAAATTTAAAAGTGTAAAACATTATTTCTATTTTATTGTTGTAAACTTTTCAACATTCTACATGGATTTTTTTAATATTATTTGGAAAAAAAAATTAAATGTGCATCATTAATAAATAATTCTATACAAATTATTCTGCAATCTGCAGTTTTTTATAAGTTTGCTACAAAACGGAAAGTCCTACAGATTCCGATAAACAAAATTATATTGTAAAGTTTTTGCTTGTTAGCACATCTAAATCACAGTTAAATTCTCTGTAATACAGTCATCAAAAATATCAAAATTTACCAAACAAATAAATATCCGAAGCGACGTCCGCCAAAGTTAACAAACGAAACGATTAATCCAATTAATATGTTTGAGTCAAATTAATAACAATCTATCACATCTGTTAGTTACCTTGTCCTTTTCGGTTGACTTCCATTATTTCTATTTCTGACCAGTCTGTAGGACCTAAATGGTTACGGGCTATATGTTGGCTTCTGACAATGACAAATGGCTGACGCTAACAAGGTTGCCCCGATGCCATGGGAAAGATTATAAGGGTGTTGATAAATGATGAACATGATCGGATCAACGTGAACTGTTCAAGGTATGCAGGCCGTAGACCAGTTTAAATACATACTGTAGGTATGTATGTCATGCCCGTCTCGCGGATGTAGAGACCGCAACTTACAGTTTGATACAATCCTGCCACATTTTTTAGTTTCATTTAATCTCATACCATTTTTTATCTATTAGTTTTTTATTATGCTTTCCCTACAACGCATTTGCGATCCCTCGGGTATTGCAGGTATCAATGAGCGGCGGTGATTAAAAAAAACTTATTGTTAAATGACGAAGAGCTGGCTATCTTACTTAGGGTGGATTCGACCAAACTGGAATAAAACTTACTCCGAGATTAGTCTATACAAATTCGGCGTTTAATCTAGGTATAAGACCTTATTCCAGTTTGGTCGAATCCACCCTTAGTGCCTTCGCACACAGTGTCGTATAGTAAGCGCGTACATGTTTAAACAAGTCCGCACACGAAGCGGTGCTGCAGCGAATCGTAGGAGATGTGATGTAGGAGGAGATTGTCTCCCTCGCGCGTATTACGATTTGCGATACGCTTACGATACGACGACGCCGTGTGCGAACGCACTTACTTCGCTGGCTCAGCGACTATATAGTGGATCTTGACCTCCGAAACAACAAGATACAATATTCTCTCAATCGAAATACAACAATAGAGTTAAAATCTAAGATGAGATAGTGGTATCAACACTATCTATTTCTTCGCTACCCTGCTCTGGAGCTGAAGTAGGCCCGCCTACACAATAACAATATTTTATGTAAGTAGGTATTTGACTACTTCCACCCACTCTTGAACTCCTATTTTGTTAAGGTTATTATTTGCCCTTATCTGACCTCAAGTACAGAACAAGCCACTTACTCGTACTTACTCTAAATGCTATATTGATATTTCATCCTAAGGCTATGTCTAATGCGTAATATTACTCATAAAAATAATGAAAGATTTTGTTGGCATAGCGGTTAGCGGTTTGGGTTACGATCGTGCAAGTTAAGCAGTTTTTAAAATACTGTATCGCCGGATGGGTCACCAAAATAAAATATCGTCAACTTCATCGTGCTGTAGAAGGCACGTTATTAGTACCGATCGTTATTATATCTAGCAATCTTTAAAACCAACCCGCATTGGACCAGGATAGTAGATCATAGCCCGATCTTGTTTTTACAGGAAGGAGTAACCCAGGTAAGTTAATTATTAGTCAAGGTTATTAATAAAATACATTCATACATAAAATCACGACTATTATCCCTGAAGAGTTAGTCAGAGACTAAGCAATTAGGACAGCTAAAGTAGTTCTCTGCCATAGTCCACTTTTCCCGAAATAGCGCCTGCACATGTGCTCAGTGTGAGCCCATTGCCGCTTTATGCTATTGCATGTATATGCAGTATTTAGTCCGTTAGTCATAATAAAATTTTACCGCTACGCGCACGGTTATATTGTTAATTAATAAAATTAATAAATGTTAATTTCAACATGGTAAATTATAACTTTGCAGATAATTTTTGTAAAGCGAAAAAGTAAAAGGTGGGTCTAAACTCTAACTAGCAGAAGACAAAGGAAACAATCTTGTGAAAAATTAACTCCATCCATCGCGAGCAAATTTTCTGCCTTTTCCTGGGCAGCCTGGCTGGAAGGATTAAGGTACATCCTCCTACTACGGAATGAAAGTGAGAATTTTACAGCGATTAACACGTTTTACATTGCGCTATAGATTCTTAAACTATGTTCAGAGCAATATTAAAGATTAAATAAATAAACTTTCCTACACTCACACTAATTATCTAGCCTAAGAGAAGCTTCGTTATTAAACTCGTTAAATAGTTACTAGACAACGGATAAACATACTTAAAATACATAAATCCATATTTATTATACCTACATAGAAAACACCCAGACCTGAGACAATTAAAAAAAAACAATAATTTTTAAATTGACCCGACCGGGTATCGAACCCGGGACCTCAGAGATAGCGACACCATGAAAACCGGTGTACAAACCACTGGACCAAGGAGGTCGTCAATTATTTTTGTATCTATTTCATAAATTTATGTAAGTAGTAAAGATTAGTCATGTAAAGTTATCAAAATAAATAACAGCTATATTTTAGTGTAGTACATTTTTTCTAATACCTAATACACAGCTAAAGCGGTTAATATTTTAAAAGTAAAAAAGTGCAGGTAAACTTATCTCTTATAAGTGTTTTTTTTATAACGGACCATGTTAACAGGATATAACAAAATAACTTAATATCAAAATTACGAATCACAAAGCTACTTAGACACTAAAATAGTTTATTGTACGTGTACGAGATCAATACCATGTGGCCCAGTGCAACTTAAGTAGATGATGTTTTAAATATTGTTTATATAAATGGATGGATTGCCAGAAGGGTGCGGGTTCGAATCCTGCTAGTGTATCCTGCTACTGTTTTCTCAACACTTTTTTAATTTGTTATGTATATGACTTAAAGACGAATATAGTCATCAACGGTACTATCTAATTGCCAAACCTTACTTCTATACGAGTAGAAGAACATAGAACACGCAGCAGTGTAAAGCAGGTTATATAATTCCCTTTCTAATTCCCGCCGTCGACCTACAGTCCATTTATCACCGCTGACATCGGCTGCTGACGTACAACGGGCTCTAATAAAGTTCTTCCGAAAAATCTGCGCCCTCCTAAGGTTGAAAACACGGCACAATAACTCTTCTGTACACGTTCAAGTTGGGAATAATTCAAATCTTATATCTTTGGTACTTTATTTAAAGGAAGTTAATTTGGTGTATAAGTCTGTGATGAACAGACAATAGGATACCTACCTGGTAGCTGTTAAAAGCTCACATTGAAATTTCAGATACAATATTGTAATTACAAGCATAAAGGTAACTTGCAATGTTTGTATGTCAAATTTTACAAGGTGGTTTTAATTATTTTTCTTACGTTTTTGCTATGTGATTAAGGGTAGATTTGACCAAACTGGAATAAGGTCTTTTACCTAGATTATACGCCGAATTTGTATAGACTAATCTCGGAGTAAGTCTTATTCCAGTTTGGTCGAATCCACCCTAAGTATGAGTACTATACAGACATTTGAATACATATAATCACCACTATTATCCCTGAATGGTTAGTCAGAGACTAGGCCATAAGGACAGCAAAAGCAATCCTCTACCATAGTCCACTTTTCACCAAATAGCGACTGAGCTGACGTGAGCCCATTGCTGCTCTATGCTGTTGGATGTATGTGCAGTCTTTCGTCCGTTAGCTGTCTTTTACGACATTCAAGGGAACAGAGGGAGTGGTAGTATTCTTTCTCCGCTACGCGACACTGTGAAATATACAAGCTCTTAAAAAGATTTTACCTCTAATACTGAAACTATACACGTACGTGTCATACTAACAACTGTATAACGTACATACTAGCATCCATTTTGCGTGGCCATAGTAGACATGGCTGTAGATTGAATTTGTCAAAGGCGGATATGGGTCTGCAAGTGGAACCGGAAGGCTGCGATGCGAGCATTTAGTGGCGAACCGTAGGCGATAATGCATACATACATAGGCTAACAGCTATTATCCTTGCCGTCAGAGACTAGACAATGCAGAACGCAAAAGCAGTGCATTCATTACATTCCACGTTGTTGGAATATACGTAAATACTCTATTAAATTATATCTATTGATTATTATGCCATATGATTACTTTGTATAACATTCACTATTTTTGTATTTATTTTTTATAATAGAAGGAGGCAAACGAGCAGGCGCGTCCCTAATGGAGAGTAATCTCCGCCGCCCATGGACACCCACAACACCAAAGGAATTGCAGATGCGTTGCCGGCCTTTAAGGAAGGAAGAGGAATTGTGAGGGGGGAGGAAGGGAATGGCCTCAGGAACCCTAGCTCACTGGCCGGACGAAACACAACAGCACCAAGTGCTATTATTTCACGCCGGATATTAGTGAGAGGGTGGTATTACGCCGGGCGAGCAGGCCCAATGCGTGCTGCATCGCAGCGTGGCTCTACCACTCAGTCAGTGTCACCATTTAGCACCACCCAGGGGTCACGTGTAGGGTCTCAATGGTAAACCTACGGACGCGAGTAACTTTAACCCTTAAAAGTATTAGTCACTCAATTGACATTTCATATAAAACCGTTGTGCTAACGGACTCTCACTCACTATAATAAAAGCATTCGTTCAGACAACTACGAAATTTACTTTACTGTCACTGCGTCCCTGCCAACACACGTTTTACAAAATAGCACTGCACATGCTGTTTTATGTATGTGCAGCATTCAGTCCGTTAGTCGCCTTTTGCGACACCCAATTGAAGAGATGGGTTGGTAGTAATCTTTAAATAATGAAACGCTATACTTATTATTCAAAAATACATTTAACCAAAAACATAAGTGAATAATCGTAATTGATAATGTGAATAGGTTTCTTTCTAAAATTATCAAAGGAAGGCTCTTAAATATAATATTTACTTAAGACATCCTCGTGAAAGGTCAGGTCAAGAGTACTTTAAGCCGAAGAGTACGTGTAAAGAATGTTATAAGAGTAGATTGAGCAAATAAGTGGGTCAGGTTCTTAACAAATGGAAAGCTGTGGACTCTGTCTATCTTCAGTTAACAAAAGTGATGTACAGTCACGAGCACCAATATGTAAACACTTTGACTCTTATTCCATTGTATTAAGAGTTACAATTGGTTACATGTTTTTGCTCGTGACTGTACATATACATACATACAATAATCACGACTATTATCCCCAAAGGGTTATTTAGAGACTAGGCAATGAGGACAGCAGTCCTCTACCATAGTCCACTTTTCACCAAATAGCGACTGCACAATGTGCTCAGCGTGACAGATGGTGAGCAAATCGCCGCTCTATGTATTTATTTGCAGTCTTTATCCCGTTAGTCCCCTTTTATGACACCCCAAGGAAAGAGCGGGGTGGTAGACATGAATATGGTCCCAAAAGGGTTAGTTAGAGACTATAAGGCAATGAGGACCGCGACAGTAATACACTATGCCACACTCCACGGCATACCAAATAGCAACTTAACATGTGATCAGCGTGGTAGGTGATGAGCCCATCACCGCTTTTATGCTGTAAGATGTATGTACAGTCTTCAATCCGTTATTCCCTTTTAAGACACCCAAAGGAAGAAATAGTTTGGTACCTAGTACTCTTTTACCTACTAATCTTTTATTAACGATCCGTCACTACACAGCTGATGAAGTAATGTGTACTGATGTGTGTGTACGTATAAAGAATAAACTTGTCACAGTTTTTATTAGCTAGCGACATTTAAGGCTGCTATTAAGCTTTGAAATACTACAACAAAGCACTGGTAGTACTTTTTGCATTGTGAACGTAGTACAATGGATTGGTGACCAAACCTTTGTTTGTTTCAATGCACATTCGTAATGTACCTGCGTGTGTACATGGAACATTGTAAACATACATTCAATAATTACAACAAGCGATCACATGATTCTTTTAATAAATCAATATAGCAAAAGCTCACAGATAAGGCAGGCAGTCACAGGCGACTATGGGCAATAACCTCACAATTTAACTTATAAACGTACATATAATCACGACTATTATCCCTGAAGGGTTAGTCAGAGACTAGGCAATGAGGACTGCAAAAGCAGTCCTCTGCCATAGTCCACTTTTCACCAAATCACCCAAAAGCGACTGCACATGTGCTTAAGTAGTGAGCCCATCGCCGCTCTATGCAGTTGGATGTATGTGCAGTTTTTAGCCCCTTAGTCGCTTTTTACGACACCCAAGGGAAGAGAGGGGGTGGTAGTATTCTTTCACCGCTACGCGACATGGTTATTGTAGAACTTTATTAACCTCTTTCATTGCGAGGTATAATCCTCGCAATCATTATAATAATAATTAATAATAATAATAATTAATTGGGGGTCAAAGTTGCTCGCGTCCGTAGGTTTACCCTTGAGACCCTACACGTGATCCCTGGGTGGTGCTAAATGAGTGACACCAACTGAGTGGTAGAGCCACGCTGCGTTGCAGCACACATTGGGCCGGCTCGCCCGGCGTAATACCACCCTCTCACTAATATTCGGCGTGAAATAATGGCACTTGGTGCTGTTGTGTTTCGTCCGACCAGTGAGGGTTCCGGAGGCCCTTTCCCCCCCCCCCCCCCCTCCTCCCAATTCCTATTCCTTCCTTAAACCTATTCCTCCCTTAAAGGCCGGCAACGCGTCTGCGATTCCTCTGGTTTTGCGGGTGTCCATGGGCGGCGGTGATTACTCTCCATCAGGTGACCCGCCTGCTCGTTTGCCTCCCTCTTTTATAAAAAAAAAAAAAAAAAAAACAATGCATGAACTGATCCCATATAAGGTTTAACCCCATGTTATGAGATACAGGCTCCTCCTGAGAATACTTTTAGATCTAGTGTAATTTAATGTTAGCACATTTATATCATCAATCAGCCCGCAACCACCCATTGCTATGTAACCCTCCTTTAATATGGGCCAGTCCCTTCTGTTCTTTTTGTTCTGTAACCTCGCAATGCAGAGCCAATATAAAAGACAGGTGGAGTGACGACATACGTAGGGTGGCTGGTAGCAGTTGGACCTGAAGAGCCGAAGATCGGGCTCAGTAGCATTGGGAGAGCCATATGTCCAGCAGTGGACGAACACATACATTAAGTGCTCCAATTCAAGGTATTGGTGTTGGCAAAATCTTTCGGAACCAATCTAATTCATTGTGCACCCGACCGTTAGCGTATGTTTTTAATTAACGCGTACAAAAAACGAAAACTTCCGGAAAAAACCAATTCCCTGTCACAACAATAATATTATTTCAAGAAGGTAATTTGAAAAGGGCGACAAAGACGTCTTAATATTCATAATGGATGCGCCTTCGGCCTTCTCATAATCCGTCCCTGAAGGAAATTACGTCCCGTCGTTAATGGAACAGTTTCTGACAAGCAATTTTTATTATGAAACTGTTCGAGTATGCGAAATTGTCAATATACGTTTCTG
Organism: Scoparia ambigualis; assembly: GCA_963921215.1. NCBI lineage: Eukaryota > Metazoa > Arthropoda > Insecta > Lepidoptera > Crambidae > Scoparia > Scoparia ambigualis. Next base: position 8,064,180 of record OY992503.1, read on the forward strand.
TAACGCCTTATTATTTTTTCCACAAGGTATTTACTAGCTCGTCCCTATGTAAATGGTTTATTATAATCCAACAACGAGGCCATCCTAATCAGTGCAAGAAACCATGATGTGTATAGAAACAACTGAAAATTACGAAATTGCAAAAACTATTTGACTTAAATGTATAAGAACAGCAGACATTTTTTAACAATTTTAGAGTAGCTCTCATAAAAAGAGCTAGTTGTTGTTTGCACTTAATAAAATGGCCCATGTGCAGGATTATTATAACGATACCTCTGGGCTTAAATAACGTAAAGGAAATATGAATAAAAATGAGTTACTTAAAACAGTTTTACTACGAATTAAATTCTCTATCGATCTGTATATTCAGTTTCTCTAAATTTGCAAAAAAGTGCCGTCTAAGACTTGAACTTTTTGACACTTTCTTATAAAATACCTTAGCAGATGGTCCCTTATTACCTAAAAACTGTTTCAATTTGTATTTTACTGTCATGTCAAACAAAACAGTAAGTTTTGTTTTGCAATACTTTAACGCCATATGGTGCTTCTGATGACTGAAAACTCCAAGAAGGTAAAGATCAGTTTTGTTATTTTTTTGGTAATAAAAGACATGCTATCTTCGTAAATATAGTACTAGGATGTTATTTTCTGTACTTTCTTAGAAAATATCCTTAATTCTAAGCGATTTTTTGCTAGGTCATGTATAAATAGCTCAAGAAACAAAAAATATACAGCTAAAAAAAGAAAAAAAAATCGTTTTTGCTTTTACTGAAAAATCGTGTTTTGTTCTTTATGACGTTTGAGTCCAGAGGTATCGACTTATACTACCAAATACGCTGTGTAAAAGTCACAGGTGCCGTTACAGCAGCAGGCTTATAATAGAATATTAATCGACAGCTTTTACTCGTACACGTCCCACTGCTGGGCTTAGAATTCCTACATGAAAAATAGCTCATAGGGAAATCGGGATATGACCATTTTGTGACCATTTTGAGTTGGTACTTAGTTTTAACGACTGCCACTTTGCGAGAAACAAAAAAAATTCAAAAATCAAAATTTCTTTAATAAGATTAAGCATTTTGAATCGTCTAAATTTAATTTAACTTCTATGGATCGATGGATAAGCATAGGAACCCACCCACCCACCCACAGAACAAAACAGAATTGAGAAAAAATAATACACCTTTTTCGTTTTTTTATTAAACTTCTGTTCCCCCACCGAAAATAGTGGACTGACAATACAGAAGGTCTTTTAGTATACAATTTATTGTAATAGAACAGATAAAAACCTTGACATTCGTTTTATCGACATTTTATTAATGTAACCAGAAAGGTTTGTGTTGCCAACGTAAATACCTTTTTTATATGAGCAAGGCTATGACGTGACAGTCTCTTTGTTAAAAATTTCTTTGATTAACAGTGAATTGTTTTTGATTACAGACTTAACGATCACCTGTTGCGAGTGTAAATTGCATTGTTAACGTTAAAACTAACAATCGCATTATATAATATTGTTTTAGTATAGATAAAGAAACGTAAAAAAAAACTCTGGTGGGAACCCTCGACCTAAGCCATCATATCTGGTTGTTCACGAGTTTATTGCAGCGTTATTAACACAATCAATCAAATATTACGAATTTATATTTTTTATTATTATTATACGAACGAAATACGTTATGTTATCTACCCATTGAAATCCCCCTGCTAAAACTATGGCATTCCAACATGGATAGCAATACGAGAAAATCGATTTGAACCGATCAGGCGTCGACACAGTGCGTGAAAATATTGATTAAAATAGGATTGTGATGGCATTTCCATTCACCCATCATACATTAAGTCTTTAGATCAGGTCGAGTGTCGTTTTCTACTAGTTGACATGAGCAGAACAAGTAATACTAAAAATCGTACCTAGGTACTGATCGAAGGAAGCTAATATGCTACTAAACACGACGCTACGACGTAGTCATGCCACTATCACATTCCGTAGCATTTTACGTAGGGACTACGTCGTAGCATTCGATACTATACGGCTTGGCAAGCCTGCTACGAAACTGTACTCTACGTATATTTAATTTTCATATGGAGTTGTAGATTGGGTAAATAGTTACCTACCTAATATTTATTACACAACGATTAATGGCTTTCGGAAAGAGGTCACTGACGCTAGTACCGATAATGGAAGATTACTTCAACCGCTACTTTTAATAATTAGGTATAGTTTTGATATTGATGACTGTATTACCATTATGTATTAAAACAAAATTGTATCATTGTAATACCTCCAAGAAACAAAAATCAATATCATTTATTCAGGTTAGGTCATGTTTAGGTTACAGCACTTATGTAAGTCATTATGCCTTCGGTTCCTAAGTCTATCTATGGGGCGGGGAGCCTTGTGCTGAGAAGAACCGGCAAGTAACTCAGCAAGGGCATTTCTTTTCTCTTTTTACAGCGTCGATTAGAATTAAAAAAAAATCTCCCTATCATAAAATGGCAATACAATAATAAAAACATAAAGAACATAAAACAACGACAACAACATATAAATAAAAAATATAAAAATAAAAATTTCAGGTATTCATCAATATACAAAAATCAATGTAATCAATGTCTTACAGTACGAAGTACCTTTATAAAGGGGTACTTCTTGCTTTTGATATAACAAAACAGTTGTAACATACACGGTGGAAAGATTTTGTCCTGAATTCTGTTCAGAATTAATGACAACAATGTATAAATTCCAAAAAATCTCTTAGAGTAAAGTAAATTTCTTAAAATCCAAGTCTGTTATTGTGCCCTATTGTTGATCTCCGTCTAATTTTTTTCAAAGAAAAGCGTTCATGCTCAGACGACGGCCAAGCGTCTCATTATTGCTAAATAGGAAAAATAAAACATCATCTTTGAAGAAGACGCTCCAAACAAAATCTTGCATTTTGATTCGCTCTTGTACAGTAGAATTTTAAAGTTTCGCTTTGCTCGTGGAAATTTCCAGAAAAAATAAACAGACAAAAATGCACTACCAGTAGGTAATCCCTTTAGCGTTGATTGCGAAACCAAGACTCCTTCATAATAGAACTCGTTAGTCGAAACAACTTTGTTAAAAGGTCTTCTGCCTTTACTGTAGTGCAAGACTTCTTTTTCCATTGTTAACGGAAATTTAAGCAGATAAGCGTATATTGCTGAGATGTTCATACTGTTATGGTTCTGCACTCACATTATAACATTTTACGTCTCTTAAAAAAATCTGTCGTACATAAATCTTACAACTTTAGGTCTCGCTACGAATCTATAATTAATCTGCCAGTCTTCTTAATTAACTTCAGAACAATCACCAACGTATGACCAAAGTAAAATCATTGCATTATGAACTTGTCATTTACAGCACAATTGATTTAATAATAAGACACCTTATTAATTAAATGATTTGCTTTATAAATCACACATTATATGTACATGCAAATCATAAGAGTAAGTTAGAGAAAAACTAATTTCAATTTGCCATTTAAAATGAATTATTGTAACGATTTTCATAATCGATTTGACAAAGACAACGAAAAACAAAAACCAGAATGGATTAAAATATATTAACCAAACTAATTATATCTTTATTATTATTTTTTTTGCATTCACAATGTTATGAAGATATTTTAATGTTTTATCCAAACTAAGTATATTTAACTTCAGTAAGTATTATAGGCAATGGGATCTAAAATCAGCCTCAATTTAAAGAGTTATAGGCTGATAAATTAATCCCGTTATCCCCTCACGTGATGACGTCAGCGCGCGCGCAAGTCCTTCTTTGATTTGGGTATGACGCGGCGTAATTTGATACAGGTACTTGAGTAGTGTTAAGTGGTTTTTGTGGCCTTCCTTTTTTAAACACCACACATATTGTATATCGTTGGATTCCTAGAAAAATTATCTTCAATATTATGGCGGTTTCATTAAAAAATATTAAACAAATATTTAATTATATATATTTTTTTTATTTATATTTTTTTTTACATTTTTTATTATATATAAAAATTAAACGCGATAAGGGTATCTTTTTCTTCTTTATATGTAACCTCTTACTACATAGTAATAATAATATATAAAAATGTTTACAACTTTTCATAGAAAAATGTAAAGAAAAACAACAATTTCCGCATCGAGTTATTTTTTATTTTTTTATTTTTATTTTTTAAAAATAGATCTTTTCGAAGTAAGTCTGTTTTTATTGACGTTTATTCACACTAGACAGCTCGTGCAGCCAACCGATACAAGCCGCAGACACTAAAAACTGAAACCGAAGTATAAAACAGATCACCGTGTTACTACCACCCCCCCTCTTTTCCCTTGGGTGTAGTAGAAGGCGACTAACGGACTAAAGACTGCACATACATCCAACCTTAGAATAATAACGCATAGAAAGCGAGAACACGCACGACAAATGAGGCCAGTAAAACCAAGCACTACTGGCTTGGTACCGAAACGGCCCGCGTCAGTACTAATAATATAAAATTATCTATCTATCAACAGTTTCAATTTCCTTACTTTTGGGGCAAATCTGATTCCTCTAGCAACATTACTTATACATTTGTGTGCGTGTCGCCGAGATAGTACGCGCAAACTTACTCATACATCCATTTTTTTCTTGCCTCACGCCATGACTGTTTTCTAATACGAGACTATTGTTCTATGCGTTATTATTCTATCACCTGTCATGCTGAGATCATATGCACAGTCGCTAGTTAGTGAAAAGTGGGCTATGGTAGAGGACTTCTTTTGCTGTCCTCATTGCCTGATCTCTGACTAACCTATCGGGGATGATAGTCGTGATTATTATAGTATTATTTCTAATCCTTTGGTTATTTATTATGCGTTTACCAAAAAATGTACAGTATTATCGACTTATTACTTTAAGCTTCTTTCAATCAATTTATATATTTCATTAACATGTCAGCGCGGCCTGAGTTGTCTGTTTGTTTGTATACGTAATTTTGTTGTTTCGATCCGTTTACAATTTATGGGGTTGCCATAAACCGGAGCCAAGGTCGGAGAAGCCATAACTATCGGCCGTTTGAGCCTTTGTGAGCTTAACAAATAGGGGGGCATTTAACTTAGAATATTGGTTACGGAAACTGCGTATCGAACTGTGTCGTAAAGAACTGCTTGCTTTGGTATGCGGGTGGAATTTAGTTTTTCTTTTATTATGCTTACTTATAGGGAAGCGCGTCGAAGAACCGTGTCGCGTGGCGGTGAAACCTCCACTCATCGATTGGGTGTCGTGGAAGGCGACTAACGGACTAAAAAGTGCACATACATCCAACAGCATTAAGCTGCGATGGGTTCACCACCTGTCACGCTGAGCACATGTGCAGTCGCTATTTAGTCGCTTTTGCTGTTTCATTACCTAGTCCCTAACTAACCCTTCGGGGATAATAATCATGATTATTTGTATTTATGTTATAAGGAAGCGCTTGTACGAAATAAGTGTCGTGGTACGTGATGGAAAGGCCGTATGACAAAGGCCCACACCACAGACCACATGTTGTCTGTGGTCCACACCAAGTAAGGCGTCTTGATATAAATTAAGCATTGTATATTTTATTTTATTTTTTTATAATGGATTATTATTAATGTGCGTTAAACACATTAATAATAATCTAAATGACTGCGTTGGAGTGGGTTCACGTCAGTCGTCAAACGGAGCTATGGGGATTGAACCATTTCTCGCGTTCAACCCGAGCGTCTATCGGCTCGGCTACCGACGCCTCGTTTAAAGAAAAACATTTTACATAAATTTAAAAAAAAAAAATAAGTTTAACCTATAGGGAGCTTAGTTGTCGCAATACCAGACTAAATAGCAATTCATTTGTAAGCTTTAAACCTCTAGTAGTCATCGTAACAGACAGGGGGAAATACTGTCCGACTGCTGTGCAAAGGCCTCCATCAATGAAATTAATTAAATATACTGGTGTTTTACACCCGTATTCACAAACATTACTATGAGGTCTCACAGTGCGCTCGGATGCACAGGGTGTCAAAAACCTATTCATAAACAGTACTTGAGTGGCCACCCGCGCTACGAGTCCCTTAAAATGAACGCATAGCTAAGGTAGCCGACTTTGTATACGAAACGCACTGAGAAATGTCTTACTTCGCATAGCATTTCTACTTTGCTTAGACAAGTAATGTTTGTGAATACGGGTGTTAGTCTTTACTGCAATTGGCTACTTGACAGTTCTCGGAAAATTATTTTAAAATTACAAACGCGAAAAAGTTTTATCGAAAAAGCTTTATTTAATAGATAAAAAACATGTTTCTCTTCATTAATTTCAAATTTCGCGCGAAAACGGTCACGTGACATTTTGACATGTGACGTCACACTTCTATAGACAAACAAATTTTATCTTGAAACCTGACAGATAGTTTTTGTTTATTTTGTGAAATGTGACGTCACACGAAATTCAATCATGGCCGCCCGTGTTTCGGGTCTTGTAATCCACAGATAAAATATAGTGTTCGGAACAAAATGGCCACTTACGGCTGGCAACCTTTTTTGTAGTTTTAATTTGTATTGGACAGACGACTGTCAATGTCAGTGACACACTCACTTTGAACATTGGAATTAGGTTAGGAACTGGAACGCGGCGTCGTGTGAAATTAATTTGTACTTTGGTGTAATTTAATATGTGAGGCACATAGGTTCATTCGGGGGTCCGTAATAATTAAGTACAGTGTAGAACACATAAGTTTAGTTTGTAACCAGGGCGGCCTGAGTAAAATCAGTGATTTGTTGGTTGACCCGCACACGTATCGTGGCGGGCTAAGTGATTGGTGCAGTGGTACGTATTTCTCTGGGGTTTGAGAGCTCTCTTGGGGTAGCCAACGGGAAGTTAGGGCCTTTCCATCACCATAGCACCAGCCCCGAAGACGCGCGGGAGCGCGATCCAGCACCGCAGCCCGAAGACAGCCGGCGCGGCGGACGGCACCGGGCTGAGCGGCGTATCTCAAGGGTGTGGCACACCGTCTTCATAGTACGTAAGTTAGTTTATATTTCTTATAATTAAACGTTAGTTTTAAGTAAAAAGGTAGCAGAGTTGATGTAGACTATCTATATCAAACATATAGTAAATATATTTTATAAAAATAAAATATTTACAAATTGTCTTAATTAAAAAAAACTATTCGATAATTATTGTTAACTTATAAACTATGTACCTTAACCGACATATTTCATATTTTATTGTTACAACTGTCAAATAGCCTATTATTGTTGGGTGTTGGCCTAATCACACGCATAAATGTTGGTTGGTAACCACAAAACCGGGTCATGCATCGAACATTTTTCATTCATTTTAATTTTTTGCATTCTTAGAACGCTTTGCCTGATCTGATAGATCTGAGGTTGGAAGGAAAATGTGATATTACTGTAAATATATTAACGTGCAAACAAAAGGAGACTTTTTAATGAAGAAGAAACCGCCCTTAATGACGCGCATTATACGAGTACTCTCGTCTGTGAGAAAACCTTAAAACGTATACTTACTAACATACAATTGAATTTGTATTGTTTTACGGCAACCTACGGTTATGCATTTATATCATTACAAATGCAACCATTGACGGCTGCAATGACCCTTACATTGCAGGTGTTTGTTCACGTCATTCTATTATTAATTCCATTGACCTTTCCTACCGGTCGCACAAGGCGAACTTAAATAATTCTGTTATGTGATCGTGTTTTGTTACAGAAGCAATTTGAAAATAGATTTTGTTTCAGCCTTTTTATAGTCTTCACTTGTAACTGTTTATTTAGATAAAGTTATGAAAAGAGAATACCTGGCTGACTAACGAAGACTTAAAACTACCAAAAATAGCTTTGAGTTAAAATTTTGGCAGCATCATAGATTGTTTTCTGAGGTTTAAGCGAGCACAACACATTGAAATGAAACACTTTTTTACGGATTAACTCGCGTTTAATTTACTATTTAAGTAGGTACCTAGTTTTTGATATTATCCTGACGTTGTTTTCGTCAAAAGAAACGCAAAAAACCAACCACAGTCGAGCGCCAACCTGCAGTATTCCCATATATGAAAGGCGTCACTGACAAGATTGGTCACATCTTAAAGCGAGCTTCAATCAATACTTACTTTAAGCCGCCAAAGAAGATCAACCAGTTCTTACGACCTGTCGAGTGCAATATACCCCTTCAAGATGCAGGCGTGTACAAACTGGACTGCGACTGTGGGCTCTCGTACATCGGGCATACAAAGAGAAGTGTAGGAACCCGCGTAAAAGAACATATGGCCGACGTCAAGCATAGGCGCGAAAATAAGTCTGCAGTGTGTGAACATGCTCTTGAGGGACTTAACCATTAAACCTTAAATTTATTTATTAAACTTTAAACCTCAAATACACGCCAAGGAACAACGATTCATCCCTAGGATGATACGCGAGGCTATTGAAATTAAAAAACATCGAAATTTCAATAGAGAGGATGGTTGGAATTTACCAGCTGCCTGGGACCTAATCATACAGGTCATCAAATCCCAGCTCCAACAGCAACACATTGCCAGACCTGAAAATAATAGCTCGTATTGTGTATACTTGAACGCACCCGGTTAAATATAAAAATGATTGACGGTAGGCAAATAACTTCTAACTATGAGACGACCAACACCTCAGTCTCCCTGTGACCACGGACCCTGTAAAGGGTTCGAAAACAATGTAAACAGTAAATTAAACGCGAGTTAATCCGTAAAAAAGTGTTTCATTTCAGCATCATAGATATCGAATCTAAATTAATTCAGCCTTCAAAGGCATGAGATTCGTATGTCACTCGGTAACTTCTGTGTTTTTATTACACTTCTGTACTTGTTACACAACGACATAATATGCCGTAGTGTAACAGGATCGATGTTCAATTGATATCAATTGAATCGACATAACAATCATAAAACAATAATATCAATCGACTTAACAACGTTATACTCGCCATTTAATAATGTTAAAAGGACTGAAACAATTAATTAATAATAGTATCCTTATGTAAGTAAAACTCTACTTAAAATAACTGTTTTAAGAATAAAAATATTTATCGTATTATTACTAAAAAAAATATTTATTTTCTTATCTATCTTATTCACATTTTTCCAATTTTTATTTTATATTTTATTATTCATGCACCCATTCTATTATTCTTTCTTTATTTTTTATCATCCAAGGTTGCCTGGTAGAGATTGCTTGTTAGCAATAAGGCCGCCTGTTTTGTACTAAAAAAAAATCTGTCTATATGTTTTTGTGTGCAATTAAAGCGTATTTAATAATTATTATTATTATTAAAATTTTATAAAAGTTCCAACAATATAACGGAAAACTTGAATCAAATCGGCGTGAGTCCGATCACACACTTTGTTAAAACGTTTAATTAGCATCAGGCTCATACATCTCACTGCTGAGCTGCTGGATTTCCCACATGGACAATAGCGTCAACAGCACCAGTAGGCCTGTAGACCATGCGCAACACGAGATATGTCGCGGACGAGAGACGACAAATCATTTTAAGTTGTCATGTTAAGGTTTGTACACAATAACACCACAGTATATGCAAAAACTACTATTAAGTCTATTTTTGACATATTATGTAGAGTTCTAAGCGCATCCATGTATGTGTCTTTAGTGTCGATAAACATTAGAGATAAATGAATAAAACACGAGAAAACGGGTCGAGAAGAGTTCTCGTATTGCGCATGCTAGGCCGGCTGGGGACATTTCGCCATAACCCGCCACGCTGCATACATATATATAATCACGACTATCATCCCCGAAGGGTTAGAAAAAACTAGGCAATGAACACCGCAAAAGCAGTCCTCTGCCATAGTCCACTTTTCACTAAATAGCGATTGCACATGTCATTGTGCTTAGCATGACAGATGGTGAGCCCATCGCCGCTCTATGCTGTTGGATGTATGTGCATTCTCTAGTCCGTTAGTCACGTTTTACGACACACATGGGGAAGAGAGGGGGTTGTAGAATTCTTTCACCGCTATGCGACACAATTACGGGCCACGCTGCGCTGGCCCAATTCAGGTTGGTGGGTTAAAAAATGCCACGTCATTTTCTATTTTCACCATTCTTTTGTTTAACCTATAGTCGGTCGTCTGTTATATCCCTGACTGTAGCACTCAGTCGCTTCCATTAGCTTTAATCGTTACTTGGGACTGATTGTTTTAGTTATATTGACACATACATATATATAATCACGACTACATTACAAATATAAGCTAAAGCAGTAAACGCTCGACACGAAGCACGCCCACAGACGCACGTCTAAGGTTTAGACGCGGCACGCGCTACTGAGAGCACTGCGATGTCCGCTTAGGGCCCTGTGGGCGTACGTCGTTTCGAGCGTTTGTACGTAGCTTTCTTACTGCTATAGCTTATATTTATACTGTGTCACGACTATTATCCCTGAAGGGTTAGTCAGAGACTCAGCCATGAGGATCGCAAAAGAAGTCCTCTGCCATAGTCCACTTTTCCCCAAATAGCGACTGCACATGTGCTCAGCGTGACAGGTGGTGAGCCCATCGCCGCTCTATGCTGTTGGATGTTATGTGCAGTCTTTTTTTTTTAGTCCGTTAGTCGCCTTATCGTTTCACCTTACGCGACACGATTAAATTGAATATTGTGTGTTTTATCATCTTTAAAATTTTACCATTTACAAATTTTAATCATAAATAGTAAGTATTGCGTAGTTAGTTACGTATTTAGGGACCAAATCCAAAACAGGCATAAAACCGAATGGGAAAAGCTACCCGGCATGAAACGCTCAAAATCCTTCATAGGACGCCCTAGGATCGAGTAAAATCATATGCGGAGGTAGCAAAAGGCCGGCACGAACACTCATCGGAGCCCTGACCGGGCACTATGCCGCAAAATAAATGCTCCATAAAATGCAATTTGCAACAGACAGTTTGTGTAGGGCATGTGGGGGAAAAAACGGAGTCCATGCAACACTTACTGTGTGACTGTGACTCGCTTGCTAGGAAAAGAATGAGTCACCTGGGATTTGCCTAACCAAAACCAGAAGATTTTAGGCTCTTCGCCCTCGGAGACATTGCCAAACTTATGGCAGTTGTTTTCACTGAGGAAACAGAGTGATAGGACGGGGTTGCACAAAAGATCCCAATGGGTCGACGTGCTGCTGCGAGAGGGAGACCTCTGCAGGCCCCACTAAGATAAGATAAGTATTGCGTAATTGCGTTAAAAACTAAAGCAAGAGAGCTTTGTTCCAGCAGCTCGCATTGCGGACGGCTTGGGTAATTATAATTTTTTCAAAGTTTCGTTTTATGTATTTGGTAAGTATTGGATCCATTGATGTTAGTTGGCATCTCTAAATGCAGCAGTAAGAAGGTCTTGTCATGCTTATTTCATTATGTATTGGTTTAATATCCCTTTTAATGTAAAAAAAATGTTTGTATTGCTTTTTTAAACTTTACATTTCCTTTGTCCAGTTTATTCTATTTCACTTACATTGTATTAGATCTATTATTTACTTACGTTTCGTTAGTAGTACTAATACTTACTCATTTTATTGGCTAATTTCATTTAGTCATAACTGGTTCGCGAGACCGCATTAATTATCATAAGAACATTAATATTTGTTACCCATTGCTGACGGTACTACAACGTATCACGTGGGTAATTTAGTTTGCTCCGTTCCCCGTCACGGCCGGAATGCTACTTAATCACAAAAACGAGACATATTTATGACACAGCTACATCTCAGATGGAGGGCGGGGAGGTGCCGTGTTCGCGTGAATCTGATGTAATTTAATATTTGGAGTCGTGTTTATACGAGTAGATTTTTTAATGCTTTTATGGTGAAGTGCGACAGATGTAGGTATTGTATTTCAAATTCATATTTATTACTTTTTAAATTTATGTTTCGTATTTTATGATCTGATAACGACATTTGATTTTTGTTAAATTCGTTTCTTCTGTGCTTTGTGGTTTCTTGCGCCACAGTTGCCACAGTTAAAAAATGACTTCCTGAGTGTGCGATATTAAAAAGGTTTGGGACTATTCAAAGTACTTAATAATTGAGTTTATTATTATTATAGATAATTCAGGCAGGCAGTTGAAACAACTGATAGTAACCTGTATCCACTGTAGAATTTTCCTTATTTTTCCTAGTGCTTGTCTAATCTGTTCTTAAACTAGTTAACATTTTGTGCTGATATTATTTCTTCCGGTAGTTTATTCCAGATGGCAACTACTCTGTTGAGTTTATTGAATAAATATATTTTGAATTTGAGCACAGAAATAATAGAAAATAAAAGAAGGCGCATGTTAGCTCAATTTTTTGTATGGAAACCAAGCGTGTCACTTTATTCAGTGTCAATTTAGTTACAAAATTACTTACTTCATTTTTAATTCGTTTGTGGTGAGAGTGCCGACTGACAGAGTGTCGTGTACCGGCAGTTCAAATGCCGGTTACCAAACACCGCTTTGCGCCACACGTCGCCGACATGTACGACAAGTACATTACGTGTAAAATAAGATTTTACTAACATAGTTATTCAATATTAAGACAACTGGTAGAGACTCTTCTCTGTTAAGAAAAACATAAAATTAACCGTGGCGCGTAGCGGTGAAAGAATACTACCACCCCATCTCTTCCCTTGGATGTCGTAATAGGCGACTAACGGACTAAAGTCTGCACATACATGCAACAGCATAGAGCGGCGATGGGCTTACCACCTGTCACACTGAGCACATTTTGCAGTCACTATTTGGTTAAAAGTGGATTATGGTAGAGGACTGCTTTGCGGTCCTCATTTCCTAGTCTCTGACTAACCCTTCGGGGATAATGGTAGTGATTTTATGAATGTATGTTTGTACAAAATTGGACCAGGGCAGGAATGAGAAGAATAAGTTAAATCTGAGTCCATCGGTAGCCGTTGCACTAACACACACATACATTTCCTTGCACTATAATTTAATCAAATGACGCAGCCATTGTTTCACTTTGCACCGAACCTCATACCTTGCAAGCCTGATTACTTGGAACACGCTTCACCTCCTATCAAATTTATTTTAAAGCCCATCTAACGTCGGGCTTATAATACGCTGACAAAGAAGGTTATAAAGTTCTGTTTTGTTTTTTATTTTTACCAACATCTCTTTTCACCGAGATGAAATTCCCTTAGAAACAATATCCTCACGGTACTGGTATCCTAGTAGGTAATACATCTGCATAACTGCTATATACCCTCATGTATCTAAATTGTACTACCGTAGTTCCTTAGAGCTCATAAGCCCTTATATGGTTAGTGGAGGCTCATGTTACACAGGTCGCGTCCATACAAAGAGATCACTGTGTGGTAGACAGGGCTTATTGTAACCGAACACAAGATTTTCTCTATCTCACATATCTTCTTGTAGTGGTGAAATTGACTTTTCTTTATCCCCCTCGTACTGATTAGATAGGCGCTAATGTGAGGTACTGACTGCATTGTATAGGCATAACTACATAATTACAATATGTCATATTATTACTTATTTGTATATTTCACGTTAGGATAGATTTTTTCAATAAATTTAAGATAATTAAGATGAAACTTTTTTTAATAAATTATTTAAAGTTTTTTAAATGTCTCTGAGAGTGAACTTACTTTCAAGATTTATTAATTATTTAGCTTTTTATTATTTGTATTGTTTCTCCTGTCCAAGTAACACCTCTTCACCCTTAGTAATAAACTTGTTTCAGTACTGCATGTAACGTTCGGTTGTTACGATCCCAGCCAGTAAAGCCTTGCATTCACTATCAGACAAAGTCGCACTACATTCACGTGCTATATAAGTGTTGGAGTGTAATGGAGTGTTCGCGCTATTTAACCTCCATAATCTCTTCCCTAGTGGCTCCAAGAAGCTGTAGTCACAGCGGCCACACTCCGGTAAACCACGACAGTGGGCTAAACCTAGGGAAGGGGGTTGCATCTATGACTATCTGTAGAGTAGCTATCGGAAGATCCCCGATCACACCTGCATCTCGTTATGGCACATTTCTCGACCAACGTTGCAAAAAGGTAATGCGAAGAACCTCAAGGGCGTTTGCTAGGATTCATGTAGTGGTTCACGGCCTTTTCGCTGCATCAAAATCTCTGCCGATCGTACCGGTTCTCCGGACCATTGGACTACAGAGGGCGGGACGAGAGAGTGGACTTACACCAGCGCAACCGTTAGCTCACTTTAAATAACTTCACGCGCAGATGACCCTGGCTATTTACTCATAATGGATCCGAGCTTTTAAACAAGTCCTGCGGCGATAGGGTGTTGGCAGTGAGGTTAAGGCAACGATGTGTCGAGGCCTTAGTTAGCATCCTGCACGTAGGCGGTCAGGAGAGAGTGGTCGCTCCCGGAGTCGATATAGGCGGAACTCGGGGTTCGGCAGCACGACTGGCGACAAAGCAGCCCTATTTAGGATCGCTCTGCTTTCCTCTGCACAGAGGAGGGGCCTAGAAAATGTGGCTTAAAAATAGTCCGTCTCACCCAATATCTGGATGCCAAACCGCGGGCATCTAGACATCGTCAACGCGGTCACAACAAATATAATAATAATCGATCTACTCTAAAACCAAAACGACTTTGCTTTGCCACATGGAACGTTCGAACTTTGCTAGATAGTGACCGAAACTTATGTCCAGAAAGAAAAACTGCTCTCATAGCAAGAGAGTTATCCCGATACAACATCGACATAGCTGCAATTAGTGAAACCCACCTGAGTGACAGTGGAGAACTATGTGAGCAGCTCGGCGGATACACATATTACTGGAGTGGACGTCCTGCCGGCGAACGGGCGGGAAACGGAGTAGGCTTTGCAGTACGCAATGGTTTGGCTAGAGATCTGAGTGTCTTTCCTAAGGGTGTCAATGACCGCCTCACGACTCTACGCCTGCCTATTTCTAACAATAAAAACGTCCATCTTATAAGTGCATACGCTCCTACGTTGCCCTCGCCGGATGAGGATAAAGAGGTATTTTATCAACATCTACGCCAAATCCTTGAATGCATCCCAAGACATGATAAAATTATATTGTTGGGGGATTTTAATGCTCGAGTTGGCACCGAACATGAATTATGGAATGGTGTCCTTGGTAAACATGGTGTCGGTAAATGTAACGACAATGGATTGCGCCTCCTGTCGTTGTGCGCCGAATTCGATCTTGGCATCACGAATACATTTTTCCGACTACCTGATAAATACAAGACCTCGTGGATGCACCCTAGATCCAAGCACTGGCATCTCCTTGACTATGTCATTGTCCGCCGCAAAGATCTGCGTGACGTTCTCATAACGAGAGCAATGCGCGGAGCGATAGGCTGGACTGACCACCGTCTTATACGGTCGAAGATGCTCCTAGAGCTTAAAGCAACACGACGAGCATCCCACAAAATGCCATCTAAATTAGCCTTCTCAAGGTTAATTACCTCACCAGAACTTGGAAACACGTTGGATACTTTGTTTGCTGCTAGTGCTCCGCATAATGATTCTTTATCCGTGGATGAAGACTGGAGTTCGTTCGCTAAACATCTTCACGGATGTGCTCTCGATACCATAGGAAGAACTAAAAAGAAGAACCAAGATTGGTTTGACTCATCCAATAAAGAGATCATGACTCTAGTTGAAGCACATAAACGCGAACTGAACACAAAAAATGCGGATGCACACAGTAAAAGAGGAGCTCAACAAAAACTGAGATCAAAGGTTCGCGAGCTGAAGGATAAGTGGTGGAAGGAGAAAGCTGCTGAATTACAGCACTGCGCTGATACTCACCAGATTGGTAGGTTCTTCGAAGGCATACAAGCGATTTTTGGCCCGCGTATGAGAAAAACCGCACCCATGTACTCGAGGGACGGACGGCACCGAGTTACGAATAGGACTGACGTGCTGATGCGCTGGGCGGAGCATTTTAATGATGTTCTAAATCCCAGCGCACTCGGCGTTGATCTGTCTTACGTGGACTCGCTTGAAGAACTACCAGTTTGCCAAATATTAGACGATCCACCATCATTTGAAGAGTTCGTGAAGGCAGTCAAACGTCTTAAAAACTTGAAAACACCTGGTATGGATCAACTTCCCGCCGAAGTATACAAGTATACCGGGAATAACATCATGACGGGGCTCTACAATCTGGTCAAAAGAGTGTGGGTTGAAGAGCAAATTCCACAAGGCTGGCGGGATGCGGTGATTTGTAAGCTGTACAAAGGGAAAGGAGATGTCTCCGATTGCAGCTCTTACCGCGGTATATCGCTCCTTGCTAGTGTCGGTAAGGTTTTCGCGCACATTGTTAACACCCGCCTTAGCGAAGTAGCTGAGATGTACCTACCTGAAAGCCAATGTGGCTTCCGTCCGAGTAGGGGTACTATCGACGCAATAAGTGTCGTAAAGCAACTCCAGGAGAAGAGCCTTGAACATCAACAGCCACTCTACATGTGCTTTGTCGATCTTGAGAAAGCATTTGACAGAGTTCCACGCGAGGCCCTTTGGCTTGTTCTCCTAAAATCTGGGTACCCGAAGAAGTTCGTCAATCTTATACGCCAATTTCATGTTGGTATGAAAGCGCAGGTTCAACATGAAAACGAACTTTCTGAGGATATCCAAATCACAAGTGGAGTAAAACAGGGTTGCGTGATGGCGCCTACACTCTTTGCCATTTACTTTGCAGTTGTCATGAGAGATGCGCTGCAATGTTGTAGTAACCAAATCCAGCTTAATTTCCGAACTGAAAAAGGCGTGTTTGACATTTCAAGATTTAGAGCGAAATCCAAAGTGCAGCAGATCTCGGTACTGGAGGTACTTTATGCTGACGACGTATGTCTTATGTCTAACAATATGGTGCAGCTCCAAAGCTATGTTGACGCACTACATATATCCTGTCAAAGGTTCGGCTTGGTTATCAGTGTTACTAAGACCCAAATTCTAAAACAGCCACCCAGAGGCTGTGAAGCTGATAAAGCGATACTAAATCTGGATGGGAAACCACTAGAGGAGGTATCACACTTTAAATATCTAGGTAGCAATATCCGGCACGATAACACCTTAGCTTCGGAGATACCTTCGCGCATCGCAAACGCTGCTGCTAGTTTCGGACGACTCATGGATCGTGTCTGGAAGTCTCATGATCTCAAGCTGGAGACGAAGATTAGCGTATACAAAGCGCTAATCTTACCTGTCCTACTATATGGTTCAGAGACATGGTGCCTTTACAGAAAAGACATTAAGAAACTCGACACATACCACATTGGATGTCTTAGATCCATCCTTAATATCAAATGGCAGGACCGTGTGCCAAATACTGAGGTTCTGCGTCGCTCCGGAATTTATGGCATGGAAGCTCTTCTCATGCAGCGTTAGCTCGGGTGGTGTGGACACGTCTTTCGCATGGATGACCGCCGGTTACCCAAAGTTGTCTTTTATTCTGAGATCACAGAGGGTAAACGGAAACACGGCGGTCAGCATCTGCGTTATAAAGACGTTTTCAAAAGACACCTAAACGCCTGCGCTATTGACTCTACAGGTTGGGAAGAGCTCGCTTCTAAGAGGTCTTCATGGCGCTCTACCATCTTTAAAAATATAAAAACTTTTGAGGAAAATCGTCTTAACTCACTCGACCTAAAACGCCAAATCCGCAAAGAGAGACCAAGTCCCTCCTATACATATACATATAACTCACAAGGGCAACTCTATTGTATATCTTGCGACAGAGTCTTTAAGACAAAGTTCGGTCTAGCGAGCCACATTAGAGCTCACATGAGAAAATAAATTATTCTTACATGTTATTTTGATACCAATTTAGGTTAATTAATATAATAATTATTATAGTCAGGGTCGCCGTCGTCGAAATCGATGAGGAGGACTATATATAAGTGTAACAATGTTTCATAGCATTTCTTTCATCCACACACCTTGTTGCGTCCTTATAGTCCCTAGTATATATACAACTGTCGGGCGATTTTTGACAAACGCAGTGAGCTCGAGCTTATTTCAGCACTTCACCGAGTTTTTGTGATTGATTAGTAGGGCAGTAGTACGTGATCAATATGGCAAATAGAAAAGTGATTATAGTTTAGTTATTAAGTTATTCGCATCGGTGAAAGTATACTCCACCCCCTCTCTTCCCTTGGGTGTCGTAAAAGGCGACTAACGGATTAAAGACTGCACATTATTTCCAACAGCATAGAGTGGCGATGGGCTCACCACCTCTCACGCTGAGCACATGTGCAGTCGCGGTGAAAAGTACAGTATGGTAGAGGACTGATTTTGCTGTGCTCATTGCCTAGTCTCTGACTAACCCTTCTGGGATAATAGTTGTGATTATATGTATTTATGTAGTATACCAAAGATCCGCTGCACCAGTTGTCTTCACGCCTGGACTCCATTTTCACTTAACATTAGGTGGAGAGTGAAGTCATCTGCCAGTGCAGATACATCGTCGTCGTAGCATATGTCTACGTACATATTATAAAAAATACATATTCTAAACGCGACGCAGCCTACGATTCCCTTGCGACATATTATTTGCCCCAGGCGACAAAATCGCAAGACATACGGAGCTTTAAATTTTTCGATTTAAAGCGTATGTGCCTAATAAAGATTGAAGATGTAATGTAAGATGGTTGTGATTCATAACATTGTCTCAGATATTTATTGCAACATTGGAAATAGAGCATATTGTATTAAAATGATAAAATAGAAAATCGTAGATACTAAATTCACTCAGAAGGATATTTGATAAATAATAATGAAAGACATTTTAGACAATATCAATTAGGCGGAGCGCGAAATCGATGCAATCTCAACTACAGTAAAACAAATAAATCGGAGTAATTTATAAATGTTTAACTTTCAATTTAAATCTTTTATTAAGGTTTGAAATAGTATCTTACAAAAACGCCCGTAATGAAATTCGTTTTCAAGTCTACGGCTTCGGCGTGAGAACTTGTACCTACTGTTCATAACGAACATACACACATACATATTTATTTATTATTTATTATCTCTGAAGGGTTAGTCAGAGACTAGGCAATGAGGACAGCAAAATCAGTCTTCTACCTTATTCTACTTTTCAGCAAGCGACTGCTCAGCATGACAGGTGGTGAGCCCATCCCCGCTATATGCTGTTGGATGTATGTGCAGTCTTTTCCGTTAGTCGCCTTTTACGACACCCAAGAGAAGAAATGGGTGGTAGTATTCTTTCACCGCTACGCAACACGTTTAATAACTTATTAAAAGATAATGACAGCCAACATGATTCATCATCAGCCTATAAACATCCCAGCGCTGGGCACAGGGAGTGGGAGGGCCCACATGAACATTAACAATAGTACATGAAAAGATTGGGTCATAACCACGCTAGCCCAAAGCGAATTGGTGGGTTTTAAACGACTACCATCTTACAACAAGAATCGGGATCAACACACATGCATATACACTGGCCTGCAAAAATAAGTATCACACTTACCCCTCAAACCCCAAGCGGTCGCATGACACCGCACCTACAAAAACACACTAGACTTTGTACCGTGTTTTCATAGACTTACAGACTACTTTAATATGAACAAGTTTGGTTATTTCGGTTCTGTGGTTCATCTTATGTATTGTTATTGCAATATATCGCATAGTCTATGCTCGATTCTGTCAAATTTGACGTTGACAGTTAGTGTCAAAAAACTGTAAAAAAAATTCAATATTGAGGGGTTAAAATTGTAAGAACTTTTAAAGTACACAAGATAAACAAGACACACAAGACTTAAAAATGTTACTTTTGTATAATTTACTATAGTTTCAAAGAAAGCTGATAAAATTGCTATAAAACGTTTTTTATTTTAAATCTCTAACTTAAATAGTTTAGAAATAAATTAAATTTTTTATAAGTGTGATACTTATTTTTGCAGGCCAGTGTATTATGCAATTGTAGTTAATTATCTTATCTGTTACACAGTAAGTAACTTTTGTTATTTAGAGGGAGAAAAGAAGACTTCCTGAGTTTCTTGCTAGATTATTCTCTGTTGAAGGATTTCCCAAAATTCGAACTGGTGGTAGTAGATTAATTAGGTAGGTAGAGTAGATGAGTTAAATTAGTTTTAAGATTTAATTACATGTTAGTAAGCTGTTTTTTTTTACTTGAATTTGATATTGACTTTGATGCTGCTATTCCAGGTCACCTATCTAGTGACCCAGCATTACGAAGTTGCTTAACTTTCAAGATCGCAAAACTAACGCTTTAGCTGCGCAATCGAGTTCGAGGTGAGTTGGAGCATGCTTGCAAGATTGTATTGTGCTGAGTCGTCAGCTTTTGTTCCAGTGCAGTGGCGAGTAAAACTGTTGCAAGTCAGAATTTAAATGTATGCCGCTGACTCTCATATTTGTAAGCGCAATTCAGTTAGCTTTTGTTGATTTGTCAAAG
Source organism: Scoparia ambigualis (assembly GCA_963921215.1). Taxonomy (NCBI): domain Eukaryota; kingdom Metazoa; phylum Arthropoda; class Insecta; order Lepidoptera; family Crambidae; genus Scoparia; species Scoparia ambigualis. The sequence goes on from OY992503.1 coordinate 8,084,643, forward strand.
GCTGTGCCAGCGTCTTGTGTGTGCGACGTTGCTATTGGTGCAATAGTTTTAGGTATTATAATCATAAATAGTATATTATTTCTAGTTAATTTTCCTTTAAACGTATAATTAAGTCTACCATTTTTTTTTAAAGTTCTCCCAATACTTCTTTTTCAGAGCGTGTCATGCGTGTAAGTCAATAAGCGTGTAAGTCAAAATGCTTATATGTAAAATGCGTGTAAGTCAAAATTCGTGTAAGAAATTAGTCAATATGCAAGTAACCCGTCTATTCATTTTTCCATTTTTCCGTTTTGTGGGTGGTGGGTTATGTTTTGAGTACGTTTGAGCTCCTCGTGTGCTATTGTATTATGCTCCTTATTTTATTCCACAGAGCTACATCTAACATAACTTATCTCACACTCTTTTTTTCGCAATGTCTGAGTTGCTTCCATGCAAGATTAATTAATGGTTCTTTGCACTTGAAATCCAAAACCGAATATTATCTACTATGGAAACGACACATTTTCGCTTAGGAGCCCTTATAGCCGTGCTTTAGGTCGACAGTAATAAAAATCGTGCATTTTTTTAACACATAAAATGAAATTTTGAATACTTCTCTCATACAACATAAGGATGGCTCAGTTGTGGGATTTTATACTTATTAACAATCACCCTGTATATAAGAAAAATACTTCTGATTCAAGATAGTCTGTAAAAGTCTCAACAAAAATTCTACTATTGTCTTATACTCCCCAGCCAACTATATTTTAGGCCGTTGCCAAGGTTTAGCCAGCTAAGCAAAATTTACCTCCATGCGAAAACGTCGAGGCGAAATGGCATTTTATATTGGACATTTCGATAGAAAAGATCTGAGAAGTACCTGCCCCGACATCTCGAGTGGAATTTATCTTCCCAATTTTGGTTAATAAGTATTATATTTTTGTATAAAAATGGAAAAAAATTATAAAAAAAATACTTTTAAGTCTTATCTTTCGTCTTGTTATTAGGTCTTCCCACATAAACAACAGCACGAAGGAAGTTTCATCATCATCAGCCTATAAACGTCCCACTGCTGGGCACAGGCCTCCCACGTGAACAAAAGCACGTGGGGATATTGGGCCATAACCCACCACGCTGGCCCAATGCGGGTTGGTGGGTTTTAACGACTACCATCTTACGACAACAACCGGGACCAACGGCTTAACGTGCCTTCCGAAGCACGGAGGAGCTCGAGATGTTTTTAAATTTGGTCACCCATCCAGCGAACCGGCATTGCAAAAGTTGCTTAGCGAGCAAGATCGCAAGCCGAACGCGCTAGCCGCTGCGCCATCGAGCTCCTTAACTAAGGAAGTTTAGGACATGTGTGATGCCCCAAACTTAATATACCTACTTAATACTTACCAAATCCGCGCCGGCCTTAAACGGATTGACAGCACTTAAATACTCCATACTAACAATAAGTATGAAGCACGGAAGAGCTCGAGGTAATCTTATTTGGTCGCCCATCCAGTGACCTGGTATTACGAAACTTGCTTTACATGTAAGATCGCAACCCGGAACACTAGCGGGTGCAAAATTGAGCTCCTCAATCAAGATATTTAGGCTGTGGATAGAGTGCCACAAGCGGCAACATAGTATGATCGGTTACGATGCCGTAATTACGGCATCCTAGTACAAAGTGTAATAGAGTGCCACAAGCGGCATTGTATCTCAATCGGTTCGGGAACCGTAACTTAATTTTTATTTGCCATAATGTTCAGTAGACATAATATTCAAAAGATATTTTTGTATGTAGTTAGATTTCTGTTGTCTAATAAAAAAATAACCTCGAAATTCAAGACAATCGCTGCGCTGCGCTTCGCGTTTGTCTTAAATTTCTAACCTATCACGTGAGCTACAGGAGTAGGGCAGCTAGTATTTCAATCAATCAATCAATCAGTCATTTATTTGCAAAACATGTGGTTTGACAAAGGTTTTATACATAAAATGTGCCGTTACATGCTGCCATATAAAAACGGCGTGCAAATATTTTAAATATCAATATAATTTAATAGCTATTTATATAAAGAAAAACAGCATAAGACAAGTATTTTAATTACAAATGTTTTTTAACAAACAAGCAAGTTTCTAAAATCTATAGACAGAGGAGTGGCAGAATTCCTAGTTCAATGAATGAAGGTTTGCAACTATCTAAGTATCCCGCACCACATATCGCTCTTATGCATTTTTTTGGAGTCTAAATAAACGAATAATATCAGTACAATTACCCCATAGTATGATGCCATATCGTAATAAGGAGGAAACGTAGCCATGATATGCCATAAGGGCAGCTTTTCTAGATACACTTTGCTTGTTTCTGTTGTCTAATAAAAAACTTTACGGCAGATTAGGCGGCGTCACTATTATACTACAAAACTTACGGTTCCCTAACCGATGGAGACACAGTGCCGCTTGTGGCACTGTATACACTTCCAAATATTTATTATAAACCATGTCGCGTAGCGGTGAAAGAATACTACCACCCCCTCTCTTCCCAGGTGTCGTAAAAGGCGACTAACGGACTAAAGACCGCACATACATCCAACAGCATAAAGCAGCAATGGGCTCACTATCTGTCACGCTGAACACATATGCAGTTGTAATTTGGTGAAAAGTGGACTATGGTTGAGGACTGATTTTGCTGTCCTCATTGCCTTTGCATAATCTCTGACTAACCCTTCGTTGATGATGGTGATTATAATATGTATGTTTGTATGTTAACATAAAAGCGCTGTGATCGGTTTACTGAAAGAGGCTTCAGAACTTCTTAAGTAGGGAAAAGTTGAACAACATTATTCTTAAGTAACTAATCTTTTTAGATTATGGTTTCTGAAGGAATACGTGCCGTTAATGTATACCCTGAACATTTTGCAAGGTATAAATTATAATTTAATTTAATTCAGTTTTCGTATTATATTTCTGTGAAACTAAACGACCTTTGTAGTGTTGTTATTGTATTGTGTATGTCTTTATATGTTTATAATTCTAGATAATTGTGTAATTAATAATTAATTTACAGTGTCAATAATGTTAATCATTTTATATTGTGTGATATTTATGTTACTGGGTCTAGCCCATGTAACTAATAATAATATAAATAAGAATAAATCAAAATAAATATTTATGTAACTGTTTGACTGTTGGACAAAACGAAGTCGTCGGCGCAACTAATGGGTTTTTTAGGGTATTTTACTTATTCACCAAGCTTGTCAAACGCTGATTGTTAACCATAAACCCCGACTATATGCATACAAAAATCAAAATAAATAAATATATAAACATTTCTACTATCACACCAGTTATCTAGCCCAAGAGAAGCTTCGTTATGAAACTCATTAAATGGTTACTAGACAACGGATAAACATACTTAATTTACTTAAATACATACTTATTAAACATAGAAAACACCCAGACCCGTGACAATTTAGAAAACAATAATTTCTAAATGAACCCGACTGGGGATCGAACCCGGGACCTCAGAGATGGCGACACCATGAAAACCGGTGTACAAACCACTCGACCAAGGAGGTCGTCACAAAAATCAAAAGGAATTGAAACTACCAGTTTAGGAAATTGGGCAAAGCTCCTTTAAGAAAAGTATAAGAGCTGTATTTATTTGTCTAAATGTAATTATGTATTAGTTGTAAGTAATCAAATAAATGTACACCTAAATAAGACAAGATTAACTATTAAGTAATTCATCCATTATGCGTTTCGTATTATATGAAAAATTCAATTTAGACGGATAGCAATTATGTTATTTTCATGAATGCTGATTAAAGTTATGATAAAGACAATTAAAGTAAGTTAAAATTATGCCTATGAAACTATTATGGGTTTATAACACTCTGCTTACTTTATTCTGAAACTGTTACGCCAAACTACATTATGACGAAAGAGATTATGCGACCGAAAGGGCTCCCAGTTTTGCATAGTGCGTTGGTTGTTACAAAAATAAAATACATCATGCACGGTGCGCGCTCCTCCCCGGGTTTCGGCAGAATCAGTGTTGTGGCCTTGGTTACAACAAAAAAAATCTGAGTCGGCGCCCTTTGGTTGACTCAACACTATATACATTAATATTGTACCAGGCATTGTTTTTGATTTTTTTTTAAATTTTTATTTTGTATAACTTTGTATATGTGTTAAGTATATAGGTACCAATAAAGTTATTATTCATTCATTCATTCATTCATTCATCATTTGCCAATGTTTTTTTATACAATTACCCCGTTACAGACACAGTGTCACTTCCTCCATAGTATTGACAAACGCAGACTTTTTGCGTTTATATGGTAATAGAAAAGTTTCCCAACTTTTGTTGACGTAAGTCGTAAGTCTATTTTGGTATTCAAAACGTTCGCTCAATCCTTCAATGTTAGCATTGCTTCAGTGAAACTTTCTCAATAAATGTTTAACCATTTTACTGCCGAGATTCTTTGTCATCATCGTCTGAGTTCTATTTTACCCACTACAGGGAAACACTTGGCCTTCATCTCACCTTAAGGTGACGATAAACCCGAAGGTTAAAGTGCATACATTTCTCTAAACTATCGACACACGACAATACTACCACCACCCCACCACCTTTCAAGTACATGTATCAACGCTGGCTCGGTTGCAAATACTGCGCAGAACCTCAAACGGCGCAAGTATGAGAATCTGATTGCAGATCTCATATTTGGGCCGTTTGGAGTAGAGACGTTGGGGCGGTGGGGTTTGGGTGCCTACCAGCTCTTTAGAGATATTTTAAAAAAGCTGGTGGAAGCTACTCGAGACCCCAGAGCCAGCAGCTATCTGGGTCAACGCCTAACGGCAATGCGGCATGAGTACTGGATACTCTGTATAGTAAGGATAATCATGGGATTTTTTTTATTTATAGTTTTTGTTGTAATTTAGTTTTTATATTTCTTTTTAAGTGGTAAATATTTTTTATTTTATTATTAGGGTACCTCTATTGTAACTTTTGTTTTCTCTTATTAATAAATACGCTTCTGGAAAAAGACACAATAGTACTAAGTATAAAAAAAACTACAATAGGTACTATTATTATTGTTGTTATGGCACAGACTTTAGATAATTTTAATCCATAGGTTAAGTCTTACATTAGAATAAAGATGGCACTATAAAGACGGGTAATGTAATGGCTTAATCGCCACTCACGCTTGCCAAATGCGAGCTGGTGACCAGGGGCCCAAGTCTGCTAATTTACGAATGGCATATTGGAATCGCAATTGGATCGCATTGTCATTGTTTGACACATTTGGTATTCTCTTACTCATTTAAGAATACAATACACTATACAATGCGATTCAATTATGCCATTCGTAAATTAGCCCTGGGATAGTAAATAAATTAGATAAATTAGACTTGGGCCCCTGTTTGCATTTAGCAAGCGTGGTGAGCCGAGCCAAGCCGAGCATCATAAAATCAAAACTTGTTTCGCCCGACACAAGAATCTGAATAAAATGAGGACCTTCAGATAAAGAGTCGAGCGCTTTGCCACTATACTCAGCAACGCTTGAAAATAAATATAATAATAACCAGCTAGTAGATTAGGGCTTTCGAAGTGATACACTTTCTCTTCAACAAAACACTTTATTTTTCTCACGACCATCCACTTCAAAAATCCAAAAATCACTCTCCAATCCAACGTTGGCAATCCCAGTTGCCGACGTTAGATCGGACTCCCCTCTCCTCTATTTTGGCATCGTTTCACAACTTTTAATTTGTAACGGAAATACATCTTTTGAACAACTTTTGTATAATAAAAACAAACTCTGTTTAATTACATTTGAAAATAAAAACAACGCTTAAATTTTTTTGATTTAAGATTAAAATTACATTTCCCAATTAAACTGGGAAATAATAATTATAGCGACCCAATGTTACAACATCCGCTCAATGGCTTTATTTAAAACAAAATAGTGTATGCTTAAGATAAGATTTAATTAATAACTTAATAACAATGTTTTGTAACGTATAAGTATAAGTAGGATTCTAACAAATAGAAATATCACCACCTATTTTGGTCACTCAACACAGTAACAATTGCAGGGTTTTCACTATCGCAAAGCCCTAGTATCGAAATTCTACCAATTTACTTAATTTCTATTGGATAAAGTTCGCGAGAATTCGGTTTAGTTTTAGTTAGTTACTTAGTTGTTTTCTTTTTTGTTGTGTCTCCAAGTGACTTTAGTTTCACGTGTTTATTATTAGTTGTAGAAGGTTGTACAGTTTTTGGCTTTACTGGAACTAGATTTCTTTTAACAACGTCAACTTTGTATTGTATTGTACTCGACCAAAAACTTTTGGACCAGTGCTTACAATAGAGTTAATCAAAAGTTTAGTTAATGATAGAAAATAAACCACTTAAATATAGTTCTCCATTAAAACTATAGAATTATAATTAGTTTAATATTTTACGATTCCATAATATCGTCTAGTCGTTTTCATTAGAGATACTGATTTTTCAGTGCGTATGCCTCTCTTTAAGCGATTTTTGTGATTGGGAACAAAGTCACTGCGGAAGAGAATAAATAATAATAATAACACGGCACGTATTGTCAGGAGGTTCCTCACTCTGCAGCCCTAACCACCGATACCTTGGGTCTATCCCCGCTGCTGGTGGCAACCTAGGTTAAGTTTTTTATAATATTTTATATTGTAAATATGTTTTTATATAAAATATTGTAAAAAAAATCCTAAGGTTAATGTTTATATAACGAGAATAATAATAATAGGGAGGGTGAAACGATTTTTACAGCTTCAGCAACACGTGAGTACCTCTGCTTTTGCTTTGTAGGCTTTATAAGTATCTTTTATGTGCTTCGGTAAAGCTGCGTACTATAATTTTGTTTTCTATGCATACATACGTCATATAATCACGACTATTATCCCCGGAGAGTTAGTCAGAGACTAGGCAATGAGGACCGCAAAAGTAGTTCTCTGCCATAGTCCATTTTTTACCAAATAGCGACTGCACATGTACTCAGCGTGACAGGTTTACGCTTATGTTCGCTTCTCTATGCTGTTGGATGTATGTGCAGTTTTAGTCCGTTAGTCGCCTTTTACGACACCCAAGGGACGAAAGGAGTTGGTTGTATTCTTTCACCGCTACGTGACACGATTACTATAATTAGACTGAAACTTTATTAAAATAACTTTATTTCAATCAGGTTGATTAGAACAAATATCGGTAATCTACTTTGGCGCAGCGATCCAAAGTGAGTCTTGGCCTCTGATATAAGAGCCTCCTAGGTCTGTCCTGCGCCACCTTCTGCCAGTCGTCACCGTGGAACCCGCGCCAGTTCTACCCGACCTTATCCTCATAGCGGTACTTGGGACGACCAACTGGCCGTTGGCTAATAGTCCGTCACTTTACCACCTTCATCATAGGTTGGGGGTTAAAGTAACTCGCGTCCGAAGGTTTACCCTTGAGACCCTACACGTGACCTCTGGGTGGTGCTAAATGAGTGACACTGACTGAGTGGTAAAGCCACGCTGCGTTGCAGCACGAATTGGGCCGGCTCGCCCGGGGTAATACTTGGTGCTGTTGTGTTTCGTCCGGTCCAGTGAGAGTTCGGGAGGCCCCTTCCCCCCCTCCCCCACCCCTCACAATTCCTATTCCTTCCTTAACCCTATTCCTCTATTAAAGGTCGGCAACGCATCTGCGACTTCTCTGGTTTTGCGGGTGTCCATGGGCGGCGGTGATTGCTCTCCATCAAGTGACCCGCCTGGTCGTTTGCCTCCTTTTCATATAAAAAAAATTGGTTGCCTGTAAAGTCGGTATACGGGCGAAAGTTTTACGTGACAACGACTTTGAGTGGTAAAATAATTTTAATGTGAATATTCATTCGTATAGTAGGAAGAAGCATGAAATAATATGGAAGGGACGCGTGCCTTTCACTTTTTATGTCTGTCTCTCTCGCTCTTAGGCGGGCTACCCATGCCCGAGTGGAAGGGACGCGTGCCTCTCACTCGCTCTCATTGTGAGCGCATAACGTGAGCGGAGCGTAACGCAGTTTCTTGAAGTGTCACCCGGCAAACCAATTTATAAGACGTTGTCACGTCAAAAAGGTAACAAATGACATGAAATAAGTCAGGTCAGACAAGCCAACTATCAGACAGACCCATAAATTTACGCGCAAAAACTTGATTCCGAGAATGTTAATCTGTTCTACTCAGTTTGACAATCGCATCGCCAAATAAACAGTTTGCCGAATGGCGTGACACGCCGCTGTAAACGTGAACTTTTCGGTTTGGTAACTGCGCTCGTTGTGGTTATACGTGATGTTTAATTTTAGCTTTTTCGTAGTTTTAGATACAGACGTCAATTTTGTTTTTATGATGTCTGTCTGTCATCGGAATCAGAATCAGATTTTCTTTGGAATCGATAAGGGTGTGCCGCGCGAATGCAAAAGAAGACATAAGTCTTATTAATGAACTTCAATGCAAATCGACCATAGTGACATTAATAATAAGATTAATTCTGCTTTGAAGTTTCAGACCTATTGATTTAATTAGAGCAATGTTTTTATTCTGCGAAATGTGCAAAACCATCACGCGCTTGTAGCGTGTTAAATATAAAAAAATACTTTTAAAGAAGGGGTTGCCCTGCGGATAATCAATACAAATATTTTCATGTAAAAATTATTGTTTCATGCGTAAACTTAAGAAAGTTTAAAAAAAATATGTTTTTAGATGTCATTAGATTTATGTATTGTTTGTTAATTTTTAAAGAATTCGTTTCAAATTTCAACAAGGCCATGACCTTATGCAATGATCAGGCTAACTTACATAATTTATTTTAATGTATTTAACTAAGTCAGCGCATAGTACAAGTGACTTATTTTTTTTACAATTTTGTGCAGGACCCCCTTAATAAGAGAGGCACGAAAGAGGAGAAAATTAAGTAAAATAATAATTATAATATAAACGGTAGTATAGCACCTGTTTGGAGAAAGTCATAAGAAAGTGTCATGTTGCTGAGATAAAAACAGTGAATATAATGTTTTCATATCATCATCAATCAGCCCGCAACCACCCACTGCAGGATACAGGCCTCCTTTAATATGTGCCGGTCCCTTCTGTCCTGTGCCGATCGACCTCATCCAGGTTCTGCCAGTGACCCTGCCAATGTTATCAACCCAGCGTGCCTTCGGACGTCTCCGATTTCTTGTTTTCATATGATTAATATGAAGTCAACAGTTTTCAAGTGCAGTCGCTTCCACCTGACACATACCGATCGCGAATCAAAAAGTGTTCGGTGTACTGGAATCCAAAAATCGTCAGTTGCCGTCTCAAGCCATATTGACAAACCTTACAAAAATACGGTGCTGTGACTTGACATAACAGCTACGATTTTTTTGTGATAGTATCCAGTTTTGGCCACACTTTTAATCGCCTCTGTGGTCTAGTGGCTAAGCCACTGGTTTCAGACCCAGAGGTCCCGGGTTCGATTCCCAGCGGGGGGCACATCTTTGTGTGCTTGGTTTAGTTGGTGGTAGGGCTGTTAGGTTCGCCTGGCTAGCTACCACCATCTTATCTAAGTCTGTCGCCATAACTACGATGTTTATAGGTTCCGTACAGTTTGAGATAAGATAGCCAGTTCCTCAATGGTTGAGGATTCCGGGTGAAGCGCGCTTCCACCTTCGGCCATATCGTCACTTGCCATCAGGTGAGATGAAGGCCAAGCGCTTACCCGTTCTAGAATAGAATAATAAAAAAAAAAACGTTTGAGCAGAATCGGCAACACGTTTGCACAGCGCCTAAGTGAGGTTTATTTTAATGCTTTATCTTTTTTAGTTTTATCTTTTTACTTAATTCTACCACTGGGCCCAACGATCTAATGAAGGTAGCGGGTAGTCGCTGGATGCAAGCAACACAGGACCGGTCATTATAGAGAATCTTGGCGGAGTTGGTGTTGATGAAGATTATAATGAGTTTTTATAATGAAGGTCAAAGGCGAATCCTCAATGTAGAATATTGTATAAACTTGTAACAAAAGTATTTTTCTAAAAGCCATTTTCTTTCATTTATTTTTGACGAAAGCCGTTGAGAAACATGAAAAAATGGCAAACGGTAGCTAATGACACTGGCTAAGTAATAAATTACTTTGTTTCGTATGTTTGAGAATATTTTGGTGAAAAAAAAAATCATTACTTAATTATTTTGTGATTTAAAATCACTTTTTTTATGTCCATATTATTTTTTTTTGTCGATAAATTTAGATGTTGTACTTAGCCTTAACAGGTTAGAAGTACACATTGTATATTATAGAGTGATTATAAGGGTTTTAACTGGCCAGGCGAATTGGGAACAAACGAATGGGATAAAATGTAAACCTTTGCTTGGAATCAAACACGAGACCACTGAGAGCCTACTCCGGCCCGCCTGGTGGAGAACGGTCACACCAGTATTTGGACGCTTAGGACACGCAAGCCTTTCCAACCCTGAAGGTTCAGTTCTTACGTGTCTATGCCACGTAGGGTCACTGGATCTTTCAATTTGAAACTAGGCAATGAGGCTCGCAGAAGTAGTCCACTGCCATAGTCCACATTTCACCAAATTTCAACTGCACATGTGCTCAGCGTGATAGGTGGTGAGTTGGATGAATGTGCAGATTTTAGTCTGATAGTCGCTTTTCACGACAAGCCAGGGAAGAAAGGGGTTGGTTCTATTAGTGAGCCATCATACCACATGGCTTACATGAATACTAGTGTTGGCCAGGACTCGAGTACTTTAAATCCTAATTTAGGGACTGGACTCATTTTGGCAGTGCTCATAAGACTCCGACATAAATGAGTCCTGAGTTCTGGGCTTTGAGTTCTTTCGTCGAGTCTAATGCAAAAAGACTCGACTCATAGAACTGTGCCCTTATTATGGATCTCAAGTGGTTAAAAAAAACCTAACCTGGTTAATTGTAGGTATAATACTTATATTAATTTTGCTAAAGCGTCACCTCAATCTAGGGTTGCTAACTATACTGTTAAAACAGTATTATACTGTTTTTCACTACATTATACTTTTTACTGTTAAACAAAAGTAAAATATCCAAAATACTGTTTTAGTATCACTGTACACTGGTAACCATATACTTACCTGTTTATAAAGTAAAAAAGTTGTGAACGTTGCCCGCGTAGTGCAGTGCAGCCATTTTTTTCTAAAATACTGTTTATTTTTCTTATCTCTCCTTAAAATACTTTATTTTTTATTTTTATAGTTGGCAACCCTACCTCCATCGGCAAGTATTTTTTCATAAAAAAATTATTGTTAATCTTCGATCATAATGATGATAATCGTAACTCTTTGAATTTCTTTTTCTTCTTTGGCGCACTCGTCGCGTTGGCTCGCTTGTGGAGGTGGTTGACGAACTAAAAAGACTTCGGCACTTGCAATGAACTCGTCTTAAGAGTCTCTATATTATTGTAAAAGGACTCGAGTTCTCGAGTCATTATTGTAAGGACTCGTGAGTCTTATCACTGACAAAAAGGCTTGAGCTCTCATTTACGAGTCCAGTCTCGAAAAATTTAGTCCAGTCCCTAAAATAGGACTTAAGAACTCGTGTCCTGGCCAACACTATGAATACATCAATCATTATCAAAATATTATGCTGTTATAGCTATCCAGTCAGATCCTAGGTTAAATACCACAGTTTTGTATCCTGGGTTAACCTCTCGTCTGTCGCGACCATCATGGCCATCAACCCCTTGAGGATCGTAAAACCAGACACAATTTTTGAAAATTAATTGTTTTGCGACCGCCGGCGGACTTATGATCCTTGACCTATTAAAGGCGCATCTGACAGATCACTTCCGTATTACTTCCAGTTTATGTCCGGGTTAGGTTTAATGATGATTTTTATGAAATTTTGTACGGAGACTTTATAAAAAACATATAGCACTGGAATCATTATTAAATAAGCTATCTGGCTATGTATACCTATTCCTTACTTAAAAGCCGGCAACGCGTCTGCGATACCTTTGGTTTTGCGCCTTTGTCTATGGGCGGCGGTAATTACTCTCCATCAGGTGACCCGCCTGCTCATTTGACTCCTTCTTTTAGAAAAAAAAAGTATAGTTTGATGCTATAACTATTAAATTGCCAATCGAAGGTGAAAGTACTTTTTTTAGATAGAGGTTAAATAGTTTTAAAGATAGTAAACTTTTACCTCGGTTCATCCAATTTTATTTTTATTATCAGAATACAGAGTTAAATTTATGCTTAATGAAAACAAGCTTAAAATTTAATCAAAGTGCAATTAACGCAACAAAATACCTACCTATGTTTAATTGTACCTTTCGTGTTTCATTTAATATAGAAAGTATCTCGGCTCTGATCAAAGGTTATTTTTAATGTAAACGCCCTTTCAAGGCTTTTATAAAATTTCTAATAGTGCTCTTAGTTAAACAGTTTGATTGTTTCTAAAGAGCTTTTTCAAAGAAAGTTTTATTGCAAAACGTCTTGTGCTACCTTTTTTTATAAATTCAAAGAACAATGTTTGAAAAACATACAATATGCTTAATGCAATTAAATATTGATAAGAAGAAAAAACCTTTTTTTTCATCAACATCCTTTAAACGTCCCAATGCTAGGAGCAGGCTTTCAAAGGACTACAGCACATCCCTATGTGAGGTGAGTTGGATGAATGTGCAGGGTCCCTACCTTGGACCATAACCCAACAAGCTGTAACTTTAGTTACTAAGGCTGGATTTGACCAAACTGGAATAAGACTTACTCCGAGATTAGTGTATACAAATTCGGCGTTTAATCTAGGTATAAGACCTTATTCCAATTTGGGCGTATCCACCCTTAGAGGGACAAAACCGTAACCGTGTCGCGTAGGGGTGAAAGAATACTACTACCCCTTCCCTTGGCTGTCGTAAAACGCGACTAAGAGACTAAAGACTGCACATTACATCCAAATAGCATAGAACCGCGATGGGCTCACCGCCTGTCACGCTGAGCACTGTGCAGTTGCTATTAAGTGAAAATTGGACTACGGCAGAGGACTGCTTTTGCGGTCCTCATTGCCTAGTCTCTGACTAACCCTTCGGGGATAATAGTTGTAATTACATGTATGTATGTAAGTATAGGTATGTATGAGAGCTAAAAAAGCCTCTTCAGATTCTTGCCAGCTTCTTCTCAGTCTAAGGCTCTTCCAAAATCCCAAGGTAATTTAGTAGTTAAGATTTAATAAAATGCAAGTAAACTGTTATTTCATTTAGTTTTTGACGCTAATAAGTGCCTGTGTAGGCTTATATTGAATAAACCATTAAACTTTGTGCTGCCATTTTTACGACAACGACTGACTTTTTACCTTCCTAACCGGAATGTACAAAGGCTTTTAATTGAAGCGATCTGTAGGTAAAATAATTATGATACTCCTTTTATAAAATTGTAGCTGTTTTTATTAAAAAAAATTGTTTGTTCAAATACTAAATAGAAAAATGGTAATCTATCTAACGTCTGACCCGGTTTGCCAGAGGTGTCGAGTTCCACCCGTATTTTTTATAAAATACTTTTCCTGTATCTTCTGTATAATATACTTAAATATTTTTATCCAAAGTATAGTGATAATTAAGTGGTTAGCTCTTTATTAAACTTAACAAAATTTCATTGTTATTGTACATATACTGAATTAGATCTTTATATCCTAACTAATGTTATGAGTGTAGTTTGTTTGTTTCTTTGTTTGTAACGCTTGCACGCTTAAGAGGCCTATTGCATCTCGAATGTGATTTTTGCGTAAAATGCCTATTTTCGCATTTTGTAGTAATTTTGCAGTTGTATTTATCGTTTTTATCGAAATAGGATAATAAATTTGTGCATAATATTACAAATATCCATTCTGTGAGCATAAGTTGAATTCGGACTGCCGGCGCATCGCATTTTGTAGTAATTTTGCAGTTGTATTTATCGTTTTTATCGAAATAGGATAATAAATTCACTATAAAATCTTTATTCCTCATGAAGTAACAGTTACTCTGGTATAAATTTTGCTAAATAATATTATCGCAGATAGGAGATATTCACAGTTAATTTATAGCAATTTTCGAAGTTTTTTGTTTTAGAATAAGATTTTTTTCCTATATAAAATCAATGATATCTAAAAATTCCGAGGCCGCTATGCATTATTCGACTATATAAGAGATTACACTTGTTTAGAACAGTAGTTCAATCGATGAGCGCAAAAAAGTGCCTTCGCGCACTTTATGAAAATCTTTCTCTGCCGTTTTGGGTTTAATTAAAAAGTTAAGAGCAAAATTTACAAAAAGCGAGGCCGCTAAGCACTATTCCAATAGTTATTCTACACTATTCAATAAGTCATAATTGTTAATGTATTTTCGTTTCTGAGATCCATAACGCCAAAGTTATTTTACGCAAAAATCACAGTCGAAATGTAATAGGCCTCTTAAACCATTGAGCCGATTTTGGATTTTTTTCTATGTAGGACCCTGGAGACGGTTCAAATAGCAGATAAATCGTAATAGCTTTTTTTTGCGAAACATTAACGCGATCTTAACAGCGAACTAAAGCTAGCATTATTTTAATATTGCTTCCAACGTGATATTTTAAAATATTTTCAAGTAACGGAATTTAGAAATGAGGCACATGTACTCCTACGTAGTAATACTACGTACATTAGCAACTTTAACCAATCAAATAAATTACCCATATCACCCCGCAGTTGGTCTAAAACGAAAAATACTAAGGGGCATCTTGAAGATATAATAATCAATTAGTGAGACAGTGTGAGGATCATTATCCTCTTTGTCGTCTTCAATTGAGAATATCCCAACCATCACACAAACTGCAAGCTACTCAAGCCTCATTCAATTGTGACTTCAAGTAGCTTTCATCGTCTGCCGAAGCTGTTTCATTCTTACTTTTATATCGTACATTTTGTGTGGTTTGTTTTCTTCATCCGTCCAGCAGGCATATATTTAATAAGCATTTCTTTTTTATTCTTGAACTTTTCATTTTTACTTTTTTTTATATATGGCGATGCAGTTCCCCATTATGCCCCGACCGTTTAGCCTCAAGCACATCTTTTCATTAGAGGTTACAAAATAAAAATAGAGTATGTCTAGTTGTATTTGAGTGCAGAGTTAAATATAAAGTCAAAGTATATTACGGCAGTGTAGCAATACACAACAAATGTATTTACTAGATACAATCTGATTAAAAGTACCAATTAAAAAACAAAATAGCTGAGTTCGAGTCAGACTCGCGCACGAAGGATTCCATACCATTATCTATACAACATTAGACTACTCTTGCCGTCAATATCAAGCAAAAAACGGCAAAAAAAATCACGTTTGTTGTATGAAAGCCCTACTTAAATATTTATTTTATTCAGTTTTTAGTATATTTTGTTATTATGGCAACAGAAATACATCATGTGTAAAAATTTCAACTGTATTGTTATCACGGTTCATGAGATACAGCCTGGTGACCGATAGACGGACGGACGGACTGACACGGACGGACAGTGCAGTCTTTAGTAATAGGGTCCCTTTTTTACCATTTGGGTACGGAACCCAAACAAAATTACTAATAATCTATTGAAATGAAACACTTCTTTAGGGTTTAACTCGACTTTAATTTACTATTTACATAGTTTTTTTTATATAGCTTTTTTAGTTTTTTATATTATCCTGACGTTTCGAACCCTTTACAGGGTCCGTGGTCACAGGGAGACTGTATGTAAATAGTAAATTAAACGCGAGTTAATCCGTAAAAAAGTGTTTCATTTCAATGTGTAGTGCTCGCTTAAACCTCAGAAAACAATATACTAATAAACTAGTTTTCGTCGCAGTGTCGCTGTGGTGCGGAGCATGGCGTCCGTCACATGTGATCCGTGTGGGGTGATTGAACGACAAGCTGGTGATTGAAAAAAGTGGACAATACTTTGTGGCATGGCCAACACACAAGGATCACGGACCCAAGATCATTTCCTGTTCTGTCTCGAGCTTCGTTTTTCCCTAGTTCCCCTATCTTCTTACAGGGAGAGACTTTCACCGCAGACTCTCAAATAATTCCAAATGTCAGGTTAAAATGAAATGCCAATCAAGCATATCCTTATACAGTTCTAATATCAACTACTGAGTCTTTAAAATAGGTCGTATTCTGTTCCCATGGGCATAAAAGCAAAAATATTTTAGACAAACATACATCTACATACACTCTTGACTATATTTCCCAAAGGTAAGGAAGTCAGGGACTGGGCAATGAAAAGCCGTCGCTGATTTATACTGTTGCAAGTATGAGCAGTCTTAACCTCTCGGTCTTGGCAACGAAATGTCAAAAATTTTTGACAGCAGGTGCGATTTGGCGGGAATTTAAATTTGTGGAATAGGAAAAAAAAATTGAACGCAGTTCATGTTAAATTTTGCGTTCACGATGCATAAAATGTACCACAGAACCGAAATAATCGACCTTGTTCATACTAAAGTAGTCTCTAAGTGTATCAAAACACAACAAAGTCAAGTTAAGACTATAATTAAAGCTATAAAAATATAATTACTTTAAACTTGGGTAGACTAAACAAGACACTTGAGGCATATAACGTTAAACTATTTGTCACACAAACGTATTTAGCTAAATTAAACTATTTATTCATGTGTAAATAGCCCAAGTTTTTTAAAGCTGCCTAAAATACTTGACTGTTAAGAACCCACCATTATTTCTCATTAATATCCGACAAAACACAAAAGTAAACCAAAATTGCAAACGTGACTTCTCACTTTCCCGCTAAGAAGTGCAAGAGAAAAGTTACGTAACTTCATTATTCTTAACCGGTAGCGCGGAGAGCGTGGCTTAATTCGTACCCTTACGAGTAAATTCGCCTGTTGCGAATCCATAGAAGATTTAAGGCTGTATCGCTCCTGTTTTCTTACGCGTAACAGCGTGAAGGGACTTGTTAGATCGAGTTGAATATTCGCCCACGAAGACGGCTTGCTCGGCCCGCCCATGCTAAGATGTGGAATGTTTAACCCTGTAATTGTGCTCTAAAATAACTGTGGGTAGAAGCGTGGGTTGCATGGCCACTTTGATCTAAATATTTTTGTATGTTTCAACTTTAGTATTTGTTTATTATTTTTGTTACAGTCAAGGTATTGTATTTTTTAAAACAAACAACAACCCTGTTGTTGCTGTTATTGCGGATTTGTATACCTGTTTGGTAACAGGTTAATTATAAATCCGCTATTAGGTAATCCTATGAAGTTAAAAATAGAACTATTTGTATTTAAGCAATTCTGAAATAATTGTAAGAAAAATAAGAGCATTTTCGCAATCTCGGAGTTTCGGGATTGAATTTGTACCACACATCCTGTACAGAAAAATACTCATAACCAACCACATTGTTTGAAATAATCACATTATGTCACTCTTGTCGCTGAGCAAGATAAACAAATATGTTATGAACCATACAAACAATTTCATTTTCAACACGCGTTACACACTTCTCTTATTCATCTATTTTCCATGTTTGTAATAATAATATACGAGTATAACTTTTCCACTCTCACACCGATTATATAGCACAAGCTACAAACTTGTTTATAATAAAATATTTAAACTGGATATCGGATACACATACTCTACTTTATATACGTAGAAAACACCCAGACCCGAAATCAATTTATGTTAGCAGTTATTTTTAAATTGACCCGGGAATTTAACCCGAATCTCAGAGTCTTCTCTGAGGTTCGGGTTAAAAAGGTCGACGCTAAAACCGACATACTAACCACATGACTACGGAGCTCGTCACGTCACTTTAACTGATACATACGGCTTATCTGATGGTAACGGTCACCATAGGATATAAATGTTTGCAGCACAACCGTTATGACTCACGGATTGTCACAGAAGAACTGTATTTTATTAGGTGATTTAGCCAATAAAACCCCTATGATGTAAGTAATAATTATACTCCTGTAAGAATACCTAAGCGTACGCAGGAGAAAGAATCGCTGAAACTTTACAGTACGCAACCATTTCATTTCAGCACGAACAGTGATCGAATTCGTGTCGTAAAAATTCGTTATCGTAAAAAAGAAATACGGGCATTGTATGGAAAATGGTAAAACGCCACAACGTCCGTAAATGGAACTAACAGTAACAGTCGACAGTCGTCTTTTCATAGAATTCATGACGTTGCCGTTACGACGGTTTTACGTTAACATTACGATTTCTATAGCAGTTTTAGGCCATTTACACACTGCGATTTTTAGCAGCGACGCAAACGTAATGCAGTCGCGTTGCACTAGTAGTTGCAACCGCTAGCATGCGTCTAGTCTAGTCTACCTTAAACACGAGTGTGACTTATTGCGACGCGTCTGTAGCAATGCAGTTGCAGTACCTACACAGATTGAGCAATCTATAATCCGACTAGTCTACATCGATACAAACGTGATATTGCATATAAAGGCGCGTTAGTATATACATTAACTAGTGTTAAAAACGGAAGCAGTCATTTGGGGTAACTAAAAATTTTAATTTTGAAAGATTCAAAACCTAGTCCAAAGTCAAAGTCAAAATATATAATTCAATAAACTCAATTAATAAGTACTTTGTATCGTCCAAATCTTTTTTAACCTACCACCCATACAGGACACCATTTTATGAATGTGGCAAAGAACGGACAAGAAACCACAGCGCACAGAAGCAACGACATTTACATAAAAATATATATGTCGTTACCAGGTCATAAAATACAAAATATGAATTCGAAAGTAAATAGTTTAAATAAATATGAAAAAATATACTTAACCACACGTGCTGATTTTGTACATACTTTTAATAATATTGGTAGTTAAATTATGATTGTATCAAAATATTGATTGTATCAGTATTAACAAAATAAATTGACAAAAAAAGCTTTTCGTCTTTTAAATGTTAAAAAGCTTGCTTGCTCGTTTGCTTCAATACAAAAAGTCGCAGTCTGTAAACAGCCTGGCCTACGGTTCTCAGGTATGAGGACGAGGAACGTCAATTGTTACCCAATGAATGGCTTTACATACGGTTATTGTTGCCCTTGTGGAATTATGCTACGCGGGTGACATGTGTAAGGTACCACGTATCAACGAAGGAATTATTAATTTTATTTGAAAATTTGCCACCGCACGAAGGTTTTCTGACTGCTTCAAATTTTGCGCACAATTATATTGTTCAAATTCGTTTCGTCGCCAAGTTTATCAAAATGATGATTTCGTTACGGTAGTATCGGTTATATTTATAACTATTTTAGCCACAATAATTCGTTTATCAACTTTATATCAATGTCGAGCAAAGTTTTAAAGAGACTCGCAACTTGTAAAAATTAAATTTTAATTTGATTTTAGCTGAACTTTGTACCAGCTCGTCTCGGTTGAAGGCTCTCTCAAAATTCGGACTTTATCAAAATATTCAGTACTTAAGTTTACCAAGAATTTAGTTATATTTTGTGACTTAAATAGTATTTGACGCACTTTGAAGTACCTGTGAAGGCTTACATTGAATGAATGATTAGACTTTGACTAAAGTTTCGACGCCTTTGTAAATTCAATATCGTTTATTCAGTTTACGCTACAACGATTGAGCGTTATGAATAAAACTATGCCATCGGTATGTAAGTTTACGGTTGCGGGAGACCTCGCACTGAGAAGAATCAGCAATAAACTTAGCTGTGACATTTTTTTTCCATTTCGTTGTTGACTTTAGATACATGTATATCGATATATTGATAGCGCAGCGTGGCCTAATTAGGATTTAAGTCCAACTTGAAAACAAACTCAAAGTATTTTTATTCGATAATATTTACTATTACTAATGAGCACACCTGAAATTATTTACATTTTCCAATTTTTATTTAATTAAGAGAAGTCAGGCATTTTAAACTAACGAATAATTACGCTAATTTATTATTATCGTCTTGAAAAACTTACGTGGATGACGTATCAGTGCAATAGTGAGTAAATAAAGAAATACTTGTTTGAAAAACTTACGAAGCTTTATAAGCAAGATTTTACAACTTTTACCTTGACTTCGTTCTGAGTGTGTTTTTATTAACTTTTTTAAATACACACAGATTGTCCCTTGGCACGCCAACAAGCTGAAAGGATATACTCGTATATTCCAAGTGCTTTGTACATACTGATGGTTAACAATTTTTTTTTCCATCTACGCTCCCACTAATTATCTTGCCCAGGCTTCTTTTGAAACATGTTTAAATAATTAACTAGATAACGTACATTAATAATTCAATACATGCTAATTATACATAAAAATCATCTAGACCAGAAACTTTTTTCTAAATTGACCCTTCCGGGAATTGAACCCAGGAAACCTCAGGGATAGCGAAACTAGCCTGCTAACTACTCGACCACGAAGGTCTTTAATTAATGGTTGACTTTTCATTTGTTAAAAACAGGTGCAAGGTAGCATTTTATTATCAATCAAATTAAATAATTGCGGTTCTATTACAGGGTTAATTTGCTGGACAACTCTAGAAATGCATTAACTGTATTATCCACATTAAGCAATTAATAAATGATAAGCTTGTGTCCACTAAGAATGAATCGGGTGAATTGGCGTTCCTAATCTTCGATCAACAATACCAATTTACTCAACATCATCATTTATTCACAATAAATTTGTAAGATTTATTTACTGGAAACAATTTGGAGTATACCCAGGTTATCCCTTGTTATATCCTACTCTGTTTTTGCTCGGCATGGTGGGGTACTACAAGCTGGAAGCTAGAAGAGAAGTCGCTCTCACTGTGTACTTGCTTAAGGTGATAAGAGGTATCATACACAACCCAAATAGTCTAAGATCCGAGTACAGAACGACCTTCACCGGGAAGGTTAATGGATGAAAAGTATTCTATATCAAATTTAATATGTTAAATAATATATCGCGAGTGGGTTGGCTAAAAAAATTTCAGTCCAGTATCATTAATGATTCATTTAATATTAAAAAAAATATATTTTTTTTACATTGCATGGGTTTGGTGTGTGTGTGTTTGTAATGAGCTTATCTTTATATAAACATAAATTTTATTTATTTAACTAGACGGTTGCAAATTACTAATATTGACTTGCCTGTTTACACCTGCCTACCCAATGTTATGACAGGAAAAAAATAGTCAACCTAACATTTGCATATTCTATAGGCTTCATACTTTCGATTGGTACCTATGTAATTTATCTATTATCGAAACAAGTGCAATATTTGAAAAAAAATATTTTTAAATATTTAATTAATTATATACTGGACTGAAATTTTTCAGCCAACCCACTCGCAATATATTTTTTAACACATTAAATTTTATATATCACTCTCACTCAGTATCAGTCGACGTCAATTTCTGTTAAAATATTCTGTATATAAGTGATTGTTGTTGATTTTTAAACGAAATTAAATATAGTAAAGAAAAATATTGATTAGTATAATTAGGTGGTATGTTAAGGATTCATTCTCATCATTCGTAATCGCAGTAAAGTTATCTAGATGCTAGCATCCGATATTATTCTAGTTTGAAAACACAACAGTGATAAAACTATGTTATTTTCATTAGGTTTTAATTCTTACAGAACTATCGTTTCGTCAAAGCGTAATTTACTCCGATGAAGGACCAGACTAGTAAGATAAAAAAGAGACTCGTTATTTGAAATATTAAAAATGCAGTTAAAGATGTATGATTTCAGATAAAGAGAAGGCTTCATTAAATTCTAAGAACAGTAATTTTCAAACCGTGTGAGATTAAATATTATTGTACAACCGTACATCACACAAAAACTTTAAGAAGAAACACATTAGTTTAAAAATAAGCACGAAATCGATATCCAATTAAATCTGAAACTTAAAAAAACTGCTTACCACACTGACTTCTGCTATGTAACACCAATCGTACCTTCCACAATCGGTCCAATTTCAATTACCGCTCAATCACAAAAGCACGTTCCAATTCAGTACAGTTTTTATGCAACGCAGTGCAGTTCCAAAATTAATCACTGGCTCAAAATAAGTCCACTGCCACATCAATTGTTTTGCAACTTTATAAAAGCACTGGCTGTATCATAGCTTCGAAGGAAAGTATAAGAAAAAGTTTCGGCATTCGATTTTCGAACTCGAGAGTTGCGTACGTGCGACGGCCGCGGCGCTCGCCGACGAATGGTTGCTTGCATACCGACCGCACCTGTTGTTCGGCCGAAACTGTATTTATATACTTCAGGGGCTCTGTACAGCCTACAGTACAGCCTACGACTAAATCAGCCCTCCTAGACAATGCAACTGCTCCATGGCAATTCTAATTGCGCTAAATGCGAAATTGGTAGACAAGTTTGCTTGGTGAATGCTATTCGATCGGTGTATATTTTAATGATCTTGCCCGCTAAGCAACTTCCGCAATGCCGGGTCGTGGGTGACCAAATTAAAGAACTTCTCGAGCTCCTCCGTGCTTCGGAAGGCACGTTAAGTCGTTGATCCCACTTGTTGTCGTAAGATATCAGTCGTTAAAACCCACCAACCCGCATTAGGCCAGCGTGGTAGGTTATGGCCCAATATCCCTATTTGTTATTATCCACGTGGGAGGCCTGTGCAGTGGGACGTTTATAGGCTTATGATGATTGTAATTATATTCAATAAAAAATTATGTTCAAACATTTGGTAAATAAAATAACTAATTTAAAGTTTATTGTTGGCATAATTTAATTCTTCATCATTCTATTCTACAAGCGTTTATGCCACAGTGTAGGCCCTCAGACATTTCAAATACTAAACAGCATTAACATAAAACAAATCAAATTAGTTATCAACTTTTCCTGCGGTTTGTACTTTTTTTTCACTTCGTTGTCCAACCCAACATAATTTGTTCAATCTGTTTTTAATTACACGATATGTATACAAGTTGTACTATAAAACTATTTTGTGATCCTTGAAAGTATATATTTTGTTATTTTATTACCTAATAGCGGCCGCTCGCGGTGACACCCGAGTGATTCCCGTTCCCGTAGGAATATCGGGATAAAAAGTATTCTATGTGTTAATCCAGGTTATAGACTATCTGTATGAAGAAATTTCATTCAAATCCATTGAGTAGTTTTTACGTGAAAGAGTAACAAACATCCATTCATACTTATAAACTTTTGCGTTTATAATATTAGTAGGATAGGATAGCCTACATACTGTCCCATTGCTGGGCAAAAACCTCCATCATTCAAACCAAGTATTTGCTATACTGCCGTCTATACCGTCCTGAAATCGATTTTGACTTTTTAATATCATTGAACTCAGAATAAAATGCGCCATGGAACTGTCTGACCCATTTTTTTCTATCTTTTTAGTTACCTGAGCTAGCGACACAAAAACGCCGTTAGTAAAAATTATTTTTAATTCCAATTTCATAGCTTCAGCTGTATTGTAGTCATGTTTTCTTTCAAATCACAAAGTTATAATCCCATGACTTTAATGCCGTTCATTAAAAATACTAAACTATAATGTGGCTAAACACCACGTTACGTTTTTCATTAAATGGCGATTATCTCGAAATGTCACTTTTGAAGATAACGGCATTTTAGTCTATTGAGTACAATTGATGAGATAACCACGCCTGATAAATGCGGGTAATCACAAACCCGGGCGATGCATCGAAAAATCCGAAATACACACTTTGCCCGACCTGGGAAGTAAATCCTGAGACCTCTGGTTATCGGGCCAAGCGTTAAGAGGGCTTACACATTTCGGTTTCCCATACAAACTTCCAAGTCAAAATCTTAAGAGGGCTTACGCATTTCGGTTTTCCATACAAACTTCCAAGTCGATTTTTTTTTAAATCCAGTAAGCCAATTTTAATGAAAGGAACTTTGCACGCTTAAGTATACAGGGATCTTAACAGTTTGTTGAAAACATTTAAAACAAAACGTTTATTTAGTTGTGTTAATGCGTTTTAAAGTGTACTAAAGAAAGTTTAAAATCGCAATAACTCAGTTAAATGTATGTTTTTCATAAATGTGTTTAACTAACTATTTAGATCCCTGTATTTTACTTTAGAATGCCAAGATAATTTAAAATTGGCACATTGGTTTTTAAAAATTTCAACTTTGAAGTTTGTATGGGATACCGAAATGCGTAAACCTTCTTAAGCCACTCAGCTAACTAAGGTGTATAAAAAAGTGTATAATAGAATAAAACTATATTAGCGTTAAAAATATTACGATATCTGCCAGCACTTAATGGTAACGCCGCGTTGTGCCCACGCAAAGGAAGTATCGAATAATCTTCTAATATTATTAGCTGTGCGGCTCAAACAGAAATCCATTAGGGCTGTTAGGGTCGCTGCGTATAGAAGCACCCTTCTAGTTAGACAAGTTATACTGTTACCAAAATCAATTTTGTGTTTGTGTTCCGATAGGTGGTTTGTTATTACATAGCGCATTGCTATAAATAGGTATATACATACGTATAATCACGACTATTATCCACGAAGGGTTAGTCAGAGATGAGGCAATGAGGACCACAAAAGCAGCCCTCTGCCATAGTCCACTTCTCACCTAATAGCGACTGCATATGTGCTTAGCGTGACAGATGAACCCATCGCCGCTCTATTTCGTTGGGTGTATGTGCAGTCTTTAGTCCGTTGGTCGCCTTTTAGGACATCAAAGGAGAGGGAGGGGGTGGCAGTATTTTTTCACCGCTACGCAAAACGGTTAAATAGGTACATTATTATATCCCTACATCGAGCCTCTTTACTGCCAGCACGGATTGTGCCTCTATCACCCTACGTTTTTTGTGGGAAAACCAGCTTTCCAGCAGTGGGACGTTTGTAAGCTAATAATGACCATCTAACAACTTCCCTGTCCCCATTCAACTCATTTTGATAATGCCCCACGTCCACAGGTTTTTAAAATGTTTAATGACAAATATAAAAAAAAACGCGAAATGTTCTTTTGTCATTGTAAACATTAGGTTTTTTCCTATACTTCCACGTATGATTTAAAAAATATCACGTCACGTTCATACCGAGAAATGTACCTCAAATTGTATAGAGAAATGAGTCACCTGTGACTCATGAACTTATTCTAATACGTTCCTGTGGGTCATAAATGACTCATTTGGCAGGGAAGTTGTAGTATCTATAGCTTATATTTATCGAAAAAAAATCTTTATACCGATAAAATACAGTTAGTATAAACACTAACATTTAAACTTCCTACCTAATATACCGAAACTAGTAAGATGACTAGCCTTAGTACGTACGCGACCGAACCTACATTCCTACACTAGGCATTTAGGTAGTTCTGATTACTTTGTGTGTCAACGGTAGACGTCACACTTGGGGTCAACAGTTGACAATCTCATGGAAAACACATTTCAATCGATACAGTATGTTATGTCAGTTAATGTTTGTTAATCGTATCAGTGACGGTAATAATACGGGTACAAAAATACACATAATGAATCCGTAATATGTGCCTTATGTACATTAAATTAAGGAACATTGAGCTGATACCCAGGTTACATACATCCATATACATACATACATACATAAATCCACAGCTTTCCATTTTCTACGATTCTGATAAACTTCCTACTGTATACCTACACAACCATTACTGTATCTAATAGATATTCTCAATTATCTGAGATCGTAAACAAACCTAATCACATCTATAGCGGCTAGTGTCGAACCGGCACACTAAGCAAAATCTCGTTAGCCCACTCATCGATAAGACGACGCAAGAAATGTAAAATGAATAACCGAGTTTAAGTTATAGAACGACGAATTGAAAACCTCCTCCTTTTTTGAAGTTGGTAATAAATGAATAACGAAGTTTAAGTATATTTAACATACTTTAAAGATTCATATTTGGGTATATGGAGCATGGCAATCACAGAAAGAGTAATATGGCTTCGAAAGCTTATTATGCAAACAATCAAATAAAACGCATTAATAATTTGAATGTAGAAGCATTCAACTGCGTCTAATTTCAAATTAAGTCTCACTTTGCACTTTTCGTGAAGATAGAAGAAGTTAGTAAAGTAATATGAGAAGTACAAGCCAAGGCATTTAGAACTTTACTTCTTGTTTAGTTTTTCATTGCTTTTGTTTTTTATTGCAAACATACTCGCGACTATGACCCCTAAAGAGTTATATACAGAGACAAGGTAATGAGGACAGCAAAGGCAATCTACTACCACAGTCCACATTTCACCAAAATGCAAATGTACTTTTTGCAAATGCTTGATAGGTAGCGCTCAGTATTGCCTCTCTATGCGGTCGGGGTATGTGAAATCTTTAGTCCTTTAATCGCCTTTTCCGAAACCCAAGAAAAGAAATGACTTGGTCGCTTAGTCGCTATCACACAATATCAAAAACTTTTTTCTATTAACTGCTATTGTTTTGTTAAAGTTAGGAAATATTTGGTTAATTGAATCCTTTCAATGAGTTGAATCGTTTCGCGTTGATTCTACTAAGACAGACATATAACGTAGACTCAGTATGTATGCAAATAGTGCTGCACATCGGATGTTGGAAACCAGTCAAACATTCAGTGAACATAGCGAGCGCTGTGTATATCCGTTTTATTTTCTTATTACTTGGCTTAACAAGCCGTCCCTTTAAATTCCTTGGGGATTACGGTTGGCAGTTTCAAGTTCAAGATGTTTTATTTTTAAAATAAGTTTTTTTTCACGGTGATGATTGATTTTAATGTTGTACAGAAGTGTTTTGGAAACTTGAAATGCGTTTTTTTTTGGGTAGTTTTTGAACGAGCTTTTGCGGTGCTCATTGCTTAGTCTCTGTCTAACTCTTAGGGGATAATAGTCGTGAATGATGAATGAAGTATGTACACACTGCGTCAGATCAACCTACCCAAAACTGTCATATTTCTACAATCAATATTGAACTTTATTGTTGGATTCTAAGGATCAATATTGATTGGGGAAATTTGACAGTTTAGAGTAGGTTGATCTGACGCCGTGTGTACTATCGAGGAACTTCCGGATGGACAAATTTTCAGCGTTATCCGCTTGCACACGATTTATGATATGATTATATAATATTATCCTGTCAACTTATATATTATCTTAGTTATGAAAGAAATATTATGTGAAGAGTAGTATTTTATTGTTTTGAACATTTTTAAATTGATGTGTCAACATATAGTACTAAACTTTGTAATAAGTATATATCTTATCTTATATTTTATTTGGTAGATATCTGTTTTGTTGTATGTATTAATAAATAAATAAAATAATGCGAACGCTACTGTACGGTGTTAAGTGCGCGCAATTGAATATCGCCGAAAAGTGATCGACCGGGAAGTTCCTTAATTGTATGAACGGTTTTGCAATATAAATAATGAATACAATAAGGCACAGTACCTGATATGCCAATTTTTGCTAAATTGATAGGTGTAAACATTTGTTCATATTTTATCTGTTCGTTTATACCATAAAGATTCGTCCAAAATTGGCTTTCATTTGGTATTCGTGCAAAGCTGGCAACTTTTTCGTTACACAAACTGCATCGAATCGTACAAACTGCTCACAACTCGCGTAATAGTTCCTGATTTATGCTGAACAAGTTGCACGTTACGAATATTCATTGCCGTAACGCTCGTAGCTCGTAGGCGCTACGGCACCTACAGGTTTAATTTTCGTAGCATAACTAACTATGGTTGTATAATAATAGTTATTAAATTGTAATTAGATTCTTTACAAAAGATAATTATTATATCTAGATTCTTTATATAAGTATTTATCAAATAATTACATGTTAGTAAAATACATTACGTAGTACTTGAAAACTGTAACTACAAATATGTCACCACCAACAAAAAAAATATGTCTATCCTCACTGTTTGACTGTTAAAGAATGCCTAATGGCATTAAGTCCACCATTTGCTGTAATTTAGGCAACAAAATTGAAACAAATAAATAAAACAATAATTACTAATAACTACTAAACTTAATGTAAAAATGTGAAGGCTGGTGCTTTAATGGATTGAGACCACCAATAGGTTGTCTGGTATAATAATACCAGCTCTGTTTTTTATCCGACAGATAAAGGCAACGTCGGGTTACCTTAAGGAGAGCAATCACAGCCGCCCATGAGCACTTGTAAAATCAGATGAATCGCAGATGCGTTGCCGAAAGTTTGACTTTTTTTAAGTGAGAAATAGGCTCGATTCTTGTAACGATCCAGAAAAATCGCCGCCGAATAAAACAGGAAAACAGAACAAATACAAATACTTATATGTAAAATCCGTTATTTGCTATATGTGTCTGGAATATAAGTTTAAATTAGATTAAATGCTGTGGATTTTGAAAATATCAAAATAAAAATAAAAATAATAACTGGTTCCACAGCATTTCAGTTCGAGGTAAATAATTCAAATATAACGAATACTTTTACATATTCGTAAGTTTTAATTATTATTTTACAGTTCATTTAAATAAACAGTAAAGAAACCGGACCTAACTTTGGATAAGGCATATATTATGATATGAGATATTTGACTAAGAATTCTATGATAAGGGTGATCTAAAAAAGGGTGACGCAGTACATAGTAGATAGTACACAGTATGATTGACATTTATATGACACTTTCGCGGTGTAGAGCAAGCGTCAAATCTAATTTCTTCTATTTCCGAACAGACACGCTTATAAAATATTCTGTGTGACACAATCCAGTTTAGTACGACAAATATTGAAACTTGCGCGAACATGAATTGTAACTGATACTATTTTTAACCGACGTCTATTAAAAATAGAAATTTTATCGTCATCCGCTTTCACACGAGTAGTGCTATCTCTTTCGTTGGAAAACAAACATGCGGTGGCAATACATTTCTACGGCGCTCGCTCTTCGAATGAAAGACAAACAAACAGTAGCCGATCAAAGTCTTTTAATTTCACGAGGGTTTTTAAATGCGCCGTGACGTCATCGGCCTTCGGGCGGACCGTGACCGTATCGATTTTGTGGCAGTCCATATTTTTCCACATTTTTCATATCAACCTCGGGCTTCCGCGGTACACAGCAAATTGGTTATGCAAAATGCCTGTAGTGTGTTAATGGTGTCCTCCAGTCTTTGTTTAGTGATAATTTTTAGTCATGTTAGAAATTATATAAATTATTCGGGAGTTAAAGTTACGCGCGTTTGTAGGTTTACCCTTGAGACCCTACACCTGACCCCTGGGTGGTGCTAAATGAGTGACACAGATTGAGTGGTATAAGAGCCACGCTGCGTTGCAGCACGCATTGGGCCGGCTCGCCCGGGGTAATACCACCCTCTCACGAATACCCGGCGTGAAATAATCTGTTGTGTTTGGTCCGGCCAGTGAGAGTTCCGGAGCCCCCCCCCCCCTTTGCCTATCATAATTCCTATTCCTTCCTTAACCAAAATCAAAAGTTTTTCTTTCATTCTCATAAAACCTTTATTTTTCTGATAAGTTTGCATTCTTTTTTAATGTAAAAATGAGGTGCTCGTTTTATCTCCTCGGGTCAACTCATAGGAAGTGATTACCGCCAACTATACTTATATATGGACATTCGCAAAACCAGGGAAGTCGAAGATACGTTTCCGTCCTTGGGGAAAGAGTAGGATCTTTGTGGAAGGAGTAGCGAGAGTTTGTGGAAGGAGTAGTAAGGAGTTCCGAGAAGTGAGTGTGCTTACGCACACTCACTTCTCGGAACCCATCCTGGCGCATAGCCAGTTCCCACGTCCTACGCGGCTGGCTGGACCGGAGGCTACGGCATCTAGGGGGCCGCCTCTACTAATTGTCCAGACTAGTACCGGAGATGTCAACACCAATGTCCAATGAGAACCACCGGACAAAGCTGCCAACTATAAGGGAAACTCAAGTTCCCCGCAGGACTTTTCGCTGCTGGCCCCGCAGAGACTGCTTAAGTCCCACGAGCCGCCACCGCTCAGCTCGAGCAGCTCAAAATGTAAGCTATAGCTTAACTTGTTGAAATGCGTAGGCGGGTTTATGCGTCATGTGGCATGGACATAGCGCAAGAGCATACGTCATGCTCGGGAACATGCGCCGTCTGTGGAGACTGGTTGATACATGTTAATATTTTTTATTTATTTCATTATGTCAAATAGAGCTTTTATTAGTTCAAGAGCACGAGTCATGCTCGGGAACGGGCGCCGTCTATGGAGACTGGTCGGTTTATGTTAATAATTTTTGTTTATTTCATTATGTCAATTAGAGATTTTTATTTGTTTAATTTTGACTAGTTTATATTAAAGCTGTCCTATTTAGTTCAGTCCCATTTAAAACCGTGTCGCGTAGAGGTGAAAGAATACTATCACCCGCTTCTTCCCTTGGGTATCGTAAAAAGCGACTAACAACTAAAGACTGCACATACTTCTAACAACATAGAGCGGCGATAGGGTCACCACCTGTCACGCTAAGCACATGCGCAGCCGCTATTCGGAGAAAGTGAACTGTGGTAGAAAACTGCTTTTGCTGTCCTCATTGCCTAGTCTCTGACTAACCCTTCGGGGATAATAGTCTTGATTATAAATGTATGTATGTAAGTATATGGTTTAGGCTCCTGGTTTACATCTAGCCTGATAGTAAGTGACGATGAAGATGACCGCAGAGGTGGCATATTACATTAAGCATTTCAAAATCGTAATTATTTAGTTTCAATGTTACAAATTCCTGTAGGGACTAAGGCGTGAGCAGTATGTAGGTATGTATTAAAATTATAAATTTTGAATTTAAATATACGAGTAGATACCTAACCACAGTCATGTCATAATGGAATGTGGGTTATTTATTAGTCAACAATACAAACAAAAGAAATGCTTTTGAATTCATCGTATTCAATGAGCTGTGCATTTGATTCGAAATTAACATATCAAAATTCAATTATAATGCACATAATAAATATGCTTTTTGTTTTTACCAAACAATAAAAAGCCATAAATTTGAATTGAATTTCAATAATAAATATGTGGCTACAGCCAGAATAACCCTTAATTTTATATAGGTGAAATCACCTAGGACGGTCGTAAACGTACCTACGGTTGCTGGGATTCGATCCTACTATTTTAAAACGTCCTCAATCGTGTCAAAGTGTCTCATTTTGACAAACAGAGAACGGTATTTAGTTTCCTTTAACTTTCTCTGGCCTTAGAATTAAGATCGAAATCGGGATATAGGTCTGTCGTCAAAAACTTTCAACTCCAACTGACGCTATCTGGTAATCGAACCCTTGAAAAAGCAACTTGTATCTTTAAAGTTATAAAGACACAGATTAATATAATCACGACTATTATACCTGAAGGGTTAGTCAGAGACTAGGCAATTAGGACCGCAAAAGCATTCCTTTGCCGTAGTCCACTTTTCACCAAATAGCGACTGCACGTTAATGCTCGGCGTGACAGGTAGTGAGCCGATTGCCTACGCGACACGGGAGGGCATATTAGAAGTATTTCAGTATTTAAGACAGAAAACTTACCTCAAACATAAACACACCAACTTTACCCCAACTGCACCTATAAATATAACTATGTATAAGAGGTCTCCAAATCTCCCCAATTCCGGGGCCCCATTACATATAGTGGGTCGATTTGACTCCAATAATCTCTTATTATTTGCTCGACCTGACACGAAAGTCCCCTCAAAGCCCTCAATAGAGCTGATTGCCACTGATTATAGGGCTATTGAAGATTTGATGCCACGGTTATTGCTTCCCATTCAATTATATTTTAATCTGGCAACAAACAAAAGCTTACAATTTTAATAAGTATACAGGTAAGTTTTGAGAGATCTTGATACGTAAGCATATATAGTTTTATTTTTAATTGTCTAATAGGTTTGAATAATATTGAACTTTATGTAACAAGGGGTTACGAGGCAAGGTGAGGACGGTTATTGTGACACAATTCGGCTTTTGTAGCTGTTTTCGCAGCTACAAAATCATCTAATTGTGTGTCCGCTTCCACTTAAAATCGGGTGGAACGGAGTGGAGAATTTAGCTACTTTATTCGGTAAATAAAAAAATTGTTTACAGTTACATTATCTTAATGGAAAATAAATTGATAGTGATTGTTAGAAAGTGGTCAAGGAATAAAACATTATGATTAATAGTAATATGTAAACAAGTTAGCAAAAACAAAACAATGGAAAATATCAGTGTTAAAAAAATACACATAATACTGATGATCACACCATTGTTGTCAATTTTGACTTTGAGCCTAGTGAATAATTATTACCAGTGCAGCAAGCCCCGCTTATTGCCTGTACTAAGTTGTGCACAGTCTGTATTGGCATTAGAAAACAGAGCGCAATGTATTCATAATTTTTATTTTATTATTTTTGCTAACTGTTGTATGTTAATTTGTGTTTGTTGTGTGGATCCATTTTTTTTCTTTTTTTTTATTTCCTAACCCGCTTACGCCGTTTTTATGACAAATTGTTTAAGTTTCCCGCTTTAATTAAAGCAATAACTTCGAAGGTTTATCCATAAATAATAAAGGCTTCACAGGACTCCACCGACGAACCATGTGTGCCATTTTAGCATAATGGTTTTTGTAAAAACAGCCGCAGGCAATAATTCAATTTCATTGACTATACACACACCGAACATGGCGTGGAGTATTTGGAGAGATTTCAATAAATTCCTCTTTTTAAAATCATACTAGGGTCGCTATCAGGCGTTGGTTTCACGGAATTTAATTACTTAATTTTCGATGTTGAACCTATAATAAATAGATGGATAAACTAATAGAATTATCTTTTTGTATTCGTGTGGGCGGGCGTGCATGAGTGTGAGCGTGTGCGTGTGAGAATGAGTGCTCGTACATTATGTGTGAGCCTGGGTGCGCGTGGGTTTGTGAGAATGTGCGTTCATGAGTGTGAGTGTGGGTGTGCGTGTGCGAGTACATGAAAGTGTGCGTGTGAGGCTTATGCGCAGGCTTGTGTCCTGTGGGAGAGTAGATATAGTATGATATATTTTATTATACTACCTACAGTAATAGTATGGAGTACTGTAGTATCATCAAATACACAAATTGTATCAAAAAAGATGAAAAAATATAATTAAATTAAACGCTATACAATTTTGTTCATTAATACTTTACACGCCATAGCATTAATGGCCAAATCACCACCAAACAAACGCTTTCACATGTTCAGGTCCGCGGGCTTTAGCAGCACGTTACCGTTTCTTTTGTGCTTACTGAACAAAAGGGAGCGGAGCGTAACAAAGAGATTAGAACATTCGCCATTACAAAATATAGCGTGTAGCTAATATTGCTGGTACGGTCAGCAACGGAAGTCAATGTACACTTGAGTATGGTACTCAAACATAATAACTGATCTGGAAATTGACTAGCGCCTTTGATATTTTTTAGCCTTTGATTTTTGTTATCTTATTTGGCAAAGTGCATTTACATCCTCACATCGTCATCTAAACGTCCCACAGCGGAGCACTGGCCTTCCTACAGAAACAACAGCTCATGCGGAGATTGAGCCAATATGCTGGCCTGACGTGGGTTGGTGTTTACGTGTGTGCCCGGTCAGGGATCAAAGATTTTTAGAGCCTGCCTTCTACTACCTCCGTTCCTTAAAGGGCATCATCATCATCATCATCAGCCTATAAACGTCCCACTGCTGAGCACAGGCCTCCCACGTGAACAATAGCACGTGGGGATATTGGGCCATAACCCACCACGCTGGCCCAGTGCGGGTTGGTGGGTTTTAACGGCTGCCATCTTACGACAACAACCGGGACCAACGGCTTAACGTGCCTTCCGAAGCACGGAGGAGCTCGAGATGTTTTTAAATTTGGTCACCCATCCAGCGACCCGGCATTGCGAAAGTTGCTTAGCGAGCAAGTTCGCAAGCCGAACGCGCTAGCCGCTGCGCCATCGAGCTCTTTAAGGGCATGTTGATGGTAATCGATGCTAGTGCTACAAACGTCTCAACCAAGGTAATAGAGTCGGCCATCGGCTATCTTATTGCCATGGTTGCCCATGTGAACCGGTGCCGGTCTTCAATTATTGCCTATAGGTATATTTGAGCCTTTACATTCAATATTTGTATCGGGAAAAATCCTTTATTTGGACAGGGAATTAGACGTAGGTGTACTGAATTGAAGAAAGGCGTATTTGTAATTGACTTAACCCACTTAACCTATAAGGGTCCTACAAGGGTTATATAGAAAAACTAACAGACCAATTTATTACTTGTTCACATCGAAATAACATTGTCAGAATGAAAATACTCTAAGGGCTCGAACTACTTTTCAATGGTAATTGAATAGATTGTCTTGTTTCTTCAATGTTTTGTTTTTAATTTATGATTTATCTAAATGAAACACTTTTTACAGATCTCACTTGCGTTTACTAATACTTTTTAGAGTTTTTTTTCGTAAAAAGTGTTTTATTTCAATGTGTAGTGCTCGCGTAAACCTTAGAAGACAATGCATAACTAAATGTTATAAAATTATGTTTCTAATGTTTATTTCATTTTGTGAAAGCAAGATGTGGTTAGACTTTTAATTAATTATTTGCAAAGACACAATGAAGGCTACACAAAAAAGCAAAATAACAATCATGTTAAAAAAAAATAGATAAAAACTATAAGACGAATCATCATCACCACTAGCTTTTATAAACGTCCCACTTATGGGCACAGACCATTCCATATGGACAGATTGGGCCATCACCCGCGGGTAGGAGGGGTTTTCAAGGGTTCCGGGGGCCTCATCCCCCTCCCCCCTCATAATTGATATGCCAGCGAACTTAAATCTAGATTTACCCTAGCGGGGTACCGACAAATCCAGTTTAGGAGAATCCCCCCCTGAGCGTCCTCGCTCATGCTGCCCTATGTATTTTGGGGTCTGATTCGTAGAACTACTGTGCCTCTCTCAGAAATTTTAAAAACGCAACCAGACGCAATCGACTATCATTCCATCTACATCACCTTGATGTATGGCGGTCTACTACTGTGCGTTTTTCGCGAAATTTCTTGCGTTGAACTACAGTGCTGTGGAACTTGCTCTCGGCGGCGGTATTTCCGGACTGTTACGACTTAGGAATCTTTAAGAAACGAGCCTATTCCTTTCTTAAAAGCTGGCAACGCGCCTGCGGTTGCTCTGGTTTTGTGGGTGTCCACGCGCGGCAGTGATTACACTCTATCAGGTTACCCGCCTGCTCGTTTGCCTCCTTCTTTTAGAGAATAAAATTTAAAGGTGGGTTTTAACGACTGCCATCTTACGACAACAACAGCCAGGACCAACCGGGGCTTTACGTGCCTTCCAAAGCAATGGGGCTAAAGACGTATTTTGTTTACCCATCCAAGGTGATTGCGAAATTTGCTTAACTGATAAGATCGCAAACAAACGCGATCTTAGTTCCATTAAAAGTGTGTTAAATAATTTCGCAAAAACGTTGTAGTTACTCCTTGTATAATCAACGGCGCACAGCCAACGCTATCCAGGATTCTGCATAGCGGAACACAATACGGGTCGTTAGAAGGCTATAATGGTAGGGAATTACCAGCACAGTGATTTATGGCGGGTTGCTTTGTGGCCGCGCAGTATGGACGGCGACCCCGATAGATTAACTATCTTTCCCCTTATACTTCCAATGAGGAGGTGCACGGAAGGTACGTATTGATTCATGACACCTGTGATACCACAATGTTGGTTTCGGAACCCAATTTCGCCGCAAACAAACTGTCTATTAAAGTGGTTTGTGGAACAGTTACTATTGTAAAGCTGTCGTCTATGCGTATACCTCCGTGCAACGAGCTTGATGTTTTATATGTAATATGTAAAGTTGCTTTGTGATATATATTTTTTGTACATAATTTAGTTCTAAACTTATTTTTTATTAAGTAATTACTTAGTAAAACTATAAGCATTTGCAACATTTATGGTGATCAAAAAAGATTGTTAAAATATTTAAATAATAATAATTATGATACAAGTATTTATGGTCATAACATAATATTTTTGATTTTTTAGTTTTAAAATTAGGTATTTTTATTTATTTTTAATTAATGATTTATTAATATAATAATTACATTCACTTATTTAAAATTTCAGGCTAGAAAATGAAGGATAAGATGTAAATTACCTACATAAAGTACATACATACATACATACCTACATAATGTTATAAAGTTGCTGTGTATTTTTTTTCTCTGTTTTGTGTAAGTAATTAAAATAAAAAATGTACCTATAGTGTTACAAAGTTAACCTAAAAACTATTTTTGTGGGAGTGTTACTATTTTATCAAGTTATGTAACTAGATCACTTTATATTGACATTGGATTTTCCGAACGAACCTCGAGGCGGTATCCAGTAGCCTGCTGTCAGAATGATTGATACTTCTTCGCCAAAACGGCACAGCGCCAGACGAAGTTCGACGATCGTGGCTATTGCGCGATGATTTGCGTAAACAAATGTTTTTGCTATTTTTACCCCACAGGCATTGTTTGGGCTCGGCAAACATTTAAAGCTTTAATATTCCAAAAGTGAATTGTTAAAAAGTTTCTTGTTGATAGAAAGTGGGTTTTGTAATGGAAGGATTTAATTACATCCCAACTTCACTTTCTAAACATCCAGATAAAAGTAAATATGAAATTCGAAGTAACTTTGAGTCTGCTTATCTGAATATCGTTTAATATAAATTTAACTCTTGATGTTCAAGCACAAAATCAATAAAAAAAAATTGTTAAAAATATTAGACCACCTCCGTGGCTGAGTGGTTAGCAAGCCGGTTCTGGCTTCGCTATCTTTGAGGTCGGGTTCAATTCCCGGTCAATTTTGGACCAACTGTTTTAACTTGATTTCGGGTCATGTTAATTTATTTGTATAAAAAAATATGTATTTTTGTTATTTATTTAAATATATTGTAACAAGTTTTATGAGAAGTTTAATTTTTGCTTAACTGGTGTGTTAGTAAAAAATTTGCTTACCCGTACCTACTGGCAATTAATTGAGAATAGACTATGGCATGCATGCATATGTATGCTCATAAAATTTTATATGAATGTTCATATAATAACGACTATTATTCCCGAAGGGTTAGTCAGAGACTAGGCAATGAGGACATCAAAAGCAGTCCTCTGTCGTTGTTAATTTTTCACCAAATAGCGACTGAACATTTGCTTAATGTGACAGGTGGTGAGCCCAGCTCTATGCTGTTGGATGTATGTGCAGTCTTTAGTCCGTTAGTCGCCTTTTACGCCACCCAAGGGAAGAGAAGGGTAGTATTCTTTTATCGCTCCGCGACACGGCTTTGACAGAAGGTTTGGTTAAATACCCTTCGTGGAATATGTTTTAATACCTTTTGTGAACAAAGAATAGTAAACTAATGTCATGCCATACAAAATAGTATTTCGCAATTAGCTAACCAAAATACCGCTTTAATGGCATACCATGGATACGTAGGTTCTATCCTTAGGTATAGGCTGGTCATGTGGGGTAATTCAACCGACATAAATCGTGCCTTCAGTCTACAAAAAAAATGTATAAGGTCTGCTGTGTAGGGCAGTTAGAATCGTGTAGGCCTCTATTTAAAAAATTAAACATCCTTCCGTTACCTTCACTATACATATTCGAAGTATTAGTATTTTTACAAGGAAAAGGGAAAAATGTGGTTTCCTAACAAGATACACATTTAAACTAACTATACCACCTTCCGCTACAACCTGCTTCACGAGAAATAGTTACAGTATGTGCATTAAGTGATACAATTTACTTCCGGAGCCGATTCAAAATATACTATTTGCAATGTTTAAGCGGTTCATTTTTAGAATCCTGGTTGAAAATTGCTTTTACGACACTGATGAATTCATAAGATTCTACCGTGATGGACATATTAGGAAAATGGCAAATAAATTGTGACCCTGTGTGCTTGTTTGTGTTTCAAGCGAATAAATGGTAATTAATAATAATATTTAATAATTATATTTATGCTAATTGAAATGTTTGATTGTTTATTTTGTATTGTTAAAGTATTTTAAATTAATTATTGATATAAATAATTGTAGGTATAAAGAAATTCTATTATGATATATTTTACTAATTCTAATTTATTTACTATGTTAATGTTTCAACTAAAATATTATGATCAAGATTAAGCATGACGATAAAAAAAAAATTTGCTTATCGATAATTCGGTAAAACATGCAAGTGCTGTAAATATTACATTAAGAACCAAAAGTGTACCATGTTTTCTGCAAATAAAAAATCTATATCTTTATCAAGCTTTGGTTAATTATAATTATTATTAATATTGCTATTAATTAAAATTTAATTATTATTATTGCTTTTGCACATAAACAATTTAATACCGATACCAAAGTCTTGGTAGCTCAATTTAAAGGTAAACATTTTTAGTTTTAAAAGAACATTTTGTAAAATTAATGTCATACCATACAAAATAGTATTTCAAGCTTTAGTTTATAATAGCACGTGAACAATTCAATACCGATACCAAAGTCTTTGTAGCTCAATTTGAAAGGAAACATTTTTAGTTGTAAAAGTGCTTTCGTAATATTACTAGCGATTGGGGTCTAAATCATAAACCCTACATAAAACACAAAGTAAAAAAACCCTTACTCTTAATGAGGGCTGAAAAAGTAACTTGGCATCCTGAACATTAAACGTGTGCAATAAAGATTAGGATCGATTGTCAAAATTTTATTACCAAGGCCGGAAACGTAATGAAATTTCCTTCGGCCTGCTAACCCCACTTTGTACCACTGTTACCAAATACAAATATATACAGGGTGAAATATCCAAGTGTGTGTAAAAGAGTAAAATGTACTTAACTGTACGCAATAAAGAAAAATGATCGGAGGAGTGTTGGCGGTGATTTTTGTTTAAATGATTTAGATTTTTTTTATTAATAATTTTATATTTTAAAAGATTTAAGTAAATAACTAGTATTGGCTATAACTAGTACTGTATGGCAAAGACCTCCATCACTGAAATCAAGTTATCGCTACGATTAATCGGAAAAATCCGAAAACACTCTTTGCCCCACCTGGGAATCGAATCCGGGTGCTCTGGATGTCGAGCCGAGATCGTAACCACTCGGCCAGCGAGGCATTACGCTATGGCGATGAGCTCGTGCGTAACATAATGTATAAATTAAACATCGAGACAAAGGTTATAAGGGTTATTCATGCGTTGTGTGGCCTACTTTTATATGCATGAAAAACTATTCGGCATTTTAGTGAAATGTCACTGAAATGTCATGGCTTTAGTTAGACCTAAAAGATGTCTGTCGACAAATATGTGGAATAGTAATAGACTGAGTAGACACTACAAAACACTTTACTTTGCATCATCATTTTAACGTAACCAAAAACAGGGCGATTAATAAAGACCGGGGAAGAATGGGGAATGACAGAAGCTAAGAGAAACTCGTTAACCATTCAACCCTAAGCGGCCAAATATGGTCGCACCTAAAAAACTCGCTATTCCGTCAGACCCCAAGCGGCCATATATGGCCGCGCTCTCCACTTAACTTTGTGCCGTGTTATGTATGATACACTTAGAGACTACTTTAGTATGAACAAGGTCGATTATTTCGGTTCTGTGGTACATTTTATGCATCGTGAACGCAAAATTTAACATGAACTGCGTTGGATTTTTTTTATTTTTTTTTTCCATTTCCGCAAATAATTTTTTTTCTATTCCCGCAAAATCGCACCTGCTGTCAAAATTTTTAGACATTTCGTTGACAAGACTGAGAGGTTAAAAGGCCAACGCTCATTGGAGCGTGGCGGGTTATGGACCAATCTCCAACACATCGTCCCAATAGTACAATAATGTTTAATCATCACATGTACCAACATTTTCTTACTCGAAATTGACAAAACGCGTTTATCTTGGAGCCATTAATAATAATAACCGTGTCAAGTAGCGGTGAAAGAATACTACCACCCCCTCTCTTTCCTTGGGTATCGTAAAAGGCGACTAACGGACTAAACACTGCGCATACATTTAACAGCGTATAGCGGCGGCGATGGGCTCACCACCGGTCACGCTGAGCACATGTGCAGTCGTTATTTATTGAAAAGTGGACTATGACTCATTGCCTAGTCTCTGACTAATCATTCGGGGAAATAGTCGTGATGTATGTTGTTGTTGTTGACCATAAATATTGATTCATAACTAGTTTTTAGGCTACAGGAAGGCGTATATCATGGTTATGTTCTATCTTTTATCGTAATGTGGGTGGTATATTCACATTAAAGACTCTCAATCACGGAAACCAACTGATTTTGTTTTATTAAGCCGTTAAACTACAAATATCTTCAATATCTATTTAGGCAAGAACTTAAATCACTTAACAGAACAATCGCTTTTTAATAATCACTTAGTATTGCATCGGAACTGAGCGATTCGTTGAGCACGTATGGCGGAGACGGCTCCCGGATCAAAAGTGTTTTCACAAAAATGCCCGCTCCTCCGCCATGACTTGACGCTTCGCAAGAGGGCCTGTGTTGCCACCCTATCCCGATATTTTAGGTGCACGTCCGTTGACATACAAGCCAAAGGCAAAATGACAATCCGCTAGAGGGCGCTGCTAGTTATAGTTTAGCTTTTAGCTTTAGCTAGTTATCGATAGTGGTTCCTTCTGCAATGCGCCGTCAAGTTTTTAAACGGTTCTCTATTTATTTGCATACAATTTTATATTATAATTTAACATAGCATACTTTTACCTATTAATAGTTACGCACAATATTAATTTAGCATAACGTTTTAGGCACATTTTTTAGGCATAACTACTATAAGCATAATAATATTTCAGCATAATTTTGATAGGCTTAATAATTACATAGGGAAAAAGCAAGTTTTAGAAATTGTGTGTTAGCAACTAATAAAATACTTCGTACTTAAAACAAACATGTTGGCGGCCGCCACACCCTAACCTACTTTTACACGATGGTACCCAAGTTATATTTGGTATACCTTAAACCTACTTTTTGTTATTCAGATTCAAATAGCTATATATAAAATAAAAAATAATGCAAAGTAAAATCCTGATTAATAACCAATCCAAATAAAAGCGGATTTTGAAACTATAACCCCACCTTCTATCCTGTCTAATCTACCAAATCTTTATACCTAATAACTATTTGACGAATAAACAATATGCCTTGTAACTTTATGCAAATCGAAATTAGATCAAAATACATTTCAAAAAAACTTTATTTATGCTTACTGAAATAGTATGCCAAAAAACAATTAAGCATATCAAAATATTATAATGACAAAAAATATTCCTAACTCGTTTTGCCAAATTATATTGGGACAAAAGAAATTGGTCGAAAAAAAGGGATCCCGAGAATACCTACAAATTTTTATTTTTTTTTCTGTACCCGGTTTTATTTTTATACTAAATACTACTACTACTAATACTACTAATACGCAATTTTATCATGATTTATCTATGCTGAAACAATCATAACTTTTTTACGCTGTCGAACGCTGTGTTTTTACATTAATAAATTAATTATACACTATCTCAGAATTATAATTAGGGTTAATCCAGCTGCGTTAACCTGCGGGCTACTTCATACAGACTAATTAGGTACCTAAAAGCCTAAGTTTCCGGGAAAAAATGGCTCATTAAGTAAACTAACTATAAATAAGAGTTTTTAACAACTTTTTTGCTGTTATTGATGAATATGTACGAGTACAAGCCTTGTTAATTCATAATAAGTTATTTTTTGCCTAATTTTTTTTTATATGTTATTTGTTCCTTCCAAATTCAATTAATTTCCTCACTCCTATACAAAGAGCACCACTGTGCGGGGCGGCACAACCACAACGGATTGAATAAAAGAAAAACTTATATCATAATAATTGAAATAACCATTTTCGGTGAAACTGAACCCTTACGACGTACTCAAATACAGTTAGCTTCCCAAACGTCTTACCAAAATTACAATTTCAAAGCAAACATTTGCACGAAATAAAGGAGTTTTATCATGCTCTTCACGTATATACTGAAAGACTAGGTTTCAAACTCAAAAATGAAACGACGATTGCCAAGATATCTTCGGATTTTAATCAAGAATAAGTTACACGATACTCAAAATGTCCGTTCCGTTCAACAGCTTGATGGCAAGTGACAACCGAAAATGTGACTAGTGGCGTGTATCTGTCAACGTCACTACCTCGACACTAAGGAATAACGTTATAAAGCCACAAATCACTAATACGGTATTAGCTCCTAATTACGATCGTTGACAGATACTCGTCACTATGTCCAATCGTTACATTCTTTATCGTTATTTTATAGTGACAATCTTACAACTCGGCCATCCTATACTGAGTGAGTCCTCTCACTTAATAATTGCTTTACAAACCACATGTAAATCATCAAAAACAAATAAAAAATATTACTTATGATAATTACTACTGAAAGCTATGATATTACAAACAAAAAGAATAAATAATGTAATATAATAATTTCGTTGGTAGCAAAAAATATTACATAAATTAATTATCCTGCACAATCTGTCACGATCTGCAATCATCTGTGCGGTACCAATCCTTGATATCATTTATTTTCTGCACTGACTGCTTGTAACTTGTGCTAATAGAAGTCTTGCACAATCTGTCACGATCTGCAATCATCTGTGCGGTACGAATTCTTGATATCATTCATTTTCTGCACTGACTGCTCGTAACTTGTGCTCATTCAAGTCTTGCACAATCTGTTACAATCTGCAATCATCTGTGCGATATCAATTACTTGGTACTATTCATATCTGCACTGATTGCTCGTGACTTATGCTTACATTTAATGACGTTACTATTTTTTTTATTAAATTAAATAATTACATTTTAGTACAAAACACAATAAACTAATAAAATTTTGCTTGACCTTATTATAAGTTTACAACCAATGATCATCTGTGCGAAACAACAGTTCCATTCTCTATCTGCACTGATCATTTTGTTATCTCATCTCATAATTTCCAATTTCCAATTCACAAATAATATCATATTAACCTTTAACATACCCTACAACAATCTGCGATCATCTATGCAACATAGAATTGTTTACTGCTCTGATCGCTTGTTGTAAAATTCTCTTTCAATTATTTAAAAATCACTATAAAACATATACATGTAAGGCGCATTTATTTAATGAATCCCAAACTCAACTTCCCTAATCCATTTCATAATCACCATCGCTACATTCGTTGTCGTCTTCACTAGCCTCAGTGGAGGAGTCATTAAAATTAAGCCACGGCTGAATTTTGTCAATTGCAATTACATTTTCGTACTTTTTATTTCCTTTCCTAGTGAGTGGTGTATCTTCCACTAAAAATCGATCGTTTGGGAGAATCTTTACTATTCGGTACGGGCCTTGAAACTTTGGTACAAGTTTTTTTGATTTTCCTAAATGATCTTTATCAATTACTGTCCTTTCTACCCTAACAAGATCCCCTACGTCATATGACTTTGCACACTTCCTACTCTTGTCAAATCTTTTCTTAGCCTTTTCTTGTTCCTTGTCTATTTTAGCTTTAGTATTAGACCTTAGCTGCATCAAATCACTTCCACTTACTAACTGAGAAGTTTCAGTTATTACATCACCTAACATATTTTCAGACGTTGTGACTAATTTGCACCCAAACAGTAACACGGAAGGACTCTTCCCCGTTGTTTTATTAATGGTTGTGTTAATTCCTAACTGGATATCACCAACGTACTCATCCCAGGTATTTTCGTTTTTGCCATGGCATTTGTTACTTAGAGCGTCCAATATGGTGCGATTAAATCGCTCGACCTGTCCGTTCGCTCTAGGTGTTGCGACTGCATTAAGAATATGTTTAATACTGAGTTTTCCCGCCAATTCTTTAAATTTTGCACTTGTGAAACACGAACCCCTGTCTGTTATCAACCTCGATGGGGTGCCAAAATAACTAAAGTACTCCTTAAATATTCTTATCGCAGATGAAGTTTTCGTATCCTTAACTGCGCGTATATTAACGAATTTAGTAAATGCATCAACAATTACTAAAATATATACGTTTCCTTTTTTAGAGCGAACGAACGGGCCGAGATGATCCGCATGCAATGTGTGAAATGGCATCTCTATTTTAGGAATCGGGTGTAAGAAGCCTTCCTTTTGTCCTGATGATGTCTTATGGTGTGCGCATTGTAAGCATGCCGAAACGTATTTTTTGGTGAAACGACGCATTTTTGGGAACCAAAACGTTCCCTTTAACCTACTTAAAGTTTTCTCAAAGCCAAAGTGGCCTACATCATCATGATTCATGCGTAATATTTGCCACCTTACGCCTCTCAGTACTACCCAACGCACACCGTCATCTAGTACACGATACACATGGTCACCTTTAATTTGATAATTATTTCGTACATCAGCAACAAATTTCGTGTCATCATCTAATAAAATATCTCTAATTCGTTTAATCTCTTCGTCATTACTTTGAACAGTTGCAATCCAATCCTTAATTTCTACCTGCAATACGTCAATTACGTGTGTGTCGGTTCTAGTGGGGATCTCACCCACCGGAGCACGGCTGAGCGCGTCTACATGGGCCATACCCGCCCTATATTCTATACTACAGTCGTACTCCTGTAGTTGAACCCACCAGCGAGCTATCCTTGGAATAAGATCTCTCTTGGTTAGTGTCGTTCGCAAAGCATTGCAATCTGTCACTACCTTAAACTTTAACCCAAGTAAATATACTCTAAAACGATTCAACGAGGCAATGACGGCCAAAGTTTCTAGTTCAAATGAATGAAACTTCTGCTCATCGTCTGTGGTTTTTCGACTAAAATAAGCTACTGGACGGAAATGCCCGTCCTTGCCTCGCTGCAAAAGTATGCCTGCTATACTGATTTTCGACGCATCAGTGTGCAACTCAGT
Source organism: Scoparia ambigualis (assembly GCA_963921215.1). Classification (NCBI taxonomy): domain Eukaryota; kingdom Metazoa; phylum Arthropoda; class Insecta; order Lepidoptera; family Crambidae; genus Scoparia; species Scoparia ambigualis. Next base: position 8,129,559 of record OY992503.1, read on the forward strand.
TTCGTAACTAGCGTCAAATAAGGCCAATACAGGTCGTTCTATAAGCTTTTCTTTTAAAATATTAAATGCTTTCGTATGATCCTCAGTCCAGTTAAACTCAAATTTAGATTTAAGTAAATTAGTCAGAGGGCAGGCTAACAGGGCAAAGTTCTTCACAAACCTTCGAAAGAAACTAGCCAACCCTATGAATCGTCTTAGGTCGTGTACGTTTTTAGGTTGGGGAAAATTTGAGATAGCGATTGTTTTACAGAAACCTGGTTGAATACCATCTCCAGACACATGAAAACCTAAAAAGTCTAATTCCATTTGAAAGAAATAACATTTCTTTAATTTCAATGTTAATCCAGCTTCAGATAGATATTGAAGTACCTCTTCCAAGCGTAAAAGGCCTTCATTAAACGAACACGCAGGTATCAAAATATCATCCATATATAGTATTACGTACCTAAGCTTAGAGAAGACTCTATTCATAGCCCTCTGAAAAACAGAAGGTGCATTGGCTAATCCGAAGGGCATCCTTTTAAATTGGTATTGCCCGTCAGGAGTCACAAACGAAGTTAACTGTTGTGAGTTCTCATCAATCGGTATTTGATAATACCCCGAGGAGAGGTCAAGACTAATAAACAGTGAATTTCCGGCTAATCTATCTAATTGATCATCGATCAATGGTAAAGGATAATGTTCCTTGCGAGTCCTATTGTTTAGTGCTCTATAATCGACGCAAAGTCTTTTTTCACCTGTTTTCTTCTTAACCAAAATAATAGGACTAGCATATGGTGACTTAGATTCACAAACAATGTCAACATCAATAATTTCCTGTACCATTGATCGTACTAATTCGCGTTCTGGATATGACAGTCTGTATGGGCGGTAAACCACTGGTTGACGCGAGTAAGCAATGAGTCTTTGACTAACGTTATAACGTTATCGCTAAAATTATGAACTAATAAAACTCCGGCACCGGCTATTTAAAATATACTCACCGGGCATCAAATAGAATTCGTTTGTAGGTAAACCCCTAACTGAGCCTCTAACATAAACCGATCCTGAATAGTTATGGTTTGAAAATATCGGAACTGTCATCATTTGCCTTGGTTGCATCTTAATATCCGCTTTCAGAAAAAGGTGCAATTTCACTGTGTCTTCCTTTTTAATGGTCAGAGAATCAGAGGTTTTAATTATCACTATTCCAGGTTTTTCTGTAAAGCTGTGCCCAACTAACACGGGGTATTCGATAACTATATCCTCAACTATGTACACGGCAATAACTTCTTTAATATTTTGTATTTCTATTTCTACAAACGTTGACCCTATAGGACTAACTATGTTATTTCCTAATCCCCTCATTACTGGCATTTTACCTACGGACCAAGTGATTCCCATTTTCAGCGCCTCGCTATGTTGTATCAACGTACACTGACTGCCAAAGTCTATGTATCCCTCTGTGGCAAAACCATTTACTTTAATAAAAATAAAATATGTGTTATTACTAGAATCATCTACGTTAAGTTGCATCACGGATTTGTCAGCGGGTTTGTCATTACCTTTATTTGTTTCATTTGGTAGTCGTGAGCAATTAATGGTCGAATGTCCTAACCTATTACAGACATTACATTTTAAGAATTTTTTCGGACATCTAAAACTAAAATGACCAATTTCACTACAATTATAGCAAGTGACTGGTGGACTACTTTGCGGTTTTGTCTTGATGTCATTACTCGAATATTGTTTTAAATTTGTATTGACACTCCCTGTATGAACCCGGTTCTCCTGCCCAATTACCCTTGTCCTATCAGTTTCTCGGCTATATTGCTTAATTGATTGAAAGTAATTTAACACCTCTTCGGGCTCTTGGCATTTAGCCGCCTTTGCACCTAACCTTAATGATCGATCTTCAATCCCGTAAAGCAGACAATCAACGGCACGTTTTCCAAAAATTTCGCATCGATTCAATAAGTTTATTTTTTCATAGTAATACAGTTCTAATGATTCGTTATATTTCACCCGCTTTGTTAACATGTCGGTCAGCAATTCCGCATAATCGTTACTACTAGGAAAAGAATCCATCAATTTAATCTTCCACTCAGGCCAGGAAAACGACATCGTAGGCAAGGATTGGTACCATGTACGTGCAACCCCCACCAGGCGTGGCAAAGCGTAATGTATAATCTGGTCGTTGCCCCAATTATATAGACTCGCACACTCATCTACCTTCTTAAGCCACATGTGTATAGTTTGACCCTTGAGCATGGGGTCAAACTCAGGAATAACATTGCCTAGCATCGGAAATTTATTACCCTCTGGCTTAGAATTACTTATCGACTTAATTAATTGGTTCAAAAATAATTGAGTTTCATTATTAACAGATAAAGAATTATTAGATTTCTTACTTGGTGCCGTCGTACCACTTACGACACTATCCGATGAGCTGCTGCCACGATCAGTTGAAACACGCCTGCGTCTGGAGTACCGTTTCTTGTTACTCTTCCTCTCCGTGCTCCGATTCGGTCGATGCTCGTGCCTTCGCCTACCGCTGCGCTTTCGGGTCCGCTTTCTTCCAGTGCGCAAAACTGATCGACTTTTCCGCTCACCAGCATCGCTCGATTCGCTGCAAGTTCTTTTATGATGTCTACGGCGCTTCGCCTTGCTTGATTTTTCCACACTCTTTGTTTTATCACGCCTACGACGTTTACATCCAGGATCCATAATGTCTGGTGTATCGCGCGAACGACTCTTCCGAGAATGATTATCATATTCACGATTCATAATTAAAAGTTGTAAGTAGTTTTCAATTCAAATAAAAAAAAAATATCTTCAAAAGTGTATTTCAAATAAACAGTGGGTGTGGCGTATCAATCCCACTTCTGAGTTGAAAGACTAGGTTTCAAACTCAAAAATGAAACGACGATTGCCAAGATATCTTCGGATTTTAATCAAGAATAAGTTACACGATACTCAAAATGTCCGTTCCGTTCAACAGCTTGATGGCAAGTGACAACCGAAAATGTGACTAGTGGCGTGTATCTGTCAACGTCACTACCTCGACACTAAGGAATAACGTTATAAAGCCACAAATCACTAATACGGTATTAGCTCCTAATTACGATCGTTGACAGATACTCGTCACTATGTCCAATCGTTACATTCTTTATCGTTATTTTATAGTGACAATCTTACAATACTTTACCAGTTATTGTGCTGCTAAATCGTATTAGCTAATGAGAGCCTTACGCGGGCTCTGGGGTCATAGCCTCACACTGCAGTATAATTGTGTATTTTGTGGTCGATCAGCAGAAACCACAAGCAGATTTTTTATGTTACTTTAAAGTTGATGGGTAATACTTAATCACCACGATGCGAAATGCAAGTCGGTGATTCGTTAAAATGATTTTTTATATGAAAGAAGGAGGCACACGAGCAGGCCGGTCACAAAACCTGAGGAATCGCAGGCAAGTTGCCGTCCTTAAAGGAAGGAATAGGGTTAAGGAAGGAATAGGAATTGTGAGAGGGGGAGGGGGGGATGAGCCTCTGGAACCCTCACTGGCCGGACGAAACACATCAGCACCAAGTGCCATTATTTCACGCCGGATATTCGTGAGAGGGTGTTGAAATTAGGGTGAATTCCACCCATGAAACTAAACAAGAAACCTATGTGCAAATTCGACCTCCCATACTATTGTCGTCAGCTGATCGGACAGTTTTGTATGGGAGATCGATTTTTTTTTGTCATTTTTGCACATAGGTTTCTTGGGGAAAGTTGTTTAGTTTCATGGGTGGCACTCACCCTTAATTTCTTTTAAACGAATAAAAATTAGGGGTGTATAAAAATGAATTGCTGTTCGTTTGTCTCGCACAAACTCGAGAATGACCGAACCGATTAGGCTAATTTTGATCTTAAAATATTTGTAAAAGTTCAGGGAATTAAACGGTGAGAAGAAACAGTAAAAAATCCTAAAAAAAAAATACGTCGTGCAATATAGGTGTTAATTATTATTTGGTTGCTAAAAACTTTTTGCAGTTTTCTTACTTCTTTTTTGCGACACATATCTTTTCCTGTCAGTTGAGTTTTCATTGTGATTTGGACAGGACAACGTCTGTCGGGTCTACTAGTAATAATAATAAATAATCATAGCTTTTACTTTCAACAATAAACATAGAAAAACACTAAGATGCGAAATCAATTTGAATTCCGACCGAGCATCGAAACTAGGACCTCAGTGATTGCGCGATGCCAAAACCGGCGTACTGTTCAGCCACGGAGGTCAATGATGTTTTTAATATAATATCATTGACGGAGGTAGTAAAAGTCATCCCAGGACAAGGCAGTTTTGTTTCCATGTTTTACTCGTACAACGTTAAAGATAAAGTAACACCCCTGGAATGAATGCGAAGATTTTCCTGCGGTCTAACGCGAACAATGAAGATTAAAATCTGGGCCAGACGGGATTGCTTCAATGTCGCGTGATTATATTACATTAATGTGACTTTTTTATATTTTTAAGGTACTCTTTTCTTTATCTGCCATTAAGATAAGATAATTGATTTTTCAATTTGTAGTTTGTTAGCAACAAAATTTGCGTTATAGTACATTATGATATAAGTGCGGTAAGTTAAAAATTACAGCCGAGGCGATATTGCTACAAGAAAGCGGAGGCGCACGTATGTCATACGACGTTTTATAACATATTTACTAAGAAAATACATTTTCTGAAAATGACTGCGTGTTTTTGTTGTTTTTCTAGTGTATAAATCTTTGGTAAGCCAACATGTATTTTTCTTTGGACTTGACGGTAATAGGCTGTCAATAACATTTTGTGCTTCACTTATTATTTCCGGTGGTGTAGACTGTAAATATAGTTCTTCATTACTAAAACTAGACATATTTATTTTTAAACTTTCAAAGTGTTAAGTTTGAACAAGAAGCCGCTCTTTGAATCGACAAAATATAGAGGTATGTAAAAGGTACGAAGTCTTCCCATCCAATCCCTTGGGTGTCGTAAATGGCGACTAACGGACTAAAGACTGCATATACATCCTACAGCAGAGAGCGGCGATGGGCTCACCAAAATAATACTACCAACCCTTTTCTTCCCTCGGGTATCGTAAAAGGCGACTAACGGACTAAAGACTGCACATACATCCAACAGCATAGAGCGGCGATGGGCTCATCAAAATAATACTACAACCCCCTCTCTTCCCTTCGGTGTCGTAAAAGGCGACTAACGGACTAATGTGCAGCCTGCACATTTATTCAACACCATAGAACGGCGATGGGCTCATCAAAATAATACTACCAACCTTTTTCTTCTCTTCAGTGTCGTAAAAGGCGACCGGGCTAAAGGCTCACCATCTAAGCACTTGTGCAAACTGTGCAGTTGTTTCTTGCTGAAGCGTGGACTGTGTGGGCGTGGTCTGTGTTGTCCATAGATTCAAATTATTACTAATTTGACATTACCACACGAGTGTGTAATAAGCAACATTACGATCCTGAAATCGGTGTAATAAGAGCCACTTTACGAGCAAATGTGTTATGAAAATGATTTATACAATATTTATTAGCTTGCCTATTTCTCATCTGATCTTTAATGTGTGTAAAAATATTAAGTTCGGATGTTGATGACGTAGTCTGTTGACATAGAATGGGTGCCTTTGGCTTTCAAAATAAAAAAGTAAAATGGTGTTGATTAATTTCTGTATTCTGGATAAGTCTACGGTAGCTCAACTGGATAGAGCCCCTGGTCGGGATTGCCAGGAGGGTACGGATTCGAACCCTGTTCGTCGAAATTTTTTTAACACTTTCAATGTGTAAGATAAGATAAGATTAAAACAATTTGTTCAGTACAACACAATACAATTAGGACAATACAGAAACAATCCTGTGGTACAAAAAAGGCATGTACTCTGCATAATAATATGTTTTGGTGTCACACGAGACGCGACGCTGGTCTATCGGATCATGCCTACTACTTAGTGAAACACCACTGTGCTGCAAAAAACAAATATATTTTTAAATACATAAATACACTTGAAAACAAAAATATCTACAGCTAAAACAACACAATTCATTAAATGGAACAGATTCACAAACTACGCACTTGGCCTTCATCACACCAGCTGATGTTAGGTGCTGATAAGGCCGATGGTGGAAGCGCATTTCACCCGGTTTCCTTAATGAGGAACTGGCTATCTATTTTATCTAACTGTTGTAACATAACAATGCTAGTAACATTAAAGTTATGACGACATAATATTTTAGACAATGTGGTGGTAGCCATAGCCACTGACGTAAAACAAATGAAGCCAAATCGAGTAGGTAAAACGTGTACTTTCCACTGGAAATTGGACCCGGTACCACTGGGTCTCAAACATAGAGGTGGTACATCAAAAGGACGAAACAGAACCCTTTTAGGCCCAAAATGTCTGTCCAAGAAGTACGTGGTCGATCTCTTTGTAATAAAACTAACGGTATTTATAAATAACTCTCTTCACCCACTCACGTCAGACCCACCTATTAATAAAAGACAATGAAAGAAACAGCAGGACGATCCATAAATATTTAAAAAAGCTTACAGCTGTGTGTGGAGGACGTACTATTAAATTATTTATTGGCTAAGGGACTGGACACATCCATATTACGAACACTGGGTGACGGAGACATTGCACGTTCAGTTTTAATGCAACATAGAAATAATTTTCTAATCGAGCCGATTCTCTCTGTTCTGTTTCCCTCTCTCTCTCTCTGTCTGTTAATACTTTTAAAATTAACAGTAGGTAACATAGACCATATTATTATTGTCCAATAATATCACATTGTAAGGCTATTATACCTCTACATCGATCGGTGGTCTATAAAGATTACAAAACATTTTTGCAAACCAATCAAGACTCTTCATTGGTACCGATCATTTGAAAGTATTGGGAAGTGCAGGGAAAAAGCGACCCTTAGTAAAATATTTATCAAAGATCGAATGGAGAAGATTGTTGGCTCTGGATAACATACGACAAATTAAAAAAAAAACACCATTGAAGAACAGATAGAACGAAAGAGAGGAAAAGACAAACAAAGAATAGCAGATATGGAACATGTAAAAGAGAAGATGAATTTCGTGTCGTATCAAAAGTCAAGAAATTGGCTTGTGATAGAGATAAATGGAGGAGGCTACAAAGACAAGGCTATATGGAACGTGCAGGAATTTTAACCTACTTCTTAATATAGATAATTATTACTATGTGCCTCTCTTGGAGACCGATACAAACCCAAGCTATATCCAACTATTTAAAAGCTGTTGGCCAGCTGTTCAAGCTGGCGACAACTATTGAATGCGAGTACATTGTGCAATCGCCGACGTTAATTGACCCTGAAAAAAAATGAGTGGTAGCAGTCATACTATTTTTTAAGTAAACAATGTGGATGCGCCATTACGCATAAATATAAAACATGGTACACCACAAGACTAACAGCAGTATCAGTAAAAGCTTTCATTTAGTATGTGTAACATTTCTATCCATTTAATTAGATCGTAAGTTCTACCTTGACCTTTACTGAAAACAATTGTCTGTCTAATCGAAAGACAGTTACTAAATTGGTTGGAATACTTTATTAGTATATACTCGTAGAAAACATACATATAATTACGACTATTATCCCCGAAGGGTAGTCAGAGACTAGGCAATGAGGACCGCAAAAGCAGTCCTCTGCCATAGTCGACTTTTCACTAAATAGCGATAGCTCATTTACTTTGTTAGTAATAGTCCGAAAAACACAATGAGCATTCTATGAAATATGTCTCGTTACTAAAAACACAGAAAAGAGAAAAGTAGGGAAACATAACGCGCGATCTTAGCAACGATTTAATTTAAAAAAACGCTTCAAGTCATGAATTCCCCATTTGTTTACTTTCCAACGTTTCTCATTAATGCATTTCCAAAAGCAACGGTAAATCGATTAGTTTTTACCTTTGTACTCGTAGATACAGTCACTAATAATTTACTGATTTGAGATGTGTGTGTCAGTATATATAAAGTTACCAACCATCACACATGGTAAGAATCTGCCCAGGATGCGATTGGATGACGACCACCATAATTTCAATGTTTGTTTTCAAATAACAACACTCTATATCAATGAGGAGCTCGATGGCGCAGCGGCTAGCGCGTGCGGCTTACGATCTTGCTCGCTAAGCAACTTTCGCAATGCCGGGTCGCTGGATGGGTCACCAAATTTAAAAACATCTCGAGCTCCTCCGTGCTACGGAAGGCACGTTAAGCCGTTGGTCCCGGTTGTTGTCGTAAGATGGCAGTCGTTAAAACCCACCAACCGGCACTGGGCCAGCGTGGTGGGTTATGGCCCAATATCCCCACGTGCTATTGTCCACGTGGGAGGCCTGTGCCCAGCAGTGGGACGTTTATAGGCTGATGATGATGATGATGAACAACACTCTAGATAAAATAAATACTGAATACACTTACATTCAAACAAACATACGAGAAGTACGTGACCATTCTGTGCTGGGTAAATTAACCTTTACGGGGTTGATCCCCTTCAGGTCATATCACCAGATGAAGGATTAAGACAGGAAACGCAAATGGCAACGCACATGAAAACAATATAATAATTCAGAAACAGGTTATGTTATTTTTTTCATAATACCTTTTTTCTGACCAATTTGTCTTCTTTTGTTTTTCGATGCACACCTGCCTGTTATATTCAGAACCAATTCCACAACGCCGGTTAATCGATGAGATCACTAGACTAGCGTCATTAGGAAGCCCTTAGCGGAGGAAATTGCCTGCCCTGATTTATGTACAGCCGAACAATTTGTCAGCTATTTCAGTTCCGTTAAATTGGAACACTCGTGCCGGCAGTGAAGTTAAAATAAACTAGGCTCGATCGCCTACGTCGATGTAGTTAGACCCCCCCTAGAACCACATTCAATTTTTAAAAGGGAGTAGTTTGAGAGTAGGCTGTACTGTGCACTGCAAGCTTAATCTTGAAACCAATCTTATCGAACGAGATTGGTATTATTCTTTGAATTAATATTGGGTGAACTAAATGGCATTGAGTTTTGGATTTAGTTCACTCAATATCCGCGCAATATGAATCCAATTTAGCGGTGGTGTCGTATAACCCAATCTCAAGTTTCAAGAGTAAGTTTCTATGCTGATCTTGCGAAAGGCGCAAAGAATGTAAGTTTTATTCCGTCTACCCCAAATTAGTGCTTGATGGTCTGCATAGGTTTCTTCTTAAACATCAGTATATATCAAAGCTATTTTATTTTTCGCACGTAAGAGGATTAGACGCCCAAGACTCCAGTGAAAAGGTAATTAAAAGTATGTTACAGTTGACTAAGTAAGTAATTTAGTACACTAGGCGGAACTCCGGTCCCGCATCACCCTGGCGGCTACGGGAAGTACAGAGGGTTGTAGAGAGTATACCTTAATTGCAGGAGAGACTTACAAAATAACCATCTACATCTCGCCAGGCTCTGTTGTATGCCTCACGAATCTCCTTTTTTTCTTGATTACTCTGTGACAATACGCCAATCATGGATGAAAGAGTAGATTGGTACATACTGGATCCCTGCTCTTATGCTTACCTCGGACCGGGTTATTGATATCCAACAACGGGCAGGGTATGGCGTAACCTTGGTAGCCTTACGCTCACAAAACCTGGTGTGCAGCGGATGGCCGCTGTTCTTTGAGGATGATGGATGTTCGGAACCAATGGCTGTACTGGTACTGTGGTACTTTGCCTACCAAAATTGACTTACCGGTAAAAGTAAAAACTGTGAGGGGCTGTACGGGTGTGGTACTTTGCCTACCAAAATTGACTTACCGGTAAAAGTAAAACTGTGAGGTGACATTGACATTCGTTGTCTGTCATTAATTATCTGTTCGGTTTCGGAAATTGCGTAATGGCGACAAGGTGTGAGTCGGTACGCTAGTTGGATTCCACCGGTACAACAGCGTCACATCTTCAAAAATCTGATAGAAAACCAGGTAGGACCCCGCTCGGGTTAAGTCGGGAAAACTCATCACACGCGTGGGGGCGTGAGTTTGTGAGATGTTAGTTAATCGGCTTAAATCTTAATAATCTCTTGTAAACAGCCATCGGAGGCTATTGTGTTTAATTAATCAGACGGACTAACGCTGACGGCAGCGTATATCGCAAATCCTCCGCGTGTTAGTGATACTAAGAGGCCATCGGCGGGCTGAGGACTGGGTGTGCACGGATCGGTGAAACGGACGCGTGTGTGTGAGCAACTTGGACAGCCTCGAGGAGTCGGCCAACGTGGCAACGCTGCCAGAGGCAAGGAGTCATACCACGGCAGCTGGGCTGCAACCATCCTGTTTCCTCCCCCACCCCTGTCCTTTCCTAAGGTTGCAAGGCGGGCTAACTATCGGACAAGTTGGTAAGTACATATATGTTATTTAAGATAGTATTTAAGTTAGGTTCAAATTCAAAACGCTGCGAATTGCAGCAGCTTCAGGCAAGCCCTGATCGGAGACCAAAGGTCCAGGGTCTGTCTGAATCAATGGACCTCTATAAAAAACCCGGGGTGAGATCGTAATTCTAGTTTATGAGGACACTCTAAAGACTTATTCCTAGGGGCTAGGTATATCTGAGGACGACCTCTGTCCAGGAAGTTAAAAACTGCCATTTCTAAAGCCACACTTTGAAGTAGTTCTCAAGGGACTTATAAGTAGACAATAAATATATGTATCAAACCCAGATGTACAATACCGTTTGACTGTTAGTTATGGCCGAAAGTAATAAGATTTCATCCATCAATAAAAAGTTGAAGTTCGACCAACTTTCGTACTTAGCCACTTAGCAAAATGTTTCTTCGTTCATGTCTTAAGGAAAACTCACTTCGAATATTTATGTAATGATATATATTACAGGAATCAATGCTCCCAAGGCAGTTTATAACACGTCGTTGCGTGATAAATTATTATCAAAGTATTGTAATTATAGTTAGTAGCATAATATAAATCCCTATAAGATAAACATTTCATGGTAGCTGTTTATTTGAAAAAATATCAAGATAACATACCAAAACTAATAACATTTTAAATTATTTTTAAGGTTGTTCAATTGAAGTGTAATTAAATAAGATCTAACTGATGACGATGGGCAAATATGCATTAATGAAATCAAATCTTCGCTACAACTGATGGATTACATACATATAATAAACACGACTATTATCCCCGAAAGGTTAGTCAGAGACTAAGCAATGAGGACAGCAAAAGCAGTCCTTTACTATAGTCTTCTTTTCACCAAATAGCGACTGCACATGTGCTCAGCGTTACAAGTAGTAAGCCCATCGCTGCTATATGCTATTGGATGTATGTACAGTCTTTAGTCCGTAAGTCGCCTTTTACGACACCCAAGGTAAGGGAGGGGGTGGTAGTATTGCTTCACCGCTACGCAACATGGTTATTGATTGTTTGCATGTAACCTGGTCCTACTTTGCACCAAAATTTGCTTTAATTTTTTCTTTCACTTTTTTTTAAATCTTGTTAAAATCAGTAATGTGATGTATTGTGTTTATAATAGTACTATTAAAGTTTAACCTGACATTAAGTATATTATTGTATTTAGTGACTAACTATTTTAATTTTTTTATTTCTTTTGGAGCAAAGTAGTTCTTTTGCAGGAGGTAACTTTGCTTCGTAATTTCTCTTCACAAGTCTGTCATTTACTTTTTAAATGGAGAATAGTTATATTTTGTCATTTTCACTTTGCTCTGATAGGACAGGGTAAATAGAAAGCAGATGTATTATAAAATCACCTTTATTTATGAGAGGTCAATTTAAAAATCACATTTTGTTTTCATTACAAGTTTTGGAGATGCAAAATAGATTTTACTCACTTTCAAATTTTCACCTTGTAGAATAATTCATTTCTCTCTCACAGAAAATATTAATGGCTGACTTTGACGTCTGTCAACACTGGTGTTGCTAGACCAAAAAAAATATTTTCAGATGAAAATATTGGATTTTACTAAATAGTAAAGTATCAGTACGCAAAATCAGATTTAATAATTTTTCGGAAGTGGATCATTTTAACCACCCTAGGAGCAAAGTTGGACCAGATTACTCGGTATTTTCTTAGTCACCACGCTTGAAAATTGCGGGTGATCTCAGTTACTTACTCAAGTTATGCATCAAAAATCCGAAACACACATTTACCGACATTGGAGTTGAATCCAGGGTACCAAAAAAATTATGTTTCACCAACCTACTCACCTTTACGATTGTAACGTAAACGCACTGACAATCTAAAAAAATATGTACCAGAGCTAATGTCAAACTAACTACTTAGTAAAGGCATGCTACGCATACCTTTTTATCCCTCAGGACGACTTCGTCATTTTCTTAAACTTGACACTTTCCTAACTTGTCTCATTTTTAACTCGGCTCTTTCTTAGTTGGTCTCTTTTGCAAAGTTGACACTTTCATAACTCGTCTCATTTTTAACTCGGCTCTTTCTTAGTTGGTCTCTTTTGCAAAGTTGACACTTTCATAACTCGTCTCATTTTTAACTCGGCTTTTTCTTAGTTGGTCTCTTTTGCAAAGTTGACACTTTCGTAATTCGTTTTATTTTTAACACGGCTTTTTCTTTTTCTTTGTCAAGTATGATAATAAGGCTCCCAAGTTTCGTTTATTCTTCGGAACAGGGGAGGGGTAGCCAGTAGGTGCCAGGTTTTTTGCATTGCAGCATTGCCACTTTGTGTTCCCTCATTAATGACGTGCGTGACTAAATTTATACACAACGGCAGTCGGAAAGGGGGTACTAAGCCGAAAGAAGGGTAAAGTATACATGATATTAAATAACTTTTGTCCAAGAACCTTTCCTAAAAAATGAATAATTTTAGATTAACAGCTGTTTTAAGTTTTCTTAAGAAACAACGCTGTGGTAACCTATTAGCCCTTACGTCGGAACGCTTTAAGATGTATGTAAACTCATTTATTATTGTAGGTACAGTCGAGTTCATAAATATGTATACACTTTAGTACCTTGGCTTGTCTATTTAATGTCTGTTTAAACTGCCATACATGAATTGTCAAAGCGATTAAAGTGACATGGTACTAAAGTGTACACATATTTATGAACTGGACTGTACGCATCCAGTCCAGTTAATCTTGAAAAAAATATGAATACAGGTGTCCCGTAACCACTTTCGAGTTTATGAAAAAATTAAGATTTAGGAAAGTGTCAAGTTAAGAAAGAGACCAACTAAGAAAGAGCCGAGTTAAAAATGAGACCAGTTAGGAAAGTGTCAAGTTTAAGAAAATGACAAAGTCGTCCGGAAGGGAGACGAGTTGGAAAAGTGTCAACTTTGCAAAAGAGACCAACAAAGAAAGAGCCGAGTTAAAAATGAGACAAGTTAGGAAAGTGTCAAGTTTAAGAAAATGACGAAGTCGTCCTGAGGGCTTTTTATACCCTACGTTTCGTCTGATACTAATGACAAATCACTTTAAATTTAGAAGTAGCGTACTCATTTCCATTGAATCATAACCGGTAATGGACATAAAATTCTGGTCTATCGTACGCTAAGGCGACAGTTGGGCCACAAAAAGGATGGAAAATTGTCACATGACGTGAAATAACGCTGAAAAGTACTAAGGTGGCAATCATGGTACGCGGTTATCTCAGCCTCTGCCGCCTCTCTCTGTTTGCCACATAAAAGATGTCTTACATATTTGTTGAGCCTAAAGTTGTTGTGCATACTAAATTTAAATTATAATTTTTACAAAAAAAACCTTAGGGTTGACAATGCGTGCGTTACCCTTGAGTTACCAGCACCTATGGGCTACGGTGGGCCATATGGAGAAGGAACCATGGGAAGTACAAACATTTCCACAACTTTAATCTCCGAAGGGTTGGTCAGAGAGCAAGCAATGAGGACCGCAAAAGCAGTTCAATGCCGCAGTCTACGTCATCGCCGGTCTATGCTCTGGGATGTATGTGCAGTTTTTAGTCCGTTAGTCACCTTTCACGACACCCTAGGGAAGAGGGGTCTTTCCCAGTCCTCTGATCGGAACTCCGATTTTTAGGAGGAGCAGGATAATTTTTTCCCATTCCCCCATTGAATGGGTTTTGTTTTTATCACTTAGTTTATCACTTACTCAAAAGTACAGTCAAGGCCATTATACTGTATTTTTGACCGATTGTCCGCGTCGATATTAACGATGTCGACTGTACAGTCAATAAAAGATAAAAATAACTTACTTCATTCTTTCTAAATAATGTCCTATGCTAATTTCACCAGTGCTAAGCATCATTTGACTATTTATTAAAAATTCATCTCGCATTATGTGGTCTTTTGTATTAATTTTTACTTCTAACCCTCTTATTATGGGTGTTTGAAACAAAGCGTCGTCTATCAATATTTGCAACAAGTTAAGAAGACTTGGTGCGATCCTAATTATTTTTGTATTCATTGTCTTGTGCCAGCTTTCTAGATAGTTGGTTGTACGGTGTTGCAAACCAAAAACTGACCAGGATTCAATAAATGTGGATTTTTTGGGTTGGTAGTATTCTGATGAGCCGCCATCGCACAGTTCAGTGTTGTATGGATTACATTTATAAATCCCTTTGTAGCTGGTGTCCTACCAACCCGCATTGAGCCCACGTGGTGGACTATGGTTCAATCTCCCTACGTGCTGTTTTTATTGTAGCACGCCAAAATGGCCTCACTCTGCCTGATGAAAAGCAGCCAGTGAAGCCTTAGAAGTGAAAGCGTTCGTCACAGCGCTACCACGCTATGCCTAACGCTCAAACTATGGCGGATACTATGGGAGACAAATGCCCAGCAACAGGACGCTTATAGGTTGATGATAATGATGAAATAACGTTCTACTCTCTCCAGAATCTTGTAGAATACAACTTCAAAAAACATAACCTGTAAATGTTTCACTGGATTCTGAAGTAACTCGGTTCGGTACTCATATTTAAGAGCCCAACCGAATTCGTGGATGAAAAGCAGAGATAATGGTGTACGAATCGATTCTGGGGTCCTCCCGACCTTATGAATGCCATAAAATATGTAGACTCAGTCCGTGAATACATTTGGGCTGGCTCGAATCATAAATATACATGCAATTTCAAAGGGAATTCGAACGAAACGGATTGGGTCTTAGCGGACTTTTTGTGACGCGCCGAAATTAATTCGACATGTAGTGCCTACCTACGTATAAACAAATTTAATTTTCATGTTCGAAGGCGGGTATTAAATTTTTATGATTGTACAATCATTATTAACGGATAATGTACACAAAATTTTGTATGGATAACAAGGAAATAAGCTCGACAATTTAGTGTCATGTCTATTATACTGATAGTTCATGTAATTATGCCCTTAGTAGGTTTGCTTTGAAAATATAACAAAGTGTTTAACTAATTTTGTAACTAGCTGCACCTATAATTGAGGTAAAGTGGATGTTTAAAACATTTAATGGTTAAAAAAATTAAGGTTCTTATCTTACGCATATATTATAGTTGAGTACAAAGACCACGAAGATAAAGATAAGCTAGATGAAGCAACCGTGGCAATTCAGGCTAAGCGTTAACCTGTTGTGAAAAAGAAAATAAAAATAATCAAACCTCTTTGTGCCAAATTACGAAAAACATCTCACGTGAGATAAAAAAAACTTCCATTCCGAAAATAGTAACGCAAATCGCACACGTATAACAAAGGTTTCCTTCATTTCCCCATTCAGTTAGCAACGCCTTGAAATGTGGCCATTCCTTTAAAGTACTGCCATCAAATTTGTTCAATCGCTCACTGGAGCTACTACCGTCTACGATCATTTGTCACGCCACGTGCGAGTGGGATGAAAGAAAAACTCCATACGTTAGTAAGGGATGGAACTATAAATAAATGCTCTATCATCGGAGTAATCTTCAATTCATTGCTTCGAAACGTTTCAGAAAACCCAGTTTACTTAATCTGGAGCACGGATCATGGAACAATATTAACAGCTTTTTTAAGTTTTGATACTTATTATTATTTTTGTTTTTGTTTAGTATTTTTTAGGGTTGGCAACGTGTGAGCGTCACCTCTGGTGTTGCAAACGTCAAAAGGATTTGGTAACCGGAAACTGTAAGGCAGGTCGTATAGGGCCACTTAGTAGTCTAAAGCGAATGCAAAAACACATGGCAATGAGACTTACGGTCCACTTGATAGTAAACAGTTACCATAACATTATTGTTTTCTGATGTTTAAGCGAGCACTACACATTAAAATGAAACACTTTTTTACGGACTACCTTGCGTTTAATTTACTATTTACATAGTTTTTTTACATTATCCTGACGTTTCTAACCATTTACAGGGTCCGTGGTCACCATAGCCTAAATATCTTTGTAACCAATGACATACTCTAATACTATAAAAACATAACGCAAAGTACTTTCAGGGGTCTCGCGCTCACTTATACCCACATGTTCCGATCAAAAGTGACCTTTGTGGCGTAAGTGTAGAGTCGAATTTTAGATAATGCGGATTTGAGGACGACGTGCTTGATCTGCAGCGAGGAAAAGTGAGCGCGAAATTACGATCGAGCGTTAGAGAATCGACATGCAGGTTCGGCAACGCTCGCGTGATATTCTCGGTACAAAATAAAGTTTCTCTACTTTGTGTTCTCGCTGTTGCAAGCGTCCGTTGGTCGGGTGACCGTTTTCCATCAGGCGGGCAATATTCTCATCTGCTTCATCATAATCATAATATAGGCATATACTTCATAAAAAGAGGAGCGCTATGCCGCAGCAGTTAGCTCGTTCGGCTTGCGATCTTGCCCGCTAAGCATTCATCGCAATGCCGGGTCGTTGGTTGGGTGACCAAATTAAAAACATCTTGACCTCCTCCGTGCTTCGGAAGGCACGCTAAGCCGTTGGTCACGGTTGCTGTCTTAATATGGCAGTCGTTAAAACCCACCAACCCGCATTGGGCCAGCGTGGTGGGTTATGGCCCAATAGCCCCCAGTGCTGTTGGAGCCGTTTACTTGGGAGGCCTGTGCCCAGCAGTGGGACGTTTATAGGCTGATGATGATGATGATGATGACTTCATAAAAGATGATTCAAACAGCGTCCGATTATGTATGAAGTTTCGCATTTTCTTACGTGGCTTGTAAGGTCAATACGGAAGCGACAGCAACGACCGCATGGTTCGAATGTTCGTTCAAGGAAGTGCAGCAGCTTAGTATAATAAAACAAAAATATAAATTCGAAAAAGAGTTTGAGTATACAATATTTTTTTCACGTTACGTCGGTAGGTCTAGCATGCGCAACACGAGATATGTCGCGGACGAGAGACGACAAATCATTTTTTAGTTGTCATGTTAAGGTTTGTAGACAAAAATACCACAGTTATGCAAAAAACTTCTATTAAGTCTATTTTCGACAGATTAGGAATGTAGAGTTTTTGCATCCATCTGTCTAAGGTGTCGAAAGACATTAGAGATAAATGAATAAAACACGAGAAAAGGGGTCATGAAGAGTTCTCCTGTGGCGCATGCTAGGCCGGCTTGGTCTCCGAATTTTCGTAATCAAATCTTCGGTGCAATAATTGTACCGATTTTTTTTAACCAAAATTTTTATGGTTATGGGTTTAATCACCACGGTTGCCAAATGCGGGTTAGTAATCATAAACCCGGGCTACGCACCGGTAAACCCGAATAACACTTTCCCCGACCTAGGAATTTAACACAGGAGCTTCAGTTATCAGGCCCAGGAGATCCGTTGAAAATATTTGGAAATACACCCGATTTGTTCACTGCGTTAGCATCAAAAGTAAAGTACTGTTCTGAGCTAAAAGTTGTAAATAAATGATAGTTTATGATATTATCTTATCTAAAGCGGTTTTGTGAGCTATGGTGTAAACAAGCCTTATGGTATAAAGTAAGCAATATCCGTACACAATAAATTCTTGTACTATCTTTTTGCTCCCATGGTATGCAAACATTGTTAACACCTGACTTTATGGGACAAACAGTTAACTTTAAGTGACAAGACATAGCGTTTATAATCAAATATTATTATATACCACATTTTATATTAAAAATGATTCATCTCATCAGTAATGGGATAAATCGATTTTGGCTGAACTTATTCATCATCATCATCGTGATAGCCGTGTCACGTAGCGGTGAAAGGGTTCCCCCTCTCTTCCCTTGGTTGTCGTAAAAGGCGACTAACAGACTAAAGACTGCACATACATCCAACAGCATAGAGCGCGATGGGCTCACTACCTGTCACGCTTCTTAGCACATGTGCAGTCGTTATTTGGTGAAAAGTGGATTATGGCAGAGGACTGCTTTTGCTGTCCTCATTGCCTAGTCTCTGACTAACCCTTCAGGGATAACACTACATACTACAAGAACTCTTCCACATAAACAGGACTCAAAATATTCATCAACAGGCTATAAACGTTCTACTTTTGGGTACAGGCCTTCTTACACAAACAAGTGCACATTGGGACTATGGGGAGAAACGCTGAATATTAATACTTACACACATATATACATACACATAATCACGACTATTATCCCCGAGGGTTAGTCAGAGACTAGGTTATGAGGACTGCAAAAACAGTCCTCTGCCATAGTCCACTTTTCATTAAATAGCGACTGCACATGTGCTCAGCGTGACAAGTGGTGAGCTCATCGCCGCTCTATGCTGTTGGATGTATGTGCAGTCTTCAGTCCGTTAGTCACCTTTTACGACACCCAAGGGAAGAGAGTAGGTGGTTAGTATTCTTTCACCGCCACCCGACACAGTTATAATACTAACTAAAGACAAAATAAATGCGTGTAATGTAGGTAGGGTAACTATGGTAATTCTTATTACAAACTAATATAGATAAATATAAAACAGTATTAAAAAAAATATCACTGTGACTTTTCGTATCGAAAATCGCTAATCGCAATGGTTACGCCACCGCCTGTGCCTCGCATCTCCAAACTTCGTACACTTATCTCCAATCACGACCTGCGCTGGCCATTATCGCTTCGCCTGACTTTGAAGCGCGTATTTTCACCGAGGAGCCATCTCTAATAGATATTGATAACGAAAAAAAAGAAAAAAACTGTAGACATCGTCGATTTGTGTCAAAGAATTATGAAGACTCCATGCGTCATACCGGGATGTCGATTAATCGTAAGTGCTGGCCAGTTTTAGCTTCAATCAACCAAATGTGATGTTTCCTTGTGAACTAATTAAGATCGTTGTTCGCGCTGCAACGTTGTAAGATGTGAGTGAAGTCGTCACTTGTTTGACTAGATCTAACGGTAGCGTGAGAGTTTGTAAGTATGGAATAATTTACCTTTATTGTTACTTATAATGTAAATTACTTAAGAATAGACATCCTTAATTAAAACCGGATGTCATTTGTATGCGGTCTTAAATTAAATTTGACATTTTTAATTAAGACCGTATGAGATCGTTTTCATTTGTAAGAATAAGAATTATAAGATTAAGAATGTTTTTATTGAGTATGAAACAATTATTACAAACAATGTGACACCGTACCCTGTGCAAGTATAAAATGTGCACGGTTCTCCCAGATAATGTTACAGTATTGTTTAGTGTTTTTGTTATTATAATTTAAAGTAGGTACCATACAATCTATTAATAACAATAAACTACCTATAATCATAGTAAACCTAACAGTTTAAATTACCCTTTAACGTTTTTGTCTCTATATATGTACCTTTTCATTATATTAGCGAGTTCGGCACAACGCCTTGCGCTTTCAGGGTTACGATATTTAAAGTCGGGCAACTTTCGCAATGCTGGGTCACCGGGATAGGTGACCTAATTAAAAAGTATCGATCTCCTCCGTCCTTCGAAAGGCACGATAATCGGTTGGTCTAGGTCTATCTGTCAGGGCCGATGAAACACATTTTACCCGACATAGGAACTGAACTCTTAGACGTTTTTATATCAGTGATGTGAGCGAGTAGAAGTGATCCTACGCCTGAAAAAAACAAAAACAAATGAATTTAAAACGTTTAACCTTTTACATACATAAATAGATTCCTTAAGAGGGTTTACGCGTTTCGGTTTTCCATACAAACTTCCAAGTCGAAATTTTTAAAAACCATAAGCCAATTTTGATGAAACTGATTGTGTGAGTGTTTTAAAGTCCACTATAGAAAGTTTAAAATCGCAATAACTCAGTTAAGTAAACGTTTTTTAAAAATGTTTTCAACAAACTATTTATATCTTTGTATGTTACTTTAGCATGTGAAGTTTCATTGAAATTTGCTTAATTTTTTTTAATAATTTCGACTTGGAAGTTTGTATGGAAAATCGAAATGCGTTAACTCTTTTAACCGTATCGCGTACCGATGAAAGAATACTACCACCCCCTCTCTTCCCTTGGGTGTCGTAAAAGGCGACTAACGGACTAAAGACTGCACATACATCCAACCGCATAGAGCGGCGATAGGCTCACCACCTGGCACGCTGAGCACATGACTGCAGTCGCTATTTGGTGAAAAGTGGACTATGATAGAGGACTACTTTCTCTGACTAACCCTTCGGGCATAATATCGTGATTACAGTTTGTATTCCTGGCCGACAAGTTTTCGGCTATATTTGCATGCACTCTATCTACGCGCTCGGTACTGTACGTACGTAAGGAATGGAGCGCAAGCGAATATCGCCCTAAAGTGGTAAATAGATTCCCGACTATTATCTCCAAAGGGTTTGTCAGAAACTAGGTAATAAGAACAGTAGAAGAAGACTGCCATAGTCCACGTTACAACAAATTGCAACTGCACATGTGCTCAGCGTAATAGGTGGTGAGTCATCGTGCATGTTCAGTCTTTAGTCCGTTAACTAATTATTGATGTGAAATCCAATATCGACCAATACCAAGAATACATTACTGAACCTACGTATAATTCACATAATGTCGGTTATCACATTGTTATCTCAAACCTTATCAGCTGTTAGATTGGACCTATATCATGAAAATGTACGCAGTAACATTTCAATAAAACTATTTTGTGGTTTTTTTACTGGTTCTCGTATTTAGGCAACAAAGAAACATTAGGTCTTTTTAAGAAGCATAAACTTAATGAATAGTTATAAATTGCCAACTATGTTGCAACATGAATGGAGTAGCTACTAAGTTTCTTTGCTAGGGTCTTCTTAGTAAAAATAAACTTTCATCGTTTTATAGATACTTGATAAAGCTAAGCATTTTCAGCTGTGTTGAATATTGTGTTTGTTTTTGTCTTGAAAAAAAGGGAAAAGCTACCCGGCATGAAACACTCAAAATCCATTAAAGGTGGAGACGCCCTAGGACGGAGTAAAATCATATGCGGTGGTAGCAAAAGGCAGGCACGAACAATCAACGGAGCCCTGACCGAGCACTATGCCACAAAACTAATAAAAAATTACTATGTTTTTTTTTAAGAAGGAGGCAAACGAGCAGGCTTTCCACCTGATGGAGAGCAATCACCGCCGCCCATGGACACCCGCAAAACCAGAGGAGTCGCAGATACGTTGCCGACCTTTAAGAAAGGAATAGGGTTAGGGCAGGAATAGGAAATGTGAGGGGGTTGGGGGAGGGGGGGGGGGGGGGAGGGGCCTCCGGAACTCTCACTGGCCGGACGAAACACAATAGCACCAAGTGACGTTATTTCACGCCAGATATTCGTGAGAGGGTGGTATTACCCGGGCGAGCCGGGCCAATACGTGCTGCAAGGCAGCGTGGCTCTACCACTAAGTCAGTGTCACTCATTGAGCACCACCCAGGGGTCACGTGTAGGGTCTCAAGGGTTAACCTACGGACGCGAGTAACTTTAACCCTTTGACCTTACAAGCCACGTTAGAAAATGCGAAATATCATACATAAATAATCGGACGCTGTTTGAATCATCTTTTATGAAGTCATCATCATTATCATCATCATCATCAGCCTATAAATGTCCCACTGCTGGGCACAGGCCTCCGACGTAAACAACAGCACTTGGGGCAATTGGGCCATAACCCACCACGCTGGCCCAATGCGGGTTGGTGAGTTTTAACGACTGTCATCTTACGACAACAACTGGGTCCAACGGCTTAACGTGCCTTCCGAAGCACGGAGGAGCTCAAGATGTTTTTAATTTGGTCACCCATCCAGCGACCCGGCATTGCGATGGTTGCTCAGCGGGCAAGATCGCAAGCCGTTCGCGCTAACCGCTGCGCCATGTTGGGTTTAAAACAAAATAATAAACCGCTATCATTCACAAAAAACTATAAATTAAATCTTGAAACTTTCCGAAATAACGTAACAAAATTAAAGTCAGCATTAATGTTTTTAAAAATAAAAAGATACGTTGTTTTCACTGTAAAAAAATAAACTGTCCAGCTAATAGAAACATTCGCTCTGCCGCCGACCAGTGCGGTCCCTCACATTGACCTAGAAGTACCTATAGACAAGAACGTCCATACAAACCATTTGTTCAAATTCTGGAATAAGAGACCTAAAATTCGCTGCAGCCGCTGCTGCGCTTAAACATTTAAATGTCGTCTAATCAACAGACAGACATCGCAGCGCCGCCAGCGCCAGATCGGTCAAAGACAACGTAGTGTGTATCAAGATGGCGTCCCAAATAGGGTGTCAATAACAATAATAGAAAAAATATCATTTCTCTTCTTATAATATGATATACCTAACTACATAATAATGACTTGAATAACAATTAATTTCACTTACTTGACTACTGAATTGTAGTAAACGTCAAGGTGTACACTTTGAAAAGAAATAAAAACTTATTTTCGCCGCTCCGCACGCGCGAATGTCAAAGCCACACTAAAGCAAGGTGCCGAGTCGACTCCGCAGATGAGTCGAACTTAGTGCGTGTTCAGAAGAGCTTATCTAGTGTAACTTATATATCGCTGGTCCCTCATGCACTATTTGTGCGAGCCGGATAGCTGTGATTTTGAAATTTGAGATATGGACTCATATGGTCGGCAATGAGTCTTGAAGAATGACGGCTCTTGCTATGCATCTTGTCCATTCGCCTCATAAAAAGACGTTGCGGGAGCTGTCGGTCTCTTTTATTTTTTTTAGGTACCTACACAACTAGCTTATGATTCTTAAGTCTAATTCAACTTTACTAGCCTAAGATTCTTAACACTAATTCACAATTTTCCCAAAAAAAGAAAAAGTGAAGAATCGGTGGATCACAAATGTCAATGATTTTAAAAGTTAATATATAAAATATATAAAACTTACTTAGCGCAATAACAAAAGTTAAATTAAATTAAACATAAATAAAGTTAGAACGAATAGGTACGTAGAACGAAGCCTTTAGATGATCTTTGAAAACCAGATACGAATATGGAAATTTTCCCTTGTTTGATAACCAGTTACGAAAACGGAATATAATTGTCGTTTCCGTAATCATGTTTCATAACCGACTTCGTTTCATAACCGAATTAAGAGAACTGCTTCTGCTGTCCTCCGCAGAAGCAGTCCTCTGCCTAGTCCACTTTTTACCAAATAACGACTGCACATGTGCTCAGCGTGACAGGTGGTGAGCCTATCGCCGCTATATGCTGTTGGATGTATGTGTAGTCCGTTAGTCGCCTTTTACGACACCTAAGGGAAGAGAGGGGGTGGTCGTACTCTTTCACCGCTAGGCGACCCGGTTAATTATTCAATTAATTTATATTTAGCAATAATGATGAAGGCCCTAACGTCGTAGCATAGGTTATCGATTTACAAAATCATCAAGTACCTAAGTAATAAATAAATAAATAATAAATAAACTCTCCTACAGTCACTCCAATTATCTAGCCCAAGGGAAGCTTCGAAGAAACTCGTTAAATGGTTTCTAGACAACGGATAAACATACTTAAAATACTTGAATACATACTTATTATACATAGAAAACACTCAGACCCGAGACATTTTAGAAAAACAATAATTTCTAAATTGGCCCGACCGGGGATCGAACCCGGGATCTCAGAGATGGCGACACCATGAAAACCGGTGTACAAACCACTCGACCAAGGAGGTCATCAAGATGGTCCGACTATCTGGTGAAGGTCACGGGTAACCGCTGGATGCAAGCAGCACAAGACCGGTCGTGGTGGAGATCCTTGGGGGAGGCCTTTGTCCAGCAGTGGACGTCTTCTAGCTGATGATGATGATGATGTAGAAAAGACTTGATTTCAATAATGGAGACCTTTGACCAGCCAGTACTAGTTTAAACATAATATTTATTTATTTATTCAGATAATAATAATATAATATTAATGTTTTTTTTATATATTTAAGCGTTTTATTAACGCTTAAATATACTTAAGTAAAATTTTTAAACACTGAAAAAAGACGATCAGGCGGGATTCGAAACACGCACCTTCCACATTCCGGGCGGCTGCCCTAACCACTTTACTACCGAGGTCTGGTTTTCACCTGTCGAAATTTGTCAGTGCTTGATGCTTTTTTATAGTGCTTGATAGTTTTTAGTCAACATTGCATGTTATGTTGTTTTTTTAGTCAAAAACAAACATAAGCATCAAGCACTGACAAATTTTGACGGGTGAAAACCAGACCTCGGTAGCCAAGTGGTTAAGGTAACAGCCAGGAAAGCGGAAGGTGCGTGGTTCGATTACCGTCTAAGGTTGTCGTCTTTTTTCAGTGTTTAAAAATTTTACTTATATATAATATTAATTAATTTTATTTATTCACTCCTTCACATGATTTTTAATCTATTAGTATTACGTTTAACACATAACATTACTCTTCTTAAGTTAACGTCGGCAGCCGTGGTAGTATGAACTGTGTCACAGCTGCCAGCGTCTTCCACTCTGAGAGCTAATGTGCTACTGTATCACATGTGCTACTCTATAACTTGATCCACAGCCTTAAGCTATACTTTTTGGCCACTAGAACTTTCTCCTTGGCATTGAACATTTTCCATGGGTTAGATAATTTAAATACTGTATCATTGGCGTAATGCAATAACTATTACGTATTTGACTGACTGGCTGATGAAAGGTCAAATATTTCTTAAACCCATTCGCAGCGTTAAATTAACCGCGCGGAGCCTTTCAAAACTTTCCTTGTTATTAAAACTAAATCATAACGATTTCTAATAAATTGAACTTCGCCGTTTGTGCCACCAATGGAACATTCAATTCCGATCTCTATAATCGTACTGTCACGTTTGTAATTCGCGTAAGTGCAACAGCAATCTCAAATTACGTGTACTATCATGCTTCGTGACTCTCGAATTTTTTTTGCCAATTGTTTTTGCGAATTCTTTGTTCGCGGCATGTTTACCGGTTTTCCTGTCGTATTTACCAAATAGAGTTGAAAGTATTTCATTCAGTTCGCAACACTGTGTACTCGCATACGCACGGTCTGACGCGTTTTTTTTTAACCTTTTGTTGTTGATGTTGTGTAAGGTCAAACATTAACTTCGACATACGAGGAAGGGTTCGCAATGCCTTATATTATAATCAGAGTGAGTGTTTTCAACGGTTATGTTTTTTTTTAATAAACAAGTACTTAGGTAATAATAAAATTGCTGGGTATGCGTTTATGACTGACTGAAATTAAACTCCTAAAATAAAAAGAGCTAAAAGCTAAAAACAAACGAGTAAACGCAACGAACAAGACTTAGACAAGAGTATACACTTAAATCTCTAATAATTACAAGAATCACATTATTTAATCGCCTTTTGTCGGCTAAAGAGTCTCAGTACATTGTTCTTTTAATTATTTGGTAATTTTATTTGCCAGTGCCAACTGCTGTGCTTACGAGCTACTCCGTTCTTTGGAAGGCACGTTTAGATGTTGATACTTATTATACTTTGACCAAATTTGATGAATAAGTAATGTTTTTGAACAAATTACATTTTTTTGTGCATCTTCCTGAGAGGGATTAACAAGAAAACCAATAACAATTTTGTTTTTCTCTCCAGAAACAGTACAATTTCGAGTGCCTCTAGATAGTCGTTTTAGCACAAAGCATTGTTAATTAGTATTAAACAATCTTAATCTAATTTGGCCCAAGGGTATACGGGATTTACCTAACCTGCATTGGGCAAGTGTGATAGACAAAAGCTCAATCTCTTTGTGGTACGCCTGACTCAGGAATTAACACGTTTAAAGGCTGATGCTTTTGACTATTTAAAAAAGAAGTTTAAGTATTTGATTATCAGCTTTGAAAACGTGAGTATCATTATTATTGACGCAATACTACGTGATGTTACATTCAATATTAGAAAACGGTCTAAACAAACTTTTAGTGAAAACCTTTTTTATTTTTTCTTATTTTAAAATATGAAATTCTTTACTTGTGGTACTATTCTACTGGTATGCTTCCGTTATCGCTAATCCGTCGCGGCTCTCGATCAGTACTCACCCAATTTCACTGTAATGTTTATTTCTCTTTCTGATGTTAGACGATCGATAGAGACAGAGCGATATCGCGATAACAAACTAAATGGTTTATAGCACTCATACGACGCAAGGATAATGAAGTACAATTGCCAGGATCACGAGTGACACAATTGTGAAGGGACGTGTGACGTTTATTATTTTTTAATTTTGGAATTGTGCAAAAGGAACATTATGGTAATTATGTTGTTTCTTTTATTATAGTGTGTCTATCAAAATAGTCTCGCTGTTATCAATAAAACTATTTTTTTTTCTATTTTCTTTTACTGAGCAAAGGGTACGAAAATAATTATCAGATCGACTTTAACTCAACGAAAATAACATTTTTTATTTTAATATGATGTTCAAGCGATAGATGCTTTTAATATAACAGCTATCTTGACACCTAACTTGTGTGATTACGATTAGGGTATACTTTCTTTTATTTTAGTACGAAAATATGAGTTAGAGAGTTTCATAAAATTAATCTGAATGATGAATAATTAATTCAACTAACAGTTTGATAAGGAAAACATGTGGATCTATAAATAACCAAAATAGATTAAAATAACATTTTACATCACACAAATATAATCTACTAATAAAAATGTTTGATTATTTTAAACAATAAAATATAAATTTAAACTTATTGAATGTTGGATTTTTTAATCTTATTCTTATCTTAATGCAGAAAATCATCATCAGCCTATAAACATCCCACTGCTGGGCACATGTCTCCCAACATGGACAACAGCACATGTTAAAATTGGGCCATAACCCACCACAATGGCCCAATGCGGGTTGCTAGCCCAAACACAAATTGTAATTACAAGTTACGTTAACAACCACGGATTAGAAAAACTGTTCTGTGATATCAACAGTCATTAAAAATGAATTAATTGAATGGTTTATACCTAGCTTCAGCATAAATTATCTAACTTATTTCTTTAATTAACTAAAAGTACTAGAAATATATGTCACACTAGCGGCCGCTCGCGGTTTCACCCGCGTGGTTCCCGTTCCCGTGGGAGTATCGGGATAAAAAGTATTCTATGTGTTAATCCAGGTTATATACTATATGTATGTCGAATTTCATCCAAATTCATTCAGTAGTTTTTACATGAAAGTGTAACAAACATCCATCCATACTTACAAATATTCGCGTTTATAATATTAGTAGGATAAATATTCTGTAATAAAACTGACAGATCTTCAGTAATGGAAAGGTTTTCTAAGAAGAAGAAGATAGTACTGAAAAGGTATTTAGGGGGCGTTAGGGAGTCAAACACATTTTCTTAGTAAACGACTTCATATTTATTACAATATTACTATGACAATCCAATTATTTACAAAAACCTAATGGAAGTCTACCCATGTTGCCACTTCAGATCGATCTTCCTAACTCTAGACGTTTGACATTGTTATTTTCGAATAATGTTTTATTCTTAAAATACTTCAAAATACCTCCTCCGTGCTTCGGAAGGCACGTTAAGCATTGGTCCCGGTTGTTGTCGTAAGATGACAGTCGTTAAAACCCACCAACCAGCATTGGGCCAGCGTGGTGGGTTATGTCCCAATATCCCCACGTGCTATTATTGTCCACGTGGGAGGCCTGTGCCCAGCAGTGGGACGTTTACAGGCTGATGATGATGATGATGATGATGACTTCAAAATAGAACATGCCAGCGCCCTAACATAGCATAGACTCCACAGTACTATCTTCTGCTGAGTAAAGCCTCCGTCATTTAGTTGGTCGGAATGGAAGACGCGATCTATATGTATAACAAATCAACTGAGGAGCTCGATGGCGTGGCGGCTAGCGCGTTCGGCTTGCGATCTTGCTCGCTAAGCAACTTTTGCAATGCTGGGTCGCTAGATGGGTGACCAAATTTAAAAACATCTCGAGCTCCTCCTTGCTTCGGAAGGCACGTTAAGGCGTTAGTCCCGGTTGTTGTCGTAAGATGGCAGTCGTAAAAACCCACCAACCCGCGTTGGGCCAGCGTGGTGGGTTATGGCCCAATATCCCCACGTGCTATTGTTCACGTGGGAGGTTGTGCAGCAGTGGGACGTTTATAGGCTGATGATGAACAAATCAATTAATAGGTATTGGTCACGTTTGCCAATAAAATTGCTGGTTGGTGGGCAAAGTTTAACCCATCAAGCCCCTGCCATTATATAGCCGCGCTGGCCGCGCTCTCCGCTTGACTTTGTACCTTGTTTTGATACACTTAGAGACTACTTTAGTATGAACTAAGTCGATTATTTCGGTTCTGTGATACATTTTATGCATCGAAAATTTAACATGAACTGCTTTCATTTTTTTTTATTTTTTTTTTCCATTAAGTACCGTAAATTTAATTTCCCGCCAAATCGCACCTGCTGTCAAAATTTTTAGACATTTCGTTGCCAAGACTGAGAGGTTTTAAGTCGGATAATTTGATGCATAGCCCGGGTTTTGTGATCCCCAATCCTCATCTGGCAAGCGTGATAATTAAGCCAATAGGTACCCATCACTATTGCCAATGACTTGATTTCGAAGATGGAGGCATTTGCAGGCAGAGGGACAGTTTAAAGGGCTGTTCTGTTACTCCGTCATAATCTTCATCACCATTACATATTAAAAAGTCGCCGTTTTCCTCTGTCTATGGCACCGCACTATTCTCCTAAACCACGCAATGGATTTTTATGCGGTTTTCACTAAAAGATAGAGCGTTAACTGAGGATGGTTTTTGTTTATATTTTGTAGATATATTTTTAAAAAATACCTGAACTATGACGGTCTTCTAAGTTAGCGTGGACGAAGGTGAGGGCGAGCCGCTAGTAACTAAAAAAAAATTAATGCGAAGAAAAGTTTGTTTTGTTCGTTTGTGATGTTTTCACGCTTAAACCTCTAAACCGAATTTAGTTATTTTTTGTATAGAGGTAGACGGTTACAAGATGGTTACAGGTTATTTTTTTACGCGAATAATAAACCCGAGCGTATCCTCAGATTATTTTGCAATTACAATGATATGCTTTTATTTCAAATGAAAATCGCATTTCAAGAAGACTATATGTATACGTACGTCAAGAGCCTCACTCTAAAACCGTATTCAAACCTTCGTTGGCCACAATTTGTCGTACACACCTACGTGTGTATGCACTGTGCCAAACACTTGTGAAAAAAAAACAGCAGCGCTCGCGTATTGTACGACGAATTTAGGGACCAAAGAAGTCTTGAATGCGCTTATAGAGTCCCCAGGTTAGTAGTCCCACGGTTTTCATTCTAGTGCTATTTTCATTTCGGAGTCATCAACGAGTTACAGCTAGGCTAGTCTAGGCACGTCAGTAGGCCTAGTATGCACAACCGGAGATAATGTCGCGGACAATATTCACTCTTCCTTCGATGGCGGGAACGACAAACTATCTTGGTTACAGTTGTCAAAACTCGTTAAAATTATGTTGCATGATAAGGTTTGTAGACAAAATACCACAGTTAAACAAAAACTACTATTAAGTCTATTTTTGACATATCGTGTATAGACATAACACGAGACAACGGGTCGAGAAAATTTTCTCGTGTTTCGCATGCTAGGCCTACTGTACTGTACTAAAATAAAAACCATAAAAAGTATAAACATACGCGAGTTAGATCCGTAAAAGTATTTAATTTCAATAAGCTATGCTTTTAAGTTGAAGTCAAATTAATAAAGAGCTAATTATAAGTAAAAAAATCTTTATTTAATTCTATTGGTAGCGATCGACTAGAGTTATCATTAGCCAAGAGTTAGCATTAGCCAAGTATCTGTAAACTTGTCTACCAATTGACTTTCGACAAACGCTAAGGAATAGTGTTTACCACTTGATAGGGGGGCAGTAAATATATTTTAAATATGATCATTACAGTAATTCAGAATAATTCAGATATAGTAGTAGATATCTGTGTAAGCATCATCATCATCATCATCATCAGCCTATAAACGTCCCACTGCTTGGCACAGGCCTCCCACGTGAACAATGGCACGTGGGGATATTGGGCCATAACCCACCACGCTGGCCCAGTGCGGGTTGGTGGGTTTTAACGGCTGCCATCTTACGACAACAACCGGGACCAACGACTTAACGTGCCTCCCGAAGCACGGAGGAGCTCGAGATGTTTTTTTTGTGTGACATATGCTTACACAGCTCAACTAAATACTTTTAAAATAATAATGTCGGCTGATACAATGATAATTATGGTAATATAATCTGACGGTGACATTTTTTAAAGATTTGTTTGGGTTAAGAATTTTTTATTATAGTATACTTACCTCGTAAACATTATTTCGATACCAATCCTAGGATTAACTAATCTAATTTACGTGGAATGTTTTTTTGAGATAAGAAAAAATAACTTTGTTTTTCATAGGTACTGAGAAATATGAATATCACTATTGTTTGTACATTGACCGGTATTACGTTATTATATAGAATCTAAAACCTATGACTCCATAGGTTTCAGGTTCTATTTCCAGTTGAGGTAGATACTGGATTACTCGGTTTGGTTGGTAGTGACTTGTTTTATGTGTACCTAGTTAGCTTTTCTCATTTTATGTGACGACCGAAATTAATAATTAATCTAAGTATCTCTTGTATTGCCTACAGATGATGGCTAAGCACTTCTCAGTTGTTTTGTTGTTCTCACATGTAAAAAATAACAAATAAATTTTGTTGGTTAACAAAAATAAATAAATATGCATGGAAATGTAAACAAATGTCAATAATTAGCCTGTTTAATATAAAATAGAATTGCTAATTTATAATTTCAACGAAAAGTATAATATATTTGTGGTTTACGTTGGTATATTATTATAACATCCGTATCACTTATCATTTCACAGGTAAATTGAGACTTACAATTTGGTTATCTTTTACAAGAATGTGAGCTATTTCGAAATATACTTTGGCAAAGGTGGATAGATACCGACTACTAATAGATTACTAGTTATTATATAAATACGTCATTTCCTTACTTCAGAAAAGTTGTCATAAAAATATGCTGATAAAAGTGTTAGTTGATGTATTGTTATAACTTGGTGTGATTTTGTAACGATACATAATTATTAAAATCAGTAAAGAGTAGTATGGATATCTATAACTTGGGTAACTACTGTTCTAAGGAGTTTCGCATTCCCTTTTTAATAAAATATTTAAAGAGGATACAATAAACCAACTAAATGTTTGCCTTTGCTTTAAATATTTTATTAAGCAGAGAACACGAAACTCTTTATAGAAACCTATGAGATTTAAAACAATAATATTTAAAAAAACTATTTGCATCTTATTTTAATAATTATTTTTAGTGTAAAAAAAATACTATCGCAAATAAAAAAAATCATAATTTAACAAAATTGTATTGACTATTTCAAATTTTCCACAACACGGAAGTTTTCATATTACTAATAACGTTAGGTACTGGCACTTATCTAAAACAAACTTAGAACAGTTATTTAATGTTTACTAACTGTTAAATCATATCGGAGCGACCGTGAATATCGCATGAGTCAGCCGTAATCAGGGTTTAATGCCGGAACAAAAGTCATAAAAAAAACAATGCGAAATGTGTGAGAATCAGAGCGTTATAACGTGCCGGTGCTCATTTGATATGTGTACCGGAAAGTGAGGTTTACGCAATGAATATTGTGCGTGTTGACCCAATGGTACATTCATCGTAATTAGGCACACGTAGGTACATACTGTAAGGATGAATGAAGCTTGGAGTGAATCATTTTAGAAAGTTATGATGGTAACAAATTTTATTAACATGCTGTTGAGCGTCAAAATGTTAGCATCAATTCATCTTTATGAAGAAGTGTATTAAATACTATAACGTTTGGTAAATAAATCAAAGACAAAAATAAAGAAAACAAATGACGAAACCGATAAATTCTTCAAATAGATATTTGCAATAGAAACACTTACCATTTTTATTGCTAATTAATGCAGACACTTTCTATGCCTATTGAGTAATGCGATCTTTTCAAAATGCAAGACACATCACTGTTACGATCGTAAAGTGATACACATTGCTCATATTACTTGCATTTATTACACTTCAATGTCACATGACTAAGCAGGGATAAATATAATGTTACTGTCGTTATGCTTATTGATTACAATATGTAATCGTAGATCTGTCTCTTAAAACTGTTTTTCTTTTATTTCAGAGTAAGCTATTCAGCTCCAAGTCCAGTGAATTTGAAAACGAAGCACTCGAAGTTCACAATGAATACAGGCGAGAACACGGCGTTGCACCATTAACCCTGAGTAAGGATATCAGCAAAATCAGTCAAAAATGGGCAGAAGAACTAGCCAAAAAAGATTCAATGGCATACAGCCTCAACCAAAGTTATGGAGAAAGTGTTTACTGCGGCTGGTCAGCGGACCCAAACACAAAAATTAAAGCACGAGATTGTATCGATAAATGGTACAGCGAGATCAACGAATTCTCCTTTGGAGGAGAACCAGAAGTACTTGCATGCGGCCACTTCACGCAATTAATATGGAAGGGCACCAAAGAGCTCGGAATTGGTAGCGCCAAAAGTAAATCCGGAAAATTGTACGTAGTCGCCAATTACTCCCCACCGGGGAACTACAGCGGACAGTTCTCCAAAAATGTCCTGCCGCCTGGTGCTATGCAGTTCAAGTCTAACATTACTCAAATAGAAACCAACAACAATATTGTTCCATCGTCTCCTAGCCCACGAAATAGTAAAAATTTTGCTTCAGATTTGGTTAGCAAATTTAAGTCTGCATCAATATCTGGCGACAAATTTGAAGAGGAAAGCCTGAAAGCACACAATTATTATAGAAACAAGCATGGTGTACCTCCTCTCGAACTTAGCAAGAAGCTGTGTAAGTACGCTGAAGAGTGGGCAAAGGCGCTTGTAAAGAAAGGCAGTATGGAGCACAGGGACCAGAATGACTATGGAGAGAACATATTCTACGCCTGGTCCTCGGATCCGACCTTCGCTGTATCTGGTAACGAGCCAGTAGAGAAATGGTATTCTGAAATAAAAGATCACACGTTTGGAAAGGAGCCTACCAGTCTCGGCACGGGTCATTTCACCCAAGTCATTTGGGAAGATACCAAGGAAGTTGGTGTGGGCATAGCTCGATCCAAAGAAGGTCAAGTTTACGTTGTAGCAAACTATTTTCCCCCAGGCAACGTAATCGGTAGTTTCTCCACCAAAGTTCGCCCGCCTATTAATTGAGATTCAGTTGAAGACACTTTACCAAAGACATTTAACATTCCAAATATTTACTTTATGTTTTGCCAGCATTTACTTTTAAGTTTGTATGTGTTCAGTGAACAAAGATACTTAAATTATTTGTTTTTATACTTACGCCATTGTTTAATGTTCTGTTTTACTTGTAACTTTATTTAATTTATACAAAGTAGATTAGTTAGAGTTTTTATACAATGCTATTTCACGATGGTACTTTAATTAGGAGTAAATCAATAAAATGTGACAATATTAAGATGAACTTAATGTAAACTTCAACAACAACAATTTTTTATACGTCTTGTATTTTTGGCACTAGAAGAGAAAGTGGAAAATGAAACTGATTAGAATTGGATATCAAATAAAAATTTTATTGTAAAAGTTTGTTGATTTTGAATTTTATTTCATCAAGTATGAAGGTAACCTCTTGGTTATTTTTATTAGAAGGCAGCGAACGACCTTTACAAAAGCTTTCAATTGAATTCGAACGTTAAAGACTATAAAAGCCGTAAGTTTACAAAAGGGATTCTTCAATCAAATTTAGATTCAAAATCAGAGTACGAATCCATGTCTCGCTTATTTTTCTGTCGGCAAAAGGCTGGAGTCGAGGGTTCTCATAATCGGCCTTCAATTGCTTCGGTGAGAGTAGTCAGCTGATGTAGATAAACCATGTTCGGATGACATGCACGAGAGCCAGAAGTAGCCATACTATTCTCAACGATTCACGTGAAACTCAATATTAAAAAAAATATATTGGTATTACTTAAAATGGGATAAATAGAATAGTACTTATACTCATTGAAGTTTTGCTTTTCAGCAACAGAGGTTAAGATGTTTTGTTAGGGTGTCTATTAGAATACAGATTTTTTTGATATCGAATTTCATTTTACCGAAAACTATTCCACGATTTTTTATATATATTTTTTTCAATTCATCAAATAGTTAATCATCGCTGTTTTATATCATCGAAAAACGTTTCATTAAAAAAATC
The DNA here is from genome assembly GCA_963921215.1 of Scoparia ambigualis. NCBI lineage: Eukaryota > Metazoa > Arthropoda > Insecta > Lepidoptera > Crambidae > Scoparia > Scoparia ambigualis. The sequence goes on from OY992503.1 coordinate 8,164,195, forward strand.
TTTTAAAGTTGTTTTCATTACCAGAAAAACGGTATATCGAACTTACATTTCATAAAAGTATAAAGTTATCGATGAAACTATTCGTAAAAACATATTACAATATGTATCGGAACCCATAATACTTTTTCACTTAACAACTTTTTATCGCAGTAACGTTTCATCGAACGATGCATTCGCCTGCTGACGATAAATTGTGTTGCGGTCAGTTCTACATTAATATTTCATAACGCATAACATGAATGCCCAAAATTGAAAAGGCATAACCATAGAAAGGCATAATTTTGATAAGCGTAAGAAACAAAAGGTATATTTTTTATTTGCCATAATGTTCAGAAGACATAATATTCAAAAAGCATACATGCAATAAGATAAAACTTATTGATAATATGATCAAACCAGCTTGCAGCATGCAGCATGTAGGCAAACATGCAACATGCAAGCAAGCATGCAGGATGCAGGCAAGCATGCAGCATGCAGGCAAGCATGCAGCATGCAGGCAAGCATGCAGCATGCAGGCAAGCATGCAGCATGCAGGCAAGCACGCAGCATGCAGGCAAGCATGCAGCATGCAGGCAAGCAAGCAGGCAAGCATTTAGCATGCAGGCAAGCTTGCAGCAGGCATGTTTTCTGTCACGGCTCCGGCGCTTTGAGGCTCCGGCGGTCCCACGCGAGCTTATCGTCGCAGATGGATTTCGCTCACCACCGCGGCTTCGGCTTGCTGGCCGGCTTCGCCGGCCAGCCTCAGCTACGGCGGCGAGTGTTAAACCCACCTGCTCCTCAGCTTGCGGGCCGCCTCGCCCCTCCGCGCCTACGCGGGATTTAATTACACTCTAGCGTAGGGCAGACAAGACTACGTGGAGTCGGTTTTGCCACGATTCGTTTCTGTCACTGACTTTTTAAGCACGAACTTACTGCTTAACGTACGTAAGTATACATCATAGTAATAATAGAAAATAAATTTATGGACATTTACAATTATACTTTATAAAACTATGACTTTTATGAAATAAAAAGACATTACGCACAGAACTAATTAATTGCATGAGGAGCAGGTGGGTTTAACGCTCACCACCGCGGCTTCGGCTTGCTGGCCGGCTTCGCCGGCCAGCCTCAGCTACGGTGGAGAGCGTTAAACCCACCTGCTCCTCAGCTTGCGGGCCGCCTCGCCCCTCCGCGCCTACGCGGGATTTAATTACACTCTAGCGTAGGGCAGACAAGACTACGTGGAGTCGGTTTTGCCACGATTCGTTTCTGTCACTGACTTTTTAAGCACAAACTTACTGCTTAACGTACGTAAGTATACATCATAGTAATAATAGAAAATAAATTTATGGACATTTACAATTATACTTTATAAAACTATGACTTTTATGAAATAAAAAGACATTACGCACAGAACTAATTAATTGCATGAAATCGTATTTTTGATGTACATTGATTTATTGAAGTAAAAATTGATGTTTCAATTATTCTGCAAACTGAAACTTACGATGAAACAAAAATATGGGTAACAAAACTTCGATGTAACATTATTTCGAGAAAATGTATAAAACATGAAAAGAAATAACGATGAACTGTGTTTGTAGATAATTAATATTTGAGGAAATGAAATCGCGATGTAACCTAATTCTAGAATTTGTTAAATATTCTACAAAAAGTTCTGCTAATCGTTTTATGGGTAATGAAAATCGTTGAAAGGAATTGCCATAAAATGATGGATTCCCTGTTTTGTTACTTATTTTATTTATTTATTTATTTAGGAAACTCAACAGTCGTTTTTTTTAACAAACATGCTTAACATAATCTTATAATTATAATACAGCCAACAACAGAGTTTTACAATATGGTATACTCGTATTATATGTAAGAAGCACAGCTGTAATTAATGTATATGTATGACAATGTATGAAACATTTGTAAACATTTTTTCTATCATGCGTACTTAATTATTATTAATGATATAAGAAATATTTGGTTTGGATGGGCAGTAAAACAAAGGTAATAATACTAAAAAGAAAATAAAATAATAATAAAAGTTACGACAGCGTATTGGCAACCAATACGGTTATTATGTATTAGACATAATATTATCTCTATTTACATTATTATACATTTAAATAAATCAATACGCTCTCGTATTCTGAAAGCCGATTTTTAAAGTTTTCCTTATTATAATGACATAAGTATACATTTTATATTAAAGGTAGATGTTAGTACAGTTCACTGTTTCTCTTAAGACTTTGTATTTATAGTAGTACCAAATTATCAGATATAAAATCACATTATACTTCGTTTAAATTGCGAACAGTCCAAAGATTCCATCTGTAGTCGCTGTATACATAAAGCGACCTAGTCAGGTCTCTGAGGCCTTTTGTCAGTTAGGAAATTGTAAGTATTGATCAAATATCATTCAATGACAGGCCGAAACTGTTATTATATATTTCTATTTGAAGTGAGTTGCTATTTATTTACTAAACGTTTAACAATGTTGTTACATACATATTAATCACGACTATGATCCCCAAAGGGTTAGTCAGAGATTAGACAATGAGGACCGCAAAAGCAGTCCTCTGCCATAGCCACTTTTCACCAAATAGCGACTGCACATATGCTCAGCGTGACAGATGGTGAGCCCGTCGCGGCTCTATGCCGTTTAATGTATGTGTAGTCTTTGTCACGTATTACGGCTGTGTACCTCAGAAAGGGTTTGTAGGTGTCCGATGCGGGTGTGACTTGACCTGAATTGATGAATAAAACAAGAAATGAAGTACTGCAAACAAAAAGCACGATTAGGGGCTTGGGATTGAAACTATTCTTTTCTTAATAGATAACTTCATATTTATTAACAAGGTTTAAATTATTACATTATTACAAATTAAATATAAAAAAATTGTGTTCTATTTATAAATTACTACGAAGTAAAACCTGCCAGCGCCATAACATGGTATAAACTCTACAGTACAAAACAGATTGCTAGATAGAGGAAAAGTCACGGAAAAAGTGATCATGTCATTTTGAAAACAATATTATTTTATAAAATCTGAAAAATGGAATGTTGAATGAAAGTAATAGGTTAGGTAAATAAAGAGGTTGATGTGATGACACGCACCGTTACATCTTTAGTACGTTAGTCGCCTTTTTCGACACCCAAGGAAAGAGAGAGGGGGGGGTGTATTCTTTCACCGCTATACGCGACACGTTTATTAATGTTGTTACCTGCTTAAAAATACCATTTTGTTCCCAATATTCAATAGGAATCAAGAGGAAGAGGGACATAGCGCCGAGTGATCGGCCGAGCGCTCGGACGACCAAAACGGCGAGACAGTAGCTCGGCTCCCGTTCTACGTACTAGGCAGAGTGCCAACCCTCCTGCTGCCCCGCACTGTCTCGCTCGCTCACCCGGCAGGTCTGATCGTGCTCTGCCTCGCCACTCGGCCACATGACTGTCGTCACGTGTCGCCGCGCGCGCCTTTTCTTGTTACGATCCTATTGAACTGACTGTGCTAATATCAAACATTGTGTGCTACTCGCTTATATCACTGTCTTCTCGGCTGACCGTACCAGTTTGCTGTCTCGCCGCTCTACTCGGTACGTGTGATCAAGGCGTTAAGGCGTTAGCAATGGCGGGTCACTAAATGGATGACCAGATTATAAACATCTCTAGCTCCTCCGCGGACGGCAAGTAAAGCCTTTGGTCCCGGTTGTTGTCGTAAGATGACAGTCGTTAAAACCCACCAACTCACATTGAGCTAGTGTGGTGGGATAAGGCCTAATTTCCCCAATTGCATGCCGTTATACGTGCCAACAGTGGGACGATTATAGGCTGATAATAATAATCATGACAAGGATTCGAACCCGCACCATTCTGAAAATCCGGGACAGGTGTTTTTTCCTGTTAAGCTACCGTGGACGTATCCAGCCCGCCGAAATTAATCAACACCATCTTTATTTTTACTCAGCCATTGGCTTTCAAAGTAAATAAAAAAATAAGGCTGGTTTTGGCTAATTTCGGCGGTCTGGATACTTTAACGGTAGCCTCACCACCTGTCACGGTGAGCACAATGTGCAGTCGCTATTTGGTGAAAAGTGGACTATGGTAGAGGACTGCTTTTGCTAGTCCCTGACTAACCCTTCGGCGATAATAGTCGTGATTATTATGTATGTATGTAACTAATATTGTTTTTTAAGCCTTGGTATAGACTTATTCATTTCCAGCACGAGTTTTGTACTCCTTTCCTTTGCTGTATCTACACAGTTATGTGCAGCCGGAGCGATAAAATTCGTTTTTATTACATACAAGCGGCCGCTCGCGGTTTCACCCGCGTGGTTCCCGTTCCCGTGGGAATATCGAGATAAAAAGTATCCTATGTGTTAATCCAGGTTATAAACTATCCGTATGCCGAATTTCATCCAAATCCATTCAGTAGTTTTTACGTTAACGAGTAACAAATATCCATACATACTTACAAACTTTCGCGTTTATAATATTAGTAGGATGTATTTTTTTACATATGACTCATTTATTAGTAATCTAATTTACACAAAGAATTAAAAACTAACTAATTAAAGACTGTTATACCTTATTGCATGTATTTATACAGGAATTTTATAACGTGAAGGTAACCTAACCAAGGTATCCTGTGGTATCGTAATGTGTCAGAGTTCAATTGCGCGGTCCTGGTCGACTGACCATGATTAACGGTATTTTGATCAATTTTTGTTTCTTTATTTTTAACCTAAAAAAATTAAATTAAATCTGTAGCTCTAGATTAAGTTACTCTATAATTTAAAAAATATGTTAACATTTAAAAAATCCTGTATAAACAATTGCCACTAATGTGTGTCCGCCCATCACTTCCATACCTAGATACACATAGATATGGAATAGATACATGGATTATTTATTTCGGCCGTGTAGGTACAGCTGCTTTGATTCCCTATGTACCTACATTACTACTGTCAAACTGTTAGCTACCTAACAGTCATGTTTAGGTTACAGCACTGAAAGTCATTATACCATCGGTTCGTAGTATATGGGGCGGGAGCCTTGTACTGAGAAGTACCGGCAAGAAACTCAGCAAGGGCATTTCTTTTCTCCCTTTCTTTTACAGCGTCAATTAGAATTGAAAAATGCCCTCCCTAACATAGAACGGCACTTTCCATTACAATAATAAAAACATAAAAAACATGAAACAACGCCAACGATATAAAAATAAAAAATATACCTACCAACTTAACAATAAAAATGGAAAGTTCAGATATTCATCAATACAAAATAATCAATGTAATCAATGTCTTACAGTACAAAAAAATAAAAAGTAAGACTACAACCTACTAATACTCTAATAATAAAAATAAGTTAGCAAGAGCAGATCAGTCTCCACAGGCGGCACCCGTTCACGAGTATGACATGTGAATCAGTCATCGCTTCGCTCAACCATGTTTTAGGGAACGTAACGACCCGACGCACATGCCATCACCGCAGAGACACTTTGAGAGAGCATGACAAGACAAAAAGACAAGAACATGATAAAGGGCACTTGTTCCAGTAAAATTACAAGGCATAGACATAGGAACTGAAACTTCTTGGTCAGCTGTGCGCACGTGATGCACTTGTTGTCGCGCGCGTCCATGGGCTGCCGCGGCCGCTATAAACTTGTTCGCTGTCCTACTAACATTAAAAAAGGTTTGCTGTCTGAATTCAAAAAAGGTAAAAATACACAAAGTAACTTTTGACTAAAGCTTATTTGCACCTAAAAAGTTATTCCGCACCCGTGCTAAATGGCTCGCATTAGTTCTGGAAAGCAATTTGGTAGGCGGCAGTAAAACTGTGTGGTTACAAAAAAGTTAAATTGACTAAAGACTTAAGTGCGAAGGTAAACTAAGCTGCGTGTCGCTAATGAGCGAGTGATAAATTGGATATTTGCAGAAAAAGTTGGAACTCAATTATTTTTTTCCAGATTTAACGGTTTTCACGATCAGACCTTCACACCACGCTCCATCAATTTGTGGAATGGGCTGCCTTCAGAGGTTTTCCTAAAAATGGGTGTTCAAATTTTCTTACATAAATCAGCAACGCAATAGAATCATTTTTAGACCTTGCTGGTCGTACCTACATGGGAGGCGGTGAGGCGTTTGGTTTGCGATCTTGTCAGTAAAGCAACTTTCGTAATGCAGGGTCAAAGTATGGGTGACCAAATAAAAAAAAGCAACTCAACCTCCTCCGTGCTCCGAAGGGAATGTAAAGCCGCTGGTCCAGATTGTTGTCGATTGATATTGAAATAAGAATTTTTGAAAATCTCTAGTTTGAATCTCTACTTTTTCGTCACTTTGACTATAGTTAAGGCAAAGGTATTATAGGCCTGTCAAATTAGTCATGTGCCCCTTAGTTAGAAAGACGCAATAACTAAAAGTCTCCAAAATAAAGTTTTACAAAAATTCGTAGTTTGGAAACTATTGAAAATCGCGGAATATACATGGGGGTGATTCGGGTGCCCCCTGAGCAGCTCTACCTCTAAGCATCCGCTTGACCTAATTTTTTGTAACAACCTGTATTATGTTTAAGATACTAAGCGTTATTCAATAGTATGTAACAACACAGTTATATATATTACAAGCGGCCGCTCGCGGTTTCACCCGCGTGGTTCCGGTTTTCCGTGGGAATCCTATGTGTTAATCCAGTTTATAAACTATCTGTATGCCGAATTTCATCCAAATCCATTCAGTAGTGCACACATATTTAGACGGGATTTAACGCAAAACTACTTAGTAAAGGCATTCTACGCATACCTTTTTATACCCGACGTTTAGTTTTAAAGCGTGAGCTGGATCATGTTCAGGAGGTACTCAATAAAAACGGATATCGAGTGAATCGACTACGGAAGCAGCCGACTAAGAGTGACAAACATCCCGAAGTTAGAAGACAACCAGCCTATATGCCTTATGTTAAAGGAGTTACGGACAAGATCGGCCACATATTACGCGAGTACTCGATACCGACAATATACACTCCAGGCATAAAGGTCAACAACATTGTAGGCTCCCCAAAGGATGTTTTGCCACTTCAAACACCAGGCGTATACAAGATAGACTGCAGCTGCGGTAGTTCCTACATAGGCCAGACAAAACGGACTATCCATGAGAGGGTCAAGGAACATATTGCAGCTGTGAAAAACCGCCAGTCTAACAAATCAGCCATTGCGGAGCATTTACTTGAAAGAGGCGCAAATCATTGGATCGAATTTCATCGTACGCAAGTCCTCTCCACAGATCGCCACTTTTATTCAAGAGTAGTGCGTGAAGCGATTGAAATTAAGAAACATCCGAACAATTTCAATCGGGAAGATGGTCACAAACTATCATCAGCGTGGAATCCAGTGTTTGCAAAAACGCCACTTCGTTTTAGTCTGCAATCGGCTAACTACCAGAATAAGGCTTGTATACGGAATAGGGACACCGTTAGTGTTGTGTGTGACGGTAGTTGGATAAATAATGTGACGGTGGATGAAGACTCAGCGACGCAAACGGAGGCGATACACCGCGACAGCAGTCCACCCGTGACCACGGCCGGTGCAACTCGGTCGAAACGTCGGGTATAAAAAGGTATGCGTAGAATGCCTTTACTAAGTAGTTTTGCGTTAAATCCCGTCTAAATATGTGTGCATAATGGAACGCGAAAGTTTAAAAGTGTATATAGCAAACCGCTACGGGTCGGATATTGCAAAACAAGTGCGTCATCTAGAAGTCCTTCGGAAAAGGCGGGTGCGTTTGGAAACATCGTTGGCAATTTTAGTTAGGTGTCGCGATCGAGACTTATTACCTACATGTGTGCGCATTACACCACGTAACGATATCGCATTTTCGCGAAGGATTCTAACAAACGCGAGAACGAGTACGTCTCCTGAGACAGTTAATTCGGAGCAAGTACAGTGAATTGGACACAATAAATAAGGAGTTATATGCGTTACATTTAAGTTGTAGTGTTAGTCTTTCGCGGGTGGATTATGATTTGTGTGATCGGGTGACATTTTTACAAGCGAGTCGTACCTTCGAACTGTGTAGTGCGAATCATGAGCGAAAGTTTTCTAAGCTGGTTAACCGGTTCGTCGAGAAGAAAAGGTCGTTTGTATCAAGTGAACTAAGTGACACGGTTATAAATCTATCAAGCGTGAGTCTAGATGACACTACCGTAACCATCTTGGCCAAAGGTTTGAATTTTGCTCCAACGCCAAAGCGAATACCATACGAAGTCGTGATCAGCAGCGTTGAAGAAACGATTATTCGTAATAGAGTACCACCTAACGATGCCGATACCCTAAGGCAGGACGTCGCAGTCGTTTTACGAAAATCGAAACTGCCGGCCGGTAATGTCACTACGGAAGAGCGTCAAGCACTAAAAAACATTCGAGAAAACAAAGATGTGTTAGTGCTTAAGGCCGATAAGGGAAACGCCACTGTAGTGATGAATACTATCGATTACCAACACAAGATACAGGCCTTGCTATGTGACGAAAAGGTATATAAACCGGTAAATTACAATCCCACGGCCAGAGTAACGCGTAAGATACGATCTCTTATTAATGACAACCAAGACCTATTTACCGAAGACGAGTATGAGTCACTGTACAGACCAAAATCACATCAACCACCGAAATTATATGGCCTGCCCAAAATACATAAATCCAACGTGCCGTTGCGGCCTATCGTAAGTCAAATTGCTTCTCCTACTTACGACCTTGCAAAGCACGTTGCGTCAGTATTGCGGCCACTTGTGGGTAAAACACCGTCTTTCGTCAAGGACTCACGCCACTTTGTCCAAACTATAAAAAGCCTAATATTGGAACCGGACGACATTATGGTGAGTTTCGATGTGGAATCGTTGTTCACCAATGTTCCAATCAAGGAGTGTTTGGACGTAGTCCGGGAAAAACTGAAGGTCAACGAAATGCCGCGAAATTACATTGATCTGCTTGAACACTGTTTGGACGGCAACTATTTTCTTTTCCAAAGTCAATATTACCTACAGATTGATGGTGTCGCAATGGGAAGCCCAGTCGCCCCGGTACTTGCCAACATCTGGATGGAACATTTTGAAGAGAAGGCACTGAGCCTCGGTCCGAAGACCATCCGACTTTGGAAAAGATACGTAGATGACATCTTCAGCGTCGTTAAAGGAAGCAAGCAGGAAGTGGATCAGTGGATGCAACATCTCAACTCCCTTCACCCGAAGATGAGGTTTACATATGAGATGGAGGCGAATAGGTCGTTGGCCTTTCTAGATGTCAAGATGACCGTGAGACCAAATGGGTCCGTAACACACTGTGTTTACCGAAAACCCACGCACACGGACAGATAGCTACACGCTACCTCACATCACCACCCTCGACACTTGCAATCCGTGATAACGTCACTAAAGAACAGAGCATTTGACCTCTGTGACCCTGAGCATTTAAAGCGTGAGCTGGATCATGTTCAGGAGGTACTCAATAAAAACGGATATCGAGTGAATCGACTACGGAAGCAGCCGACTAAGAGTGACAAACATCCCGAAGTTAGAAGACAACCAGCCTATATGCCTTATGTTAAAGGAGTTACGGACAAGATCGGCCACATATTACGCGAGTACTCGATACCGACAATATACACTCCAGGCATAAAGGTCAACAACATTGTAGGCTCCCCAAAGGATGTTTTGCCACTTCAAACACCAGGCGTATACAAGATAGACTGCAGCTGCGGTAGTTCCTACATAGGCCAGACAAAACGGACTATCCATGAGAGGGTCAAGGAACATATTGCAGCTGTGAAAAACCGCCAGTCTAACAAATCAGCCATTGCGGAGCATTTACTTGAAAGAGGCGCAAATCATTGGATCGAATTTCATCGTACGCAAGTCCTCTCCACAGATCGCCACTTTTATTCAAGAGTAGTGCGTGAAGCGATTGAAATTAAGAAACATCCGAACAATTTCAATCGGGAAGATGGTCACAAACTATCATCAGCGTGGAATCCAGTGTTTGCAAAAACGCCACTTCGTTTTAGTCTGCAATCGGCTAACTACCAGGATAAGGCTTGTATACGGAATAGGGACACCGTTAGTGTTGTGTGTGACGGTAGTTGGATAAATAATGTGACGGTGGATGAAGACTCAGCGACGCAAACGGAGGCGATACACCGCGACAGCAGTCCACCCGTGACCACGGCCGGTGCAACTCGGTCGAAACGTCGGGTATAAAAAGGTATGCGTAGAATGCCTTTACTAAGTAGTTTTGCGTTAAATCCCGTCTAAATATGTGTGCATAATGGAACGCGAAAGTTTAAAAGTGTATACCATTCAGTAGTTTTTACGTGAAAGAGTAACAAACATCCATCCATATGTTCCCGTGGGAATATCGGGATAAAAAGTGTTTTATGTGTTAATCCAGGTTATAAACTATCTGTATGCCGAATTTCATCGGAATCCATTCAGTAGTTTTTACGTGAAAGAGTAACAAATATCCATATATTCTTACAAACTTTCGCGTTTATAATATTAGTAGGATATACAGGTTGTTTTGTACTTGGGTGCAAAGCCTTGCTTATATGTAGAAAACTAACAATCACTGGCATGCCTGATTTAAATTCAAATATGCACGGTCCTATTCCTATGTATGGTACAGAAACCTGTGGAAATACTGAGTAAGAATACACTGCATGCGAACAAGGTGATGTTAGTATAGACCATCAAGAACATTTTAAGCCACACTTGTCTTAGACCAAGTCTGTTATTTTTTTTTGTTGACCTGCGATTTTAGTGCCAAAAATCCAAAATTTGCTAATTAATTGCTAAGAACATTCGGTCTAAGTTGAAATGTCATTTTTTTACAATTTATTTATTAACGTAATGTGTCACTAATCGTATCGAAGCATTTTTGAGGCACCATTGTTTACTAAAAATAAAGTTACAAACCATTCAAATGTGATAGAAAATTTGAAAAAATCAATTTTTGACTTAATGTCAATTTAAAAAATAAAGAAAATAGCTGCAGATGTTCAAACACATTTAAAAACATGCTTGATCATATTGCCCTTTCTTTTGAGGTATCAATTGCGCAGATATCTTACCATTTCTTAAAATTATGGTGCCTAAACCAGTTAAGGGTGATAATATCGATTTTTGTACAATACAATACAACAAACAAATGTATGTAATGTACTGAACTGTAAGTGTGTATGTATGAACAAAAAAAAGTACCTAATGGAGGGGGAGGGGGTTAAGGAGATTTTAAAAAACATCATTTTTGGTGATCTAACTTTAATTTTTATGTTCAAAATCGTCGTCGTCGTCGTCCACCCCTAAGGCGACCCGCCTGCGACACTGTTTTGTGTTTTCTAACACCTAACATCAAACATCTAACAAAATATGTCTTAATATGTACATAGGCCACGCCAATATACATATTTTGTAAATAGGTATGTGCTCGAGCATGTACCTTTTTACAAATAGGTACATGCTCGAGCACGTTTTCTTACTTCAGTTGTGCTGATTTTTAGCATCATTTCTTGTTTCATCCGTTCAAACGCAGAATGGATTATCTCCAATAACTCCTCCTTCGTAGAAATTTCAAAATAATGATAACAGACTTGATCTAAGACAAGTGTAGCTCGAAATGTTCTAGATGGTCTATACTAACATCCCCATAAGGCTTTGCACCCAACCACCAAACACCCTGTATATACTTATTACTTATAATATCACAAAAAAAAATTAATAAAACAAGTTTAAGGAAACAAAATGATCTTATTCTTATTCTAAGAAAATAATTTCGCCTTTACAACGAGAGATAATAATATTATCAATTAATAATTCGAGATTGGATAATCTTGAGTCAAGGCCCTTTGTCTTAAGGGATTTAACTGCTTTGGAATAGTACTTAAAATGTATAATATTATACTGATTCCTCGATTTCTATAGCCTGTTAATAATTAATTATGTGTATTATACAAAATGTAATCCAAACAACATTGGTAGGATTACAGTATAAATGTATTTTGTTTTTTAAGGTTTAAGTGAGCACTACACATTGAAATAAAACACTTTTTACGGAATAACTCGCGTTTAATTTTACTACTTCATTACATAGTTTTTCAGTTTTCTGACATAACGTAAAATAAAAATATTAAAAAAATAATTAATAAACCGTTTTGCGTAGCAGTGAAAAAATACTACCACCCCCCTCACTTCCGTTGGGTGTCGTAAAAGGCGACTAACAGACTAAAGACTGCACATACATCCAACAGCTCAGAGCGACGCTGAGCACATGTGCAGTCGCTATTTGGTGAAAAGTGGACTATGGCAGAGGACTATACTTTTGCGGTCCTCACTGCCCAGTCTCTGAGTAACCCTTCGGTGATAATAGTCGTGATTATATGTAAGTATGTACATTTTGTCGAAAAAGTTTCGGGAACGGATAATTTGTTTATGATTAAAAATTTATTTTTTTGTTTTTTTTTGTTGCTAAATTGGCACAACTGTTATCCATTTTGGCGCGGATCCATTTTGAGTTGCATCTGTTATTTAGATTAAATACAGTGCTGTTTTTAGTTAGTTTATATCTAGTGTGTATTGCGAGTTTCATAATAAATAAAAACATCGAACAAAGAGTTTGTCTTAAATTTTGCATCGCCAATGGAATTTCGTGTTCGGAGTCACTGAAAATGTTACAGAATAAGTTACGGTGAATCGACTTTATCACAAACACGTGCTTATGAGTGGGATAAAGCGTTCAAAAGCGCTCGAGATATGATGGAAGATTTGCTTCGCTCTGGTAAGCCATCAACGTCTTCAATTGAAGTTAACATCGCAAAAGTGAAGGAAATGGTGACTGCAAATCCTCATTCAAGTTTGAGAGAGATAGCCTCTGAACTTTCTGTGTCTCACGAGTCGGTCCGTACCATTTTAAATAATCACTTGGGTATGAAACATGTTGCCGCTCGGCTAGTACCAAAAGACCTGAATTTTATCCAAAAACTCAGTCGCATAAGAGTCACTGAGGACATGCTAGAACGAGTCAATTCCGACCCAACATTCGTGCAACGTATTGTTACTGGTTTACGAGTTTGACATGTAAACTAGTCAACAAGCTTCGGAGTGGCGCCTTCTGACTGAACCAAAACCGAAAAAACCACGCCAAAGTCGATCAAAAGTCAAGGTCATGTTGACTGTTTTCTTTGACTATCGCGGTGTTGTGCAAATTCGACGAAAAAGGCTAAATTTGTAAAAAAGAAAATTCTTGGATTTTGCACCACGATAATGCGCCTTCGCACAAGGCCATCATTGTGAATGAATTTTTGACCAAAAACTCAACAAATACCATCGAGCAACCACCTTATTCACCAGATACGGCTCCAGCCGACTTCTTTCTTTTTCCTAAACTCAAATTACCACTTCGTGGCACCCGTTTTCATTCGGTAGAAGACATAAAGGAGAATTCGCGGCGAGAACTGAACTCAATTCCGGAAAAAGCGTTTAAAAAATGTTTTGATGATTGGATTATTCGTTAGCGTAAGTGTATCGTTTCTGAAGGAGCATAACTTTGAAGGCGATAAAATAAATTTGGATGAATAACTAACATTTTGTGTATTATTGAACTTTTCCCGGTACTTTCATGGTAGAGTAGTAGGTATATGTAATATTAATAAAACTGTGATAGTTGTCTATTCGAAATCCATGTAAATAAAATAAAGAGACAAAACTATTCGATAGAAACTTTTTAAAAGACCAGTTCCAATTAAAAGCCTTTGGCCTTTTTTCTACCTGATGGCAAAAGACGATTTTACCATTATTGGGGAATCTTCTACTACTGAGGAACTGGCTGCCTTATTTCTTATTGTAGAAACTACCGAAACATATCTTTTATTATTGAAATTTTACATTCACAGTACTATATAGATATATGATAAAATGTTTACTAGAAAAAAATCAACCAGTCTCAGGAAGCTCGAATGTGATTCGAAGCTATGACCTTTGGTTGCAGTGGACAGGCAATCCAAAGGACATGGGTTCGAATCCCATTCGAGCTTCCTGAGACTGGTTGATTTTTTTCTAGTAAACATTTTATCATTTACCAAAACATAACCATAATATAATATAACTACTGGAGCACATAATCATACTAACATTGTTGTTATGGCAAGATGGCAACACACTTAAACAAGATGGTAGCAGCTGGCCAGGCGGACTTAGAACAAGCCCTTTCACCAACCAAATCGAGCATCATCGTAATGTACACGCTGGGAATCGAAGTCGGAGCCTCTGGTTCTGAGACTGAAATAAAACCATTTGACTGCAAAGGTATTGAGCAAACCGTCAGGCACCTACATATATTTTAAAGAACGAAATTCTTTCTGACTCTTGAAAGCGTGGGTTAAAAAGATTGTTCATTCATTTATGTAAATCATTGGAATTATTATCATAAAGCCTATTTCACGGTATGACTTCTTTGATTATTCAAAATGATTAGAATTTGTCAGACGGCTTCGCCTTTATGAGCCGTGATGCGGTAACAGAATTCGTATTATTGTTTTTATTTTAATAAAAAAATCTCAAAATGAATTGGCATTCTGTGTTGATCTTCCTGTTTTTGGTGAGATTTTGATATGTAATCGTAAGATATAATAATATAATTACTTTCAAATATTTGGAGAAAATATCTTATATTTTTATAAATAAAGCCACTATTTGACATTTAAAATAAACTTTTTCAATGGATTTAATGTTACTTTTGAGTTGATTGAATTGTTAAAACACTAAAATTTATTTTAAAAAAATCATAAAAGTAGGTACCTAATTATAATGCAGAAACAGAATTAGAGCTACATAAAAATCATACTTAATTATCAGAGTTTGGTTTTCCTTCAAAATCGAATTTGAATTGTTTTGTTAAATTTGATAATCGTAGGTACCTAATTATAATGCAGTAACAGAATTAGAGTTACATAACAGTCATATTTAATTATCGGAGTTGGTTTTTCCTTCACAATTGAATTTGAATTGTTTTGTTAAATTTGGTAATTGCAATACCTATTTATTTAGGTAACAGGAAAAAGCAAAGGTGCAAATATATAAAACGCAATAATAAATCCATAGAGATCTGTTAGTAAAAAATATTATTTTAAAATAATAAAGGTTTTTTTTCTTTCAGGCCGTAGTTTCTTTAAAAGCCAACAACAATGATGCCATTAACAGGATTTTACGTTTATTAAAGGTAACATTGTATCAAATATAGAACGTGTAAAAAAAAAAAGTAATAAAATTTGAGCAGCCTACATGTTTCGTGATAAATGTTTTTTTCACAAGTAATATAGGTAGCTGAACAATTTATATTTTTCAAGTTTTTGTTTAAACTCTTCCTTCAGGTTACAACCCTGAAGATGTTTGTTTATATAAGAAGGAGGCCCACTAGCAGGCGGGTCATCTGATGGAGAGCAATTACCGCCGCCCGTGGACACCCGCAAAACCAGAGGAGTCGCAGATGCGTTGCCGATCTTCATAAAAGGAATAGGGTTAAGGTAGGAATATAAATTGTGAAGGGGGGGGGGGGGAGGGAACGGCCTCCGGAACTCGCACTGGCCGGACGAAACACAACAGCACCAAGTGCCATTATTTCACGCCAGATATTCGTGATAGGGTGGTATTACCCCGGGCGAGCCGGCCCAATGCGTGCTGCAACGCAGCGTGGCTCTACCACTCAGTCAATGTCACTCATTTAGCACCACCCAGGGGTCACGTGTAGGGTCTCAAGGGTAAACCTACGTACGCTAGTAACTTTAACCCCCAGCGAGGCGAGGCGCGGGGGAGGTGGCTTGGTACAAGCGTGCCATGTGTCACTCATCCGGCACTGCGCTTGCGTTTGTCAATCAATAACAAAATAGGGTTGTACAAAACTTAAGTAAAAAAAATATTTGTCACATTTAATGGTGATATAGCAGTGAAGTCTTAACAGGGTATGAGTACGCACCCTTAAATTTTATTGCTTATTATTATTATTATATTATTATTTTTACACGTTGTATACCCTAGTATATGAGTATTTACTGTCCCACAGCTAGGCAAAAACCACCATCATTAAAATCAAGTCATCGATACAATTGAGTGCTTTGGTCAACTAAGTTTTAAAAGTAAAACTGTCACCTAAATGCGGCTTAGGGAATAATAAAAAAAATAGGGCTGTTGCTGATAACGAGCAAAAGTTTCGCAGCTAAAGCAATAGCTTGAGAAAATTTATTGATAAACTTTAATAGTCAGCTGGTCAATTATCGTGATATATGGAAATATATTTTACTCAAATTTTCTTGGGTGCAAACAACAATTTGATTATGTAAAAAAAATATTTAAAAATGTTGTTCCAGCAAAAAAATATATTTCCGAAAATATTATGCTTCAATATGTAGGGTATTTCACCTCGTGTTAGTTTAATCTTATTCTGCAAATTTCGTAGGGAAATTTGAATAGTTTAGTAATATTTAATTATAAACGCTCAAATAAACTCAAAGGTAACGAAACGTTGAAAAAAATGTCTACCTCAGGCGGGAATCGAACCCGTGTCCTCCGCAATCGTTATCTTTGAGTTTATTTGAGCGTTTATTAACGCAAATAATCAAATATTACGATTCGCCGGATTCCTGATTCGCCGGATTCTTGTTTCGTCGGATTCTTGTTTCGTCGGAAATATTAATATACAATAATATCACATAGGTAACAAAAACATGTGGTTATATTTAATAATGTATGAATAACTATTTTGTTGGCATTATCGGACATAACTTAAATTACCTACTTAGATGGGTTAAAATATTTTTATAATTGTATTGAAATGTATTTAATAGATAGGTAAAGCCGCGATATTTCAATAGTTTTCCTTTAACGAAAAAATCCGGCGAAACAGGAACTAATCACTCTGTTGCTATAAAACATAAAGTCAAAGCGTTGAAAAATTTCGTCGGTCTAACCAATACAACGGTGGCGGAGCGGTCAACGCAGCCGCCCGGATTGCGGAGGACGCGGGTTCGATTCCCGCCTGAGGTAGACATTTTTTTCAACGTTTCGTTATATTTGAATTTGCATTTAGTACCTAGGTAAGATTAAACTAATACAGTGCTCTAAGGGTGACATTTATAGAGCTTGCTTACGAGTAACTTTGACTTTACTTATGGCGAACTTGGCTCAGTGCATCCTAAGTACGAACTTTGATTTCGAATTGATAGTCATAACTGTTTTGACAGAATAAGATCTTGTTTTGACAGAAAGATAACCCGTAAAATTTAAAAAGGCACGGAAACGCCGCCGTAGAGCTGTTAAGGTAGTGTGCTATTATTCACGTTCGGTTAATATCCTGAGTTTTTCGTAAGTCACCGATTTCGGTGACTTAACCCGTGCTAAGCCTGTGCTGAGACAGCGTCGAGGCATTGATTATAAATTCCAATTTTGTCTTGGCTCGCTAGATAAGTCTGAGTAAAGTATAAGTACGCTCTATAGATCTCAGCCATAGATTTGGCGGTAAGACCCTAGGTCATCATCAATAACATCATCAGCATAAACGTCTCACATTGCTGCTTTGAGCTTTACTTCACCATGCAGGCTAAGCATTTGAAATATTTTTGATTCGGTCACCCATCCGGTGAACCACCATTGACGAAATTTACTTAACTTGAACGATCGTAGCCTGAATGGGTTATCCGCTGCGCCGACAATCTTATCAGCGCAGCGTCCTTTGTCCTATTGTTTGAAAAAAAGGCTAAAAAATTAAGTAATATCAGCTATTTCCATGAAACACTTCAAACGACCAAAAATGATGAACAACACCATTTTATGCGTTGAAGTAAAAGGCGATAGGACACGTTTGAAAATTCTTTGTTTTAGTCGCCTGTTTCAGGCACAGCTGCTTCACTGACAAGTATGCGAGTCGATAATATCGTCTGTTTTATAACTTACTATACAGGTTGTAACATTTAGATTGGTCAGTATGGGAAAGTCTGAAACATACGAAGATCTGTTCTCAGGAACCATTTGTCATCGATTTTAGTAACAAGAAAAACTGCATTCATAGATTTTAGAAAAAAACTTGTACTTAGCTCGGGAATCGAAACCGGACGTTTTAAAAAATAGAACTAACACTATTTCTATTTAGATATCGATTGTGGATATAGAATGTTGTATTGAAAAAAATAGAAGTCATTTCAAAAACCTACTAAAATAAATTAAATAATATGAAAACAATGCATTTTATTAATTTTAGACATCATGTTTGCTGCACCCCTCAAGCCCCAAGCGGCCATATTTGGCGGATATGGCCGCTGGCCGCGCGAGAGACTACTTTAGTATAAACAAGGTAGATTATTTCGGTTCTGTGGTACATTTTATGCATCTTGAACGCAAAATTTAACATGAACTGCGTTCGATTTTTATTTTTTTTTATTTTCGTAAATTTAAATTCCCGCCAAAATGCACCTGCTGTCAAAACTTATTTGACATTTCGATGCCAAGACTGAGAGGTTAAGAACTACACAATCGATATCTATATACGATACGATAGTTGGAAGGGGAAGACCTAGACGAACGTACTTAGATCAGATCAGTGACGTTCTCGTTAAAGGCAGGTCAAAGAGTACCCTTAACCATCGAGCATCCACGAAGAATATTATGAGAGTAAGTGAAGCAAAGGATGTGAGTCAGGATCGTAGCAAATGGAAAACTGTGCCCTCTGTCACCCCCCCCTCCCTCCCCCCTCCGCCCCCCCCCACGTGTGACGTCACATTTCACAAAATATACCTAATAATATGCTTTAGTTCTTATACTGAGAAATATACAAAAACTATCTGTCAGGTTTCAAGTTAGTTTCTTTATTTATTAATGAAAAGTGACGTCACAGAGCAAAATGTCACGTGACCAACCGTTTTCGCACGAAATTTGAAATCAATAGAGAAAAATATGTTTTTTTCTGTTAAATAACGCTTTATCGAGAAAGAAAATATTTTACGGGGTCTAAAATAATCGTTTGCAATTTTTTTAATACTTTTTCGAAAATTGTCAAGTAGCGAAATTGTCGTCAACTTATCGGATAGTTTTCTATGGGAGGACGAAATTTTTTTGTCGTTCTAGCACATAGGTTTCTTGGGGAAAGATGTTCAATTTCATGGGTGAAACTCACCCTTAGTTTCTTTTCAACGAATAAAAATTAAGGGTGTATGTATGTATCCTCAGGATATTTTTTTTTTGTTTTTTTTTTACATAAACGTATTACTCTTAGGCGCAGGCCTCCTACTAGTAGAGGATCCGAGTATGACAACTTTCACGGATGAAAAGTATTTTATATCAAAATTAATGTGTTAAAAAGTATATTGCGAGTGGGTTGGCTGAAAAATTTCAGTCCAGTATATGATTAATTAAATTTTAAAAATTTTTTTTTTTAATATTGTATATCGATAATATTTCGATAATAGATAAATTACATAGGTACCAATCGAAAGTATGAAGCCTCTATAATATGCAAACGTTAGGTTGACTATTTTTTTCCTGTCATAACATTGGGTAGGCAGGTGTAAACAGGCAAGTCAATATTAGTAATTTGCAACCGTCTGGTAAAATAAATAAACTTTATGTTTATTTAAAGATAAGCTCATTACAAACACACACACACCAAACCAGTGCAATATTAAAAATAATATTTTTTTTAAAGGTACTGGACTGAAATTTTTCAGCCAACCCACTCGCGATATATTATTTAACATATTAAATTTGATATAAAATACTTTTCATCCTTTACTTTTCCCCTCAAACCCCAAGCGGTCGCATGAGACCGCACCTACAAAAACACACTTGACTTTGTACCGTATCTTCATAGACTTACAGACTACTTTAGTATGAACAAGTTTGGTTATTTCGGTTCTGTGGTTCATCTTATGTATTGTTATCGCACAATATCGCATAGTCTATGCTCCATTCTGTCAAATTTGACGTTGACAGTTACTGTCAAAAAAGTGTCAAAAAAAATCCAAGAGTGAGTGATTAACCTTCTCGGTGAAGGTCGTTCTATACTCGGATCTTAGACTATACATGGACATCAGCACTTCGGGAGATTATGATATAACATACCTACATACTACATCCAATATCACGACTATTATCCCCAAACGGTTAGTCCGAGACTAGACAATGAGGACCGCAAAAGCGCAGTCCTCTGCCATATTCCACTTTTCACCAAATAGCTACTGCACATGTGCTCAGCGTGACAGGTGGTGAACTCATCGCCACTCTATTCTGTTGGATGTATGTGCAGTCTTTAGTCCGTTAGTCGCCTTTTACGATACCTAAGCGAAGAGAGGGGTAGTAGTATTCTTTTACCGCTACGCGACACAGGTTATGCATAGAATACTATGGATTACACTTTACAGTATTACTTTAGTCTTATTAAAATAATATTTTTAACTTTCATGGTCACTACAATAACATTTAGGAAAAAACTGAATTTTTTACCATATTTAGGTATGTTGTTGATTTTGAGTTCCCGGATATTTCGTAGCAGTTGCATGCAACATGATGATGGAGTAACTAATTACTATGACTTCTTGGCGTGAAAGTGAAACGTCATGTCTGCAGTTTTGTTTTATTTTTTTATAATTTGTATTTTGTCGAATATTAATGTGAAATAATTGTGGATTATTTACTGTTATGTCTTCGTGAACGTGCATGCGTGTTGGCAAAAAAAAAAAAAACAGTGCAACATCGCATCACTTTCCAAATTCTCTCAAGAAGCACACGGACACGGATCTCAATAAAGTCTCACAGTTTTATTGAGTCTTGAGGCGTTTGGGGAAATATCATATACCATTAAACGTTCATTATCGCTCATTATCATCTACTCAATGCGAAGAAAATAATTACTATATCTTATTTGACACTGGCTAGATGTGCTGATCGCACGAAGCCATTATTTAAGAGGAAAAAAAACTGTTACTATTTTGTCTTACTACGCAAAATTCATATAGGAATTTGCATAGTAAGATTAAAGTAATACAGCTATAAGAGTTGTTGCTAAGGCCTATGAGAATTGAACCCGGAAACTCCGGATATCAGTCCAAGCACTTTATTACCAACCGAAGCGTTCAAAATACATACTTATACGAGTAGCGCTGCGAATGCAAAATAACAATTGAAAATAATCAAATGCGATCCCGAAATTAAACACTACATTAATATTAACTTCATTACCACATCGCCCGCAATTTAATCAAACACAAGTCCAGTGCATGCTAGATTGATTTGCAAATATTTACAACGAGTGCGCCCCAATACTTAATTGTACGCTAAATGAGGCTATGAACATTTGCGTACAATGTTCGTATCAAAACAGCATTCAAATTACTGAATTATTATAGTTAATTAATCCCTCAAACATTTTAGTGGTAATTTAAAGTTTGTGTCTTGTTATAAAATTAATTGTTCTCACACTAATTATGTTTAAGTTGAATTTTAGTGCGTATTAAATATTTATTTACCGGAGCTTATGCATTGTTCTTATAAGTACATTATATTTCATTTGGCATTTATTTTAGAAGCGAACCAGTTTTGAATCATATGCGTTGTAGTATGATAAGAGATATGTGATAACGGTAGTGTTGGCCAGAACTCGAGTTCTTTAAGTCCTATTTTAGGGACTGGACTCGACTTTTCGAGACTTGACTCGTAAATGAGAGCTCAAGACTTTATGTCAGTGATAATACTCACAAGTCCTTACAATATGACTCGAAAACTAGATTTTTTTTACAATAATATAGATACTCTTAAGACGAGTTCATGGCTAGCGCCGAAGTCTTTTTATAAACAGTGAGTTCTATATCCATTCTGTTGATTTAAAG
Source organism: Scoparia ambigualis (assembly GCA_963921215.1). Classification (NCBI taxonomy): domain Eukaryota; kingdom Metazoa; phylum Arthropoda; class Insecta; order Lepidoptera; family Crambidae; genus Scoparia; species Scoparia ambigualis. The sequence continues at coordinate 8,186,089 of OY992503.1, forward strand.
TTCTAGGCTATAGTGTTATACAATTAGGCGTTCGCCAACCACCTCCACAAGCGAGTCAACGCGACGAGTGCGCCAGAGAGGAAAAAAGAAGTTCAAAGAGTTACTACTTCAATGATATGATCGAAGAGCAATTATAATTTTTTTATGGAAATATACTTGCTTAAGGAGGTGTGATGCCTTAGCAAAATTTATATTAATGTTATACAATTAAAAAGGTTAGGTTTTTTATAAGAACTTGAGTTCCATAATAAAGGCTCAGTTCTATGAGGAGTATTTTTGCATTAGGACTGGAACAAAGGACTCAAGGCTCAGAACTCAGGACTCACTTAGTCGGAGGCTTGCGAGCCTTGCAAAAATGAGTCCTATGTCTAAATTAGGACTTAAAGAACTCGATTCCTGGCAAACACTAGATGGCGGCTTATAATAAAATGAATACTACCTAACAATTTCTTCCCTCAGGTGTCTTAAAAGTCGACTACCGCACTGAAGACTGCACTTTAAATCCAACAGCACAAAGCGGCAAATGGTCTTACCACCTAACGTAACTATCCTAACACTGAGCACATATGCAACTTTTATATGGTGAAACGTCGTCTGTGGCAGTGAACTTCTTTTGCTGTGCTCATTACCTAGTCTTTGACTAACCCTTTGGGTATAATAGTCGTTGGGTGAGTGACCCATATACTAGCACTGCACCAGTTTATCAGCACTGTTTTTGCTCCGTGATCAGCACCTCGTAAAAAAACTAAAAATATAAGATAATGTCAATGATTTCCAAGTTGCAAGGGTAAGAAACGCGTTCAGAAAGTTTTAAATTATGCTCCTTGTTGTCTCGTCCTCTATGATGGAAATACTACTTGTTAGTATCGAGTCTTAGCACTCGCCGACGCCACATAAGTTTAAAGTATCTGAAAATAAAATATTTCCGAACGCAGCCGCACGTCACTAGACTAGCCCGCGTTTTGAACTGTCATTCGTTTTTTATGTCACTGTACCGGCGCCACTTTTTTCTCTTACTTTTTTGTGAAATAATTTTTTTAATAGTTTTAGTCAGTTTAATTATGATAAATAAACTGTTATTATGAGTAAAAGAAAGAGACGTGAAAAATAAAAATGAAATTCTGGGTTTTGAAATGTGCACTCAGGCCCATCTTTGGGATGAGGCGGTGTTGAAACATTCAAAACTTAAAACGGGCACAATAACTCGTACTTACTGCAAAGCCGAGTTTTTACCACCCTGGGTATTCGCAAGGAATATCAGGGTCTTACATTTACTGCAGTTTGCTTTGCCATTTGGGCCTAGATCTGCATGACTATGTCTGACATTCCTAATGTGTCAATGATGGCCCTGGATCCGGCTACTACTTCAAGTTCTGTGGAGGAGGAGGCACTGCCCGTGCCAATACAGTGTAGTAGAGGCCTTACCTGTGGAAAAAACCCAGTGTACAGACCCGGAGACCGAGACACCTGCCATAGACGTAGAATTGTTATTTGCTTTGGGGGAAATTGAGGAGGTGCTTAAGGCACCAATTGCTCATGATGAAATTGCACAGAGGTAGACTCCTATTCTCACAAAAGGATTGCAAAAAGAAATTAAACCAGAACTTATGAAAAAATACATCCCATATGAAAATATCCCAACGTTGCTCCCAAAGCTCAACCCTGAAATACCTGGCTGTCTCTGACCTGGTTAAGAAAAGAGATTTGATAATTGCTGACAGGCAAAAACAGATGGTTGCTGCATTATCAGCCCTGGGCCAATCACTCCATTTATTTCTCCTAAAAGGTGACAGAATTGAAATTATTAATTAAATAATTAAACACATCAATGATGCTGCCAAAATACTGTGTGACGCTGTGCACATAGATACAAATCGTAGAAGGTCGCTAATACCAACCGTCATTAACCCCTTGAGCACCATAAAACCAGACACAATTGAAAATCAATTGTTTCGCGACTGCCGGCGGTCTCATGATATTTGATCTATTAATAAAGATATGAAAGATTCCCTCACAGGGGGAGCAGATGCATTTTTTTAAAGTAACCTTTCTGAAAAGATCTAGGTTACAAAGGCTGTTCAAAAATCTGTTAAAGACCTGAAGAACACAAGCTTCATTCAAAAACCCCCAAATAAAACCAAATCTTTAAACTGGAGGGGCCCTCCTCGTCCAAGTGCCCGGACAGGGACAGGAGCGAGATCCAACCAACCTGCAAAGCTACGAAGCTGCAAAGTTAGAAGTTCAGGTATGCAGACTTCCTTTTTTTTATAAATAATTGGAAGAAAATAACCAGTGATCCTACTATTCTGAAATGGGTATCTGGGTATGAAATCCCTTTTAGTGAGATACCATTTCAATCTTACTTGCCTATGAATAACTCATTTACAAGTAGAATTCTGTCAAGTTCAAATTGAAATTAATAAACTTATTCAGTCACATGTTATAGACAAAATATGTCATGAAACAGATGGACAATTTTGTTCACCTATTTTCTTGGTATAGAAACCAAATGGAGAGTATAGATTTATTTTAAACATAAAGAAATTTAATAGTTTTATTACTACAACTCAAAGTCTTATGAAAGACTGTATTATGGCAACAATTGACAAAATGGATTCTTATTACATGTGTAACATTAATGCAGATTACAGAAAATATCTAAGGTTTATATTTGATGGAAAAATATATCAATTTAACATTCTTCCATTTGGCCTTTGCACGGCTCCATACATGTTCACATAATTAAACCCATAACAAAACTTAGAGGTTTACAGCCTGTAAGTACAGTATATCGATGCTTGTAGCTAGCAGTATATTGGTAGTGATCATATTGAGTGTCTTAATAGTGTTAACCAGACCATAGGTCTGCTTACTCAGTTAGGCTTCATCATCAATAAAAATAATTATGTCAACTTATTCCATCAAAGGAATGTAAGTTTCTTAGCCTATTGTTTAATACAAACACCATGACTATTTCAATCGATTCTGATAAAAATAAAAGATGCCTTAACACGTTGCCTGCCACGAAACCAGACACAATAGAAATTTAATTGTTTGTCAGTCACAGGTGACCACCACGGCGCTCAAATTTTTAAGTACCTCTTCCATCAGGTTTTTTGTCAAAAGTTCTGGGAACTCTAGTGTCTGTTTGTCCAGCTAATCAATATGGGTTACTGTATACTAAAGCACTAAAAAGACATAAATATTTAGCTCTTTTAAAAAATAATAATAATAATGAAGCATTTACTTCCTTGCCCAAACATTGCTATCCAGATCTTCAATGGTGGATAAAACATGTACTTGCCTAAATCAATTTCTTAGATAAGAAAATATAAATATATTCTAGAAATAAATACAGATGTCTCACTATCGGGGTGGGGTGCTTCTTGTGACAAACATACAGCCAGTGGTGTATGGAGAGGAAAAGAATCAACAATTCACTTTAATACTTTAGAAACAAAAGCTACTATGTGTGGTCTCAAAAGCCTTGCTAATAATTCTTCAAATTGTGAAATATTATTACGAAGTGACAATACCACAGCTATACCATATATAAACCGCTTTGGTGGCATACAGTACTCTCACTTACATGTGATTGCAAAAGCTATTTGGCAGTGGTGTGAAGAGAGGAATATTTTTGTATTTGCATCATACATCATACATTAACACAAAGGACAACAAAGTAACAGATTTTGAATCTAGAAAACAGTTAGGTCATACAGAATGGGAATTAAATATTAATAATTTTAATAAAATAGTACAAGCATTTGGTAACCCTGTCATAGATTTATTTGCATTTAGAACAAACACAAAATGCAGGAAATTTGTTTCATGGTATCCATATCCTTCAGCTTATAAAGTGGATGCCTTTACAATGTCTTGCAAAGTGGTTTCTTTTATGCTTTTCCACCATTTTCTATGATTTTAAAATGTATAGAAATAATCGTGTCCAATGAAGCAACATGGATCCTTGTAGTTCTCTTCTGGGACACCCAACCTTGGTTTCGCTTATTCAAAAAACTATTGGTGACAGAACCCATTGTATTTGAACCAAGTAATAACTTACTGGTTTTATGTAGTTCCAACTCACCACACCCTCTACACCGCAACCTATCACTACTGGCAGGGAGATTGTCCGGTAGGCATTCTTAAAGCCTGGCATCGACGTACAGGCAGCTGAAATAATGATATCTTCCATATCAAGTAACACCTATAAGCAATACTTAATTTGTATTTGGTTTTCTTACTGCCACACCAAACAACTAAATGCTACTAAAGCACAGATGCAGACATAATTACTTATCTCACAAATAAGTTCCACAGTGGTGCATCTTATGGCACCTTGAATTGCATAAGGTCCTCGCTGCCACTAGTGTGATGGGAGCAGACGAAAAGATTAAAATTTTATTTAAAGGGTTCTTTCGCCTACGATCAAGTAAACTCAAATATAAGTATACCTGGAATGTTTCTATAGTGCTTAATTTTTTAGAGTCAAATTACAATGACTCAAACAACTTACATTAATGTTCATTAAACACAGTTACTTTATTAACTTTACCTACAGGGCAAAGATTACAAAGCCCTAGTTTCTATTGTTACTGACCAGATTAAAATAATTGATAATAAAATTGTTACTATAAAAAAAAATAAAAAAAAAATTATGACCTCAGCACCTAATCGTCATCAGCCAATTGTTTGAATAATTATAAAAGAATTACCTCTGAAATTAGGAAAATGTCCTAATTTATTTATATCTATCAAGAAACCACATTTGGCGGTATCGGTCAGTACACTCAACCGTTGGATTGACGGTCCTGGCTGCAAGAGGGATCGATACTTCCATTTTTTCTACTCATAGTACCAGGCATGCTACGACATCAGCTGCCATTATGAAAGGCGTTAGCATTGATGAGATACATAGAACGGCTGGTAGGACTGACTCATCGACAACTTTGCAAAGTTTTACAACCGTCCGATTTTAAATAATAATTTCGCTGAAGCGATTATATTGTAATAATAATATTAAAAGTATATTGCTATAATCATACCAAAGATTTATTTAAGGCTGAGGACACATTTAAGTCTGTTTTTTTTGTTTAATAAGATTCTCTTGGAAATTACCAATTATCTTTAAGGAGTGTAAGACTGATTATGCTGTTGAAACATAATATCTGGGATATATTTGTTAACAATAATAAACTTTATGATTCTACAACAGAACTTTGAACATCTAACAAGTAGTATTTCCATCATAGAGGACGAGACAACAAGGAGCATAATTGAACAATCAAACAAACTTACCAAGTGCAGTTCGATTGAAATTATGCTCCTTGTTGTCTCGTCCGAAGATGATGAGTCCCACCCACCCTCACAGGTTTGATACCTATTCCCTGGGGTTGTAGAATCAGTTTCATAAATAAATACATAACTTAAAACTAAATGACAGTTCAAAACGCGGGCTAGTCTAGTGACGTGCGGCTGCGTTCGGAAATATTTTATTTTCAGATACTTTAAACTTATGTGGCGTCGGCGAGTGCTAAGACTCGATACTAACAAGTAGTATTTCCATCATCTTCGGACGAGACAACAAGGAGCATAATTTCAATCGAACTGCACTTGGTAAGTTTGTTTGATTGTTCAATTATTGTACTAGCAAAACTCTGTATAGTTTGGCATTTAACATGGCGCCGTATTCTTGAGAAGAAGTGAACGTTGTGTAATTTTATGTGATTTTCGGCCATTCTGACACATCAAGGGTAATATTTTGCTTACGTTTATTAGTCATTCAGTAATGCGTTTAAAGCACTATAGATACTGGTATTTAAACACATTCTTAACGTTTTTCGCATCCTAAATTGAAATAATTATAATGCTAAGGTAAATTTTGATCGTGCCATAATTAATAGAATGAATTTTGTAAATATTAATGTTAATAATATTTATTTGTGTACATTGCATGCCTGATCATGGGCAAACTGTTGATACTATATATTTTTTTAAGAACTTGTTACACAGTTTAAGCAATAAAAGAATTCTATTCTATTCTATTCTATTCTATAGAAATGTTAAATGGCTGATTAACAATAAAAAATAGTACTCATTTCTAAAGGATATTTTGTTTTTCGGCCCTTAAAACTAACAATTCACTGTGCTTATAATTGGGTAAGTAAGTGATGACTGTGTCATTATATTAATTGGTGATGACTGTGTTTATGAATAGTGATAGGATTGTTTTTTTATAAATTGTAATTTTGACTCAATAATGGCTACGAATATTAAAACAATCTTACTTTACACAACAGGTGATTATATTTTCAACATTAATACTGCAACACAAAAGTTATAGATTATTGTAATGTATGAAATATTTAGAGTTGAAATTTAATAGCCTCTTAAAGTGCTCATAATTGGGTCCGTCACCCTAAGTGTCTATGTATGTTACACATAGTTCGGGACAGCCCCGGTGAAACTCTAGTCTATAAGTCAGAAATTTCACGAATGGAATAAAAGTAGGATACAATGTTACGAATAGCTGGCGAACTAAGTTTGAAGGTGAGGCTGAATGAAGGCGAAGATTCCTTTGTTTCATTATCTACATCACTTTTGTAGAGGTACCTATATACTATATATAGTGTCTGAAGTTGCCAGACTGGAGTTTGATAATTTCCTCTCTCATGAACCGCCTTTGTTACTCAAATCGTTGTTAGCCAAAATTTCGAGTCACCTTTTTATTGTTTCAGTAAGTAAGTAAGATACATTTTCTTGCTTATGTCTCACAATAGGAGTTTGGAAGTATTAGGAAATCTTGAAAAGGCTATTAATATAAGAGGCTTACCAGAAAACTTTGTAGTTTGGTTGAAATCAATAACGGCTCGGTGGCTTTCTGGGTGTCCGGGTTTAATTCCCAGGCCAGGTAAAGCGTTATTTAATTTTTTGATGCATAGCCATTGAGTTATAATGTACTACGTACTAGAGGAGCTATCCCAAGCAAAAGTCTTGTTCTATTTTTAAAAAAGTTAAAACAAAAGTGCGCTGCAGTGCTAATACAATAATTTATAGTATTTCTGAAGAATATTTTCTAGCGACCAAAAGGTCTAAAGCTCCGAAACATGGCCGCCGCTCATGTCTCGGCGATTTGATAAAAAAATTAGTCAAATGCACGTTATATCGATAATTTAGTGCGTATTTACAGGTGAAAAGTGATTCGTTTGGTTTTATTTGTATTTCCTGAATTCTTTAAACAGTATCTTAGGACACATGAAGGCAAATTATATAAAAAAGAACACATAATACATACGTATTGTTGCGTCTAGCGCCTGCCACAGACTAATATAGTTGGAGCGAGCTGGCTCTAACGCGTGTAGCAAATAATCTAGTTGTGACGTCTTCTCTAGTACGTAGTATATTATAACTCAATGTCCATAGCCTAGGTTTGTGATCACCTACCCACATTTGACAAGTGTTGTAATTAAATCATTAATTATAGCGATGAGATGATTTCAATAATGTAGGCCTTTGCCCTGCCGTGAGGCTGGCCGTGCTGGGTGACTTTACTTAATAAATTTGTTTACGCTCACACCAATGGGCGATTTTCTGACAGCCCAAATAAAAAAATAAAAATTAGTTTAAAAACACTCGATAGATGGCGTTTTATACAAGCCGAGCCGTACACAAAGGCTGTAATTAATTGTGCACCTTTGCTTGTCAATAAAAAAAATAGTATTTTCATTTCAGGACCTATTTCTATTTTCCATAATTTCGTTCACAGTTTGTCAGTTGGACAATATTGATATTTTCTGATACAATACGCATCCATACACGTGCTCTCCATGGACTCGCCTTTTACTAAGCGCCATCCATAAAGTTATAAAAAATTTTTTTTTTAAGATCTCGGAAAATGGTTCAATATCTCCAAGATAAATATTCTTTTAAAACTCGTTAATATGGTAATATAACGGATAAATATACATAAACATAGAAAAAAAAAACCCTGACCCGAAATCAATTTGGAAAAACAGTTTTTCTCTAAATTGACCCGGCTGGGAATTGAACCCGGGACCCAGACCGGATGCCAGACCCGGCTAACCACTCGACCACGGAGGTCGTCGACTTTGTTATCAATTTTGAGTGAGTGGTCAATTGGTCAGTCCCATATACAGAGGTCCTGATTCCTAGGTGTCAAAGCAAAGCCCGGAAATTGTGATGACCAACCTCATTTGGCAAGCGTGGTCATAATCAATCCAAATCCAATACCCATAAACTGGAATGACTTGAATCTAATGATAAATTAAATTAAATTAAACTTTCCTACAATCACACCAATTATCTAGCGCAAGAGAAGCTTAAATGGTTACTAGACAACGGATAAACATAATTAAAATACTTAAATACATATTTATTATACATAGAAAACACCCAGCTCCGAGACAATTCAGAAAAACAATAATTTCTAAATTGACCCGACCGGGGATCGAACCCCGGGACCTCAGAGATGGCGACACCATGAAAACCGGTGTACAAACCACTCGACCAAGGAGATCATCAATTGCTGGCAGTGATTCATTATACAGGCTGTTTACTGACAAAACTTTATTTTTATACAGCGAAGGTATTCAAACCATCGAACAGCAATTAGAGCCCCAAGACACCCTGAACATTTGCCACCGGCAGAGCCCATCTTACCGGGGCATACGCTCATCAGACCGTCCCTTCAGATGCTGAAGTCCTCAGTGAAATATCCCCAGAAAGATTTGGACACCGCAGTGTACGGCAATTTGGGGAACCTTGGCATAACGTAAGTGTACGATTGAAAAATTGAACTCTAATGCTCCAATGTCATAAGAGTTCTTTCACATATTTTTAAGTGATTATCCTTCTTTCTTTCTAACAATCGCTCTCATAGTATTTTAAAATTATCATGTCGACGCAAAATAATGCTTAATTATTAGCGGGATAACTGTTTTGTGTTATGATGTCTGAAATTATCCGATAATTGGGTACAGTTTCATCACTTCAGCAGCAGAAAAAAATATCTACTTTCAGCGTCAGTCTTAGTATGATTTTGCGCTCCAGACTGAAAAACATCAAAACACAGGGTAGTTTCCCGGTAATCATTATTATTGTTCACGAACATAGGTAGGTACCTAGTTGTTGCTGTTATTCTAATTAGGTATCACGATACCTAGTTGAAATAATAGTAAATTATGTTTTCTTTTGGTATCAGAGTCTTTTTTCTGCGCGTCAATTGTTAGCTGATATAAAGCCTTATGAATACTAGCAGACAGACTATTTGGCAAATTCATAGGTACGATGGCGAACTCCGTCGCTTTACCAGTCTGAAGGTCAAAATTCCTTGCACACCGCGTCGTCTATTTGGTACGGGCACGTACCCGGGCGGTCGACGCGCTTCATACGAAAATCACTGCAAAGTGGTATAGCGACGGTGACCGTACGTGGCAGTCCCGTGGTCTGCGGAATGGGGTCCGAAGGGTTGCGGGGGCAGGAAAGAAGAGCGCAGGCAGCGGGGCCACGTAGTTGGAACGTCAGTTTTGTGCTGATGTCACTCCTCCACCGCCGTCCGCAGACTGTCACGTACTAATATTCCAGCATATGGTAGAGACGCTAACTGTAAAAGCACCGTGGCTATCTTTGAAATTAAAAAGTTACTGTTTAAAGTCAAAGTCAAATCATAGATAGATAGCTATCTATCGATTATAAGCAATTAAGGTGTTGTCTATACAACACTTTAATTGCAACACCACAAAGATTTCATAAAACTGAATAAAAACAATATTATGCTAAAAATAAAAAAATAAAAAACTATAACAATAAAACGATTAAAATACAGTTACAATTTGGCGGTGTTATCGCTCTAAACGATCTCTGCCAGACAACCAGTTTAATACCAGTTTATAGAACTTTATTCTCAAGAAGACATACATGTCACTTATTTGAGAACTTAACAATATGCAATCGTATATGATGAACTACACAGTAAACAGTAGTTACATTACATATAGTAAAAATATTGGGTTTCGAAGAAGTGACATCATTTATACAATATAAACCTTTACAGGCACTTATTGACGTCAAAAACAAAAATAACAGTTAACTAACGTGTAGTTTATTCTTAAAAGTTAATCTAACTGACTAATCTACCTACTCACCTAACTAATCTCCCTACCTAACTAATCTACCACCAGTTCGGGTTTTGGGAGAGCCTTCGACTGAGAGGAACGTGGCAAGAAACTCAGGAGGCTTTTCTTTTTTCTCCCTCTAAGTATCACGTACCTATAAGCTCTTTGAATCGTACAAAAATGATTTTAGAAAGAAGTTTATGAATACAATAACTAATAAGTTATACTCGTACATACACTATGTATTAGGTACTCAAGTTTATAAGTTTTAAATTACACAGCCTTGGTTCATAACTTTTAATTTGTTCCGTTTGCGGTGGATGATATGAGTCCATTGGGGCCGGAAGCAAGACAGCTCGTTATAGAGCCTAGTGCACGCCTTGTATAGGTCTCTAGTGTCCAGAAGGCAGTCGCTGCGAAAAGTGGTAACTCTTCCAGCGTATAACCTGGAAATCATAAAGTAAAGTCAAGGGACTTTACTTTTTGATTTCCAGGTATATTCTTTGGATGTTTAAAATACATTCAAGTCAAATTTATTGAAGAGTCAATTGAAAACAGCGTCATGCCCCGTTAGGCCTGACAAAATGCTGAATTGGCTACTCACCTGTATAGTTGCGGCCGTGAAACATTATTTAAATAAGTGTTTCAATAAACAGTTAGTTTTTCTTTTTATATTTAAATCGTTAAATTGTTACGGCCTTACATAAAAAAGTTATTTTAAATTAAAGTGTTAGGTACTTGAGATTTGAAATCCGTATATTATTTAGTTTAAAATGAATTAATATTAAGTACTTATTTATTTCTTTAGTTGCAAACACCTAGTCATTTTTAAGCGATACGGTGCATTTTCAGCCCATATGCCACCACTACTTGCGAAGAATTCGGTACTTCAGTGTTTGTTTGTTTATTTTGATTTTCCGTTTCAGGTATGGGAAAACACCTTATCGTATTTTGTACTCGGGTTTCAGAAGGACAAACCACAACATACTAGTGAGTTGACTATAAGAATCATGATTATTTTATGTGTACTAGAAAATCTCACTATTATTTATTTATCAAAGGTTATGTTTCCAATTGGCAAATGGTATATTTATGACTTTGCTATTTATAGTTCTTTGAACATAAATAATGAATAAGTGTTTTATGACCGTTTACGTCTGTGTGGCCTAGTGGTTAGATCATCAATTCAATTCAATTCAAAATATATTTATTCAATAAACTCAATTAATAAGTACTTTGAATCGTCCAAATCTTGTTTAACCTACCACCCATTCAGGACGTCATTTTTTAACTGTGGCAAAGAACGGGCGCAAGAAACCACAGCGCACAGAAGCAACGACATTTACAAAAAAAAAAGGAGATCCTGAGCACAAGCTAATATAAACATGTATAATACTTAGAGGAAAGTAACCAAATATGGAATACCATTTTGGTTTTGGGTTATAAAAAAAAGATATTGTAAATCAAAAACTTTTATTCTTATTTATTATCAGTCATACATTTGCGCTTATCTTATTAACAGTCTTGTTTTACATATATTAATTTAAAACATAAAATTTTCTCAAAAACAAAATCAACATAAAGGCACCCAATTATGGAATAGGTACCCATATGAGATCCTACAGGAACTTTGGTCAATTTTAAAAAGGTACTTAAGCTACTTGCAAAAATCACATATCCAGGTGTCGAACTAGATATGCAATCACTATGTGCCCAGAGCCCGCACATGTGGCATTTAATCCATGTCTCTCCTCGAGCATTTCGAGAAAACAGGCTGTTTGCAGAACATACACTCTGCATCTCTGAGTCAGGAGCTTCCTGTCCTATGACGGCATCAGGCTCACTGGCTGTGTCAAGAGGTATTTCTCCATAGTCCATATTTAGACCCCAAAGAACTGTCCATATTCGGAAATTACAAAGTAATCAAAACGTATATTTTTTATTAAACACAATCAGGCAAGAAAAAACCTCAAAAACCATCAAACAAACATGTAATCAAGGCATAGTCATAATATACAATATTATTTCCAATCACGACTTAAGAAATACTTAGTTTTTACGTACCTTAAAAACTTTTCTCACAGCGCCAAAACGAAACACTCTCACCGCGGCCACAACAGTCGACCGACTGACAAATCGAAACCTGTACGCGAGTATAATGATGAAAAGAGACAAAAGAGCACTGTCTTTTGCAACTAGGAGTATTCGTTTCCGAGAAATGGCGGTATTCCATTTTAGGGATACTATTCCATATTTGGTTACTTTCCTCCACCGAATAAATATTTTGTATAACTATGGGGCGCCTGCTCTTTTGCCTCCTTTTCCATGTAAAAAAAGGATAGCCAGTTCGTCAGTAGTAGAGGGATCCAGGTGAAGGGCGCTTCCACCGTCGGCCTTATTACCACCTACATAACATTAGTTGAGATAAAAGCCAAGTGCTTACCCGCAGAATACCTAATATTAAAAAAAAATCAGAGAACAAATTGCAAACTATATAACTTGTAATAATGTACTAAGTATATAATATCCTACTTCCTACTAATATTTTAAACGCGAATGTTTGTAAGAATGTACGGATATTTGTTACTCTTTCACGTAAAAACTACTGAATGGATTTGGATGAAATTCGGCATACAGATAGTTTATAACCTGGATTAACACATAGGATACTTTTTATCTCAATATTCCTACTGGAACGGGAACCACGCGGGTAAAACCGCGAGTAACCGCTTGTAAGTAATATAGATTGCAATTTGTTGTTTTCGTCTTTCTTTAAACGTAGGTACCTACCTACCTTTCGTGACGTGAAATTATGAAAATATGGATCAGATTGACAATTTTTTTGGGAAATATGGATTTTTATATAAAATATGGAAAAATATGGATTATAAAAATTGGGCTGTCTCGATCTAAATATCATAATTCGTGTAGAAAATATAAGTAAGAACTGAAACCATTTCAATTAAAAATAAGTAATTACATAATTATTCCGGGCCCTAAAGGTAAGTACGTTAAATTTTCCACTCTATGCTTCGAAAGCATTTTTTTTATGTGACACGTCATAGTGACTACATCCTGCCTGATGGTATACAGCCGATGTAGTCCAAAATAATGAGAGCGCTCCCCACCGTGGAACAAGCACGGTAACAAGCGCACCCATTCATGACGGCCTGCATAAATGCCGTTTCACGCCCCGTTTAAAAGACCCGCGATTATAGGAACTAGGAAACACATGCGCCGGCAGAGAATTCCAAAGCCGAATGGTCTTACAGAGGAGGTCTTTAAAGCCGTTGGTTCCAGTTGTTATCGAATAGTAGTCGTTAAAACCCAACCCGCAGCGTCACGACACGCGTCGATTAGGGCTAGCAGTGGGACGTTTAGAAGCTGCCGATAAATTTTATTATAAATATTACTCTCATGCCTAACTCTGGTTTATGTATATTTGTTTTAGGAGTTGACTATACGTCAAGCTATAAGGAATCTTCTGAAACATAGTAGAAATAAAAGGTACCTGTAAACATACCAACATAATATAAATTACTTGTTTATCTTGAAATTCTATTTTATATTCAACTAGCTGTACGAACGTAACATGGATTATTTTTCTATCATTTTAATACAAAAAATAGCCGTAACGGTTTAGCTTTCTAGCTTAGCAACAAACAGTATTTCATATTTATTTATATAGATAATAATACATTTATGAATAATTATTATAGGACCGCTGATGTGGTAAGTTCTATTAAATTGTCACTGGTTAAATTATATACAAAAATCACGACTATTATCCCCGAAGGGTTAGTCAGAAACTCGGCAATGAGGACAGCAACAGTAGTCCTTAGTCCACATTTCACCAAATTGCAGTTGAAACTACCGACTAACGGATTAAAGCCAGCATTCCAACAGCATAGAGCGAAGATAGGCTTACCACATATCACGCTGAACACATGAGGAGCATGAGACACGAGGAGCTCGATGGCGCAGCGGTTAGCGCGTTCGGTTTGCGATATTGCCCGTTAGGCAACTTTTGAAATGCCGAGACGCTGGATAGGTGACCAAATTAAAAACGGGTGTGGGTCCGGATCCATAAATTTTGTTTACATATTTTAGCTTGCCATAATAACCATTGTCATAATGTTTATATCCATAACTGATATGCCATAATAAACTTTGCCATAATCTCACTCGACATAAAATTCGCAAATCATAATTACATTAGTACTAACGTTAAATAGTCATAAACTTATATGTAATAACTATAAATTTCATAATAATATAACTCATACAACAAAATTGACATAATTAATTTATTACATAAAAACAAACCTAACCTAACCTAAACTATAATGCTCAATACCCTTTTTTATAGTACATGGTTTTATGGATTTCATTCATTATGTGACATAAAATTATGACAAAAGAAAGAAAGTCAAAAAACATTATGACTCCAGATTTTTGGGCAAATGAAATTAGGGATTTTATTAGTTATGATATACAATATTAGTACTGACATACAATAGTACAAATTATGTTTATGACACATAATAATTAATACAACAGAGTATTATGACAAAGGGGCTTAGGACAAAGTTGTTATGACATTCAATAATAGGACAAAAATAATTAGGAAAAGCAAGGGACGCCCATTAAAAACATCTCGAGCTTCTCCGTGCTTCGGAAGGCACGCTAAGCCGTTGGTCAAGGTTATTGTCGTATGATGATAGGCCTGTGCCTAGCAGTGGGGCGTTTATAGGCTGATGATGATGATGATGACATGAGGAGTTGTTTTTTAGTGACACGTTTCTCGTTGCCTGTAGCCTAATTCACGTAACAAAACTTCAACGACATGCAAGCGAATTGATCGCTGAAGTCACTTTTCGTATTCTCGTATCAATCGCACGATTTTGTTTAAGTCGGTTTTGTTTAAGCGTATTCACGTGCATTAATCGAAGTTCGATCGTTGCCTCCGCGGTATTCACCTATTATTTTGACGTTTAGTTTTATCGGATTTCAGCGATTACAAGTCAAATTAGACAATTTCCAAGTCGTTGGAAAAAAATAATAAACATTTTTGCATGTTTTGTTAACAAAAAGTATTAGAATTGATTTGGTAGAACTGTAATGGCAACATTAAATTTAAATAGTTGACAAATCGCTGAGTTGCATTCCTATCGAGTAATCGTTCTAGCGAAATGACAGGTGAATACGGATTTGTGACTGTTTTTCAATAGGACGACTTCTAAACGTAAACGACATTTCGACTATTACGAAATACGTGAATAAGGCCACTGGTCTTAGACTAACCCTTCGGCGTGCTTCGGGGATAGTCGTGAGAATATGTATGAACACTATGTGTGTTGATTAAATGTTGTTGTTTTTAGGTTATTATAGAGGCAACGGCATCGGATGAACAATCGTAAGTTAGTTGAAACAGTGAGATTACATATTGCATTCTCTGCTATAGTCCACTTTTCACCACATGAGCTCAGCGTGGTGGTGGTGAGCCTATCGCCGCTCCATTTTGTTGGATGTATGTATGTGCAGTCTTTAGTCCGTTAGTCGCCTTTTACGAAACCCAAGGGAAGAGAGGGGGTGGTAGTATTCTTATAAAGTGCCGCTACGCGACACAGCTCTATTTAAATATGTAAAAGTCAATCATTTAAATGAACTTCAGTTATTTTAATTTCTTAATCAACGTTTCAGGACACTAGAATCTTTCTTACAAGATTTACTACTAGAGCAGGTAATGATTATATTATTATTTAATTTTAGGCTATAAACAAACACAGCAGTTATATTAATGATTTTAATAATTACTATACACGATTTAAAATGTAACTATAACTCTAAATGTAATGTTAGTTAAAAGTTATTATAATGTTATTGGTTATATAATTTTAACGCAAATGTTGTTGCGATCAAATTACAAATTGAAAAAGACAGTGTCGAAAAAATTGATTTAAAACTATTTAAACATAGCTTGCCTATTTCTTAACTGATCTATACTGCCCTACTATCAGCAAAAGCGGTATCTTAAAAAATCATTAAAGTTGATTTTGATGCCACTGGATAGTTTTACAAATACGCATCTTATTAACTAAGCCTTTTAGCTGTATCTTGTTCAAAACATAATGAAAAAACCTTAACAAAGATTTTCCTATCTCAATTTTACCTCAAATCACTAAGAGTGTTAGAGGTATATCATTATTACGTAGGCAAACAGCTTTATATTTGAATACCGACAAATCTCTCAATAGAGGCAGCTTTGATTTGGCATACAGAACTGGATTCAATAAAGACCCTATAACACTGCAAGAACAATCGAAAATAAAATTTTGAAAAATCAAGTTTTGCCACCACTGTAGAAGAAAAACTACACCGGAAGGCATTTCGACATCCATGTCTAGTGACCATTTAACGAGTTTCATGACGAAGCTTCTCTTGGGCTAGATAATTGGTGTGAGTGTAGGAAAGTTTATTTATTTATTTTATTTCAAAAACCAAAAAAGAAAGAATTTCAAAAATTTACGAAATATTATACCTTATAATAGAATGTCCTTTTGGAGAGAGCTCCGTACTTTTGACTAGATTTCATTGAATCTGTTTTTTCTTCTTATATTGTTTTATACCATTATAAACTTAAACAATAAAAGGCTTTAAAAATATACTTTGTTTGACTTTTTTTACATATTTATACATATTTTATTCAAAAGAAAATTCATATTTTTTCATATACAGACATGTAGGGAAAGAGCTAACGAAAAAGCGGTAACTCAAATTTTATTCTTCTATGTACCTACTAAGCGGTATATTAGTATCTCATGAATAAGGCATATCCACATATATTTTAGATATTTTAACTATTGTAATAAAAAATAGATCCAACATAATATATAAAATCTATTTAAAAAGCAAAAAAGTTAATATATAAAGTGAAATAAACGTATTTTATAACTTCAATTATCTCGAAACTCGTTTTCATTTAGATACCGCTTTTGCGCTTAGTAGGGCAGTATAATGTTTGTAAAAATAATAAGATCGGATGTTGTTGACAATAAATGAGCGCCTTTGGCTTACAAAAAAAAAGTGTAGTTGATTAATTTCGGCAGCCTAGATAAGTTCTACGGAAGGAGCACCTGTAAATTTTGTCGACACGGTCTTTTTCTGTTTGTAAAAAATTATTACACTCATGTAAATAATTTTTGTTACATCTGTAAGAGGTATAAATGAATATGAATATGAAACTTACAAAGTGTAATACACAAAAAGTTGATAAGGAACTCCCTCTTTTTCAACTGTCATGCAATTGCAAGAGAACCACTGGACTGTTCAGTGCGCAGTACGCGGTTTTATTTATCACTACGAAATCGTCCGCGTGCACACCCTGTACCTCGAGACAAATTTCCAAAGAATATATTTCATACAATGGGCAAAAGTGGTTTAAGAGCTGAGACTAGATCCTCCACTGATGAGACTTGTGGAAAATGAAAGTTTATACTTACCGTATAATTCTGGCAAAAGGTTATTAAAATCCGTCCCCTGATTTTTTTTATGGTCAAGTTAACCTGACTATAAATAATACTTAAGATTTTACGTTATGTGTGGCGCATGTTTGTGCCTGTCTAAATAAGATGCGGTATCTCGTTTCTTCGCCCCTAATTACCCCCCCTCCCCAGTTTCCCACCCGTCCACCCCGGCAGGTTAACGTGACTATAAAAAAAATTCCCGGGACGGATTTTATAATATTTTGCAAAAATCATACGACAAGTATGTACTTTCATTTCCCACAAGTTTCATTAGTGGAGGATCAGTCTCATCTTGGACCAAGTTCCATACATTTTTGCCCATTTTTGTCCTTTCCAAAGAATATATTTCATACAAACCTTATCCTGATAATTACTCACAACACAACAAACAAATAATTATCCTAATATTAGTTCCAGCCATTCTGAAGTTATTCGTTCATCTAATAGATAATGTAAGACAAACATACATACCTACATACATACATGTAATCACGACTATTATCCCCCGAAGGGTTAGTTAGAGACTAGGCAATGAGGACAGCAAAACAGTCCTCTGCCATAGTTCATTTTTCACCAAATAGCGACTGCACAAGCGCTCATCGGGACAGGTGGTGAGCCCATCGCCGCTCTAAGCTGTTGGATGTATGTGCAGTCTTTAGTCCGTTAGTCGCTTTTTACCACACCCAAGGGAAGGGAGGGGGTGGTAGTGGTGCTACGCGACACGGTGAATATAATTCATAGCAATTCGTGGATTTTTATTTATATAAGGTGACTGCTAGAAACCGCAAGAAACTTCAAGGGCTGCTTAGGACAAGTGTTTTAGACATGACAAAAATGGTCTCATTGCAGACTAACAATTCATAGCAATCCACGAATTGCTATGAATATAATTCATAGCAATTCCACGAATTGCTATGAATTATATTCATAGCAATTCGTGGATTTTTTTTTTTTATTTTTTTTTTTAATTTATTTATAAATAAAAAAAAATTCATAGCAATTCGTGGATTTTTTTTTTTTTTTTTAATTTATTTATAAATAAAAAAAAATCCACGAATTGCTATGAATATAATTCATAGCAATTCGTGGATTTTTTATTTATATAAGGTGACTGCTAGAAACCGCAAGAAACTTCAAGGGCTGCTTAGGACAAGTGTTTTAGACATGACAAAAATGGTCTCATTGCAGACTAACGTAGGTACTTATCGCCCAGCTGACGCGAACGGGTCAACAGACGGTCGGCCGGCCGGCCGTTGCCCGCGCGTCGTAAATAATCGTTATTTTTAATTGTTTTTCATTTTATTTATCTAATGTTTTTGCTTAAAAATAAATAAGACACTCAACGACTATTCAATTAAAATTCACAAAATGAATTATTTAATTAAAAATGAACAAAACACGAATTCCTTTTTTGTCATTTATGTCATGTAAAACACTTGACCTGACCAGCTCTTGAAATTTCTTGCGGTTTCTAGCAGTCACCTTATATACATAGATACAGATTCGACAGGTTTTTATGGCATTGAAACAAGGGCAGCACACCGTACGCGCATCCGAAACTTTATTTACCTGTAATTCATCGTGCACTGCTGTGTGTGTACGACACTCTCAGAACTGTTAAAGAAGGTTTTACTCTTCCGTGACTGTGGCAATTGCTAGCAAAAAAACCGCATTTAATTTTAATGGATAAAGAACTAGATATCAGATATAAATAAATAAATGTACATACTATTTATAAAAAACATTCAGAACCAAGACAAATTAGAAATACATAACTGTTTTTCTAAATTTACCTTATCTACTGGAAATTGTACCCTCCGAGATGGTGACGCCAGAACAGGCTACTCGACTCTACCACTGAGGTCGTCGATTATAACGAAATACAAGAAATAATAATACTATCATTGAATTCTTTATTTCAGAGTTCGGAGGAAGATAATGAGGCCAGTGAGGTATTAGAGTAAGTATTTTGGTTTCTAAAAATTCGTTTGTCACGATATTGTCTGTAGGTATTTGTTTAATGTGGCTATAATCTATTCTTCGGTTCTAGATCGTCTGAAGAACAAAAGGTTAGCATTAATAATTATTACCATAAAATTATAGAAAATCGCATCCATCCGCGACGTCGTTGAAATTTCTCCAGTCCAGATGTTTGGGTTGTGTAACGTTGATTATTTAACAGTTAGGACTTATTTTATAATAATATTATTTTATAGTAATACACATTACAAAGAGGAAGGATTTGTTTGTTTGTTTGAATTAAATAGGCTCCAAAACTACTAAACCGATTTAGAAAATTCTTTGACCATTAGAAAGCTACATTCATCCCAAGTGACATAGGATATATTTTATCCCGATATTTTTACGGAAACTGGTACCACGCGGGTAAACCCGCGAGGATCCGCTAGTATTTTGTAAATTATTTATCATCATTTTATGAACATACCAGTGCAGAGCACAGTTCCAACATGTATTCATGTGAAGATCTAGCCACAACCCACCACAATGACCCAATGTGGTTTAGTAAGATTAAACGCCTGCCCTCTTACGACAGCAACCGAAACCAACGGTGCCTGAAGAAGCAAGGAGGAAATAGATATAGAATCAGAAATCATTTATTTGAGTTTAAATAAGACTACGTGTCGCGTGGCGGTGAAAGAATACTACCACCCCCTCTCTTCCTTTGCGTGTCGTAAAAGGCTACTAAAGAACTAAAGACTGCATCACCTGTCACGCTAAGCACATGTCGCTATTTGATAAAAGGTGGACTATGGTAGAGGACTGCTTTTGTTGTCCTCATTGCCTAGTCTCTGACTAACCCGACTTTGCGGAGTGCATCTTCTGTACAGGCGATAATAGTCGTGATTATATGAGTAAATTAATAAGACTCACTATATAGCAGCACCTGGCGGACACCAAATCCAGCGTGGTGGGTTATGGACCGATCGTGCCATGTTCATGTGGGAAGGTCTGAAGTGTGTGGTTCATAGGCAAAAATAGAATAGTATGATGCTATTTTTTATTACAGGAGTCAAACGCAAGGCGTACAAAGCATGATCCTGATGATAAAGAGAAAAAAAGAAACATAACAGAATCTAGTGCGAGTAGCTCTGACACAAGTGACTCATCAAGATCTTCTGACGACGAGATGAACCCTGGAAACCCCTTCACGTTACATAAAGGCAAATACAAGCAGAACTGGATGTGGAATCATTATGTTAGTAAAAAAAATATTTTATATTTATTTTTTGGTTTGCTGCTGCAATGGTGTCAGGATATTTAGCCTCCCTTCCTCCTCTGCAATGCTGAAATCAGTCTCCCTTCCTCCCCCGCCCTGCCGAGTTTTTTCGGACTAGGTAGGGTTCGGGCAGTCAGGAGGAGAGCTAGACTCACATAATGTACGCGCAAAGCGTTTTCACTATTTTAAAAAAGGGTGTAACTATGATTATCGCTCAGCAAAAATCTGTACAAAAGCCAGTTTATAGGTGATTATCAGATTTCGTGCACATCTAAGCCAAATTTGATAATTTTTATTTTACAAAAATGTATTGATATTATTAAAATATACATTAAAATTTTCTGATTTGCTAATTTATAGACAATTGCACTCACAAATTAAGAAGCTACGAGCTTTTAAAATTTTATTTGGAAACGGTAATGATTAATAGTCAGATGGTAATGATAACAGTGCATACTGTATATTGGTAATGATTACAAGCCATTCCTTATGGCTTTTTATGTGAGGTGTTTCAGACGGTAATGATCTCTTTAAAATAAAATACATTGTAGATAATTCAAAGTTTAAATACAATAAAATGAAGAGGATAACCATTATTTATGCTTCCTCTTAATTTAATAAATTTCTTCTTCTTCTATAATTTCACAAATAGTAACAATCATAATTACAAAAATATTAGTTGAATTAAAACAAAATAAGCTATTGCTGAGCAGTCCCACAATTATCATTTTTTATGAGAAGAAAAGGATTATTTGAAGCGTAAATAACAAAATAAAATAAAAGGTATATACAAGATTTGACGCCACGGCAACAACAAAGACAACAACGAAGATAGTGGCGAGAAAATTGGCAACGCTATTTAGAAAAGAAAAACTTTTGTTTTTCTTTTCCTTTTAGTTTATTTTGTTTTTGACATGACAACGTCTTATAAATTGGTTTGCCGGGTGACACTTCAAGAAACTGCGTTACGCTCCGCTCACGTTATGCGCTCACAATGAGAGCGAGTGAGAGGCACGCGTCCCTTCCACTCGGGCATGGTTAGCCCGCCTAAGAGCGAGAGAGACAGACATAAAAAGTGAAAGGCACGCGTCATCGTTCATCCTTCTTCCTACTATACGAATGAATATTCACATTAAAATTATTTTACCACTCAAAGTCGTTGTCACGTAAAACTTTCGCCCGTATACCGACTTTACAGGCAACCAATTTTTTTTAAGCTTAAAAAATCATAACCTTTCCCTATCTTTTTGCACTGCATATTTCTCAGGCAGGGT
Organism: Scoparia ambigualis; assembly: GCA_963921215.1. Taxonomy (NCBI): domain Eukaryota; kingdom Metazoa; phylum Arthropoda; class Insecta; order Lepidoptera; family Crambidae; genus Scoparia; species Scoparia ambigualis. The sequence goes on from OY992503.1 coordinate 8,208,263, forward strand.
CATTTTTTATCTCATCATACTTTAGTTTCTTGTGAAATCTTGCTTGGACTAGCTTTTCCTCACAAGTTTTCTAACTTTTGCTCTTCCCCTTTTGCATTAATATCTGAAAATATCACAATAAATAATTGCGTAAAAACAGCCCACCAGTAAACCTACAAAATATACGGATGCGGGTTCAAATCCTGCTATGGGTGTTAAGTATTTGAGTGAAGGACATGACATTTTTTTCATGAATCAATAATGTATATAGTTTGGTTATTCGTTATCGTTGTTATTCGTCACTGAACAAATTCTGCTTAGTTTGAGATTGAGAATTAGTTGTAGAAGTATTTTTATTTATAGTATTTTTTATATATAAAAGGCGACTAACCGAATCAAGCCTGTACTTACTTACATCCAACAGCATAGAGCGGCGATGGGCTCACCACCAGTCACGCTGACCATCCCCGAAGGATTTTTCAGAGAACTGGCAATAAGCACCGCAAAAGCAGGCTACTGCCACAGTCCACGTTTTACCAAATGATAGCTGTACATGTGCTCAGCGCGACAGGTGGTGAGCTCATCGTCGCTCTATGTTGTTTTATGTATGTATGTATGTTGGATGTTTGATGATGCAGTCTTTGGTCCGTTAGTCGTCTTTTACGACACTCAAAAGAAGAGATGGAAAAGATATATTCTATTAATGAGCCGCTACCTGCACAGCACTAGAGATAATATCAAATCAAATCATCATCAGCCTATAAACGTTTCACTGCTGGGCACAAAACTTCCCCCATGGACAACATCACATTTAATCACTACCGTCAGTATGAAGCCATTACCTTCAGTTCAAAAGCTGATGGTAAATGAAGGTAATGATACTGAGGGTAATGATGTTTTAGCACATTTTGGTCTATAGTCGTCTATTCATAAGTGTTTATGACATTGATAAGTAGGTTATTGGATCTTTATAGCCTTTATTATTCATGAAAATGTAAGGAAAAAATCTTATTACTTACATCAAAATATAGATGATGGTAAAGACACAAACTTCGTGACAAACGACGATTTCGAGCAGAAAAACAATGTTTTTTTTTCAACGAGCGGTTTCTCTAACGACGCCGTGCTGCTGATTGACCGACGCGTGAGCGCGAGGAGACGGGGAGTGGAGGAGTAGGATGACCGCTCGCAGGACATTTTGTCGTTTCAATTTCTGTTGAAGGTAATGCCAAAATTATGATGACTAAAGTTTAAACATTTATAAAAATATACGTATTACGTTCGTTTGTGCCAAAATGCGGATACCATTTACTTTTTATTAGTATGATAATAAGAATAAAATTAAAATTTATCGCACAAACGCTTCTTCAAAATTTAAGAAGTTGTTCTACAAAATGTGAGTTTGAGACACTGAGGGTAGTGACATTTTAAGATATAAATGTTGTTTTTCTTAAAAACCTTTAAACTTAGCAGTTCATATCTAAGTAGATATTGTAGCTTACCGTATATAATAGTACTTCGTTCAAACAAACCATATAACTTGAAAGCAACATACATATTTTTATACAGCCACGGACATAGAATGTGCACAAAATCTGATATTCACCCTTATAATAATCAGAAAATCTTAATTTATTTGGGTTTTTATTTACCAGAAACTTAAAATAAAATGTGTTTTTATTTTTATTTCTATTAATATGGACAGTAACAGGTTTTTCTTTATACCAGTGTATAACAAACAGTATTGTTGGTATAATTACTTCATAATTCAAGTAACAATCGTTCACGATTTACCTTAATTTTATTGAACCATTATTTTAATTGCAAATTGCAAGTTCCCATATGAATTTTGCATAGTGACATTAAACTAAAGTAATACAGCTCTGACAGTTGGTAAGGGTAGTAAAATTGTATCTGTCGTTTAAATAAAGTGTATTATTTTGTGTGTAACCTTTGGATTTATTCAGATGGATGGTGACCACATGAATATAAATCCGTTTGGGCCGAAATTCAGCTCGGCAGGACCGAGTGCCGTGGGCTTGTTCTTCGGGCGCAAATGGTGGTACTTTAACCAGGTAAATGACATACATCTACGAGTATACTGATATTATAAAGAGGAAAGATTTGATTGTTTGTTTGTATTGAAAAGGCTCCGATACTACTAGACCGATTTAAAGAAATCTTTCACCGTTGGGAAGCTACACTCTATCTCCGGGTGACATAGGCTATACCGACATATATTATTATTTTCAAAAAAAATTAAGGATCCTTGCTAAAACTCTAATCAATTTCTTACATCGCGTGCGCTACCAAAACTATTGATGATAGAACAAATGCGATGTAGGCGTCGTCACTGGGCTACGGGGTCCACGCAAACGAAGTCGTCGGCGTCAGCTAGTATATTATATACGACTGACACAAAGGGTAATTGGAGACTTGGTAATAAGGACCACAGATGCAGTCCTCTGCCGTAGTCCACTTTTCACCAAATAGCGACAGCATAATATATGCACAGGGTGACAGGTGGTAAGCCCATCGCTGCTCTATGCTGTTGGTAGTACGTGCAGTCTTTAGTCCGTTAGTCGCCTTTTACGATACCCAAGGGAAGAGAGGGGGTATTCGGTATCCGGTACGCGACACGGTTTTCATTACAACTTAAATATAATTTCACTGTATGGATAAATTTCAAAGAAATAAGTAAATGTTCTAGTCTCTAGTGCATCTGGCTTTGGCAATAAACAATGGTGGCACTGAAAAGTGGTGGCAAAATGAGAAAATGCCAAGGACGAGTCCGATTCAAAACATAGATCCGTCGAGTATCTGATGTTAGCTAGCTAAGGGACACCCACACACATTTGATCATACACATAGACACACTCACAGCACGCAGACAAACACTCATATAATCATACATATACATACGAGGGCGGTTTAATAAGTCCATGACTTTGGAAAGAAGAAACACTCTTTTTACATATTTTTTTTTATTTTTCTACATAATCTCCTTTCAACTCTACGCACTTAGTCCAGCGATGTTCCAACCTCTTTAACCCATCAAAAAAATATTTTTTGTCAAACCCTGAAAAATAGGCCTCAGCTTCGGCTACCACCTCTTCGTTTGACGAAAATCTTTACCCGCCAAGCCATTTCTTCATGTTTGGGAAGAGGAAAAAGTCACAGGGGGCTAAATCTGGCGAATACGGAGGGTGTGGCAATAATTCGTATCCTAATTCGACAATTTTTGATGTCGCGATTGCAGACGAGTGGGCCGGTGCATTATCCTGATGAAATAGATTTTTTTTCTTTGCTAGATGCGGTCGTTTCTTGATCAACTTTATATTGAATCTATCTAACAATGCAGCATAGTAAGCTCCGGTTATTGTCTTGCCTTTATCCAAAAAATCGATGTAAATAACCCCTTGGCTGTCCCAACAGACTGCGGCCTTCTTTGGGGTACGTTCCCCGGTAGAAGTCAATGGACTGGCAAATGAAAAAACGAAGCAATGACTTCGACTGTTGCTTAGTCTCTGGTGTATAATGATGGACCCACGTTTCGTCAACTGTTATGTACCAACGCATAAAATCACTTAGATTGCGATTATACATGGCTAGGCATTCCTCAGAAGCTGTTACACGATTTTGTTTCTGGTCGACTGTTAGTAAACGCGGCACCCATTTTGCAGAAAGCTTATTCATGCCCAGAATGTCATGCAAAATATAAAAAACTCGTTCAGTCGAGATGTGCACAGCATCACTTATTTCGCGTATCTTCACTCGACGGTCTGCCAAAACAACAACAACAAAGAAATTCATTCTTTTTTAATTTTCATTAAATAATTCATTTTATGAATTTTAATTTGATAGTCTTTGAGTTTCTAATTTATTTTAAACCAATAACGTAAGAAAAATACAATGTAAGAATTAACTATTACGTAAATAACGATTATTTACAACGCGCGGGCAGCGGCCGGCCGTTGACCCACCCGTCTGTTGACCCGTCCGCTTCAGCTGGGCGATAAGTACCTACGTTAGTCTGCAATCTTTTTAGTCATTTTTGTCATTGTCAGCCCTTGAAGTTTCTTGCGGTTTCTAGCTGTCACCTTATATATAATCACGACTATTATCCCCGAAGGGTTTGTCAGAGACAAGGCAATGAGGACAGCAAAAGCAGTCCTCTACCATAGTCTTACTTTTCAAAAAATAGCAACTGCACATGTGCTCTGCGTGACAGGTGGTGAGCCAATCGTCGCTCTATGCTGTTGGATGTATGTGCAGTCTTTAGTCCGTTAGTCGCCTTACCACTCACTCGTGGCACTTTTCTAACAAAAAAATTGGCGCAACTGTCAACGTCAAATTTGACAGAATCGAGCATAGACTATGCGATATTTTGCTATCACGATACATAAGATGTACCACAGAACCGAAATAATCAAACTTGTTCATACTAAAGTAGTCTGTAAGTCCATGAAAACACGGTACAAAGTCAAGTGTGTTTTTGTACGTGCGGTCTCATGCGACCGCTTGGGGCCTGAGGGGAGGGAAGGGAATGAAGAGAGGGGTGGTAGTATTCTTTCACCGCTGCGCGACAAGGTTAGACACACAGACATCTTGGTTTCATTAATAATGTACGGTCAGGGTCACCGTCGCTTTACCACTTTGCAGCGATTTTCGTATGAAGCGCACCGCCCGCCCGGGTACGTGCCCGTACCAAATAGACGACGCGGTGTGCAAGGGATTTTGACCTTTAGACTGGTAAAGCGACGGAGTCCGCCATTGTACCTACTCAAGGCTTTGTTGCGGCTCCCCACAATTTTTTGTAGAATGGATTTTAAAATCATTGCTACTAATTCTATAAACTAATATTTCTAAGAATAAATTATATTTTTTTAATAAAAATAACGGGTTAACACGTATTATACAAGGAAAACATCCAAACCCAAAATCAATTAAGGAAAACAGTTATGCCTAAATTGACCTGACTGGGAATCAAACCCGGGACCTCAGAGATGGACGCCAGAACCGACGTGCTAACACCTCGACCATCTAGGTCATCAAAAGAAAAACAATAATACAGTGTGTTTAATATTTTTTCTTTGACCCACCCCTAAAAAATATTTTGGCTCCGGATACGCGGAATGTTAACATTTATTTTCTATTTCAGGACGACTACAGACCGTTGCGGTAGCGTACGCCTAATAAATAAAGCGAATTGTTACACTACACTGCATTTCGTTTAAAATAACCTTTTTTATTACCTCACCGAATTTTTCAGAAACCAGAAATAGCTGGCTGGCCGGCCACATTTAAATATATATTCTAAACTAACGGTCCGCCTGCAACATTGTTCCTCGTGAGAATTTCCAAAAATTTCTTTTCATACGAACCTTGTCCGATCAATTACAAACACAACCAACAAAAATTGCATAATAGGTGCCGTTCTGAAGGGATGCGCGAACAAACATTCGTGGCAATTGATTTTTATATACAGCGTGTTTCTTGTAAGGTGTCAAGCCGATGTATGGTGATAGAGAACTACCATACCTATCCATTGGACCCCCATGTATGTTCTACGATTTTTTGTAGTTTTCGAGTTATAATTTTTTTTCGTTATTTTATGACTTATATAGTTTTTGCCCGTGTTTTGTGTGGTGGCAGCTCATATAAAAATAGACAAATTACATATCATAAAGAAACGTAATTGAATAGTAAGATTAATTAGTAATGCTGCTCTTAGGGTAATTTTTTTTATATAAAAGAGGAATAGGAATTGAGAGTAGGGAGTGGGAAGGGGCTTACGAAACTCTCACTGGTCGGACGAAACACAACAGCACCTAGTGCCATTATTTCACGCCGAATATTCGTGAGAGGGTGGTATTACGCCGGGCGAGCCGGCCTAATACGTGCTGCAACGCAGCGTGGCTCTACCACTAAGTCAGTGTCACTCATTTAGCACCACCCAGGGATCACGTGTAGGGTCTTAAGGGTAAATCTACGGATGCGAGCAACTTTAACCCCATAATAGTAAGCCCCTTACCATAATTTAATATCAGGTTGATTTTTGTATGCCGCTAAGCTGGCAATCAGGCTTACCGCCCGCCTGACGGTTGCCGGTTATACGTGCGGAATAAGAAAAATAATAATTACATACATACATATTATAATCCCAACTATTATCCCCGAAGTGCAGTCTGTGCAGTCTTTAGTCCGTTAGTCGCCTTTTACGACACCCAGGGGAAGAAAGGGTTTTTTTTTATTGTGGCACGCCATAATGGCCTCACTCTGCCTGATGAAAAGCAGCCAGTGAAGCCCAAGAAGTGAAAGCGTTCATCACAGCGCTACCACGCTATGCCGAACGCTCACACTATGGCGGCCTGCATAAATGCTTTTTCACGCCCCGCTTAAATAACCCGGGAGAGAAAGAGGAGGGAAACACGTGTGCGGGAAGCGCATTCCACATACGGGCAGTTCAGCAAAGGAACGATTGTCCAAACTTTTTGGTACGTGTCTTGATGGTCAGCACGGTATGAGGGTGGCTTCTAAGACCTGCACGGGTGGTGGTAGTATTCTTTCACCGCTACGTGACACGGTTACACGGTAAGCTAAATAGATTTAAAATTCATTCATTCATTTCCTGGGTTAGATTTAAAGTTGCTCCACGTGAATGCACAGCCTGATATTCCAGGAAGAGCCAAATATATAAACAGGTATCTTCGACTTTCTATTCCGACTACACTATTTCCGACCTGTAAAAGCATTCAGGAGAAATGTTGCATTCATCGCAACGTGGAAAGGTCACTTTATTTCGGTCGGTGTATTTTATTTGGTAAGGCTATTTTATTTAAGTTGGTTGCTACTTGTCTTTAAATAAAACATCATCATTTTAAACGTTGTACCTATAAAGTGTGAACTTTCAGTAAAAATAAACAGTTCACGGTTTGAAAAAAACAATCATTAATTATATCCAAATCCTGCCGAATACATTAAAATACAGTTGTTTTGTCACTTTTCAAAAAAGTATGAAAATTAATGTCACTAACATTTTCTGCCTTCTGACGAAACAGGCTCTGGTAATATGCTGATGGATGTTTATAGTCTCCTATATCGTTACACTAGTTAGCAACCATTACACGATTTTTTTAAAGCTTTAGTTACCTATTGATTTGATTTTTGCGAATTAATTTCCTGTTTTTATTTTTAATTTATTAAATTTTCTCTGACATCTTTTTAACTAAGATGACCTCTCACGATTTATTTAATTGTTTTTAAATATTTTTATATTATTATTATATTATGGACATTATTTCATTTAATTTTATACTTATAATTTTTTGTAGTGTTAATCAATTAATAAATTTATTCTGTTATGTTTTAGCATGTTGGTATTTTAGACGAAACTCTGTAAGCCAACATATTTTTTTTATGTAAGAAGGAGGCAAACGAGCTGGCGGGTCACCTGATGGAGAGCAATCACCGCCGCCCATGGACACCCGCAAAACCAGAGGAGTCGCAGATGCGTTGCCGACCTTTAAAGGAATAGGGTTAAGGAAGGATTAGGAATTGTGAGGGGGGTAAGGGGCCTCCGGATCTCTCACTGGCCGGACGAAACACAACAGCACCAAGTGCCATTATTTCACGCCGGATATTCGTGAAAGGATGGTATTACCCCGGGCGAGCCGGCCCAATGCGTGCTGCAACGCAGCGTGGCTCTACCACTCAAGGGTAAACCTACGGACGCGAGTCACTTTAACCCCCAAAATGTGATGTAAATGAATTAAATATATATAATAATATGTATACACAGCACACATCACGCTTTCACATCTTGTAGGAAAACAAAAACTATTTCAGCCTCCCCCCAGCCATAATTCCTATTATCGGTTCAACCCCAGTGTTTTCATTACAACATCGATCAAACAATCTCGTGCTTTTCGGAGTGGTTGTAAGCAATTTATTTCATTTGACAGTTATTGATACGTATAAAATGGATCGGCATGTCTTGCGGGCAACAGCGATCAATTATTACTAGATGTGTACCACCTGATAGTACAGCCTCGAGAGTGTTCGCAAAATGATCCTTAATGCCAAACATCATAGATTATAACCACGACTATTATCCCCGAAGGGTTAGTTAGAGACTAAACAATGAGAACAGCAAAAGTAGTTCTCTACCATAGTCCACTTTTCACCTAATAGCGACTGCACATGTGCTCAGCGTGACAGGTGGTGAGCCCATCAACGCTTTATGCTGTTGGATGTATGTGCGGTATTTAGTCCGTTAGTAGCCTTTTACGGCACCCAAGAGAGGAGAGGGGTTAATAGTATTATGTTTATACTGTAATAAAACTCCTTACTCCAGTCACATCACAATTTACTATCCATATACAGCTTACAGTACTAATAATTCTACCAGTAAAGTCAGTTCTTTCTCCAATACGTCTTGCCACGTTGACTGCCTTCAACTGAATGCCGCCATTTTCCGCCATGATTCAATCGCATCGGTCATATTTTATAAGTCAAATCAGCTTCTTTTTAAAATCCGTCTCGTTTTTTTTTAATGGTAAATGAATAAGCCTAACAGCCTAACAATACTACCAACGCCTTTTGTTGCTAAACATTTAAGTGTATTTGCAAAAGGGATGTCGATGAAAATAGCAATTAATTCCAAAATAATTTAAAAAGACAAATGACATCATGTAACAACTCTTGAAACTGTAAACATTTTTGATTTGACGTAAACACGTAATTTTTAAACTACCTATGAGGTCCTAGTGGTTAGACCAGTCTCAGATCCGGAGATCCCTAAGCTCTTGAAATAAGATTGAAAAGCAATGAAAACTTTTAACTGTACTGCTTGTGATAGGGTTGAGTCCGCCTGGCTAGCTACCAACATCTTACTTAAATATGTCTCCATAACATCAATGTTCATTTTTGTCAACATAGCATTGTTGAGCTCTGACAGTTAAAGATAAGATAATCAGTTTCTCAGTCGTTGAGAAAACCGGTTGAAGTGCGCTACCACCATCGGAATAATCATTATCTTAACAAATATATTATTATTTTATTTAATAAAATACAAACCCTTTAGAGTTTAAAGAAATATTGAAGTTAAAACAGTATGTCGTTTGGTACGAGAGCTTCCACTAGTTAAAAAGTCTTCAAAAACATTTGGGTTAATTAGTCGCCAAATGAAATTGTTTAATTAAACTAGTTTGACATTTCACTCTGTATTTGTCACCTTGATTCGCGGAATCAGAGTGCTCTGCAACAGTGTGTGGAGTTCTAAGTGCACTCTAATGTTAGATTCAACTGAGTAACCATCTTTATATCTAAATAGTAGGTACTTTTTTGTATACAACAATAAATAAATAATCTTTAGAAAATAAGGTTATTAACACCTTATTTCAGTAACATGACACACTTCGCAAACAAAGAAACTGTATGTGTGTCAAAACAAGGCTTAAAATACTAAAATCATTATTTTAACTATTAAGCTCATTATAATGAAGTTTTAAATACAGCAAGTTCAGAAACCCACATTTAAAACCACTTTTTTAAATCCGATTTAAAGCAATATGGCATAAGTAAAATGGCAATAGTTGCCCCTCGTGGTTGCTGTGCCCTTGCAGGGCGTCACTTGTACTTACTTTATTTTGTAACATCTCTGTAAACCTGTGATTTGCAATAAACGTTTGAAATTGAAATTGAAATTTAAAACTTTCTATTCTGGCTTTAATTTACATAAATTCAGTTGAAGACCTGATAATACCTTGCAGACCTGAAAGCTGCTTAACTCTATAAACCTGCATGTGGTTGGAGAAAATTCCATTCATGCATTATTGAAATGAAACCTTATACCACTGTTTATTCTATTCTCTCCTCGCAAGCTACAGATTAAATTCCCCCTCAGCTACAAAGCAGCATCAGCATCAGCACCAGCAACCAAAGAAAACTAAATTAGATTAAAAAATAAACTACGAAAATAAGTTTCTTACTTTAGTTTTTTTTATGATACTGGCAAACGAACCGCCCGCTTAAAGGTGCGCGGTCACTGCAACCTATGAACGCGCGCGACACCGAGAGGTGTAAACGCGCGTCTTATGTTTTTACATAGGTACATATTATTATCCTCTTTGTTAAGTTAGAGACTAGGCTATGAAGACCGCAAAGTCAGTCGTCTGCCATAGTCCACGTTTCACCAAATAACAACTGCACATGTGCTCAGCGTGATAGGTGTGGTGAGCTCGGTCACGGAGCGGAGGAACGGAGGAGTGACACGCTGAGGAGGAGTTGGAAGATAATCAATGCACGACGAGTTCAGAAGTATTATGTAAAGAAATGGTTCGTTATTTTAAGGCTAGTTATTAGTAGTTACTGTTATAAAAGGTTGGCATTATGCTTGTGACTAGGTGTAGGTTTAGGTTATAATGATTATTATCAGGACATATTTTTGGAACTGCCTAGTTTTAATAATGCACTTCACTAATAACAATATTTCGGAAGGTTAACAATAATTAGAAGGAGCTCTTTCTAGCTCCGCCGATGAATCTGAACTGGCTTTTTCATGGAAACAGAGGCTAGCAGAGTAGACAAGTAATATTAAAATTTTAAATTTTAAACTAGATACAAATGAAGATTATTCGGAAAAGAGGTCAGAAAACCAACAACCATTGAACTAGAAGTTTAGACAAGAATGTTCATACAAACCATTTGTTCAAATTCTGAAATGAGAGACCTAAAGTTCGCTGCAGCCGCTGCAGCGCTTAAACATTTAAATGTCGTCTAATCAACAGACAGACATCGCAGCGCCGCAGCGCCAGATCGGTCAAAGACAACGTAGTGTGTATCAAGATGGCGTCCCAAATAGATTGTAAATAATAATAATTGAAAAAATATCTTTTCGATTCTAATAATACGATATAATGACTTGAATAACAATTAATTTTACTTACTTGACAATTGAGTTGTAGTAAACGTCTAGGTGTACAGTTTGAAAAGAAATGAAGAATTATTTTCGCCGTTCCGCACGCGCGAATATCAAAGCCACACTACAGCAAGGTGCCGAGTCGACTCCGCAGATGAGTGGAACATAGTGCGTGTTCGGAAGGGCCTATCTAGTGTAACGTATATATCACTGGCTTTAGCTGCCTCGTTACAGCTCTATGCTGTTAGATGTATTTGCAGTGCAGTGTTAAGTTCGTTAGACGACTTTTACGACACCCACAAGGGAAGAGATGGGATGGTAGTATTCTTTTAATGAGCCTCTCCTTACACAGCTCCATAAATAATTCCTGGATGAAGTACCCCTCAACCTGTAACGTAGTAATGTAAAACAATGTTGCACATATATAATATTATTATCGTCGCCATCCAATAGGATTCTGCTCAGAATCCTTTCAACGTGCATTTTCAAGTCGATAACGTAGGAAACTAAACCAACGCCCACTACGAACAAAGAAGAACAATAAAGAGAAATGCTGCAAGAAAATGTAGATTGTACCTGTTACGTGAGAACCGAGCTTTTGTTACAGTATGAAGAGCATTTGCAAGTCCCCTCGTGAGCGCGAAGTTTTTCATCTTGTTTAATGCAAATCGCATCGATCCTTAAAACCTGTGTTGACGAAGTCAGCGACACCTGAGAGCGTATTTTAATAATTTAGGCGTGCTTCTTGAATTCATTATTAATTTGAATTTGTTTACAAGATGGCGCGATGGGACGCCTAATAAGGAGATGGGATGAGGTGTACAAGATACATGCACACCTACATAACATAATCACGACTTAATAGTCGGATAATTCCCCGAAGGGTTAGTCAGAGACTAGGCAATGAGGACAGCAAGAGTAGTTCTCTATTATAGTCTACTTTTCACCAAATAACGATTACACAAACATGTCATGTTCTCAGCGTGACAGGCGGTGAGCCTATTGCCGGTCTATGCTGTTGGATGTATGTGCAGTCTTTAGTCCATTAGTCGCCTTTTACGACACCTAAGGGAAGAGAGGTGGTAGTGTTATTTTATCGCTACGCGACACAGTAACAACAAACAGTATTCACGCGTTTTAGCCGCACTTCTTACTCAAATAATAGACTTATCTCAAAATTTTCTCTATTTAAAAACTAAGTTGTAAACTTTGCTCTTTAAAGTCGGAATTTCAGTAAATCAAAATTTTGAATTCAGTCTATATTTAACTAAGAATGCGTAGTGTCGTGCTGTGAACATCACTCTTAGGAGGAAACACTACGTCGAAGTGGCATGCAAAATTTTCATACAAAACACAAAAAAAAACGACGTTTCGTAGTCCCCTGTTTCCTCCTTCAGAACTGGACCAATTTTCATTACTTTTTCGCGATCGGTTAAAGAAAGAGATTTTCTATGTCTGTATGTTTTGATTTTTTTAAACCAGGCACATAATGTTTCTAAAACGCCTTAAAAAGGAGTAATTTTGCAAAATTTTAAAGGCTTCTGGTTATTAAATAAATGACAATGCAAAAAAATCAATACCATACAGACATAGAAAATCTCTTCCTTTAACCGATGCTGAAAAAGTAATAAAAATTGGTACAGTTCTGAAGGAGGAAACAGGGGACTACTACGAAACGTCGTTTTTCTGTGTTTTGAATGAGAATTTTGCATGCCACGTCGACGTAGTGTTTCCTCTTAACCTCCTGAGTACCAGGCAAGCTTTTCTTAAAGTTTTTTTCTGAAATTTTTGTGTTGCACTGTTTGACCATTACTTAATACAATAAAAATATTTAAATAAAAATTAAGGCCCGGAAAAATGATTTTTCCTTATGTCCTACACAAAGTACAAGGGAACTAAACTACTATGTGCTTCATAAAGGATTATAGCCTTTTTTATAGCACAGTTAGTAAATAAGAGTAATAAATAATAGATTTTATGTATAATTAGAATTAGTTTTATTAAATTTTTCAAGATCAGCGATAGAAAAAAATCTTTTTAAAATTATTTCTAAAAAACACAAAAATCTTACAGTTATTCAATTGTAGGAACATAAGGGATCGATTATTTATTGTTATATTAAAGTTTTCAGGATTTGAATTTAACAGTCTACATGGAAATCACTAAAACCATTACGATTAGGCGTAAAACATAGGTAAATATCACACTTTTGCAAAATACCGTAGTGTTTTATTACAGCCATTCTTTACATAGCGATATTGTTTTGTGCCATATTCTGGTAAATGGGCTGCACTTTTGGTACGGTTTTCTTTGGAAGGTTTAATAAGAACCTTACATTTACCTTACTTGTGTCCTATTAGTGCAGATGAATATGTAGCTAAAATATCAAAATCTGCGTATTGTTCGTAAAACTCGTACCTAGCACTCCCATTCCTCAGTATTTTTGTTTATGTGGTTGTCGTTTTGTTGATTTTGTTGATGCAGGTGCATTAAACTATTGATTTCTGAATCAAGAGTCACGTGTACGCAAGTATCTTGAATGCCTGCATTATTTTGTCGACTTTTAATAGCTATTAGTCGAGACGAATTAATAATAACCGTTCACCTCTACCACGACTACGACCGCGACTCTGCCCGCGAGGTGTTCTTGTTGCACGTCCTCTTGCTCTTGGTAAGTATGACGAAGTTGAAGAGGTGAAATCTAGTTATCTGACATTGCTGGAGAAGCCACAGACATAACCACTTCATTCTCATCTTCGCTCGAATTACTGGAATCGCTGTTACGGCGATCAAGGACTGTTAGATTGATTGATTGCTGGATACTCGGGGTCATCATCTGAATCATCTATAGATTAATCAAACTCTGAGTCGTTTAAAACTACTGCGATGAGGTTAGTTGCTAACCCCAAAAAACACATAATAGTTATAGAAAACGCCAACGTACTTTACATAGTACTCGGGAATACAGTCGTGAAAAATATTAATTCCATACTTTTGTACTTTTCAAAGGACATAGAAAAGAATATAGAGGTTAGGTTAGGAATATTTGATTATATTTTACAATAATAATTTGAACAATTAGTTTACACTATCAATAACTATTTTACCCAAAAAAGCTATGAAATCACGTAAAACATACACGATTAATACGGATTAACTTACTTCTGCGTAAACGCACGCCAGCTCGCCCATCTTCCGACGCCATTTTTAAAAGAATGGCAGATGTCTTTGTGACGTTTTATTTTTTGTCGTAACCCGTGAAGTTACTAGATGCCGCTAGTAAAATATTTTTAGCACTGACAATGAAAACGAAGACCACAGATTTTTATTTTTCTTACGTACTATGAGAGAGGCAAAGCGCTTGGTCCGGAGGGCAAGGGTTCACTGCCTGGTTTGGTAAAGTAAAATAAATAAATAAAATATCGGTCAGAAAACATTTATACAGTGACAAAGTACAAAACAGGCGGCCTTATTGCTAACAAGCAATCTCTTCCAGGCGACCTTGTGAGATAGGAATTTAATAAAAAGAATATAGAAATGGGTGCAAGATTAAGGAAATAATAAACACAAATATAAGTATAAAATTAAATAGCTAGGTACAACAAAATAAATAAATAAATGAGATAAAAAGAGATCATGTAATATTATATGTTAGGGACCTGAATATAACTAAGATGATATACGTAAAAAATGACTCCGGACACTTAAACGAATCCAAGAACTCCTGATGCTCTGTGGTAGTGCATTCCATAGCCGAACAGCATGCACAGAAAAGGAGTAGGAAAGGAAATCAATGGAGTGAAGTGGAGCCGTTAGAGAAAGGTTGTAAGCAGAAAAGTTTTTGTTTCAGATTCATGAATGGGTATCGATCCACCACGCTTACTAAATGGGTGTTGGTGATCCACATTAACAGTCGTTAAACAAAGTTGCCGTTAATGCCAAATGGCAACAAACGGAATCCTTATGGATTCGTCATGTCTGTCTGGCCGTCCGTATGTCACAGCCACTTTTTTCCGAAACTATAAGAAATATTACTGTTGAAACTTGGTGAGTAGATGTATGCTGTGAACATTTTCACACAAGAATAGAAAAAAAAAAACAATAAATTTTGGGGGTTCCCCATACTTGGCACTGAAACTCAAAAAAAATGTTTTCATCTACTCATTCGTGTAGGATGGATAGGTCTTCAAAAATGATATTAAAGTTTCAAAAATCATTTTTTTCTAAACTGAATAGTTTGCGCGAGAGACACTTCCAAAGTGGTAAAATGTGTGTCCCCCCCGCCCCTGTAACTCCTAAAATAAGAGAATGATAAAACTAAAAAAAATTATGATGTACACCATGCAAACATCCACCGAAAATTGGTTGGAACGAGATGTTGTAAGATCGTTTTTTTTTTAATACGTCATAAATTAATTAATTTAAAAAAATACACTATTATTAAAACATCGATCAAAGTTACAACGAACTACAAAAACTTTTATACGATCTTACTTGCTGCTACGGAACCCTTCATGGGCGAGTCCAACTCGCACTTGGCCGGTTTTTTCTTCATTTTTATTATTCATCTATTGTTTTTATTTTATTGTTTGTACATTGCCTGCGTTATTTTTATTTTTTTTTATTTTATTTTGTATATTTATGTATAAATTTAAAAAAAAAGAGTTTTTTTTATTTATAATAAATGTCTTTCTAAGTACCTCCTCCAAGCAACGAAAACTAAATTAAAAGTGGCTTTTTAATAACAAAAATTGTTACAACTCCATTTCAAGGCTAATAAAACTTTCATACTTTTTAATTAAGAATGCGTACGACCGCCACCTTAAAAGCTAAAAGTACAACAGCACCTAAATATTAATGAAAATATTGACTTTGCTCATTGCTTTCATGGCATTTTACTTCGTAATAATAGTAGCAGCTCGGCATAATTTAATGGTGAAACTTTGATTGCTTTTCTTTCGCAGTTAGGTATCGAAATTAAAAGGCTATGGACCGTGCTTAGTATGGATAGGACAGTGTTGTATCATGTTATCTTATTATATGTAAGTAATATTAATAAATAGTTTACGGGGCGGTATTTCGAGCGCTTGTCTCTCTCTCTCTCCTCTCTCTCTCTCTCTCTCCTCTCTCTCTCTCCTCTCTCTCTCTCTCTTTCGACGGTACGACGGTAAGGGGCTGGTATAACAGCGTAGCAGCGCGTATAATCACGTTTTATATTTTAAAAATTGATAGATTTAATAAATAAAAAACGATCGGTTATAATCTCTCAAGTTAGCTATGAACATTTTTTTGAAAAATGACTCATAATATCAAATTACTTATTTTAAGAATAAAACCTGGAAAAAAAGATAAAATGACAAAAAAAATATGTAACTTTGTGAATTTATTCTATCGATTAATGTTTTATATTTTAGAGTTTTATTAACGCTTAGGGAGGTTTCCCGCCTGAGGTTGTCGTCTTTTTTCAGTGTTCATAATTTTACTTATTCTATCGAGCCAAATTATCAAATTGTGTTTCCATCAGGTGTATTCTTCAGAACGAAGCCTCAACAATATTTTACAATTTTAACAGAATTTAATTTTGAAGTAGTAACTTCAAAAAGTAATTCTAGGAACGTGTTATTTTAATTTTTCACTAACACCTAGCCTTAACCGTGTCGCGCAGCGGTGAAAGAATACTAGCACCCCCTCTCTTCCCTTGGGTGTCGTAAAAGACGACTAACGGACTGAATACTGCGCATACATCCACAACATAGAGCGGCGACGGACTCACCACCTGTCACGCTGAGCACATGTGCAGTCGCTATTTGCTGGAAGTGGACTGCTTTTGCTGTCCTCATTGCCTAGTCTCTGACTAACCCTTCGGGGATAATTGTCGGGATTTTAAGTATGTATGTATTATTATTAAAATTATTAAGGTTTCACTTAATCGCGATTGACAAGCGTGGTATAATAATTTAGCTTATTAGCCAATACAATATCAATTGTATGTTATGTTAAGTAATAAATCTAGATTTAACGGACGGATCCCTTTGTCTTTTGTAGTGGGATAGTACGAGTATAATGGCTAATTATATAAATACTTTACGTATAAAATATAAACTATAGTCATTATATTTGACGACCTCCGTGGCCGAGTGGTTAGCACGCCGGCTGTGGCGTCGCGCCATCTCTGAGGTCCCGGGTTTGATTCCCGGTCAGGTCAATTTAAAGGAAAACTGTTTTTCTAAATTGATTTCAGGTCTGGGTATTTTTTCTATGTTTATGTATTTTATCCGTTATCTTACCATATTAACGAGTTTCAAAAAAATACTCATTTAGGTCTAGATAAATAAATTGGTATGAGCGTAAACAATTTTTTTTTATTATGACCTGGCATGAAGTAAACTTAAATAGATTTTATTTCTTTCTTTTAGGAAAGCTTACAGACAAATATTCTTATAAATTAACAACTTAATTTCTATATTGCTAATTACAAGCCTTCACATTTTTTTCAATTAATCAACGTGTACACATAACATGATGATTTTAGGGTAAATCTCTAACCTGCAATAATCTAGATGCATTTAGGCCAAAACAACAATAACAAAATAATCATTTAGTATATATTTTTACTTTTAAGTATACATTTTCACATACATACATAATATAATATATATATATATACATACCTATATGCATAATAAACCGTATATAAACAAATAATTCAGATAAGTAACTACACTTAAAATTACACTACCGAGATTGCAGTCCGAGAAATCAATTGCAGCAACATTTTTTGTAACTATAGAAAGTAATACAAAAACGTATAAATGAGCATAGCTGAAAAAGGCTTTAACCAAATACATACATACACTTACAACTATTATCCTTTTAGGGATATCCCTTATCCCTTTATCCTTAGTCTCTGATTAACCCTTTAAGGTTAATCATAGAATAGGCAATGAGAATCACAAAGCAATGCACAACCAGAGTTCACGTTTAACCGAACAACATCTACACATGTGCTCAGCGTGTTATGAGGTGTGCACATCGCCGCTTTTAGTGGTTGGAAATAAGTGCAGTCTACGGTTCATTAGTTGCCTATACCCAGGAGAAGTTGGGTTGGTTTTCAATTTTGTCACAAACTTTCAGAAAATATTTCACTGTTATGGCGTGAGTTTACAAGAACAACTGGAGCATGTTATAGTAAGTACTTAATCAACTTAAAGTATGAGTTAAATGTGTACAGATATTTAATGTAATCTACACAACTAGAAACATCGCGTTGTTATAGCGGAAAACAATACTGACGAGTTTATACTGATTACTACACTTCCAGACGCAAGTTTGCGAACTATGTGTTCATGATGCTGTGATTTTACATAAAAACATTCTTGAAGTCGGCCAATTGAACTTTTCAATACAATAATGAGTCAGGGAAAAATTTGAGGACATAATTGACAGATACTTATTATATTTAATACGTCGATGACAAGGAAGTTATAGAGGAGCAGTTTCTCCCCTGTTCTTACAGCAACAACACGTGTTGTGAGACTCCATTTTAATTAAATCTACCGTACAATACTTAATGTACCTACTTTAAAAATATACAACATTTGAAATTGGCTTACATTAAGTATTGTACGGTAGATTGAATTAAAATCAACGAATAATTAATTAATTATAATAAATAATCACTTATAGAGGATAACAGAACAGGGAAAGCATAAATAACCCACCTAATTGGGAAAAGATAATTAACGTGATTATTCGTTAAGTATTTGATTTATTCAGTCATGTAGAAAAACTACTTTTTAAAAGTTATGTTTTTGCAGATAACTCGACGGGAAAGTCTTGGTGAACATGAGTCGCTACAAACTGTAAGTCTGTGTTGTTGTTTTTGTTAGTTATTTTAAATTTGAATTCCCAAAAAATAAGCGACAAAAAAATAAAAAACCAACTATGATACACCTTATGTCAATTGCATTCTGTTCACGTTTCACTATTAAAGTAAAATGTCAGAGATCTAAAGCTGCATTTTCTGAACCGGTAATAATCATGTTCACAACATGACCAACGAGAAGAGAAACCTTCCCTTAGAAACATAACATAAATACAGGGAAGCAGAAGAGGATGAGCTCGAACAAGCGGCATCTAAAGCGTTCAGTTAACGATCTTACCAGTTAGGTAACTAGCCTAATGCCGTAACTGGATGTGTAACCAAAGAGGAAGGAAAACGATATCGCGTTCCCCCATGCTTGGGAGGCACGTAAAACCGTATCCGTTAGCAGTCGGCAGAACCCCCGTTACCATCCCGCATTGGACCAGCGTGTTGTGTTAAGGCCCAATCGATGCCGTTGTTCATGCGGGAAGTAGTGTGCCTAGCAGTGGAACGGGAATTAGACGGATTATGATGATTATATTGTAGGTGTACTAAAATAAATACATTACATAAAAGAGTTTGTACCGAAATAACTTAAGACAGCCACCAACGTGACTCCTCTTTTTGCGTCAAAGTTTACAAAACAAACAGCCGTAGGCGATGTCTTGGGAACTGTATTTCAAGCTGACAAATCTAGACTTATTTGCGTGTCACATACAACGTACTCTGTCACTTTACTCCAGGGACCACGTGAAAGGTCTACACTACCACTTATGTAAAGGAAAAGTTTTATATAGATATAAAAAAGATTTTTGAATTCTCTATAGGTTAGTGCATAAGGGTTTTATCTGATCGTACTGAAAAGATTTTGTATTTAAGGAATCACATTACATTACATAAATATGGACGCTGTATGAACCAATTAAAAAACCGAAAACGAATATAAAAAAATATAATTTGGATTGAACTCACATGTTCTGACATACCGCTCGTGATTAATATTTATAGCCTGCCACATAAATATATACCATAATATATATATAGGTATAAACATTGTATTCTTTGAAGAATATATTATATACCCGTATATATCGAATTTCAGAGTTTCTATTAAATGTTTGTTCACAGCGAAGAAGCCAATACAACTCCATACTAGGTACCCCATTTTTGGCAAGCCATCTTCCTGAAGCTGAAGCTATTCTACCCGCCCACACTCTCATCAGACCAGCGCTGGGGATGCTCAAGTCAGCTGTCAAATTCCCCCACAAAGACGCTGACAACGGCGCTGGAGTTTATGGCAATACCGCACATTTGGGAATACGGTCAGTATTCTTCATAGTTCTGCATTTGACCTGCCACGGTTGTCTTAGACTATCAGAACGGAAATAAGGTTAGTATTTGTACTAGTTGAAGCACTATCTTCTTGAAGCGCGAAGACCACCGGGCCCAACACCAGCTCAATGGGTGGACGACGTAATCAAACTTGCCAGAAAGCAATGGATCAGGCTAGCACAAGACAGAGATAAATGACGTGAAAAAGAGCAGACTAAACTTAAATATACACAGCAGTAGATAAGGCTGATTAGATAGATAGATTTTTACTAGGAGTTCTCTGCGTTTGAACCGCTACTATTGTCTAATAGTAAGTTATATCAGATATTAGGTAAAGCATAATTATGTTAGGTCTTCATATATTTTTAACTTCCAGATATCTCGGCCAAAACCAGAGAGTGCTTTACTCCGGATTCCGAAGAGCTCTGGCTGACTATCTAATGGTTTGTGTTTTTATTTTATTTATTATAATTATTTATGAAAGGTATACTTAACGCCTCATGTTGCTTTTTTGTAAACTTCAGACTTTCTAGGCAACTTTTCGAATATAACTTTTAAAATAAACCCAAAATAAATGTAATAATTTCATCACCAGATTGCACCCGTAAAATCGAAGAAAAAAAATCAAAAGTAAGTTTATTTTAATAGTGAATTCAGAAGCATTCATTAATTAAGAATCAAATTTCTAAATTAATTTCAGGCTGCGGCGCTTTTGAAATACTTGGCATGTTACGTTTAGTGACTGAATAATTGAATTTAAACTTTCAGGTTCGTTGTATCATCGACCGTTTTAGATTTGGTGAGATTAGCTTTTCAGACCATTTTATTTTAACTTTAAGGCGCTAACAAAACTAGATAAAAAATGTAATATCTCAAAGTCACTTAGAAGGCAACAGCGAGGATTGCGCTTGGGTTTCTCAGCGCAGCGGGATAAAGAAAATAGGACGTCTGCAGGTGACAATTGCATATAAGAATTCCTTGCAGATCCTTTGCAATTTCTGTGATTCTCGTAAATTGGTCATAATGTGTTATTGAAATTATTATTCAATTCAAATTCATGATTTATATATTGATATTACTTTCATGACTAAGTATTGAATGAAAACGAATGGCGCAAAAAAGTGAAGTAGTCGCCTTATTTATTACAAAGAGTTGCATTTTTTATTTTATGGGCTTGGGCACATGTCGTTGGATCTGTAGCAACCTGGTACCTAATGAGGTATAGGTGGGCGTTTAACAAAGCTAACCTACTATTGCTGCTGCTGCCAATGGCTAAAACACGTCTACTGTTCCGTTGATTTCGAAAAGGACTATTTACAGTGGTTTTCCAGGCGTACAGTGTCATTGGGGTGATCTAATGATGAAAAAAAATGTGAAAGAAAAATTATAATTATCAGCAGTAAATTCAGCAAAAACAGCATTAGTATTCTTTTTAAAAGTAGGAACTTTGTAAATGCCTCTTTAGCAAGCTATTCTGTAATTGAGTAACAGTTATCAAACACAATGTTTGTTTACAATTTGTATTATGATTCTTTTCAGCATAATGAAAAACACTTTAATAACAATCTTTTAAGATTATATCAAGTACTTAATGATAGAAAAAAAGAAAATGCAAAACGTCGAAAGAAGATGAAGCTGTCTAAAATGTAATGGCATTGTTTCGGTCTTCAAAAGTTTGTATAGATATAGAGGAAGAAATTTTATACGCATATTTGTAAAATTTTGAAGAATTTTATAATATCCAACATTGCTAGAGATAAAAATGCCTCTTTTAAATATATTATAAAAGTTTTTTTAATTCTGATCTATAGATCTTTTTACAAAGTATTTTAATAAATTTTCGGCATTTCAAAGTGTCATTATGTCTCTTTTTTCATCATCTATCTATAGAAAACAAGTACGGTAACTAAAAATTAATTATAGTAAAGAAATATTTAATTTTTGCAGATTGATACAATTGTATCCAGTGGAAAGATATAATGTAAGAGTAAGTGAACTTAGTGTTTAAACATTTGGAAAATAAACATATTGTGTTGTACCTACAACATGATCTAACAATCTATAGATATAGAATGACAAGATTTCGTACAATATATTTGATTTTAAATAATTATTTTGAAAACTACCACTAATAAGTATTACGGTTAGTACTGTATAGAATATTGCTTAAAATTTTTCGTTTAAATTGAGGATGTGCATTATATTTTGCTACTTTTAATATTGACCCACCCACCCGCATTGGGCCAACGTGGTGGGTTATGGCCCAATATCCCGACAAGCTATTGTTCACGTGGAGGCTTGTGCCCACCAGTGGGACGTTTATAAGCTGATGATTATGATGATAATATTTTGCAATACTTACTTGCCTATTTAAATTTATGTTGTTTAAATTTTTACAGAAACCCGATAAAAGTTTTGAGAGAACTGCGTAAGTGTCCACAATTTGCGTATCTCTTAGTACTAAGTAGGTATCTAATTTATGGATAACTATATTATGACTTCAATAGCCATACGATTGCTAACACTTATTTAAATTTCGGTTACAGGACGTTGGATAGCTATAAAGCAAGTCCAAAAATATTAAGGACTTCTAATAATGTTATACAAAAATCACTAAATTCAAAAGTTGAAAACAAAACAAACAAAAATTTTATTGTAAGAGAGAAAGAAGATAGTACAAGTCAAAATCCTGAATTTGAATCAGGTGAAAATGTTGATGGACATGAAAACCCCAAAAACAATACTGAAGATGGTAAAACGAATAGCAAAGTAAAATGGTTTTGGGAAACTAAGGTATATTAAAAATATTTACTTCAAACGACTTAAAAACGAAAACCGGGGTAAGACGAATGAAACTGGTTTTTTTTTAATATATTGGTATTTGCCCCTTAAGGCCTTTATAACGATTACGATTTTATGGGTGGTTACAAATTTAAGGTTGCTGACGATGTAGTGAACGTTCAATTTACGGAAGCTATAATAGAGGGTATGGCTTTACTCAAACGTGTCTTTGTTCTTTTAACGAGGGTGAATTGACGCCTTAAAGCTGGAACTTTGAATCGGGTTAACCGTGTCGTGGGATAGCTTATGCTTATCATTGAAAACGGTATCGTAATATTAAAAAAAGAGGTTGGTTTTGCACTTATTTTTTCCACAACCAACAAAACAACCAACAACACAAAAAGTAATTGGCCTATAGAAGGATTCTCTTAGATGAGCACCGATAACGCAGAATACTGAAAAATAGTGATACTAACATTGGCTGTTTTAACTTGTTCCATCAACATTTTACTGTAGCGAAAGTACATTACGTCGATGGTATACTGCAACGACAGTAAACAGCACAATTTTTATTAAAGCCTTAAGGCTAGGTGTTAGTGAATAATTAACAAAACACGTTCTTAGAATTAATTTTTGAAATAGTAAACAGTAAAACTAAAATCTGCGAAAATTATGAAATATTGTTGAGGCTTTATTCTGTGGAATATACCTGATAGAAACATGATTTGATAAAGTTGGCACGATAGAATAAAGTCACAAAGTTACATATTTTTGTGTCATTTTGTTCTTTTCTAGGTTTTATTCTTAAAATAAGTGATTTGATATTATGAGTCATTTACCAAAATTCATTTACCAAAGGCGTGGAGTAGGAGTGTCGTCGTGTTATTATTCAAAAAAGGAGACAAAACCCTTCTGAAGAACTACCGAACCATTTCGCTCCTGAGCCACGTCTACAAGCTGTTTTCAAGAGTCATCACAAACCGCCTTGCGCGAAGACTCGACGAATTTCAGCCCCCGGAGCAGGCCGGGTTTCCCAGCCCAGGAGGATACGGCACCATAGACCACATTTTGACAGGGGCCTAAGTCTGCTAATTTACGAATGGCATAATTCAATCGCAAATGGATCGCATTGTAATTGTTTGACACATTTAGTATACTCTTACTCATATAAGAATACCAAATGTGTCAAACAACTACAAAGCGATACAATTGCGATTCAATTATGCCATTCGTAAATTAGCAGACTTGGGCCCCAGTGCGGCAGATTATACAGAAGGCCGAAGAGTATAATCGGCCCCTGTGCCTTGCATTTGTGGACTATGAGAAGGCATTTGATTCTATCGAGACCTGGGCTGTTTTTAAATCCAAGCAACGATGCCAAGTCGATTGGCGATATATCCAAGTGTTGAGGTGTCTCTACAATGCCGCCACCATGGCCGTCCAAGTACAGAACCATCAGAGAAAACATATCCACTTACATCGAGGTGTGAGACAGGGGGATGTGATATCCCCAAAACTATTGACAAATGCCTTAGAGGATATGTTTAAAACGCTGGACTGGAAAGGACGTGGCACCAACATCAACGGCGAATACATCTCACACTTGCGATTTGCAGACGACATCGTCATCATGGCCGAAAAGTTGCAGGAGCTACAACACATGCTGAACGGCCTAGCTGATTCTTCTCGACGCATCGGTCTGCGGATGAACTAGGACAAAACCAAGGTTATGTTCAACGAACGTGTCGTCCCGGAACCGATTGCAATACAAGGCAGTACTCTCGAAGTTGTTAAAGAATACGTCTATCTCGGGCAAATTTTACAGATGGGTAGAAACAACTTCGAGAAGGAAGCCTACAGAAGGATACAGCTGGGCTGGGCTGCATATGGGAAACTACGTCGGGTCTTTACGACGCGAATTTCGCAATGTCTAAAGACGAAAGTCTTCAATCAGTGCGTCCTACCCGTCATGACATACGGAACCGAAACGTGGACACTGACGGTAGGGCTGGTTCACAAGTTTAAAGTCGCTCAGCGGGCTCTGGAAAGGGCTATGCTCGGTGTTTCTCTGTGGGATCGGATTCGAAACGAGGTGATCCGGCAGAGAACCAAGGTAATCGACATAGCCCACCGGATTAGCAAGCTGAAGTGGCAGTGGACCGGCCATATCAGTCGCAGAACCGATGACCGTTGGGGTAAGCGAGTTCTGGAGTGGAGACCGCGTATCAGCAAGCGTAGCGTAGGACGCCCTTAAGACAAGGTGTAGCGACGATCTTCGCAAGGTGGCTGGCAAGAGCTGAATGAGAGTGGCCGCGGATCGTGCTTAGTAACGTGTTCTTGGAGAGGCCTATGTCCAGCAGTGGACGAGTGTAGGCTGATGATGATGATACCAAAATGATAACTTGAGGTATTATAACCGATCGTTTTTTATTAATTACATCTATCAATTTTTTAAAATATAAAACGCGCCTATTCGCGCCGCTTCGCTGTTATACCCGTCCCTTACCGTCGTACCGTCGAGAGAGCGAGAGAGAAGCGCTCGAAATACCTGGCCTTAATATCGGGTCTAGCTGGGCATATTCTTTTTAAACGTGTACCTTGATCTAAATGTGGCTTAAAATGCAAAAGCTATTATATCCATTGTTTAAAGCGTTCTGGATGATCTGTGAATCTTTATTTACTGTAATACTGATAAATTTTGAGAAAATACCCAGGGAATTCGTTTAAATTTGATTAACAACTGGGTCTGAAAATTTCTTCTTTTCCGTTACCTCACAAGTTGTAAGATAAAACGAAAATAAAGACAAGAAAAGGTATAGAAAGTGATGTGAATAGTAAAGCATTAGTTTTTCTTTATAATTTTATCATTTAAAAAATAAAAATTGGTATAATTTTAAAAAAACAGCACAATTCTTGTAGTTCCATTACCAGGTCGCGCAAAACGTAATATTTTTTTCTTTGCTGTTTAAAAACCATGACAAGGAACGAAGTGATTCCTTTTTTATAAGAAGCGGATAACAATATTCTATAATATACAAGAGAAAGTTGAAGAATTAGTCTTTATTTAATAAAGTAATTGTGATTTAATTAACATTATTTTTTCTGAAAATAACGGAAATACGGGTTAATCTTTTATAGTAAATTTCAGTCTCAAAAACTTACTAACTTACATTACCCTTCCTAATCTCTTAAGTCATTCTTTTATGGCAGTTATCTTACTAATATATATAGTGTAGTTAAATTCAGTTCAAAAACTTGTAAGTAATTTCTTACATAGCACTTGTCCACTAATATTATTTTTATATTTTTAAAAAAAATATATTAAAAAACTAAGATGAATTTCCCATTTTGAACGCGTTTTTATGCTTCTTTTCCGTTACTTTTTGCTTTCCTTGCCTATGTTACTGCCATTCCAGAAACGGAAAAGATAGGTAACGAAAACTTCCCTTGTTAGAAAAATCGAAAAATACATATTTTTACAAACGGTATGAATACTTGCTTACTACATTCATATTCCTGAATAAATATTGATGCCTAATGAATACAATATCTTACAATCATACTAACGAATGTATCAAAATACGTAATACTAACCCGTGGTTTTGCGGAGAACACAAGGTGGCACGCGCGGAACACGACTTTTCCCTGTCAGATTTTAGACAGACCTGCTATCCTACGACAGTTTTGAGTATTTTTTTGTAAAGAAAATTATTGCCACTTGCATATGAAGTAGTTTGCTTGATCTTATCTTATCTTATCTTAGTGGGGCCTGCAGAGGTTTCCCTCTAGCAGCGGCTCGTCGACCCATTGGGATCTTTTGTGCAACCCCCTCCTATCACTCTGTTTCCTCAGTGAAAACGACTGCCATAAGTTTGGCAATGTCTTTGAGGGCGAAGAGCCTAAAATCTTCTGGTTTCGGGTAGGCGAATCCCAGGAGACTCATTCTTTTCCTAGCAAGAGAGTCACAGTCACACAGTAAGTGTTGCATGAACTCCGTTTTCTCCCCACATGCCCTGCACAAGCTGTCTATTGCTAGTTGCATTCTATGGAGCATTTGTTTTGTGGCATAGCGCCCGGTCAGGGCTCCGATGATTGTTCGTGCCTGCCTTTTGCTACCTCCGCATATGATTTTACTCCGTCCTAGGGCGTCACGTATGAAGGATTTTGAGTGTTTCGTGGCGGGTAGCTTTTGCCATTTGATTTTATGCCTGTTTTGGATTTTGTCCATAAAGGCCTTGTTGATGGTGCTTGGTGCCAGTGCAACAAACGGCTCAGGACCAATAAATGGGGTCTCTGAGCCCTCCCTGGCAAGTGCATCAGCCATCTTATTGCCATGGATTCCCATGTGGCCTGGTACCCAGATCAATCTCACGCTGTTGTGTCCACCTAGCTTGTTTAAAGCTTTTGTGGTTCCAAGTACAAGGTTGGAGTCGATCCGGGGCGATATAAGTGACTTGAGTACTGCTTGGCTGTCACTCAGGATGAATATGTTTCGCTTTCTGGGGGCGAGTTCTAAATTTTTTTTGCGCATAGAAGAATTGTAAAAATAAAGTAAATTAGTTTGTTTGATAGTTTTTTTCACTATTTGGGAGATATGGCAAACATAATTTTGGTAACGTATTAAGGGAAACTTTTTTTACTGAATTGTTTGAAGTTGTTTTTATGCTATTTTAATATGTATTTAAGTGGAAATGAGGTTCGATTTTGTAAATTTACACTTAAGTCTTTATGAAATGAAAAACAACAACGAAAATGATAGGTTACAAGCTTAGAGCATTCAAAGGTTACAAGCAATAAATTTTCACCCTTCTTTTCCAAAAAAAAAATCTGACATACAAAAATAAGGTAGTTAGCTGCTTTTGTTACTAATATTTTATTAATGCATGAGGTATTTAAGAGATTTTTATTAACTTGAAAGAAAATTATGATTCAGCTACCGGAATTTAAAAGTTCTAATGACCTAACTTTAATGGATACATTTCTAGAGCATTTCAAAAACTTCTGACAGGTGAAAAATTAAGGTAAATCAAAAAAAAAATGCCCGGCTAGTCTAGTCGGGCCGGAATGTCGATGCAGAGTACAATCAATATGTTATGGTGTACTCTCGCCACAGTAAGCAGTCGATGGAACATTTTCAAAATAATGACCAAATATGTTGAGACCGTCGATATCGTGAACTAGACCCTTTTTTGTCAAATATTAATAAATCCTTCATATCAGTACCGACTATTATTATATTTCAGGACGCGTATAATCACATAAAAATAAGCCATGACGCACCAGAGCACGAGCAGCTTGTGCCCAAAAAGTATACAAAATTGAACGAAAATATACGGAATTGGTGGTTTTACCATCAGGTAGGTAACTAATTTAGTTATTTATTGCATAAGTCGGATCTCACCACGTTAGCCTTATGGTGCTTGGCTTGAATTACCAGGAGGTGCGGATTCGAGTCTTGCTCAAAGTAGAAAGTTAATTAACACTTTCTAATATATCTGTCAAAAGGCTATGATTTTATTCTTCGGACAAAAACCTATCACGTTTAGCACATGTGTAGATGTTATTTGGTGAAAGGTGGACTGTGTCAGTTCTGACTGAGACTGTGTCATTGCATAGTCTCTGACTAACTCTTCGGGGATAATAGTCGGGATTTTATGTAAGTCTGTACAAATATCATCATCATTATCAACCTAATAACCGGTCCATGATGACTTGTTTTTGGTTACAAGAATGGACAAAATAAGATATGAGAATATCAGAGGGAGCATGAAAGTAGCACCAGTAAAAGAGAAGTTAAGAGGAAAGAGACTGTCTTGGTATGGACATGTAATGGATGGATGAAAACCATCTGACGAAACGAGTGTTAAGCATGACAGTGGATGGATGCAAGGGGAGAGGTATGCCACGAAAAAGATGGATGGACTGCGTGAAAGATGATATGGGGAAGAAAAGAGTGACCGTAGGACTGACGGCTGATAGGGACGAATGGAAGGAGAAGACATACTGCGCCGACCATAAATAGGGATAAAGGTTCGGCCAAACCTGCGCATCAGTAACGCGAGAAGCGGGACGCGATGCGGGAGCGTCTGCAACGCGAAACTTAACGTGCACACCTGCGCGACCCCGGCGCGATCCGGGAACTTCATTTGCTAGTGAACAGTCACTAAAGCTGCGCGTCTTTATCTGGTATAATTACTTAATTGTTGTGCTGATGACATCCTCGTACTTAACATCGGAATCTGACTCTGAGGAAGACCTGTTATTACTTACTTACTATTATTTGCTTACCATCCATTTGAATGTCCGGACCGATCGAATTCCATATTTTATCTTTTTTCGTAAATTCTTATAGTCTTTGTTTTTCAAATCATATACATCGAGATTTTTCATTGGTTTAGGAGCCGAAACCCTGTTCATGTTTATCATCAGTAGAAGCTATTTAGCTTGTAAAATTAAAAATACGAGCATAAAAAATCATAAAAAAATATCATTAAAAAGTGTACGAACCCTTAGTACCGGACGATCTTAAGAAAGTCAATGACCGAAGCACTTCAAACGCTCTGCCTACCTCCCGCTCCGCCGCCGGCGCAGGCGGCCGGCCGGAAAAGTTCATAGGGGTCACGGTATACGAGTTGATAAGGAGAACGTTACTACGTGTTTTCGACAAAAAGTCACTTTTACAACTTTTTTTTATTTGCTCGTAAAGCAATTATTATTTCATAAATAAGTACAACACTTTTTTGTATTATAACGTTTTCGGCTCCAAAACCCATGAAAAATCTCGGTGTATAACGGGATATCCTCTCACGGTTTCGATAAACATCTCTGTATTTATCTTCTGTTGTAGTCATAGTGGAACGAAATAATTAATAATAAGGAACACACACGTACACACGTTTTATTTATTTATTTATTTATTTATTTAATTAATTGGCACAACTACAGAATACAATTCAAAACATTCATCAGGTAATACAAACTAATTCTCACATTAGAACTGAATTCCGGTGATTGTTGCGCACAGCGTTTACATAGAATAAGTAGTTTAACAAATGAGTATAACAAATACTTAAACTTTTAACAAACAAAGTCTAAAAAGAGTGTTAAATAACAATTTCAAAAAAAAAAATATATAAAAAAAAACAATTGAAAGAAATAAGGACATGAATTCTTACAACATGATAAAACAGTAAATATGCTTGGAATAAATCATTAATTTATATTATCAATTGTAGCACGATGTTGACTTACAGTTTGACCATTAAACGCGTGAGTCCTGCTCTGCCGACGCGGCTATCCCGCTTTGTGGTCGCGTAGGTGTGCAAAGCGCCATAGATAAAGTATGGGTAGCGTCCGCCGCGCGGCAGACGCTCCCGCTTCGCAGTTGCTTTGGTCGCGCAGGTTTGGCAGAACCTTAAGCGCTCGTGTACACGACGCCGCCACCGCGCCGCCGCCGCGCCGCCACTGCGCCTCTACACTGTGTATACGTCACCGCCACCGCGCCGCCGCCGCGCCGCCACTGCGCCGCCACCGCCACCGGCGTCGTGTACAGGAGCGCTAAGAGACCCCCCCACACTGGCGTCTTTCGAGCGTCAGCGTCATGCCGGCGTCCATGCGGCGTGCGGCGTCGCGTCGACGCCGCGCGAGAGCTGCACTGATGCCGCGTGAACGCCGGCTAGACGCCGACGTCGAAAGACGCCAGTGTGGGGGGTCTCTAAGGGCGAGGAAATGATGATGATGACTTGTTTTTATTGATGGAGGCCTTTGCCCAGCAACGGGATAGTACGTACTCACTTATTTATATCAACGACCCGGTAGCCGAGTGGTCAAGCGCTCGGCTCGATGTCAGGAGGTCTTGGGTTCAATACCCAGGTCGGGCAAAGTGTGTTTTCAGATTTTTCGATGCCGGGTTTATGATCACCAACCCCACTTTGCCAAGCGTGGTGATTAAGCATGGGCATTGGCCCATCAATTGTAGTGATGACTTGATTTCAATGATGGAGGCTGTTATAGGTTAAGATTGTCTATGTCTGTCAATGTGTCTATGGTAAAAAGATGAATAAAGCTGTAACAAGGCAGCTAAAACCTTTTCTGGTTTTGTGACCTCCTGTGTAAATGACATTCTTTTATATTTAGTTTTTAATTTCAAATTCAAATATTTACTTGCATGCTCTGTCTAGCCTATGTTTTCATTATAGCTCTACTATTTGATGTAATTTCAGTTCAGTTTCATCCGCAGAGCAAGAAAGAGCTTCTTCTAATTATTATTTTCCTTACCAAGTTATTATTATTTATGAATAGTGCATTATTATAACTAGGCAGTTCCAGGCATACGTCCTAATTTAATAATATTTAACCTAAACCCACATGTACCTGGTCCAGTGAATAATGTACTAACGCTTAAATTGTGCTTCATATAATGACTAACCATTTGTTTGCGCGCTTTTTTGTTTCCTTGTGTGAGAGGGTAGTAGCACCATATATATATCAGTGTACCGTGACAAGCGATTCGCGGCGCGTCGCAGCATTCCTCACGACTGTCATCGTACGACAGTTGCAAATTCACCGCTGAGCTGAACGCCCGCTCGTTCGAGCTTCGCCGCCGCCGCCACCGCCGCCACCTCCGCCACCGCCGCTCGCCGCCGCTCGCCGCCCGCCGCACGCTCCGCCCGCGCGAGTCCGTCTCATTCACCGCTGCCTTAGCTAGCTGCCATAATCCAGGGTGCTGAATGGTGCTCGGTGTTCCTTCGTTTTAAACTGCCCCTTATATTTATTTATATACAGGGCATCCCACGGATATGCCACATGGAGGGAAAGTACCTTGAATATTGTAGATGGAACATTTTACTGAAAGAAGACATTATTTGAATTTAAAAAACAATTTAAACTGACGACGGACGCCCTCTATATGTGATAACCGCCCCGCTCATACAGTCCACTGCGCCCTAGCATATTTTACCCGCCCTCCAGTAAAATGGAGACACCACCATTTTTTTTGGATGCCCTACTACATAGGCCTTTGCGCAGCAGTGGGAAATTATAGTTATATATATATATATATATATAGGCTGATCTATCGATATCATAAATATAAATAAAATTAAAAAAAATAACATACTTAATAAATATCATGAATTGTTTATTTATTTAATGTGTTTATTTTACAGGAGGACTACGTGCCCTTTGGCGATGATAATAATTTATAAATATTTATTTACATTAAAAACGTGCCAGCTTGACAACGAGAGCAATTACCAAAAAAGTTTTTAATAAGTTGTTCGAATAATTATTGTTTTTTGTAACCTTTCATTTATCATCCAATAATTAATTACTTAAATAAAATCCACCTGATACGCACAATTCAGATTCTTATATATCGTGGTGGTTTTTAGAAAAATACTTACAAATAGCATCACTTACGATTTATCCCGTGGATTCAATAATCCTACTAATATTATAAACGCGAAAGTTTGTAAGTATGGATAGATGTTTGTCTTTCACGTAAAAACTACTGAAGGCATTTGGATGAAATTCGGCATGCAGATAGTTTATAACGTGGATTAACACATAGGATACTTTTTATCCCGATATTTCCACGGGAACGGTAACTACGTGGGTGAAACCGCGAGCGGCCGCTAGTATTTTATAATTCATAGAAATCTTGTCCTGACCAATCACAAACACAACGAAATAGAAATCAGCCAATTCGGTTCCGCCGTTCTCAAGTGATGCTTCGGTAGGTATACATATTATGGCAATTCATTGATTGATTTTGATTAAACAAAATTTTAATCGCCTCTGCGGTCTAAGGGCTAAGACATCGATCTTAGACCCTTGGTATTGGGTTCAATTCCCAGCGGGAAGTACATCTTTGTGTATGTAATTGACTTATTTAGTGAAAGCTCTGTTAAGTCCGCCTGTACCATCGTATCTAAGTCTGCCGCTATAACGATGTATATAGCATTTATTTTATTTTTTTGGAAATTCAACAGCTTTTTTACATACCTATACACTACAAATAAAATCTTTTTTTCAAACACTTAAGCCAATTCTAGAATTCCACAACTTAGACTAATTATTGTTATTATGAACAATAATAATACATAAGAATAATAGGCCTTGAATAATAAGAACAGTAGACAGACTCGTGGTAATCAGTTATTGCAATAATATTGCAATCTATGTCTCAGAGTCAACTTGGATGATAGGCGTTTTGGTACCCCTGTCCAATCAAGATGAGTCATATATCGTTCGATAGCGCTATTCAAGTGAACAAAAACAATATGGCGACAAACTCTATAATAACCTTCAGAAGATACTGGATTTTTAGCTTAAAATCTTCGATCACATGTAAAAACTTAAAACACAATAACAAAATCACATTAAAATTGTTTTAGTTGATAAAAAAAGTTAGATTTGATTTATAAATAAACGACAACATGG
This sequence comes from Scoparia ambigualis, assembly GCA_963921215.1. NCBI lineage: Eukaryota > Metazoa > Arthropoda > Insecta > Lepidoptera > Crambidae > Scoparia > Scoparia ambigualis. Next base: position 8,241,583 of record OY992503.1, read on the forward strand.
TTCTGTCCTAACTAGGGACATACCTTCCAGTTAAAACTGGCAAAATCTTACTGCAGTGAGCAGCTTAATGGTTTATATCTCGTTGAAATATACAGAGAAGCTGCTTTAGAGGACATTTTAGAATACGGAATTCACGAAGATGCGGTGGCTGAGTGACGAAGTGACAAAGCTACGAAGAATTTAAGGTAAGATTACTTCCGATTGGACAAGGAATTGAGACTAGCACCACGGTTATTCTTATTCTATACAAAAATAGCTTTGATGTAGCAACGATGTATAATTTATTTCAATTGGTGCCGATACCAGGTTTCATACATTTGTGCCCATCATCGTTTAGCATTGTTGTGTTCCGGCAGTTTAGAGATACGATAGCCAGTTCCTCAGAGGTTATAGATTTAAGGTGAAGCGCGCTTCCACCTTCGGCCTAATCGTCACTTACCATCAGGTGAGATGAAAGCCAAGCGCTTACACGTTACAGAATAAAAAAACCTTAAAACGTGACTTCTTCCAATGAGATGCAGCTACGATCTCGAATTACGATATCTGCTTCTTTTTTCCGTAGTCCAAATGACCAAGTACTCTGCGACACGATTGAGTAGGCTCTTTACACACTGCGACTTGTAACAGCAATGCAATCAGTTAATGTAGTGGACGCCCATACAAAATTGCCCGTGATATTGTATGGCCCGCGCCTGGGGCCTGATGAATTATTATATTAGACCGGGTCGTGCACGGGGCGTGCTGTGTACGTGGCCCGGGACACTGATTTGAAACATTACATACCTACATTTTGTATTTATATCAGACCCGGGCCGTGTCCCGTCCGGGCCCGGACGGGACTCGGGGATCATGCGCTGTGTAATATGAACTGCTTTATACAAAATGTATGCAACGTCTCAAATCAGTGCCCCGTCCGAGCCCCGTACGGGCCACGCACACGGCACGCCCCGTGCACGGCCCGGTCTAATATAATTCATCCCTTATCGTAGCGGACGCCCTAAGGCCGATTTCACAGTCACGCGTTTGATCTGCGCCGGCCACACTCGCGCGGTTACAATTACACTAGATAGTAGTTGCGTTTTATAGTCACGCACGCAGTTCAAACGCGCAACTACTATGTAGTGTAATAATTGTAAGCGCGCGCGTGTGGCCAGCGCTGATCAAACGCGTGACTGTGAAATCAGCCTAACAGTCACGATGCACAGCAGCCGCACGCACTACGCAGCCTAAATAAATGCAGTTTGTTCAATGCATCATCCCACTGGTCGGCATTGATACAAACGCGCTGTTGCATCACTACAAACACGCGTTAGCATCGAAACAATCGTAAGTGCGTATCAATATTGCACATTCACAATCACAACTATACAAAAAGTCTCGCTGAGCGTTATCACTTATCGTCATCATAAATAAACAAAACAGCAGAATATCGGCCTCAAGCAGCTGACTACTTACGTAAACATTAATTTTCCTTTGTGTTGTCAAAAGTAAAATAAGTAACACGAAAGTTTCAATAGCTCAATTTTCCGGTATAATTATTTTTGTGGTTATTTTATGTATCATGCTTTCGTAATCTCGAAGCGGAATAGATTTTGTAGACGTGTTACCGTTTGGTGCTGCAACCGAATTTTCACATGGAAATCGCCAACGACATCTGTCGTGATTCAATAGAAGCACGTTCTACTTCATCATCATCATCACCAGCCTGAAGACGTCCACTGCTGAACATAGGCCTCCCCCTTTGACCTCCATCCTGACCGACAACTCGCCACTCGCATCCACCGGTTGCCTGCGACTCTCACGATGTCGTCGGTCCACCTAGTGGGAGGCCTACCAACACTGCGTCTTCCAGTGCGTGGTCTCCACTCGAGAACCTTTCTTCCCCAACGGTTGTCGGTTCGTCGAGCGATGTGGCCTGCCCATTGCCACTTCAGCTTGCAAATCTTACGAGCTATGTCGGCAACTCCGGTTCTTTGGCGAATATCCTCGTTTCGGATTCTGTCGCGCAAAGAAACTCCGAGCATAGCTCTCTCCATTGCTCGCTGTGTGACTCTGAGCTTTTCTAAAAGGCCAACAGTTAAGGACCACGTTTCGGTGCCATATGTCATCACCGGCAACACACATTGGTTAAAGACCTTTGTCTTTAGGCACTGCGGAATCTTCGATGCAAAGATATCTCGTAATTTCCCGAACGCTGCCCATCCGAGTTGGATTCTCCGGGCGACCTCTTTGTCGAGGTTGGACCTACCTAACTGAACAATCTGTCCTAAGTAGGTGTAGTGGTCGACAACTTCGATAGTATCGCTCCCAACAATTACCGGTACGGGTTCAACATGGACATTCGACATGATCTTCGTCTTGTCCATGTTCATTTTAAGACCCACCTGTTGGGATACGATATTGAGGTCGCTGAGCATGGTGTTGAGGTTCTCCAGCGACTCCGCCATTATGACTATATCATCGGCAAAACGAAGGTGAGTGATGTATTCGCCATTAATGTTGATGCCGAATCCGTTCCAATTCAAGAGCTTGAAAACGTCCTCCAACGCATTTGTGAACAGTTTCGGAGATATGACGTCTCCCTGTCTCACACCTTTCTGCAATTGGATTGGTTTCGTACTCTCGTCTTGTAATCGGATCGACATAGTAGCGTTTCTATACAAACATTTCAACACTTCGATATACCTATAGTCGATATGGCAACGCTGGAGGGACTGCAACACAGCCCAGGTTTCGATAGAATCGAAGGCTTTCTCATAGTCCACAAACGCTAAACATAAGGGCCGATTATACTCCTCAGTCTTCTGTATAATCTGGCGGAGCGTATGTATGTGGTCTATGGTACTAAAGCCTTTTCGGAAACCGGCTTGTTCGGGAGGCTGGAAGTCGTCAAACCTGCGTTCGAGACGGTTCGTAATGACTCTCGAAAACAGCTTGTACACATGGCTCAGGAGTGAGATGGGTCTATAATTCTTCAATAAGGTGTTATCGCCTTTCTTGAAGAAGAGCACCACCGCACTCCTGTGCCATGCTTCTGGCGTAGTACCTTCGAGCATGACGGAATTAAACAACTTCTGGAGGACTACGAGTATCGGTTTTCCACCCGCTCGCAGAAGTTCAGTGGTAATTCCGTCATCACCCGGCGCCTTGTTGTTTTTAAGCTGTTTAAGAGCCATACTAATCTCATACAGGCTGATGTCAGGGATATCTTCGGTATAGTGTCGGGTTAACTTAGCTCTGGTGTCCTGAGCTGTACCAACAGCGGGCTCTTGTGTTGAGGTGTACAACTGTCCATAAAACCTCTCGAGCTCTCCCAGAATCTCCGGCTTCGAAATGACACTGCCGTCCTCGATCTTCAGCTTAGTCATTTGGCTCTGACCAATAGACGAATTCTTTGCGAACACTTTGGCGCCTTGGTTCCGCGCAATTGCGTCCCTAATGCATTTAGCACTATAGGAGCGCAGGTCGTGTCGCACAGATTTCGAGATTCGTCTATTGAGTTTGCCATATTCCGACATATCAGCTGAAGATTGCAGTATCATTTCTTTCCGGTCTTCCATTAACTTAATGGTTCCGTCTGAGAGCTTTTGAGGCTTTTTCCGGCGTGGGGTCTTAAAGAACTTAGACCCCACAGCTTGGACAGTTTCCACAAGCCCGCTGCTGATCTCGTCCACAGTTTCGCACTCGGCTAGGCACTGGAAGCGATTTTGGAGTTCGAGTTGAAAGTGTTCCGGGCTCTGGATCTGGGCAGGGCCAGGACGGAGTGTGGACTTCACCAGACGTGACCTCTCGAGCTTGATGTTGATATTCAGTGTGCCTCTAACAATCCGGTGATCGCTACCGGTTTTCACCCTACTGATCACGGAGACATCACTGAATATACGCTTCTTGGTCGTCATGATGAAGTCGATCTCATTTCTGGTTGAACCATCGGGGCTTATCCACGTCCACTTCCTGGTTGGTCGCTTCCGGAAGAAAGAGTTCATCAAAAAGAGTTCCTCCTTCTCCATAAAGTCGACCAACCGTTGGCCCCTTTGGTTCCGCTGTCCATATCCATATTGCCCCACTCTCAACTCATCGCCGTTCCTTGTGCCTACCTTTGCATTGAAGTCCCCCATAACAACGGTGAAGTACGTTTCGGAGGAATGTATGGCTTCAGATATCTCCTCATACAGAGCCTCTACTTCTTCGTCAGGGTGTGTCGAGGTTGGTGCATATACCTGTATGACCTTCAGCGAATACCGATCGGTGATTCTGAGTATAAGGTACGCAACTCTACCTGACACACTATCGACCTTGATAACGTTGTTAACAAGGGACTTGCGGACGAGAAACCCAACACCACCCTGGGATTTTCGTTCTCCTTCCCGGAAGAAGAGCATGTTGCCAGAATCAAGGACTACCATATCCTGCCCCTCTCGTCGGATTTCTGATAGTCCCATGATGTCCCACCGCAATCTGCTCAATTCTTCCTCCAGCTCTACAATCTTTGCATCGGTCCTCAACGTGCGGATGTTGTGTGTTGCCAGGGCCAAGGTTCGTTGGTGGGTGTGTGGGTAGCCGAGCAACTGCCGGTGATTCTTCGCACCCCCTGCTCCTCCGTTACCTGACCAGCTACCCGTTGGGCCAGGGATAAAGGAGCTGCCGGGGACTGGGGGCCGTGGGCAAATATTGTCTGTCATGGGGGGGGGGGGGGGGGGTTTGCCATAATCCCCACGCTTGGCAGGCGGCTTGGGGATCGCAGCGGGTCACCGTTTAGCTAGAGGACGCTGCGGCCCGTCCTCCGGTGGCTGGTCGTAGTTTTAGGACATACCCGGGTCCAGGACATACCCGGGTCCAGGACATACCCGGGTCCAGGACATACCCGGGTCCGCATTCACCTTCAATTGTATCTAATATTAAATTATTGCAAGCATTAATAAAGAAGAAAAACGAATTTAAAAAATGTAAGTCAAAATATAATGTCCGACAATGTAAGCATCATTTTAGTGAACGCAGCTTTGATTGCGCGAAAAAAAAATGTCGAACGCATCCCTCTTTAATATGGAACATCTGTAGAGAGAGTTGTAAACAAAGTGGCTGTGAAGAAAGTAGTTCGCCAAAAGAAGTTAAAATAAGTGGTAAGTGTCTTTCAATTCGTTATTTACAGAGCGTACATCAATTGGTCGTCAAATGGGGAACGCGTTTTTCAATTAAAATATTGCAATAATAGCTTTTATAGTGTTGTTTATCAAACGTTAACCTCAAATATTTTACAATAAGGAAGCGAGAATTGCTGTCAAATATGGCTGCCGTTTAAAAAATGCGCGGTTATTTGAAATCGTCATTTCGAGAACGGTCATTCCGGGAACGTTCTTTGCGTTCTCGGAATGATATTTATTATATCTAAAGGCTTACTACTCCTAGACTTGGATTTTTTCAATAAATTATTTTACAAATTCGTTGTTTTGTCATTACAGCGTAATGGAGACCCCTGATAGAGAAAAAAAAACTCAAAAAAGCTTAAATAGGATAATGCAGCTTATTTGCGCCAAAGAGAAAAGGCAAATGCTAGGTAAAGAAAGTTTTTGGATAATATGACTGAACAACAGAAAGAAATTAAACGGGCTAAGGACAGGGAATACTATAAAAAGATAAAAGCAGAAATTACTGATATGACTGAACGAGAGAAGCAAAAGCAAAGAAAAGATTGAAAAAAAGCATCGAAAAAATACAGAAAAAAAAGGTTTTGCAAATCTAATAAGTAATACGCCGCCACAATCAGATGACGACTTAGCCGCAGTACCTTCAGAGAAAAGACAAGTAGGGAGAAAAACTGTTCAAAAAGATACGGCGAGAGCATACCGAAAAATAAAAAGCAGGAAGAAACTATAGTTCAAATGAAATAGAAAATTCATTCTTTAGAAAATAACTTCAAAAAAGAGATGTAAAAATGAACCGGAATAGTTGGCCATTTCCGGGAACATTACAATTTTCAATAAAATACGCATAAATTAGCTATTTTTTTAGAAAAAACAGTTTATTAAATTACAGAACTTTTATTCTGTTCATGTAGCGTTAATTCCATTATAAGAGCTCTGAATAATTTGAAATTTCTTAAATTTTATGCATGATAATAGCAACTTTTTTTTATTTTTTGACGTCTTTTGCTTGTAAAAAACTTTGTATTTATTATTTTCAATATTGTTTATATATTATGGATACATAATATACCCATGTTATTAAACAATCCTTTAGTTATGTACTTTGTTTTGTTTTTGTCAGTGGCGGATACAGAAAAAACTCAAGGAGGGGGCGCTAAACATATATTGACTGAACTAACTACCTTTACTTTTATCGTAATAAAAAAATAATCAAGTCATATGCAAAGTTTAAGAAAGTTTTATTCAAACTGATTATAATTTATACAAGACAGTGCCATCTTATGATATAAAATAGTCAAATAGTCAATTGTGGTTCTCTCCTTAAATGATGAATTCTATGCGCCTATTCTTTCTGGCAAATTGGTGAATTACATCGTCAATAGGACAATCCATGTCAGGGTGAGTGTTCAACAGAGCTAAGCCATTAAGTCGATCTTCCTTCATTGTGGACCTCAGCCATGTCTTTGTACGCCGCAATGTTGAAAAATTTCTTTCTACTGTAGCAATAGATACAGGTAGACAAGCAAATATTTTGTACAGAGTGTGCAAAGTAGGATACTCAGATCTAGGACAAACAGACCACGCTTGCATAACAGAATCACGATCATTAAGCGCTTTTATGCTCGTTTGCTTATATTGAAGAATTTCTCCCATCAGTCTCTTTTTAATCACAAAGGGTGATTCTTCTTCAAAGAACGGTAGTTCAGATAAGCACTGATTCAATTTATGTGCCAGATCATTACCGGCGTGTTTTAGTAGTTGTGAGGGCAAAAGTATGTTGAATTTTAAATGAAAAATATTTTCTTCAGCAAAACGTTCTCTCATGTCAGTCGTAACATGGTCCAGTGTTGGAATAAAAACAGTTATTTTCCAATATGTCATAGCATCATCATTATGATCGCAGTTTTCCCTGTGTCTTTGTCTGCCTGTAAGACGAGGAACACTCATCGCCACGTCTAACTCTTCCATAACTGCCTTCGCCTCTTTAACAATGCGAGCAAAGTGGCATTAGCTCTCATGCCGTCGTACACCTTGAGCGTCGAATCTAATTATACTTTTGCCATCGCGACGTCCAAGCTAGGGTCTTGTAAGATTTTGCTGACTGAATAAGTTATGCACATAATGTAACTCAGTGTAAAAAGCGTGATAATAAACTCGCAATTAGAGAGAGCTCGAAGGAGAATATTTGCTTTGGCAGCCGTAGTTCTATCCCTCCAAGACTGTATTTCTTTAAGAACTTTGCAAACTGTTCCGAGATCAGCTGCGAATTGAATAACCGCATCATGCCGCTCTACCCATCTAGTTTGACAATGTGACTGCAGCGAGTGTTTAAGGTGACTCTTCAATGTTGCGAACCGCTTTGCTAGACGCTGTAAAGAACGATACTACTTCTTCAATAGTACCAAGTGAGTTTCTCACACTTGTAACTTTGCAACTGCGAGACACAGCGAGGTTGTTTTATCCGTGCGGTGACGGAGAAAGAATACCAATCGCCGCCCCTCTCTCCGTCCGGTGGGTGTCGTAAGAAGCGACTAACGGACTCTTTCGAGCGATGATCTGCTCCACTGGTGGTAGGGCTTGACCCGTCTGGTTGGTGACCACCGTACGCATGGTGTAAAACCCGTCAAGTGACTGCTTGTCGGTCGCGTTTCGGGATCAGCCAGCGTATAACCAGAGCTCGAGAGGATGATGCTGCGATGTATTTGGTCTGTGGAGGCTTCCGTCGAACCAGTGCCAGGAAGACTTCGTTAACCTGCCGACCAGGGAGACCCGTAGAAACGATTGTCCCGCTGGCCGCCTGTGGCACAGTACAGGGGCCCAAGCGAGCCTAACCAGCTCGTGAGGCTGCCTCACCATGCCACGCATAATCTCGGGGTGGTCCGTCGTGCCGGTTGGTGACCGGAAGGTGGGGTCCCGGCGGCCATTCCCGGGGGGGTTCGGGGGCCCTTCCGTTCGGCAGGTTAATAATACTCGTCTGTGGGCAAATTCCTGGGGAAACAGGCCACCACACTTTGACCATTCGCATCGCGGCATCATTTTCTCGATTCACGCCTCTCTCTTTCCACTCCTAAAATGACAGCGCCTAACAACAAAACTGGTACTACAGCGGTGCACACCCCCACCAAAACCTTACCGTTTGAGATGGAGTTCGCTAACATCCGCGGACTCCATGCAAACCTCAATGCCGTCCACCACCATCTTGAGACGGCACGGCCAGCAATGTTGTTCCTGACGGAGACGCAAATAATCCGCCCAGCTGACACCACCTACCTGAACTATCCCGGCTTTGTGCTTGAAGAATCCTTCAAAGCCAAAGCCGGAGTTTGCTTATTCGTTCGGGCGGATGTTTGCTGTCGCCGTCTGCGCTGTCTGGAGGACCCTTCCTTCTCCCTCCTAGTGGTACACGTCGACTTAGGCTCTCATTGCCGTGTCTACGTCTGCGTCTACCGATCCCATAACGGTGACACGGAGACAACTCGACTAATTGAACATCTTAGTCGGGTAGCAGATGATGCGCAGGAGCGGTTTCCATCGGCGGAACTGGTGTTTTTGGGGAACTTCAACGCCCACCATGAGTTGTGGTTAGGTTCCTCCAAAACAGACCATGCTGGTAGAACTGCCCACGCATTCGCTCTCACGCATGAACTGACGCAACTGGTGAACCAGCCCACAAGGATCCCAGACATAGTTGGCCATGCGCCCTCCTTACTCGACCTTCTGCTGACGAGTCGCCCAGCTGGGTACCGGGTGTAGATTCGAGCTCCTTTAGGTTCCTCGGATCACTGCTTGATATCCAGCACAGTGCCCTTGGCATCGCGCCCGCCAACAGCGGTTTCGAAACGCCAGATTTTGCACTACGCGTCGGCAGACTGGGACGGGATGCGGGAGTATTTTGCATCCGTCCCTTGGAGGCAGCGCTGCTTTAGTGGGAAGGACCCGACCGCTAGCGCCACTGCCGTTGCTGATGAGATGCAATGGATGGATCAGAGGTAAAGCTCATGGGGCTCCCGAAACTAGCTCGCTAAAAGCAGCCTATAATAATGCCACCAAGTCATGTAAGAGGGCCTACATTAGAGCGGATGCCCAGCGCGTTGCATGAGTAGGCCAAGAACTCCTGACGCATCCTACGGGCAGCCGTAGCTTCTGGCGTCTGGCCAAAGCCGTGCAATCCAACTTCTGCCAACCCTCGCTGCCACCACTGAGTGTCTTGACGGAACTTTAGCTCACAAGCCGCAGGAAAAGGTCGATCTCCTGGCCAAACTCTTTGCGGCTAACTCCCGGATCGATGACTGTGATGCACAGCCACCCTCAATTCCTCATTGTGGCCACACAATGTCTGATATTAAAATCAGGCAGTGTGATGTCCGTGCGGAAATGCAGTCAATCGATGTCCGGAAAGCTAACGGTCCTGATGGCATCCCAGCAATAGTTCTGAAAATGTGTGCAGCGGAGTTGTCCCCTGTGTTAACGCGTCTGTACCGTCTCTCGCTCTCTTCGGGTTGTGTGCCGCAATCTTGGAGAGAAGCTAATGTGCAACCGATCCCTAAAAAAGGAGATCGGTCAGATCCGACTAATTACCGCCCTATAGCCGTAACTTCAGTGTTGTGTAAGATCCTAGAACGAATATTGAACAAACAGCTTATTCGATACCTAGAAGATCACTCCCTAATTCACGATAGTCAATATGGGTTTCGGCCAAAACGGTCAACGGGTGATCTTCTAGCGTACGTCACACATCTCTGGGGTGAGGCTATTGACAAGCGTGGCGAGTCACTGGCAGTTAGCCTTGACATAGCCAAGGCTTTTGATCGGGTCTGGCACAAAGCTCTTCTCTCCAAGCTCCTGGCATACGGTTTGCCCGCTCAGTTCTGTACCTGGATTGCCAGCTTCCTGCATGAGCGTAGAATCCGTGTCCTTTCGGATGGATGCGCTTCGCGGTTCATGTCAGTGAACGCTGGTGTTCCTCAAGGCTCCGTTCTATCCCCCACGCTGTTCCTTCTGCATATCAATGACATGCTTCCTCTTGGAAACATTCATTGCTATGCAGATGATAGCACAGTGCATGGGGGACATAACGGGCACCCAACGGCTGGGCGGGTAGACACCGAAATGAAGCGAGCAAATCTTGTCATTGAGCTCGATCGGGTGTTGGACCTCATTTCTAAATGGGCTCCGATAATCTGGTGGAGTTCAATGCCAAGAAAACACAGGTGTGCGCGTTCACAGCGAAAAAGTCGCCATTCCTTCCCCTTCCCTCTCTTCAGGGTACATCTCTAGGCCTGCAGAGCAGTATTAACATGCTCGGTATGGATATCCACTGCGATCTGAACCAAAAGGACTACATCGAAACCGTGATTAAAAATGCCTCACGTAAACTCGGTGTCCTGAACAAGGTGCGGCGATTCTTCACGCCTGATCAGTTGTGTCTATTATACAAGACACAGGTGCGGTCTTGTGTGGAGTATTGCTCTCACCTTTGGGACGGCTCCGCAAAGTACCTTCTCGATGCCTTGGACAGATTGCAGCGCCGCGCTGTGCGCATTATCGGCAATGCGGAGGTCACTAAAACTCTCGAGCCTTCGCAATTGCGTAGAGATATTGCGTCACTCAGCGTCTTTTACCGTTTATACCATGGCGAGTGCTCTGAAGAACTCTTTGACCTCATCCCTTTTTCTCCCTTCCTCCATAGGAGTACGCGTGCTGCTCTCCGGAGTCACCAATTTACAGTCTCTATCATTCCATCACGCACAAAGAAATTTGGTGACTCGTTTCTTTGCCGCACTTTCAAAAGATGGAATAGTCTACTAGCACACGGATTCCCTCCTACCTATGACATAGGGTCCTTCAAACGAGGCGTGAAGAAGCACTTTGTGGGCCGGCAGAGTGAGGATGACTGATGCTACGTCTCTTACGCTGCACCAGTTGTCCTCGCGCCTGGACCTCATTTCCACTTAACATCAGGTGGAGTGGGGTCATTTGCCGGGCTTAGTATAAAAAAAAAAAGAAGGTTGAGCTGATGACTTCGACACGGTGCTACTTGCGCGTTGATAACTTTCTTTTTTATTGTAGCTATAGCTCCTTTCAATTCTGACATATTAACTGAGCAACCATCACAGCTTATACCCACACAGTTCTCCAGTGACAGAGAAAGGCTTTCCATTCTGCTTAGAATCGTAGTACCCAATACTTCACCAGTAATGCAACGCTCTTGACTCTCTTGCGGTTCATCGTCAATGTTTCCACTACAATCATTGTCTTTATGGATGTCAACGAAACCCAAAAATTGTTCGTGTAATTTGCCGTCACCATCAACATATCTTGCAGCTAAACTCAGTTGGGCGATGTGCGCTATGTCCGTAGTCTCATCGAAGATGATGCTGTAATAACGAGCATCTTTGATTTCCTCTAGTATTCTCGATAAAATCACTGTTTCACAGCATGAAATAAGTTCGTTACACGTTGTTTTACTTATGTAAGTGGCATTTGCTTTAGTGGTATCAAGGTGATGTTTTAGTTGCAAGTCTCCAGCGTCAATTCTAAATCTTAGAAGAGCTCTAAAGTTTCCCTCGTTAGTCACTATGCTTTCACTATCATTTTCTTTTTCTAAAAGACTCCCATCATCTCTATGCCCCCGCAGAGGAATATTTTGCTTTCCAAGAAATATGATAGTTTTTATTATAGGTACAAGACGGTCTCTGTTTTCTCTAATGCTTTCCATTCTCTGTCTTGACAACTAATTTATGGCCTCAAGTTCGCGGTTGTCTCGTGTCGCCAAAAATAGTTTTGCATTTGTTGACGCTTTAATGTGGTACTTGAGCTGAGAGTGGGTCTCAAGGTCACCATCTTTACCAGTAAGTTTGGCAAACTTTGTTAGTGATTCAGTAACAAGTTTCTTGGCGATAATGGATTTCTTTCCTCCAACCATTTTATTGTTCACAAAAATTGAACAGTTAATGCAAAGAAGTCCTTTTTTAACTTGTGAGAACACCAGCCATGGATACTGTTCAAATTGATTATCGTGCACTTGTCTGCGTTCAATCCGTCCCCTCTTGTTGTGCTCGGAAGTAGGAAAGATATAACCTTTTTCAAGTTTCCTTGGAGTTGTGAGAAGCTTGTATTTTATATCATCACATATATTTCCTGACGCTAATATATCCAAATAATTGCCAATATCCGTGGGATTAAAGGAATCAGTTGATGAACTTTGTTGTGGAAGTTTCGACGAAGTGCTGGGCTCTGCCTGTACATCTGGTGGTGTTTTTGAATGGTGACCGGGATCTTCAGATGTTTCTACTTTTCTTTTTTTTACCACATAACGGTCCATTTTATTATATTGTAACGACGTAGCGTAGGTAAATAAGATGCCAATTATTACACTTAGCACTAAAACACACACGGTCACACTCCGCGTATTTTCTAATGCCCTTAATGCTTCCCTTATATTATATAGTGGCTCGGTTGTTTCGAGAACATTCGCTGCTAGAATGTTCGCTTCCAGACACTTATGGAGTGTGAACAATACAGTACAATATTCGCGACTTTTCTCGAACAGATGCCAGACAGAATAACGTATAGAGATCACTAGAATGGCCGCGACTTTAGGCATGTGTTAGCTATCTATATGCCAGGCAGAAACGTATACAATAAGATGACGCGGATGCGCGGCGCGTGCTACATAGGAAAGTACAACTACTCGTTATCTCGACTCAGAGTGGACTGACCAAAGGAACGAACAAATAGCGCGAGGGCTGACTGGCGCGGGCGTCAATGCGGGCGGCCCCGCAGGGGGGGGGGGGGGCGCCCTGCGCGCCCCCCATATGTATCCGCCACTGGTTTTTGTTCATTTTATCAAACTTAGAAAAACGTTCCCGAATTGATGATTTTCTGTAAGACATTCACTAAAAAGCAATATTCCAAAAAAAGTATAGAATTCTGTGCGCTGCCCTGTCAAAGTTTAACAATATACAACTTTTGCAACAGTATAAACCAAGAATCGTCATTGTAGCTCGAAAATTTTTTTGGCATAAAACCAATCTTGAAATTTGCAACCTTGGTGATTTTGAGCCATAAATACATTTTGGTAATATCAAATAAGTTCTAAAACTTTATTAAATTCTCATTTATCTAAAAACAAAAAATAAAAAGTGAGTTATGTTTCCATTTTGTGACTAAAAAGTCCGGACTTTTATCGAAATGTCAGGTTTTTTGTCTGGAGTTTTCAAATAATTTATATGTAAAGGAATATTGGAGACTTCTTGGCGGGAAAGTGAAGCGTCATGTCTGTAGTTTTGTCTTATTTTCTAAAATTTGTGTTTTGTCGAATATAAATGTGAAATAATGATGGATTATTAACCGTTAAGTGTTCGTGAACGTGCATGAGTGTTGGCAAATAAAACAAAACTGTGCAACATTACTTTTCAAATTCTCTCAAGAAGTCCGTGTGAGATTCAGTAAAGTCCCACATCTTTACTGGAACTCAAGGGATTTGGTGGGAATATCATTTGGCTTATTATCATCACTCATTATCATCTTGTAAGCTACAGCTAATAAATGAACTCTATTATTTCGACTGAAGGAGGAGTATCCATGGTCAAGAAACAATTTATCAAAAAAAAAAAAAAAAAGGAATATTGGTCAGTATTTTTGACTCCTAGGATGGACTTTACCAACATCAGAGTTATTAATGTCGGAAAGAACACTTTAGTACCATGCCATATTATTATTATCAACTACTGCGTTCATATGAAGTAATTGTTCTGAGCAAATTGGTATGACATGATACTAAAGTGTGTACGAGGCTGACCGTACTATGTATTTATCAGAGTAAATAAAGATCTGCTAACTCTCTGCAATAAGATAATGTGTGATAAAATTATAACAAGAGATATTTACTTAACGGAAACAGACGATACGCATAGACTGTAAGACGTTTTCTATGAACAGTGCAAAATAATTACTTTATGTCTTTTTGTGAGTAACTCGTGTACGAGTATCGTTATTATACGATAAGTGTATATTGTGAAGTGATTTGGTGTACAAGAAATGCAGAGGCGAAACATCTTCCTTGGGATGGCAGTTACGTTATCAAGTGTTATTTTGATAATGCTGATATTGCTTACGGTTGTATGTATAAGGTCATTAAAATTTTCTCATGTATTTAAATCCTAAATGACTCCATGGAGGCCGAGTGGAGTAGCGCTGGACCCTATAACCGGAGGCCCAGGGTTAAATTTCCAGATCGGGCGAAGTGTGCTACGAACTTTTTTGATGCGTTTGGTATTACCATACACAAATAAGATATCCTCCTTCGTATTACCAATCCGCATTTGGCAAGAGTGGTGATTAGGAGAGTTATCACTATATTATAATTAATCTGTAAACTGCTGTCCGTTTGGTCCAATGATATTATAATTTGGTCAATTTTTAATAACAACACTTATCAAAGTTATAATTAAATTATAATTGGTAGGTACACGTACAGGTCATGTTTAGAATTGGCATGAGTTTTGGCAAATAAAAGAAACAGTGCAATGTCACTATTTGTAATTTTATAATTTAGTTGACATGAAACTTGTTCTTACTAGATGACGGATAAACATGCTTATTTTACATATAATGCATCCAGACACGATATCAATTTAGAAAAACAGTTATTTCTAAATTGAAACCGGGAATTGAACCCGGGACTTTAAAGATGGCGACGCCAGACCCGGCCTGGCAACCACTCGACCACAGAGGTCGTCATTTCTGAAGTTCAAGGAATTTATGGTGAATATAATGTTAGGGTAGGTTAGGGTAAATATTATTTAAGTATATTAACAAAGATATTTTTTTATTTCTCTAACTTTGACAGTTGCTCAATGTGCAAATGACACCAACTTTATCAAAAATAAAAGGGCAGCTTGGGTCTATCCCAAAACATTAAACCGCACTACATAGCAAAGCTCTTTTCAGGTCAGCGAAAATACTTTTTCATATGAACGTTTTAACCTTTTTTGAACGTAAATCGAGAACTTGGGAGTTTTTGAAGTGATTTTCGTCGTATAATTTATTGCTTTAAAACTCGTTTTAATTGGATAATTTACTACGAAATCAGCGGATTTCAAATGCGCTAATTCTAGATGACGCACGAAGGCTCAACTTTGAAGTAATTTTACACCAATTATTATTACTAAATGAGAAGGTAAAAAATATGCATTAAAAGGAACATATCCTCAAATTGAAAATGTATTAAGAAAATTTATATTTTTTTTCAATAACTTGTATTTTTATCACGTTTAAGAAAGTAGGAAATTTACCACAAGAAAACAAGTTATATCTCATAATCTAGAAGTCATTAGGAAACATAAATAATTTTGTACGTAAGAAGAAAAATTGTACTATAAATGTGTAAAAAATAGAAAATATCCCTCTCCAACCTTTTAAGAGATAATTGTTCAAAAAATCGGGTCGATCGCACGGCCTCAATCAGTCGCGCTCAGGCGCTCGCCGACGTAGGACTTATGTCGGTTGACCTTCCGGCCGCCTCAAAAGTGCCAAGCATGATATTTACGTCGTATATAGTGCGACGAAATAATTTTGATCCGTAAATATTTTATTTGCGAATCTTAATGATGTTGTTCATATAAGCAACATTTTGATGAATAGTGGATCTTATAACTATTTTCTCTACAAACTTGTTATTATAAAAAGTTTATTATTATCCCCTTGTCTGTCACGAAGACTCCTATGCCGCGTCTAGACGCTTGGCAAACCTCAACAAGCCGTCACAAATTCAAACGTGTGGATAAAGCGTTTGGCTTGGTTTGCTAGCGCTTGTAGCCGATCCGTCAAACAAATCACAAATCCAAACGTTTGTAGAGGTTTGGAGTTTGCGGCAAGTGCCAAGCGTGCTGACGCGGCACTAGATTATTGTGAAGGTACGTTTCCAAGACGGACCGCAGACTGCAAACTGCAGCTGCAGGCTGCAAGCGACACTACTAGTTTCTATGCATCTCTATGAAATTGATTCCAAGCGCGGCAACACCGCGGCAGCTGAGCTCTTAAGTAAGTATTGACCATTCAAGAATATTTTGTGACACATTTTACATACTTACTTTTTATTTATTTATTTAATCATAAAACACACTAACAGAACAGACATTATACATTGTTAATAAAAGTAGCAAAAACATAGCAGATATTTGCTCCAATTAAAGCGCGTACAACATTTAAAATTATAAAACTAAAAATTAAAATTAAAAAAATACGTAAGTATGAATAAAATAAAAAAACTATTAAAAAATGACAAAATTTTAACATTAATAAAATAGAAATTCATGATTTCATTACTTATTTGATTTATTAAAATAAGTTAAATTGAGTTAATTCACAAATATATACTTAGCTAAATTATTAATAAATAAAATCATAAAAATCACAATAATAAATAATAAAATTCACTACTTGGTAAATGATTTGAGCACATTCCTTCTGAATGCTGACAATGAGTCGCCAAAGATGTCAATGGCATGACTATTAGTGATCGCGAAGTTGTATGTTCTCACTGAAGGGGAACTCTCACACAACTCAACACTCGAACCAGAATTAGTCCATTTAATTGGTTTCCGAGAAATTCTGGACGGCACATATAAAGATGCGTTCGACAACATCACAACAGTTCACCCGATTATTGACAATCTTATAAAGAAACAGTAAATAATGCAATTTTCTCCGATTTTTTAGCTAACTAAGTTCAAAGAATTTCAAACGTTGATCAAAGCTGCACCGGTGGGTTATGCGCTGCGGAAAAAATGCCAAATGTCGTGTAAAAACACGCTGGATGCCTTCTATACGCTGAGAGTGTACACTATAAAACGGACTCCAAACGGTGCACCCCTATTCTAAGGAACTTCGAACCAATGCGTTCTAATGAACAATTTTTGTACATGTTTAAAGCTCCTTTACTTTATAAAAATAATCCTAGCATTTGAGCAAGCCTTCCCGACCATGTAATCAATATGTAAAGTAAAACGAAGCTCCCGGTCCATAACCACTTCAAGATCCTTAATCCCGTTAGCAGTCTGCAAAGTTATACCATCGATCACATAACTCGATGTCAGTGATCGCTTTTTTTCTGGAAAACCTCATGTGAGAACATTTGTCAATATTAAGTTCCACCAAATTTTCATTGCATCATTGCTTACCTCTGTATTAGTCCTCTGGAATATGCCTTATATCAACAGATGATCCCACAATTTTATAAATTTTTAAATCATCATCAAATAAGAGGAACTTATAGTTTTATTTGTGGCGCTTAATTATGTCATTAATAAAGACAGAAAAGAGGATAGGTCCTAGGTGCGAGCTCTGAGGAACACCAAACACAGCATAGTAGTTTTGTGACTCATGGCCACCAACTGAAACCGTCTGAAGACTTTTTGCAAGGTAGGATTGAGTCCATTCCAAGAGTGTTCCAGAAATTCCAAAATGTTTTAACTTTTTAATAAGTAGTTTGGTATTAACTTTATCAAAAAGCGCCAGAAAAATATGTGTATACCGTGTCATGTATTTTTAAGCAAAGTCCATTAAATTACCTTCGCTATGAAACTTGAAATAAGGAACAGCAAGCTTGTGTCTATGAAAAAAATTAAAATAACTAAAATTCTGCAACTATGAACTCGGTGGCCAAGTGGCTAAGCGCTCGTTCCGATAACCGTAGGAGGAAGGGTGGTATAACCGTGGTTCAATCCCAGGTGGGGCAAAATGTGTTTCGGGTTTTGCGTGCATAGGTTTCCAGGTTCTATGCTCCCCGTTCCCTATTTGGCAATTAATTTTATAAATTTTTAGCAAAGATTTTAAGTACTACATACATATCGCGACTACTATCCCCGAAGGGTTATTCAGAGACTAAGCAATGAGGCCTGCAAAAATAAATATCACACTTTTAAAATTTAATTTTTCTAAACTATATAAAGTAGAAATTTAAAATAAAAAACTTTTTACAGTAATTTTATGAGCTTTCTTTGAAACTATAGTAAATTATACAATAGTAACATTTTTAAGTCTTGTGTGTCTTGTTTATCTTGTGTACTTTAAAAGTTATTGCAATATTAAAAGTGTGATACTTATTTTTAGCTAATTATTTTTCTGTTGTGTATGTAACTGTCAGGATAAAGTTACTACGAAAGAATTTTTTTGGGAATTTGTCACTGCGTACCTACGGGGTCTACCTGGACGAAGTTGCAGGCAGGCCGCTAGTAAATGATAAAAGGTTATACAATAATATTCCGTTTGTCGATGTTGAAAGCAGCCTGAATACACTTAAGTCTTTTGTGTATTTTAACCTGTTAGTACAGGTGATGTTTTTAGTTATATTTCATTGTTACGTTACAACAAATTTTATGTGTGTAACACATCACGACATCACAGTATAGCCTTCATTCATTATCTTTTTATGACCAGAAACATTTATTAAACATATCTTCATACGGATCGCTTCACAAACTCTTAATTGACTACTTAACGTAGGCCTGCGAACTTGTCGCGTTATTTATTTTAATTTAATTTGAACCGAAATTAACAGTACGTGTTTTGAACCCTTTCTAAAATGAAAGATTTTGGTGGAGTATGTTCAATTTTTCTACTTATATTAAGCTGTTGTATTGTTTCAAGGTAAGTTTACGTTACTATACGATGGCTAAGTTCACACAGTCATGTACTTACTTACTAAAAACATTTTTGACTATTTTCACACTTTTTGTGCCACATAACTCAAATAAAATTATTCATTACCTCTTTAAACAAAAATTTTGCATGCCAGTTTCTGGTAAAATATGTGAAACCTTTTTCGATAAACACCTTAGGTAAGGTAGTATATATTTTATACAAAATAAATTTAATTTCATTTAATTTATTGTTCTTTAATATTAAAGGAGGTAATTCATTTTAGGCCCAAAATTCAAAGTGGCGGCTAGTAAAAAAAAGGAGTTATTATTATTGGGGGAGTATTTTTTACTAATAGAACATATCTCTACTAATATTCCTTGTCATAATAATTGAAGTAGAAAAATCTGATTTTTTAAACATTTTACTACTAAAAATATTTCGTACTACGCAGTCGTTACGATTTTATTATATTGCCTTAGACTAGAAACTAAAAAAAGATTAAACAATTCGAACCAGTCGTTACCAAGTTAAAGCACGCGCGTCCAAGGTAAATAGGAATTTATTTATAAATAATATAACGCCTAGTTAGAACTGTAGGATGTTGTTCACACGTCATGTGCATAGTTTGGTATTAACTTATGCAAGGCATGAACCGCATTTATGCCCTCCGGCATTATTTTTAAATAACGTTATGGTATTTACAAGCTGTCAACATTTAGATTTAGTTAGGGATACCTCTAGAGCTCCGCCGTATAAGGATACGCGAACATTGCATGTGACATTTATATAGGTAAGTCGTAATGATTTTGTGATGTAATCCATCTCTTTTTAAATGTTTTTAAATAGCTAAGCTTTGTTGATGTTAATAAAAGATTGAACTGTGTATATTCCTTTATTTAGCTCTTGAAAATCCACCTACAATCTCACCCCATTACTTTTTACGCCAGTAAAATGAATATATTTTTAATTTGATTAATAAATAGACTTTTATACTTCGATTATCAGCTAGGACTAGTTGTTGAGGTTTATTGTCATAGTAAAAAAATGTTCGGAATTATTGCCCCAACAATAACAACCCATTTTGTTTTGTTGGCCGGCACTTTGACTTTTGGGCCCAGGCTTGTATGAAACGTGAATGACCTTTTATTTGTGCTTGTAATATCCAACAGCATAGAGCGGCGATTAGCTCCCCACCTGTCACGCTAAACACATGTGCAGATATAATTTGCTACGAGTCATAAATGACTTCATAAATCAGCTTTTTTAAATTACCTATTTAAAGTTACTAATTGACGAATCGTTGGCTTATGTCAATTTAATACATTATTCATAACTTTTCATCATACGTTTATGAAACATTTTGATTTAGATTACATACCTAATTATATAGTCACGACTATTATACGCGAAGGGTGAGCCAGAAACCAAGCATCGAGGACTGCAAAAGCAGTCCACTGCCATAGTCCAAGTTTCACCAAATGATAACTGTACACGTCTTGTTTTTAGGGTTAGCTAACATCAGCTAAATGATGTGTCGTTGACATAAGTCAATCCAATCCCATACATTCATTCATTATTCCATGTCGCGTAGCGGTGAAAGAAATACTACCACCCCCTCTATTTCTCTGGGTGTCGTAAAACGCGACTAAAGACTGCACAGACATCTAACAGCATAGAGCGGCGATGGGCTTAAAAACCTTTCACGATGAGCACATCTGCAGTCGCTATTAGGTGAAAAGTGGACTATGGTAGAGGACTGCTTTTGCGGTCCTCATTGCCTAGTCTCTGACTAACCCTTCAGTGATTATACTTTTGATTAATGTGGGTATGTATATGTATAACTCCGCATGACGTGACAGGTGGTGAGCCCATCGCGTCTCTGTGCTGTTGGATGTATGACGTGCAGAGTTTGATCCGTTAGTCGCCTTTACAACACCCAAGGGAAGAGACAGGACGGTAGTATTCTATTAATTAGCAGCTATCAACAGCACAATAAGTAAATTAAAATTTGTATATTTCGAAACAGCCTCAGAAGCGTCGGCGAGCGTTAAACCCACCTGCTCCTCAGCTCGCGGGCCGCCTCGCCCCTCCGCGCCTACGCGGGCTTAAATTACACCCTAGCGTAGGGCAGACAAGTCTACGTGCAGTCGGTTTTGCCGCGATTTGTTTCTGTCACTGATTTCTTTAGCACAACCTAAATGACAACCTAACGTATTAACTTTTTAAGACAATATTTGAAATCGATAGAATTATATCAAATTATGTTATAGAATATGAGCATTATTATCAAATAAATAATATACAAACGTAATGTTGTTATAGGAAGTGTGTTTAGAACAAGTAAAAATTATATCCCATTAACGTTAAGTCCTTTGAAATTAGTGTATTTTGTCATTTTATGTAATGCTACGCACCCAGTATTACTGTTGTCTAAAAAAATTAACCTCGAAATTCAAGACAATCGCTACGCTGCGCTTTGCGATTGTCTTAAATTTCTAACCTATCACGTGACCTACAGGAGTATAAACTATCATCTGAATGATGGTTTATAATAATACTGTAAGGACTAACCATTCGGACTAACATATATTGTACAATATAACACTTAGGACATGTGACTTTATAGCAAGAAAATTAGGATATCTAATTATTATAGCACCCGATATTATGACACAAACCCATTAGAATTAAAGACGATTAGGTAAGACAAAATTTTGTTTAGGTGTACATTATGGATAGTGATGATTATAGCAAACGCATTAGGGATTTTGATTTTCGGACGAACGATATTCGGAGAAGAAAGGGACTACCATTTTAATGCTACAGTTTATATTTAGCAGAAAACTTAAAAACAAGTACAAAACATAGGTGTTACACTATGGCAGTAATAAGAATATTCTTTTGTCTAAAATTATGGTAATTTTAACTTTAAGTCACCTGAATAAACATTTAAAGCATCATTCAATACATGTTGTGAACCACCAGCGTTTCAGTAGGTGGCTTTGTTTGCTTCGTGCCACAGCGCGAACACTTCAATCCGTCACTATATTTCGGTCTTATTTATTTCCAAAAATAGTTCCCGACTCTATTAGAGCTGACCGTAATTTACTTTTACTTTCTGTAAAAGATCTCGACGTTGCAGAGATCCAGTTATTTAAAAAAGTACAATTAGATTCATTTTACGACGAATTACTTTGCGTTAATGCCGCACGTCTAATGCATACTCTAGATGTATAAACATACATTTTGTGACATTCGTGCCTAAACTTTGCTATCCTGTTAAGTAGATAATTGAATAGTTAGAACATTTGTGAACAAAACTGTATGCTGTGTTAGTACAGATTTAGGTACTTAGTTTTAAGTTTCAGAGTCTTATTTTCTAAAATTGAAAGTCAATCGTATCCTGTAATCTATAAGTGAGTTGGTTGTTACTTCAAAATCTCGGCGGCAATTCAGTTTTTTGCATGAACTACAATTTATTTGCTAACAATCTTAGTTCACTAACCGCTCTAAAATTGTCTGGGTCAACATAGCCACTGACGGCTTTGTATATGAACGGAGTCCTTCCACAAACCAAATTTATATATAATTCAAGAATACTTACATCCACGTACGATTACTTAATTTATCGCCGCACACAGATCATCTGATATTTCAATGTTTATAAGTCTCTAATTATAACGTCTTAATATAGAATTATCCCGGGTACTGAGTTGAAACAAAACTTAAGATTAAAAATAAACATTTATGTTAAATGAAGCCACGTTTAAGATATAGGAGCCCAGTTCGCTGAGCTTGCTGTATCAACTCTAAATCTAAACTTACCACTAACTATAATTAATTTAAAAGAACTTTACCTATAATCTTCCACGAAGAATTCCGATCATCGGCTCTAGGCTGCGCCTCCGTAGGTATAGTAACTTTATGGGTCAGGGAGCGTCTCCTGGCCGTTGGTGGCGAGTAGAATTGCCCTAGGCTACCCGACTACCCCTCAGAACTCTGTTCCCATAAGAGAGTTGTGATCACCTCACCAGGTTAGAACCGCGTCAGCGCGGTCGCAGCACCTTGTCCCACTGTCCACCAGTGGGACAACACCATCACAAGTCAAACACAACAATACGGAGCAACTCAAAGTCCGCTTTGGTTCACATAATAGTCTAAAACAAAATTAAAACGTCACTGACAGCCCGGATACTGGGATTTCATACATTTGACAGATACAAATTGACTCGTTCCGAATCACTGCTTTATTTCGAACACCATCTAGTGGCTCATTCATGTGTGTACCGGCTCACAAAAAGAATCACTCTCTTTTTTCCCTTGGGTGTCGTAAAAGGAGGCAATTAACGGAATAAAGACTGCACACCCATCCAACAGCGATGAACTCACCACCTATCAGGCTGAGCACATGTGAAGTTGTTATTTAGTGAATCTGTGGCAGCAGACTACTTTTGTGGTGTCCATTGCGTAGTCTCTGACTAACCCATAGAGAAATATAATGTTGGGACTAACCCTTCGGAGATAAATAGTCATGAGTATATAATATATGTTTATTTATTTATTTGTTTGGAATAAATAAATATATGTTTATGTTAATGTTACATAACGTCTCTGAGTGCCTTTACCTAATACCTACTGCTGTATGTGCAAATGATTTTATATTATATAAGACCAGCGCAAGGTTTGTATCAATACATTAGGTACACAAAAAATTACAATCAGAAACTTAAGACGAAACACAAATCTTACTTGAAGGTACAGATACCAAAAGCAAGTGCGAAATGACGTAAATAAAAATGGTGTATATTAATGTCCGTTTAATTCTAGTTTTAAAATTCCATATGGACCCAAACTTGTGATAGACCATGACGGAGGCGCGGACGACGCAATGGCTTTGTTCATAGCTCTACTTCGAGAAAGATATTTCAAAGGGTAAATATTTTTTCTTTTTAATATCTCTACAGGTAAGCTCTTGGTCTTTACTAATCCTTGATATTTGTAATAACTGATGTCGATGACGTAATTGTTGACATTGAATAAGGCTCCTTTGGTGTACAAAGTAAAGTTTCTAAATGTCCCTGTCAGATTCAGGAAGTTTTATGAGACTTCACACAAAGTAAGTCCGGGAGTTCCTTCACGGCACTGCAACACGTAACTAAGATGAATAGAAATAAAGTCTCCCGAGTTTCCTGTCAATTCTTTTCAGTTGGAGGCTCTCCCAAAATACGAACTGGTGGTAGATTCATTAGTTAAGATTTAACTGAATGTTACCTAGTTAACTGTTATTTTATAAGGTTTTACACCAATAAGTGCCTGTAAAGGCTTACTCGTATATTTAATAATCTGTCTGACTTTTGACTTTTTGGACTCTCTGACCTTTCTTCACTGAGCAACTGTGTTTGCTGACCAAGTATTTACTTAGCACCATGAGTGTTTATTAATCAATCACACACAATATTACAAGCTGATTGCATTATGCTTAAAAACTGTCTGCAGACTCATCAAGGTTGCAGCATAATTTTATTTATTGCAGGCAAAATATTTGAATGTCGCTTAATATTTTAATTAGCGACATTTTATTTTAATAATAGGTTCTTGCTGTAAACCAAATTAAATAAAGGTCAAATATTTATTTACTTTTCATTATATTATTATTGTGCATATACTTACTACTTTTAGCCCTACTGTGGTTGCACTGACAACTGTTCACGGCAACGTAAATGAAACTCAGTGCTTCGTCAACACGCAGAAAATATTGGATGCGGCTGGCAGGCAAGATGTAAGTTTAAACTTAACGTTGTTTAAATCACCATCATCTTTATCATCACTCACTACCTTAGATTAAAACAAAAAGGGAAGATACGGCATGCTCCTACTTGTAGTCATTCAAAATATAGTCATACTCAACTACTTAAGCAAACACTCACACACGCACACCTATAAAGTGTAAATCGAGCGAGCGAGACAAAGCGGTAAGTTACAACGTCAGCGCGAGGGAGTCAGCGAGTAGCGCGTTGACGTCTCGGTCGCTTCAAGTTTCGCAACAGACGGGTACGTACGACCGATTCCGACGCCACTGCGGAGTAGCATCTTTCTCTTTTTCACACAGTAGAATATCCGCAATAGTGCGATGTAGCCTTTTCGCTCGGCAATTTGTGACTGAAGTGAAATTGTGCCTTTAGGCCTAATTTTGGCGGCTCACTAAAGAGACACTAATGCCGTATCTTCCCTTTTTGTTTTAATCTAAGCTCACTACGTATATTAAGATATTCTTTATTGCACAAAAACACATATACAGAAAATACATAACCAACAATGGTGAGCAAAGGTATCTTATCTCTGAAAGAGATCTCTTCCAGCAAACCTAAGGTAGAATGGGAGATTGGTGAACCGGTGAGATCGACAAAAGTGCAAACAACAAAAAAAATTAAGTTAAACAAATTAAAATAAAATAAAGCCTAAGATAATAATAATATTTACAATACTTTAATACATCTTATTATGACCTACTACATACAAATACTTACTATAACATATAAGTAATATATATAAGGTGACTGCTAGAAACCGCAAGAAACTTCAAGGGCTGGTCACGTCAAGTGTCTTAAACATGACTTATATAATAATTCATTTTGTGAATTTTAATTAGATAGTGTTAGAGTATCTAGTTTATTTTAAAGCAATAACATCCGAAAATTAAAATGAAAACAATTAAAAATAACGATTATTTACAACGCGCGGGCAGCGGCCGGTCGTTGATCCAACCGTCTGTTGACCCGTCCGCGTCAGCCGGGCGATAAGTACCTACGTTTGTGTGCAATGAGACGCTATTTATTTTCCTACTTATTACGAAATTTGCGTATTTTTCTTATGTTATTGCTTTAAAATAAATTAGACAGGTACTCAAAACTATTCAATTAAAATTCACAAAGTGAATTACTTAATTAAAAAATGAAAAAAGCACTAATTTCTTTTTTGTCATGTTAAACACACTTGACCTGACCATCCTTTGAAGTTTCTTGCAGTTTCTAGCAGTCGCCTTATATACATCATCGACATCGTATGTACATACATCCGTTGCTGCAGTGCGATTCTCTAACTTAAAGCCTTGGTAGCAGCGGCTGCCGCAGCGCTGAGAATTTACTCTGTCTCTTTCATATTCATAGAATTGGAAAGAGACAGCAGATCACAGCCATGCGCGCAGAGTCTATGTGTCGTTTAGAGAATCGCATAGCAAAGCTCTGTGTAGATATACATACATACATACTGTCACGAATATTATCCCCGAAGGGTTAGTCAGAGACTAGGCAATGTGGACCGCAGAGGCAGACCACTGCCACAGTGTTCACGTTTCACCTAACGACAACTGCACAGTGTTCAGCGTTAGGTGGTCAGCCCATCGCCGTTTTATCACACTAATATTATAAAGGCGAAAGTTTGTGAGTGTGTATGTTTGTTACTTCTTCACGTCTAAACGGCTGGAGCGATTTTAATAAAATTTGGTATGGAGCTAGCTGACACCCTGGATTAACACATAGGATACTTTTTATTCCGATATTCATACGGGAACGGGAACCACGCGGGTGAAACCGCGAGCGGCCGCTAGTGATTAATATTTATTTGCTATAGAGACACGGTTTACATTGGTGTTGAAAGACATTTTTTAAAAGTGCAGGCGTGCTCTGCCGATTTCTCAGCATTCAAAAACTTAAGAGGGTTATGCATTTCGGTTTCCCATACAAACTTCCAATTTGAAATTTTTAAAAACCAATTAGTCATTTTTAATAAAACTTTGCATGCTAAAGTAAAATACAGATATCTAAATAGTTTGTTGAAAACATTTTAAAAATATGTTGCGCTTGCGTTATTGCGATTTAAAGTCCACTATAGAAAGTTTAAAATCGCTATAACTCATTTAAATAAACGTTTTTTTAAAAATGTTTTTAACTATTGAGATATCTGTAATTTACTTAAGCATGCCAAGATTCACTAAAATTGACTCATTGGATTTAAAAAAAATTGATTTGAAAGTTTGTATGGAAAACCGAAATGCGTAAACCCTCTTAAAACTTAAATCATATCAGGACTTACAGGACACGCATGACATGATCATTAGTAAATCAATGGAACAATTAAACAACAATATCAGATGCCAATAATTTAAATATTATTTGGGGATTATATTAACATTAAAATTAAATTCCATTATTCCATTATCAATGATAATAAAATAATTAATTTAATGCAGATTATGGTAATTATGATGGCTGCTTGTCAAAAAACTTCTTAGAATTATGAAATCTTTTGTCAATAAGCCATTTTTTCAATATTCTTTTAAATAACGTTGTAGGATGCCGTCTATATGAACAGGTATTGCGTTATATATCGTGTCGGCACTATTATGACAGTTATTCTAAGAAAGAGCACTATTACACCTAGAAACTACCAGTTTGAATGGATCTCTTGGCCGCAGTCTATTATTTTGAACTGGAACCCTGAATAAGTCCTTGTTATTCCTAACGAAATACCCTTCTTCGAGAATATAAAGCGACGTTAATGTACAATCTATAGTATTTCCTAAACATTGGTCTACTCTACAGCTATCACGAGGGCATGCACAGCCAATAGCTCGCACACATTTTTTTGACTTATAAATAGTTTATTGACGTCCGTAGAGTTTCCTCACAAAATAATCCCGTACCTTAATATTGACGACTGTTGGATATATTTACGACACCCAAACAAAGATATTGGTAGTAAGTATTATTTTTGTAAGTCGCTATACCAAACGGCTCTAACACGGCTAAAGTTGTATATCTGTTGTATATTTAATAGTCTAAGATCCGAGTATAGAACGACCTTCACCGAGAAGGTTAATGGATAAAAAGTATTTTATATCAAATTTAATATGTTAAATAATATATCGCGAGTAGGTTGGCTGAAAAATTTCAGTCCAGTACCACAAATGATTAATTTTATATTAAATTTTTTTTTTTTTTGCATTGCACTAGTTTGGTGTGTGTGTGTTTGTAATGAGCTTATCTTTATATAAACATAAATTTTATTTATTTAACCAGACGGTTGCAAATTACTAATATTGACTTGCCTGTTTACACCTGCCTTCCCAATGTTATGACAGGAAAAAAATAGTCAACCTAACGTTTGCATATTAAAGAGGCTTCATACTTTTGATTCGATTGGTACCTATGTAATTTATCTATTATCGAAACAAGTGCAATATTTAAAAAAAATATATTTTTAAATATTTCATTAATCATATACTGGACTGAAATTTTTCAGCAAACCCACTTGCAATATATTTTTAACACATTAAATTTGATAAAAAATACTTTTCATCCAATAACCGCTCGGTGAAGGTCGTTGTATACTCGGATCCTCTACTATAACGCCATCTGGCGCAGACAAGGGGACTTAACTATAAATACAATCTGCAAAAATGTTTCACTAACTCTTGTCTCATAGATTTATAGATAGATGGCGCTAGACTCGCTGTTGACAGCGCGTTATTTACCGTAGACAGCGCCAGTCCGCCACTCGTTCTATCTTTGACTAGCTGCAATGTTATTAGAACCTATTTATTATGTACAGCGCGTCGATCGTCGCGCACATTCGCACAACTGCGGTCTCCACGGAAGATCAGCATTGTAGTGACTACCAGTTTGAATGGATCTCTTGGCCGCAGTCTATTATTTTGAACTGGAACCCTGAATAAGTCCTTGTTATTCCTAACGAAGTACCCTTCTTCGAGAATATAAAGCGACGTTAATGTACAATCTATAGTATTTCCTAAACATTGGTCTACTCTACAGCTATCACGAGGGCATGCACAGCCAATAGCTCGCACACATTTTTTTGACTTATAAATAGTTTATTGACGTCCGTAGAGTTTCCTCACAAAATAATCCCGTACCTTAATATTGACGACTGTTGGATATATTTACGACACCCCAAACAAAGATATTGGTAGTAAGTATTATTTTAGTAAGTCGCTATACCAAACGGCTCTAACACGGCTAAAGTTATATATCTGTTGTATATTTAATAGTCTAAGATCCGAGTATAGAACGACCTTCACCGAGAAGGTTAATGGATGAAAAGTATTTTATATCAAATTTAATATGTTAAATAATATATCGCGAGTGGGTTGGCTGAAAAATTTCAGTCCAGTACCATAAATGATTAATTTTATATTAAAAAAATATATTTTTTTGCATTGCACTAGTTTGGTGTGTGTGTGTTTGTAATGAGCTTATCTTTATATAAACATAAATTTTATTTATTTAACCAGACGGTTGAAAATTACTAATATTGACTTGCCTGTTTACACCTGCCTTCCCAATGTTATGACAGGAAAAAAATAGTCCACCTAACGTTTGCATATTAAAGAGGCTTCATACTTTTGATTCGATTGGTACCTATGTAATTTATCTATTATCGAAACAAGTGCAATATTTAAAAAAAAAATATTTTAAATATTTCATTAATCATATACTGGACTGAAATTTTTCAGCCAACCCACTTGCAATATATTTTTTAACACATTAAATTTGATAAAAAATACTTTTCATCCAATAACCGCTCGGTGAAGGTCGTTGTATACTCGGATCCTCTACTATAACGCCGTCTGGCGCAGACAAGGGGACTTAACTATAAATGCAATCTGCAAAAATGTTTCACTAACTCTTGTCTCATAGATTTATAGATAGATGGCGCTAGACTCGCTGTTGACAGCGCGTTATTTACCGTAGACAGCGCCAGTCCGCCACTCGTTCTATCTTTGACTAGCTGCAATGTTATTAGAACCTATTTATTATGTACAGCGCGTCGATCGTCGCGCACATTCGCACAACTGCGGTCTCCACGGAAGATCAGCGTTGTAGTGACTTGCTCTACTCACTGCAACAAATGCTGAGTGGAGTCTTTATAGGACATTTTTTTTTTCGAACTAGAGAAAAAGTCTAATATAATTATGACAATTGTAATTATGTTACTGTGTGTTCAAATAAATACATTTTCATTTCATTTCATTTCATTTAAATTACAGGTGGTATCATTCGCCCAGTCCTTGTCACAATAATATTTAAACATATAATCACGACTATCATCCCAAAGGTTTAGTCAGAGACTGGCAATGAGGACAGCAAAAGCAGTCCTTAGTCCACTTTTCACCAAATAGCGACCACTCATCGTGACAGGCACAGGTGGTGAGCCCATCGGCGCTCTATGCTGTTGGAAGTATGTGAACACACGTAGTCCGTTAGTCGCCTTTTACGACACCCAAGGAGAGAGAGGTCAACCGTGTTGCGTAGCGGTGAAAGAAATTGTATAAGCTTTGAAATGATTCACTCATTTTTCAGGTCCCAATATACAGGGGCAGCCGTGCGGCCCTTATAAAGGATTACCCAACCGACAACTACTTCGGTCAAGATGGCCTTGGTGACAGCCAGAATGATCCGTTCCAAGCACTGCGAGCACAACCGGAACACGCTGTATTCGCTTTGATCGAGCTTTCAAAGAAGTTTAAAGGTAACATTGAATAAATGAATGTGAACGACACAGTCAACCGAGCTGATATACTCCCTGAAACGACACTCAGTTCTAACTGCAAGACGCAAGAGTCTCGCAGGCTTAGTCTTGTTCTTGCTCAAGTCTTGCACAATCAGTCTTGGTCTTGGTCTTGCTAAAATTAGGCGGTTTTGTTCTTGGTCTAAGTCTTGCAAAAATGCAAGAACAAGACCAAAACTGCAAGACCAAGACCGATTTTGGGCAACACTAACCGAGTGTACATGTGCTCAGCGTGACAGGTGGTGAGCCTATCGCCACTCTATGCTGTTGAATGTATGTGCAATGTTTAGTCCGTTAGTCGCCTTTTACGACACCCAAGGGAAGAGAGTGGGTGGTAGTATACTTTCACCACTACGCGACACAGTAACTTTTAAGCTTTTTCTATATTTATCCGTTATCTAGATAACTATTAATAAGTTTTAATGAAGCTAAGTTAGGTTATATTAATAATTATTGTTAAAAACATTAAGCGAGGAGAGGAGAATAGTCACGAAGTCGCCCCTAGCCCCACAGTGTAAATAACACATCGAATTCGAACATCAAAATAATAATAAAACATTGGGAATATTACATTATCAAACATTTTAACAAAAGTAAAAACCGACTCCAAAAAATTTGACTGAAATAAATGCACTAAAACGTAAAAAATAATTACATAGTTTAGTTTGTATAATTTACTTGCAATATTAAACTTTATTTTACTCAATCTTATAATCTTAAAAATTATTTCTGGAGTCGGTGCCAGCCAAGGTGAATTTAACATTAACATTAAACGAAATACTATATTATTTTTATATTAGCCCATATTGTCCCATTACTGGGCAAAGGCCTCCCTCTCCCCATTCCAGTATTCGCGGTCTTTTGCGTGTGTTGGCCAATCCTTCGCGTAAGCATCAAGCTCATCTCTTCACGTCCGTCTAGATCGGCCTTGCTGCCGTTTAACCCAATTGTCGTTTTCATTTGTAAATATGTTTAATTAGCCTTTAGCAGTTGTCGTGTTCATTTGTAGATAGATTTTATTAGGTATTGCTACATCGTCGTATTAGGCTGGCACCGACTCCAAAAATAATTTTTAAGATTGAGATTGACTAAAATAAAGGTTAATATTGCAAGTAAATTGAACAAACTAAACTATGCAATTATTTTTTACGTTTTAGTGCATTTATTTCAGTCAAAGTTTTTGGAGTCGGTTTTTACTTTTGTTAAATTTTTTGTTTATTTCTCGCTTTTTAGTGAATTGTTCCGATCTATTTATCGAAAGCGAATATTGGTAAACCTTCAAAACGCGGTGCTCGTATGAGACAGCGCCGTTTAAATGCGAAAAGCGAAGAAAACGAGGAACGCCTATCACGTAGGAAATCTACATCCAAAACAGACGGCAAGTTACCCAGATTTACTCGTGAACGCTGTATAGAGCCCCATACGATGATGACTTGCGAATTACTAGGGTTCACCGTTAGGCAAACTAGAGGGACGTTTTTGACTTGCTCCAGTCGTAGATCGTAGCCAAGTCACCAATGATCTGCTCAATCGTGTCTGAGAGGTTCTCAGCCGAGGCAAGTAAATATGTAAGTCACCGGCATAAAGATGTTAAGAAGAATCAAAATCAGGTCGATGCGCAAGTGAGAGACGGTCAAACAAACACACACGCTTTCGCATTTACAACATTAGTTATGAAGGATTTATTGCCGAAGTGGGCCACATTTGACTTATGGCTGAAAAAACCTAAATCGCTATAGGTATGCCTACAATATTTGAGGAGTTCCCTCAATTCCTCAAGGATCCCTCCATTAGAACTGAGTTCCGGCCTGCCTTCTTTTGCTTAGTCATAGTCACTTAACTATCTTAATGGAGATATCTTATCGCCACCCGTAAAATACTTATCATTATGGAGTTCCAATGGCATTATGTGGTCTTTTTCATCAGTTCTACTTCATCAAATGATACTTTTTGAACGCAAATGCTTGACTTATTGCTGAAAATACCAAAATCGCTAAAGGTATACCTACAATATTTGAGGAGTTGCCTCAATTCCTTGAGGATTCCATTATCAGAACTGGATTTTGATAAAAATGGGACCTTTTGCTTCGTCATAGTCGCATAACTATCTTAATTGAGATATCTTATCGCCACCCGTGAAATACTTATCATTGAGGAGTTCCAATGGCATTCTGTGGTCTTCTTTATCAGTTCTACTTCATCAAATGATATTTTCTGAATGCAAATGCGTGACTTATTGCTGAAATACCAAAATCGCTATAGATATGCCTACAATATTTGAGGAGTTCCCTCAATTCCTTGAAGATTCTATTATCAGAACTAGATTTTGATAAAAATAGGACCAATCTGGAAGTACATCCTTTCAAATAAAAAAAGAATTTTCTAAATCGGTGTATAAATGACGGAGTTCTAAGGTAACAAACATAAAAAAAAATACAACCGAATTGAGAACCTCCTCCTTTTTTGAAGTCGGTTAAAAAACGCTTAAATAAACATAGTTAACAAAACATTGAAAAAGACGTTTGCTAAAACACTGTTGCTATAAATGAACTAGTAATATGAGCACTAATATTATTATTAAACTATTTCAAGAATATTATAAATTCTACTTTAAGAGGCCTATTACATCTCGACTGTGATTTTTGCGTAAAATGGCCAATTTTGGCGTTATGGATCCCAGAAACAAAAATACATTAACAATTATGACTTATTGAATAGTGTAGAATAGCTATTGGAATAGTGCGTAGCGGCATCGCTTTTTGTAAACTTTGCTTAACTTTTTAATTAAACCCAAAATTGCAGAGAAAGATTTTCATAAAATGCGCGAAGGCACTTTTTTGAGCTCATCGATTGAACTACTGTTCTAAACATGTGAAATAAAAAATAAATAATGTTATGTCTATTTTTAGATATCATTGATTCTATATAGGAAAAAAATCTTATTCTAAACCAAAAAACTTCGAAAATCTCTATAAGTTAACTGTGAATTTCTCCTATTTACGATAATATTACGATAAAAACGATAAATACAACTGCAAAGTTACTACAAAATGCGAAAATGGGCATTTTACGCAAAAATCACATTCGAGATGTAATAGGCCTTCTAAGGAAGAAATGTTGTAAAAAGGTACAATGGGGTTGACATATCCTTATGGATAAAAACCCCTTAAAAATTAGATTAAAAAAAACTGTTGCTTTAAAAACTTTAGTTTGAAAGCTTTGAAAATTTTCGTCAGGTCTATCTAACCATACCTCGGTGACAAAGTGCAACGCAATGCCCTGATTGCGGTAAAAAAAAAATTCACGTTTCGTTATCTTTGAAATATATTGTAAGATGGCAGTTGTTAAATCTCACCAACCCGCTTTGGGCCAGCGTCGTGGGTTATGGCTCAATATCCCCACGTGCATTGTCCAAGTGGGAGGCAGTGCCCAGCAGTGGGACGTTTATAGGCTGTTGATGTTAATGATCATCCATTAGATAGGTTTGATTCAAATAGATTTATCTTTATTTAATTGATATATCTTTTGCAGGTCAACTCATAGTTGTCAGTTTGGCTCCACTAACGAATATAGCGTTGGCTATCCGAATCGATCCTAACTTCCTTGGTAGATTGAAACATTTGTATGTTGGTGCGAGTCATGTTTATGGTAAGCATATTTTATTTAATCTAATTTAATTTAAGCTTTTGTTCAGGTTAGTCAGTTTTCTATATTATAAGAATGAGATAACATGCGATGACCTAGATTTGTAAAATTTGCGTAACTTTTCAAGATGGCATCGCCTTAAAGAGTTTCACAATAAGTTTAGTAAAATCAATTAAAACTTATTGTTAAAAATAAGTAAAATAGTTTACTTATTCAAATGATTTTTGTGTAAGGTCAGTGTGGGGAAGTGTAACTACGTGGATGCCCTCACCACCACCACTCAAATGCATATAGTCGACAAATGATTGGATCCCACGATAAAGTACAAAAGACTTTGCATTTTTGAATAAAAAATAACTGTCTATTGTCCTTCAATAATATAGTCACACTTGCCTCACTTTGTTGGGGAAGTGTGTCTACCATAGCACTTTATAATAGACCTTAAAAACAAATGATTTAATGGACAGTATTGCGTAAAACATTTTGTTTTCAGCCAATTATGAACCTCATTTTAATTTGTTTACGCAGAGAGTTAGAAATTATACCCCTAAACTACATGATTTTTAAGTTCAAAATAAACTTCGAAAACAGTATCACACACTTACCCATATTGACCTTACATAATTGAGTAGTTATTAATGTCCGACGATGTTGTTGCACCCGTTCTTCTCCACAGCTAAAAGTCGTCCTGAATGGGTGTTTGCCTACCCATCCATAGTAGTAAAATTAAGTTTAGACGATTCAAAATGCTTATTTTAAGGTAACTGAATAAAAACAAATATCATTTTGATGATTTTTTGATGATGTTTGTAAGTCTACGGGGTGGGAGCCCTTGCACTGGGAAGAACCAGCAAGAAACTGGTCACCAGCATTATTTTAAGTACCGACTACTAATAGAATCTGCTTGATTGTTCCCAGGTCCGTCTTATACTAAACCGGAATTTAACGCCTTGCTAGACGTAGAGGCATACTATATAGTTGCGAAAACTGCAAGTCCAGAAAAAGTTACTGTTGTACCGTATTCACAAATAATTGACTCTATGCCAATCACTTCAGTAAGTTGAATACAAAACGCAGTTTGGTTTTACTTTGTGTTTTATCGTGTTCACGAAAGTGATTTTCCAAATCTTTCAAGATAGTGTGCTTGAGATGGTATCAAAGTTCCACAACCTTTCTGATTACTTCATTGGACATCTAGCTAGTATCACTCTTATCATCTTTAATAATTTTTGCAATGAGAACTTTCATTTTTACTTTGAAGCTTAAACCTGAACTGAAAGCAAGAACCACATTACTGTTATATTATAGGTTTAATAAGTTTGTTACAATAGACAGGTACTAGAAATTTCCCAAAGAAAAAAAAAATGCCTATTATCGTCTTTCCTTACTCTTCTTATTCTGCTTCTTGAATGCGAGAGAATTTGCCAATCTATTGACTACCCCCTGGTAAATAATTAAAAAAATTGGTTTACGCTCACACCAATTATCTAGACCAAGATTCTTTTAAACTCGTTAATATGGTAAGATAACGGATAAATATACAAAAACATAGAAAAAACATCCAGACCCGAAATAATTTTAGAAAAACAGTTATTGACCCGACCGGGAATTGAACCCGTGACCTCAGAGATGGCGCGACGCCAGACCCGGCGTGCTAACCACTTGACCATGGAGGTCGTCAAATCGTACTAGGACATGAAAGATAGTTAAACATATCATTGCTTAAACACAAGGAACAGCTACATGACACAATCTTAAAGCTATTATGGTCAAAGACGTCTACGAGAATTGACGTCGGTACTTGCGGCAGTCAGTAATCTTACTATGCTTGTTTGTTTTCAGGAGTGGCGTGCAAAAGTACTAGGATCTATCAACACAAAAATAATGAAGGAGCAAAATCGGTTTGAAGACGTATCATTGCCAACCAGCGACAAATGGCAGCTGCTTGATCCCGCTGTGATGACAGTAGCATTATATAAAGGGGTTGTGGAGATCACCAAACTTTCTAAAAATAGTATAATTTTATGCGGTAAGTTTTGATATGATACAATATTATAGCACAATCGCACATGTAGAAGTAGTTTAATACATTATGAAAGAATATTACCACCTCTCTTCCCTTGGGTGTCGTAAAGGCGACTAACGGACTAAAGACTGCACATACATCCAACAGCTTAGAGCGGTGATGGGATCACCACCTATCACGCTGTGCACTTGTGGAGTCTCTATTTGGTGAAAAGTGGACTATGGTAGAGGACACTTTTGCTGTCCTCATTGCCTAGTCTCCAACTAACCCTTCCGGGATAATAATCGTGATTATATGTATGTATATATGCATAGTAAGCGTATCGTAGGAGTTTTGTAACGTAAACCAAGGATTAAACGATTTTTATCGATTTTGTTAAAAATAAAAATCAATTGCCTCGATTGTATGTTCAGAACCGCTGAGTCAATTTAGCTAATTCTTTTTTTGTTGTGTCTGTAATTGTCAGGACAAAACATAAGCAGCTATGTTTGTACACTGAATATACTTACTAGTTAAAATTAAGATGCCTCAAATTGCTTAACTCACATTGTTAAGTAAAGTTAACCCATCGCTTATTATGACTCTATTCCGCAGAGATTACATTGAACTTTTTGAGTTTAAACTGTGTTTGGCTTTTGCAGGTAATGACAGAGGGATCAACACGAATAATTTCACTTGCAGTGAACCAAACGTAAATCTGGTATATTCTACATCTGAAACTGTTTATAAAAATTTTTTGCTGAATACGTTTTCAGCGGAATTAAAAATTCGTATTCCCCAAACTTATTAAACAAAGGTATTTTCAAAATTAAAAGCTGAAAATCTATGTGTTTATGTTTTACCTCTCAGCCAGCCTCGCGCCATTCCTTCAAACCCCAAGCGGTCTCATGAGACCGCGCTCTCCCACTTGACTTTGTACCGTGTTTTGATACACTTACAGACTACTTTGTATGAATAAGTTCGATGATTTAGGTTCTTTGATGAATTTTATGCATCGTGAACGCAAAATTAAAAATACTCTGTTTGATTTTTTTTTTCTTTTTCCGCCAACTTCTAAATCCCGCCAAAAAAAATTATGACGCACCTGCTGACATAAGTTTTAGACATTTCAATTCCAAGACTGAAAGGTTAATATTTTTATTTAAGTTGAAGTTAAAAATTCTTCGGTTTAATCACTATTTTTTCTTAGCCAACGCTGTTACACTGCTGGGCAAAGGCCTCGCCTAAGTCCTTTCATATATCTCTTTTTAAACCACCTCATGCCAGCCAATCTGCCCTTCTAGACAAGTGTCAAACGCTCCTCTCTGTCTATTCGTAATTCGTCGTACATTGCTGTGTATAGGAGGACAGTGGGGAACGTTTGCCACTTAAACTATAACTACTCATAAAACTTCAAAATATAGATAAACTTAAAATTAAGTATTAAAATAACACCGATCCTCAGATTAGAGATGGATATATGTATATAACTTTTTAAACTGGATTACTAATTAAATAATAATTGTTATCATCGTCATCAAACAGCGAAACGTTGAA
Source organism: Scoparia ambigualis (assembly GCA_963921215.1). Classification (NCBI taxonomy): domain Eukaryota; kingdom Metazoa; phylum Arthropoda; class Insecta; order Lepidoptera; family Crambidae; genus Scoparia; species Scoparia ambigualis. The sequence continues at coordinate 8,279,167 of OY992503.1, forward strand.
AAAAAGACTACCACCTCAGGTATCCGTTTTTTAACGTTTTGGTATACTTAAGTAAATAAAAACTATATCTTTATTTTTTTATATTATTATTTGTCATCCCTAGGCAATGCTCCGACTACTTTAGGTTGGAAACAGATATTATATTACTTACCTACACCAATAAATGTTTACTAATGTTAGATAATTAATTGGCGTATCGTACAATAATAAGATTTGTTTAATTGGTACACTATTATTTCGTTTAATTAAATAAGGACTTATTATCGAGTTCAATAATATTTTACTTCCAAAGTTTTAAATTAGTGCTTATTCCAAATCTTAGTCCGTTCAGAGTTATGCTAAACTAATTGTGTCAGTTCAACAATAGTAAAAAACATAACTATAGTGAAATATCACTAGTAGTAAACTAGTTATCATCTGACTAGTAAAAAGTTCATAGTTTGTTGTCACACGTATCATTAATATTACAACACACAGCCATTGAAAAGTGGGCTCAAGGTTCATAAAAACCTCAACCTTCCCTTTCGTAGTTATAGCTTCAGTGGTCTCAGGTCTTCCTTCAGATGAGTCAGAGACTCAGTCGTACTGTTTAATAATACTATTATCAGTTTAAATTATTATGTAAGCTAGTGGGAGGACCTAATCAACCATATCAACGGGTCATGCAAGAGTCAAACAACAGCAATTATCTTTATTTTAGAATTAAAATAGCGAAGAGTTATGGGTTCGCGAGTGACAAAAGTATATTATTGGTTCAAGGCAAGGCAAAATGCCTATGCCGTTGTAACGGCTGAAAATAATAAAAATCAATATTTTCTGTTGTTTTGCCTACTAGAGCTATTAATTTAACATAATTAGTAGTAACGGCTGAAATTAATCAAATCAATATTTTCTGTTGTTTTGCCTACTACAGTTATCAATTTAACATAGATAGTATGGAGCTTAAGTTTCTAACTCTATAATATAGTAATGGCAAAAGAACTAGTAGATTAATTATCCGTGTCGCGTAGCAGTGAAAGAATACTACCACCCCCTCTTTTACCTTGGGTGTCGTAAAAGGCGACTAACGGACTAAAGACTGCACATACATCCAACAGCTAAGAGCGGCGATGGGCTCACCACCAGTCACGCTGAGCACATGTGCAGTTGCTATTTGGTGAAAAGTGGACTATGGTAGAGGACTGGCTGTCCTCATTGTCTAGTCACTGACTAACTCTCCGGGGATAAAGTCGTGATTATAATGTACTAGCGGCCGCTCGAGGTTTCACCCGCGTGGTTCCAGTTCCTGTGGGAATATCGGGATAAAATGTATCCTATGTGTAATTCAGGTTATAAACTATCTGTATACCGAATTTCATTCAAATCCATTCAGTAGTTTTTACGTGAAAGAGTAACAACCATCCATCCATACTTACAAACTTTCGCGTTCATAATATTAGTAGGATGTTACATATTATTATTATATTGTATGTGTGTAGATTGATTATTATTTTCGTTCGTAATACACTAACAAATAAAGCCATTACCTACCACACTGTCCACTGACTACCATCTTCAGGGTGCGTTGCGCTCATCATACCCTCGGTGTCGCGCGCGTCCATTGGGCTGTGGTAGCCGCGCATCATCACAATTAGGGCCATAGGAGGAAACACTACGTCGAAGTGGCATGCAAAATTCTCATACAAAACACAGAAAAACTACGTTTCGTAGTCCCCTGTTTCCTCCTTCAGAACTGGACCAATTTTTATTACTGTTTCATCATCGGTTATAGAAAGAGATTTTCTATATCTGAATGTTTGATTTTTTTTTAAACCAGCCACTCAATGTTTCTAAAGACGCCTAAAAATGGGAGTAATTTCGTTAAATTTTGAAGATTCCTGGTTATTAAATAAATGACTTAATGCAAAAAAAATCAAACATACAGACATAGAAAATCTCTTTCTTTAACCGATGCTGAAAAAGTAATAAAATTGGTTCAGTTCTGAAGGAGGAAATAGGGGACTACGAAACGTGGTTTTTCTGTGTTTTGTATGAGAATTTTGCATGATAGGGCGACGTAGTGTTTCCTCTTAAGCCGGTTCAGTGACATGACGTGAGTGAGGATTTTTAGTTCAATTCACGGACATTGTAACGCGTAAGTACCAATTTCCATACATTCCATATTATTATGCATTTCTTTATACTGTAACTAGCGGACCGCTCGTGATTTCATCCGCTTGGACCCTGTACTAAGTGACGAATTTTTGAAAATATTATATAGCCTTTGTCACCCGGAGAAAGTGTAGCTTCCCAACCGTAAAAAAGTTTTTTTAATTTTTTTATTTTTTATATAAGAGGGAGGCAAACGAGCAGGCGGGTCACCTGATGGAGAGTAATCACCGCCGCCCATGGACACCCGCAAAACCAGAGGAATCGCAGACGCGTTGCCGGCCTTTAAGGGAGGAATAGGTTTAAGGAAGGAATAGGAATTGGGAGGAGGGGGGGGGGGAAGGGGCCTCCGGAACCCTCACTGGTCGGACGAAACACAACAGCACCAAGTGCCATTATTTCACGCCGAATATTAGTGAGAGGGTGGTATTACGCCGGGCGAGCCGGCCCAATGTGTGCTGCAACGCAGCGTGGCTCTACCACTCAAAATTAGTTTTAAATCGGTCTAGTAGTTTCGGAGCCTATTCAATCCAAACAAATAAACAATCAAATATTTCCTCTTTATAGTATTAGTATAGACTAATTTTAAAACACGAATTCGACAACTGTTTCCCACATACTCCATACTCATAATCCATACTCTGTTTGCCGTTACATATATTAAAATTTAACCAACAATGTTCCCAGACTACGTATCTACACAGAGATAACGTGTTATAATACGTAAATATTATAAATGGATATGCAAATCAATATTGGTTTCAGTTCATCTCGTACGGAGATACAAGGTTGGAGCTCACGAGTGTCCAGTGGTAGAGGAAATCATGAAATATCATTATTTAGTTTCGTCTATACTTGGATTTGTGATTGGAATATGTTTGGCTACGGAAAGGTAGGACATAATATTTTGTGATTTTGATTGATTATCATTAAATACCCTAATAGTTATAATCTTGTATAAATACACCATTTGTAGTAGTTGATATTGATAGTTTGAGTTTGAACATTTTGCGAAAAACCACGTGTCCATAAGAAAAAGAACAACGCCTATTAGAACGTTTTATTTAAATAGGACTTTTTTGTTGTTTTTATAAAATAAGTAAGTATAAAAAAATATTTAATTTCAACAGTTTAGAAATATTTACTTTCCAAATGAATACCCAGAAAAGAACGTGGCTCTTAAATTCAAAGAAGAAGAAACAATTAACTTGTTTAATTTTAGTAGTTTTAGGTTAATAACTAGGTAGTTGAGAATTATTTTTTTTCAATACAACTATTAATATTATAATACTAGTAGTATTTAAAATTCTATATTTACTTACTTTATATTTAATAGTCTTGTTAGATCTAGTCTTGAATATTGCAGCGTTGTGTGGTCTCCGTAATACGAAGTTCACTCAAACAATATTGAAAGAGTACAAAAGAGGTTTTTAAATCATCTAGCCTATCACTCTAAAATGGCAAAAAAAAATTACCTCATACCCGGAAAGGTTAAAATATTTTAAAGTAACTTCTCCTAAAAGCCGGCGTAAACAATTTGACCTAGTCTTTCTTTTTAAACTGGTTAATGGTATTTTTGATAGTCCCCAATTGCTTAATAAATTAAAATTTAATACCCGACATAAACTTCCACGGTTGTCCAGATATGCCTTGTTCTCGCCTAAACTATCAAAAAGTAACTGAATAGGTTCCAAACCCAATACAATACTCTTTCAAAAAATAATTTCGACATTGACATCTTTTGGTTGAAATTATCAAATTTTAAGAAAAAACTTACCGATGTTTTTCCTTAAATGCAATCTCTGTTCCAAGGTCTATCGTCGCTTTTATTGTTTGTCAGACTTATAGCTTCTGGGTCTATAATGTGAAATGGTATTTAAAAATAGGTGTTTGATCTGTTTTTTGTCTTAAACTTCATAGTAGCATGTAATAAATGTAAAATCATATTTAGCTATATTAAGTCGAAATTACTAGATTTAGTTTTAATTGTATTATTTTCTTTTTGGTCATCGGCTTCCGATACTCATAATAATTAGTATTATATTCTTATGCATGCCGTGGCAACCTTTATTTAAGGCAATACCTAGGTTAGAAAATGTTAAATGTTAGTTACTAACATGTTTAGTGTTTGATCTGTTTGGTTGTTCAAATAAATAAATAAATAAAATCATTCATTTGACAAAACGGTTATATTTAATATTAAAATCGACAATTTATTGCACTTAGAAATAATTTAAATGTTCACTATTATTATTGATATTTTACGCAACAGTGCGGGAGACGGCAAACTAAAACTGGTTATAGATAACGATGCTGGTGGGGACGACGCTATGGCGATATTCATTGCACTACTGAACGAGAAACATTTGGATGGGTATGTATGAAGCAAGTTTTGTTTTACAAAATATACGTAAGTACAGTCACGAGCAAAAATATGTAAATAATTGTAACTCTTAATACAATGGAATAAGAGTCAAAGTGTATACATATTGCTGCTCATGACTGTACATAATCACGACTATTATCACAGAATAACTAATAGAACTACGTACAGAAGGTTCACTCTCTAACGACTTTCACGCGAAATTGAAACTTATCGTGTGACCCGAGCGTTCATTGTTATTATCCCGAAGGGTTAGAGGCTATGAGGACAAAAAAAGCAGTCCATAGTCTACTTTTCACTAAATATCGACTGCTCATGTGCTCTATGCTGTTAGATGTATGTGCAGTCTTTTGTCCGTTAGTCGCCTTTTACAACATAAAAGGGAAGAGAGGGGGTGGTAGTATTCTTTCACTGCTACCCGAGGCGGTTACAAAAATCCAATAAAAATATTATATAGTGATATTTCGGCTAAATCACTGGTCTATCAATTTCGGATGCAGCATGCAAGCACCACCCGTACTTCTTATCTCATCTTATTGTCGGTCGTCGACCCATTAGGATATTTTGTGCATTGCCGTCTCATCACTCTCTCCTCCTCTCCTCAGTGAAAGTGACTGCCTTAAGCTTAGCAATGTCTATGAGCGTGAAGAGGCCGATTCCAGGAGATTCCTTAGATTCTGATAAAGATAAAAAAGATAACAAAACTTTGAAAAAAATATTACTTTTAAATTGAGTGTTGTTTTATTTAGTTTATTTTACATTATAGACCAAAATTGGTTGCTCTCACTACCGGTAATGGAAACACAAATGAAGATAATGTCAGCAAAAACAATCAAAGGATATTGAAAGTGGCTGGAAGACAAGATGTGAGTTATATTTAAAAATGCAATTTGCTATCCGATATTATGCAGTTTGGACAGGTTATTCAAGTATGACTGGCTGACACGGCTAATGCATTCAAAATGTTTTTGACATTTAAATTCTTATATAAAATATTTTAAGCAATTCTAAATTACTTCAATCGGACTATGATAAAACAACACCATAACCCGAAAAAAATCCATAATAGGAATCGAACAAGAGATTATTATCATGGTATAGTCAACGTTGGTATGATTATGTCACAGATAACAATAATAGTTCCTAACGAAACAGGTACATAACTACTTAAAATGTAACGGAGATACGTGAGGTATCTACATATAATAAAGTGACACAACATCCATGTAAAATGTATGCGTCTTTAATAATTGGACGTAGTTAAGAAAAAGGACTCAATCCACAAATTCGTCATAAATTAGTTTTAAATAGGTACCAAGTACCAGCCTTTTAATGTATATAATGTTGGTATAAATAACTCAATTTTGACAAAACTGTAAGTTGAGTCATTTCTGTTAAAAGCGACATATTTTCCCTCAGGTGCCAATATACAGGGGCTCCAAGACGTCATTGGGTGTGACACCAGAAACAACCGCTTACTACGGTACCGATGGCTTGGGGGACTCTGGTGATAATGTGACTGGCTTAGTCCCGGTTGAGGAAGGAAACGCCATTTTGCAACTCATCAAACTGTCGAAGAAATACGAAGGTGGGATATATTAGTGATACCTAATAGACCTAATAGATCACCTGACGAAGACATTTTCTTCAACGTTTCTTTATCTTTGATACCTAAAAACTTTTAGGAGTATCCAAATGCAATATCCAAGAAGACAGAATACCGAATAGAATATTTACTAGTATGGTGATATCTTAGAGACAACAGTCATGATCTTTCGAATTTTTAAACTCATAAACAGTTCTATGAATTAAAAGAATTGGATTTCAATTGTCATGAGCCAATTAATCTCCTCAGCACTTTGCCATAAATCGTTTGTAAAAGACACGAAGCCCTTTAAGACTCTTGTTTGGATATTTTTTCTGAAATTATGTGAGTTTAACTCTGTCCTTTTTCTAAATTTAAAAGTGGTTTTGGTATTTTTTATAATATTTTCTATACTATTTCAGGTGAACTGGTCGTGGTTACTATTGGAACACTGACAAACGTTGCGTTAGCTGTCAAACTGGACCCGGATTTTATAAGCCGACTGTCCCAATTGTATGTAGCTGCTGGCCATGTTTATAGTAAGTGCTTACAATTAAAAGTAGGTAGTACAGTCAGCATAAAATATATGGAATCGTACACGACATCACATTTAAGTAAGTCATGTAAATTTTAACGCGAATGATTACCTACTTAGTCAAATTTAAATTTGAATCATATTGAAAAAATCTTGAAGGTCTTTGCTTAGCAGTGGGGCAGTAGGAATATAGGCTAAACTTTGCATCAAAACAACTAGAACTCAAAATAACAATAAGTATATTTTGATGTTTTATATTTTAGCGTTTTATTAATGCTTAAATATACTGAAGTAAAATTTTAAACACTGAAAAAAGACGACAACCTCAGGCGGGAATCGAACCACGCACTTTCCGCATTCCGGGCGGCTGCCTTAACTAATACTTAGTTAAGGCAGCCGCCCGGAATGCAATGAATGAATGAATGAATTTTATTAAATAAGTATATTTTATTTTATTCATTTCTATCTTTATTATTGAATTTTTGCATTCACAATGCTATATAGATAACGGATAACATGTTTACTAGAAAAATAATCAACCAGTCTCAGGAAGCTCGAGTCTTCTGGGGTCTCGGTAGCTCAGCGGTTAGAGCAGTGGACCGGCAATCCAAAGGTCGTGGGTTTGAATCCCACTCGAGCTTCCTGAGACTGGTTGATTTTTTTCTAGTAAACATTTTATCCGTTATTCATTTCTGTTTTATTTCAGGTGACTTGCACGCTTTTCCAGAGTTTAACGCAGACATGGACGTGGACGCATACCACGTCGTTGCTCAGAATGCGAACCCAGATAAAGTTACCATCGTTCCATTTTCGCAAACGAAAACATTTTTAAACTTTACCAAGGTAAGTACTCGTATACCTGTCTTTCTTATATTCGTATTAGTGGCCAAGTGATAGTTAAACCGCTTCGCTCGTTATACAGGGTACAGTCACCAGCATTAAGATGTGACTATTGACGGCCTGCAAAAATATCTGATTATTGGTGGAAGTATACCAATGATCAGATATTTTTGCATCATTACATCTTAGTACTGGCGACTGTACTTCAATTTCCAGGTTGGGCAAAGTGTTTTTCAGATTTTCGATGCATATGTAGCCATTGAGTTATAATGTACTACGTACTAGAGAAGACGTCACAACTAGGATGGTTTGCTACACGCGTTAGAGCCAGCTCGCTCCAACTATATTAGTTTGTGGCAGGCGCTAGACGAGACTAGATTCTTGCCCTACCACAATACCACCGTGCAAAGAAGGAACACTTTCCACGCTTCAAAATGGCATGGCGCTCGCCCTGATATCTGGGTCAAGTGTGTCTCGAATGTATCGAGAGCACAGCACCGCTTTCTGATCATCATCCCGCATATTTGGAAATAATGGTACTTGAGCCAATACCCATTAGATCAGACGAATTGCGATTTAGAGAATCCGCGCCCGACCCGTAACGATGACTCTTTTCAATGGTAGAGGCCTATGCCCTGTAGTGGGAGAGTGTGTCGGTTACCTACTACTACATACATATAATCACGACTTTATCCCCGAAGGGGTAGTCAGAGACTAGGCAATGACGACAGCAAAAGCAGTCCTCTACCATAGTCCACTTTTCACCAAATAGCGACTGCAGATGTGCTAAGCGTGACAGGTGGTGAGCCCATCGCCGCTCTATGCTTTTGGATGCAATCTTTAGTCCGTTAGTCGCCTTTTATGACACCCAAAGGAAGAGACGGAGGTGGTAGTATTCTTTCACCGCTGCGCGACACGGTTACTTACTTATTACTACTACTTTTTTAATAGCACATGACGACAAGGAACCTTTAATTGAATGTAAGGTCACATGCCCACAAGGAGACAGAAAAACCTTTTAAACTAAACGATAGTTAATATGTCCCGACATAAAGGTAAAAGCGTTCAAATATAAAACATTTGAACGCTTTTATATACCTTTCTTTCTTCTTTTTACTCAGTTTTAACAATTTGAAACGTTTTAAATGCTCATTTAATGAACCGCAACAATAAACGCCATGGTTTTAATTTTTTTTGTCATCTGAGTAAATACATTTTTCTAAATTGTATAATGTAAACTATCGGTAATTTTTAAAGTCGCGACTCAAAATTCACCCGAGTTTATCGACCTTTTTATTGTTTTATTTTAATTATATTTAAAACGTGCACTTACGACCAATTAAAACTGTACCTACAAAGAAGATAAAACAACTTAGTATATCTACTCCAACAGTTTTCTTTAAATTGAGAGAATTGTATATATATTGTACAACTATTATTTGGTTGGACGATCAAGCACTACTTAAATAAATACATTTTGACTTTGATTCAACAAACAATCATCATTAGCCTACGAATGTCCCACTGCTCCCACGTGGACAATAGCACGTGAGGATATTGGGCCACAACTCTTAGGTCTTAACGACTGCCATCTTACGACAGCAACCGGAACCAACGGCATGAAGTGCCTTTCGAAGCACGGAGGAGCTCGAGATGTTTTTAATTTGGTCACCAACCCAAAAGTTGTTCAGCAGGCAAGATCGCAAACCGAACCGTGCTAGCCCGTGCCCCATCTAGCACCCCATACATAATTATGTACCAACTGGGAGTCGAATCCAGGTCCTGCAGCGCGAGACCAATAATATAATAACGGTTTATTTTATTAACCATTAAAGACTATATGGGTGTAAATTAATACAAAATTAACAACATTTAACTAACCGCTGTTGTGGTCAATAGCGGTTAGTTAAATGTTGATAATGTTGTAATGTTATTGTATAGAACCAATATTGTTGTAAGCCTAAAATAGACTCTTGTATTCTTTCAGACTCTTGTATGTTTCTTGCTGATCTAAATAATAATTCGGGTCAGCTAAATTTATTTTTCTAAAACTTAGCTACAATTTCTTTATACATGAAAGTATATTGGTTGTACCTTATCTTAAGTCGCAAATATCAATAACTGTATATAATTATAATTGTCTTCCAATGTAATCCAAAGTCAGTGCTTCTATTTTCCTGTCTCTCGGTAATCAATAATTATCGTATTTTTGAATGCAATCGAATATTAATTAACGATTAGATTTGTTTTGTTCAATAATTGATTATTATGTCGAATAAGAGCGTATCCGGTTTGGTGCACCAAGTGTAAATGGCAACTGAAATTCGACGACAACCGAAACATGAAATGAGGTAGGGCGGCTTATTATTCAAAGAACTACTTAACTATACCAACCCATCTCTTCCCTTTGATGTTTTAACATACATACATATAATCACGACTATTATCCCCGAAGGGTTAGTCAGAGACTAGGCAATGAGGACCGCAAAATCAGTCCTCTGCTATAGTCCACTTTTCACCAAATATGTGAAACATGTGCTTAGCGTAACAGGTGGTGTGCCCATCGCCGCTCTATGCTAATGGATGTATGTGCAGTCTTTAGTCCGTTAGTCGCCTTTTACGATACTCAAGGGAAGATAGGGGGTGGTAGTAGTCTTTCACCGCTACCCGACACGGTTTAAAGGTTTGCTAAATGGGGAGAGCTATACGTCCGTCACTTTCACTCGCCAGACGAAACACAACACGAACGAGTGCGCTTGTTTCACGGGGATGTTCAGTAAGAGGATGTTGAGGAAGTATTTTCTCAGGATTCATTAGTTAAATCAAGTCATCCCTGCAAAGGATAGACCGCGTTTGCCAAAAAGCGGGTTGGTTTGGTGATCACAAGACCGGGCTATGCACATTGAGTTATAATGTACTACGTCTAGAGGAGCTATCCCAAGCAAAAGTCTTGTTTTTTTTTTTAAAGTTAAAACAAAAGTGCTGCAGCGCTAAAATAATAATTTATCGTCTTTTTGAACAATCAAACATACAGCGCTAGCACATTACTCATGTGGCGCTAGACCGCTTCTTTTCGAAATCAAAAGGTCTAAAGCGCCGCCGCTCATGTCAAGATGCGATTTGATAAAATAGTCATTCAAATGCATGTTATATCGATAATTTAGTGCTTATTTACAGGTAAAAAGGGATTCTTTTAGTTTTATTTGTATTTTCTGAATTCTTTAAGCAGTACCTTAGCACACATGAAGGCATATTTTAATAAAATAGAACACATAATACACACGTATTGTTGCGTCTAGCGCCTGCCACAAACTAATATAGTTGGAGCGAGCTGGCTCTAACGCGTGTAGCAAACCATCCTAGTTGTGACGTCTTCTCTAGTACGTAGTACATTATAACTCAATGGCTACATATGCATCGAAAATCTGAAAAACACTTTGCCCAACCTGGAAATTGAAGTACAGTCGCCAGTACTAAGATGTAATGATGCAAAAATATCTGATCATTGGTATACTTCCACCAATAATCAGATATTTTTGCAGGCCGTCAATAGTCACATCTTAATGCTGGTGACTGTACCCTGTATAACGAGCGAAGCGGTTTAACTATCACTTGGCCACTAATACGAATATAAGAAAGACAGGTATACGAGTACTTACCTTGGTAAAGTTTAAAAATGTTTTCGTTTGCGAAAATGGAACGATGGTAACTTTATCTGGGTTCGCATTCTGAGCAACGACGTGGTATGCGTCCACGTCCATGTCTGCGTTAAACTCTGGAAAAGCGTGCAAGTCACCTGAAATAAAACAGAAATGAATAACGGATAAAATGTTTACTAGAAAAAAATCAACCAGTCTCAGGAAGCTAACTAATTAGTTAAGGCAGCCGCCCGGAATGCAATGAATGAATGAATGAATTTTATTAAATAAGTATATTTTATTTTATTCATTTCTATCTTTATTATTGAATTTTTGCATTCACAATGCTATATAGATAACGGATAACATGTTTACTAGAAAAATAATCAACCAGTCTCAGGAAGCTCGAGTCTTCTGGGGTCTCGGTAGCTCAGCGGTTAGAGCAGTGGACCGGCAATCCAAAGGTCGTGGGTTTGAATCCCACTCGAGCTTCCTGAGACTGGTTGATTTTTTTCTAGTAAACATTTTATCCGTTATTCATTTCTGTTTTATTTCAGGTGACTTGCACGCTTTTCCAGAGTTTAACGCAGACATGGACGTGGACGCATACCACGTCGTTGCTCAGAATGCGAACCCAGATAAAGTTACCATCGTTCCATTTTCGCAAACGAAAACATTTTTAAACTTTACCAAGGTAAGTACTCGTATACCTGTCTTTCTTATATTCGTATTAGTGGCCAAGTGATAGTTAAACCGCTTCGCTCGTTATACAGGGTACAGTCACCAGCATTAAGATGTGACTATTGACGGCCTGCAAAAATATCTGATTATTGGTGGAAGTATACCAATGATCAGATATTTTTGCATCATTACATCTTAGTACTGGCGACTGTACTTCAATTTCCAGGTTGGGCAAAGTGTTTTTCAGATTTTCGATGCATATGTAGCCATTGAGTTATAATGTACTACGTACTAGAGAAGACGTCACAACTAGGATGGTTTGCTACACGCGTTAGAGCCAGCTCGCTCCAACTATATTAGTTTGTGGCAGGCGCTAGACGCAACAATACGTGTGTATTATGTGTTCTATTTTATTAAAATATGCCTTCATGTGTGCTAAGGTACTGCTTAAAGAATTCAGAAAATACAAATAAAACTAAAAGAATCCCTTTTTACCTGTAAATAAGCACTAAATTATCGATATAACATGCATTTGAATGACTATTTTATCAAATCGCATCTTGACATGAGCGGCGGCGCTTTAGACCTTTTGATTTCGAAAAGAAGCGGTCTAGCGCCACATGAGTAATGTGCTAGCGCTGTATGTTTGATTGTTCAAAAAGACGATAAATTATTATTTTAGCGCTGCAGCACTTTTGTTTTAACTTTAAAAAAAAAACAAGACTTTTGCTTGGGATAGCTCCTCTAGACGTAGTACATTATAACTCAATGTGCATAGCCCGGTCTTGTGATCACCAAACCAACCCGCTTTTTGGCAAACGCGGTCTATCCTTTGCAGGGATGACTTGATTTAACTAATGAATCCTGAGAAAATACTTCCTCAACATCCTCTTACTGAACATCCCCGTGAAACAAGCGCACTCGTTCGTGTTGTGTTTCGTCTGGCGAGTGAAAGTGACGGACGTATAGCTCTCCCCATTTAGCAAACCTTTAAACCGTGTCGGGTAGCGGTGAAAGACTACTACCACCCCCTCTCTTCCCTTGAGTATCGTAAAAGGCGACTAACGGACTAAAGACTGCACATACATCCATTAGCATAGAGCGGCGATGGGCACACCACCTGTTACGCTAAGCACATGTTTCACATATTTGGTGAAAAGTGGACTATAGCAGAGGACTGATTTTGCGGTCCTCATTGCCTAGTCTCTGACTAACCCTTCGGGGATAATAGTCGTGATTATATGTATGTATGTTAAAACATCAAAGGGAAGAGATGGGTTGGTATAGTTAAGTAGTTCTTTGAATAATAAGCCGCCCTACCTCATTTCATGTTTCGGTTGTCGTCGAATTTCAGTTGCCATTTACACTTGGTGCACCAAACCGGATACGCTCTTATTCGACATAATAATCAATTATTGAACAAAACAAATCTAATCGTTAATTAATATTCGATTGCATTCAAAAATACGATAATTATTGATTACCGAGAGACAGGAAAATAGAAGCACTGACTTTGGATTACATTGGAAGACAATTATAATTATATACAGTTATTGATATTTGCGACTTAAGATAAGGTACAACCAATATACTTTCATGTATAAAGAAATTGTAGCTAAGTTTTAGAAAAATAAATTTAGCTGACCCGAATTATTATTTAGATCAGCAAGAAACATACAAGAGTCTGAAAGAATACAAGAGTCTATTTTAGGCTTACAACAATATTGGTTCTATACAATAACATTACAACATTATCAACATTTAACTAACCGCTATTGACCACAACAGCGGTTAGTTAAATGTTGTTAATTTTGTATTAATTTACACCCATATAGTCTTTAATGGTTAATAAAATAAACCGTTATTATATTATTGGTCTCGCGCTGCAGGACCTGGATTCGACTCCCAGTTGGTACATAATTATGTATGGGGTGCTAGATGGGGCACGGGCTAGCACGGTTCGGTTTGCGATCTTGCCTGCTGAACAACTTTTGGGTTGGTGACCAAATTAAAAACATCTCGAGCTCCTCCGTGCTTCGAAAGGCACTTCATGCCGTTGGTTCCGGTTGCTGTCGTAAGATGGCAGTCGTTAAGACCTAAGAGTTGTGGCCCAATATCCTCACGTGCTATTGTCCACGTGGGAGCAGTGGGACATTCGTAGGCTAATGATGATTGTTTGTTGAATCAAAGTCAAAATGTATTTATTTAAGTAGTGCTTGATCGTCCAACCAAATAATAGTTGTACAATATATATACAATTCTCTCAATTTAAAGAAAACTGTTGGAGTAGATATACTAAGTTGTTTTATCTTCTTTGTAGGTACAGTTTTAATTGGTCGTAAGTGCACGTTTTAAATATAATTAAAATAAAACAATAAAAAGGTCGATAAACTCGGGTGAATTTTGAGTCGCGACTTTAAAAATTACCGATAGTTTACATTATACAATTTAGAAAAATGTATTTACTCAGATGACAAAAAAAATTAAAACCATGGCGTTTATTGTTGCGGTTCATTAAATGAGCATTTAAAACGTTTCAAATTGTTAAAACTGAGTAAAAAGAAGAAAGAAAGGTATATAAAAGCGTTCAAATGTTTTATATTTGAACGCTTTTACCTTTATGTCGGGACATATTAACTATCGTTTAGTTTAAAAGGTTTTTCTGTCTCCTTGTGGGCATGTGACCTTACATTCAATTAAAGGTTCCTTGTCGTCATGTGCTATTAAAAAAGTAGTAGTAATAAGTAAGTAACCGTGTCGCGCAGCGGTGAAAGAATACTACCACCTCCGTCTCTTCCTTTGGGTGTCATAAAAGGCGACTAACGGACTAAAGATTGCATCCAAAAGCATAGAGCGGCGATGGGCTCACCACCTGTCACGCTTAGCACATCTGCAGTCGCTATTTGGTGAAAAGTGGACTATGGTAGAGGACTGCTTTTGCTGTCGTCATTGCCTAGTCTCTGACTACCCCTTCGGGGATAAAGTCGTGATTATATGTATGTAGTAGTAGGTAACCGACACACTCTCCCACTACAGGGCATAGGCCTCTACCATTGAAAAGAGTCATCGTTACGGGTCGGGCGCGGATTCTCTAAATCGCAATTCGTCTGATCTAATGGGTATTGGCTCAAGTACCATTATTTCCAAATATGCGGGATGATGATCAGAAAGCGGTGCTGTGCTCTCGATACATTCGAGACACACTTGACCCAGATATCAGGGCGAGCGCCATGCCATTTTGAAGCGTGGAAAGTGTTCCTTCTTTGCACGGTGGTATTGTGGTAGGGCAAGAATCCGACAGGATGACGGCAACCCTTGCTGCGTAGGGTACTAAATTAAGGAAAATTACAAGGCATAGAGGCATAAGAACTGAAAGTTCAGGCGTTATTTAATCTGTGCTTTAAGGTTAGCACAGCGCGCGTGATGCTTTCAATTCAGTGTCATAAATGTCGCACGTGTCGATGGGCTGCTGAATCTTAAAAAATAACTAGTAAATTTTAATCCTTTCTTATTTGGAACAGTCCATTCTTCTTTGGAACGCGCTACTCTCGAAATCAGGATAACCATTAGTCGCGAAGCATTACAAAAGAAAATCCGCTTTCTCTTCTCTGGAAAAACCGTGGCAGAATCATATCAGTCACGTCATGTTTAAAAATTGTGTATTGTATGCTTATTTATACATACACATACATACAAATATATTTACAGTAAAATATATATTTTTAAAATATAGTGTGTTCATAGATTTTACTCAGTATGTATTTTTGTATCATGTTTAAAATATTTAAAACTGTACGCTTCCACTTTTATTATCGCATCTAAATGCACCTACCATGTCATCTCTGCATCACCCTATAGTTGACTATCAGAGAATGCCTGAGGCATAAAATCCGCCATGTAATGTAATGTTGCAAAAGTTTAAATAAATAAAATAAATTCTTTTCAGACTTGGAGAAAGGAGGTGCTAGGTGGAATCGATAACGCACTAATGAGAGAACAGAATAAATTTGAATATGTATCAATACGCCGTCCTAATGACCAGTGGACTGCTTTGGATCCCGCGGCGGTATCGGCAGCTATCAGACCTGCTTTAGTCAAAGAGTATAGGTACTCCAAGAACGATATCATTCGATGTGGTAAGTTTTATTGTTAGTATCAGTTAGCCTAAAACGCAACTGGTCTAAAACGCAACTCTAGTGGAAGCTCTCGACGAATTAAATGATAAACTGGAGGATCAACTAGAAGACGATGAAGAACTTAACGATAAAGTATTTTATTACGCCGCGAGCGTTTAACCTCCTTCTCTAATTTCTTTAACTTTTTTGCGTGGTGTGCATAGAAATTTTTACTAATATTTTTAGTACTACTCGTTCATAACAATACGAATACTATGATGCGGAGTATATTTTTTTTAGTAAAAGATAGTTTTTTAATCTTTTTTTTATCATCTCAGCAATTTTTTTATTCTACTTTAAAACTTCACTTGTATTGCACATTAAAGTAAAAATAAAAAACACAACTGATATTTGAACAGAACCTTCTAACAATTCAAATCATGCTTTAATAGAGCCCACTAATTAGGCTTCGTAACCGTGTCGCGCTTCCCTCTGGTGTCGTAAAAGGCGACTAACGGACTAAAAACTGCACATACATCCAACAGCATATAGCGGCGATGGGCTCGCCACCTGTCACGCTGAGCACATGTGAAGTCGCTATTTGGTGAAAAGTGGACTATGGTAGAGGACTGTTTTTGCTGTCCTCATTTGACTAACCCTTCAAATATACATAACAGACGTGATTATATTTAAATACATAGGTAGTAAGGCTTCGTGGACAATTCTATATGTATATACCCCACTACTGGGCACTGGCTTTCATACTTGGAAGCATAACACACGGAAAGGTTGAGCTATGACCCATGCATCACATGGCCAGTGGCCAAATGCAGGTTTTCCATGAAAATTTTATGAATAAAATGGATGTGTAGTATTAAAGATGTACATACATACATAAGTACATTTCACGACTGTTATCCCCGAATGGTTAGTCAGAGACTAGGCAATGAGGACAGCAAAAGCAGCCCTCTGCCATAGTCCAGTTTTCACCAAATAACGACGAGAACATGTGCTCTCAGGGTGACCGGTGGTGAGCCCATCGCCGCTCCATGCTGTTTGATGTATGTGCAGTATTTTGCCCGTTAGTCGCCTTTTTCGACACCCAAGGGAAGAGAGGGGGTGGTAGTATTCTTTCACCGGTAAGCGACATGGTTACCTATTAAAGATGTAGTAGGTAGGTATATACGTAAGAGGAAACACTACGTCGAAGTGGCATGCAAAACACAGTAAAACGACGTTTCGTAGTCCCCTGTTTCCCCCTTCAGAACTGGACCAACTTTTATTACTTTTTCAGCACCCGTTATAGAAAGAGAATTTCTATGTCTGTATGTTAGATTTTTTTTTAAACTAACCCCTTATTGTTTCTGAAGACACCTTAAAACGGAGTGATTTCGCTAAATTTTAAAGGCTCCTGGTTATTAAATAAATGACTTATTGCAAAAAAATCAAACATACAGACACAGAAAATCTCTTTCTTTAACCGATGCTGAAAAAGTAATAAAAATTGGTCCAGTTCTGAAGGAAGAAACAGGGGACTACGAAACGTTGTTTTTCTGTGTTTTGTATAAGAATTTTGCATGACACGTCGACGTAGTGTTTCCTCATAAATAAAAAAAAGTAAAGAACGTTAAATACATTTCTATAATCTGTTATACTTTTAATGTCGTTAATATGTAATGTTGTTTTATTTACAGGCGAATACAAAGGGATTAACACCAATAAATTCGTGACGAAAGAACAGGCAAATGTTAGAATGATTTACTCGTTTTATGATGTAGAATATAGACAATATCTATTGGATCTGTTCAGTCGTGGCTTCTAAAATATTAAAACTATTAGTTACTATTTCATTGTTTTTTTTTTGCCAAAATAGGTAAGTACCCTTACATTTTATATGGAAATAGCGGGCTGCTATTTAAAAATAAATGTTATATTTTAATGACGATAGTCTTAATACTTTAACCTTTACTCCTCTCCCCCTCTCCTCAGTTGTTGACATACATTCGTACATACATAATTACGACTATTTATCCCCGAAGGGTTAATCTAGTCCAGGCAATGAGGACAGCAAAAGCAGCTCGCTACCATAGTCCACTTTACCACTTTACACCAAATAGCGACTGCACATGTACACAGCGTGACAGGTGGTGAACGATCGCTGTTGTGGTCACCACCAGTCTTAGACCAGGTTCCTGGTTCGTTACACAAAACGGATTTTTTATTTTTTAATAATATTAGTATTGGTACCTACTTACTTACTGCACAGAAGAATACATACAAATAAATTGCAAACATAATGTAAGTACACAATGTTAGTGAAATTGCTGTGTACCGACAGTTAGAGATAAGATAAGAAGTTTGAAAGTAATTAAACATTTTGGGTGAAGCGCGCTTCCACCTTCGGCCTTATCGTCACTTACCAACAGGTGAGATGAAGGCCAAACTAATTATATACTTACCTTTTGACGTGACAACGTCTTATAAATTGGTTTGCCGGGTGACACTTCAAGAAACTGCGTTACGCTCCGCTCACGTTATGCGCTCACAATGAGAGCGAGTGAGAGGCACGCGTCCCTTCCACTCGGGCATGGTTAGCCCGCCTAAGAGCGAGAGAGACAGACATAAAAAGTGAAAGGCACGCGTCCCTTCCATATTATTTCATCCTTCTTCCTACTATACGAATGAATATTCACATTAAAATTATTTTACCACTCAAAGTCGTTGTCACGTAAAACTTTCGCCCGTATACCGACTTTTTTAATTGTTGCTTTTTTATTTTCCATTATTTCTTTCTTTCATTCAAACTCTTTATTAACAATAAAGAAAGTACATTAAGAATAACATAATTACCTATATTATTTATATCATAACTCTTTAGACACATCTCACAAAACCGCAAGCACTCAAACAAGATTTCATTCAATAGATCCGCAAAAGAACCACAATCACAGAGCACAATCACTGCCCGAAGAATGAATACGAAAACCGTAAAGAAAATGAAAACCATTTTCACTTGATAACCTTATTAAACAAATGACATTATTAAAATACAGTTTTTAAAAACAATTTCGCTATTTTATACTAGCATTCCAAACGAAGATGATACCGCATGAGTAAAACGATAAGTTATATTTTTCTATGGTCGATTATCTAAACAAGCTCTGAAATCTATTGTGCATTTTAAGTCGACCATGTACGAATGAACCACGTTAGGTTACATTACGTAAAACTAAAAAAATAAATAATTCTCATTAAGCTGAACACAAAATATATTTAATAAACCATTACTATAAACCTATTTAAAGCTTTTAGATTAGTTTGTTTTTATTTTTTTCATACAATGTTCAATAAATAAATATATTATGCAAATTATTTCCGGTTGACTAATTGGAAAAGGTTGCTAATATCACAGAACAACTTAAAAATATAACTTTTAAATTTTTTATTTTTTAGTCGTTGTCGTTGTTTTATATTTTTATTATTGTAACAGAAAGTGCCCTTTTAAGATAGGGAGGGCATTTTTTAATTCTAATTGACGCTGTAAAAGAAAGGGAGAAAAGAAATGCCTTTGCTGACTTTCTTGCCAGTTCTTCTCTGTACAAGGCTCCCGCCCCATAGATAGACTTACGAACCGATGGCATACTTGTTTTAAGATTATTGATTGCATAATTTGGTAACGACATATTGTTTTGTAAATGTCGTTACTTCTAAGTATATTAATATAAAGCTGTGGAGTTTCTTGCGCCCGTTCTTCTCCACAGCTAAAAGACGCCCTGAATGGATGGGGTGTGTGCCTATCCATCCATATAGAGAAGTAAATTTAAGTTTAGACGATTCAAAATGCTTATTTTAAGCTTACAGGCATAGACGAATGATTGGTCTCGCAACGCTCGTCTAGATACCGCGCTACCTATAAACCACAGCTCCGTAAATGCGGCAACTCATTATTGTAGTGTGTTAATGACAATATGCAAGGATGCTAGTGTGCGTGAAAAATTTGTTGCCAGCTGCTCAACTGTTACCCGAGTTAATGGGAAATATTTTTAAGTACAGACACGAAAAGTTTACATTTCAGGAACATAGGTCAAAATGAAAAAAAAAGCTTTTCCATACTTGAGTCAATAAGCTGATTGCGCATTTTGTATAGGGAAAAATAATAAATTTTCAACCCATGTTTCTTATGGAAAGTTGTTCAGTTTCATCGGTAGAATCCCCTTGATAAAGTGTCAGCTAACATTTTTACACCTTAATATAGATCACAAATATAAGTAAACATGAAATAACATAGAACTAGGTTAAGTTTAATAGTAACTTTGTAAGACAAATGAAATAGGTTACCTTTAAAATAAAAGACAATAACAATAAATTCACATAATAAAAATCTCAACAACGGGGACTTTATTCTTGTATAAGCGGTAACACTGAATGGCGTTTATTGTTCATATTATTTTATGATGAATTTTCGAAATTATACGATACTTACTGATGGTATGTGATCCCAGTGTCCTTCTTATTTTTAGAAGTATTATTTTTACACAGTTTTACTACGCCAACTGGGATTTTAGTTTGAATTAATCCCAAAATTGAATAAAACATTCGGGACGTACACGTCACCCACAGCTGTCAGTGTGACTGGCTCGGGTACGCCGATTTCGGCGTAGTATTTGTTGCCGCATTTGACAAGTACGACGGAGGTATCTAGTCGAGCGCAGCGAGACCAATCATTAATCTAAGCTTACAGGATAAAGAAATTTTGTTTTTGATTTTGAAATAGCTAATAAGTGCATGTCATTGGTTGCTAGGCAACGCTTTGTTGGTAAACGTTCTTTCTCGAATTTGGCTGAAAAAAATAGGGAAGATACGGCATTAGCGTCTAATAAGGGAGCCGCTAAAATTAGGCCTAAAGGCACAATTTCACTTCAGTCGGAATCGGTCGTGTACGTACTCGTCTGTTGCAATGCGCGTCAGTTGAGTAGGACTATATTTTGATTGAATACAAGTAGGCGCATGCCGTATCTTCCCTTTTTGTTTTAATCTAAGGCTTTAACTAACCCTTGGGGATAAATAGTCGTGATTATATGTATGTATCATATATACAGAGACTAGGTAATAAAGATAGCAAAAGCAGTCCTCTGCCATCATAGTCCAATTTTTTACCAAATAGCGACTATCTAACTATAGCCCATCTGCTAAGCGTGACAGGTGGTGAGCCCTTCGCCGCTCTATGCTCTTGGCTGTAAATGTGCAGTATTTAGTTCGTTAGTCGCCTTTTACGACACCCAAAATGTCAAATATTACCGTAGTCGACTATCATATTCGATTTTGTTAGAACGACATAAATTATTACATCTGAAATATAGGAGACTACACGTGCAGGCGATGTTGCTGTATGATTTGTGCCACAATAAATACGATGGTATAGATTTAATAAATAACATTAGCTACAAAGTGCCAGTCAAGCCGCGCGTGCGAGCCTGCCGAACTAATAAGCTATTCGCTACATCAAGATCCCGAACGAATGCAGGTAAACGCTCGCCTATGTCTCGGCTGACTGACACTTATAACAATTACTTTAATGATATAGATATATTTACAACTAGGATAAGCTCGTTTAAAAAAACAATTATTACAAACCTATATGAAATCAACACTGTCAATAGTAAAATTAATGAATAGAATTTATATATACTAATATATATTTAGTACAACTTGAAACCATTTTAACATAATCATTTAGCTAATAGTCATATTTATCAGTGGTTAACGGTGTTGGTTTCACAATTATTAAGCTATAAATTACCTAAACTGCTGTATGTAAGACACGCGACACGCTAACCCCTTGTCTGTCTCGAAGACGTGACAGACAAGGGGTTAGTCATGTCAAAGTCATCACTCTAGTAGGAGAAACAACAGAAAGATATTCGTTTCGGTTCGGGCGTTAGGTATACAGTAAGTAATCGAGTACCGCTCACAAGAGTCACTTATCTTATCGAGTCAGGATGTTCTGCGAAATTTCTGTCATAGTAATAGTTAAATCAACAACATACATTTATTAATGAAACAGATGTCAATTTCTTCTGGCAGCGACTACAGACGGCGTCATCTAATGTCTTTCTTGCACGCAATACGTTAGAAAAGGAAGGCAACAGACTCTTGTGCCGGGTGTTCATCATTACGCGTCAGTTCAGTGCGTTATTATTCCAGTCTGAGTCTACCGATTTTGCATTGCAAAGTAATTTGAAGAGAGCATAACGTCCGTTATAGAGTGTTTATTTCATTTGTGAAGTAACATAAAATAATTATATTTAGCTGCTTTCTTTTGTTTTGTTGAATACCGGCACCTGCAATTGAGTTATTTATAATTTGTTCGCATTTGTCATGGCTGGCGTGCAGTAAGTATTATAAAATAGCCCAAGTTAAGATTCTTTTGAAATGTGTTTAAATGGTAAACTAGACAACATACATACTCATAGAAAACACCCAGCCTCGAAATCATTTTAGAAAAGTAAGTAGTTTTGCTAAATTGACCTTACCGGGAATTGAACACGGGACCGCAGAGATGGCGCGACAACTAGAATGGAACCGGTGTGCTAAACCACTCTACGACGGAGGTTTTCGTGGTATTTATTTTGTAAAGTGTACAAAATAAATACCACGAATACCTCCGTCGTAGAGTGGTTTAGAAATTGTGCTAGTAAGTGTATTTGATTTTATTTGTTACTCTAGTTTCTGACCTTTAACATATTACTTTTAAAGCACATTTTGAGATAACGCCTCAGCGGCCCAGTGGCAACGCGCTAGATCCGATATCCGAGGTCCTCAGTTCAATGCCCAGGTAAGGCAAAGGAAGCAAAGTAAAGTAACAACGGATATTTAGATGCATGTAACAGGTGAGATGAAGACCAAGTGCTTGCCCGAAGTGGTTAAAAAAAATGTGGTTTGTAATTTTTTTTACGTGTTTCTGTTCCACTTCGCTACCAGTCAAAACGCACCCTTCAATAACTTTGACTGCTAAGAACTAAAAAGTTGTTTCGACAAATTATTTTTTCCATTTATAAAATATTAAATTAAAAGAAATAGTTTTTTAATTAAATATTAAATTTTTATTGGCCTTTAGATTTATGATTCATTTATCACTTTATTCGTGTTATTAAACACAGTAAATATTTGTGTTGCTTGCTCCATAACAGAACTGACCTGAACTCACTTTTCGACCAAAACGATGAGTAAGTACTTATATCAATTAAGGAGGTAGAACATAATCCAATCTAAAAGGCACCTCTCTCGGGCAAGATAATATCAATTTCGTGCATAGCAAAATTCGATTAGTTGATGAACGGTCATCACGGAGTCAGCTTGTGTCAAGATGATCAAATATTTATTATTTTCCTGTTTTTGTTTCGCTGCTGCTGATAAACTGTAAGTGATTACGCTATCAACCAATAGCTGTTATTAGATTATTGTGAATGTACTGATATGACAACACGTTGTTCCCTATGTAGTGATTTTTTATATCTATTGCTGTGTAAAATTTACGGTTGAAGATGCAGTGTATTTTGATAACTACAGTGTACCCATAACAGGCATGAAATTTCAAATGTTACAAAAAATAATTTAATAACTTGAAAAATAATTTAACCGCCTCTGTGGTCTAGTGGCTAAGCTACCGGTTTCAGACCCAGAGGTCCCGGGTTCGATTCCCAGCGGGGGGTACATCTTTGTGTGCTCGGTTTGGTTGGTGGGAGGGCTGTTATGTCCGCCTGGCTAGCTACCACCATCTTTACTAAGTCTGTCGCCATAACAACGATGTTTATGGCATTGTTATGTTCCGGCAGTTTGAGATAAGATAGCCAGTTCCTCAGTGGTTGAGGATTCCGGGTGAAACGCGCTTCCACCTTCGGCCTTATCGTCACTTACCATCAGGTGAGATGAAGGCCAAGCGCTTACCCGTTGCCAATAAAAAAAAAAAAAAAACTACATAACCAGGTTAAATACAATTTTCCAAAAAACATACGTTTTTTTAAATTTATTTAAAAAAACAAAAAGAATACAGTTTAGGTACATAAAGACCGCACCACGAAAACCTCGTAGGGTTTATCTGGGTGTCGGTGAGTCGCTAGTATAATTTATTAATTAGCGGAAGATGTCAACGATAATCTAAGTAGATAAAATCAACCCAGACCACCGCTAACATCCCTCGTCATTATGTAATGCTTTTTTAACTTAGATCTTAGAAATTTAACATTGTTAATATACTTACATTGATTGGAAATCTACTGGAAGTTTATTTAAATTTATGGGTACAAGATAATTGGTGACTCTAGTTCCATACACAATTATGACGTTTGGTAGAATATATTTATTATCATAAGAGATGTTTCTGAGATTACTAGGCCTTGATTTTTCTATTATGCAATCTGGGTTGTTTATTTCAGTTAAAATTGAAAATTCGATTTTTCGAAATACACTCATAACATTACAGTATCTAAAAAGTTCTAGATCGTTTTCTTTATATTTTTTCTTAATGAATTTAGGTACAATAATTTTTAGTTGTAGTTTGTAAATCGCGTTGATGTAAGTATCATAGGTTCTACCATAGCTACTTAATCCGTAGCAGATAACCGAATCTGCTAAGGCCATATACAACAATCGAAGGGTTTTAAATGGCAGTTTATTTCTAAGTATAACTATTTGCTTATAATAGATCTTAGTTTATTACAGACATGCTCTTTGTGTGGTCCCCAACAAAATCGGCTATCGATAACGAGACCAATATACGTATGTTTGTCAACAACTTGCAGAGCAGGGCAACTGCTGCATGTATTGTTAGAGATGTTATTATGTAAGCAACAGCGCGTGTGGGCCCTTACGACTGGTGCGGTTGACGCCTTATTATGAGATGATCGTATATGGATCACTTTGGTTTTATCTGCATTGATTACTAGACCTACACCGTGCGCCCATTTAATTAGCTGATTAAAATTATCCTGCATCAACTTTTGAGCTTCGTAAATATCTTTATGTGCTACCAGAAGACATGTGTCATCTGCGAATTGGTACACTGATCCAGCGTTAATCGCGTTAGTCATGTCATTTACGTAGATTAGATATTCGGTAGGTCCGATTATCGAGCCTTGGGCCGTACCTTTGATGGTTAGCAGTCTAGTACTGTATTGGTCTTGTATTTTTACGGCGGTGTAACGATTCGTATGGTAATTTTTCAGTAATTCCAGAAAGGGGCCCTGTATGCCACTCCGCAACAGTCTGTCATATAATATATCATTATTGAGCATATCAAACGCTTTGCTAAAATCAATAAACATAAGTTATTAAATTCGATATTAAATTTATTGGCAATACATCATTTCTTAAATACTTACTTAACATTCCTCATACTCGAAAAGTAGGTCTGAAGTTGCCTGAGAAGCGGGTTGAAAGTATTACTTTTCAGCCCCAGGGAGAATTGTTTTTCTGACAGGTACTGTCAAATTACGAAAAAAAATGAGTTCTATTTTCACATTTCTAATAAACCATGTCCCAACTTACTTTACAGCCACTCAATTACAGCGTGATGTAAAATTGAAATAGCATAAATATAAGCATTAAAATAATATATTTTTTGAAATTACTTTATTAGAATTTACTTAAAATAACATAGATGTGGACAAAATATTTAAGTACCATTTTTTCAATGATGAAAATGAAAACTAAGGGCTAAATAGCTGGCCGGCCACAATATAGACGGGAAAGCGGCAATCCGATATTCATTTGTTTTTTCGATTTGTAGAGTTTTGTATAAACATCCGAATAACAGAGTTTGTATTAACATTTTTCTTTAGCTAATTATGTTTTTGTTTTTAATTTCCTTGTATTCGTAATAGAAAGCACAGTGTTTACCTCGGGTGAAAGACTTATCCTCGAACTATTTGCTCTATAAACCCCGTCTTGGGACTAAAAAAGCTACTTTCACCCCTAGGGTAACAACTAACAATGTACTATTATTTAACAAAAACTTTTTCAATTTAAATTCAAATTTTGGCATCTCAAGAGCTTTATGTCTAAGGAAGGTGATTGAATACTTTAATTCTAGTATTGTAGGCACTCTTACAGTAGTGGTTTGCTGGTAAATATCCAATGTCGAAGTGAAAGGAAAATGCTGTTATTTAAGGCTAGGTGTTAGTAAAAAATTAAAATAACACGTTCTAAGAATTACTTTTTGAAGTAGTAAACAGTAAAATTAAAATCTGCGAAAATTATTAAATATTGTTGAGGCTTTATTCTGTGAAATACACCCGATGGAAACACGATTTGATAAAGTTGGCTCGATAGAATAAATTCACAAAGTTACATATTTTTGTGTCATTTTATCTTTTTTTCCAGGTTTTATTCTTAAAATAAGTGATTTGATATTATGATTCATTTACCAAAATGAAGTTCATAGATAACTTGAGGAATTATAACCGATAGTTTTTTATTTATTACATCTATCAATTTTAAAAAATATAAAACGCGATTATTCGCGCTGCTTCGCTGTTATACCCGTCCCTTACCGTCGTACCGTCGAGAGAGCGAGAGAGATTAAGCGCTCGCTTAAGTTTGTTTAATTTAGTGATGACATGTACGTACACACAATACATTCAAGAATGTTATCTCCGAAGGGTTAGTCAGAGACTAGGTCGTAGGACTAGGTAGTCCTCTGTCATAGTCCACGTTTCACCAATTAACACGTGCCCATGTGCTGATTGTGTGTGATGGGTGGTGAGGTCACTCTATTCTGTTTGATGTATGCAGTCTTTAGTCCGTTAGCCGAGTCACATGAGTAATCTTTACTCATGTGGCCGAGTTTTACGACACCTAAAGGAAGATATGGGTTGGTAGTTATCGTGTCGCGAAGCGGTGAAAGAATACTATCACCCCCTATCTTCCCTTGACTATCGTAAAAGGCGACTACCGGACTAAAGACTGCACATACATCCAACAGCATAGAGCGGCGATGGGCTCACCATCTGTCATGCTGAGAACATGTGCGGTCGCTATTTGGTGAAAAGTGGACTATGGCAGTGGTTTGCTTTTTGCTGTCCTCAATGCTTGCTTGCTTGTCCCTATCTACTGACCCCAATAGATAGGGTATCGCAACTGGAACTACGGGTCCGGTTGTATTTTCAGGGGTACTACGAGGTTTCGGTTCAAGCACCCCGCTGGTTGTGCCTTGACCGGCGCCTCCGGTGGGATCCGGACGTGGGTTGGACTCGTAGTGGCTCGTGGTTAGCTGTAGAGCTTGGGAATGTTCGTTTGTCCTGGTATTGTGTGCCAGGACTTCCAAACTCGCGCACAGTGAGCGGGGCCTAGTAGCGGTCTCTGAGGGGCCAGAAGCGAAAAGTCCTGCGAGGAACGTGAGTTTCCCTTATAGTTGGCAGCTTTGTCCGGTGGTTCTCATTGGACATTGGTACTAATAAATAATAAAAAAATTAAAATTAAAATTCGTTTATCTAAAAACACAAGTCACTAACAGTAGTGGGGTGAGTCTCAGCCCTTTAAGCATTAAAACCTGTATTAGGTTGAGACTGCTCTTACAAAGTGTCACTATGGACTTGTAAAACAAAGAAAATGTTTACAAATGAAAATAAAAGAACAATAGGTAACATTCAAATACTGCTATTACATTCTTATATTATCCTGTTTTTATAATTATTGTGAGGACAGCAGTGTTCAAATGCAAGTTAAATTATTTACAAGATTTTTCAAAATGTAAATACCACAGACCTGTAAAGATATTGCAGAATTAGCATATTATGTTAAATATCTATATTACATATACTATTTTACATTATTATATCATATTAAATACATCATATAACATATAAATAGGCAATCTTAAATAATATTTATGTTATATTACACTACTTTTATCATACAATAAGAATAAAACGTACTTATATAATAAAATACTTACTTAAAATATATATAGTATACCATTTTATTTATTAGAGGACAATAATGCTTCTGTAGCATCATAATCAAGCTTCTTTAACCAGTCCGTAACTGTTATCTTACATCTATGATACGATTTATTGTAAATGCCGAGTTTTCTATTTATTATATTGTAAAGTCTTTTAGATTGAGCATCATACTGCATACTAGCAAATTTAGTTCTTACAATTAGTGGAATGACGACGGTACGTAGATTACGTTTATTCAAGATGTTAGGATGCGGAGTGAGTGTTTTGTGAATATTAAGTACACACTTCAAAATGTACAACTGTCTGACAGTCAATAGGTTACAATCTTGGTATAGGTTAGAGGTACTATATGTGATTTTGTTGAATGTCATCACTTTTAAAAGCGACCGCTGGGCCCTCTCGATGGAAATAATTTTAGTTTTATGAGAACCGCCCCATACAGGCAAACAGTAGATTATGATGGACTGCACTAAGGTTTTGTAGATGAAGATGAGCAGTTCTCGGTTGGCAATATGTCTGAGATGTTTAAAGAGCCACAGCAGCTTTCTAATCCGGAGTGTGAACATTTCGATTTGCTTATGCCAATTTAATTGCTGTTCGAGATAGACACCTAGGTACTTGGTGAAAGGAACCTTCTCAAGAAGCGTACAAGAACAGTGGTCCGATAAGTCGGAAGAGGTGCACAAGTGGGCTATTAATTTCAAATGACAATCGGGTTGAGTTGAGTTCTGTAAAGAGAATGTGATATAATTAGTTTTGCTGGTATTCAAAGTAAGAAGGTTTTTAGTAAGACATTTAGTAACTGTGTGTAGGCCTCTAGCAGCTATTTCATAAACATCTACCCAGCTTTTCCCGTGAAATAATAAAGCAGTGTCGTCTGCGTACAAAAAAATGTTACCATTATACAATTTGGTTTCAGTCAGGTCGTTGATGTACAGCAAGAACAGGGTAGGTCCAAGTACACTACCCTGCGGTACGCCATAATTGGTAGAAGGTTCGTCCGAGCTGCAACAGTTATTACCTAATTGTACTAGCTGGGACCTGTATAACAAATAGTCAGATAGAAGATTGAGAAATTGGCCACGGATACCTAGCCTCTCAAGTTTTTTAATTAGAATAGGGATAGAGACGGTGTCGAATGCTTTTTTCATGTCGAGAAAAACACAGAGAGCTTTCTTTTTTTTGTCAAGATAATCAACAATTTTACTTGTCAAAGCTATAACTGCATCTTCTGTACTTTTCTTTTCTCTGAACCCAAACTGGGAGTTAGACAGTTTGGATAACTAGTAGAGGCGGCCCCCTAGATGCCGTAGCCTCCGGTCCAGCCAGCCGCGTAGGACGTGGGAACTGGAAGTGAGTGTGCAGTAGTAAGCACACCGCTACCAAGGTGGACACTTGGTAGTCGACTTTAGAGTCGACGACCCAAGCAGTGACAACTGACTGCGAGTTGTGCCCTTCATGCAACGAGAAGTGAGCGAGCTCGACAGCTCCGGTTATCTATCTGGACAATAGGCAGTGAACTACACGTGTTCCCGGGGAGACTCTCCCGAGACACTAGTCTTATGAGTACCGAATGAAGAGCGCGCTGCGGCGGGCACTGATTTGGCGTCAAGACCAAACGCAGATGGTCTCCTGCGCGAGTGTTCTACTGGCGCAGGGACGTCTGGCACTTCTTGCATAACCTAATGGTTGGTCTCGAGGTGCCAGTACAAATAAAACTTAGTGATGTAAGGAGAGGGGATGTCCTCAATAATGCCTAGTCTATGACTAACCCTTCGGGGATAATAGTCCTGATTATATGTATGTATGTAGTGAGGAGCTCGATGGCGCAGCGACTACCGCGTTCGGCTTGCGATCTTGCCCGCTAAGCAACTTTCGCAATGCCGAGTCGCTGGATGGGTGACCAAATTAAAAACCTCTCGAGCTCCTCCGTGCTTCAGAAGGCACGTTAAGACGTTGATCCCGTTGCTGTCGTAAGATGACAGTCGTTAAAACCCACCAACTCTTATTGGGCCAGGGTAGTGGGTTATGGCCCAATATCCCCACGTGCTAATGTCCATGTGAGAGGCCTGTTCCCAGCGGTGGGACGTTTATAGGCTGCTGATGATGATGATGATGATGTTATTCCGTGTTTTGTCTTTTTTACCCTAATTTAAAATTACGTTTGCATGACTTTTGGTAAGTAAGGCTAATTAAATAAGTCTTCTTCTATAAAAAGTTATAAATGAAATAAAGTGTCATTTTTAACTTAAGTACCTAGCTATAAATAAATCTTATTTAAACCTTCACAGTATTTTTTCATTTGTTTATTTGCATATTTTGTTTTATTAAAAATAAAATAAAGATAGTAAATCACAAAACGCAAATTGCCTTCCGATAAATAATTATATACCTTGTACAAGCAAAGATAATTATCAATTCATTAAAATATTTTGATAAGGTTTGCTAATGTGCGCTTTTTAGATTTGCATGAAGTAACTATCTATTTATGCGATGCAAGGCAAGGTCGCAACGCTAACATATTTTTAATTAGAAAATTTAAATACATTAATTATTTATAGCAATGCATTTTGATTAATAATATGCTAATTTGTTGTAGAGTCAAATTGACTATGCAATAGCCTTGCATAATATAAAAACATTACTCGTCAAACTAAATTAGTTCAATGTTTTTTAAATAACTTAGCGTTTCATTAGCGCTTAAATATACTATATCTCAGAGGTGAAAACTTCTAAGATTGTTGCAATGTTGACTTAAAACATAAGCATCAAGCACTGACAAATTATCGTCGGGTGAAAACCAGACCTCGGTAGCCAAGTGGTCAAGGCAGCCACCCGGAATGCGGAAGGGGCGTGGTTCGTTTACAGCCTGAGGTTGACATCTTTTTTCGGTGTTTTTTTTTAACAGTTTATTAAAATTTTCCTGTTTCCAGGAGAAACAAATTAAAAATAATTAAAATAAATTGTTTTAGTTCTATTTGTACCTACACTTTATTTCTACAGAAGAACATTACTTATATAAAATATTCACCAATAAGCAGTATTGTGCATAGTTATACCTAAATAAGAAAAGAAAAAAATCCTTTTGAGACTTATTCCATATCCTATTTGTGTTTTTACAATTTGTTACAGTCAAGGGGATGTACAGCCGAAGTTGGTAATAGACAATGACGCAGGCGGCGATGACGCAATGGCCATATTTCTGACGCTACTCAACGAGAAACACTATAACGGGTATTCATCCTCCGTAGTAAACTAATAAATTTTTTATGGGGTGATTCTTCGGAAAAGAACATTTACTGGCATTATATAAATTAAATTAAATTTGTAAGCGCAAAGCAATTATCTGGACCAAGATGAGTATTCTTTTGAAACTCGTTAATATGGTAAGATAACGGACAAACAACGAAACACCCAGATCCAAAATCAATTTAGAAAAAAACGACTCTAAATTGACCCGACCAGGAATTGAACCCGGGACCTCAGAGATGGCGCGACGCTATGCTAACCACTCGACCACGGAGGCCGTCAATTAGCATTAACAAGGAACTTATACCTAAACTAGAATGTGAACGAGCTGCCGATTTACGGTCCGAGTGAGATAGCTTCCCCGAGTGCCATGTAAGTATTTTTTTCATCAGGCTGACATCCGTAAATAGGTAGACGCTGACTGGCCGCTGAAAAATGAACACGTAAGACAACATGACCAATGACAGAGAGCCTGCCACTGTGTAACTTATACACAGAGTGGTAGAGCCACGCTGCATTCCGGCACGCATTGGGCCGGCTCGCCCGGCGTAATACCACCCTCTCACGAATATCCGGCGTGAAATAATGGCACTTGGTGCTGTTGTGTTTCGTCCGGCAAGTGAGGATTCCGGAGGCCCATGCCCTGCGATTCCTGTGATTTTGCGAGTGTCCATGGGCGGCGGTGATTACTCTCCATCAGGTGACCCGCCTGGTCGTTTGTCTCCTTCTTTTATAAAAATAAACGAAAACATTTTATCGGTGATCAGGGGCCTAATTATTCCGACTAAGTAAATGATGGCCATTGCAATAATAATAGTAGATACATGTTTTCTTTTTTTAAATTTGATTAAGTATTTTTAATTAGGTAAACAAAATATTAAAATGTAACATATATTCATATTCTTCCTACATTTTTATGAAGTGAAGAAGATACGTAATCAATATAATCATTATTGATGTACCTGTACATATTATGAAGAGGTTTATTTGTAACAAGGAGGAGTAGGATAACCATGATTTTAATATTCATTTAACTTTACCTACTTTACAAACAAAAACAATAAAAAATAGATCGCGGACATGTAAGTTTTATTATTATTGCAATTTTATGGCCATCATTTACTTATGCGGAATCAGTAGGTCCTAATCACCGATATAAAGTCTTCGTGTATAGAAAGGGACTCACTTATGAGTCCTATAAACTTAAAGCTCATAACATTAAGATTCATTTTTAAACGATGTCAAGTTGCCCGTGCACATTCTAGATTAGGTATAAGTTTCTTGGGCATTAGCTCATTTTTTTTTGTTATTTTGTAAATGACATTTCGTTGCAAAAGATGGTCTAAAACTAGTCAAACTGTTGAAAATGCATAATATATAGCCATAATATTATACTCTTATCGAAACCTATAAAATTTAAGGTATGATCTGATACTACGAACACTTTCGACGAAACGAAAATCATCATAATAATGGTAGGTAGGTACTCACCTAATCTTATAACGGTATTCTGTTCGTAATAACTCTTTTTTTCTTAATGAATTTCAAATTGCTGAGTGCGATTTTTAACAGGATATATTATGGCATACAGTACAGTTGAAAATGTCAGACCTCATAAAATTGGACGCTGTTTGAATCATCTTTTATAGATGTAAGAGGAGCCTAATGACATTAAAAAATTACGCTTCTAATGCGTTTCACAGTTGCGAATAAATATAAGAAACATTTCGCAATTAGGTAGATTTTTGATTGGAACTGGTTTTATATATCAGTCAGACCAATTCATATTTGACAGGGTTTCCTTAATAAAATTTGAAATGATAAAGTGTTTGATTTAATAACTTTGTCTTTACCTGTGCGCATGATAAGTTTTTTCACTAAGTACTATTTTTTTTACAATTCCTTTGACTAAGTTTTAAACTTTTGACAACTAAGAGTTAACTTAAATTATATGTAATTTTAAAATTGCAATTTGGATTGTACGGTGGATTGAATTAAAATGTAGTCTTACAACACTTTCATGTTGTTACAAAAAGAATGCAGGCGATATTTATTTTAAAGTATATAATAATTATATTGAGCCCGGCTCTGTTGCTAATCTGTTATTTCTTACCTTCCTCAGGCCTAAGCTGATTGGACTTACCACGGCAAATGGTAACACCTGCGAAGAGAATGTTTACGTCAACAATCAAAAAATATTAAAAGTCGCCGACAGACAAGATGTAAGTTGTTTGCATTCAGAGGCGTTAATACATTTTTAGATTTATTTGCTGTCTGAAGTTAAAGCTACACATTGCAACTAAAAAAAAAAACTTAGTGATATGATATAAGTACTTATAATTTTTTACGTCAAGATAAGTTACAACAATTATAAAAGTAAAATAGTAAACAGTGTTTCTTAACAGCTATACTAAAGATAATACTTAATTGTTGAGGTCAAAAGTTTTGTAACAAAACATTGTAGGTATTAACATAATATTATAATTTTTATATAATTAAGTACCTATATTTATAACCGGCAGACTATTAATACGGCCAAATTTTTTTGTTTAAATAGCGCGAAAATAATGTATTTTCACTGAAGTCATATTTTTAGTCTATCTAGTCTATCTTTTTAAGCCTATTCTTTATAAGTTAGGTACGCTCTTTATGAGACACCCTGTATAACTTGAACGACTCATTGCAGGTACCAATTTACAGAGGGTCAAAGTCTTCTTTGGTGCACACACCTGACGCTGGGGCCTACTTCGGTCAAGATGGCTTGGGGGACACAGACGACGTTTACACCGACTTAGTCCCCGCGAAGGAGACTAATGCTGTAGATGCTCTTTTAAGCTTATCAAAGACATATAAAGGTGGGACTTAGTGTCTTGTGGCCAAAATAATAATCTAGCTGTCTATCTGTATAGCTACCGTATCGCGTAGCGGTGAAAGAATACTACCACCCCCTCCTTTCCTTGGGTGTCGTAAAAGGCGACTAACGGACTAATTTCGACAGGTCACACTATAATAGCTCGTAGGCGGAGTGGTCAACGCAGTAGTACAGATTGCGGAGGACGTGGCGTGGGTTCGATTCCCACCTGTGCCGTAGTTGTAAACTTTTGTCAATGTTTCAATATCTTAGAGTAGCTGCGTTTCTTTAGCGCCAACTAGGGCATCGAACCCGGGTTTACCCGACCCGAAAAAACCCGGGTATTTCGGGTTTTCTGGGTCGCAAGAAAACCCTGGTTGGAAAATCAAAAACCGGGTTTTCGGGTTTTTCAAGCTTTTTTACAATCGTTTTCTTGTCTTTAATTCTTTGTATCATAAGTATTTACGCCTTTTCGAAATTCGAAAGGATCTCTTTGATTGAACACAGTCAAAAAGTACCTAACTCCATTGTATCTCACTACACACAAACCTTTGTGTGTAATCAAAGATACAAACAAGTTAGTGAAGTTTATTTCTCTCTTAACTTTTTTGCACTAGGCACTAATAATTTCTGCTTGAACTAATTAACTACAGTGGTTTTTTTGTGCGAAAAAGATTAATATAGCAAGTTGCACGTTATTCGTGCGTCTGACTCAGATCAGAAATGACATAAACGATATGAAAAATGGAGGCAAGATGCGTCGTCGTCGCGTTGTTGACACTTAACGGGAGCGGTGAGCTGCGAGTGACTCCCCGCCATTTTGTTTTGTCAGTCCTCCTCCCTCTCTTCAGAACTCTCCTTTACCCATTTCAGTGGACCTCAGCATTCTTGGCATGGACATCGGCCGGGAACTGAATCCAAAATGCTACATCGAGAGTGTTATTTTAACTGCCTCCCGTAAGTTGGGTATTCTCAATAAGGTGAGGCGGTTTTTCACTCCCGAGCAGCTCGGTTTGCTGTACAAGACTCAGGTGCGATGGAGTATGGAGTATTGTTGACCATCTATGGGATGGCCTCGCTAAATGCACTTGATAGACTGCAAAGGTGAGCGGTACGCATTATTGGAGATGCTGAGGTAACAGCCTCTTTTGAGGACCTCAAGCTGCGTAGAGACATTGCTCTATCAGTGTCTTCTACCGAAATTATTACGGAGAGTGTTCTAAAGAACTTTTTGATATAATCCTGCCCTCTCCTTTCCTGTCCCGGACTACACGTGCTGGTCTTAGGAACCACCATCATACTGTGCAGACTATCAGCACTCGTACCAAAAATATTGGCAAGTCGTTCCTCTGTAAGACCATTCGGCTAGACGCATGTGTTTCCCCGCTTCTATAGTCCCGGGTCTTTTAAGCGGGGCGTGAAACGGCATTTATGCAGGCCGTCATCATAAATGGGTGCGCTTGTTACCGTGCTTGTTCCACGGTGAGGAGCGCTCCGTTATTTTGGACTGCTTCGGCTGCTCACCATCAGGCAGGATGCAGTCACTATGACGTGTCACATGAACAAAAATCTGCCTTCTTACGCGTTAGTTAGCCACTAGACGAATTTATTGTTAATGTATAGAAAAAAGTTTTATTAAAGTTAAAATAAGTGTTATAATAGTCTTTAGCAGATTTTTAGTTAAGAGAAAAACTGATTATTACTGAAAGACTTAATTTTTTTTTGTGATTCCAATCTGACTTCATACGAGTAAGTTAGCTACTAAAACGAATTTATTGTTAATGTTAATAAAAGAGTTTAATAATTTAAAAATATTTCTACATAGGTATAAAAAATAGTCTTCAGCATATTATAATTATTAGCAGTATAAGAACTGACTATTACCAAAAGACTAAATTAATATAAATAATTTGATCTGCGTTAGTCTGTGATCCGTGCTTCGGAAGGCACGATAAGCCGTTGGTCCCGGTTGTTGTCGTAAGATGGCAGTCGTTAATACCCACCAACCCGCATTGGGCCAGCGTGGTGGGTTATGGCCTAATATCCCCACGTGCTATTGTTCACGTGAGAGGCCTGTGCCCAGTAGTGAGACGTTTATAGGCTGATGATGATGAGTCTGTGATCAAAAATAATTACTAGCTAAATAAAATAGATATTTCTCTATTTTAAATATGTTTTGAACAAATAATCATAGTCTAAAAGACTTTTTAATACCTATTTAAAATATTTTTGTGATTTTGAAAGTACTGTTTATTTGATATGAATCCTTCCCTTGTTTTATGTAGGTACGTACTCGTATTGACATAGCAAATCCATACTAAAATACAGTTTCCTCACATTAAAAAAAATATCAAAAAGACCCAAAAAGCTTGAAAAACCCGGGTACCCGTGTTTTGACTACAACAAAAACCCGAAACCCAGATTATTAAAAATTTGACCGGGTTTCAATGCCCTAGCGCCAACGCTACGGCACAAGTTACTCATGTACAACATATATACACGTACAACCCACGATGCTAAGCGGTTACCATATTCTAGGTAAGGCTTAAAACCTGGATGTTTGCAACATCCACTGTCACCCTTTATAACAATATTACATTAATCTTACTTTGCATTTGTATGGGAAATTGACATAGTAAGATTAAAGTAATACTGGTGTAAAAGTTGATGGCAAGGCCCCAGATGTATTACACACGACACGTTGCCGACCCTCAAACCTTACTAAAACTTATTAATTTTGATTGCATTGCAGATGAACTGACGATAATCGCCATAGGAGCGTTGACGAATATAGCTTTGGCTATCAAACTGGATCCGGAGTTTTTGAACAGATTGGCCCATTTGTATGTTGCAGCCGGAAACGTCAACGGTAAGCTTATAAACATAATTATGTAGTAGTGAGGTAGAGGTACTGCAGGAGCTCAATGGTGCAGTGGTTAGCGCGTTCGGTTCAACTTTCGCAATGACGGGTTGCTGGATGGGTGACCAAATTAAAAACATCTCCAGCTCCTCCGTTTTCCGGACGGCACGTTAAGCCGTTCCGCTCCCAGCTCCCGGTTGTTGTCGTAACATGGCAGTCGTTATAACCCACGCATTGGGCCCGCATTGGGCCAGCGTGGTGGGTAATGACCCAATACCCCACGTGCTACTGTTCACGTGGGAATCCTGTGCCCAGCAGTGGGACGTTTATAGGCTGATTATGAGGGAGTTGCGTGGCGGCTGATTATAAAAATAAAACTGTCAACCCATCTCTCTCTTCTCATGAGTGTCGTAAATAGCGACTTTACAGACTGTAGACTGCTCCTCACTCTCCACCTGTCATGCTGAGGACATGTCATTTTTTTTAATAAAATAAGGAGGCAAACGTGCAAGCGGGTCACCTGATGGAAAGGAATCACCGCCGCCCATGGACACCCGCAAAACCAGAGGAATCGCATGCGCGTTGCCGGCCTTAAGGAAGGAATGGGCTCGTTTCTTGAAGATCTCTAAGTCGTAACGGTCCGGAAATACCGTCGCCGAGAGCTGGTTCCACAACACAAGAAATTTCGTGAAAAACGCACAGTATACCGCCATCCATCAAGGTGATGTGGATGGAATGACAGTCGATTGCGTGTACTCGTAGTGCGGTGAAGGAAATCAGCGGCAGGGATCAAGCCGATCATGTGCAGTGTAGTTGATGTTTGGTGAAACGTGAACCGTTGCAGAGCACTGCTTTTCGTCTCTGACTAATCCGTTGGGGATTATAGTCAAAAAACAAGATGCAATCACACATGGCATGACAAAATACATAAATTAACATACAACACAGACATACTGGATATGTGTATTTATGGGACAGTAAAAACCATAGGTTTCAATAGCTGGTTTATTGTGATTTACCAGGAACTTTCACATGCTTTGAAAATTAGAAATAATAAGTGCAAACATAAAAAATGGCGAGTAGCTTTTTTCAATGGTCGTAGGCTAAAAAAAAGATGTTCTTTTTTCCTGGTGTTGCCCGCCGCGGATATGAACTTGCAATTGGCGGCGCTACCGTCGCAAGCGCTGATACCAGCGCCCTCTTTAGTGTTGGGTATAAGCCCCAACATGCTCCCGGCCGTTGAAACGTAAACGCTTTCAATGACTGGGTAAGGGACATATGTTGTTATATGCCCGAAGTATGGTCCCCTTCTTTGTGAAGATCTCTGCCACACGTTTGCTTGAATCAATTCCACTGTGCACCTTTGTGATGCGACCCAATAACCATAGAAGAGGAGGTACAGTCTTATCCTTTATCAATACTAATGTTCCAACTTTCAGCTCTTCGCCCTTGGATGACTGCCATTTCACCTTTTGTTGGAGTCGAGATATGTACTCGTTTATAAATCTCTGCCAAAAATGTTCTTTTAAGGCTTGAATACGGTTGAATCGCTGCAGGCGGTTTATATTTACATCTGCTACCTGTGGACATGGTATGGTGAATGATGTTCGTCCGATTAGGAAGTGTGATGGAGTAAGGCACGTAAGGTCGCTAGGATCAGTGGATAACGGAGTAAGAGGTCGCGAATTTAAAATAGATTCAATGTGTACCAGGCATGTGGACATCTCTTCATATGTTAAATGTGTAAGAGAAAGGGTACGTCGCAAAAGGTACTTTACGGATTTTACGGCGGATTCCCAAAGACCCCCAAAGTGGGGTGTATACGGAGGAATAAATTTAAATTTGATCCCTTTTTGTGTAATATCATTTAAAGAATGTTTAAGCATAAGTTTGAGTTGGTTGTGCGCCCCTACAAAGGTTGTACCGTTATCAGCAAAAATAGATTCCGGAAGACCGCGTCGCGCTACAAAGCGCTGCAGAGCAGCTATAAATGTCTCTTTGGTGAGATCGGTAACCAGCTCCAAATGTATGGCCTTTACTGCAAAGCACACAAACACACATATATAGGATTTTATGAGTTTAGCACCTCTCCCCTTTCTATCGACAAGCAGCACTGGTCCTGCGTAGTCTAATCCTGTATTTTGAAAAGGAAATTCTAAATGAACTCTAGGTGCAGGAAGCTGGCCCATTGTTAGCTGAGTAGTTTGTGAATTATGCCTAGCACATTTAACACATTTTTTAACAGTAAACTTTGCCAAATTTGTGCCTCCTAGAGGCCAATAACAATGTCTTGTATTAGCCAACATTAGTTGTGGTCCAGCGTGTAACAAGTTGATGTGATACATCTGAAATATTAATTTTGTGATGTGATGTTTGCTACATAGTAAGATTGGGTGTTTCATGTCATACGGATAATATGAATGATCGAGACGTCCTCCCACACGAATAAGGTTATCACAATCAACAAATGGAGATAAAGATAGCAACCTGTTATTAGAATTAAGGTTTCCTTTTGAGTGCAAGGTGTGATACTCGTCAGGAAACATGTCCTGCTGACATAATCTAATAATTGTATATCTTGCATCTTTTAGCTCTGTCATTGATAAATAATTATAAGTTTTAGTATTAGGGTGTAAATAATTATAAATAAATCTTTTTAAAAAGGCAATTTTCCTTATTAATCGAGTAAAATTGGATGTATTATGTATAATTTGTAAGATTTTATTATTT
Organism: Scoparia ambigualis; assembly: GCA_963921215.1. Classification (NCBI taxonomy): domain Eukaryota; kingdom Metazoa; phylum Arthropoda; class Insecta; order Lepidoptera; family Crambidae; genus Scoparia; species Scoparia ambigualis. Next base: position 8,318,742 of record OY992503.1, read on the forward strand.
GCATAATTGTTTTGTAAACTTGTTTTTTGTGTTGTTGTATGTAATAAAATTTCTGGTAGTTTATCTGTTTTAGAATTAGGTATTTTAGGGAAAATACACTTTTTTTCATGCAAAAATTGAGGACCAGACCACCATAAGGCGGACGCGCTGATACGATCAGCCCTGACCCCCCGAGAAGCTAGGTCAGCGGGATTCTCATTCGTTGGCACGTAGCTCCACTTGCCACCGGCAGTAATATCCTGGATCTCATTCACTCGGTTTCGAACAAAATGTCGTAAATTGTTAACAGAGGTGGTGAGCCAACCCAAAACAATTGTTGAGTCAGTCCAAAACACACAGTGTTTGAAATTGGCCCTGAGTGACTGCAGTACTTTAGTGCAGAGTCTTGCACCCAACAATGCGCCACAGAGTTCGAGTCGCGGAATCGTGGTAGGTTTTATCGGCGCAACCTTTGTTTTAGACACCAATAAATGAACGCTTACCTTTCATTCTTTTGATATACTTTTGACATAGACGCATGCACCATATGCACGCTCTGAAGCGTCAGTGAAAGTATGAAGTTCTAAAACTGAATCTGAATATTACGAGACCCACCGCTGGATGCGAAGTGAGTTTAGAGCCGGTAAAGCTTTTAAAAACTGCATAAAATCTAATTTTATCTCATTGGGCACTTGATCATCCCAAGATAATTTCTGGATCCAAAGTCTTTGTATCATTATTTTAATCTCCAATATGCATGGACTTATAAGACCCATGGGGTCAAACACTTGACTTATTAATGATAAAATTACTCGTTTTGTGATGTTTGTATATTTAAATTGTAAATCAATAGAATAAAACAAATGATCTGAATCAGAGTTCCAGAACAAACCTAATGTTTTACAAGGCGACGTATCATTAAGATTTAGTCTTCTTTCATGATTTTCAATTGACTCTTTTGTAACAGATTGTAATATGTGTTTGTCGTTTGATTGCCATTTTCGTAAATTAAAATGCCCAGATTTTAAAATTTTCTTTATATTTCTACAAAGATCAATTACAGAGTCAATTGAATCTCCCCCCCTAAGTAGTCATCAACGTAAAAGTCCTTTTGAATAGCAATTTTGACTTCAGGCTTGGTGATTTGATCGCTTAATGAAGTAAGACACTTAGTCGCAAGATACGGTGCTGAGGCAGTCCCATATGTCACCGTATTTAATGTGTACACACTAATAGGGTCTTTTTGATCAAACCGAAATAAAATTTGTTGTAAGGAACGTTGTTGTTGTTGGACTAGTACGGAACGATACATTTTTTCGACGTCGCTTGTTACCACATATCGGTGCTGTCGGAATCTCAATAAAATTGAAAGTAAATCGTCTTGCACTACTGGTCCCACCATCTGTATGTCGTTAAAAGACTTTCCAGATGATGACACTGCAGAAGCGTCAAAGACTACTCGTAATTTGGTGGTTGAACTTGACTGGCTAATCACTCCGTGATGAGGCATGTAGTAGCCGGTGTTACTGGTCTTATTTGTATTTTTTGTCATGTGACCAAGTAAATTATATTCATGCATGAATTCTAGATACTTTTGTTTGAACTCTGTGTCTCGATTAAACCTACGCTCTAAAGAAAGCAGACGACATTTTGCTTGAGCGTATGATTCGCCCAATGTATCATGAGACTCTTTAAGCGGTATAGAAACTACGAAACGACCATCCTCATCACGAGTCGTATTTTGAGAAAAATGTTGTTCACAAGCGCGTTCTTCAGTCGATAAACAATGCTTAGGTGATATTGAATCGAGTTCCCAAAACCGAGTAAGTTGATCGTCTATATTTTGACTAAAACAGCAAGTAGGACTGGTTTTATGAGAAAAAATAGCTGACCCAGGAATCGAACCCGTTATGAGCCACCCTAGTTTAGTTTCGTGTAACTTTGGCAACTGTTGCCCAAGATGGATGAATTTTGTACCTAATACTTCCCAAAATATCTCAGCACCCACTAATAAGTCAACTGATGCTGGCTTATTGAATGATGGGTCTGCTAACTGGATTCCTGGCGGAAGAGGTATACTCTGTATATCAAAATGTGTAGAAGGTAATGATTTTGTTATTTCAGGTAAGACGTAACAATTTATATTTGTTCTATAACCACCAATGTATGACTCGATAGTTAGGTTGCAAGACTCTGCACTGTAGGATAGTTGATTATTAATACCTTTGACAGTGGAGCTCGTGCTGCGCCTTACGAGACCCAGCTTCTCACAGAGGCCGCGTGTGACGAAGTGTGAAGTACTTCCATTGTCCAAAAGAAGACGGGCAGTGTGAAGTCCTCCACGGTGGTCTGACACTTTCACCAATGCTGTGGATAGCAGTACAAGAGGTCTATTCAATGACTGTATAATGTTTGTCGACAAAGCGACAGGACTTTCTGTGTCTGTATGTATTTCTTTATGTAAAAGAGTGTTGTGTTTACATGAACAATATTTACAATGAGAAAGCTTACATCTATTGTCTGTATGTCCAGGACGTAAACAATTTCTGCAAACTGAAAATTTACTGACCTTTTTAAGTCGTGATTCCACATCAAGGTCACGGAATGTCTGACATCCATATAAGTAGTGATTTTGTTTACACAATGGACAAACAATATTTTTAAAATTATTTGTTGTGTTATTTGTTGTGATTGAAAATGATCTAGATTTATGTGTATCTGCTAAAGTAGGTTTTTGATTTTTTAAAGTTTGTAACAAATCAGCCCTGTTGCTTAAAAACTTTATGAATTGCTGCAAATTAGGGCAACCTTCTAATGAACTTTTACATTCTTCCCACTGGCGATTTGTGGAATAATCAAGTTTCTTCGAAATAATAAAAATTATTAATGTATCCCAGTGATCAGTTGGTTGTCCTAAGGAAGCTAAACAGCGTAAGTTTTTATTCATTACATCAATTACGTTACGTAATGACTGTGCTGATTCCTTTTGAATCTGCTCAATCGAAAATAATGCTTGGATGTGATTGTTTACAAGCATCCGTTGATTGTCATACCTATCGGACAATAACTGCCATGCTATATTGTAATTATCTGAACAAAAATCTAAACTTTGAATAATTAATGCCGCACCGCCTTTTAATGCTGCGCGCAGGTAATGAAATTTGTTTATACTTGTGATATTATTATTATTATGTATAAGAGACAAATATGTATCACGAAACTCAAGCCAGTGCTGAAAGTCGCCGGTAAAATGAGGAAGATCAATTTTAGGTAACCTCACAAAATCCTGAACGCCCTTCTCGCCATCGGAACCACTGAAGCCCGCCACGGATCCCTCCTGTCGCTCCTGACTGCGCGAGGAATTGAGCAGTGTACGCGCCAGGGCCACCAGCTCAAAGTACTGAGTCTCAAACAGCTCCCTTTCGTCGAACTGAGGCTCGGGCGTCTCATTCAACATCTCAATTTCCGTCTGTAAAGCGTCAAAATCACTATAAAGCGAATCTATTTTGCTAAAACGGCACTCCAACTCGGCTAATTGCACTTCACTTAGGAATTTAAATGATTTTACCGTTTTTAGATAGTTTCCAAACTTTGTCACCTTCCCTTTCATGATACTACGTTTTTTGTTTAGATTTGTAAGACTTTGATCCTCCATTATAATCTTATAGCAAGTGTACACACAATTTTGTTAACAAAACAACAGCGCAAATCTGCGCCTTAGCAAATAAAGGTTAATTAATCTATGCCCACTGCAAGCGCATGAATGCAACTAACGAACCGTGACGAGCGAACAATAGAAGACGGTCGCCAAACCGGTTTGTCATCACATCTAGCGAATTCGGCCACTTTATTGTTTAACTACAATGAAATTGAATGATTTTCAACAGTTTTATCAAGATAAACTCTTACTATATATCGTTATACAGTTAACTATCTGTGTAGGTAATCTATGTAAATGTGTTCGTTGACTTATGTTAAATAAATTTATCTTTAATCGCAAATTCAGTAAATATGTTATTAAGTTATAATTAAGTGTATATGTTTTGCAACAACGAAATGAAATTTGTCACATAGACTGCGTTCGAATAAGTTAACGACGCTAAGTAGGTACGTAACCCTTAATCGTATATGCGAACTACTTTTATGAGAAAATAGATATTATTATGAAAAGATATCCGTTATACCTGACTCAAATATTACTATTTTAAATAAAAAGGGATTTTAAAGGCAAGGAAGGAATATGGAACGGACTCACGTGTTCACATGTCTCAACTTCAACTAATGCCCACAAGTTTTTGCAATCCACGCTTGAAATCTTCAGCGTCCGACGGGAATCGAAGGTCGACAGACGAGTCCTGCTTGTGCTGGTCGCTCGGGAAACCCTTCTTGGGATGCGACACGTGTGGTACTTTTATTTTTGAATCATTTTTAATTCTTTGTACTTGACACTGGAAAGTTCGCCGTCCAAAGGCAAATGAAGGCCGTAAGACGAATCCTGCTTGTGCTGGTCGCTCGGGAACCCTTCTTGGGATGTGGCACGCACGTGCACAGTGCTCAATGCCTATAAGATGTCTTCCTGGTTGCTCGCGAAAATTCCCAGCCCTCTACAAGAGGCCGAAGGACCATGGATATGTGTATTTATGGGACAGTAAAAACCATAGGTTTCAATAGCTGGTTTATTGTGATTTACCAGGAACTTTCACATGCTTTTAAAATTAGAAATAATAAGTGCAAACATAAAAAATGGCGAGTAGCTTTTTTCAATGGTCGTAGGCTAAAAAAAAGATGTTCTTTTTTCCTGGTGTTGCCCGCCGCGGATATGAACTTGCAATTGGCGGCGCTACCGTCGCAAGCGCTGATACCAGCGCCCTCTTTAGTGTTGGGTATAAGCCCCAACACATACAGAACAGATAACAAAAAGAAAACTGTGTGTTTTTGTTGTTGTATGTTAATTTGTGTGTTTATTAAGTGATTGTAATAAATTATTTTTTCTTTGTTTCGTTTTTTTTTATTATAAACATTTAACGTAACTAATTAGGTTTTTTTTTAACAGATGAAGACTACGATGAAGTAGAATTCAACGCGCACATGGATGTCGAAGCTTACCACATTGTAGCGGAAAATGCAAATACGGATAAAGTCACGTTCATCCCATTTTCACAAATCAAGGAACATTTGAATATATCCAGAGTAAGTGGACATACTGAACTAGGCATTTATATTTTATTCTAATACGGGTAAGTAGGTACTTGGGCCGGTTTTTTGGCCTGATTTAAGGTGATGATAAGGTCGACGGTGGAAACGCACTTCAACCGGATACCTCAAGTACTGAGGAACATACATACATATAATCATGACTGTTATCCCCTTAGGGTTACTCAAAGACTATGGCAATGAGGACAGCAAAAGCGACTACACATGTGTTCAGAGTGACAGGTGGTGAGCCCATCGCCGCTCTACGCTGTTAGATGAATGTGTGTCCTTAGTCCGTTAGTCGCCTTTTATGACACCCAAGGGAAAGAGGGGTGGTATTCTTTGACCGCTACGCGACCCGGTTTCGACAATACAGCACAGGCTGTACTACAGGCGGACCTAGATCACCCCGGCAGAAAGTGAAGGCGGATGTAACAGGATTTTTAGTGGGTACCTACATTCTCCCTCGCTCACTCCATAATGTATATGTCAAAATAACGCCGGCTTATGTATGTTTAACCGCCTCCGTGGTCTAGTGGCTAAGCCACCTTTCAGACCCAGAGGTCCCGGGTTCGATTCCCAGCGGAGGGTACCTACATCTTTGTGTGCTCGGTTTGGTTGGTGGTAGGGCTGTTAAGTCCGCCTGCCTAGCTACCACCATCTTATCAAAATCTGACGCCATAACAATGATGTTTATAGCATAGTTGTGTTCCAACAGTTAGAGATAAGATAGTTAGTTCCTCAGTGGTTGAGGATTCCGGGTGAAGCGCGCTTCCACCTTCGGCCTTATCGTCACTTATCATCAGGTGAGATGAAGGCCAAGCGCTTACCCGTTGCAGAATAAAAAAAATAAAAAAAATGTCATCTTCATTGTACCACATTCTAGCGAAATAAATAATTATTCTTATTTGTCTTATTCCCCTTCTCCCGAAAGGGCGGAAGTTAGGGGGAAAGTCTCATATAACAGTAGTCACAAATATGTTCCCCCCACTGGGAATAGAACCCAGTTCTGGGTCTAAGTCTCAGTTTACACCAAGACCAAGTTAGACAAACCATTTTAAATACTGGCAATGTGTTGTCTCGTTTCCGCATTTTAGTCTCAAATATATATAACAGTCTGTTAACTTCTGTTTAAAAGTCGTCAGTCGTAAAAGGCGACTAACGGACTAAAGACTGCCTGCACATACTCCTAACAGCATAGAGCAGCGATGGGCTCTCCACTTGTCTCGCTGAGCACAGTGCAGTCGTTATTTGGTGAAAAGTGGTCTATGGTAGAGGACTGCTTTTGCTGTCCTCATAGCCTAGTCTCTGGCTTACCCTTCGAGGATATTAGTTGTGATTATATATATTATTATGTTTTTTAGGTAATAGGTACGTATGTGACTTCTGTTTATATACTTAATAATAAATACGTTACCTGTAATGACAAAGCTTCCCATTTTCATATAATCCTAACATACACATCTCTAAGTGACCTATACTCGTATTCAGAACCCATATGTACACAATTAGGGTTACCAGATCCGAAAATAAGTTTTCCTGGATAATACCTGCCCCAGCAAAAAATTTCCTAACATTTTCGGTTTCGGCTGCAAAAGTATCTTATTTGTGAGCGACGACAAGTTTTTTATTTTTTGTGCAGTCTCTTGTCTCTTATGTTGGTCTTCCAGTCGCAAAAACAAATACAAATCGCAAAAATTGAAAGAGAAAATAACTGCGTCCCGGATATTCTACGAATATTAAATAATAAATAAGCAATTAATTGATTGTAAATTATTAGATTTTTTTCTTTGGATTACAATTGTTTTATTTCTTATATTTTCCTCTTATTTCAAATTCCTGACAATTACCGATTTTCCCTGTTTCTCTGACAGACAGCTAAAATTCCGGACAATTCAAAATTCCTGTCATCTGGTAACCCTACGTCCAATTAGCTAAAACAAACTTTTGAAATCTTACAGGAATGGAGGGAAGAAGTCTTCGGAGCGATTGACAGCGATATCGTGAGGGCCCAAAACAAATTTGAGAGGTTGGCGATAGAGCAGAGCGAGCAGTGGCACGCGCTAGACCCTGCCGCTCTGGCCGTGGTCCTGAAGCCGGATCTGGTCAGCGAGTATAAGTTCTCACAGCACAGTATTAAAACATGTGGTGAGGAATTTTTTATTTATTTTTTTATATCATGCAACAATAGCCTTATTAATGTAAATACCGTACAGACTAAAAATAAAACTAGAACTATTTTGCACGTAAACACGGCAACGTGTGACGCAGCACCGGTGTCTGGTGTCCTAAGATGTGTTGATTGTATTTGTGTTTTTTCTTGTTGGTTGTCCTAATACATAAAATAAAAATAATCATGTTTGACATTTATTTAATGAGCAAAATGACGACAGCACGCCCTTTAATTTGGTTATCCATCGCGGTGCGAGAGTTGCAACTGTGTTCCCGCTGCGTCATTGAGTTTTACAATCGCGATTTAGAAGATCATTCGGACTCCATACATTTTTGGGCATTTTCTGAAAATGCCGGCCAACAAAAAAAATGGTACGTATTGTTAGATTATTATTATTATCCTCTTTATTTAACATATTTCTTAAGTAAATTTTTTACAATATTTTATATAAAAACATATTTACAATATAAAATATTATAAAAAACTTAACCTAGGTTGCCACCGGCAGCGGGGATAGACCCAAGCTATCGGTGGTTAGGGCTGCAGAGTGAGGAACCTCCTGACAATACGTGCCGTGTCAAGGAGTACTGCCTTTTGCATCTGACCTTTGACCCAACCTTTCAGCGAGAGCCTCTCTAGGTGTTGATCGAGGCTCTTCGCTATAAGGCCGTGTGCCGAAACGACTATCGGTACAATAATGGTTGAATCCACATCCCACATGGCGGTAACCTCGTGAGCCAAGTCAAGGTACTTACTGAGCTTGTCCTTCTCGGCTTTCACGAGGTTCTCGTCATGAGGTATGGTGATATCAACCAATATTGCTTGGCGCTGAGATCGGTCGATCACCACGATATCAGGCTTATTAGCGACAATAGTCCTGTCCGTGATGATAGAGCGATCCCAGTAGAGCGTTGCATGACCATTTTCGAGAACTGGCGCAGGTGCGTACTTATAGTACGGCACCTCTGATTCAACAAGGCCATATCGGAGAGCAAGTTGCTGGTGAATTATTCTGGCTACTTGGTTGTGTCTGTGCAAATACTCTCCGTTAGCAAGATGAGAACAACCGGAAATAATATGTCGGAGTGATTCTCCCGGACGGCGGCATGCCCGACAGATGTCGACCGTACCGTCCCTCATAATATATTTCCGGTGGTTATTCGTCTTGATAACTTCATCTTCAATAGCACAAACAAAATCTTCGGTTTCCCCAAAGAGGTCACCGAAACGTAGCCAGTTTACCGAGGCAGGCAAATCTACATCAGGCCCAGTTAGAGCCCGATAGTAGCGCCCGTGTAGCACCTTGCTCTGCCATATGTCCTTGCGATCGAGAGTGCTTAGCACCACTGGTTTGTGCCAGTTTTCTGTTGCCAAGGAGAGCGGCGTAAAGTGTCTATCAATTGCCACGACATCCAAATGCATCCCGCACTCACTGTTAAGGAAATAATCCCTGAGACTACATCTCACGGTTATGTAGGTCCTTAGCATTTAAAAAGCCGCGACCCCCACATCTCCGCGGGATGTACAGCCTCATAACAGATGAGCGCGGGTGTAACATTCTGGAAGTCGTGAGCATTTGACGGACTCTTCTATCCAAGGCATCCAACTCGGTCTGAGTCCATCTTAGTATGCCAAAGGAGTATGTGAGGAGAGGCATAACCCAGCCATTAAAACCACGCGTCTTATTGCCACCCGATAAAAGACTGTTAAGTACTTTTCTTAGGCGGCAAAAGAATCGCTCCCGTAATGACTGTTTTATGTCCCCATCCACAACACCCAAAGACTGTGACATACCAAGATATATTTTTATGTTTCAACTTCAGAGAGAGATCTGAAGTTTATCGTTTCGGAGAGTTGTAAATTGGTTGAATTTACTACTCTCCCACGCTGTACATGCATAACCGCACACTTATCCACACCAAACTCCATCTTGATGGCACTGCTGAAAGTCTCAGTAATTTTCAGCAGTTTCACCAAGTCTTGGCGGTTTGGTGCGAACAATTTGAGGTCATCCATGTACAACAAATGCGACATAACTTCACCCCCTCTCCGCAGTTGACAGCCTAACTTTGAATTTCTCAACAAAGTACTGAGAGAATTCAAAGCTAGGCAAAACCATAAAGGACTCAGACTGTCGCCCTGGAATATGCCACGCTCTATCCTTATAAGATCCTGCGTGGCAGAATCACTATCTCGACTTCGTGGTTGACACAAGACCGTGGTCCACTGCCGCATACATGATATCAAAAAGGATTTTAAAGTTACATCAATTTTATATAACTCTAAAATCCTCACCAACCATGAATGCGGCACCGAATCATAGGCCTTCCTATAGTCAATCCAGGCTGTAGAGAGAGCCCCTCTGCCACGCCGGACCTTCTGGCATATGGTCATGTCAATGAGGAGAAGCTCCTTAGTACCACGGGACCCAACCCTACATCCATTCTGAGTCATGTCCAAAATATTGTTTGCAACAATGTGCGTGTTAATTTTTGTTCTCAGAATGGATGTAAGGAGCTTGTATAAAGTAGGTAAGCACATGATGGGTCTATAATTTTTCGGTTCCGTGGTACTACCTGATTTATGGAGCAGAAAAGTGACACCAGTAGTCAACAAACTTGGAAGTGAGCCGAGCTGTATGGCTTCTTGGAATTGCGTCGCCAGTAACTCGTGTGAACATCGAAACCATTTGATCCAGAAGTTGTGCAATCCGTCCGGTCCTGGGCATTTCCAATTTTGGGCCGTACGAATTGCACAACTTACGTCAGCAGTACTTATATTTATAGCCTGCATGGTCTCGATAGGTTCACACGCGTCACTGACAACACTTATCCATTCACCTTCCGTGTGCTCGACCGACCAAATGCTGCGCCAGAAATTAGTCATGGCATCAACATCTGGTAGCTGCCCGTCGCTCACACGTTGATCAGCTCCTTCCCAACGTCTGTATACTTTTCTTTGGTTACTTTGAAAGAGGCGATTTTGTTGGTATCGGTCCACACGCACTCTGTAGCGACGTATATGGTTTGCCCACGCATAGACTTTTTGCTTCAGAAAGTCAATACGTTCCGTCACACAAGCCATATAGTTTTCCGGTCGAACATCAGTCCCGACAAAGGCTTGTGTGACGAATCGCATGACGCGAGGTCGATTATTGCCATTTCTGAAGCAAATTAGCTTTGCAATGAGTGTCCTGAACTTATTAATACGCCCCTCGATCCTCAATTGCCAAGCAGGGGCAGTCCCGGTTCGCCGCGGTACTCGGTCAGAATCCTGGAATTTGACACGAGCAACGCGACACACCGTGATGGCCCCACAATAAAGGATCGAGTGGGTATCAATTAAACTTTCACTGGTTCCAAGATATGGAACCAGTAAATCGTTCAAGGCACTCATTAACGCCAAATTATGTCTATTCGTGGGCAAACAAGGTATACGCGGCCTAGAGTTACTCGTGTCACGATACTGTAGAATAGCATCGTTCAAAGCGCTCCTCATTTGCTCATTCGCCTGTGTACTTACATTCGTATTTATGAAATCTTCATCGTCGGGTACCGGATCTACTCGCGCCACCAAAACCGGCGTCACGGCCGGTAATTGTGGGGCAGGCCGATCCTGCACCGAAGAAGAAGCCGCACAAATACTTTGTGACTCCAGGCGTAGCCGATCAAGTGCTGACTGATCCAACAAGTTGTTACGCTGGATCACCCGCACCTGATCCGACAATCGTTGGGCAGACACGCCTATGGTCGGTTCAAGGGCCTGAAACAAAGACAGCATCCTAACACGATACGCAGTAAGGTTAATTCCTCCCTCTGTTGCCCTGTAGTAGGCGCGCATGCAGTTCTCATTTATTTGTTGAGTCCATCGCATGCGGCGCACTACACCACCGGTAGCGGGGGTCGTACGCGGGGCAGATGGCCCCACTGATCCCAAGCGTGCCGGCAGCGGTGGTCGTCCACGTCGCGCAGGTCGTTGTGGCGGCGGGGACGGCGGCGATCGCCTGCTCGCGCTGCTCGACTCGTCTCTGGTGAAATCATCAGACGAGGAGCTTGAGGTCGGCGGAGCAGGCGATGGTGGAGGGCGTGCGCTTCGTCTTGCTCTTCTTAATATCATATTTTCTTTTAATTGATCATGTATATTGTTGGAATTTTGCGTTGACAGTGCACGCCATTGGCCAACTTCATTATAATTGTTTTGTTCGTTGTAAAATTATTGTTACCTATGTATTTATTGTTGCTGAATTCCTTTCAGCAGGTTTTCTTGGTGTATATAATGTTAATCTGTAGTAATTAGTCAAAAGATTTGTAAGAAAATAAAATAAAATAAGTACATAAAAGAAAAAATGACGTGACATGTTGACAAGAGCTTATTATTATTTTTATTATTATTATTATTGTTACCCATTACTCCATTTGGAGTAATAGGTAATATGGCACAAAAGTTGTAGGATTGCTCTAAGCCAAGTTATACAAGTTCGATGATTCATCATTTTCATACATAGATCAAAACAAATTTTCATACATTTTACATTGAGTTCTCAGCTCAGGAAATACAAATAAAACCAAAGTAATCACTTTTCACCTGAAAATATACTAAATTATCGATATAACATGCATTTGACTAATTATTTTATCAAATCGCCGAGACATGAAGCGGCGGCCATGTTTCGGTAAAATGCATAGAGTAATAGAGTAACAATATTTCTGTTTTGTGCAGAAGATAACAACTAAGCCACATAATAAATAATAGTACTACGTACTAAGCTCCGCACCACGGACACCACGGTACAAGTATCATTGTGTCGTGCCCGCAACGCACCACGCACTAGATGCCCGCTGTCATCTATAGCTGTGCACATTTATTGAATGGGTCGTCTTTTATCTCAATGACATTTTTATTGATTTCTGAAAGTGCTGGGACTGAGAAACACAAAATAATGATAGATATTGCTATAACTATGATCTAAAGCAATTGCCATTGCAGCGCAAGCTCTAGGGTCATCATCTGTTCTGTTTATACAAAAAAAATAGGAATCAATAAATGTATGAAAATGATGATGAATCTTCGAACTTGTATAACTTGGCTCCGAGCAATCCTACAACTTTTGTGCCATATTAACTATTCCTTCAAATTGCTAGTTCTAACAATACATACCATTTTTTTTATGTTGGCCGGCACTTTCAGAAAAGGCCCAAAAAAAATTATGTCCTTTGTGGTTCACCAGTATTATTGGATCAGAAATGAAGATTATCTTACTTTTTAATACGATTCCTTATTCAAAGAAGAAAAATATCGGTTTCAGAACCCACAAGAGGCATCGTGACACACAAGTTTGTGGACAAAACTGAAGCCAACACAAGAACTGTTCACTCCGTGAATGAAGAAGAATACAAGAAGTATCTGTTAGATGTGTTTTCTACATAATATTACATGTTGTTTGGTAAATAATTGAACTTTAACTGTCCTGTACAATGCTCTTTAAATATACATTATTAACAAGTATTTTTGTTTATAAGTTATTTTCTTTAGAATAGCCATCGTCAATATTGCTGCCTTACTATTATTATTTTATTAAACCTTAAAAACAATAAGGATATTTATTTGGTTCGAAAAAAATATCTCAGAGTACAGAGTTTAGTAGTAACCTAAACTTTCATTTCAGTTTGTTTCTCCAAATTAACACTTAAAACGTGGCGCCACTAGATACAACAGAAATTATTCTATTCATTGAGCATAACAGTTGAAAGGTTACTAAACATGATTACTAAGAAAAACAAAAAGTAATAAACTTATTTTTGTCGTAAAATATTAAGTAATTGTTTTTTTTAATTTATTTAATTCAGTGCCGTTGCCACGATCAAATTTTTCTAAGTACCTAAAGTGGTAAAAGGGTGTGCAACGTCACATACGTTGTACTTTTACAAATTAAGGATACACAGCAAATCTAAAACGATGAACCAATAAAGGTTTTAAATCCACAACTAATGAGTAAGTAAGTACCTATTATTAACAATCGTAAAAAAACAGTTCAATAAAAAACACGCAAGCTGTTAAGCGCCATCTATCAATTTTTAAGGAAATGATTATGTAGCTATACGTGCTATAACCAGACTTAATAGATAGCATTATTTTGTTGGTGGACATTTTAATAGCGTTACTCGTACAGAGATGGCGTAGCATGTACCATTTAGCCATAATTCTCAATAATGCGTAATGCGCTAAAAAATAACTGTTATCTTTTTAACATTCACACTATCATTAATATAAAATAAACCTATAGCAGAATCATGTCCTTGAACAATAGTCTTTGCAATAATAGAATAATGATATCCCAGTATTGTATGGCGTCCACAATTCCACATTATGCGGTACATATTCTTCGAATAGAGCGGATTCAGAAGAGATTTATGTGACACTTAGCTTATTCCCAAGGAATAGTTAAAAAAGCGTTCATATCTTGAACGTTTAAGGGTGGATTCGACCAAACTGGAATAAGACTTACTCCGAGATGAGTCTATACAAATTCGGCGTATAATCTAGGTATAAGACCTTATTCCAGTTTGGTCGAATCCACCCTGAACTATTTTAATATGTTTCCAATTTGTGATAGACTAGATTGAATTGACCCTAAACTGATTTATAATATAGTAGGTAGTTAACAACAAAATAGATTGTCCTGCTTAGTAAATACTAAGCAAAATAAATTATGGAGTTCCACGCTGTATTTCTAGAAAATCTATAACAACTCTCTGCCCCCCACTTCGTCGTTCCGTTCTTGGGATTCTGCCATACCTAGCCTTTGCAGATTAGTAAACAATCACAGTAACTTTATAGCGGCCGCACGCGGTTTCACCCGCGTGGTTTCCGTTCCCGTGGGAATATTGGGATAAAAAGTATCCTATGTGTTAATCCAGGTTATAAACTATCTGTATGTCGAATTTCATCTAAATCCATTCAGTAGTTTTTACGTGAAAGAGTAACAAACATCCACCCATACTTACAAACTTTCGCGTTTATAATATTAGTAGGATTTATTGACTCCATACGGAGCATTAAGCGTACATTTTATGTGGTAAAGAAAAAACTGTTATTACTTATAAAGTTAAAAATAAAGTTAGAGGTTTAGTAGTTTCATTTTATTATTTAGGGTGGATTCGACAAAACTGGATTATGGTTTTATACCTAGATTAAACGCCGAATTTGTATAGACTAATCTCGGAGTAAGTCTTATTCCAGTTTGGTCGAATCCACCCTTAGTTGTTATATTAACCTCATCGCTGTTTAATTGGTAGATAAATTACTACCTACTCTTTTTATTTGTCATGTGGTGTCTACCTTTAATTAGTTTTTTCTATAACCTGTTTTTACTTTTATTTTATGTATTATAGTGCATGTATTAGTACAAAAACTGTTGGTAGGCCATTTAAAATAAATAAAAAGGTACCCTTAATCGACAGGCACGTATGAAGAATGCTGTGAGAGTAAATTAAAGCAAAATAAAAAAAGTGTCGGAATCGTAACAAATTAAAAGCTATGTTGTGCTAATGTTACTCCTCGTAACGGGCCTGGGGTTGCCACCCGTACTCTAAAATAGAGTATTGTACTCTTTTTCATGTAGGCGTACTCTATAATCTACGACACCAATAACTCTATTGGTGTCGTACGAAACGAAAGGTACCTACGCTAAAATACTCTATTTACTAAAAACTGATCGTTACTGGTTATGAGTACTTCAGAGTTCACTGAGAGAGTCTTCTCCCTTATGAATGTAAAGTGGAGAGACGAAAGGAATAGAGCTACCCTAATTTTGTTAAAAACCAGTAAATTTTATAATTTTAATCTAAATTATGATTGTAAAGAGGCTGTAACAATGATATTATATACAACAGATATGTTATAAGCGCGCGCGATGTGAAGACTCAAATACGTCCTAATTGGGACGTCTTGTAATTAGTCTGCCTCGAGCACAATCACGAGCGTGTCGCACCGTAGTTCCTGTGTCCTTACCAAAATAAATCAAAAATGCCATCGTATGTGTTTTGGAAGTGCACCAATTATGACTCTAAAGTAAACAAAATACAAGGGTTCTCTTACCACATTTGAATATGCAAATATCTAGATTATTTAGTATATTTCAATTATTTTTCCGAACAATCTAATAACAGCTGACGCAAAGACGCCATGTTCAGGTGAAGAAAGAGAGAGCAATCTAGTTTTGACGCTAGAGCGATAAGGATGCGTGCGCTGCGGACATAGATTAGTTAGCGCAGAATCGAATATTAATATTGACTTAAATGCCTACAATTAAAGACCAGTTGTTCTTTATTTTTACTTCGTTTTGTAAAGCTATCTATTGTTTGTAATGGACTAATATAATAAACATTAAAATAGTTTCACTGAATTGACTATTTGGCTATTATAACTATAAAATATGAAATATGTCGATTATGGCAGTTTATAATTTAACGATAATTATCCAATAGTTTTTTTATTAAGATAATTTGTAAATATTTTATTTTAAATTATTTATTTTAAATTTGCGATTATTTGTCTGTGGATTACAATACCAGAAACACGGGCCATGATTGAGCTTCGTGTGACGCCACATTTCACAAAATAAACAAAAACTATCTTTTGGGTTTCAAGATAAATGTTTATTGTGGTGTGACGTCACAGACATTTAACCAAATGTCACATGACCAACCGTTTCCGCAAAAACTTTAAATGAATAAAGAAAAATATGTCTTTTTCTATTAAATAAAGCTTTTTGAAAAAAAAAATATTGTACGTGGTATCTATGACATTAATATAATATCATTACGTGGTATAAAATATGCGTTTGTAATTTTCAAAATACTTTTCCGAAAACTGTCAAGTAGCCAATTTGTGTTTCTACTATATATAATACATTATACTGATAATTAAGGATGATTAATGTTTTTTCTTTTAATGAATTAGGTTTCTGAGTGATTAGGTCAGTTCGTGAACAAATAAGCTAATTCGTCATAAAATCTCATTTAAATAAAAAAGGGTTACATTTTGCTAGCAATGAAGACGTAGAAAAATGAAAGTGCCGCATTTTAAAAAACGTTTGTATTCTAATGTTTTGACTGATTTTTCGAACTTTCATCAGACACCCATTTTCAATCATCGATTACATCTCCATAATTGATACAAAACCATAAATATTCGTCGTCATTCTGCACTTAAAAATAACCCCGAAATACAAAAACTTTCTAAAAGACAAAAAAGAAATAAATTTAATCTTTTAGAAGGTATTTAAAATATGTATTTTATTTCGTTTCTTTTATTATTAATTATTTCATTGTTCAAATTTCCAATAAATATGATTTACTTTTGTAAGAAGTTTTATTTCTTACCTATGTACTGACTTTTCAATCAAGTGTCCACTCTACGACTAAATGTTAATCTAACCTCTCGTGCGTGTGGAGAGCCGGTCTTGCCGCGTTGCGTATCTAATTGTTAGTGTGTGTAGTTTTGGATTGCTCGGAGCAGATTTTAAACGCAAATTACTATGAACGTAACGTATCTATAGTTTATAATATCATTGGGCTGTAAATGTTTTCAAAAAAGACAAATATTTGTTCACTGCTCTCATCGATCGGCTGCTTACCATCAGGCAGGATGCAGTCACTATGACGAGTCATACTAGAAAAATAAATAAATAATAATAACCCTAATCCGTTGCTCCGTTTTGGCGTAGATACTAGTTACTTGTCCACTAGTTGTAAACACTTCGTCTTCTTCTCACCTTATGTTTAGGACCACTTAATATGGTTATAACCATATAATATGGTGGAAAAACACTTCACCCGAATTCCTTAATTACTGAATAACTGGCTATCTTATCTCTAACTGTCGAATCACAACAATGCAACAATGCAGTAAAATTTAGGTTATGGCTACATGTTTAGGTATTTTGTGGAAACTAGCCAGGCGGAATTAAAACGAGGGATCGTTCAACCTCCAACCAAACCAAGTACAATCATGTACCTGCCGTGGGGAATCTGCATTAATTTAACCCCTTACTTACAAACATTACTTTTTAAACATTACTTAGGATTCGACGTCTATACATGTATGGATGACAAATCTTAAGTTCCATTTATAGTAACCTTTTTTAACCGCTAAGCGGCGGCGGCGGGCGCACGCAGTAGTTATCAAGCGCAGGCGTGTACATAAAGGCGGGATTACATATTACCAAGAAAAAAGTAATAAGTTTTCTTGCATATTTACACTTCAGTTTTACAAACTACGCTCTATAATTTTATTGATAATAGGTATATTAAATTCGCGCGAATATAAATGTCACATTCTTTTTAAGTAGAATAATCAACGATTATTTGATGATTTTTAACTAATTTTTGTATTATTGTTTATTGACTATATTTAAATATTATTAATGTCTGATTGAAAGGTTATGTCTCAACCACTTCCTTCGCTAGCAACTGCACAGCTGGATGTTCCGATTGCCCTTTCTTTGGATGATTTCCAATGTAGTCAATGTTCTCAGCCTCGATTTTTCAAGGGAAAAAGGGGTTTAAAGATCCACACAGGGAAAGTTCATAAAAATATTGCGACAGATGGCTCCTCTGTTTCGGTCTCCATTTCACATTCTCATCCTAATACTCATTTGCGGGGAGAGGACGAACCGCTGTGGAAGTTACTAGGCAGGTATCGGTCAGGATTGCCTTTAGTTAAAAGAATTCCACGTGGTGCCAGAATATCTGTCGCCGAGAGATTGAAGAAGGTGGTAGATAAGGTTGTTAATAATAACGATAAAGCAAGTTGGGAAGAACTCCTTTGCTTTTCCTACACGACACTACATGCATCAAAGGACAATGATGCATCAGTGTCTTTAACGCAGAAGATTAAAGATAATTGTCTTAGTCATAATCGAGAATTAGCAACTACTGTTTTAAGAGGGAAGAAGTCCTATTCTATTATCAAGAAGATCGAAGGAAAGGTTAATGACGGGGATTTAAGAGGAGCTGCTCGTATATGTTTTTCTAACGATGCTATTGCTCCCAACAATTTGAGTACATTTCACTCTTTGGCCTTAAAACATCCAACAATAGATGCAGAATGTGAGTTGCCAGGACCGCCTCATGAAACGGTTCATTCCGTACAGGTGTCCCGAGAAGATGTGCTGGCTGCAATCCATTCTTTTAAGAGTGGTTCGGCGGGTGGTCTCGATGGTCTTACACCGCAACATATAAAGGATATTGTAGGTGGCACAACAGGCGATGCTGGCAGAGCACTAGTGTCTAGTTTGGTGTCACTGGTCAATTTGATGCTGTCTGGTAGGGTTTCTCCTGCAATATTACAAAATTTGTATGGGGCCAGTGTATGTGCTTTATTAAAAAAGGAAGGAGGTATAAGGCCAATAGCGATTGGTAACACACTCCGCCGGCTGGTGTCGAAAGTGTACTGCCAAAAGGTTTTGCCTGACTTGGGACAGCTATTCCAGCCAACCCAGCTGGGTTTCGGTTCCAAAGGTGGCTGCGAGGCGGCGGTGCATGCTGCCAGGACTTTTATGTCGGCGGGTGCGGGTGAAGTTGTCCTTAAAATTGATAATGAATGAATGAATGAATGAATGAATGAATAAATGAAAAATACTTTATTGCACTATAAAAACAATTTAAAACAATACAAAGAAAAACAGTATGACAAAAGGCGGCCTTAATGCTAGGGTAGCACTTTCTACCAGGCAACCTTTGGGCAAAAGAAACCATATAGTTGAAGAAACAATCACGGGCTAGTGCACAGTACGTATAAGGAGGAAAATACTATGTTAATAAAATATAGATTTGATGAATATCAGAAGATTATAGAAATAGACTAAATGGACTAAATATGGAGGAGATACATTACAGAGTGATAGGTCAATGTATAAGGTTAGGATGAAGAGTCCAGCCTGAGGTAGTACTCTTTGGTTTGTCGGTTAAAAGAGTCCCGAGTCTTCGCCCGCCTGATACTCTCTGGCAGGGAGTTCCATAGGTGGATAGCATGCACAGTATAAGGCTTGGCTACGAAGTCAGTGGAATGAGGAGGAACATTAAGGGACAGGCAACTAGAGGAACGAAGGTCACGGACAAGAGTAGAAGAGCGAAAGACAAAGTGGTTTTTTAGATAGCGAGGTGAATGTGGATGAAAAAGGATGGAGTAGAGGAGGGACAACGCGTGGCAGTCTCGTCTTCGGGAGATAGATAGCCAGTGAAGTTGAGATCGGTAATAAGAAATATGGTCGTATTTACGTAAGCCATAAATGAAGCGGATACAAAGGTTCTGCAGACGCTCAAGTTTATTACATAGGACAACGCTGAGGTCAGGGTAACACGCGTCGGCATAATCCAGTAAAGGAAGAAGAAGGGACTGCGCAAGTAAAATTTTAGTTTTGGTTGGCAACAGATTTTTCCACCGCTTGAGTGAGCCATAGGCTCTAAATACCCTCTTGCTAACCTCCTGAACCTGATGGTCCCAGGACAGACGGTTATCGATACAGATACCCAGATTCTTTACTACATTTTGTATTGGTATCTGTACTCCATTGAAAACAATCGGTGGCAAAGCGTTAGAGTTAACTCTAGACAGATACCAGTGGCTACCAATTATAATTGCTTGGGTTTTACTGGGGTTTACCTGCAAACCATGACGTCGACTCCAACTCGAGATGTGTTCCAGGTCATCATTGGTCGTGTTAATGGCTTCGGACAACCTCTCAACAGGAGCCCGAGTATAGATTTGAAGATCGTCTGCATACATATGATAGGAAGAAGAAAGAGGTAGCGTGATAGAATTTATAAATATAGAAAATAGGAGAGGAGACAGAACGCCACCCTGTGGGACGCCAGCAGCAGTGTCACACCATGACGAAAAATTGTCTTCAATACTAATGCGCTGCCGTCGTCCAAACAAGTAACTACGAAACCACGCAATCACCGGTGGTGATACATTGAGAGAGTGCAGCATAGCCAGCAAGATATCAAAGTCGACGGTGTTAAACGCGTTGCTGAAATCCAGCAGCGTCAGTACAGTAAGTTCTCGGTTTTCCATACCTATACGCACATCATCCGTGACTCTGACTAGCGCGGTAGTCGTACTATGACCGGGTCGAAAACCAGATTGGAATGAGTTGGAAAGGTTGTTACAGGAAAGGAATCTACTGAGCTGTTGATGAACCAGCTTTTCGAGGACTTTGGAAAAACAATGGTAGTATAGAAATAGGTCGAAAATCAGAATAAGAATCTGGTTTAGGTTTTTTAGGAAGAGGGATAATGTTAGCTTCCTTCCAGACCTGAGGAAAGACAGAAGATGAGATGGATTTATTAAGGAGTTTGGTAATAACGGGAGTAAGGATATCAATGAGAGGGACGATCATACTACGACTGATGCTGTCACTACCAACAGCGTTGGAGGTAACAGCAAGTACACTCTTTTCAGAAGAAATCGTTTTGAGAGTATGAATCTTAATGCTACCATCCATTGGTGCTCCATTGGTGCCGAAGAGGAGAAATGAGTGTTTAATGTGTTAATGTCAACATTTGAAGGTAGGGAAGGTTTAGTCTTAGATTTGCCAACTCCTAGTTTTTTGAGATAACGCCAGACTTTGGAGGAATCTCCATTTTCGACTGATTTGTGAATGTGGCGTCTCTGCGTGTCCCTAATCATAGTATTACAGCGATTCCTGATTTCCCTAAACACATCCCGGTTTTTGTCAGTAGGATTTTTTTTAAATTTTGTTTTGGCACGATATTTCCTTTCCATTAATTTGCGGATATCCTCAGTAAGCCATGGCGCAGGAACATGCTTAACTCGCACGGGCCGCACAGGAGCGTGAGTATCCAGGAGAGAAATAAGTAGCGAGTTGAATAAGCCCACTTGGTCATCAACGCTATCAAGATCATCAATCGCCGACCAGTTCATTGCACGCGCGTCTTCACGTAGGCGATCAATATTCATTCTGTTAAAATTACGCAACAACTGGATCGAAGCCTTGCGCTTAGGGGGACGTATGCGATATGAAAGATAGATTAGATCATGGTAGGAGAAAGGAGTTGCAGCTACTTGACCATGCTTAACAACATGGTCAGGAGATGACACCATTATAAGGTCGAGAAGAGTAGGAGTACAATTAGGAAAGTTATGCGTCGCAGCAAGTGGGAGAATGTGCATATTGCAAGAGTTTATAAGTGAACGAAGCTTGTGACTACGAGAGTCGTTTTTCAACAAACAGGTATTAAAATCGCCCATAATGATGGAGTGACTATAATGCGGGGAAAAGTCTTCGAGAAGAAGCTCAAATGATTGAAAAAAATCTATTTTGGACGATGGACTATAACAGACACCCAAAAGAATCTTACAGTGGGGAAAAATTATCTCAAGGAAAAGATGTTCGGCGGTGTTCGAAGGAGGTGGTTGAGGTGATTGACTAATAATCGAATAAGAGAAGTGAGAACGAAGATAAATAGCTACACCTCCATGAGCAGAGCTGCCACGATCGTTGCGGATCAAATTAAAACCAGGAAGCGAGTAAGATGTAGATGGCAGTGAGGGATGTAGCCAAGTCTCGGAAATTAATATCGCGTCTATGTGATTGTCATTCAAGTATGAAAGCAACTCAGCATAATGTGCCGGGATGCTCTGTGCATTAAGGTGAACAATATTTAAAGACTTCGACACATTGGCGAAGGTATCATGCAAGACTTCATCAAGGGTTGCAGATGTGTCACTCAGAGAACTGTCCTCGAGGCTGGATTGTGAAGAGCAGGAGTGGAATATATTAGAATTTATAGAGATGTTCATTAAGATATAAATATAAATTTTAAAGATAAAACCAAAATAAAATTAAGTATCTACACAGTGTTAATTACCCACCGGCAGCTAGTTATTAATAAAAATCACAATAAAAGTAATAATATCAAAACACAAAATAAAAAAAGCAATAAAAATAAAAACAAAACACTACAAAGCACAAAAATAAAAAAGCAATTCAAGCAGCAAGGCGGGGCGCATAAAAACAGCAAGGAGTATTAAACTAACAAAAAAGAACAAAAATTTTCAATCCCTATTCCTCCCTGGCAATTCAATACTTAATATTTCAAACTTAATAAAACCCATTCGTAGAACGGAACGCAAAACAAACTTTTTTACTAAAACGTCAGTCTAAAACGTCAGTCGTCGAGTCACGTCAATGTCACAGCTGTTGTTACATTTCGTAAAAATATTGTATGGTACCCTTAGTAAATAGTAATATTAGTATAAATACTGGGTAATCGCAATATTAACTGCATTAAGATAATTAATTATGACGGAGAAACAAAAAAGAAAACGTGACGGTGGAAGTAAAGAGATTGTGGTGAATACCTTTAATTGTAACAATGTTACTTCGAAGCCGAAGCGCCCGCCACTAAGTATAACCATGACAAATTACAGCAGAAGCAACAAACACAAAAATTATTTATCATTATAACAAAACCAAAGCAAAAAAGCAGTACTACATACTGGAAACGAATAGCAAAGCGGAAACAATTATTATAGATAGTGCTCACTTTTTCTTCGGTATAGCCGCTGCTTTCTGTCGTCTTGAGGTTATTTGCTTGACGATTGGAGACTTTGGAGGCTGATTCCTGGAGTGCACAGCATCGGTATTCTTGCGTTTAGCAGGCAAGGTAGTCAATAACTTGTCTAAGTCCGCAAGACAAGTAATCACCTGCCGCTTACCATCCAATCCAATTGCCATGATACGCCCGTCACGAGTCCAGCAATTCGCAATTCCAAGTTTATCACGACATTCCAAGAAGAGCTTATGCCGACGCTTGGTTAGGAATTCTAAGAGGGTAATGCCTGAACCTTTGAGGCCAACCTTTGCAGCCCATGCAGCATCACGGTCTTGACGGCTCCTAAACTTAATGAGCATGGGGCGCGGACGATCAGAAGACGAAACGCCCATACGATGAGCCTGACTGAGGTCCTCTGGCTGTAGATTAGGAAGTGACAGATGTTCCCGCACTATGTCCGTTACAACAATAAGCGGATCTTCATTTGGCTTCTGAGTGACACCGTGTAGTAGAAGCATCTTGCTCCTACTTCTCATCTCCAACGCATCACACTCTGCAGCCAAGATGTCAACCTGTCTCTGAAGAGCCGCCATAGTGGTCATGATGAGAGTCCGGAACGTCTGGAAGTCGGCTGACAAAGTTGAGACTGTCTCAGCTCTTGAAGTAGGGACCCGCTTGAGCTCGTCTTCAAAAGCAGTCATCCGTGTCTGAACCATCTCTGCCAGTGCTTCCATAGTTCCCTTAATTTCCTCCATAGTTATGGTGCCAACAGTGAGTAGTGGATAACGTGTTTTAAGTTATCACAACATGAAAATTATAACTGCAGCAGGTAATTTAAGTCTTAATGACACATTATTTGTAAAGATTTATTATTATAAATCAAAATTAGTATTTTTAAATAAAATTTTAAATGTGTATCACAAATATACGTGTTTCACTGTAGACTACCCACGAAGAAAAAGGATGATATTCAGAATGCCTTTAATTCCGTTGACAGGAAGACTTTGCTAGAGGAAGTAAAACGACATGTACCGTCCATTTATCCCTACGTTTGGCAGTGTTACGGTACTCCTTCAAATTTAGTTTACGAAGAAAGATTACTTTGTTCGTCAGTAGGCGTTCAACAAGGTGATCCACTTGGTCCAGCAATATTTAGTCTCGCTATACACGAAATTATTAAAAAAGTTAAATCTAAATTTAATATTTGGTATTTGGATGAAACACTCTGGGTGGTGCATCTGATATTGTTTTAGATGATCTTAAGTTTTTAATTGATGCGTTTTCGTCTATTGGGCTAAAGTTAAATACTAATAAATGTGAACTATACATATACAACTCTGTCTCGATTAACAACAAAATTAACTTAATTTCCAAATTTGAATGCTTAGCTGCTGGTTTAAGGGTTCTCGACGTTGGGTCTTTTCGTTTGCTAGGAGCTCCTGTTCTTGATGAGTCTATACCTTCGTTTGTAGAAGAGCAAATAACAAAATTTCGTGAGACCTCTTGTCGTCTTTTTGAGGTGAACGCTCACATGGCTCTTTTTATCATAAGGTTTTGCTTGTTCGTCCCCAAGTTCACATATTATCTTCGTGTTTCTCAATTTTGGAGGTATCCTGATCTTATGTCCAATCTGGATGATCTCATTAGAGAAACGCTTACTAAGATTTTAAATTTGTCCCTGAATGACACTGCCTGGCAACAGGCAACCTTGCCTGTGCGTCATGGCGGAATTGGTATAAGGAAAGTGTCGGACATATCATTGCCAGCTTTTTTGTCTTCCGTACATGCTTCGGAATCCTTATGCGGTAGTATTCTCAACCCATCTGTGGGTTCCGTTGGGATCATAGGACATTCAGAGGCGAAGGATGGGTGGCTGTCGCTGTGCACCGAGGATGCTCCAACTATATTACATTCGCAGAGACTATGGGACGAGCCTCTTTGCAAGCGCACTCAGCGGGCATTGATCGACAGATGCGACAACAAGGTAGATCGCGCCCGTCTTTTGGCGGTCTGTGAAAAAGAGTCAGGTCTGTGGCTGCACGCTTACCCTTCCGCCAACATCGGTACGTTGCTAAATAATTGCACCCTTACTTTAACGTTAGCTCTTCGTTTGGGCATCAGGACTAACGAACCACATCGATGTCGGTGTGGCGAATGGGTGAATGAGCTGGGTCACCACGGTCTCTCGTGCCAAAGGAGCGCAGGGCGAATTAGCAGACACGCTACAATTAACGACACCATTCGCAGAGCTTTGGTAACCGCTGGTGTGCCTGCAATTTTGGAACCGAACGGGGTTTTGCGATCGGATGGTAGGCGGCCTGACGGAATGTCGCTTGTACCTTGGAGCATGGGGAGGACCCTAGTTTGGGACGCGACATGTGTGGATACTTTAGCTCCCTGCCACATTGACACAACGTCGTCTCAGCCATGCGCGGCTGCAATCGCAGCAGAGCAAAATAAAACTCGCAAATATCGGGATTTGGGTGAGACATACTTTTTCCTCCCCATCGGAGTAGAGACAATGGGCCCATGGGGACCAAGTGCCAAGTTATTTTTAAAAAAAATATCCACACGCCTGTTTGAAGCAACGGGAGACCGGAAGGCTGGCAATTTTTTTGTTCAGCGGATAAGTCTAGCTATACAAAGAGGCAATGCTGCCAGGCTTTTGGGTACCTTGCCTCGAACAGTCGAGTTAGTTGAAATTTTTTATTTATAAGGGAGTAGTTTTTACTTTTTATTTGTTGTTTTTTTTGTGTGTAATTAAGTTATGTTGTTTTTATTCTCCTTTTAATGTTGTAACCTTTTTTATATAAGGTCATAAAGTTTCTCTAAAACTTAATTTGGTACCTACCTATATGTATTCGCTCATCAGTTATGGCGCCGGCTGCAGTCTATTCGTTTAGTTAAATGATAAATTAATCTAGCTAGCATTCAAAACCATACAAAGGAATGTTTTACCAACGTTCAAAGTTGCGAGCACATACTGTATTTGGGGGTAATCTTAACAAGAGGTTTGAATCAAGCAGTTTTAATAAACGTTTCATAAGTAGGTATATAAGGTGACTGCTAGAAACCGCAAGAAACAAGGGCTGGTCAGGTCAAATGTTAAACATGACAAAAATGGTCTCATTGCAGACTAACGTAGGTATAGGCATAGAATAATAACGCATAGAACGATAGTCTCGTCTCGTATTAGAAAACTGTCATGGAGTGAGGCCAGAAAAAAATGGATGTAGGAGTAAGTTACGCGTATTATCTCGGCGACACGCACACAAGTGTACAAGTAATGTAGCTAGAAAAATCAGATTTGCCCCAAAAGTAAGGAATTTGGAACTGTTGATAGATAGATAAGTTTAGATTATTAGTACTAAAGGGGGACATTTCGGTACCAAGCCAGTATGGCTTGGTTTTACGGGCCTCATTTATCGTGCGTGTTCTCGCTTTCTATGCGTTATTATTCTAAGGGTATAGGTACTTCGCCCAGCGGCCCAGCTGACGCGAACGGGTCAACAGACGGTCGGCCGGCCGGCCGATGCCCGCGCGTTGTAAATAATCGTTATTTTTAATTGATTTACATTTTATTTTTCTTTTGTAATTGCTTAAAATAAATTAGATACTCAAAGACAATCCAATTAAAATACACAAAATGATTTTTTTTATTCAAAATGAAAGAACACGAAATTTTTTTTTGTCATTTTTGCCAATGTTTAAAACACTTGACCTGACCAGCCCTTGAAGTTTCTTGCGGTTCCAGTAGTCACCTTATATTACTTTCGTGCATTTATACAAGGAACTGTACTGTACCCAAGCGCACAGAACACAGCCCAACCAAATAACCCCGTTTTTACAACATCGGGTCCTTATAATACACCATTACATACATACAATCACGACTATTATCCCCGAAGGGTTAGTCAGAGACTAGGTAATGAGGACAGCAAAAGCAGTCCTCTGCCATAGTCCACTTTTCACCAAATGGCGACTGCACATGTGCTCAGCGTGACAGGTGGTAAGCCCATCGCCGCTCTATCCTCTTGGATGTATGTGCAGTCTTTAGTCCGTTAGTCGTCTTTTACGATACACAAGGGAAGAGAGGAGTTGGTAATATTCTTTCACCGCTAAGCGACACGGTTATAATATTAATATTAGTTGCACTCTTGAAATACATAATATTACTACAATACACATAATATACAGCAGTTTGACTGGGCCGTTTTCTTGTGATAAATACCTACGGCTAGGCGGAGCGCTAGGTTAGGTATGCTCATTTAGAAACGATACACTTACGCCAACGAATAATGTAATCATCAAAACATTTTTTAAACTTTTTTTAAACTTTTTCCGGAATTGAGTTCAGTTCTCGCCGCGAATTCTCCTTTGTCTTCTACCGAATGAAAACGGGTGCCACGAAGCGGCAATTTGAGTTTAGGAAAAAGAAAGAAGTCGGCTGAAGCCATATCTGGTGAATAAGGTGGTTGCTCGATGGTATTTGTTGAGTTTTTTGTCAAAAATACGTTCACAATGATGGCCTTGTGCGAAGGCGCATTATCCTGGTGCAAAATACAAGAATTTTCTTTCCACAAATTTGGCCTTTTTCGTCGAATTTGCTCTCTTAAACGCTGCACAACGCTCAAATAATATTATTTTTTACCGTTTGACCTTCCGCTAAGTATTCCGAGTGCACAACACCGCGATAGTTAAAAGATAACAGTCAACATGACTTTGACTTTTGATCGACTTTGGCGTGGTTTTTTCGGTTTCGGTTCAGTCGGAAGGCGCCACTCCGAAGCTTGTTGACAAGTTTGCATGTCAAACTCGTAAACCCATGTCCCGTCACCAGTAACAATGCGTTGCATGAATGTTGGGTCAGAATTGACTCGTTCTAGCATGTCGTTAGAGACTCTTATGCGATTAAGTTTTTGGAGAAAATTCAGGTCTTTTGGGACTAGCCGAGCGGCAACATGTCTCATACCCAAGCGATTATTTAAAATGGTATGGATCGACTCGTAAGACACAGAAAGTTCAGCGGCTATCTCTCTTCAACTTGAATGCGGATTTTCAGTCACCATTTCCTTCACTTTTGCGATGTTAATTTCAGTTGAAGACGTTGTTGGCCTACCAGAGCGAAGCAAATCTTCCATCACATCTCAACCGCTTTTGAACGCTTTTTACCACTCATAAATTCACCGTAAGCTTTCTGTAACATTTTCAGTGACTCCGAACACGAAATTCCATTGGCGACGCAAAATTGAGGACAAACTCTTAGTTCGATGTTTTTATCCATGAAATTCGCAATGCACACTAGATATAAACTATTTAAAAACAGCACTGTATTTTATCTAAATTACAGATACAATTCAAACTCCGCGCCAAAATGGATAACAGTTGTGCCACTAAACAAATAAAAAACAAAAAAATTAATTTGGAATCATAAACAAATTATCCGTTCCCGAAACTTTTTTGACAGAATGTTAATTAAATTAAATTTGTTTGTCAGGACATGGGTTGTTTGTTTAAAAGTTCTTTTTGAAGAATCGTCACGGGATAGGTACACGGTGTTCAAGCAAACGAAGTCGCGGGCGGCCAGTAACAAATATAAAAGAATAATGTAATCCATAATTATGTGGAAAACAATGTTGAGGTACAAGAAGATTTATATTAAACATCTGGTAAAGAAATGGGTCTTTTCGTACAAACTCCTTTTTGCCAAACCCTACCACAAAAAAGGTAATAACACACTTAAGCAAATTATTGGAAGGTCATGCCATCAGGGAATATAGGTAAAGTGACTTCTGATCGGCAAATAGTATATCCAAAACTAATAAACTTAGGTGAGGCGGCCTTTGTCGCCCTCACAGTGACCTTTAAGACCCCAAAAAAATTAGTGTTCGTAATAAAAAGTGTTTTTTACGACACCTATAAAATCTAACTTCGATTCCGTTTAATGGCTAAAACATATTATTAGAGATAAAGCCATATAGTGTAAGGAATTTGCCAGCATACGTGACGATTCATCCGTAAATTCTGTAATGTAGAGGTGATAGCAAAAAAAAGGAAAAATATAAAATTTATTTCTGACGAGTAGGTATACTTATAGTAAATATTTATCGATCTTATTCATATTATTCAAAGAAATTCGCTTTTGTTGTTATTGGTAGGTACTTATGTATTACCTAAACGAAACATGTTATAATTTTGTAGGTAAGTACTATGCGTTCCAATTGTACGGATAATTGAAAAATTGAAAAAATCACTTGCAAAATAACAAAGCATCACATTAAATCGGTGAAAATAGTTATGTTACTCGTACTACTAACTTTCAGACTGTCCGAGACATTAGTTTCTATGTCTAAGGCCAAGGTTCAAGACTCACCTTTTTGAGTGAAATCGTATTTTTTCAAGTGCTATTTTCGTAGTTCATAAAGATACGTTAATATTCTGTTGGAAAGTTGCGCCCGGATTACGAAAGGTAGTCATAGTCATAGTCGACTATGAGCTCCAAAAGGTTAGTCTGAGACAAAGCAATGAGGACTGCAGAAAGCAGTCCACTGTCCACTTCACGACAAACTACAACTGCACAATGTGCTCAACGTGGCTAAATTAAAATTAAATTAACCACTCACTCGTGGCACTTTTCTAACAAAAAAATTGGCGCAACTGTCAACGTCAAATTTGACAGAATCGAGCATAGACTATGCGATATTTTGCTATCACGATGCATAAAATGTACCACAGAACCTAAATAATCAAACTTGTTCATACTAAAGTAGTCTGTAAGTCTATGAAGACACGGTACAAAGTCAAGTGTGTTTTTGTAGGTGCGGTCTCATGCGACCGCTTGGGGTTTGAGGGTTATTAAATTTGTTTACTCTCACAGCAATTATCTAGCCCAAAGTATTCTTTTGAAACTGTTAATATAGTAAGATAACAGATAAATATACCTACATTATTTGGGGGTTAAGTTGCTCGCGTCCGTAGGTTTACCCTTGAGACCCTACACGTGACCCCTGGGTGGTGCTAAATGAGTGACACCAACTGAGTGGTAGAGCCACGCTGCGTTGCAGCACGCATTGGGTCGGCTCGCCCGGCGTAATACCACCCCATCACGAATTTTCGGCGTGAAACAATGGCACTCTGTGCTGTTGTGTTTCGTCCGGCGAGTGAGGGTTCCGGAGCCCCCCCCCCCCCCCTCACAATTGATATGGCAGCGAACTTTAATCTAGATTTACCCCAGGGGGGTACCGACACATGCGGTGTCGGAGAATCCCTCCCTGAGCGTTCTCGCTCAGGCTGCCCTACGTATTCTGGGGAAGGCAAAAGTCCGCTTGTGCCAAGGCATGCTGCAGGCAGGAGAAAGGCAAGACAATTGGCAACCCCTCATACGCTTCGCGTGGACTTCTGCAATATCAGGGGAATCCACTCTAACTTGAGCGCCGTCCATTACCACCTCGAGACGGCGAAACCGGCCTTGCTCTTCCTCACCGAGACGCAGATATCCCCCCCTCCTGACATCTCGTACTTGCGCTACCCGGGATACAACCTGGAACATGCATTTGTGCCACGAGCCGGTGTTTGTGCCTATGTCAGGGAGGATATGTGCGTTCGTCGCCTTGGCAATCTTGAAGATAGAGGTCCCCTCTCCATCTTATGGCTGCACGTCGACTGCGGACGTCATCCTCGCGTCTACGCGTGCCTGTATAGGTCCCACAGCGGTAACATCGGAACTGACCAACTTATCGAGACCGTTCAAACAGCGACAGACTCCCTTCTCCAACGGATGTCTCGGCCGAGATTGTGGTATTGGGAGACTTCAATGCCCACCACGTCGAATGGCTTGGTTCACGCACAACTGACCACGCGGGTAGAGCCGTTCATGACTTCGCTTTGGCCTACAGTCTGTCCCAATTGGTAACCGAGCCAACACGGGTTCCAGATGTGGAGGGCCATGCACCTTCTTTATTGGACCTCCTGCTGACCTCGCACCCAGACGGCTATCAAGTTTCTGTTGATGCACCACTAGGCTCATCAGACCACTGTCTGATTCGCAGCACTGTGCCTCTCACAGAAACTTCAAAACCGCAACCAGCGGCTAGCCGTCGAGTCTGGCATTATAGGTCAGCGGACTGGGATAGGATGCGAAGCTTCTTTGCGTCCTACCCGTGGTGGCGAGTTTGCTTCTCGCTGGATGATCCTG
The DNA here is from genome assembly GCA_963921215.1 of Scoparia ambigualis. Classification (NCBI taxonomy): domain Eukaryota; kingdom Metazoa; phylum Arthropoda; class Insecta; order Lepidoptera; family Crambidae; genus Scoparia; species Scoparia ambigualis. The sequence continues at coordinate 8,349,865 of OY992503.1, forward strand.
ATGTCGCCGCTGACTCTGTCGTTGATGTGTTACTGCAGGGAATGGAACTTTTCATTCCAAACTCTGGTTCCCATTGGCGGCAAGTCCCAACCATGGTTTGGTCGTTGCTGCAAAATGGCATCTCACCAAAAGCGACAACATTACCAAGCCTGGGCTAATGCGGTGTCATCAAAGGATCCAAACACCAGTGCGCTCAGAAAGAAGTACAACTTTGCCGCCAGATCCTTTAAGAAGGACATTGCTAAGGCGAAGTCATCATTCATAGGTAGAATTGGCAAAGGCTAGTGCGTCTTCCTTCGGGGACGCGTGCGTTCTGGTCTCTCGCCAAAGCTATCTTAGGGAATTTTTGTCAGCCGTCCCTACCACCATTGCACAAGACCGGTGACTGCCTGGCCTATACTGCAAAGGAGAAAGCCGATCTCTTGGGCTCTCTTTTCGCATCAAACTCGACCTTGGACGATGGGGAAAACTCTCCACCAACCATACCGCATTGCGCTTGTACAATGCCAAACGTTCAGTTCCTGCAAAGGTCAGTTCGTAAGGCTCTTTTTTCCCTTGATATCCATAAGGCGAGTGGGCCTGATGCAGTTCCACCCATTGTGCTTCGGACGTGTGCTCCTGAATTGGCACCAGTTGTAACGCGCCTTTTCCAGCTCTCTTACACCACTGGCGTCGTCCCGAGCTCTTGGAAGACAGCCCTTGTCCACCCGATTCCAAAAAAAGACGATCGCTCAGATCCGTCCAACTACAGGCCAATAGCTATTACCTAATTATAATGGACTCCATTACTCTCCAAAGTAATGGAGTCCATTATAAACCGCCAGCTCTTAAGGCACCTAGAAGAGAACCAGCTACTAAGTGATCGCCAGTATGGTTTTCGTCGCGGTCGATCGGCTGGTGATCTTTTAGTGTACCTTACTCACCGATGGGCGGAGGCAGTCGAGAGTAAAGGGGAGGCACTGGCAGTTAGCTTTGACGTAGCGAAAGCTTTTGGCAGGGTATGGCACAGGGCTCTTCTCTCTAAACTTCCATCATACGGGCTTCCTGAGAAATTGTCTTCATGGGTTGCCAGCTTTCTTACTGGGCGTAGCATCAGAGTCGCAGTCGACGGTTCGTGCTCCGACATGAAGCCCGTGAATGCTGGAGTCCCGCAGGGGTGTGTGTTGTCCCCTACTCTGTTTCTTCTGCATATCAATGACATGCTGCATAACAACAGCATTCATTGCTATGCAGACGACAGTACTGGGGATACGCTCTACACCGGGCGAGCTAATATTTCTCTGGAAAGCGTCATCGAGAGCCGGAATAAACTTGTTGTTCCCGCCAAAGCCGGGACGGCCATTCAAACTATACCGCCATCGGTAAGGCGGTGGTTGACGACCGCGTCCGCCTATCTGCCGCGGCGCCACCGCTGCGCGACCCGCAGCCGCTGGCTTCGTGAGATATACCGCGCCGACCAGTCTGTCTGTTAACTACCGCGAGACACCCACAAAATACGCGCGCTGGTATCTGCCCTTATTTATAGTGACTCCTGAACCTAATGTGAAGAGACCGCCTAAATGCCTATTGTGTAGTGTAGTGACTGTGCGCCAGGAAACCAACCTACATCGCCGCCCGTGGTCAGCTCGTCCCCCGGTTCCTGTGACTCATCATCCCTGTAAGTACTTCACTATCCATACCTACCCAGCCCACAACCTTTATTTCGTCGCTGTTACTGCGAACGCCTTTCGCCGTAACATTTCTGGTCCATCGAGCGCGGAATACCTCTAAATTTCATGGTCTTTCGACCATAATCAGCCCCGAATCAGCCCTTAACTTTGATTAATTATTTACAGTCCGCTAAAAATAATATTTCATAATTATATCTATTTCACTTCCTAACATTTATAATTTCATCTCCATACAAAATCTTTTCTGCACGACAGACGTTGCAAAGTGCATTGCGAAGTATTATTGACCTACCTACACGAATAAAAATTCGTGTTTCGGGTATCGTGTTCCAAATAAAAGTTCGTACCAGTATCCGATTCGTGCTAACTCCTAGTTAATTTACGCTAACAAGTTTAGTGTTTTTATTGTTGATTTTGTGTATGCATCCGTTGAAAGTGTGATGCAATGTTGTAATGTTGTTGTAATCTGAGCGGGCTTGTGTGTGTACCCAAACGATTTTTGCCTAACGATACGTTGTTCATACTCCTAACGGTGACTTAATTAGTAGTTAAATTATTGCGTTACGTAGGGTAATATAACGAGAGAAGGTTTCCCGTTTTATTGCTTTGCGTGTGGTATTATGACGAGAGATTTATTTTCCCGTTTTATTTTGTAATGAAATTTTTATGTTCGTGTCGTGTTAAATCGGCTCAGATCTCGTGCATGCTCACCACGCGTGTCAAGTAGCGTGCTTTATTTTTCGCTAGTATTAATTTTGTATTTTTTTGGTTTTAATTTTTGCCTTGGCAATCGGCTCATTCTTGTGCGTGCTCACCACAAGAGCATAGTACTTCTACACACGTTCACACGTTTGCCCACTTGTGGGGCACAGACAGAGTGTCCCAACCTTTTTAATTAAGTTTTTATTATTAGTTTATTTTTATTTTTTTTGTTTGCGACTGACTCATTCTTCGCGCTAGTGTCGGCAACAGGTCTGCCCGACTGTGAGCGCCTTGCCCGACAGTGGGCTACGGATAACGTGATTTTTTTTGTTTTTGTTGTTTTGTTTGCTTTTTGTTTTGCGGTCGGCTAATGTTACGTACGCGCGTTCAATAAGCATACATACACATACACAGACATACACATACACACGCGTTTGCACTACCCGTGGGCCATATACAAGGCGTCCCAACTTAGTTTTGCTTTCCTTATTGTTGCGTTAATTTTAGCCCATTTGCGTTTACCTTAGTAAACAAATACGTCCAGCCCAACTATAGAATATATACATGGTGTTGTTCTTTTTACTGCCTTTAAATTTGTTAATTCTTTTTATTTTTTATTATTTTTTCTTGTCTCCTTTTGTTCATCGCGATGCCGACCAAGTCACAAGCCGCGATATTTAGGGAAGCAGTTAAGGCCATACTTCAGCTCCTTGAGTTAGGGTCACAAATTATTGCTGGCAGCACCACACATTCCAAATTGGAGTTTAACGTGCGTTTCGCACAGATACAAGGCGTGAAAGACAGGATGGACGCAGTGTATTATAGCATTCTTGACGAGGAGGACCTGGACGAGAAGACCGAGAAGACATACACTGAGAACCACACAAAGGCCTCCGGAGCGTACATTGGGATTCTTGTGGCTAGGGAGGAAATCTTACCCTCTTCCACGTCATCCCCAACCCATAGCGCTCAGCCCAGTTTCGGCGTCAATACGCCCACAGCCGTCCTCCCCAAGATAGCGCTGCCTAGGTTCAGCTCAAAAGTGGAGGACTGGCCTTCCTTCATTGCGCTGTTTAGGAGTCTGACTGACGACATGGCGACCCTGTCGGACGCAGTCAAGCTCCACTACCTATTCTCAAGTCTCAGCGGTGAGGCATTAAGTATGGTATCCCACTTAAAGGTCACCAATGAGAATTTTGCCGTGGCCATGGACATCCTCACGAAGCGGTACGAGAACCGCCGGGTTCTCATTGATGGTTTTGTGGACATCATCCTGGGGCTGCCAAGCATCCATACGCGCTCGAACATCCACACACTGTTCCTTACGCCGCTCATATCGGCTCAGTGTGCCCTCAACAATTTAGATCTGCCCATAGGAGACGACTACGTGTTTGTGTCAATAGTGGTGCGGAAGCTCAAAGGCGAGCTCCGCACGCTATTTGAACGCAGGCACGGGTCTAGTAACACCCTGCCCACGTTAAGGGACCTTATCTCCTACCTCGAGGAGCACGCACGCTGTGTGGAGACAGAGTTCTCCAACATAGCCCAGCCGCAGCCCATTTACGCCCTGCCCGGCCCTTCTCGTAGCCGCGCGCCTCCTCAGTTGCCCCATCGCACTTATGCTCAGATGGCTCAGCAACAACCCGACCATTACCGTGGCCGCTCCTCAGCTCCATCGCCTCACCGCGCCTATGATCAGCCTACTCACCAACCATCACGCCCAGCGCAGCAAATGCGTCACCGCCCATCCACCTCCCCGGCTCGCAGTCAGCCCTTCCCCGTCTACTCGGCCTTCCAGCAAAGCTGCTCCTCATCATCGTCCTCATCCTCTTCCTCACGCTCGACGTCCTACTGTCCCTATTGTGCCACTAGGGGACATACGCTCATGACGTGCAGATGGTACGATGCCCAGCCAACACAGGGCCGTTGGGACTTTGTACAGGCACGCGAGCGCTGCCAGCGTTGTCTCGGCCGTCACTACGAGAGCGAGTGCAGGTCAAGGGGGGCATGCAAGGATTGTGGGAGCACGAACCACCACACGTCCCTCCATCGACCAGACGGCCCAACGCACTCAGCTCATTCGTCGTCTGTACATGTACCCCCACCACAGCTGACAGAGCACTCGAGGGAGCGTCCCAGACACAGCAGGTGGCACGAACCCGCACAGGCTAAACAGGTGCAACCCAGCTCTGCTCACAGAGCCAGCCCGCCCAGGTCCGGTTCGCCAGGTAGGCCCCGCGAACGCCGCCAGCAATTATGACTCCCAACTATCACGGAGCACCCTAGCGAAGAGGTAGATTTAGCCCATGCCCACTCAACCCATGCCCACACAGCTGATACATACTCAGCTCATACAATTTCAGCTGATACTCAATCAGCTCACTCACCTTCTGTGCCCACTGGCACACCCATTTTGTTGCCAACCGTCTCACTAAGAGTCGCGGACGTACATGGCCATCTTCACACAGCCAGAGCTTTATTGGACTGTGGCAGTATGCTGACATTAATAACGTCACGCATGGCACGACTTTTGAACCTGCCATCAAAACCCACTTCTTTAAAAATTACAGGAGTTGGGAATCAGCACAAACATGAGTCAAAGGCGGCAATAACAATAGTATGCCGACCCACTCACAATGATACTCCTACAATCACTGCCACAGCTCACATTTTAAAAAACGTCACTGGCTACCTTCCCTTAGAGAAGGTACCAAACATTTCCCACGTACTAGGCCAGCCACCCGTGCCATTGGCTGACCAGCTTTACCACACACCAGCCCCGATCGACCTCTTATTGGGGTCGGACGTTCTTGGCCAGGTGTTGGACGGGACTAAGGTCTCGTTGGGCCCGGGCAAGCCCATAGCCTTCGGCACGATTTTCGACTTCGCGTTGATAGGACCCATTGAGGACTTGTATGCGCAGCCGGCGCAGCAGGTTAACTCAGCTCACGTTGTCAGCTCACAACCAGACTCAGCTGAATCAGCCCAGGACATACGTCAGAGTCTGGAAAGGTTCTGGGAGTCTGAGGAGCCCCTCCCTCAATCTCACACTCATAATGATCCCCTGGAGGAACAATGCGAGGAAATCTTCCGCTCTACCACTACACGCGATCCCTCAGGCAGATATACGGTCGCTCTGCCCTTTCTAAAGGACGCCCCTCAACTAGGTAAAACTCACCCTATCGCATTACGCAGATTCCTCAATATTGAGAAGAAGCTAATGGCGAACCCGTCTCTGCGTTCTAAATACGTCGACTTTATGGCCGAATACATCGACTTAGGGCACATGGCTCCCTGTCACCCAAATACATTCGCCCATAAACCTCACTTCTACATCCCTCACCATGGCGTATTTAAGTCAGGGTCGGACAAGCAGCGCATTGTTTTTGATAGTAGCTGCAAAAGCTCCAATGGTGTCAGCATAAATGAATGCCTACACACAGGCCCCGCCATTCAACAGGACATTGTGGACATCATCATGTCCTTCAGAACGCATCCAGTCGTTTTCAGCACTGACATTCAGAGGATGTTCAGAAATGTGCTGGTTGCCCCAGACCAGAGACGGTATCAGCTGATACTATGGCGGTCCTCACCAGATCACCCTCTGCTCACCTACGCCCTCAATACAGTCACCTACGGCTTAAGATCAAGCCCGTACCATGCAATCCGCACTCTGCTTCAGCTGGCTGATGATGAAGGCCATCGCTACCCTGGAGCCGCTCAGGTTCTTCGCAGGTCTATCTTCATTGATGACATCTTGTGTGGTCATGACACAGTTGAATCCGCCCAAGCACTTCAGGACGAGTTGATAAGTCTGCTAGACCTAGGCGGCTTTCAGCTCAGTAAGTGGACATCTAACTCGCCTAAGCTGCTCGAGAGATTTCCCGACAACCAATGCGACATGCCCAAGGACTTCGACATGAACCCAGAGTCCACGTCCATTAAGGTCTTGGGTATACAGTGGAGCCCTCAGTCAGACGAGTTCACCTACCGCATCTCTCTGCCCCCCATCACACATGTCACAAAGCGGTCTATTTTAAGTACCGTAGCCTCACTTTATGACCCAAACGGCTGGGTTTCTCCCGTTATCTTCCGCGCAAAGCTGCTGCTTCAGCAGTTGTGGCTACTGAAGCTGGAATGGGATGAGCCCACTCCCTCTGAAGTGCAAACGGAGTGGCACCACATCTCAGAGGATCTGCCGCTGTTGTCTAGCATTCGCTTCCCTCGGCACATTTGTGCAAACAAAGGCTCAGCTGCATACTCGCTTCACGGGTTTGCAGATGCCTCTGAAGCCGGGTTTGCCGCCGTTGTTTACCTCCATGAGCTCGATGCCTCCGGAGATACTTTGGTGCACTTGATTGTCGCCAAGTCGCGAGTCGCACCAATCAAGAATCGCCTCACAATCCCCAAGTGAGAGTTGTCGGCCGCCACCCTACTCTCCCAGCTCATGATCCGTGTGTCAGTTCAGTTATCGGCCCATATCAGTATACAACAACACATATGTTGGTCAGACAGTACGATAGTCCTGGCCTGGCTCAATACACCGCCTCACCGTCTTCCACCCTTTGAAGCCAACAGGGTAGTCAAAATCAGCTCAGGCTCACCAGAATGTACCTGGCGACACGTACCTTCCGAGCTCAACCCGGCAGATTGCGCAAGCAGAGGGATGTCTGCGCAATCCCTGTCAGCCCACGACCTATGGTGGTCTCCCACGTGGCTTGGACAGCCTTGTGAGTCTTGGCCTGCAATGCCCTTAGCTCTGGGCCATCACGCCCTGGCCGGCCTTAAGCCCAAACACGTCCCGTCACTGGTCACAGTGCCCGGTCTTGACTTTGACCTGCTCACTCGGTTCAGTTCACTAGACAAGCTCGTCGGAGTGACAGCTTGTCTAAAACGCTTTCTGCACAACTGCAGACACCACCCAGATTCGCGACGCTCAGGCCCCTTGTACGTCAGTGAACGAAGAGAGGCCCTACTTTACTGGGTGCGCAGTGTTCAGCACAATGAATTTGCAGAGGACATCCACCGCCTTCAAACTGGCAAAATCTGCTCCGTTAGACTCCAGCGGCTGTCACCTCTCATTAAAGATGAGCTTCTTAGAGTTGGTGGACGACTGTCCCATGCGTCTATCCGATATGACTCGCAGCATCCGCACATACTTCCCAGCTCTAGCCCACTCGTAGACCTTATCATTGACCACTACCACAAAATACACTGCCACCCTGGCGCTGACACTTTACACGCTATCCTACGCCAACAATTTTGGATATTGTCCGCGCGCCGTATTATTAGACACCGAGTTTTTAAATGCATTAGATGCTTTCGATGCCGGGCCCAGCCGCAAGCGCCCTTCATGGCCGACCTGCCAGCCGATAGAGTTACGCCTCAGCCAGTATTTAGTCAAGTCACGACCGATTTCGCCGGACCATTCCTCGTTAAATCTAGTACCCTACGTAATGTTAAACTCTTAAAAGCGTACTTTTGTATATTCGTGTGCCTCTCGACTAAGGCGGTTCATTTGGAACCGGTCTCGGACCTCAGCACGGAAGCGTTCCTCGCGGCATTACAGCGTTTTATAGCACGCCGCGGTGCCCCGGTTCTCATCCGCTCGGACTGCGGTACAAATTATGTAGGCGCTAGAAATCAGCTCATCGAAGTACAAAACTTTCTTGCCTTGAATAATGACACGATTGCGCACAAGCTCGCTGGTCAGCACATTACTTGGTTGTTGAACGTCCCTAAGGGACCATGGTTCGGTGCGTAACATGAGATCAACGTAAAATCAACAAAGCAACTTTTATATCGCGTAATTGGCGAACAGCACCTCACATTCGAGGAATTCTCCACACTTTTAGCTCGAATTGAAGCGGTCCTTAACTCAAGACCTCTCTGCCCACTTTCGTCTGATCCTTCAGACTTTGAGCCGCTTACAGCCGGACATTTCCTTATAGGCCGCTCACTAACGGCCCTTTCCGAACTATCCGTGGAAGATAGGCCGATCTCCACACGTAGGCGATTCCAGATGGTACAGGCCCTTTCCCAGCGCTTCTGGACGCTGTGGACCCAGTCCTACCTTCATACCCTCCAAACCCGCTCCAAATGGTTGTCCCCATCCTCCCCTCCCCGAGTTGGCGAGCTCGTCCTCATCAAGGAGGACAACCTGCCTGCCCTCCAATGGAGACTGGGGCGCATTGCTCGCACCCTGCCTGGGAAGGATGGCGTCCTGCGGGTGGTGGACCTGGACACCGCGAATGGACATCTTCGGAGGCCTGTATTCCGGATCGCCAGGCTCCCATTGGATGAGCCCACCCTGGCCCCCGGAGGATGTTCCCGCCAAAGCCGGGACGGCCATTCAAACTATACCGCCATCGGTAAGGCGGTTGTTGACGACCGCGTCCGCCTATCTGCCGCGGCGCTACCGCTGCGCGACCCGCAGCCGCTGGCTTCGTGAGATAACTGTCTGTTAACTACCGCGAGACGCCCACAAAATACGCGCGCTGGTATCTGCCCTTATTTATAGTGACTCCTGAACCTAATGTGAAGAGACCGCTTAAATGCCTATTGTGTAGTGTAGTGACTGTGCGCCAGGAAACCAACCTACATCGCCGCCCGTGGTCAGCTCGTCCCCCGGTTCCTGTGACTCATCATCCCTGTAAGTACTTCACTATCCATACCTACCCAGCCCACAAGCTTTATTTCGTCGCTGTTACTGAGAACGCCTTTCGCCGTAACACTTGTACTAACACCGAGAACATGTTAAGTCATGTCTCGGATTGGGGCCGACATAACCTAGTCCGCTTTAACCCCTCCAAAACACAAGTTTGCGCATTTACCGCGAAAAAACATCCTTCGTCGTACCTCTGAACTTTGAGAGAGCTCCCCTTGATACCAATCCGATTATTGGAATCCTTGGCGTCGATATTTCGAGTGACGTTCAGTTTCGTGGTCATTTGGAAGGTAAAGCTAAATTAGCTTCTAAAAAGCTGGGTGTGCTTAATAGAGCGGGTCAGTACTTCACGCCGGCCCACCGTTTACAACTGTATAAAGCACAGGTCAGGCCGCATATGAAATACTGCTCCCATCTCTGGGATGGAGCACCCCAATACCAACTCCTTCCATTTGACCGCATTCAACGCAGGGCTGGTCGAATTGTCGGCGACGTGGTTATTTCAGGTCGACTCGATCCACTGGCTCTTCGGAGAGACGTTGCGTCTCTCTGTATATTGTACCGTATGTATCATGGGGAGTGTTCTGAGGAATTGTTCGGCTTGATCCCTGCCGCTAATTTCCTTCACCGCACTACACGCAACCGACTGTCATTCCATCCACATCACCTTGATGGATGGCGGTCTACTACTGTGCGATTTTCAAGAAATTTCTTGCCTCGAACTACAGTGTTGTGGAACCAGCTCTCGGCGGCGGTATTTCCAGACCGTTCCGACTTAGGGATCTTCAAGAAACGAGCCTATTCCTTCCTTAAAGGCCGGCAATGCGCCTGCGATTCCTCTGGTTTTGCGGGTGTCCATGGGCGGCGGTGATTACTTTCCATCAGGTGACCCGCTTGCTCGTTTGCCTCCTTCTGCTATAAAAAAAAAGAAAACATATAAAAAACACCCAGATCCGAAATAAATTTAGAACAACAGTTTCCTCTAAATTGACCCGACCGGGAATTGAACCCGGGACCTCAGAAATGGCGCGACGCCAGACCCGGCGTGCTAACCAGTCGACCACGGAGGTTGTCGATAGTCGTGATAGGTGGTGAACCCTCTCCGCTGCATTCTGTTGTATGTATGTGCAGTCTTTAGTCCGTTAGTCGCATTTTACGACACCGAAGGGAAGAGAGGTATTGCTAGTATTCTTTTAGTGAGGCTATACCACACGGCTCAACGTTACATACATAAACATACATACATACATATAATCACGACTGTTATCCAAGGGTTAGTCAAGACTAGGCAATGGGGACAGCAAAAGCAGTCTTCTACCATAAGTAGTCCACTTTTCACCAAATAGCGACTGCACATGTCATTGTGCTCATCGTGACAGTTGGTGGGCCCATCGCCGCTTTATGCTGTTGGAAGTATGTGTAGTCTTTAGTTTGTTAGTCGTCTTTTACGATACCCAAGTGGAGAGAGGGGGTGGTAGTATTCTTTCACCGCTACGCGACACGGTTATTTTAATATAAATAACGGTTTACCATTAACGGTTTACCATTAACGGTTTACCATTAACGGTTTACCATTAACGGTTTACCATTAAACTTGATTCAAAAATAACCCCGTTACACGTGTGTAACAACAAAAGTAACAAACAACGCGTCAAACGCTAACACTTAAGTTAACTCCTAAGCGGCCATATTCGGCCGCACCTAAAAACTCGCTATTCCGTCAGACCCCAAGCGGCCATATGGCTGCGCTGGCCGCGCTCTCCACTTGACTTTGTACCGTGTTTTGATAATACACTTAGAGACTACTTTAGTATGAACAAGGTCAATTATTTCGGTTCTGTGGTATGTACATTTTATGCATCGTGAACGCAAAATTTAACATGAACTGCGTTCGATTTTTGTTTTTTTTTCCATTTCCGCTTTTCAATTCCCGCCAAATCGCACCTGCTGTCAAACTTTTTAGACATTTCGTTTCTGAGAGGTTAAATAGTTAAGACAAAAACAAAATGGCTAACAATGGGTGTCTCTGTCTACTGCTCACGTTACAATTTGGTAAACTTTCAAATTTCCATCGATCAACCCGCCTCAATGGAATCGGATCGCTGGGTGTTTCATTACGCGATGCCAAACTTTTCGGGACAGATTACCGCGATTACATGACGTGCTGACACACCGATCTGTAGGAAATAGTTGATGGTTCTTGGCTTATTAATAGCAACTTTATGTATTATACTCGTATTCCCATCACGATTTGGACTTCCCTAGACTTAGACATTATTATAGACTGGACATTTTATGACTTAGACATTTCACTATATGGACCGAAAGACGTGACACTACTTAGACGCTCTATGATATGTTGAGCTCTCACCACCTCGGACCAAAGGTCCGAGCTCACCACAAACTGTCTTGCTTGCTGTCAATAATTTTATTTTTACTTTATTTTTTTTTAAAACCTCCTACAATGGTAACTCCTCTTATAATGGCAACGGCACATATTCCATACAGCCACTCTTACTTTTATTTATTTATATTTAAAATATATTTTTATTGCCTATATATTTAAGTATTTTATCTTTAATCTTAATTTACCACCTTACGTAGACAGAGACCTGTCTACGCCACCTCACGTCCAGGGAGCTGTCTGAAAACCAGCCCTTCTGTGGCTTTTTGCGTATTGCCACAAAAGCATTGCTGAGGCAGCTACCCGTTGGCCTTGCACAGCCGATTTATTTATTAGTTTGTAAAGTTTGTTTATTTAGGTTAATTGGTTTGTACCTGTTGTCTGATCTGTTTTACGTTTGTATGTACCTACTTGTCTTATTTTCGTCCAAGTGTTATTATTATTATTTTTTTTGAGATTTTTGTATGTTTCATTTTAAAGGTTTGTGCAAGTCAATTAATATTTCTTATTCTTATTCTTATTCTTATGTAATTGTTACGATCTGGACGCAATTTTAACACTCGACATTTCACGACTTCGACGTAACACTCTGGAGCAGATTCATCAATGGTTTTTCTTTAAAAGCCCGGCAAACGCCCCCTATCCACTTGGTGTTAATTGGAAGTGGAGTCCAGGCCCGAGGAAAACTGTTGCAGCATAAGAGACGTAGCATCATGGATCAGTCACCCTCACAGGTACCTCTTTACGCCTCGTTTGAAGGACTCTATGTGATAAGTAGGAGGAAATAATCAACAATTATCACAATACCGAACTATAGCTTTCCAGATGGTTTCTGTGTGGGTACCCTACTAACAATAACCATGTCGTGTAACGGTGAAAGAATGCTACTACCCCATTTCTTCCCTTGAGTGTCGTAAAAAGCGACTAACGGACAAAAGACTGCATATACATCTAGCAGCATAGAGCGGCGGTGGACTCATCACCTATCACGATGAGCACAAGTGCAGTCGCTATTTCGTGAAAAGTGGACTATGGTAGAGGACTGCTTTTGCGGTCCTCATTCCCTAGTCTCTGACTAACCCTTCGGGAATAATAGTCTTACACCTTTGTCTTCTTTGGAACAGCTAAATGTTTGTATGTCACATATAATACTCACAATCTGGAATCATGTTTGGTTAGATTAGAAGGTAGCAACTAACTTATGTGACAATCATATTAGTTGAGCCAACTTGAGACAAATGGCTCAAAATTAAAGTTACCCGCTCATTAGTTCAACCAAATTAAAGGTTTAAGTTTTTGTAGTTGTGTTATATGTGTGGATAATTCTCTAACGATCTACAAAAATAGCTCAACTAAGTGCTCTATTTCATTAGGACCGCCGCCAGTCACCGCCACCATCAAAGATACAACCAAGCGGTCGCCGGGCGAGATACCCTCCATACAGCACGTATACACTTTGGTGGTATCGGTGACTGGTTGCGCCACCAGGATATTCTAATCTTCTCCGTCGTATCGATGGTTCAACATCCACGCAACAAACCTTAAATAGTTTTGGCCCAATATTCCACTGTTGCCACCCCAGTAGGAGAAGCCTCATTTAGATCTTTCAGCGTGCAGGTGTAAGGGCAACGCGGGCATGACAGCAGATGCCGCATGTCTTGCTCTGGAGCGCCACACACACACAGGATCTTCTAATGAAATAAGCCCTTTAAAAAACTTTGGTTGTTTGGTCACAGAAAGACAAAGGTCGTTGGCGCTCACGCTGTAGATATCGAACCCAACAATTTGCAGCAAAAACTAGTTTCTCGTTTAATAGTAAAAACGATTTTTTTTTCTGTTTCTTCAGAGAGATTAACGAGAAAACCACTAAAAATTGTGTATTCTCTCAAAAAAAAACAGTAAATTTATTTCATTAGTAAACGTTATTATTATGTATTAAAGTATTATTATTGTACAAATTTCTGACAACTAAGTATTTGTGATTATTAAGAACTCGGATTTTTTTTTTGTAAGAAATATAATAGTGGTATTCTGGCCAGTCTCTCTTACTATCACATATTTCACTATGTTTCCCAACCAGCTATTCAAAAACAGAACATCAAACATAGTCAAAGAGCTGAAAAATAAAAGATTTCCTTTACTCCGCAGGAACAAAGCATGGCGGACGGATGGTCTGACATCCGAGGGAATCATGGACATGATACATTTCCTGCTCTCTTTGTGGTGAAGCTTATGACGTTGTAATCATAAACTGAATAGCGATGTGACCTTCGTGTGCTCGTTTAAGAGCTGATATTTGAAGCTTGTAAAGTACTGCCTTTATACTGCCCTGCAGTGGGAAAAATGTATCCGTTATTGCAATCAAGTTATCAAGTTATCGATTACCAAATCCGAAAACCCACTTTGTAAGACCTGGCATTGAACCCTCCTGGGATTGATTGGGACCTCCGGATATCGAGGAAATTGCTTGAACACTTTTATTTACTTTACGGTGGTAGGATTTTGCCCACAATCTGTCTGGATGGTGACCTATCTTGAACCTATTTCTGCAGCCTAGCAGTAATGTTTTTCATAGCTGTGTTTATGTCTACCAAAGCAAAAATGTTATTGTTTAACTATTGTTTAGCTCTTGGACTACATCTCACCTGATGGTAGGTGGCATAAGGCCGAACGTGATAGCATGCTTTACTCGGAATTCTCAACCACTGAGAAACTGGCTATCTTAGTCTGTTACCTATTGCCCACAACAAGGTAGGTACACACGGCGTCAGATCAACCTATCCTAAACTGTCAAATTTTGCCTTTGATCCTTAGAACGTAACAATAAAGTTCAAAATTGATTGTAGAAATTTGACAGTTTTGAGTAGGTTGATCTGACGCCGTCTGTACATAGTTATAAGTTAGTATTAAGTTTTATATTGTAATCATTTTTATACCTTCTTTGTTATTGAATTGTGGCAATAAATAATTTTTATATTTTTATTTTATCTTATCTTAATGTTTTATATTTAAGCGTTTAATTAACGCTTAAATATACTTACTTAAGTAAAATTTTAAACACTGAATTTTTTTTATCTTATCATTATCTTATCTCTAAACTGTCGGAACACAACAAATGCTATTAACATCGTCGTTATGGTGACAGACTTTAGATAGGATGGTGGTAGCTTGCCTTAAGAATATTTGCACCGCTTGAAAATCCTTACAGAGGACTCTTGTCCCTGCGACTCTTTAACGCCCCAGTTCTTCAAACATCTTACCCAACATTGCCCCCTATTCGCCACCATGCCAACGAACCTCATTATTAGCTCCAATATTTACCAAATTGACCCCTTTAAACTGAACGAATTTATCGCCAAACAGGACACCATTGACACATTCCTTAACCTTGTTACGCATATTGTCACCGAGATAAAACATTTTAACAAATAACAACACATCACATTAGCCCCAAGTTACAAAATAATAACTAAACACACTGCTGAAAAGTAAAGTAAACCGAAAGCTTCACTGTTCCAGTTTAGTATTCTGAAACGCTGCTACCATAAAAAAAAGAAACAGGCCCTACTACTAACCTTAGCAAGTACACAAAGACGGACCCCTGCTGAGAATCGAACTCCTTTCCTTTGGGTCTAAGACCCAGGTCTTAGGTTCGATATTCAGTGGACGTGATTTTTTTTAAATTTTTATTAGCGCGAGTAAGCGCTTGGCCTTAATCTCACCTGATGGTAAGTGACGATAAAGCCGAAGGTGGAAGTGCGCTTCACCCGCAATCCTCAATGACTGAGGAACTGGCTTTCTTATCTTATCTGGCTGGCTATATTTTGGTTTAACCACTATACCACAAAGGCGGTGCAGACACAGCATAATCACATCCCTAACGCGATAATCACTTGACTGCGTAATCCACCTTCTCCGAAAACATCTCTAGACAGTATTTATTATATGGGCCTTAATTTAACCATCAATGGACATTGTGTTGCTTGAAATACTTAGCTTAGATTAACTTAGATTTTTTAAACGTCGACCTTAAAGGCAAATGGAATAACCAAATACTTAGATACATTAGTTATTAATAACCTAAAAAAATACGCGATAAACAGTTAGGTACAAAGCTAAAGTATTGAAACAAACACATTGTCATGTAAAAGCATCATCCACGTTTACAAAAACTGGAATGAGAAAGTATGTACATTACAAAAATTATCTTCCAAAAGACGGAGTCCATGCCTCCTCAAGATTGATTCGCTGAAGCCGCAAGGAGTGCCGTAAAGAACGTTATTAACTGCCAACTGAATCGTTGAGATAAGTCGGCTGTAATTTAAAATTCCTGGCTTGAACGAAACGAATTACTTGAGAAGCACATTTTTGGGCAATCTCAAAAAGAATTTTTCGATTTAAAGACGGCACACATGCTAATGCCGAGATGTATTGGGCCGTGAATCCGGACTTATTACGAAAATCTTGGAATGTGAACGTTTTTCCTTTTGCTCCTCCTCCTTTATAACTACCCTCGTGTGTCAGATCGAACTTGAGTTGTAGGTAAGAAATTAACAGTTTTATTTAGATCCTTAGAGATTCTCCTTAAGAAGGTTTACGCATTTCGGTTTCCTAAACAAACTTCCAAGTCGAAATTTTTAAAAACCAATACGCCAATTATGATGAAACTTTGGATGCTGAAGTAAAACACAGAGATCTAAATAGTTTGTTGAAAACATTTAAAAAAAATGTTAATGCGATTTTTAACTTTCTATAGTGGATTAATGTTTTATATTTTAGCGTTTTATTAACGCTTCAATATACTTAAGTAAAATTTTAAACACTGAAAAAAGACGACAACCTCAGGCGGGAATGTTGACTAAAAACATAAGCATCAAGCACTGACAAATTTCGACGGTTGAAAGCCAGACCTCGGTAGCCAAGTGGTTAAGGCAGCCGCCCGGAATGCGGAAGGTGCGTGGTTCGATTCCCGCCTGAGGTTGTCGTCTTTTTTCAGTGTTTAAAATTTTACTTTCTATAGTGGACTTTAAATCGCAATAACTCAGCCAAAATAACGTTTTTTAAAAATGTTTTCAACAAATTATTTAGATCCTTGTGTTTCACTTTAGCATGCAAAGTTTTACAAAAATTAACTTATTAGTTTTAAAAAATTTCGACTTGGAAGTTTGTATGGAAAACCGAAATGCGTTAACTTTCTTAAGGGCTTTTACGTATTTCGGTTTCCCATACAAACCTCCAAGTTCAAAATTATACGAACTAATGGACCAAAATATAAAAAACATAAAAAAACCGAAATACGGAAACCCTCTTATAAACCGTCTAAGTTAAAAATTTGGGCTGAAATGATTCAATTACAAATATGGTACTAACCGTGCAGCGGTGAAAGAATACTACCACCCCCTGTCTTCCCTTGGGTGTCGTAAAAGTAACGGAGTAAAAACTGCACATACTTCCAACAGCATAGAGCGGCGATGGGCTCACCACCTGTCACACTGAGCACATGTGCAGTCGTTATTTGGTGAAAAGTGGACTATGTATGGCAGAGGACTGCTTTTGCGGTCCTCATTGCCTAGTCTCTTACTAACCCTTCGGGGATAATAGTCTTGATTATGTATGTATGGTTATAGTTAATAACTTATTCTTTCTCTTAACGTGCATTGTAAATTCGACTTGTTTGCCTTTTCACGACATAGTAAACACGAGCAAAGGTGCATTCGTGACTTCCTTGGAAGACGTAGGTAGGTAGGACGTCATATTTTTGAACTGCGGTTGTTTTTTTTCTATTTTTAGTTAGTTTCATTTTTTATTTTGTTTTACAATGAAGCGTTAGGTCTCATTTAAGTCAAAGTCAAAGTCAAATGATTTATTCAACGTATACCTTTACAGGCACTTATTGACGTCAATACTAATAAAAAAAACAGTTTACTAACTTGTAGTTAAGACTTAACAACTAATCTAACGAACTACAGTCTGTGCCAGACAAACGCGCATCGCTACCCCCAGTACCACTGCACGCCGAAACAGGATCGCGTCGAACCGAAATATAAGCGGTGGCGATAGAATTCTGTGTAAACAAACGTATCTTGATACTAGACAAAATGGCGCGCAAGTGTGTCTCCCCTAGCGACTTAAACGGCTTAAAATAATTTATCGTTTTTGGGATGAAAGTTAAAGAATGATAAATCAAAATGAATTGTTAACTTAAGTTAACACTTTCCAATTATCGTATTGATATTGTGGTAATAGAAATAGGAAATAACTGAGTTTTTGAAGTAAAATAAAGTAACGGCTGAAATGAGTTTTGGAAAACATTAGTATTATGGTTGACTTTCATAACATCTTTTTTTATAAACATAAGTTTAAAAAACGTAAAATATTTATACATTAATAATGTGTGTTTTAAAGTTGTTTCGTTTTCCGTCACAGTTATTCTGTGCTTGGTACAAGCTGTGCTTGTACCAAGAGTGAACCTTCTGTACTACCGTACATAAGTTTCATTCTCTAACGACTTTCACGCGAAAATTAAACTTACCATGTGACCCGTGCGTTCTTAGTCCGTAGAGCAACGCTGACTTGATATCGATTTGACGTCAGTAGCGAAAGGTTTAAGGTAGGCCGCGCTTTGAGTCCATCTGAGACAGAAAATATTGGTTTAAATTCTGGAAAAAAGTATGTATTAGTTTAGGATCTAATCTAGTCAAAGTCGCATTCAGTTACAAGATCCAATGAACTTCACTCAATAGAAAAAAATCCTAAAGTTACGCCTTTTTGTATTGTTTTTTTTTTTAAATATTATAACTAAATTACTGATACTTTACATTTAATTTTTGTATTCAACCAAAGACACAAATATTTCGCACATAAATTCGCAGTGTTATACCCGTCTCGTACCTTCGTACCGTCGAGAGAGCGAGAGAGAATCGCTCGGAATACCTGGCCTTAAGTGACAACGCGCGAGCGACAACCTTTACTGCCATACCCCTAGGCGGCCTGCTTGGGAGGCGCGCCGGGCGAACGTACCTAAACTGCGGAGTGACACCCCCCTGGTACAAGTGGGGTAAATGACCCTTTTTTTTTTTATAGCAGAAGGAGGCAAACGAGCAAGCGGGTCACCTGATGGAAAGTAATCACCGCCGCCCATGGACACCCGCAAAACCAGAGGAATCGCAGGCGCGTTGCCGGCCTTTAAGGAAGGAATAGGCTCGTTTCTTGAAGATCCCTAAGTCGTAACGGTCCGGAAATACCGCCGCCGAGAGCTGGTTCCACAACACTGAAGTTCGAGGCAAGAAATTTCTTGAAAAACGCACAGTAGTAGACCGCCATCCATCAAGGCGATGTGGATGGAATGACAGTCGATTGCGTGTAGTGCGGTGAAGGAAATTAGCGGCAGGGATCAAGCCGAACAATTCCTCAGAACACTCCCCATGATATATACGGTACAATATACAGAGAGACGCAACGTCTCTCCGAAGAGCCAGTCTATCGAGCCGACCTGAAATAACCACGTCGCCGACAATTCGAGCAGCTCTGCGTTGAATGCGGTCAAATGGAAGGAGTTGGTATTGGGGTGCTCCAGCCCAGAGATGGGAGCAGTATTCCATATGCGGCCTGACCTGTGCTTTATACAGTTGTAAACGGTGGGCCGGCGTGAAATACTGACCCGCTCTATTAAGCACACCCAGCTTTTTCGAAGCTAATTTAGCTTTACCTTCCAAATGGCCACGAAACTGAACGTCACTCGAAATATCGACGCCAAGGATTCCAATAATCGGATTGGTATCAAAGGGAGCTCCCTCAAAGTTCAGAGGTACGACGAAGGGATGTTTTTTCGCGGTAAATGCGCAAACTTGTGTTTTGGAGGGGTTAAAGCGGACTAGGTTATGTCGGCCCCAATCCGAGACATGACTTAACATGTTCTCGGTGTCAGTCACAAGTTTATTCCGGCTCTCGATGACGCTTTCCAGAGAAATATTAGCTCGCCCGGTGTAGAGCGTATCCCCAGTACTGTCATCCGCATAGCAATGAATGCTGTTGTTATGCAGCATGTCATTGATATGCAGAAGAAACAAAGTAGGGGACAACACACACCCCTGCGGGACTCCAGCATTCACGGGCTTCATGTCGGAGCACGAACCGTCGACTGCGACTCTGATGCTACGCCCAGTAAGAAAGCTGGCAACCCATGAACACAATTTCTCAGGAAGCCCGTATGATGGAAGTTTAGAGAAAAGAGCCCTGTGCCATACCCTGTCAAAAGCTTTCGCTACGTCCAAGCTAACTGCCAGTGCCTCCCCTTTACTCTCGACTGCCTCCGCCCATCGGTGAGTAAGGTACACTAAAAGATCACCAGCCGATCGACCGCGACGAAAACCATACTGGCGATCACTTAGTAGCTGGTTCTCTTCTAGGTACCTTAAGAGCTGGCGGTTTATAATGGACTCCATTACTTTGGAGAGTAAAGAGGTAATAGCTATTGGCCTGTAGTTAGACGGATATGAGCGATCGCCTTTTTTTGGAATCGGGTGCACAAGGGCTGTCTTCCAAGAGCTCGGGACGACGCCAGTGGTGTAAGAGAGCTGGAAAAGGCGCGTTAGAACTGGTGCCAATTCAGGAGCACACGTCCGAAGCACAATGGGTGGAACTGCATCTGGCCCACTCGCCTTATGGATATCAAGGGAAAAAAGAGCCTTACGAACTGACCTTTGCAGGAACTGAACGTTTGGCATTGTACAAGCGCAATGCGGTATGGTTGGTAGAGAGTTTTCCCCATCGTCCAAGGTCGAGTTTGATGCGAAAAGAGAGCCCAAGAGATCGGCTTTCTCCTTTGCAGTATAGGCCAGGCAGTCATCGGTCTTGTGCAATGGTGGTAGGGATGGCTGACAAAAATTCCCTAAGATGGCTTTGGCGAGAGACCAGAACGCACGCGTCCCCGAAGGAAGACGCACTAGCCTCTCGCCAATTCTACCTATGAATGATGACTTCGCCTTGGCGATGTCCTTCTTAAAGGATCTGGCGGCAAAGTTGTACTTCTTTCTGAGCGCACTGGTGTTTGGATCCTTTGATGACACCGCATTAGCCCAGGCTTGGTAATGCTGTCGCTTTTGGCGAGATGCCATTTTGCAGCAACGACCAAACCATGGTTGGGACTTGCCGCCAATGGGAACCACAGAGTTTGGAATGAAAAGTTCCATTCCCTGCAGTATCACATCAACGACAGAGTCAGCGGCGACATCAGGATCATCCAGCGAGAAGCAAACTCGCCACCACGGGTAGGACGCAAAGAAGCTTCGCATCCCATCCCAGTCCGCCGACCTATAATGCCAGACTCGACGGCTAGCCGCTGGTTGCGGTTTTGAAGTTTCTGTGAGAGGCACAGTGCTGCGAATCAGACAGTGGTCTGATGAGCCTAGTGGTGCATCAACAGAAACTTGATAGCCGTCTGGGTGCGAGGTCAGCAGAAGGTCCAATAAAGAAGGTGCATGGCCCTCCACATCTGGAACCCGTGTTGGCTCGGTTACCAATTGGGACAGACTGTAGGCCAAAGCGAAGTCATGAACGGCTCTACCCGCGTGGTCAGTTGTGCGTGAACCAAGCCATTCGACGTGGTGGGCATTGAAGTCTCCCAATACCACAATCTCGGCCGAGGGGATCCGTTGGAGAAGGGAGTCTGTCGCTGTTTGGACGGTCTCGATGAGTTGGTCAGTTCCGATGTTACCGCTGTGGGACCTATACAGGCACGCGTAGACGCGAGGATGACGTCCGCAGTCGACGTGCAGCCATAAGATGGAGAGGTCCCTATCTTCAAGATTGCCAAGGCGACGAACGCACATATCCTCCCTGACATAGGCACAAACACCGGCTCGTGGCACAAATGCATGTTCCAGGTTGTATCCCGGGTAGCGCAAGTAGGAGATGTCAGGAGGGGGGGATATCTGCGTCTCGGTGAGGAAGAGCAAGGCCGGTTTCGCCGTCTCGAGGTGGTAATGGACGGCGCTCAAATTAGAGTGGATTCCCCTGATATTGCAGAAGTCCACGCGAAGCGTAGGAGGGGGTGCCAATTGTCCCGCCTTTCTCCTGCCTGCAGCATGCCTTGGCACGGGCGAACTTTTGCCCTCCCCAGAATACGTAGGGCAGCCTGAGCGAGAACGCTCAGGGGGGGATTCTCCGACACTGGATGTGTCGGTACCCCCCTGGGGTAAATCTAGATTACAGTTCGCTGCCATACCAATTGTGAGGGGGGGGGGGGGGAAGGGTCTCCGGAACCCTCACTCGCCGGACGAAACACAACAGCACAGAGTGCCATTGTTTCACGCCGAAAATTCGTGAGGGGGTGGTATTACGCCGGGCGAGCCGACCCAATGCGTGCTGCAACGCAGCGTGGCTCTACCACTCAGTTGGTGTCACTCATTTAGCACCACCCAGGGGTCACGTGTAGGGTCTCAAGGGTAAACCTACGGACGCGAGCAACTTAACCCCCTAAAACCCTTCTTGCACATCTAGCTACAGACCGTAATCTACTCTACCTACCTAACTAATCTACCACCAGTTCGGATTTTGGGAGAGCCTTCGACTAAAAAGAAGCTGGCAAGAAACTCAGAAGGCCTTTCTTTTTTCTCCCTCTTCCTTAATCTCGTAAAGCTGTCAACAATATGTTTTGTTTGCAAGGCTAAACTGTCCCCTACAAGCAGAACTATTGATGTATTACTGTTTACATTAGCAGAACATACCCCTGTTACGCTAAACCTCTTGGATGGTTATTCAAAATAGAGCCAAAATCCTTTCCAATCTCATCGGTGAAAACTAGGGTGTGGGCAGATTTTCTTATCTCTTCGTGGTATTGAGGTTGGTGAATAACAACCTCAGGCATCGCTACAACTGAACAGTTGAAGGTGAACTGAGAGTCCTTTGTTGGGGCAGAGTGGTCAGGTGTATAAAAGTTGTCACAAAATAAAATAAAATAAAATAAAATAGTTTATTTCGTTAACTTATGTTTCACAAATTTTATTCTGTGGCCAGAACTACACAGGAAGCATGAAGTAATGCTTGTTTTGTCACAAGGACATGTCGAAGACTCAGAAGGTCTGAGTCTATGCTGATTTCCTGCTTTACCATACCGGACCCCCAGTCACCCCAGTATTATAAGAGTGGTCAGCAACACAACAAGTACGCTTTTTATTTAAGGATTCAAATCGCTCAGCATTATAGTTGCACTTATCAACCATGTCATTTGCAGCAACAATCTGATAATTTAGGTGCGGTGACAGATCGTTTATATTGTCAGTATTGTCATACATGCTTTTCAGTGACCTTTCTAAGTTATCAATTTTATTAATTACGTTATGTGAGTTGCAGTCATGTTTATCATTCCTATCAATTGTGCTATTTTTATGTAATTTTAACTTACTTTTATTATTGTATCCTTTCTTTCCTAAGTGTCATATATGCTTTTGTAAATGATTTTGCCTAATTTGCCTATTAACTAGTTTTTGGCTTTTAGAAATAAGTAGGTACACCTTTTAACTCGGATTTATTTTTAAATTTTTGACACTACTTTTCTGGATGTTTGTACACAGTTAATTATTTAGGGCTAAGTTCTTATTACCTATCGAACTATCCATTAAATTTAAGCTGTCATTTGATTCTTCAAAGTAACTTTGATTGTTAATTAAAATATTTCTATGACTCTGGTGTTCGAAAATGTCTGAATTACAAGACAATAACTCATCAAACAGGCTCTGAGGATTATTTAATTTTACATTATTTTCATTTTCTAACTTTAAAACTGTTTTGTGCGCTTCACATAAACTTATTACAAGATCATTTATACTCTTCAATGCCTGTTCATGAGTGCTATTACATTCCGTAAAAGAGGTGATTACATCTTGCATCTCGCTACATTTGTCAGCCATATCTAAGTATTTGAGATGTAAGTCAGCAAGTTCACTCTTCAAGGTCGAAATTTTTTTAATGATCTTTATAATTTCCTTTGTTAGATTTTTGTTAATATAAATATAGATAAACCTTTACAGGTAAGTTAGTGACGTCAAAACTTGAAAAGAAGCGACTGAAGAGTTGGCTACCTTATCTCTAAAGGGCCCCACAGACGATCGGTTAGTAGTACAAAGCACGGCGGCGGGCGGCGGCGGCAGTACTGAAAGTCTGATACCTGCAGGCGGACTGATCGTGTGTAGGGCCTGCCGCCGGGTATCAGCCTGTCAGTTAGTACTAGACGCTCTCCGCCGCCGCCGCCCGTGCGTTGTACTACTGACCGACAGGCCGATACCTGCCGGCGACCTGATCGTCTGTGGGGCCCTTAACTATCGGAACATACTACTGCTAACATTGTTGACATAGCTATACAGTAATAGCTATCGAGGCGATCTTAAAACCTAAACACCAAACCAAACTGACTACAATAATATGTCATCATCCACATCATCAGCCCATCGCAGTCCACTGCTGGACATAGGCCTCTCCCAAGGCGCGCCACTGAGCCCGGTCTTCGGCTTCAATTATATAAGGTGACTTCTAGAAACCGCAAGAAACTTCAAGGGCTGGTCAGGTCAAGTGTTTTAAACATGACAAAAAAGGAATTCGTGTTTTTTTCATTTTTAATGAAATAATTCATTTTGTAAATTTTAATTGTATAGTCTTTGAGTACTTATCTAATTTATTTTTAATCATACCTACGGTCGTTTGTTGACCCATCCGCGTCAGCTGGGTGATAAGTACCTACGTTGACTGGTCAACAGACGGCCGGCCGGCCGGCCGTTGCCCCCGTCAGCTGGGCGATAAGTACCTACAAAAAACACAAATTCCTTTTTTGTCATTTTTGTCATGTATAAAACACTTGACCTGACCAGCCCTTGAAGTTTCTTGCGAGTTCTAGCAGTCATCTTATATGTACGCCGCTTAAAAAAACCTATAAGTTCTGTGGATGTTGTGGTAAAACTACAAAAACGCCTCCATGGCTGAATTCAGCACTATTACCGTATGACAGCCTTGGCCGGTCGAGAGATGATATAGTGACAAGAATTGAGAAAGCTCCGGTGGTTTAGTCACTTAGAAAGGATGAGTGAAAGTCGAATCACGAAAGAGATATACTGCGAATGAGTAAGGAACGATTGCGCAAGGGCGTCCTAGAAAAACCCACGCGGACCAGTTAGGGGTTGTGATAAAAAAGGGTGGTATACGCAGTGACAAAAACCGCTGGGCGTTCATGAAAAGATTGATGGATTTGAATGAAGCGAAAGATGTGTGTAAGGGCCGCAGCAGATGCATGGCGATCCATAGTCTCTGCCTACCTCTATGGAAAACAGGCATGTGTATAAGTATGTATGTAATATGACCCTTGTACAGTTGTTCGAAATAAACGCTTTTTATAAACAGAACCCACCAACCCGCATTGGGCCAGCGTGGTGCGTTATGGCCCAATATCCCCGTGCTATTGTCCACGTGGAAGGCCTGTTCCCAGCAGTGGAACGTTTATAGGCTGATGATGATGATAAAGAGAACATGATTATGTGCTGACAGGCTGAAAGTAGTTTACCAATTTTCAATCAGGCGTTTTATCTCCTCTTCTCTTTACTATATACATCACTTCCATTTCTGAAAACCTCTCTTCTTCCTACCACCTATATGCAGACGATTTACAGATATATTGTCAGGCACCATTGGGCAATCTCGCCGAAGCTGTTGAATCTATCAACGCAGACCTGCAACGAATCGTTGATTGGAGTCGAGCCTATGGACTTAAGGTTAATCCAGGGAAAACGCAGTCTATTGTGGTCGGCAGCTCTAGGTTGCTCTCCAAGGTCAACTGGGAAACTCTTCCTAAGGTTGACTTTGATGGAGTGGCCATCCCCTTCAGTCAATCTGTTGCTAATTTGGGTATAGTTATTGACAACTGCTTGGGTTGGGGGCCGCAGCTGGAAGCTGTCAGCCGCAAGCTTTTTGCATCATCGGCAACTTTAAGAAGATTACGCAACTTTTTACCCACTGCCACTAAAAATGCTGACGCCTGCTATCTTGATCTCACGGAGGACCAGCTAAATAAACTTGAGCGCCTTCAAAATCTTTGTATCCGATTCATATTTGGCTTGCGCAAGTATGATCATGTTTTTGAATACCGCTCCAAACTCAAATGGCTTCCTATTCGTCTTCGCCGGAATACACACATACTCGCCCTTCTATACAATGTACTGTTTAATCCAACTTATCCTTCCTACCTAAAGGAACGTTTCAGTTTTCTGTATCGTTCGGAATCACGCTCGTTACGTTCATCAGAAAACCTTGCCCTTAAAACCCCTCTCCACAACACCACCTTTTACGATGGTTCCTTCTCCGTTCAAGCTGTCCGCCTCTGGAACTCGCTACCAGTTGCGATCAGGCGTGCGAAATCTATTTACGCATTTAAGGAGCTCGTAAAAAACTTTTACCTCTCCCTTTAACCTTATCCAGCTGATAGATTGCTTCGTCCGCTACTTCCTACCTGAGACTATTATATTTGTGTATATATATATGTATTTATATATATATATATATATATATATATATATATATATTTAAATCCCAGAACACATTTGGCGACCTTTTATTAAGCAACTGTTTGGTAACCACCACTTCTGTTAATGGTAAAGGAACACTAGCTACGAATGTTCATTTAATTGTAGTGTTAATGCAGCGTTAATGTTATGGTGGTGTGTAAATCATACAATTTCCAAAAACCACCCTTGCCAAATGCGGGTTAGTGATCACAAACTCGGGCTATAAATCGACCAATTCGAAACGCAGTTTGTCCGACATGGGAATCGAAACCGGGACCTCTGGTTGTCGAGCCAAGCACTTGACCACTAGGCCACCAAGGCGTTGATCTACATACTCATAAAATTGGGTGAAATGTTACATCGGTTAAATAATTTGTCGGTTATATGTATGGTCGCTGAAATGAACTTTGGTAATTGGTGTTTCGGTGAATCGTTACATCGGTAAATTAAAAGCTTTGTACAAATAAGGCATCGTTCAATTGAGAGATAAGTTAATAGTTTATGATAATCGGTAAAACGGCTTTCGGGATTAAATAGGAAACCCGCATGAAGCAATACATAATATGAAGGCGGTCAGATAGACCGGGAGACTTGTGTTTCTTAATTACCATTATAGAGACTGAGAAGCTGATTAACCCCTGACCAACCGAGAGGTGTGTTTGACGTGTGAGTCTGTTTTTCTGTGTGTTTTTTTTATATAAGGTACACATACAGAATACAAATTATTATATAATTTCATAATTATTTAGATTGATAGATTCTAATATGTATTCCAATTATTAGTGCACACAACATTAAGTGTTTGTCTGTGAGCTCCTAGCAGGAGAACGGATTGTCTGATTGAGATGCGGTTTTCTTTACGTTATTAAGTGTCTAATCGAGAAGGTTCTTAGTTAAATACGATCACGTTAATCTTTTAAGAACCCATGCTGTAGCGGATAAATGAAGCAAAGATGCGTAAAAATGGTTATGAATCATGAGAAGAAGCGTCCCCCCATCAAACAGATTTGAAATTAATGTCTAGTAGGATAGATATTTTTTCACTATGGCGACGTTTTTCAAATGCGTGGGGTTTAGGTTTTATAATATAGTAGTTGCCGCCCGCGACTTTGTCCGCGTGAGCCCCCGTCCCGGTATACCGTGACCAATTTCCAAACAAATTATTTCACGCAAACCTGGTAGGCTACTCTTGAAACAGAATTGCATTAATCAATTTCCAATCACAAATCTAAAAAATGTCAAATGGCACTTTTGTAAGCGACAATAGCGCCACATTGGGATTAAATTGCGTGGAAATTGATTGACCAAATCATTATCGAGATGGCGTTGCGGAATTATCTTTATTTATCCAAATATCGATACATATTAATCGCATTGGAATTGTATTAAGATTGTGTTTGCGTTCGAGAGTAACCCCCCAGTTCCTGACAATTACAATATGCAATATCCTGCTAAATAATGTTTGGCTAGTAGACAGACTAGCAGAGTATGGATTCAGTCGCGCTATGTCCGTTCACGTATAGTTATATTTTAATAGACCGGGATTTGGCTGGCAGACATGCTATTGCTTATTGGTATACTGCACTTGCCCTGTGGGAAGTTGTGCGCACATAATATCCATTGTATGGTATATGAGTTAAGGGCGTCATATTGACTTTAATGCCCCACTTGCATTGCTTGATTATTTTCATAGATACATAATGTAATTGTTAGTACAGTCAACAGCACGTCAAGCTTGACAGTTTGGACTAGCCCTGTTTTGCATGTTACGCAGTGTAAATCAGAGCTTAACATAAGCTAGTAGAGACATGCTTTTGGCTGTACTAATGAGTTAATAGGTATATTAATTAACCATTTCGTAACACTGTTATTATTACTCAATGATTTTCAGTTTGAGAACCAAGTAAGTATTTTTTTTTTAAATAGAATGGTCATTGTTTACATGAAAACATATGCTTTTGTTTATGATAAGTATTTTCTTTATTATAAATAAACCCAATAGTTTTTGCAACTAACACAAGTACTTTAGACTTTTTTAAACTCCAATGAACAAATTGACACGTATCCCATGACTGTTGTAGAATGCGGACGGGGTTCATACAAAATCCCCCATGGTCCTTTGACTCTCTCAAGAATAGATTGACAGATTAGAATATGGTTTTCTTATAATGATTGCGTGTTTAGACGAGATGATTCCCAGTCATATTTGTCTAAAATCGGTGTAGCCGTTTCCAAGATTTACAGCATTAATCACAACCTCGAAGAGATCTCGTCACTATTATAGTTACAAACTTCGTGTTTCTTATTTATGTTTAGTTTCATGGTGCAGTTCTCACAACCGCTATTGAGGGTTCTGATGATGATCAGATAAATAGCATCTGGATCTTAGGAACTGTTACAGATAGAAGCCAATGTTTGAACACAAATGTTTAGTTACATGATGCAGACCCCACACCTCAAATTTGGAGAGTGATGATGACCAGATCATTAGCTCCTGGATCTAAGCAACTGTTACAGATAGATACTTCGACTTAAAAGAAAATGTTTTTAGTTTAATGGTGCAGTTCTCGCACACGCGATTTTGAAGGTCTGATGATGACCAGTTGAATGGTGCCTGGATCTCAGCAACTATTTTAAATAGAAACTTCAACTTTGAGTAAAATGTTTAGTTTTATGGTGGAGTTCTGAACATGAAACTAAACATTTTCATTCCTCTAAAAAGTTAAAAATAATTAATAAAATGGGAAGCGCGGGCTTGACGTAGTAAAGGCAGACATAGGAGAACGAGCTCACTAAGAAAAATACAAAATATCGAGCCAAGTAGAGGAGAGAGCCTGAAAGCGGACCATAGCGCTAGCCGCTAGATCGGGAAAACAATAGGTATTTAAGAAGAAGAAGAGTAGGTACAGTGTAAATATTGTAATATACTTGGCTCGATCTTTTTTATCCTCCTTAGTAAGATCGTTCTCTCTCATGTCTGCCTTCACAACGTCAAGCCCGCGCTTCCCATTTTATTAATTATTTTTAACTTTTTAAAGGAATGGTTTTATTGTCGGGGGCTTTTATGTTTTATCTTGTAGGTTTGCCTTAGGAACGAGGATCAGAAAAACAAAAGCTATTTTCATCTACGCACTACAATTTTTTTTCAGATGTTTACATCATAATGGCAAACAAAATGAGAACATACGTTAAATGAACTTTAATAATTGTCGTAATAATTATTTGCATAAAATTTGTTGAACCGTTAACTGATCAAATAGAGAACAACTCAACGCTCTGAAGCTGCGAAGCAAAAGTTCTTTCTAAATCTAAAGAAATTCAGGTCAAATTCATTTTAAAGTACACAAGATAAACAAGACACACAAGACTTAAAAATGTAACTAATGTATAATTGACTATAGTTTCAAAGAAAGCTGATAAAAGTGCTATAAAACGTTTTTTATTTTAAATCTCTAACTTCTATAGTTGGCAAGGCGATGCACTTGAAAAATATCAAACAACAAAATGTTGTTGTTTTGATGAACAAAATTTTGTTTTTTTATCCGCGCCGCGGCGGCTCACTAGTCTCATTCCGGCGCTGATTAAGATGCATGAACTATTATGCAAGCGTTTCGCATACACACTGGTCAGCAGCGAGCTGGCAACGTGGGATTTCGAATTTCCGACTGGAAGGCGATTAGGCTACTCCATAAAAGTTCTAAATACACCAGCCCGTATACACGAACCTAGTGTCAACTGCCGGAACTAAATTATGCACGTCCAGGCACTTTCCAATAAATTTGACGTCAGGATAAAATATTGGTGTGTGACTAGTAATGCCATCTAGTATCATTTGGAGTGAATTTTTTGGGAAAATAATGTGGCGACCGTATAAAGGACGTCAAATGTCGGTGGTCGCCACTTTAAATGCATTTTTCTGTTCAGCAGTCGCCAAATAGTAGGTGCGATGTAAATATTATAATATATATATTTAAAT
Organism: Scoparia ambigualis; assembly: GCA_963921215.1. NCBI lineage: Eukaryota > Metazoa > Arthropoda > Insecta > Lepidoptera > Crambidae > Scoparia > Scoparia ambigualis. The sequence continues at coordinate 8,379,830 of OY992503.1, forward strand.
AATAAGTATACTTAATATGTTTTCTATATTTACATTAATTTTTACAATTATGTTTACACCTCCGACTTTAGCGTGTATAAGTTCTCTCCATCCGACTGGTTGTCTGGAAGAAATCGCTTTATAGCGATAAGACCGCCAAATTGTAACTATGTATTGTACTTGCATTTTTATGTCTCGTGTTGTAAAATGTAAACTGTTACAATAAAAGTGTTATCTATCTATCAATTTATATTTAATTTTGATGCACTAACAGGAGTCATTGATAATTTTTATATTGGTATTAACAGTTAATTTTTACATAGTCACCAAGTAACCTTACCATATCTTACAATAAATTGTACGGGTGATTCATTTTCAAGTTTTCAATCAATCATTACAACGCTTTTGTTACAATAACAATTATCCGTTAAACGTGTCGCGTAGAAGTGAAAAAATACTACTTACTACTAACGGACTAAAGATGCACATACATCCAACAGCTTTTAGCGGTGATGTGCACAGTAATGGGTAAAGGACTGCTTTTGCTGTGCCCATTACCTAGTCTCTGACTAACCCTTCGGGGATAATAGTCGTGATTATATAATATTATGATGTATGTAATAATTCTTTGAAGATGTCTTTCTACAACCACCTTACTATTATTGTCATTTCTAGGACAGGTTGACTTGTTTATCGACAGAAGCCTTCACTAAAATAACATTATTCATGTCAACAATCGAAGCCCTAAGCCGTATAGATACGAAATATGGTTGTTTTTAGTTTGATTTTGAAGCAGTCGGTAGTGATCGAAATGTTTATTACTATAAAGATGCCTGATTCGATTTATTCAAACCGCTGTTAATGTTAGTTTCAGTCTGATTTAGCATAAAGCTTCATACTTGAAGAAATTGGGTCATGAAAACTCTAGAATGTTTTAATGCGATTCCGTGTAGTAGTTATCTGATACAAATCGTAAAGGCTTTTATAATTAATTAGTCATTGCATGTGTAAGTACTTGAAAAGAGCTAAGATAGTACAAATTCTAGAAATTAATAACGGATCTATGGCTATTATGTAGGTACATCAGGTATGGTTGACGGCGTGATGTGCGAATATATCGGATACTGAAAAACAACAAAAGATAATAAAATCCCATTAACAATAACTTACTGTGATAAAAGTTATCATAAAAAAAATTAACAATTTACATCAATCACGTTAATGTAAATAAAACATCAACATGAAGATATTCAAATCTGTCGTTTGGGAGAATTTTGCTTTTGCTGACTTGGAGAAAAAGCTGAATCTCACCAAGTCCGATCACCAGAGCGGTCTACATTCAGCTCTGCGCCTGACGCTGTTCTGCGGTCGCGTCATGGGAATTCTGCCGCTGTCTGGACTCATGACACCGAGGAGTCATGATGTCATGTGAGTAATGAGCTAAAAGTACACCGTGAAAACAAGACCATTTTAAGTAATACAAAGTAAAGCAAAGAAAGGAGCTGTAGGATATAGCGACTCACTAAAAAAAATACTACCGTCCCATCTTTTCTCTTGGGTGTAGTAAATGGCGACTAAAGGACTAAAGTCTACATTACATTTACATTTGTTTACGCTCACACCAATTATCGAGACCAAGATGATTATTCTTTTAAACTCGTTAATATTGTAAGATAACGGACAAATATACATAAACAGAAAAAAACCCAGACCCAAAATCAAACTACCGATTATTATTAATCAATAATAATAATCAGACCCGGCGTGCTAATCTCTCGACCACGGAAGTCGTCAAATACAAATAAAAATAATTAATGTAGACTGCCGCAAAACCAGACACAATGGAAATTTAACTCACCGTCTTAAGGTCACCGGTGACCAGTGTTGCCAACTGTTACCTCCAGCTAGTAGCTAGACGTATTGCAAAAAGTAGGTGGATTGCTCGATTTTCTAACTCCAAAAAGGTGCTAGAAGTAACTAAAAGTTTCTTATGAAACAAAATGTGTTAGAAGTTGCTAAATGTTTCTTTAGTAAAATATTAAACGAAAAATTTATGACTATATCGCTTTTTAAATGAAATTAAACACAAGTAGGTATTCCTTTTGATATTAAAATATAATTAGAGTCTGTTCAATTAGTTAGTTTACTTGGTAATTTTACAAAAATGTTAAAATCGAATTAATTAATTAATATCAATTGCAATTTATTATTTGTTTAGTAAAAGTTGTGCACGACTATTATCCCCGAAGGGTTAGTCAAAGACCAAGCAATACGTCTTCTCGAAGAAGAAGTAGCTAAAAGATTTAGCTACAAGTTTCATTAAATTGTAGCTGCCTGGCTTCCAAAAGTAGCTAGATCTAGCTACAAAGTAGCTGAGTTGGCAACACTGCCGGTGACAATAGTTAAATTCGACCATTTTTTTTTATTTTACTTATTTTTCAATGTTTTTCTTTCGTGTAGGTACTAGCCTAATTGTATATAATAATTTTCAGGTTTGAAGTACGTTCGCTGTACGCTATATTGTACACCATCACCATAATAGGACAATTACTGATGTTCTTAACAAGTTTTTATTGGCTCCTTGAAAATAAGATTTCATTAACCAATATGAGTGAGTAGCTTCTTCATCAATCTCAGTAATGTTAAAATGTGTTCAGTGATCTAAGTTTATCCAAGTTGGTACTATCTATATTACTAGTTAGGGTACCCTCGGTAGGTAAAAAAATCACGAGTAAGAGCCTCGGCTCTTACTCGTGATTTTTTTTCTTAAAATATTTGTTGAGTTGTTTGTGTAGCGGAAGCCATGTGTGTAAGGCTCATTAGAAAAATACTACAGCCTCTTCTCTTCCCTTGGGTGTCGTAAAACGCGACTAACTGACTAAAGACTGCACATACATCCAACAGCATGGAGCGGCGATGGGCTCACCACATATCATTAGGCTTGCCAGACCAAATTTTAAAAAATACCGAACATGGCCTGGTGAAGGAATTTGCTGGGTAATTTAACATTTATTGAAGAAAATATTTATAAATATTCATGGCCAACCATCCTTCAACCTTGCACGCGTCACCCTTCCCCGCTACACCACCCACTACCTGCTGACCTCTTGGGTACCTCGTCTCCGCCACCGGATGTCACCCCACAGGACGGTCGCGCACGAAGTTGCCGGACTACAGTGTCTGACTAAGTCGTGATAAATATTTTTTTTCAAATTCCAGCCAACTTAATATTCTACACTTCGGGGTCGATCTCGTTTGTAATCCTGGCCCAAATAAGCCGCGTTTGGCCGACGCTGATAAGAAAGGTTGAAGTGTTGGAGGGCAGGCTGCCGCCGCTGCCTGCAAAAGTACCACTACTGTGCAACATCACTACAGCGTCTATACTGTCCGCTGCTTTTGGTATTTGCACTCATTCATTTCTATTCTCAATCCACTGCTAGACATAGGCCTCTCTCTGTTTATGCACTTCGCCTCGGTCTTGAACTACAGTTAAATTAGATAGAGAATATTAAACAAATTACTGTTTATTCTTCACACAAGAAACAGTAAAAATCTGAGTGACACTACATATTTGCACAAAAAATGTCTATAATTTGTTGACAAATTCTTTATCGAATTTGGCTGTAGTTATAGACTTTTCCACGTGCAACCTCCGTCTAATTGCAATTTATGACATCGGTCTACATAGCCGATGGACGTACTGTTATATCGGAATTAGCTCTGTTTGCCATATTAAATTAAATTGCTGAGTTTCCCATTGCATTTGCGTCAATGCAATAGGAAACCCGAATCGTCATTATAGCTTCAGTTAGTTTTCACATCAGATTGGATTGGACCTCCGTCGGGCATAGACTGTCCATTCTTTTAATAAATAAAATAACGTGTTTCAAATAAAATATCTTTTTTTAAAAAGACTTTCCTGACCCGCCCCGTAACAGTGGTGTCAGAAGTGGGATACCAGTGTTGAAATTCGTTAATATTCGTTGATTCCATTCCACTGGTATTCCATCAACGGGTCACGTGAAAGATTATCCGTTATAATACTCCGTATCGTCCAGTCCGTCTCCGGAACGTGAGTAACCACTAAGTAACTACGTTTCGTCAAGTTCCCGCTCGTCTCCTGTGGTTGAGTCGCGACAGTCAGCCTTACAGCCGTAAGCCTGCCGACCAGCTTCCGTAGATAGCCGCTGTATCCCGCCGGTGCGTAAGTCGCGCCGCCGCTGCCGCCGTCCCCCTGCTGCTGCCGCCTGCTGGCCGCCGCCGTCGCCGCTGAAGCGACGCTCTGCCATCGCCGCCACGTGCCGGTGCTGCTCACGCCGGGTCACCGCCGCTGGTGGTAGTATTCGCCGCCGTTCCTGCCGCTCCAGTCGCTGGTCGCGTTGCCTGACGCGTAGCGTGCCACGCTGCTCCGATCCTGTGAACGCGCTGCTCCAGTTGCAGAGATGTCCAACTCCTTCGTGATCCTGCTAACTCTGTAAGTGGAACATAATATCATCTGTTACTGCTACAATTTTCTTATAAAGTGTTCTATAAATTGTGTTAGACGATATATCATACTTACCTTATAATATCCTATTTTCCTATGCTATAAATCCTTACCTTATTATTTAATGTGTATCCTTTAAACTTATCTAAATAATAATAACGTAATCCTTTATACTTACCAACCGTGTCCAAATAATACAAGTAAGTACTGTGTCTTTTACTTTCTATTTCTTTTCTATATCATAATGTCTACTGATTCGAAGAAAAGCAGTGCTAGCGCGGAAATCTCATTGAGCGAACAGTTTCCAATAAACGTGTTATGTAATTTTATTAGTCCTTACAAAGGAGACCGCGAAACTCTCACCGCTTTTCTTACAAATTGCCAAAACGCTCTAGATCTAGCATCGTTGAGTCAAAAAGTTTTATTAACGAAATATATTTTATCTCGTTTAGAGGGCAAGGCCCAAATCGCGTGTTCTAATAAAATTTTTGAAGATTTTAATCAATTAAAATGTTTTCTCAAACAAAATTTCGGTGAAAGGAAACATTATAACCATTTACTACTAGATCTACAGTCGTGTAAGCAACAATCAAACGATACCGTTGCACAGTTTGCGCTCCGCGTCGAAGGCTGCCTTACTGATCTGCAGTCTGAAATCTATAATTCCGAATCTCTAAAAAAAGATTTATCCGGGCGTATCGCTATGACAGAAGATCTAGCGCTCTTCTCATTTTCTCTAGGGCTACATCCGCGATTAAGCAATAACGTTAGATGCAGAAGCCCTAAATCTCTCAATGATGCAGTAAATATCGCTCTTGAGGAAGAAAAGATTCAAAATCTTTTATTTAAGACCGTGACTAAGCCTAAATGCAGAATCTGTGGAAAGCTCGGGCATCCAGAATCCGAATGTTTCGCTAAACCAAAGCGGGCGTTTCCGCCACGTGTTTCCTCTGAGCCCCAGCCGTCAACGTCATATAATAATAATTCCGGCTCACACGCTTTCAGCAGGTATTGCAAACATAAGGGTCATGATATTTCACAATGTCGCAAACGGAAATTCTATAATGCACAGAATTCTAATAATTATAATAAGTCGTCGAATATGCATCACGTTACATACGACCCGCCGCCGACGCTATCGCCGCCGTCACCGACACCTTATCAAGTTTCGTGCGAAAACGTCGAAGAGTCTTACGACGATTTAAACTAAATAATCGGTCTACGAAAACGTGCCGTCGTTTTCCGAGTGATTTAGGCACACGCGCATTTCTAGTTAAGTCTCGTTCAAATAATAAATCTCAACATGCTCCGCCGCGAGTCTCTGTTTCGTTGAATCCTAGAATTAATAAACCTCGATACTGTCCTCCAGGACCCACTGTTTCGTCGAGTCATACGTATAAAAATAAATCTCAACACGCTCCGCCGCGAGTCCCTGTTTCGTTGAGTCCTAGAAATAATAAACTTCGATACTGTCCCTCGGGACCCACTGTTTCGTCGAGTCCTACGTATGCACAAATAGCTCAACATGCTCCGCCGCGAGTCCCTGTTTCGTTGAGCCCAAAAAATAATAAACCTCGATACTGTCCCTCGGGACCCACTGTTTCGTCGAGTCATACGTATGCACAAATAGCTCAACATGCTCCGCCGCGAGTCCCTGTTTCGTTGAGCCCAAAAAATAATAAACCTCGATACTGTCCTGCGGGACCCGCTGTTTCGTCGAGTCGTACGTATGAACATAATATATCTCAACATGCTCCGCCGCGAGTCCCTGTTTCGTTGAGTCCTAGTAATAACAAACTTCGATACTTTCCTTCGGGAACCGCTGTTTCATCGAATCCTAAATATAATAAACCTCAACACGCTCCACCGCGAGTCCCTATTTCGTTGAGTTCTGAATCTGTAAAACCCAAATATAATCTACCTAGAGTCCCGGTTCCACCGAGTAAAACGTCCCATTTGTCCTCGGGACCCTATGTATCGCACAATCCGGAAAACCGAATCGAGAATAATATAAATATTCCTGTATACGAGATTAATTCGTCATTAAAAAAAATATCCTTGCCACATGTACATCTTAAAACTAGTTTTTCTACGAAACCTCTTCGTTTTCTCTTAGATACGGGCGCAAGTATCAGTCTTGTTAAACGATCAAGCCTAAGCAAAGCACCTAACTTGTCTCGCGAAATTGTTAAAATAAGAGGAATCAATAGCATAGAATCTTGTTCAGAAACCCTTGGCACATTTCAAATGGATATTATCCTAGCCAAGAATACTTATACGTATAAATTTCATATAGTCAACGATGACGTCAGTCTAGAATATGACGGCATCATCGGTAGCGATTTTTTGGGCTATTTCAAGGCCACTATAAACTATGATTTGAATTTAATAAATATTTACGGGCAAAATGTGCATATGAATTATATCCAGCCAACTTATATTATTCCCGCTCGAGCCGAAGCTGTTATCGAGTGCGCGGTATCAAATTACTCGCCCGAACGCTATCAAAACAATGAAGGGTTATTACTAGATCATTCTATAAGCGATGGTGTTTATGTCGCTAACTGTCTCGTTTTTATAAAACCTAATAAAAAAATAAACGTAACTATTTTAAATACTACTAATTCTGAAGTTGAGGTCAGGGACTATGCTGTAAAGTTAACGCCTCTAGAGCCTAAAAACGATATCACTGATTCATCTCAATGCGTAAATCCTATATCTTACACAGCATCCGATAGAATACAGAAGGTATTAAACCTTATTCGTTGCTCTCATTTAAACTCTGAAGAAAAAGAGTCACTTCTCGAGTGTTGCTCACAGTACACCGACATCTTTCATATGGAAGGCGAGCCTCTGTCCTTCACAAACGCGATTGAACATACCATAGACTCGGGAGATGCGCCTCCCACTCACGTAAAATCATATCGCTTTCCCGAATGTCATAAAGAGGAGGTAGACACTCAGATCCGTAAGATGCTCGATCAGAACATTATACGTCCTTCTGTTTCGCCATGGAGCGCCCCAGTATGGGTAGTCCCTAAAAAGATGGACGCTTCTGGTAAAAAGAAGTGGCGAATAGTTATAGACTATCGCCGCCTCAATGACGTCACCGTATCTGAGAGCTATCCTCTGCCTCTTATCACAGACATATTGGACCAATTAGGACACTCCAAATATTTTAGCACCCTGGACCTCTCCAGTGGCTTTCATCAGATCAGGATGAGTCCCAAGGACGCTCCTAAAACAGGTTTCACTGTCAATACCAATTCTAGCACTTCCGGACATTACGAATTTACTAGAATGCCCTTCGGGTTAAAAAATGCTCCTACCACCTTCCAAAAGCTGATGAATACAGCTCTGTCTGGCCTCCAAGGTCTTCACGCTTACGTGTATTTGGATGACGCCATAATCTATAGCCATGACCTCAGAAGTCATATCACAAAACTTACTTTAGTCTTTGATCGATTGAGAAAGTTTAATCTGAAACTACAGCCAGATAAGTGCGAGTTTCTACGGCGCGAAGTCGCCTATCTAGGCCATATAATAACACACAAAGGTGTGTCTCCGAATCCTGACAAAATCAAGGCCGTCTCTCAGTTCCCGACACCTAAAAATCCTAAAGATATAAAGTCTTTCCTAGGTCTAGTCGGATACTATCGTCGTTTTATAAATAACTTTTCTCAAATAACAAAACCATTGACTTCCTTATTAAAAAAGGACGCCACCTTCCAATGGTCTCATAATCAGGAGCAAGCCTTCATCCAATTAAAGGATAAACTAACTTCGGCACCTCTTCTCCAGTATCCTGACTTCAAACAACCTTTTCTTTTGACCACTGACGCGTCTAACTACGCAATAGGCGCTATACTGTCGCAAGGCGAAATAGGTAAAGACAAGCCCGTCTCGTATGCGTCACGCACCTTAAACAAAGCCGAGGGCAACTATTCTACCATAGAAAAGGAGCTCTTAGCCATACTATTCGGTGTAAAGACCTTTCGTCCTTACTTATACGGTCGAACTTTTAAAATAATAACAGACCACAAACCACTTGTGTGGCTCTTTAATGTCAAGGATCCAGGCTCCAGGCTTATAAGATGGCGCCTAAAATTAGAAGAGTACGACTATGAGATCGTCTATAAAAAGGGAAAATTAAATGCAAATGCCGATGCATTATCCCGTTTTCCAGTAAACGTCTTAAGCGATGACGATAACACAGACTCCATGTTATGTAATCCGACGCTATTACCAGATAACGAAGACGACTCACATAATTTACCTTCCATATCAGAAACTTACGAACAGTTTCTTCAAATAATAAAACAACCCGGTGTCTCGTTTGACACTGAGATTCAAGAGCACAACGATTCCTTACTTAAGGCGAAGTGCAAACTGATCGCTTATCCAGCATCAGTCGATTTAGATGAGTCCGTGCCTTACTGTCAAGACATCATAGATGCTTGTCCAAATCCGCCGGACATTCGTAGTATTGAACATGATCTGCACACCTATTATTCTACGTCAAACGATAAACATACGTTTACTCATTTATTTGTAAAAGCCAATCACTTTGATGAAACGTCATATAGAGATATTTTTAATCTTCTACGAGATTATCGAGATATGATCAAGTACTGGTACATGGAGGAAAAAGAAATCGCTCTACCAGACTTCACGGATCCATTTACTAAACTATCATTTACTAAGGTCTATAACATTATATCGTTTCTATTTCACAATACTAATATTAAAGTTAACATATACCGCAATTCTATAAAGTATCCTACGCCGGACGAGATCAAACAAATTCTTAAAGATAATCACGACTCTCCTCTCGCCGGTCATCCCGGTATCTCGCGTATGTTAGAGAGAATTAAATCTCAATTTTGGTGGAAAAACATGCGACAAGATATTGAAGATTATGTAAAGAACTGTCGCTCTTGCCAAATCAATAAGCCCTTAAGGCAGACAAATCGGGCTCCTATGATAGTAACTTCCACAGCATCTCGGCCCAACGAAAAAGTTTATCTTGATTTGGTCGGTCCACTTCCGGAAACTCATGAGCACAAATATAAATTCTTACTTACCTTACAAGACGACTTAACCAAATTTTCTCAAGCATATCCTATGCTAACATGCTCTGCTGAAGAAACAGCTAAATTATTTGTAATCTTTATCTCCCATATGGGAATTCCTAAAATGGTCGTCTCAGATCAAGGTACAAATTTTTGCTCAGACGTATTTAAACAACTCGAGAAACTTTTTAGTATAAAACATATATTCGCATCTCCATATCATCCGCAAACGTGCGGTGCCCTAGAAAGGAGTCATTCTACTCTTAAAGAGTATCTTAGATCTTATATCGGTGAAAATCAACACACATGGGATCTTTATATCCCAAGCGCAATGATTGCGTACAACTCTAACGTGCATAGCACTACAGGTTACTCGCCTTTAGAGTTGTTATTCGGTTATAAGCCTTATATACCTACGAGTATCGATACTCTCGACACCAATACATATACAGATTACATCCGAGCTCTTAATCATCGTCTTTATTATAGCCGCCAAAAAGCGCTTCAGAATATTCAAGCCTCTAAAGAAAAATCTAAAAATTATTACGATTCGCACACCAAACCTATAACTTATAGCGTTAATGATTTAGTATATGTACGTTGCCACCATAAGCAAAACAAAGCCTTATCTCCAGTGTGGAAGGGCCCTTTTAAAATAATAAAGCTAAATGGAAAACATACTGTTACCTTACTGATAAACCGTAAGCACGTACGTCATCACTATGACGAGATCAAGCCCGCTAGTGATAGCGCGTCATAACAAACACGTCACATGGCATGACGTCATATTATTACAACTCCTTATCATTTATTTCAGATCGGCGCTGTCTTCGGTCGCGTGCGAATTCGTATCGCCCATAGTCAGTAGTCCCGGGCTTTTCTTCGATAAACTCTTAGATGTTAAGTTTACTAATAGTGACTGGAATGTCGTAGCATATGTAGACATAAGTCATATACAGCCTAATTTAGATAAAATCGAATTTCTATTTGAAAAGTTAAACGTGTTTTGTAACTCATTTACATCTTCTAAGATAGAGACTGATTGTCTCAATTCTTTATCTGCGTTGAGAAATCAACATTTAAATAATGTTAATAAGTTTTCTTCTATTTCATATCTCCTGGTAGATGAAAGGCCAAATAAGCGTTATAAAAGAGCTCTCATCGATTTCGGAGGATCGTTGCTAAAAACTATTTTTGGTACATTAGATTCGGAAGATGCTGTTAAATATTCGAAGGCTATCGAAGATGTACAGACGGATGAGAAGCAGCTGGCTCATCTGATGAAAGATAATATCCACGTAATAAAATCTACTATCACATCTTTCAATAACTCTATATCCAAGGTCGACCAAAATGAGAAACATCTCATTAAAAATATGGAGACCATTCACAGAATCTTAGAGAATGTCTCAAACTCTAATGACAAATTAGAAATCAAATCGCAACTTAGCTCCTTATTGAATTCATTAGAGTCTATAATACTTACTTTATCTTTCGACATTGACGATATTAATAATGCTATTTTATTCGCGAAGCTCAATATTCTGCATCCGACTGTACTTAGCCCGCATCAACTATATAACGAACTAGATAAGCATAGGAATAGACTACCTAGCCATTATGAACTCGCTGTATCCTTAACTCTACAAAATATACATGAACTTATAGATATATCTAAGCTAATATGTTATTATCATTTAAATAGAATTATAATCCTTATTAAGATTCCTTTAGTGCTACCTCAGGTCTATGACCTTTATAACATAGTTCCTTTACCTGTCCCATATGATATATCGAAACCTGACACATTCATTCTCATCGAGCCGTCTAGCTCATACGTAGCAATAACAGCTGATCGCATGTTCTACTCACTGATAAGAGACATAGAGAAGTGCAAACTTATTAGTGACAAGTGTTATGTGTGCGTACTTATAAATGTGTTTTCAGTGATCGCGAATCCTACGTGTGAAACGACTCTATTAAGCGAAGTTGTGAAGAAACTCCCAGATGTGTGTTCTACGAAATTGGTACACGGGTCAATCGATTTATTTCATAAGTTAAGTTTTAACCGATGGCTGTTTGTACAATCAGAGCCAGGGAAATGCCATATCACTTGCAGTAATCGAGATGTAAATTCAGATCTCATCTTGTTCGGAACTGGTATATTGTCATTGCCAAAAAATTGTAAAGCATTTTATAAAACATTACAGTTTACCGCCGTCGGCGAAACTTCAATAGGTAATGTTACTAATAAAATCTCAGATTTCAATATTTTATTAGATGACTGCTGCGAACGGTCGAAAGTAAATAGAACTTTAGAGAAATTACCTTATACTAAGTTAGATAATATTAATAATCTTGATTCATTGTTACATGCTAGCATACATTTAAACTCTTTGGAACAAGACTTAAATAAATTAGAGACTCCTTCTCATTTTGAAACCTATGGTATTCACTATATGTCTCTTAGCTATATATCCAGCTTCCTAATATTAATGTATGTACTATTCAAATATCGTAAAGTATTTTGTAATCGCTCATCATCTTGTTGTATTCAAATTTACAATCAATGTAATAATTCTAAAATAAAGAAAGATCCTGTATCTCAAATGGTCATCTATCGAGATGCACATGTAGAAACATCTGAGGAGGCTGATGTTACAGCAACGCCAACTCCTACTAAAAGAAATATTGTTTTCACTAAAACACATGATCTGTAACAATTTAATCTTTTATTTTAATACTATTTCTATATTTTCTTATGTTATAATCATGGATGCTGCATTCTGTAGCACATACATATCTTTAGATAAATAAGTTTATTATTGTAAGTTTTATTTACTCTTTTGTGATTTTAACCGCTCTGCCAAACATAAGTCCAATCATAGTTCATCTCGTCTTGGGTTAATCTCTCATCACTTTGAATGGTGATGATCGATCTTAACGGGGGGGTTGTTATATCGGAATTAGCTCTGTTTGCCATATTAAATTAAATTGCTGAGTTTCCCATTGCATTTGCGTCAATGCAATAGGAAACCCGAATCGTCATTATAGCTTCAGTTAGTTTTCACATCAGATTGGATTGGACCTCCGTCGGGCATAGACTGTCCATTCTTTTAATAAATAAAATAACGTGTTTCAAATAAAATATCTTTTTTTAAAAAGACTTTCCTGACCCGCCCCGTAACAGTACCCTACTTCCCCTATTGTTGTTGAATTGTTGCAACTTTAATTTTTTTATAATTTTAATTTGTTTACGTTCACAACAATTATCTAGACCAAGAAGAGTAATATTTTGAAAAACGTTAATATGGTAAGATAATGGATAAAAATACATAAACTTAATAAAAACACCCAGACCCGAAATCAATTTAGAAAAACAGTATTTCTCTAAATTGACCCGACCGGAAATTCAAGCCGGGACCTCAGAGATGGCGCAACCCGGCATGCTAACCACTCGACCACGGAGGTCGTCATGCATTATGTCAGCAGTTTGTTCGTAGTCGTAGCATCGTAGCAAAATACTGAAGCTGTGGTAGGCAGTCGCTTCCCTAGACGCTCATGTGGCAAATGTCGTAATTAAGGCGAGTCCTTTCGAGCGCTTCTCTCTCGCTCTCTCGGCGGTACGACGACGGTAAGGGACGGGTATAACAGCAAAGCCGCGCAAATAGGCGTGTTTGATAGGTTTTTATAGGTTTTTGCCGCAGGTTCTCTGTAGTACTTCAAAATAAATATTTACATGTAAAAATTATGTCAAAAATTTAAAAAAAATGTAAGAAATCATCCGTTTTAGACTTGTGTTTGGCCTGTTATCGGTTTTTTTTTATAATTGAGTAAAGTACATCTAACCACTTAGCCGTCCAAGACCGTATATACAATATGCCTCCTACCGTCCAGTCATTCTGACAGCTGTCCGAAAGTTGGCCGACGCTGACCGAGACTACCCGAGCTGACAAAAAAGCTTAGAACTAACCCATTGCTAAAGCTATATCAAAACCTAAACTACGTACCAAATGCTTAGAAAACGCAGTATTTTAATAAGTTAACCTAATTATGTAACAAATTAGCACATTCTTTAGGCAATATCCTTTAGTGTATTATATATTTTTATAAGAGCGTAATTCAATAGTAAATACATAAAAAATTTGATCTAGCAAAACAGTTTTGCCCGCATTTACTGGTGACTCGAATCGTCTTAAGCCAAAACCCATCAATTGTGATAACGGTGATATGTATTCATTGATGGAGCCTTTGCCCTGGACTAGGACAATGTACAGAATGTACTTTACATTTCGTGTTATTTATGTTGCTTTTAAATAGGTAATAATAACATTTAATAACTATTTTAGTTGAACATTTGCTATCTATTTTCTACGGAATAACGGTTGCAACGGCCTGTGATCCGAACAATATCTTGAGGACATATTTCAATTACGACAAACCCTGGATTTTCACTTATACAACTTACTGTTTATGGAAAGGGATCCTAATCGAGGTATGTACAGGATGGGTTACTTTTAACGATTTAATATCGCTTACATTATTTAATAGTATGTATCTAAAGTCTATACTCCAGCCAAATTCGATGACGTATGTTTGGAAACAGATTACTGTCATTTCTTTGTGCAAATACCTAGTTTCATTTGGATTTTTTCTTGAGACAGATTCACAAAAAAACAGTTAACTATTGTGTCTTTTTTCAAATAACAATAATAATCCGACTGAAACTAAATAGTTGCACAAAGAAATGACAGTAATCTGTTTACAAAGGGTCCCGTACGTAGTATCGAATGCCACTGTTGCGACAAACGCTGTTGCGAATTTTTTTTCCATTGCCTCATAGGTTCGAAAGCTTACGGACTCGAATGATGTAGGTAGTCGCGGACGACGCAGTTTCGAAAAACATTTTCACTACCTCATACGCTCGAATGCTTGTGACTTCGATTGACTTATTAGTCATTCATAATGTGTAAGTATAAAAAATATTCAAGTACCTACCTAGTAAGTAAATAAGTAAAAAAAATATATTTTTAATTTAAACGGTTTTATTAAAAAGAAAGATAATGATGATTTAGATAATGTACTAAAAGCTACAAAGTAATAAAAATTTAATTAAAAATAAAATCGTTGGGCGACCGTTGGAAAAAATAAAATTTCTGTCAACAGTCAACCGTTCATATCCAGGTTATGCTACCTACGCCCCACAATTTTACTTTTAATTATTTTTTTATTATTTTGTAGCTTTTAGTAGGTACATTATCTTAATCGTCACTTTATTTCTATTTAATAAAAATGTTTATACTTTTTTTATTTAAGGTTTTAGTTTTTTTATAATGTACCTACTGTATAGGTACTACTAGTCAAGCCAAATCATACACATATTTAGGTGGTTGAACAAAAAATGTAAGCCACCATTTTGTGGAGGCGGCCATTTCGGATTTACAATGATACTGTGAATATACATAATTGTATTGTCATCAGAACTAAAGGTGTGTACCGAATTTCAGATCAATCGGTGAACAAATCGGTGTCAAAATTTTAAGTACTTGACCCAACATCAACATCAACAACATCAACAAAACGGTTCAAGCTAAATAAAACAGTTTAAAACAAAATTTCAGTGTCAATCAACATTTATTAGGTACAACCAGTAATTCATAATAAAATGAATGAAATGTAGGTAAATGTAAAAAAATAATAATTTAGGATCTAATTAAAAACTTTATTTAATTTTGTTGTATTGTTGTTGTTTTGTAACCGTGTCACAGAATAAATAATAGTACTACGTTACCCTGTCGCGTAGCGGTGAAAGAATACTACCCTACCATCTACCCCCTCTCTTACCTTTGGTGTCGTAAAAGGCGACTAACGGACTAAATACTGCACATACTTCCAACAGCGTAGAGCGGCAATGGGCTCACCACCTGTCACGCTAAGCACATGTGCAGTCGCTATTTGGTGAAAAGTGGACTATGGTAGGATAGGACTGCTTTGCTGTCCTCATTGCTTGTCCCTATCTACCGACCCCAATAGATAGGGTATCGCAACTGGAACTACGGGTCCGGTTGTGTTTTCAGGGGTACTACGGGGTTCCGGTTCAAGCCCCCCGCTGGTTGTGCCTTTGACCAGGCGCCGCCGGCGGGATCCGGACGTGGGTTGGACTCGTAGTGGCGTGTGGTTAGCTGTAGAGCTTGGGAATGTTCGTCTGTCCTGGTATTGTGTGCCAGGACTTCCAAACTCGTGCACAGCGAGCGGGGCCTAGTAGCGGTCTCTGAGGGGCCAGAAGCGAAAAGTCCTGCGGGGAACGTGAGTTTCCCTTATAGTTCACAGCTTTGTCCGGTGGTTCTCATTGGACATTGGTGTTGACATCTCCGGTACTAGTCCGGATAACTAGTAGAGGCGGCCTCCTAGATGCCGTAGTCTCCGGTCCAGCCAGCCGCGTAGGACGTGGGAACTGGCTAGGCGCCCGGATGGGTTCCGAGAAGTGAGTGTGCTTACTACTCCGCTACCAAGGTGGACACTTGGGAGTCGACTTTAGAGTCGACGACCCTAGCAGCGGCAACTGCGAGTTGTGCCCTTCGTGCAACCAGAATTGAGCGAGCTCGACAGCTCCGGTTACCTATCTGGACAATAGGCAGTGAACTACACGTGTTCACGGGGATACTCTCCTGAGATACTAGTCTTATGAGTACCGAATGAAGAGCGCGCTACGGCGGGCACTAATTTGGCGTCAAGACCTAACGTTGGTGGTCTCCTGCGCGAGTGTTCTACTGGCGCAGGCAGGGACGTCTGGCACTTCTTGCATAACCTAACGGTTGGTCTCGAGGTGCCAGTACAAATAAACTTAGTGAAGTAAGGAGAGGGGATGTCCTCATTGCTTAATCTCTGTCATACTTACTTATTCGTGAGTCTCGCGACATAGATTTATAGGTATTAAAATTTTGCAGTTTCGCTTTCCGTTCCTGCCTAGATAATATTATGCATACAATAAAAGCAAATAAACATGTTAGGCTCATATTCAGTTGCATCGATTTCAATACAAAGCCAAAGTCAATAATTTCAAAATGAGGCCCAATATCCCCACGTGCTAATACGTAGGGATATTGGGCTATAACCCACCACGCTGGCCCAATGCGGGTTGGAGGGTTTTAACGACTGTCATCTTACGACAACAACGGGGACCAACGGCTTAACATGCCTGCCGAAGCACGTTATTTATTTACTACTTGAATATTTTTTTTATATACTATATGACTAATAAATCGAAGTCACAAGCATTCGAGCGTATACATGAGGTAGTGAAAATGTTTTTCGAAACAGCGTCGTTCACGACTACATCATTCGAGTCCGTAAGCTTTCGAACCCATGAGGCAGTGGAAAAAAAATTCGCAACAGCGTTTGTCGCAACAGTGGCATTCGATACTACGTACGGGACCCGTTTACAAACATTCGTCATCGAATTTGGTTGGAGCTAGTAAATAGTAGAAGTACCCACATTGCTTCGGTTGTTTAATTATTTTTAAATAAATTTACCAATTTACTCTTACTACGATAAACTTACCTGCAAAATTCGAAAAAGTTAAAGCTTAAGTTTTTAAATTATATTTTTATCCGTTTTCAGTGTATTAACATTCAATCGACCTTCATTTGGAGTTACAGTGACCTGCTGTTAATGGTCATCAGCATATACCTCACCGAACATTTTAAAACTCACAACAGTTTGATGAAGGCAGCTATTCGAAAAGTATGTATATTTGTGTACACAGTACCTGTAGCTTTACTGTGCGCCCAGTAGCCAAACCTTCAAGACCCAGTTCGGCTTTGCAAGTCACATAAAAATATGTAGTATTAATTGCATTGCAATGCAAGCCCCGACTTAGTCGGCGCGCAGCTCTCGACCAGTCAACAACTCCTTATGATGCCCCGTAGAAGGGCGAAACACGTCGGTATTCGGTTTGAGTGACGTCTTTTTAGCATCCATCGCTCTTTTTGCATGTCAATACATTTGCTTACAAGCTTGATAAATAAGTGAGTTAGCGGAATTAACACTACATATTTTCATTTCATTTTTGTATGTCATGGACTTCCGCAAAGTAACGCCTGAATTCATTCATTATGTGTGTGTCACCTAGATTCTGGTCGTTTCCATGCGCCGCTATAATGAGGTAATTGCAAATCGGCGATATTGGTGCTGAAGCTATACGTAACACGCTTGCACATACCACGTTAGAGAAGGCAACTTGTTTGCCTCTCTCTTTGCGTCCAATTCGCATTTGAATGCTGACAGTCTCTCTCCACCTGTATTACCTCACTGCGGATCACAAATGCCTGAGGTCCGCATTTACCAAAAAGAGGTATTTAAGACACTTCGCACTTTAGATGTGAACAAAGCCAGTGGGCCAGACGGCATTGCAGCAATTGTTCTGCGGACTTGCGCGCCTGAGCTGTCTCCAGTTTTAACACGTCTATTTCGACTTTTTTAAAAGGCTGGCCTTGTTCATAGAGCTTGGAAGTCTGCTAATGTGCAACCAGTTCCGAAAAATTTAGCCGATCTGACCCTACCAACTATCGACCCATCGCCATCACATCCTTACTTTGTAAATGTTTGGAACGTGTTTTAAACAACAAACTCCTTGCATACCTAGAAATGAACGATCTCCTTAGTGACAGTCAATTCGGATTTCGTCCAGGGCGGTCTACGGAAGATCTACTAATCTATGCCACACATCTGTGGAGTAAAGCAATTGAAAAGCACGGTGAAGCCCTTGCCGTGTCTTTAGACATTTCTAAGGCACGAGCTACCAAGGACGAAACTCACGCCCTGAAAGTTGATTTGGTCGAGCGTATTGACTTGGCCCTCCAAGCTGTCTCCAAATGGGGCGAGGCCAATTTAGTAAAGTTTAACGCTACCAAAACGCAAGCGTGTTTATTTAGCGCCAAGCGGAGTCCATTTAACCTGACTCCGACTTTCCGGAATGTACCTGTGGATATTAGCGACCATTTGAATCTTCTTGGCTTAGATTTTTTACCGGGCCTCGATTTCGGCCGCTCTATAGAAAATAAAGCCAAAACGCCGCAAAAAAGCCGGGTATTCTCTCAAAGGTGAGACGGTACTTTACCCCGGGACAGCTTCTTACTCTTTACCAAGTTCAGGTCTGATCGTGCATGGAGTACTGCTCTCATCTTTGGGATGGATCTGCAAAGCACCAGCTGGCTGCCCTGGATTCTATAGAGCGCCGAGCAAGGAGGCTGATTGGTGATGATGAGCTGGTCGATAACAGACTTTTAAGTCTGGAACACCGACGCAAAGTAGCCTGCTTATCGGTTTTCTACAGGTTACATTTTGGAGAGTGTGCTCAGGAGTTATAAGTAATAACCTCATACCTCCTTCCCTGTTCCATCATCGGACTACTAGACGGAGGGAAGGCTTTCATCCCTATGTTATAGATATTCCACCCGCCCGGACGAAGCAATTTGCTTGTAGTTTCCTTATTAGGGCAGCTAGGATGTGGAATGACCTTCCTGCGTCTGTTTTTCCTGAACGCTACAACTTGGGCGTCTTTAAGGCCACAGGCATTTACTGACTGCGCGTGCTCCATCTTCGTCCTCATTAACACTTCCATCAGGTGAAATCGAGAAGAAACGCGCAATCTGTCTCCAATAAAAAAAAATCAGTGACTTCAAACACAAAATTTCATTGGCGATGCAAAATTTAAGACAAACTCATTGTTCGATGTTTTTATCCATTGTGAAATTCGCAATACACACTAGATATAAACTAACTAACAACAGCACTATATCTAATGTAAATAACAGATGCAACTCAAACTCCGCGTCAAAATGGATAACAGTTGTGCCAACCTAACAACAAACAAAAACCAAAAAATTGAATGTGGAATTATAAACAAATCATCCGTTCCCGAAACTTTTTTGACAGAATGTATGTACGTAAAGCCGATAGTCCCAGCGTCGTAAGGTGGCACTCGTTATAACTCACTGACCCGCATTGGGCCAGCGTGGTGAGCTATAACCTACTCCTTAATCTTTTGGTATAGATAGTGTAATGAGTAATCTGAAACTGAATCCCCTCCAATATGTTTAAGTTTACATACAAAATAGGTGTATGTTATGACGCACACGCTAGTCAAAATGCACAGCAAAATCGCCGCGCGCACACATCTAAATTATTGCAATAAATATTTCCTCTCAATTCTTGAATCAATTACGTTTAGTGGATAGCAGGAATAGTTTTAGATTATACGATCTCAACGTTGTAAACGGGTGCTAATGTTTACGATAATTTTTTTCAGGAACAATTCATCTGTGACGAGTTCCGAAGTCAGCACCTACTGATGATACGATTGGTGAAGAAGATCAACGATGCCATTGGGATTTATATCCTGAACTGTTTTGGAAGTAATCTTTATTGGATTTGTACGCAGCTCTTCTTTAGTATGAAGTAAGAGGATCAAACTATTTAAAAAAAAACGTCACGGGATAAGCGGTGTTCACGCGTACTGGAACTGATCCGATTATGTTGGCTATATGAAATAGGCTTTAAAAAATGAAAAAAAAAACTATTTCACTCACAATTCGACATAAATGTATGAAAGGAGCTCGATGGCGCAGCGGCTAGCGCGCCTGGCTTGCGACCTTGCCCGCTAAGCAACTTTCGCAATGCCGAGTCGCCTGATGGGTGACCAATTAAAAACATCTCGAGCTCCTCCGTGCTTCGGGAAGCACGTTAAGCCGTTAGTCCCGGTTGTTGTCGTAAGATGGCATTCGTTGAACCCACCAACCCGCGTTGGGCCAGCGTGGTGGGTTATGGCCCAATATCCCCACGTGCTAATCACGTGGGAGGTTGTGCCCAGCAGTGGGACTTTAAAGGCTGATGATGGTGTATGGAAAGGATGTTTTTTTCGCTATTTTTGAGTGGCTTTTGTACAAATTGTTGTTTTTTGCACTTTATAGAATGGGCCAGTTGGACTATTTGCCTACATGTTATCAAACACCCTGTACATTTCAGAATATATTCCAAAATATAAATCTATTGTAATTCTTTTTTATTTTAGTAAAAATCAAACAGGACATTTTGTATCATGTGAGTTTAAAGATCAAGATGCCTACAAGTAAGTATAATCTTAGTAATGCGCTTGTATTTAAAATAAATCGCATCGTAAGATAATTTAGCAACAAATTAGCTACAAACTCATTGGTACTTTTATAAAATTATATTATCAAAAAAGTTCTCTTAAATGTTTTTTTATTTCCTCTAAACGACTATTAGGTTCTTTATAGTCGTCAACATCCAACAAAATTCCAAATCATGATACATGATACCAAAAGCATTCCGCTACAGATTTGTAAAGTAGCAACTTTAGTAAAAGCGGGTCTCCTGCGACACTGTTTTGTATTTTCTTACACCTAACATCAAACATCTAACAAAATATGTCAAAATATGTACGTAGGCCACGCCCATTTTTGTTAGAATAGATGTTTAATGTTAGGTGTTAGAAAACACAAAACAGTGTCGCAGGAGACCCGTCTTAAGATCAACATCTATATTTTTCTGTAGGTGGGCGCTAGCGGCTACAGCACGTTCTTTAACTTATGCAGCTTCTACGCATCTTAGACGATTGTCTGTACGTTTTTGTTATAATCAAGATTGAATTATTCTCTACCATTAAACTTTCAGTCCGGTGTACGGAATCGAGCACACAATCTACTTCACGTATTCGTTCTCCTTCGTAGTTGTGCGAATGACGCTGGTGTTGCTTCTCGCTGCTAGGGTACACACAGCTTCGGTTGTACCCTTAGTAATACTTTACCGGATACCGAGCTCTAACTATAATATAGAGGTAATGTTTAGCTAACATCATACAGTTAGATGGCATTGATACATGGGGAGGATTTCGGTACAGTAACAACCGGGACCAAGACTTTTTAGGCTTCTGTACCACAAAAGGAAAAGTGGAACCCTTAGGGCGGGTACAGACTTACGCAACGTAACATGAAAGGAACATTTCATAAGTGTGGACGCAGCGAACGCACGAACCGAGCATGTACCTACTCGCATCTGCCCCCTTACTCTTGAAACCGATCGCTATTGGATCGGATTGGTATTTTGAATTTTCGTACTCATAAGTTACGACACCAGAGCTAATATGGATTCATATTGAGTGAAAAAAATACATAACTCAATGCCATTTAGTTCACCCAATATGAAACCAAATTAGCGCTGGGGTCGTAACTTAAAAATACGAAAATTCACAATACCAATCCGATCCTATAGCGATCGGCGACCATAGCTCAGTCTGCCATGTATTCTTTCTCTATTGTTCGCGCGCGTTCCGCCACCGTACAGACACACGCAACGCGTCCACACTGGTCCACCTTGTGTTGTGATGCCTTAAGTTCTTTGCATTGATATTCGTTTTCGTTGTTGTACCAAATTGTTTAATAATTTAATGTGCTCATTGACATTCTATTTTCTAATTTAAATTGTATAACGACTGTGATTTTATTTTTGACTTGATATATAATTCTATTATTAATTAGGGTTTGACATTTAATGCATCTAATTATTATTATTTTTAGTTTTAAGCTCTCTCTGTATGACTTTTCTTTTCTGTTTTAAACTTAGGAAAACCATTAGTTTTTTTGTTTGTCCTTGAACTCTTGAACAAATAAGGCAGAGGAGCTGCACCGATACAGCCTCAAAGTGGTTTCTTTGGTTGTGTTTATATTTTATT
This sequence comes from Scoparia ambigualis, assembly GCA_963921215.1. Classification (NCBI taxonomy): domain Eukaryota; kingdom Metazoa; phylum Arthropoda; class Insecta; order Lepidoptera; family Crambidae; genus Scoparia; species Scoparia ambigualis. The sequence goes on from OY992503.1 coordinate 8,402,119, forward strand.
AATTTATTTGTTTTAGGTTATTTCCATTTATGAATTTAATTTTATTGTATTGTATTGTATTCAATTTTAATTGCATTGCATTAATTTTTAATTTTAATATCCCTATTTTTTGCATGCTACCGTGGTTGGCTGAATGGGATGAGCGTAAAAATGTAACAACTATAACAACATCTCCCCCATGTACCCCATTCATACGCAAATAAAATAATTTCATTTTATTAATAATTACATTTCATTTCATTTCATTTATCTGCCCACGCTGCGCGCCACTTTGTGTTCGGCGGAAAACCGACAAATATCTGATCGCAGCGCGCACGAGTTGAAATGCTCTGTTCGTTTTAGGAGTGTGGACGGTCCGTGCGCGCAAGGCTTCCACACTAGTTACATTGCATGATACGTTGCACCAATGTGGACGGCAAATTATTTCATAGCGTGTTACATTGCATGTTACATTGCGTAAGTCTGTACCCGCCTTTTTAATCTCACTTTGTTGCCCGTCTGTCCGTCTGGTATCAGGTTGAAATGACAACTAAAAAATTTAAAAACTTCTAAATTAACGCAATTAAAAGATACAGCCAAATGAGCCTTATTTTATTGCCCTGTCTTCAGTTCTTATGTCATGTCCTGTAATTACTCTAGATCTAGTACTTTTAAAACCGGAATGTACAACAATGGTTAGACAGAGAGAGAAACATTTATTGACACACAAAACAATACGATAATAACATAATTTAAAATAAAAAACAAAGGTCAATCAGGACAGGACATTTACTGTATTTCATCAAAGCTGCTGTGTGTCCGTTTTATATATAAAACAGTCTGTTCTCCTATGACGAACAATGCTCATTGGAACGAAATTAAACCCTCGGTTGATTCAAACAAAGCGATTCTCCGAACAAATCGTACTGTTTCAGGTTGAAAGGTTTATTGGCCAAATTAACAACATCAAAGTGGCTTTGAGTGGCTTGGATTTCTTCTACGTGACCAGAACTATGATTCTCACAGTAAGTAATATTTTTCAATTCGGTATTCGGTTCCTTCTTTTGTCAATTCTGTATCCTATAAAAACTTCAAAGATTATTATTGAACTTCTCAAACCAATTAGCCAATCTTAATTAAACTTATTTGCTTAAGGAAAATACATGTGTATAAAGAAATATGGGAAGTAGGTAACTAAAAAACGGGTACTTCTATTCCTTTGTTGCCCATGGTCCTTGTGATAGTCCCTGGATTATTTTACCCGTGGTCCCTGAATTTTGTATAAGCCAAACTAATTTAAAAAGGTATAATAACTTAACTGTATATTATTAAAGAAAACAATAAAATAAAACATAAGTACCTACATATACTCTATGCGTTTGTGCACCTGCACCATACTCCTTTAGTTCCTTCCAAATGCAATCCTACTTTTGGTTTAAATTGCATAAATTCAAATGTATTTAAAATTAAACCTTTTTTTACAGCTCTTGGGAACTATTGTCACCTACGAATTGGTTATGCTACAATTCAACAAGTAGTCTTTCACGAATTTTACGATGAATACTTTATGTGCCTTACAAATAAACAAAGAATAAGCTACGAATAGTTATTCCGTGTTTTGTTCCTGTCATGTAAACGTAATTTCTAATTAGAGTAAAAGTGACCAAACACGGAATAACTACGAGTATACCTTCTTTGTTTATTTGTAAGGCTCTATAAGTTTTAATTCGGTACATACTTAGTACCTACTAATCGTGGTAAAGAAACGTATAGTTTCAATGATTGAGGTAACACGAAGGAGTGCAGTTTATTCGAACTATTAAAAGCAAAATTTAAAAACATTTCTAGTTAAATAAAAGCTTGTAAAACAATGAGTTGGTTTTAGTAACACACAATATTTATATTAGCTTACACACATACAAGATTTATATAGTGTAAATATTGTAAGCTCATTATAATTAATTATTTATTTATTTTTATTATTAGTTACACGGGCAGAACCCAGTTACATCTAACTTACTTACAACATATTAAATTATAAGTGTTTGATATAAGTGAGCTAGGTTCTTTAAGAGTGTAAATAAAGTTATCTGAATTTCAATTATTCTTATTTTAAGTATTTTTTTTTGCGGAATGCGGAAGGTATGTGGTTTGATTCCCGCATGAGGTTGTCGTCTTTTTTCAGTGTTTAAAATTTTGCTTAAGTATATTTAAGCGCTACTTAAACGCTAAAATATATAAAAACATTAATCTATAACGCAGCTTCATCTTAACCAAAATGTTTAAATATTTGTAAAAATATTTCATTCGGATCTCAGGAGGTGAAAACTTCTAAGATTTGATAAAGCAATGTTTGACTAAATAACATAAGCATCAAGCACTGACAAATTTCAACGGGTGAAAACCAGACCTCAGTAGCCAAGTGGTTAAGGCAGCCGCCCGGAATGCGGAAGGTGCGTGGTTCGATTCCCGCCTGAGGTTGTAGTCTTTTTCAATGTTTAAAATTTTACTTAAGTATATTTAAGCGTTAATAAAACGCTAAAATATATAAAAACATTATTCTTATTTTAATGACCGTATTATACTGATATTACTCCTGCTAATCCCCTGAAATTAGCCAAATATAATAGATAAGACGTGCCATTAGTCTAACGTGGCTATGGAGATTGAACGAAGATATTATCTTTAATTCAAATCGAGCATCTCCCCGTTTGGTTAATATATACATACATAGAATCACGAAATACATTCACCCTTCCTTTTAAGCTGCGTAAATTTCAGATGTCCCCGAGCAAGCTCACGCAATAAAAACATATTTAGTGTTCCCTTTGCTAGTACCAAGTATTTGTCAAACACCTTCTTATATCGGTCGTATTCAATTTATAATAAACTCAATTTAGATACTGATATTCTTAATGACACGATTGTTACTTTTAAACGTTGTTGCAGAGAATAGTAAAAGTTAACGGATTTCTTCTTTTTTTTGACTTTGTTAAAGGTTAAAATTTGTTAGAGGTTAAATTTAGTGTTATATATAAATGTAGTTTTATCTAACTTAAACGATTTAGTAATTAGTGGAAACTTTACTGATCTATGCACTGTTTTTATGTAATATCTTTATGCTGCATTGTATTGTATGTTTTCCCAAATAAATAAACAAATGAATAGACTATTATCCCCAAAGGGTTAGTCAGAGACTATGCAATGAGGACAGCAAAAGCAGTCCTCTACCATAGTCCACTTTTCACCAAATAGCGACTGCACATGTGCTCAGCATGACAGGTGGTGAGCATATCGCCGCCCTATGCTGTTGGATGTATGTGCAGTATTTAGTCCGAGTCACCTTTTACGACACCCAAGGGAAGAGAGGGGGTGGTAGTATTCTTTCACCGCTATGCAACATGGTCATGGTTAATACGCTTTTTATTATATTGATAAGGTTGTAAAATAAACCTGCAGTGTGGTAGCAGCTTAACAAAAAATACTACCAACTCATTTACCTTTTGGTGTCGAAAAAGGCGACAGCACATACACACGGCGTCAGATCAACCTACCCAAAACAGTCTAATTTGTACAATCAATTTTGAACTTTACTGAATTAGATTTAAGGATCAATATTTATTAGAGAAATTTGACAGTTTAGGGTAGGTTAATCTGACGCCGTGTAATCCAACGTGTAATCAGTGTAATCCAAGAGCGTGGAGCGGCGATGAACTCACCACCTGCCACTGAGCACAGTGCAGTTATTGTTTGGTGAAACGTGGATGTATAAATTAATCCAACCAGCCAGTAATCTTAGGACCTGCACACACACGCACACTCTTTATATGGAAAATGCTCAGTATGTAAGGAGTGCACGATGAGTAAAACATCCCGATGATAATAATTTGTATTAAAAAAGGCTCCACATAATACCACAGATTAAAGAAGAGATAATACTATCAGTATCAGTCTAAGGAACTGGTAGCCCAACCTTGTACATTACATACATAATATATTCACGGCTAATAACTCCGAAGGGTTAGTCAGAGACTAGGCAATGAGGACAGCAAAAGCAGTCCTCTACCATAGTTCACTTTTCAATAAATAGCGACTGCACATGTGTTTTGCGTGACAGTTGGCGAGAACATCGCCGCTCTATGCTGTTAGAAGATATGTGCAGTATTTAGTCCGTTAGTCGCTTTTTACGACACCCAAGGGAAGAGAAGGGTGGTAGTATTCTTTCACCGCACGGTTACTCTTACATTATGGGGGAAAAAAGGTTTTACAGATTTTGATGGTTGAGTCACGTGGAACACATAGAAGGGGACCGACAAAAGGTGACAGCCCGCCGTACGTTCTAAAAACCGCTGGAAGTATGTAGTTGTCAAACACCCTGTTCGAGCTTCGAGGACCTCTCAAAGAGGTTGCAAAAAACATAGAGCAGTGGTGTGCTCTCGTGTTGGAGGCCAAGATCCACTGCGGGTCGCTGAGCTAGCGAAGTAAGGAAGTATAAGTACTTAGAAGCGGCTATCTTGAGCGACTCGAGGTCGGCTCTCAAGACGCTGACTAATCCAGACTCCTCGCACCCAATCACGAAGGCGATACAGGGTAACCTAGAACTCCTGAGAGACAACCAACAACTAGTCTCTCTTATTTGGATACGGGCCCACGTAAGAGTAAGAGCGAACGAGAGAGCAGATGAGTTAGTGAAGAAAGCCGCCCTCAAACTGAAGACCAGAGCGCACTATGACTGCAGCCCCATCTCGTTCGTTAAACGTCATTTACGGGCGGAAACGATCGAGCAGTGGGACTGCAGGTATGGACCGAAGCCACAGCCGCGACCACCAAGGTCTTTTTCCCTAATGGGGTGGACGCATATAACACAGTGAGGAGGATGTCCTTCGACGGATTGCGTCGCAGGTCTTGACAGGCCACGGGGAATTCTGTGCATACCTGCACAGGTTTAAACGCAGAGACAGCCTCTCGTATGCCTGTGACCCGACGATGGACGAGGACATCTTCCACATACTTCTCGAGTGCACAATACACATACAAGATACGTATCTTGACACTTTTTAGCAAAATATCGTCACAAAACTGAGTAAAGATACTCTGAAGGAGATTTTAAATAATAAAAAAGAAAGAAACTTTTTATGCAATTTGCCAATAAAATTGCCAATATTGTTATCAAAAAAAATAAGGACAAATTAGAAAGAATTAGGACAATTAGAATAAGGCAAAAAAGCAAGACCACGAATGTGGCAGGACTCTAAACTAGGGAAAGGAAAACAAATGTAAGCAATACAGTAGTATTTATAAGTAAGGAATGAAATGTTTAAATGTAATAAATATATAAATCTATGTAACAAACAAAGTAAGGAAATACACAAGTAAAATATGTAATAATATAATAATAAATAAGAAACATATTATACTTAAGGCTAGGTGTTAGTGAAAAATTAAAATAACACGTTCTTAGAATTACTTTTTGAAGTAGTAAACAATAAAATAAAAATATGCGAAAATTATGAAATATTGTTAAGGCTTTATATTCTGTGAAATACACTCGATGAAAACACGATTTTATAAAGTTGGCTCGATAGAATAAATTCACAAAGTTACATATTTTTGTGTCATTTTACCTTCTTTTCCAGGTTTTATTCTTAAAATAAGTGATTTGATATTATGAGTCATTTACCAAAATGAAGCTCGTAAATAACTTGAGTTATTATAACCGATGGTTTTTTATTTATTACATCTATCAATTTTTTAATATATAAAACGCGATTATTCGCGCCGCTTCGCTGTTACCCGTCCCTTACCGTTGTACCGTCGAGAGAACGAGAGGGAAGCGCTCGAAATACCTCCCCTTAATAAAAATGTAAAGTAAAGAAAGAGGTTCTAGTAAATAAGAAAGAGATGATGTATGTATATAATGTAATAGTAATAACAACTGTGTTGTAGACAAATTAAAAGATATAAAAGAAAAAAAGAAAAGATAAAATATAAAAGAAATAAAAGATAAAAGAAAACAAAAGAAAATTGGGTAGAGCTCTTCAAGCTCAAGTTTATTCAACCTAGTAAAAGAAAGAAAACATGAGACAAAAGAAAACAAAAAACCTGCCCAAAAACCGGGAGAAGCCAGTTTAAAAAAAAAAAAAATTGGTTGCCTGTAAAGTCGGTATACGGGCGAAAGTTTTACGTGACAACGACTTTGAGTGGTAAAATAATTTTAATGTGAATATTCATTCGCTTTTTATGTCTGTCTCTCTCGCTCTTAGGCGGGTTAACCATGCCCGAGTGGAAGGGACGCGTGCCTCTCACTCGCTCTCATTGTGAGCGCATAACGTGAGCGGAGCGTAACGCAGTTTCTTGAAGTGTCACCCGGCAAACCAATTTATAAGACGTTGTCACGTCAAAAGAATTACCTTTCACAACGCCAGTCGGCCTAGCATGCGCAACACGAGAACTGTTCTCGACTCGTTTTCTCGTGTTTTGATTATTAATCTCCTTTATCTCTAATGTCTATCGACACTAAAGACACATGGATGCGCTTAGAACTCTACATAATAGGCCAAAAATAGATTTAATAGTAGTTTTTCATAAACTGTGGTATTTTTGTCTACAAACCATAACATGACAACTTAAAATGATTTGTCGTCTCTCGTCCGCGACATATGTCGTGTTGCGCACGCTAGACCTACGGTCACTGAATAAGTGACAAGTTCCTCCGTTCGTCCCGGTTGTTGTCGTAAGATAGTAGCCGTTATATACCCATCAACCAGCGTTGGGCCAGCGTGGTGGGTTCTGGCCATATTACTGCATGCGATGTTGTCCATGTGAAAAAGCGTGTTGATGAAAAAGATGAAGCAGGTATTTTTGATGTCTTGCTTTTCATTGCAATTGAGGTTAAATTTTATGATGGTGCTTACATATTAATTGCGTATGAAATCTCACAATATTTTCTTTAACTAGTTTGCAAACGACGACTGTAAAATAATACATTGATATCCTCAAAGACAACCATTTCTTTTATACCCCTATTCGCAATGTTCAACAAAACGCGGTAAGCTTCCGTAAGAAAAGACTTACGAAACATGGGTCTAATTCAGGAAAACGAAAGAAATTCATAAGACATGGGGTCTTTCTGTCACAAGTGATTAATCTCTAATAGTTTCCCCTATTCTTGTACACATAATACATGGTAAAGCAAAGTGAATTAGTGGGTGTTAACAACTGCCATATTACGGCAATAATGTTATTATTTGGTTAGACTTTGCCATTCTATTCAATAACATGGTTCCAGAGAAGTTTGTAGCTTCTGCATCACATAACTGAATTAATAATTGTCCCTTATGTGGAAATATACATATAATCACGACTTTTATCCTCGGAGGGTTAGTCAGAGACTAGGCAATGAGGACAGCAAAAACAGTACTTTAGCATAGTCCACTTTACACCAAATAGAGACTGCAAATGTGCTTAGCGTGGCAGGTGGTGAGCCCATCGTCGCTGTTGGATGTATGTACAGTCTTTAGTCCGTTAGTCGCCTTTTACGACACCTAAAGGTAGAGAGGGGGTGGTAGTATTCTTTCACCGATACGCGACACGTCTAGAAACTTATTAAAAACTTATTAAAAACTTATTAAAAACTTATTAAAGGGGGGTTTTTTGGTATCCTAAAATCGGGCAAATACCATACCGCCCATATAAATGTAAGCAGTTACTATTACTTACGGAGGGTTGCAACACCAGAGAGGTAGGTACTCACGTGTGTCGTCGACCCTGTACAAGCCTTTCCTATTCGAAGTACCCCATTATGTGCCTACTTGTACACGTTTCTCACAAAAAGGGCACCTCCTTCAGATAATCGTCTGCATATGACAGATTAAGCATCCCTTTCGTCACTAAATAGTAGGAATCATACAAAGTGAAGTATTATCCGGCGATGACTCAAACATTTCCACAATTTCACACATGGCGGCGCGAGATGAATGCTTAATCTGTTTTCCTTACAGCCCTCGTAAATGGAGTTCTCACAATGAGAGACGTGATGTCATCAAAACACCGAAAAAGGTACTATAGCTATGTGTAATACAATTAGGTATGCAATTTCTTGATTATCTTTTTATGGCCTGTTTGTCATATGATCGTAGCAAGTATAAAGCTGTGGTTTTTGTCTCCCCTTCAGGGAAACGGGCGTGCATGTATGTATATACTAGCAGCCGCTCGCGGTTTCACCCGCGTGGTTCCCGTTCCCGTGGGAATATCGGGATAAAAAGTATCCTATGTGTTAATCCAGGTTATAAACTATCTGTTTGCCGATTTTTATCCAAATCCATTCAGTAGTTTTTACGTGAAAGAGTAATAAACTTCCATCCATACTTACAAACTTTCGCGTTTATGATATTAGTAGGAGTTCATATTCATATATTTAAATGCCATTTTTTGGCCAAAAACATAACAAGGTTTGTTACAAGGCAAGTAAATTGACAAAAAAGGTAACACAGTAGGTGGTAGGTATGCAATTTACAGAAAAAAAACAATCAAATTAATAAAATTAAAAACATAAAACATGAATAAATAAATAGGTATCAAATAATAATTATAAATTGATATTAAACGGTAAATGTCATTACAATCATTTGGAAGCCACATTCAATCAATTATAGTCAAATTATTAATTATTACCTACATAAAAAAAAATATCAATAATCAAAATTCCTTTATTCAGTAAGCTTAAAATAAGCATTTTGTATCGTCTAAATTTAATTTTACTTTTATGGATGGATGGATAAGCACCCACCCACCCCACCCATTCAGGACGTCTTTTAGCTGTGGAGAAGAACGGGCACAAGAAACTCCACAGCTTTATAATAATATAGAAGTAACGTCATTAACAAAACAATATGTCGCATTATACATCAATATTCCTAAAACAATTATATAAAAAAAGAAAACATGAAAACAAAAGTGAATCTATAAGTTTTACTCGGGCACTATGAACGCATTAGAACAATATGTGTGCGAAATTAGAGGAATGTTAATTCCATGCATTTTTGTTATTGATGTAATCGCTTACAGTGTAATAGCCCTTTTCTAAAAGTCTGTCCTTAATATGTGTCTTAAATTTGTCAGAGGGCAAAATTATAACATCGTTCGGGATTTTATTGTAAATTATGACACTTTGACCCATAAATGATCCATAAACTTTCTGAAGTCGAAATTTAGGAATTACAAGTTTATTAAAAACAAATACTTAATTAAAAATAATGTAAGTACCTATTCAAAGACATTAAAATAAAATTTAAACTAAGGTTTTAATATGTACCACGTCAAGCTCTGGATATTAAAAAATCGTAAGGGAATTGCTGTTTTATTTTTAAATACTTAAATAATAAGTGATATAATAGTTTATGCACCTTTAATAGCATTAATTACAGTCATGTTTTATTATCTTTTAGCCGCATATTCTTTCTATAGACATTACATAAGTACATACATACATATGTATAATCACGACTATTATCCCCGAAGGGTTAATCAGAGACTAGGCAAAGAGGACCGCAAAAGCAGCCCTCTGCCATAGTCCACTTATCACCAAATAGCGACTGCACATGTACTCAGCGTGACAGGTGGTAAACCCATCGCCGCTTTATGCTGTTAGATGTATGTGCTGTCTGTAGTCCGTTAGTCACCTTTTACGACACCTAAGGGAAGATAGGGGGTGGTAGTATTCTTTCACCGCTACGTGACACGGTTATTTTAATATAAATAAGAAATAATACGACAGTTTATGCACCTTTATTACAGTCATAGTTGTCCTATCTTTTAGCCGCATATTCTTCCTACAGACATTTCTGTGAATATTTTTAGATTTGCGAAATTTTATCACAGGTTAAGTGTGACCGCAATTTCTTTTATTTTATCTGGCAGCAATGACTCGAAATTACATCGATATCTAAGAAACATGAAATACGCTACTATAAAAATACCTTTTTTATATAAAAGAAGGAGGCATACGAGCAGGCGGGTCACCTGATGGAGAGTAATCACCGCCGCCCATGGACACCCGCAAAACCAGAGGAACCGCAGGCGCGTTGCCGTCCATTACGGAAGGAATAGGGTTAAGGAAGGAATAGGAATTGTGAGAAGGGGGGGGGGGGAGGGGGAGATGGGCCTCCAGAACCCTCACTGGCCGGACGAAACACAACAGCACCAAGTGCCATTATTTCACGCCGGATATTCGTGCCCTTGTTCGTGACCTTCATCATCATAATCGCCAGCTTATAAACGTCCCACAGCTGGGCACAGGCCCTCCCACATGGGCATGGAGAGATTGTGACACAATCCACCACGCGGGCTTAAAGCAGGCTGGTGGAATTGAACGACTGGTTAACGGCATTGGTCCGTCACGTCACGTTGCAGTTGGCCAAATATAATATTACAAGCGGCCGCTCGCGGTTTTACCCGCATAGTTCCTGTTTCCGTGGGAATATCGGGATAAAAAGTATCCTTTGTATTAATCCAGGTTATAAACTATCTGTATGCCAAATTTTATCCAATTCCATTTAGTAGTTTTTACGTGAAAAAGTAACAAACACCCATCCATACGTTCCCGTGGGAATATCGGGATAAAAAGTATCCTATGTTTTAATCCAGGTTATAAACTATCTGTAGGTATGCCGGATTTCATCCAAATCCATTCAGTAGTTTATACGTGAAAGAGTTACAAATATCCGTCCATACTTACAAACCTTCGTTTTTATAATATTAGTAGGGTATTTTAATCGTGCTGTGTGGTGGCACCCAGCGATGGATAATATATTCCCGTGGCGCTATCCTTATTATTAAAAGCTGCTTTCGTAACATTATGCCAATTGACTAATAGCTGAAATGTAAGGTGTTGCGTAGCGGTGAAATAATACTACCACCCTCTCTCTTCCCTTGGGTGTCGTAAAAGGCGACTAACGGACTAAAGACTGCACATACATCCATCAACGCTGAGCACGTGACATTAGTGATAAGTACAGTGATTTAAAAATAAGGTCTTCCATGAACATACTTCAACTTCGAGATAAGTAGGAAAAGCACAAGTAGGTATATTATAAAACTATAGCAGTGTATTTCAAAATAGCCTCTAAAATAACATGTTTACTCGTCATTCATTCCTTAATGCTAAACAAAGTAAGTAATCAAATAAAGTTACGTTTAATTAAATCTCAAGTCTTAAAAGGGGTTCTAAGAATTAATTTCGTATCAAAATGTCAATTTACAAACTAACTAGGCATTACGCCAAGCAAAATTCCAGAAACGAAAATCGTTAGGCAAATAAAAACTTTCGCTCCCCTTTCTTGGAAGGCGCATATTTTCCATATTACTAACTTATTTTAATCAATTAACATTTAAATGTTCTGATACTGAACCAGATAGCTTTGAAGACTTTGCTTTAAAATGTCTTCATTAATCCATGAAGCGAATTTGTTCTTAAACGACGAGGTATAATTATATTATTATTTTCTAAATTCTGAACGCACTATTCTTAGAAATATAAAACATTGATATAAATAACGCATTATAAATCAATATTTATGCGTTGAATAGATTTCAACGATGGAAGTCTTTGCTCAGCATTTGTTGCAGTACCTACCTATTTATACTGCACTACTATTTATTTATACTACAACATCAAGATTCTCTGTTTTTGCATTTCATTCGCATCTACTTGCCTACTTCAAAAAGGCATTGACCTAGAAGTATAGACAAGAACCTTCATACAAACCATTTCTCAAATTCTGGAATGAGAGACCTAAAGTTCGCTGCAGCCGCTGCAGCGTTAAACATTTAAACGTCGTCTAACACAGACCACTTATCCCATCTGTGTCGTCTAATCAACAGACAGACATCGCAGCGCCGCAGCGCCAGATTGGTCAAAGACAACGTAATGTGTATCAAGATGGCGCCCTAAATAGATTGTCAATAACAATAATTGACAAAATATCTTTTCTATTGTAATAATACGATATAACTACATAATAATGACTTGAATAATAATTAATTTCACTTACTTGACAACTGAATTGAAGTAAATATCTAGGTGTACACTTTGAAAAGAAATAAATAATTATTTTCACCGCTCTAGGGCCTATCTAGTGTACCGTATATATCGCTGCAAAAAGGCTGTACGCAGCAAAGCAGTCGTGTTCATTCACCGCTTCCTTACATACCTACATACATATAATCACGACCCCGAAGGGTTAGTCAGAGACTAGGCAATGAGGACAGCAAAAGCCGTTCTCTATCCTAGTCCACTTTTCACCAAATAGCGACTGCACATGTGCCCCGCGTGACAGGTGGAGAGCCCATCGCCACTCTATGCTGTTGGGTGTATGTGAAGTCTTTAGTCCGTTAGTCGCCTTTTACGACCCCCAAGGGTAGAGAGGGGGCGGTAGTATTCTTTCACCGCTACGCGACACGGTTAAGGGCTTCCTTACATTTCAGCTATTAGTCAATTTGCATAATGTTAGGAAAGCAGATTTCAATATTTAGGATAGCGCCACAGGAATATATTATCCATCGCTCGGTGTGGATACTTAAAACGATCACTTCAAATTGCCTTGGGGAGCGCAAACGATTCTGTTACACTTTCAATTTGACAGACTTAATTCTATTGCTGTCTAATAAATTCAGATTTATTCCTGGCGAGTATTTGAGTGGCGATAGCGGAAACTGTGCGACTGTCACAACGACTGGTTTTCGATTGTTTGCGCAAATCCAATCTGTGTGTTATATAATAATAATAAGAATCATACACTGACGATCTAAGCCGAATTGCATCATTCGCATTGCATATAATAATATAAACCTTCACAGGCATTTATTGACGTCAAAACTAATAAAATATTAGATTACTATAATTTTAACTGTGTCGCATAGCGGTTAAAGATCACTACCACCCCCTCTCTTCCCTTTGGCTGTCGTAAAGGCACATATATCCAAAAGCATAGGGCGGCGATGGGCTTCACCACCTGTCATATAATCCTTTTTAACTTGGATTCAATTTTAAAGACAGAGGGATGAGGAGAAGCAAGTAGACAGTTAGGGAAAGTGGACCGTTTGGTAAGTGGACCGTTTGGTAAGTAGACAGTTTGGGAAAATGGACAGTTAGGTAAAGTGGACCGTTTGGTAAGTAGACAGATCAGGAAAACGGACTGATCAGGAAGTAGACGGATAAGGAAAAGCAAGTTGACCAAATTGGAAAAGTAGACGGTTTGCAAAATCGGACCGATCGGGAAAGTAGACCGATGGTTAAGGAGGGACGCTGAGCACATGACGTGCTACGCATTGCCTAGTATCTATCTAACCCTCCGGGGATAATAGTCGTGATTATATGGATGTATGAATATGTTGTTAAATTTTAGCTACGTACTGAATCTACTATCAGTTAGGATGTTGGGAGAGCTGTCAACTGAGAAAAATTGGTACGAAAATTTGAAGGTTTTTTTTCTCCATCTCAGTAACAAAATATACAATAAAATTTTTGTTACTGTTTTAAGAGACCTATTACATCTCGAATGTGATTTTTGCGTAAAATTCCCATTTTCGCATTTTGTAGTAATTTTGCAGTTGTATAAATATAACTGCAAAATACTACAAAATGATTTATCGTTTTTATCGAAATAGGATAATAAATTTGTGCATAATATTACAAATCTAAATTCTGTGAGCATAAGTTGAATTCGGACGGCCGGCGCATCGTATTTTGTAGTAATTTTGCAGTTGTATTTATAGTTTTTATCGAAATAAGATAATAAATTTATTATAAAATCTTTATTCCTCATGAAGTAACAATTACTCTGGTATAAATTTGGCTTAGTAATATTATCGTAGATAGGAGATATTCACAGTTAACTTAAAGCAATTTTCGAAGTTTTTTGGTTTATAATAAGATTTTTTTCCTATGTAAAATCAATGATATCTAAAAACTCCGAGGCCGCTACGCACTATTCGACTATATAAGAGATAACATTATATTTTTTTTATTTCACTTGTTTGGAACAGTAGCTCAATCGCTGAGCTCAAAAAAGTGCCTTCGCGCATTTTATGAAAATCTTTCTCAGCAATTTTGGGTTTAAATAAAAAGTTAAACAAAATTTACAAAAAGCGAGCCCAAGTAGCATATCAAGCTGTATAAAAGCTGTATTTGAACTTATTTTTATACTTACAGCTGCATATTGAGGCTGTAAAAAGGCTGTATAAGCGATTATACAGACCTTATTAGCTCAAAAAGGGCCCATATTAAAAAACTATTAGCGTTAGTATAGCTGTATAGTAGCTGTAGAAGCAAAGCAGAAGCTGTTTAGTAGCTGTTTAAGAGATGTTAATCGGTGTAAGGAAAAGCAACTACACTCCAAATAATATTTTATAAAGATAAAAGTTTAAAATATGAGTTATAAGTGAATTAGAAAATTATGAAAATAAAAGAGAAACATGTCGTACAAGAATAATACAATAATTATGACGCAATGATGTTCATATTTCAAAGTGCAATCCCAAGTATTGATAAATCTTAGGAATCTGATGGTGTTAATTGGTAAAACAAAGTGCAAATCCAATTTTATTGTCAACGTGTGGTTGGTTATTGGCAATATTTTAACGCGCCAGTAAAACTATTAAAAAAAAACATAAAGAAGATTATTAAACATGGGTAAGTAAGTGTTTGTTTTTAAGGTTATAATATAAATTATATTTAAAAAAATAGATTGTAGGACACAGCGACAAAATTTTGTAGCTGATAATCATGAAACGGTTCAAACTATTAACAAACATTGGTTTAATTATATTTGAATATCTTTTTTCATTCGTTCTAAAATGGCGACATTTTGTTATACAGCTTAGACAATATTAGGAGGGTACTAAAGTCTTACTAGCTTTACTACGGCGGATATGGATTGCATAATACATCTCTTAGTTTTTAACCAGCTTTATTAGTGTTTTTTTATTATTTAGGCTGTATATGAGATCTGGGTAGAGAAATTATAATTCTGTTTAGAGATCCGTGTAAGAATTAATTATCCCTGAGTTTTATTTTAAAAATTGAACAATGTAATGTTATTGAATTTAAAGTGGTAATGAAAAATTAAAATATAATATTTAATTTATTCTACGATTGGTTCCAGATTGTTAATCAACAAGAGAAATCATTAACTTGACCTACTGCAACAATATTCACACAGATACTTCCAGAAGTGACAACTGCTGAAAAATATGTTATTCAATATATAGACGAGTGCGAGCTGGCAACAATTTCTGTCGACCCCCATCGTAATGAGTTTAAATCTCAAACCCCTTTTCAAACCCAGAAGATCACGAAGTAAATCAGATTGAAAATTATCTAAAATAAATTTTAGATAATCAAAATAATATATTAGACAAACAATAAATGTTCTTGCAGACAATCAAAATAACATTTAATCAAATAAAACATGTTATTGCAACAGATACTTTCTTTTTCACATTTTCTATATATATCCCGTTTTTAATTAAGTGTTCCATTTCGTACACAAAATCATCTAAATATTGGTTAATTTGTTTGGTTTTCCAACACCAAAATAAATTCCAATTACAAACGGCTTAATATCTGGTCTTTCAAATATAGTGGACAAAATTGGCCAAAACTCTTTATTTGAGCTTCTTAATATTGGGAGACCATCAAAATTGAAATTTAAAGTAATTTTAGTTGGAACATTGTTCAACCTTGTTCAATCGTTTTGATACGTATTTGTTTGATAGTACCTAAAATAGTTCTAGCGTCATGTGGCGCTAAATCGTTTAGAGCTATTTGAGTTTTTTTTTAATCCACAACGGGTTAGCGCTTGGCCTTTATCTTACCTGATAGTAAGTGACGATAAGGCCGAAGGTGAAAGCGCGCTTTACCCGGAATCCTCAACCACTGAGGAACTGGCTATCTTATCTCAAACTGTCGGAACACAACAATGCTATAAACATCGTTGTTATGGCGACAGACTTAGATAAGATGGTGGTAGCTAGCCAGGCGGACTTAACAGCCCTACCACCAACCAAACCGAGCACACAAAGATGTACACCCCGCTGGAAATCGAACCCGGGACCTATTGGTCTAAAACCGGTGGCTTAGCCACTAGACCACAGAGGCGGTTAAATAAATATATATTTCTTTCTGTAGCCCATTCTTTTATTCACTGGCGAAACTACATATTTTTTGAAAATTCGTCATCATCATTATTACGTTGTTAATCAGGTTCCAAAGTTTTAACTAAATTCAAACATTCGACACCAATTATTGTTTTTCCTACAGAACCTTCGTTGGACGTCGATGGAATTGGCACTTAACTGTAGGTTGTCAAATTTAAAGTATTATAAATAATTACTGTCATTTGTTTTATTTATATTTCCTTATTAACAGACGTAGAAAAAGGAGGAGGTTCTCAAGTCGTCTGTCGTCCATCTTTTTCTTTTTTTCCACATTATAAATGTGAACTTCAGCAATCACTATGATGTAATCGTGACGACTCTGTCAGTAAAGTAAGATAAAGCTGTACTATTGATGTAGTTTATTTTCTTAGTTTTAAAACACTCTTGTAGACAGTTGTTTTAAAACCACTGTATTCACAAGAGTGCCTAATTACGCTATAAGATTAAGTTTTATAATGGAGGTTGCATACACCATTGTACAGAAACAAGTATCGAGTGATACCATAATAACGCTTAGTTCAGTAGTAAGTAAGTGATCACATACAAAAACCAGCCTCTATACAGCTTTAACGATAAAGCTAGCTTAAACTGTCACAAAACTCTTAAAGTTCTATAGCAGAGTTTTAATAATCTGTTTTAAAACCTTAAGATTCCGCAGATCCCTTAAAACTAATTTTATACAGCTTGAGCTGTATAATAACTCAAATATCCCTCTTATAAATATAAAAGTATCTTTTGACACTCTTGTACGTCTTTTAAAGGACCTTAAGTTCTAAATGAGCTGGTAAATTAATGTTGTAAACGCTTGTGTGCTGCTTAGGAGTCCGCAACACACTATCCCAATAGCTATTCTACACTATTCAATAAGTCATAATTGTTAATGTATTTTTGTTTCTGAGATCCATAACGCCAAATTTGACCATTTTTCGCAAAAATCACAGTCGAGATGTAATAGGCCTCCTAAGTAAACTTATGCAGCTATGCCCCGTAATTTAGTTACCATTTAGATAGATAGATAGATAGATAGATAGATGAACACTTTATTGCACATATACAAGGAACAAACACATTACATAATCTTAGAGCTAGTATGGGCAAAGGCGGTCTTATCGCTAAAAGCGATCTCTTCCAGACAACCTTTGGTTTATGAAACCTGGGAAAGAGAATAGAGGAAGTGCGCAAGTACTAATTAATAAATTCATAAACAAATTAACATAATATATAAATTAATTAATAAACATAAATTCTTATATAATTACTTACACATACTTATACGTAATATAAAATAATATGTATTTACAAATTCAAATAAAATAAACAAGTAAGAAAATAAATAAGATTACTAAAACCTATAACATGTTACGAGCAGATGACTTAGCTAAAAGGTCTTTATGCAGTCTAGATTTAAACAAGGACAGGGACTTGGAGTGACGGATTTCAGGTGGTAAGTTGTTCCAAAGGAATGTAGCCTGGACAGTAAAAGAATCCCTATAGTATCCTGACCGTGTTAAGGGAGCCTTTAGCATGTTATCCGATTTAGAACGAAGAGCACAATTGTGATCTTCCCCGTGAAACCGAAAACATTCTTTAAGGTAGGAAGAAGTACGAGGATCATACAGCAAAGTTAAAAACAAGAGTGAGGATATGTTCCTCACGGCGCAACCTTATCGGTAGCCATTCAAGCCTTTGCCTGGATTCAGACACATGGTCGAACTTACGCAATCCGTAGATA
This sequence comes from Scoparia ambigualis, assembly GCA_963921215.1. Lineage (NCBI taxonomy): Eukaryota > Metazoa > Arthropoda > Insecta > Lepidoptera > Crambidae > Scoparia > Scoparia ambigualis. Next base: position 8,420,045 of record OY992503.1, read on the forward strand.
AATCTGATACATAGATTTTGCAGGCGTTGCAGCTTATTAAGCAGGTCTTCGTTCAAATCCACTAGGCAGACATCAGCATAATCTAAGATCGGTAGAAGGAGTGATTGCGCAAGCTCGACCTTGGTCCTCACAGGAAGCATGTTTCTCCACCTTCTAAGTGACCCGGAGGCAGCGAACACTTTTCGACTCATCTCAGACACTTGAGGAGACCAGGAAAGAGTGCAGTCGAAGAGGACACCAAGATTTTTAACAGTGTTACTTTATGTTAATGAGACACCATTGAACATCAATGTGGGGATAGAAATCTTGTCCAATTTAGCAATCTGCTCATAGCCCCCAATGATGATGGCCTGGGATTTGTTGGTCTTGACCGTTAAGCCATGGGTTCGACTCCATTCATGAATAGTGGCAAGGTCATCATTGAGGTCGGTGATCAGGAGGACTGCGAATAGATTTGCAGGTCGTCAGCATACAAGTGGAATTTACATGAGAGGAGTGGAGTCAGAAAATTGATAAATATCGAAAACAGGAAAGGAGAAAGGACACCGCCCTGGGGTACACCGGCTCTGACATCGCTGGCACATGACAGTTTGTCATTGGCACGCACACACTGCTGCCGCCCAAAAAGGTAGCAGCGAAACCACCCCAGTACTGAGTCTGACACCAGGAGAGACTTAAGCATTGCCAAAAGAATATCGAAGTCAACAGTATTAAAAGCATTTGAAAAGTCCAAAAGAACAAGTGCTGTCAACCGTTGATTCGACATTCCCAGATGTATGTCATCGGATACTTTGTACTACTACTCAGTGCGGTATTCGTACTAAGCCCCGGGCGGAAGCCGGATTGGAGAGGGCTAAGGAAGTTATGTGAATTAACAAGACAAGACGCTCAAGGATTTTAGAAAGGAAGGGAAGAATGGAAATGGGTCTAAAATGAGACGGTAAGGAAGGGTTCGAAGTTTTAGGGATGGGTACGACCACTGCCTGATGCCAGCAGTTAGGGAATCTGCCGGTGTTGAGCGAGAAGTTGAAAACGTGACAAAGAATAGGCACAAGAACTTCAAATCCCAACAGAATCATCCTTCGGCTAATCCCATCAATGCCTTCAGCATTGGATTTGACTGCCCGGATATTATTTTCAACTTCGCGCTCAGAGACAGGCCAAAAGGAGAATGCAGGATGCCGTGGGTTAGGGGAGGAAGACAGTGCTAGAAGTGTCCCTTCCCAAGCAGCACACAAGCGTTTACAACATTAATTTACCAGCTCATTTAGAACTTAAGGTCCTTTAAAAGACGTACAAGAGTGTCAAAAGATACTTTTATATTTATAAGAGGGATATTTGAGTTATTATACAGCTCAAGCTGTATAAAATTAGTTTTAAGGGATCTGCGGAATCTTAAGGTTTTAAAACAGATTATTAAAACTCTGCTATAGAACTTTAAGAGTTTTGTGACACTTTAAGCTAGCTTTATCGTTAAAGCTGTATAGAGGCTGGTTTTTGTATGTGATCACTTACTTACTTCTGAACTAAGCGTTATTATGGTATCACTCGATACTTGTTTCTGTACAATGGTGTATGCAACCTCCATTATAAAACTTAATCTTATAGCGTAATTAGGCACTCTTGTAAATACAGTGGTTTTAAAACAACTGTCTACAAGAGTGCTTTAAAACTAAAAAAATAAACTACATCAATAGTACAGCTTTAGCCCACTTTACTGACAGAGTCGTCACGATTGCATCATAGTGTTTCTGAAGCTCGCATTTATAATGTGGAAAAAAAGAAAAAGATGGACGACAGACGACTTGAGAACCTCCTCCTTTTTCTACGTCGGTTAATAACGAAATATAAATAACCAAATGACAGTAATTATTTATAATATTTTAAATTTGACAACCTACAGTTAAGCGCCAATTCCATCGACGTCCAACGAAGGTTCTGTAGGAAAAACAATAATTGGTGTCGAATGTTTGAATTTAGTTAAAACTTTGGAACCTGATTAACAACGTAATAATAATGATGACGAATTTTCAAAAAATATGTAGTTTCGCCAGTGAATAAAAGAATGGGCTACAGAAAAAAATATATATTTATTTAACCGCCTTTGTGGTCTAGTGGCTAAGCCACCGGTTTTAGTCCAAGAGGTCCCGGGTTCGATTCCCAGCGGGGTGTACATCTTTGTGGTAGGGCTGTTAAGTCCGCCTGGCTAGCTACCACCATCTTATCTAAGTCTGTCGCCATAACAACGATGTTTATAGCATTGTTGTGTTCCGACAGTTTGAGATAAGATAGCCAGTTCCTCAGTGGTTGAGGATTCCGGGTGAAGCGCGCTTCCACCCTCGGCCTTATCGTCACTTACTATCAGGTAAGATAAAGGCCAAGCGCTAACCCGTTGTGGATTAAAAAAAAACTCAAATAGCTCTAAACGATTTAGCGCCACATGACGCTAGAACTATTTTAGGTACTATCAAACAAATACGTATCAAAACGATTGAACAAGGTTGAACAATATTCCAACTAAAATTACTTTAAATTTCAATTTTGTTGGTCTCCCAATATTTAGAAGCTCAAATAAAGAGTTTTGGCCAATTTTGTCAACTATATCTGAAAGACCAGATATTAAGCCGTTTGTAATTGGAATTTATTTTGGTGTTGGAAAACCAAACAAATTGACCAATATTTAGATGATTTTGTGTACGAAATGGAACACTTAATTAAAAACGGGATATATATAGAAAATGTGAAAAAGAAAGTATCTGTTGCAATAACATGTTTTATTTGATTAAATGTTATTTTGATTGTCTGCAAGAACATTTATTGTTTGTCTAATATATTATTTAGATTATCTAAAATTTATTTTAGATAATTTTCAATCTGATTTACTTCGTGATCTTCTGGGTTTGAAAAGAGGTTTGAGATTCAAACTCATTACGATGGGGGTCGACAGAAATTGTTGCCAGCTCGCACTCGTCTATATATTGAATAACATATTTTTCAGCAGTTGTCACTTCTGGAAGTATCTGTGTGAATATTGTTGCAGTAGGTGAAGTTTATGATTTCTCTTGTTGATTAACAATCTGGAACCAATCGTAGAATAAATTAAATATTATATTTTAATTTTTAATTACCACTTTAAATTAAATTACATTTCATTGTTCAATTTTTAAAATATAACTCAGGGATAATCAATTCTTACACGGATCTCTAAACAGAATTATAATTTCTCTACCCAGATCTCATATACAGCCTAAATAATAAAAAAAACACTAATAAGGCTGGTTAAAAACTAAGAGATGTATTATGCAATCCATATCCGCCGTAGTACAGCTAGTAAGACTTTAATACCCTCCTAATATTATCTAAGCTGTATAACAAAATGTCGCCATTTTAGAACGAATGAATAAAGATATTCAAATATAATTAAACCAATGTTTGTTAATAGTTTGAACCGTTTCATGATTATCAGCTACAAAATTTTGTCGCTGTGTCCTACAATCTATTATTTTAAATATAATTTATATTATAACCTTAAAAACAAACACTTACTTTCCCGTGTTTAATAATCTTCCTTATGTTTTTTTTAGGTTTTACTGGCGCGTTAAAATATTGCCAATAACCAACCACACATTGACAATAAAATTGGATTTGCACTTTGTTTTACCAATTAACACCATTAGATTCCTAAGATTTATCAATACTTGGGATTGCACTTTGAAATATGAACATCATACGTCATATTATTGTATTATTCTTGTACGACATGTTTCTCTTTTATTTTCATAATTTTCTAATTCACTTATAACTCATATTTTAAACTTTTATCTTTATAAAATATTATTTGGAGTGTAGTTGCTTTTCCTTACACCGATTAACATCTCTTAAACAGCTACTAAACAGCTTCTGCTTTGCTTCTACAGCTACTATACAGCTATACTAACGCGAAAAGATTTATAATATGGGCCCTTTTTGAGCTAATAAGGTCTGTATAATCGCTTATACATCCTATTTACAGCCTCAATATGCAGCTGTAAGTATAAAAATAAGTTCAAATACAGCTTTTATACAGCTTGATATGCTACTTGGGTTGCTTCAAATTATGTGGAATGGAGAAGGGAGCTAAAAAGTGACGGTTCAAGGAGGCGAGGTCAAGGTTATTAGGAACAGGAGACTTAGACTAACCAATACCGAGAGAATTTAAGAATGAGCATACTTTAGCAGGATCACTATTTGCAACAGAAGAATGTATTTGACGACGCATCCCTACACAGTCTACTACACCGATTTCTCAGCGCTTTATAATTGCACTATTTTATATTAGTAGGTTGGGGTTTTACCATTTTTTTATCATTGATTACTCACCGTCACAGCAGCAGGACTGATTCTATAGCTGAATATTTACCGATTTACTGATTTGCAAATAGCCACTAACGAGGCATGAAGGTTATTTAGTGGCGACCACGAAATAGATTAACTGTTATTTAGTGGCGACCGCCTACTAGAACAACAGATAAGAAGTAGCGCGTGTTTTTAGACATACCTTTTTTATAACAGAAGTAGGTACAGAAGAAGAAGGGTTAGTCAGAGACTAGACAATGACCATATTCCACTTTTAACCAAATAGCGACTGTACATGCGCTCAGCGTGACTGGTGGTGAGCCCATAGCCGCTCTATGCTTATGGAAGTATGTGCAGTATTTAGTCCGTAAGTCGCCTCTTACGACACCCTAGGGAAAGGGGGGGGTAGTAGTATTCTTTCACCGCTACGCGACACGGAGCGGTGAAAGACACGGTTTTCGTCTCTGGGTATGTGATTTTGATGGAATTGGAATTCCGAAACTCCATATTCATAATTTAATTGTTTATAGGTTCTACTAAGGTGGTATTAAGGAATACGAGTCTCACCTTTAACGTTTGCAATACAAGAGCTGATCCACGCGCTGACTTCCCTGGAAAATTTGTTTGTCACTGTTTCATCTCATGTCATTAGTCATGTAAATACATAAAACTCATTAATAAAATATATAAAATCAAGTTAGTAACCTCTGTTAAAGTAATATGAAACGTAAACTTCAATTAAAAACGCCCTCATGATTCGTAAGAAAAACACAAAACTCTTTATTAACTGTCTAAAACTTAAAAAATAATAATTGAGTCTCACAAAAATTCGAATTTATATTTTAATGTGCACATTTACCTTTTGGGGTTAAAGTTACTCGCGTCAGTAGGTTTACCCTAGAGACCCTACACGTAACCCTGGGTGGTGCTAAATGAGTGACACTGACGTAGTAGTAGTCACACTGCGTTGCAGCACGCATTGGGCCGGCTCGTCCGGGGTAATTTACCACCCTCTCACAAATATTCGGCGTGAAATAATGGCACTTGGTGCTGTTGTGTTTCGTCCGGCCAGAGAGGGTTCCGGAGGCCCTTCCCGCCTCCCACCCCCTTTCATATATTCCTAGTCCTTCCTTAAACCTATTCCTTCCTTAAAGGCCGGCAACGCGTCTGCGATTCCTCTGGTTTTGCGGGTGTCCATGGGCGGCGGTGATTACTCTCCATCAGGGGACCCGCATGCTCGTTTGCTTCCTTTTTTATAAAACAAAAATAAACTAATTTAATAAATCCAACACTTTAGCTTATAGACATTACAGAACTCTCGTATCAGTTACAAAACTCATAAAAAATCTTTAAATACACGGGTGACAGTGACACACAGCTATGTAGCAATAGAAATCCTATTTAAAAAAAATGATTACAGTACCAATGCTCGATTTTCACAACGACCCTCATTATTTTAGGTGCCACATACTAGGAATAACGAAACGTTGAAAAAAATGTCTACCTCTAGTGGGAATCGAACCCTACGTCTTTCGCAATCCGGGCGGTTGCGTTGAACACTGCCACCGAGGTATTGGTAAGACCTGACGAAATTTTTTAACGCTTTTGACTTTATGTTTGTATGGAAACAGTGTAATAACCCTCGATCAACAATACCAACTAGATAAAGCGTCACGTACAAAATCAAAGCTGAATTCTGTCTACGTGAATAAATACTTTTTCAAAGCAATAAATTACTCCTGTCACTTAAAAATGAAAAGACGTCAATAACATTTAGTGGTGAAATCAACCTTAAGAGGCAACAAATAAAGTACTTTTTCCTTTTATTGCCTTGTGAGAAAATAAAAGCTCACTTCTCAAGTGCGCTCTTATTTACCGAGACACATTTTTAGTGCCGACCGCTGACATCTAGTTGTATTGTTGATCGAAGGTAATAACAAACCTCATAAAATTGCCATTCTTAGAGTTTTTCGTTCTCTTTGAGTTTATTAGAGCGCAAATAATCAAATATTGCGAACCTATACTAGGGCTAAGTTCGACGAAGAATGTTTTTAAACAAATTTTTGTTTGTGCAAATATCAGGTTACACTTGGTGTTTTACTGGTTTTTAAAAGAAAGACACAGATTGTTAGTGGTTTTCTCATGAATTTCTCTCAAGAAAAAAAAAATACGAGTTACACCAGGTAGGCTACTCTTGAAACAGAATTGAATTAATCAATTTCCAATCACAAATCTAAAAAATGTCAAATGGCACTTTTGTAAGCGACAATAGCGCCACATTGGAATTAAATTGCGTGGAAATTGATTGAACAAATTACTATCGAGATAGCGTTCCGGAATTATCTATAATTATCCCAATATCGATACATATTAATCGCATTGGAATTGTATTAAGATTGAGTTTGCGTTCAAGAGTAACCCCCCTGACATTTGTACCGGTTGTAAAATTGGCCGGGAGTCCAAAATTAACTCTGTATGTTTGCCTGTTTAAATATATAAATAAGATTATGTTGTAATTATCAAAACTTTTAGTTTAAATTTTGACAAAATGATGTCTGTAAAGCGAGTGGAGTCACTTTCGTGGACCATTGGGTCACTTTCGTGGCAAATACAACTTCAGAACACTATATTTTCCAAACGAGACTTACGATGGGATTGAATTACTTTTAAATTTACTAGTTTTATCAAGCGCTTTATGTTTGATGCAAAAGTAGTTCAAATTAGCAAGGGTTGAAATTTTACACGAAGGATGAGAATTGTAGAAATGAAAAAAAACCCACATAATAATATGATTGACACTTTATGCTCTGTAATTTCAATGTACCTACTTATATAAATCTATGTATATGTTCTATAACTTGCAAAATTGTAAACCAACACGCAAGCCTTTAAACCTGGTTCGAACAGGCGAGTATTTAATCGAAGTAGGAATATAATGTTTCGCTACTTTGCTTATTTCAAACGAATCATAAAATAATCCAAATGTACTATGAGGCAATAAGTTTCTCTTATATTCTTCTCTTAGATCTCGAATATGATTCAAAACGGACATGACGGAATATTTAGGTTACAGTTAGATCTATCTAGATCTAAAGGTTTTCTATAACATCTGACAATGTGTAGCGTGTAACGCCATGCACTCGTAAAACACCGCGATCGCGTATTATATTGCAAACGATAACCGCCTTTTTACTGGTTATACGTTTTACATAAAATAAACAAGGGTCCTTTTGTTACCAATAACTTCTATACGATGTCATTGACCCAAGGACATATGAATTTGACGACTACAAGTCAATTTAGACTGAAATATTTAGATATTTCAAAACAGCATGTTTTTGCTAGAACATAGATTTGTAATTATACTTAACAAAAAAGTTTATTATTATTCCAAATAAAGTATAGATATGGTCATTAGTACTGTAAACTTTAAAGATATCCCCAGCTCTTGAACGGGGTAATAAATTACGTCAAGTAGTGGACTCCGCGCAATCCCACCGCATTTTCTCAAAAACTGCTCTAAATGCTAAAGAGGTTACGTCTCCCGAGGTTTCCGAGTTTACCTGCTACTAGACGAAGCAACTCTAATCGCCTCTACATTCAGTTCGACTGTAAGTATTGATACTGTTAGTGTAAAAAGTTTATTTCACAATATACTTTTCTGAAATTGTAACGTTGATTGGTGGAAGGATTTTAAAAGTCCGCCTGGATGACAACTACTAATGACTTTGGTGTGATTTGACGGGTAAGCACTTATCTCTATCTATTCTATCTATCTACCTTTCTAATCCTATTCATACCTTTGTGTATACGGGCTATCAGTATCCTAGGTACACGTGCCTAGGATACTTTTTAGTTTCATATTTGATTCCTATTCCTATTTCATTGGATTCGGTTTAGTTGGTGAAGGGTCTTGTTAGAAGTCCATCTTGCTTGTTACGACCAGGTGCCCGATCTTGTCTTTTAAAATATTACAGAATATTTGAAATTGCAATTGACACACGACTGGTAGCCATTCTAAATACAAAATGCAAATTTGATGCGATAAAGGCCTAGCTAACTATGAGCTTGCTACAATATAAAAGAAAATTAGCCAGCAAACTCTATAATAGCGCCAAAATTCTTTTTAGAAGAAGAGGCGAAACGTAACGTAACATTTTCACGTTTTGTTTCTGCAGCTGACATCTTTTTATCGTCGTTCTTTACAACAGTCTTAATGGCCTGTCGGTCTGCTCCGATTCGCGATAATAGAACAAGGTAACGTTGAATTACTGGATACTGTAAGGCCTTGATTACGGAAAATCATGATCGCGTCGAAAGTTAGCTTTCAAGTGTGGAAAAATATTTAAGATGGGTGTTTTAAAAACCATATGTTTAATAATGTATTTTTCACTTTTGTTGGATATTAGAATGTATATATAATGTTGATGATAATAAAGATGGAAAAACAACACAACGGTTCCATAGAACTTTTTGTAGGAGGTCCATTGGGAATCTTGTCGGTTACTAACTGTGTTCGGTTGTAACTAAAACTCAAACGAGAAGTTCGCTACTGTCTTATAAATAAATTATGATGAGTAAGTAACGTAAAAGTAGAATATAAATAGCTAGTTAAAACATACCAAAGTGACCTGAAAAACGGATTCAAATGTTTAAATTGGTTACAGACAAGTTTTATTGTAATACATAATACTCGCACTTCGGACCGGACTTTTGGAGTTATTAGCTTTTGCTACTAGGAAAAGACAGACAAATTCTTTCAAAATTTCGTACAAGAATGAGACCAGATGACCCACCCTTATACTCGTTTCTGCCTTCAAACAGCATTATTCTACAACATGACTGTGTGATGTCAACTAACCGTGACGCGTAGCGGTTAGAGAATCTAGTACCCCCTCTCTTCCCTTGGGTGTCGTAAAGGGCGACTAACGGACTAAAGACTGCATATACATCCAACAGCATAGACCGGCGATGGGCTGACAGTGTCACGCTGAGCACTTAGTGAATAGTGGACTATGGCAGAGGACTGCTTTTACGGTCCTCATTACCTAGTCTCTGACTTACCCTTCGGGGATAATAGTCGTGATTATATGAATGTATGTATTACTGGATGAGGGTATGAGGGGTAATATTGTTTGTATTTTTACCGTCTTTGTAGTCTAGTGGCTAAGCCACCGATGTAAGTACCAGAAGTCCTGGGTTCAATTCCCATATCCGCTAGAACATCTTTTTGTACTCGGTTTGATTGATGAAAGGGTTTGTTAAGTCCGCCTGGCTAGCTACCATAACCTTATCTAAAGCCTGACGCCATAAAAACAATGTTAATTGTTGTGTTCCGACGGTTTAGAGATATGATAGTCAGTTCCTCATTGGTTGAGGATTCTGGGTGAAGTGAGCTTCTACCTTCGGCCTTATCGTCACTTACCATCAGGTAAGATATAGGCCAAATGCTTATACTTAATGGAAAATCAATAAATAAATGAGATTAAAGACCAAAATAGGCCTTTGCCCAGCAGTGGGACATAATACAGGCTATAAAAAAAGAACTAAAGCTCTAAGTCGACAGTCGAAAGCGATGCCCTGGGTGTCCTAACCGTCCACAGTTACAATTAGAGCGAATTAGTATAAGTAGAATAATAATAAAGCAAGACCACATTGTGGCAGGATTAAAATAGGGATAGAAGCGAAATACAAGAGACTAATTATTAGACTAAGTAAATATGTAAAACAGAAAAATAATATATACATGTAAATTAAATGAGGGAAATGAAAAAGGAAATAAATAAAAAATGTTATATTTAAAGATAACTGAGAAATGTTAATTATAAGAATTTAAGATAAAAGAAAATTAATGTTTTATGTGGGAATAAATGTAATAGTATTTAGGAAAATAATGTAAAATTTAAGCAATGAATGAAACGTAGTATTAAGAAATGTATGTAAATAATAATGAAAAGAGATAAAGAAAAGAAAAATAAAATAAAGTAAAAGAAAAACTTAAAGATAGAAAGAGAGTAGAGCTCTTAAAGCTTAAGTTCATTAAATCCAAAAAAAGAAAAAAAAAATTGGTTGCCTGTAAAGTCGGTATACGGGCGAAAGTTTTACGTGACAACGATGTCTCTCTCGCTCTTAGGCGGGCTAATCATGCCCGAGTGGAAGGGACGCGTGCCTCTCACTCGCTCTCATTGTGAGCGCATAACGTGAGCGGAGCGTAACGCAGTTTCTTGAAGTGTCACCCGGCAAACCAATTTATAAGACGTTGTCACGTCAAAAAACGGATAACCACAAAAACTGAAAACAAAAACCTGCCAAAAAGCGAAAGCAAGCTAGCTAAAAAAAAACGTCCACGGTTAAAAGCCGTCCGAAATGGGTATAGTACGCAAAACAATTTGTCGACGATTCAAAAGCATATTTAAATAAAAAAGTTTACTTGAATAATTGTTGATTTTTTGAGTTTGAGTTCCGTTGGCTGCATTGACCGCATTCCATCAGACGGCCAGTATGCTCATTTGTCAACTTATTATGTTTTAGTTTAAAAGTCAAATCAATCTAGTGGAATTTAGTATATATCACGACTACAATCACGACAAAGTAATATCTCCGAAGGGTTAGTCAGAGACTAGGCAATAAGGACCGCAAAAGCAGTCCTCTGCCATAGTCCACTTTTCATCAATTAGCGACTGCACATGTGCTTAGCGTGCGATACGACACCCAAGGGAAGAGAGGGGGGTTGGTACTATTCTTTTACCGCTACGCGACATGGTAATACTTTGACGCTGAAACTTTACTCAATCAATAATTCACTTAATGACATTGTGTTACTGAACCTGGGAATTCCCGGCGCTGCCAGATCTCACTTCTATCTAAATCTGCAGACACGATTGCATTCGCGACTTAATTGAACGAAATGTGCAATCGGATTTCTTTCCCCAGACAGAGTAAGTGCACATCTCCGATTACATCTCGCCCGCCCGTTTCTTTTCGAAATTATCATCCGAGATGAATTTGCGCTCTTCAATTCTGTACCGTGTTAGCTTTAATGGAAACTCTTACTGTGGAACAATCTCTGCATGTTTATCCACTCGTGGAAGATGCTGGTGAATTTGATTAAATTAAACAATTTTTTGATCAGGAAAGTTTTGTATCAAATGTACCTACTTACTTGACTGGTAATTTGTCAACTTGTTTTTTGTTTCATTGCTAATGGTCTCTGCCCATACCTCCGCGAAAAAGGCGGGATATACAGGGTGTTTAGTAATAATATATATGTCGCAGCATCAGGTAATCTCTCTAGGCTGTAGTATTATTCTTCCAACTTATCATACCATTTATTGAGCTATGTCAGATTAAATTAAACGGTAACGGCAAGTGACAGTGTCACTTGAATAACTAAATCATTGAAACCGTCCGAGTAGATAAAAGCGTACCAGGCGATCTGTCTAAACTGTAGCCATTGGAGCCTTTTAATGCTACCAAATTAAGTTACTACTAGTTACTAACCATCGCCTTTGTCAGCCAACAATGACCCATATAATTTTGTTGTGTGTGTATTACGTGGATCATTGGCGTGCGTTTCTGTTTAGATTAGAAAAGTGATAACTGTGTGAAAACTGGAATTTCGTTGCAAAATACTGTTATATGTGAGTGATAAAGCAATGAACTATGGCGTGTGTCGTTTGGAAATGTTAATCTCGCATAGGAAATAAAGAAAATAGTGAAATAGTCGGCTTCCACTGGTAAGTGATATTTCTATATTTATTTACCGTTGTTTTTATTTTATAGTTCTATCTTCGTTCGACTAATTCGACTAAGTATTACCAGTTACTATTTATTATATTATATTGGAATAAATAGTTAAACTACTACATTAAGGGTGGATTCGACCAAACTGGAATAAGGTCTTATACCTAGATGGAACGCCGAATTTGTATAGACTAATCTCGGAATAAGTCTTATTCCAGTTTGGTCGAATCCAGCCTAAGAGTTTAAAATCCGATTTACACTTTCGTCGTAGAGGTTATGAAAGTGTTGTGGAAAATGTTTCCCGAAGATGGTTGGACACCAAAAAAACGCCATGATGAGTGACGGTCAAAAAAAGTTATATCATATTTACCTCAGCTTCATGCTCTGCTTGAAGATTCAAATGATTACTAATTTTACCTTACTTTAATAATAACTATCTCAAAAAAGTTGTTGATCTAAGTAAACAGTAATAAGTCGAGTCTTTATTCATGATTATTCTACTCTCGGACCAAATATTACATGGACATGGACAGAGTCTTACGACGTTGCCGCTTTTACATACATGTATCAAAGTAAAGTATTTGCATCTCTGTCTGTATGACTGTAGTGTGATATGAGTAAAACAGATAGTGAATGTACGTTTGGCAGCGACGCACTGTCGGTGTGAGACGTGTCATTTCATGACCGACTTCTCGGTCAAAACATTGCTGGATTGGGCGAAATAATAGTGAAAAATTAAGAAATCTTAGTATTTGTGATAATTGTGTAATATACAATTGATATAATGTCTTGTTCAGCAGTTTATTGTTCGTCAAGAACAACAAAAGGAGGTATGAAAGACCAGGAATTATCATTTCATACGTTAGTGATTTCTCATAATATGTATGCTTTGCTATGAGTTTTTTAATAATTAAAACGGCAAAGCATTATTATTATTATTATTATTATTAAGAGCCTATATTTTCCCACTGCTGGGCAAAGGCCTCCCTCCCCTCTTTCCACTTTTCGCGGTCTGTTGCTTGTGCTGGCCAATCCTTTGCATAGGCATCAAGCTCGTCCCTCCACCTGCGTCTAGGTCGGCCTCGTTGCCGTTTAACTCCACGTGGGATCCAGTTGGCAAAGCATTAATTTTGCTAATTCTAAATCATACTATATCGTACACTATTCATAAAAATCAGGTTTTAAACCTTAATTAAATGTAACTTAAAGGCTTTGTTTTAGGCATAATGATTAGTGATGTACGTATTTGTGTATCGAAGCTTTATCGATATTACTAATATTCTTTTTATTATTCTTTTTTTAGGTTCCCAAAATGCCCGGAAATAAGACGTGAATGGGTTAAAGCCATTAGACGTGATAACTGGGAGCCTACAAAATATTCAAGGCTCTGTTCCAAACATTTTGAAAAATATTTTTTAGTTTAGTTTAGTAGTTCAAATTTGAATCTTAATAATATGGGCGGGAATATGAATAGTAAAAGGTATTGCTCTTCACTTTACTACACACGTTATTATTTTTTTGTTATAATAGAAGGAGGAAAACGAGAAGGCGGGTCAGAGGCGGGGAGAGTAATCTCCGCCGCCCATAGACACCCGCAACACCAGAGGAATCGCAGATGCGTTGCCGGCCTTTAACCCCTCAGGCCCCAAGCGGTCGCATGAGACCGCACCTAAAAATCGCGCCATTCCGTCAAACCCCAAGCGGTCGCATGAGACCGCGGTCTCCACTTAACATTGTTTCGTGTTTTCACAGACTTACAGACTACTTGTGTATGAACATGTTCGATTATTTCGGTTCTCTGGTAAATTTTACGTATCGAGATAGCAACACATCACGTAGTCTATGCTCGATTCTGTCATTTTCGACGTTGACAGTTGCGCCAATTTCTGTGACAGAGTTATCAGTCGCTGTGAATAAAGTGATATTTCTATTGGATTTATTGAATGTAAGTACTGTTTCTTATTAGAAAATGATTATTGAGACTATAATGATCCTATTGAGATAATACGTTGTAAGAAATACATCGTTATAACTATTAAATAAAACACGTTGAAACCGGCGAAACCCGATAGCTTTTTTCTAATTTCCGAGTGAATTGTTACAATGTTTGTTGGCAAATACTACAAGAACATTATAAAAAGTAATTTGAAACACGTTTACACAATAAATAACAACGTATTTATACAGTTTTACTACAATGAAAATTGTAGTACTTGACACGTACAATTACGTTCCATCAGCGCGAGCCATATTAGTCTTTATTTGTATGGGGCTAAGTAGATAGTTTGCCGCTAGCCGATACTGAAAACACGATTGTCTGTCGTATTGCCTAGGGAGACGCTATGATCGGTAGCGCGTCGGCAGTTTTACGATAAAATTTGTTTTTATCGATAGTGTAATGGTAAATTGTAATGATTTCATATTTACTCTTACATGATAACTTTATTATTTATAAACAATTTTTAGCATGTTTGTTGTTGTTTTTGTTGAATGTTGTTGATGTTGGGTCAAATTGAGATCTATGACACACTCATCAAAACTGTATATTAGTCAAGCGATGCTAAACTCTTATTTTTACTGTCTACTCGTCAAGTCCTTATTTCTGCGTACTCGTCAAAAGTGGATGTTGGATTTTTAGCATGTTTGTTGTTGTTTTTGTTGAATGTTGTTGATGTTGGGTCAAATTGAGATCTATGACACACTCATCAAAACTGTATATTGGTCAAACAATGCCAAACTCTTATTTTTACTATCTACATGTCAAGTCCTTATTTCTGCGTACTCGTCAAAACTGGATGTTGGTCTAACTTTTAGAATAGTCGATTAGAGATGAAATATTTCAAGAAATAAAACAATAATATTAGCATAATGTGTGTATTAAAACAAAATAACACTTCTTGTCTACTCGTCAAGTTTTTATTTCTGCATACTCACTGAAATTGCTTATTGGTCTAATTTTTAGAATAGTCGATTAGAGTTGAAATATTTCAATAAATAGAACAATAGCATTAGCTTAATTAATTCTATGTGGCCAGGTTTAAGTAAAAAACGAGGGAATTTAAAGCAAAGAGGTTTTAACTCTAATCGACGATTCTATAAGTTTGACCAATATGCAGTTTTGACGAGTACGCAGAAATAAGATTTTGACGAGTAGACAGTAAAAATGAGAGTTTATCATCACTTGACCAATATGCAGTTTTGACGAGTGTGTCGTAGATACAATGGATTTACTGGCCACATAGAATAAAAAAAAGATAATACTATAGTTTTATTTATTGCAAAGTGTGTTGTAGAACCAAGTTTAGTACCTAAAATTTTGCCTCCTGGACCTGACCTGACCGATTGATTTGAAATTTGGTACACACCTTTAGTTCTGATGACAATACAATTATGTATATTCAGTATCATTGTCAATCCAAAATGGCCGCCTCCACAAAATTGTGGATTACATTTTTTTGTTTAACCACGTCAATATGGGTATCAAATGAAAGAGCTTGACTAGTAGTATACAGTACATTATATAAAAAAAAAACTTAAAATGGCCGCTTTCACAAAATTGTGGATTATATTTTTTTTGTTTAACCACCTCAATATTGGTACCAACTGAAAAGGCTTGACTAGTAGTATACTAGTAGTAGGGCGACCGGGACTAGTAGTCCCGGTCGCCTATTTATTTCAATGATTCGTCTTCGTCGGACAAGTAAGTTACATTTCTGCTGATATTCTTTACTAGCGGTCGCTCGCGGTTTCACCCGCGTGGTTCCCGTTCCCGTGGGAATATCGGAATAAAAAGTATCCTATGTGTTAATTCAGGTTATAAACAATCCGTATGCCGAATTTTATCCCAATCCATTTAGTGGTTTTTACGTGAAAGAGTAACAAACATACACACTCACAAACTTTCGCCTTTATAATATTAGTGTGATGATTAGTGTGATAAATAAATAGGTATAAATATGTAATTTTCCTTATCTTTACAATATGATCGAATATTGAATAAATGTAATCGTCGTTATTTAATGCCTAGGCACAGGCCTTACCTTAGGCGAGGATTCACGCATGACTGACTGGTCAAACAATCATATTGTTTTGTAAATGTCGTTACTTCTTTATAAAGCTGTTTTATTTTACAGGTAATACTACAAGGCGCGTATCGCAGACGCGCGAGTACCTTAGGCGAGGATTCACGGATGACTAACTGGTCAAGCACACATATTGTTTTGTAACTGTCGTTAACTTCTTTATAAAACTGTTAATTGTATTACTTTTTATTGAAAATAAAACAAAATATTGAATGATATTGTTTTTTTTTATTGAAAATAAAACAAAATATTGAATTATGTCGTATTTTTATTTACTCATACTAAGTAGCTTACAAAAATAACAACTTTCGATACTATCGATAAAATTACAAAAAGTAAAGGAACATCTCTAGTTGTTTTTATGTTCCGTCGCATCGGATTTCAAGTGGTGTTAGTGTGTAATAACAATAAGCTCACTTGAAACTGTTTACATAATTAGATAACAAAGGCCCCTGTTGTTTTGATATCGTTTGAGTATTCATTTATTTCTTGTTATCCAGCCCGCAACATTGTTTCCAAATTTTGAACGTGAAATACCTATTAACTGTTGCATGATTTCACTTTATTTTGATACCTGATGGATAGGAAATATATCAGTTAGTACATTGTAGTTTACAGAACGACAAAATATGGTTTGATTGTAGAGTAATATGTTTTTTTGTAAAAGGGGGCATTTGTGACGTCATCCGTAATTCAAAAAAATTATGGCGCACCTGCTGTCATTATTTTTGACATATAATTTCCAAGACTGAGGGGTTAAGGAAGGAATAGGTTTTAGAAAAGAATAATAACTGTGGAGGGGGGGGGGGGGAAGGCCTCCGGAACCCTCACTGGCCGAACGAAACACAATAGCACCAAGGGCTATTATTTCACGCCGGATATTAGGGTGTTACCAGACCAATCGATTGATGGTAGAATGGATTAGTCGACGTCGATCGATAGTGTCTACCAGACCTATCAATCGATCGTCGATCGACGGCATCGATCGATGGTAAAATGGATTAGTCGACGTCTTTCGATAGTTTCTACCAGACCACTCGATCGATGTCGATCGACAATCAATCATCAATCAATCAATCATGGTTTACCATGATTGTTGTTATTTACGTAAACCACTATACTTATATATAACTATTTCACGTACAGAACTGTTTAATTAATTTTAATTTAATGTTTAATATTGTCACTTATTATTTGTATTTTTTTTATATAAGTAATTAAAATTTCAATTAGGTACAATTTTTTAAATAGTAATTGAAATTTTAGTGGGTTGTGTTGTAGTTTTTGTATGCATATTTATGCACTGTGAAACTTTTTGATATTGTGAAATGTTTCATTTTTTTGTCTTTATGTGTGTACATGTTTTAGTGTTACAATTTAGAACTTTTACCTTTTTTGTTTTTGTTAAGTCTATAAATAATTGTAATATGTTAGGGCGGGTCTCCTGCGACACTGTTTTGTGTTTTCTAACACCTAACATCAAACATCTAACATATATGGGCGTGGCCTACGTACATATTTTGACATATTTTGTTAGATGTTTGATGTTAGGTGTTAGAAAACACAAAACAGTGTCGCAGGAGACCCGCCTTTATGTGTACCAAATAAAATAAAATAATATCGACCGGTAGAATGGATTGGGTGTTAGATCGAGCTGTTTGACTAGACGCGCCGGCCGCTTCACTTTTTTTTATAAATTTATTTCGTGCCCACGGATACTAGTCGTAATAATAGAGTTCATTGATTATGCTTAAAGTT
This sequence comes from Scoparia ambigualis, assembly GCA_963921215.1. Classification (NCBI taxonomy): domain Eukaryota; kingdom Metazoa; phylum Arthropoda; class Insecta; order Lepidoptera; family Crambidae; genus Scoparia; species Scoparia ambigualis. The sequence goes on from OY992503.1 coordinate 8,437,963, forward strand.
GATGATAATATGAACGTTTAAATACTAAATGATATTCCTTCCAAACACCTTGGGAAGCACTTTAGATTAAGCAACACCGAAAAAGGGAGGAAGGGGAGGGGGAGCCAAAGTGCAAAAATGCATAGTTTTCAAGATATTTTTATTTTGAGGTTATTTAAGGTTATTTTTAGGAAATAAAACAAATATTCTACTAAGTTACCATTACCATACCCCCTCCATCCCCCTCCCCCCAAGATATTTTTCAATGAAGCTAGTTTTCTGTTGTCTAATAAAAAAAATAACCTCGAAATTCATGACAATCACTATGCAAAAAAAAAACAAAACAGAAACCGCTGCTTAAAATGTCATTTGGATAAAATAAGCGATCGTTGGCTTTAAAAAACGGCCGCATCCAGATTCTTCTGCGTTTGCGTCTCCGTATTAATAGTACGAGCAACATCGTACTGGCCGAGAACAACGAGTCCTTTTCTGAATACATTTCGAAAGAAACTGACAGAATTTAGCGAAATCGATCGACGTCGACCGAGAATCGATCGATGGGTTAGACAAACGGTATCCGTCGATCGATTAAAGCTACCACACCTATCAATCAACGTCGACCGACCGTCGTCGATCGATAGGTTAGTCAAACGGTATCCGTCGTACGATTATAGCTAACAGACCAGTCGATCAACTTCGATCGACGTCGATCGATGCCGTCGATCGACGATCGATCGATTGGTCTGGTAACACCCAGGGTGGTATTTACGCCGGGCGAGCCGGCCCAATGCGTGCTGCAACGCAGCGTGGCTCTACCACTCAGTCAGTGTCACTCATTTAACACCACCCAGGGGTTACGTGTAGGGTCTAAAGGGCAAACCTACGGACGTAAGTAACTTTAACCCCCAATTATAATAACGAACTTGGTACACACCACATTAAAGTGATTATATCGATAAACTAGTCACATCCTTAGTCACGCACACATATACGGATAGAAAGCTACACACTAACAAAAGACGGACACGCTAAAACTCCAAAGACTCTGTCCATTGTGATATTTGGTCCGAGATTCTACTTATGACCAAATACTTTTTCGTTTTTGTAGGCTCATTGTCATACAAAAATTTAAAAAAAAATTTTTTTTCCCTAGGACAAGAAAAGTTATTTTATCCTCGCTCTAGAACGCTATAATGACGGTCTTTTTGAGCAAGAGGAGTAAACATTTTTTTTTGTTCATTCGTTTAAAAATTTATCAACTGAGCACTATTTTGTATGAGAAGGTTGTCTGTTTTTTGGAATTTCTTAAAGTCGTCATAACATAATATTATGTTCAAAATGATGGGATAATCTCCACCCTCTGAACCATCGGCGTATACTGCAAGTAATATTTTTCCCAACTGATTAGCCATGGCCGTTCTCCACTGTACATACATACCTACTATTACACCGTTTCTAGGCAGGCAGAAAACTAAAGAATTGTATACTCATAGATATTCTTTACTTTCCAGGACACACACACAACTGAGCTCTCAAGCACTACGACTTCTGCAACTTCGCTGTTACCACAATTAACAAACTCTGTTGCTGCTGAGCGTGACAGCACCATCGCTATATTACAATAGGAAATTATGAGATAAACATTAACCCAACCACATTTAAACAATAATTGGTGGCAGGACCTTGGCTCTTGTAGTCGCCTTAAAACTTGTTTTATTTTTGACGCAGTCGGGTTTTTGTTTTCTTTAAATACTTTTTTATTTTACACTTTTAAGTTAAGTAGGTACCTACCTACTAATATTTAGTCGGTTAAAAATTACAAATTACTTTCCTTAGTAAGTAAAGGGATTTTTGTTTAAATTCAACACAATTAATATAAATTAATGTAATAATGGTTGTTTTATTTGAATACTATACACCTAACCCATTTCGCTGAACTACGCTCAGATGCTAGCACTGCCACACTAGCTATAAAGTACCGATGTTATATGTCGCTCTATCCTTGATAAATTTAAATTTGCACTACCATTGTACGTTCAACAGTACAACACGGTAAACACTTCCAGTCGATAATAACACTTGACCTCCGTCATAAGGGCGGTACAAAGTCCAAACTGTATAGTCTCACGTGCTTCTGACTGTACAGACAGCATCACATCGACTTATCCTGATTTTTTTACTTAATGTCGATTACATAGAGTTCAGTCTATCAATCGGCGTTTTTAGATAGTTACGGGTAGTTTGAGCCCCTGGCCTATCGAATATGTAAAAAAATTATAAACATATATTCTAATAAGGAAATAAATAACAAAAACAAGAAAAATTCAAAGTTCCTGCCCAAAACGATTCATTTGATATAATTGATATCGATAGATATTATATTTCCTCTATCCCTAGTAGATCAGACCACTGGTACCACAGATAAAAGAAGAGTTACCCGATACTTCACTCAGTAGAAAATTACCAATACCTACTGCTTTATTAGCCTACTAATATTTAACATACCGCGCGATCCCACAGCAATCGTAGGGCTGCCTCTTCGATAAAATTAAATTAACCTAAATAACTATTTGTGTCTATTTTACTGAGAACTGTGAATATGTTCTGACTATAGGTGGTAGTTTAAAATTGTATCGTTTATAAAATATATTTTTTTATAAATTGGTGCTGACATCATCATCAAAAGTAAATAGAGGTCAGTGTGTAGGTAAAATAAAAAACTACTACTGCACAACAGACCCCTCTACTGCACATAAGGCATCAGACACGCGTACAAACGAATGGAATAATTAAAATTGAACAAACGTGCATGCGCTTCGCCTGCGAAAACCGACCTGAATTTGGTCCGCAAACGGCCCGAGACCGCTCGGCCGGGCGGTAGGTAATTATGGCGTGCAAGTATATAGAGTGACGGAGGCCTGCTGGTACTACCTTGTAGTTCACCGTCCTGTCTAAAGTATATCTATCTGGTTCTAACATTAACAAATTTCCTATTCATTTTCAAGAGTACAAAGCGTAGCTATATTCGGCTTGTTTATGCCATATAGCCCTACTTCTATGCTTTAGTTATTGTTCTGAGATTGATATATAGTTATCTATTTATTATTCTGAGGGTCGATACCACAGTCGATACAGCGGCGATGATATTGACAGCTGTCGCTGACTAACAAGTGACAATGACTGATGAGACCGCCCTCATTCTTGTTACGGGTGTGCTCACAAACGGTTCTGAATTTGGGTCTGCGTCGCTGTATCGAATTTGCCGCGTTTCCTAAAAGTAATCTCTTTATATCTGCTCAATCCCTAAATATTTTGTACCAAATTGTGTTGCATTGTGAAAATAGACGCCTGTACTTTATCGAGAGGCTATTATTTCGAATCTAACGCCATATGTAAGATCCTTCTGGCATCAAACCTACCCTACTGTAAAACACTGAGTGGATTTACTAAAAGAATTGTTCATGATCGGACTACGATTTTTATTTTGTGGAAATACACTCAACTCCGCTCGCTCTCCGCCCGTCTCTTTCTTCCACTCTGAGATATATAATCACGCAACTAGGCCATCTTAATAAGTGCATTGGATTTAGAAAATTACAAAAAATATGTTTAAGTGATCGAAATTTTAAAAAAAAACTTCGATAATAAAGAATATCGAAGTTTACAACAAAACTTTTACTTTAAGTTACATTAATTATATAGTTTGAACAGCTGTTTGTTTGATTTAAATAACTATTCAGTGGTGTCGTATAAATGTTGTTGCAGGTTTAATTTTTTACCATTTATTTAATACTCTTATGTGTAATACTATAATTTATACAAGGTGAAAAAAAATAGTTATGTACTGTAATACATAATATTATGCAGGTATTGTCGGCGATGTACCCGACGTAGTGGTAGTTGCGTTTGGCACCGGACCAGCGTCTGGTGTCGGCGTCGTGAACTGGAACATCACTAGCTCGTACGTCACTATCGTACCCGCCACCTGAAAGGTTTGTAATGTTAATATGTATAACTTTCGCACTGCTGGCCTTATAGCTGACACTCAAATCAAAGTCAAAGTCGAAAAGTTTGTTCAAAATTTTTATTTACCTAAATAAGCCTTCAAACGCACTTGGCGTCAACATTTTTTTCTTAAATAGTAAGTATATTAAGTCTCTCTGCTAGGCAAAGCCCTCTACGTTTTCACGTACCTATCCCGGTGATTTTGAAACCGGTTACAATCATTCTCACACATAGGAAGATATCAATTATAAAAAATTGGTCAAACTAATATTCAAACCTACCGGGGAGACTTTGGCACTGGAAAATCTCTAACGATATACTTAACATAGTACCTAACCTACCTAAAAACGATAAGGTATATTTCACTTTTTTTTTGACATTCTGATTATCTTTAGGGGTTAAAGTGATTCGCGTCAGATGAATACCAATCTCTCACGAATATCGGGCGTGAAATAATGGCACTTGGTGCTGTTGTGTTTCGTCCGGCCAGTGAGAGTTTCGGAGCCCCCCCACCCCACAATTCCTATTCCTTCCATCTGCGACTCCTCTGGTTTTGCGGGTGTCCATGGGCGGCGATGATTACTCTCCATCAGGTGACCCGCCTGCTCGTTTGCCTCCTTCTTATATATCAAGTTTAGTAAATCGCACTCCGGTGCAATCCTGGTGACGTTTAAATAGACTGATTCAACAATAACGTAAACAGTCTGCGCTCCATGACATACATACATACATTATAATCACGACTATTACCCCGAAGGGTAAGTAAGAAACTAGGCAATGAGGACAAAAAAAGCAGTCCTCTGCCATAGTCCACTTTTCACCAAATAAGTAGCGACTGCACATGTGCTCAGCGTGACAGGTGGTGAGCCCATCACCGCTCTATGCTGTTGGAAGTATAACAATTACGTTTATTTCTCCTCACAAAAACAAAACAGTAGATACAGTTAATAAACATCTTAAATAATTGATGTAAGTATGTGCAATCTTTAGTCTGTTAGTCGTCTTTTACGACACGTAAGGGAAGAGAGGGGGGTGGTATTATTATTTCACCGCTGCGCGACGCTGTATACGACGCTCCATTAACTTGGGAATAAATTAAAGAGCTAATAGTTCTGCTTCACCCAAATGGCATACAACGGTCTAGTGCAACCGTATTTGTTTATTCAGTTAAGACTTTATTACGGACTGGACATTTTGTAATGGAATCCTTCTATGGTAGGGATGGCATTTTGAATTTTCTATTTGACGCTGTAAAAGAATAGGGAGAAAAGAAATGCTCTTGATAAATTTCTTGAAGGCTCTTCTCAGTGAAACGATGGCGTAGTGAAAGTTGTAAGTGCTTAATTAATAAAAGCTTAGTTTACGAAAGGTGCAGATAAAAATTGGGAGAGGAATTATGTTAGTAGACTACGACAGAAAGGTAACAGGCAAAATGTGTTTCGGATTTCTCGATGCAAAGCCCGGTTTGTGATCGCCAACTTGCATTTACATACATACTCGTACATACATAATAATCACGACTATTTATCCCCGAAGGGTTAGTCAGAGAGTAGGTAATGAGGATAGTAAAAGCAGTCTTCCACCATAGTCCACTTTTCACCAAAAAGCGTATGCACATGTGCTCAGCGTGACAGGTGGTGAGCCCTACGCCGCTCTACGCTGTTGGATTTATGTGCGGTCTTAAATCCGTTAGTCACCTTTTACGACACCCAAGGGAAGAGAGGGGGTGGTAGTATTATTTTACCCCTACGCGACACGGTTAAACTTGCAAATGGAAAGCGTGATAATAAAACAAATACACATAAATTGTGGCCATGACTTGATTTCTACGATGGAGGCCTCTTTGCCCATCAGTGGGACAGTATAATAGGTTAATCCTTAGTTTTGAACTGTATTCCCTGAAAATAAGGTCGAAAACCAACGAAAATTTTAACGTGCTGTGTCTGGCTAAGGGTTAAAGTTCACTTTTTTACTTTACCGTAAGCAGCAAACTCCTTGTGACGCTAAAGAATTGGAGGCCGCTCAACGCAACGTTGTCGCTGTTAACTTGATCAAGAAACCGCTGCACCTGAATCAAACACAAACAAAGGCTTTATAATAAAATAAATAAGATAATTAATTTACTCAAAACTACCCATGTCTTTGTTTTGAATGGTATTAGTTTGTATGATCATTTGTGATTTGTAGTTTATTATTTGTTTAATCGTTACAAACGTAACGTCTCCTGGCATTATTGTCGCATGTATGTAATGCTAAGGTATTTTTTATTATTATTAATAATCTGTAATCAGTCTTACAAATAACACACATTTCTAGCCCACACACTAGGCGTAGCCTGACCTGAGAGGAAAATAGACGTTTTACAATTAAACATTGCGGCAAACAAGAAAGACAAAAATTCAAAAGAAAAGACTATGAGGTTGTGGATAAATAACTATAAAAAAATGATTTAAAGTAAATGTATAAGTCTTATGAGAATAAATATCTACAACCAAATTTGGTTGACGCAGCGGATATGGCATTCGGCTTGCGGCTTGCTTAGCAATGCCGGGTCAATGGAGAGGAGGGCGAACCAAACCGTTGGTGCCGGTTGGGCCAGAATGTGGTGGGCCAGAATGCGGTGGACCAGAATGCGGTGGTCCAGAATGCGGTGGGCCATGTTACAGCTAGTTTTACATACTTACATATAATCACGACTATTATCCCCGAAGGGTTAGTCAGAGACTAGGCAATGAAGACAGCAAAAGTCTTCTGCCATAGTCCACTTTTCACCAAATAGCGACCGACATGTGCTCAGCGTGACAGCTGGTGGTGAGCCCATCGCCGCTCTATGCTGTTGAAAGCATGTGCAGTCTTTATAGTAACAAATTATCGTTGCATAATAGTTGAGAAAACGTTTTACATTTCCTTTTGGTTCTATAAAGTGGGTCATATAAACGTGTCGTAGACGTTTATACAACGCGAAATAGGCCCATATTAAACGACATTATTGTTATTTACAAGTTAAATAAACGTCAGTCAAGAACTTTTAAATGTTACATAAAAGTTTTCGACTGACTGTTATCGAACCACTGAAGTCCTATTACAATTGCATAGACATAAGAAGATGACTGTAATGTCGGTTAAGTGTTTAACATCGACTTTTATTGTACACAATGGAATGAACTGAAGTTCATTTCATTCATTCGTTCCTGTGATGTTTGCTGGAAAAGTGTGTTATCAAATACAAAATTAAACGGTTTATAAGTTATAATTTACTTAACTGGTTTTACATTTACTTTAACAATATTATACACGAACAGAGTGTAAGGATAAATGTGTGCAGTGCACCTAGTTCTTATGGGACGTTTTTGTGGTGAAATATAGGTGTGTTGTTGTGAAATTTTTTACGCCCTTCTTCGAATTTCTTGAAATTAAATAATTGTAGACTATTGCTTAAAATTTGTTTACATACTAAAATAGCAGCCATCTTGTCTAAGTTAAGAAACGACTTCTATACATCAATTATAGAATGAAAAGGTCGCATAATGCGGTTTCTTGCGACCAAGATGGTCGGCCATCATAAATTATTATAGAATTCCGTGAGATAATAAACATGAACAGATAACCTTTAATTTAAATAAAACCTTTATACATGGTATCATATTTTTTTTATTTATCCGACCTACAATCTGGCTGCATAACACGACGATATAATAAAGCAGTCGTAAAAACGTTCACGTAACCTATACTCTAGCACAAAGACTATATGCTCCCTGCTCTAACACCACTATTCGACGTTGTATGAATCAGTCGTAAAAACGTCTACCTTACTATACACAGGCACCACTATACAATGTTGTAGGAATCAGTCGTAAAAACGTCTACCTAATCTATACACAGGTACCACTATTCGACGTTGTATGAATCAGTCGTAAAAACGTCTACTTAACCTATACACAGGCACCACTATACGACGTTGTATAAATCAGTCGTAAAAACGTCTACCTAACCTATACACAGGCACAACTATACGACGCTGTATGAATCCGTCGTAAAAACGTCTACCTAACCTATACACAGGCACCACTATACGACGTTGTATAAATCAGTCGTATAAACGTCTACCTAACCTATACACAGGCACCACTATACAACGTTGTATAATACAGTCGTAAAAACGTTTACTTAACCTATATTTTTGTACCATTATACGACGTTGTATGAAGTAGTCGCAAAAACGTTTACTCAACTTATTTAGATGACCATTTAGTTACGGGACTAAATCGTTGTAGCAATAACGGTTACACAACGTTGTAGTTGTCTAATAACATCAATTCAACAGTTATATAACCGAAAGTCGCATACCACAGTTTTTATATGACCAATTTGCTAGTTGGATAGTCTATTAGTTGCCTTTTTCGACACCCAAGGGAAGAGAGGGGGTAGTAGTATTCTTTCTCCTCTTCCCCAACACGGTTAAGCTAGTTTTAAATAAACTTCAGAGGGCACTGCGCAAGTCTTATAAAGAACGTCAAAGCAAAATCAATCATATTGATATTTAAAATTAGAACAATTCTGCTTTGAAGTTTCAGACCTAGTAATTTGATAAGAGCAATGATTTTATTTTGAGAAATGTACAAAACCATAACGCGCTAGTGTTAAAAATTAAAATTAACTTTTTATATCAATACAAATATTTTCATGTAAGAATTATTGTTTCATTAGTAAAATTAAGAAAGTTGTCGAAGTAAAATGTTTTTTGGAGTCATTAGATTTATGTATTGTTTGTTATTGTTTAAACAATTTGTTTCAAATTTCAAGAAGGCCACGACCTTGTGCAATAATCAGGCTAACTTACGTAAGTTTTTTAAATGTATTTAACTAATTCAGCGCATAGTACAAGTGACTTAAAAATACGTATATTTTGACAATTTCGTGCAGGATCCCCTTAAATAGTATGATGCAACGTGGCACGCTGCCATCTATTGACAAAATAGGTACACAAACAGAACGTAAAGGAACATGAACAAGAACATAGATTTACAATTATTATTCTCAAAAGGGTTAGTTAGAGACTATAGAAGTCATTTGCCGGGATAAGTATAAAAAAAATTAAAAAAGGCAATGAAGACCACAGAACCAGTCCACTGAAAGACTTCTTGGCGGTAAAGTGAAACATCATGTCTGCAGTTATGTTTTCTATAATTGAGAAGAAAGAAAGAATGTATTTTGTCGAATATAAATGAGAATTAATAGTGGATTATTTAAGTCAAGTCAAGTCAAGTCAAAATATATTTATTCAATAAACTCAATTAATAAGTACTTTGAATCGTCCAAATCTTTTTTAACCTACCACCCATTCAGGACATAATTTTTTAACTGTGGCAAAGAATGGGCGCAAGAAACCACAGCGCACAAAAGCAACGACATTTACAAACAAAAAAAAGAGTATGTCGTTACCAGGTCAATACAAAATATGAATTTAAAAATATAAAAAAAATGATGCAATACAAAACAACAATACAATGTAGTATCAATTAAATAGAGACAGTTAGAAATAGCTGTTGGAGTGCTTGGAGCATTTCAGATCCAAGCTGTTTTGTCTTCTGTGTAATCTGACACTTTATAATAAGCTTTTTTATAAAGCTTTTCTATGATTTTGATTTTAAATTTATTAAGATCTAATTTCTGAATATCATTTGGTACTTTGTTGTAAAATCTTACACACAGACCCCTAAAAGAATCATTTATTTTATGGAGCCTAGTATAAGGTACTGCTAATTTGTTCTTACTTCTAGTGTTTACATTGTGAATATCACTGTTTTTTGAAAACATTCCAGTATTTTTATGAACATAAATCAAATTTTCATAAATGTATTGTGATGCAACTGTCATTATATTTATATTCTTAAATCTCTCTCTGAGAGAGTCGCCAGCCTTTAGGTTATAGATTGCTCTTCTGAAGCACGAAGATAGTTTGAATGTCGGCAGCATTTCCCCACAGTAAAATGCCGTACGACATTACACTATGAAAGTAACTGAAATAAACTAATCAGGATGTATCAACGTCAGTTAACTGACGGATCTTCATTACTGCATAAGAACAAGTCTATTCGACAATTTAGCTATATGTGGGCCCCACTGAAGCTTGGCATCTAACGTGATGCCTAGAAACACAGTGGTGTCCACAGGATTCACATTCTTATATTTAATTTGTACACTAGTTGTTACTTGCTTAACATTAGGCAATACAAATCTTACACATTTGGTTTTTCCCTCGTTTAATAGCAAGTTATTTACACTAAACCAGTGAACAATCTTTGAGATCGCATTATTCACATCGTCATAATCTGGGTGTCGTCGTTTCACTTTGAATTAAAGTGAAGTATCATCAGCAAACAATACTATCTCATGACTGTCTTTTACAAAATAAGGTAAGTCATTAAAATAACCAAAAACAAGAATGGACCTAGTATTGAACCCTGCGGAACTCCCATTGTAACCACTGATCCCGGAGATCTTTTACCGTTAATGTCGACCTTCTGAATCCTGTTACTCAAGTATGAGATTAGAAGGCTCAAAGAAGCATCCCTAATTCCATAGTGGTTAAGCTTCCTGACCAAAGTTTCATGTAAAACACAATCGAAAGCCTTGGATAAATCACAAAATACCCCTAGGGCATCCTTTGATTCCTCCCAGGTATCAAATATTTGGATTAAAAGCTCAACACCGGCGTCAGTTGTTGAGCGACCCCTAGTAAAACCATACTGTTTACAATGTAAAAGTTAATTTCTATGAAAATGAATTTGAATTTGGTCTAGCATCAACTTTTCAAAAATTTTACTAAATGTGGGTAGCACAGAAATAGGTCTAAAATTAGAGGGGTCAGAAGTGCTACCTGATTTAAACAATGGAATTAATTTACTATGTTTCATTAGGTCAGGAAAAACACCACAGTCAATGCATTCGTTAAATATCCAAGCTAAAACTGGAGCTATTGTCATAATTACTGATTTAGCGACATCCACGGAATTACCCCACAGATCGGCAGTTTTATTTTTATTGAGAGTGTTAAATGTTTTTAATATATCTATAACACAATTTTTTTGAAAACTGAAATTACTTTCACAATCTTTAACATTCTCCTTCAAAACAGAATCAGCTACAGTGGGGGAGGAAATCAAGGCTTTTATAGTTGAAACTGGAATGTCAGTAAAAAACCTCTCAAATGCTGCAGCAACATCAGCATCAGAAGTCAAGGTTTTATTATCACAATTTAAATTGTACTCATTATTACGACTTCTGACCTTTCCTGTTTCACTATTTATAATATTCCATGTCATTTTTATTTTGTCATTACTATTCTTAATCTTAGAACTCAGATAGTTTGCCTTGGCTAATCGGCATACTCTTTTAAATAACTTTGAATAATTTTTAACATATAATTTGAAGTCGTCGCTGGTGTTATGGTTGCGTTCACCATAAAGTTCATAAAGGCGTTTCCTACTTTTGTGAATAAAAATTGTAGCCCATTCATTAAAAGATGCAGTACCACTAATCGAGATCTTTTTTGGAACAAAAGATTTATTAAATTCTGAACAATATATGTCAAAAAAATCATTATAAAAGACATCAGGGTTGTTATTGTATTCTAAATAATTTAATTTTGTATCTAGATTGCTTTTAAAGCGTTCCAGCCGACCTGCAGTTTTTGGCACAACAGTGATATTCTTTTTCATCACTTGCTTACGCTGGTGTGGAAAGCTGACCATTTGGCCACAATGATCAGAGTCCAGGTTATTAATAATTTGCTTAGCCAGTGGTTTTACATTTGTATATATGTTATCAATACAGGTGGCCGAAGTGGCAGTTATTCTTGTCGGCTCCAAAAATAAATTATTCAAACTGTATGATAGAAATAAGTTTTTAATTTTAGTTGACAATGTGGAGTTTTCTAGCAAATTTATATTAAAATCACCGCAAACAATTATTGTTTTACCTACATTGCGGACCTTACGCAATGTCTCATCCATAACTTTTTCAAAAAGATCATACAATTCTGAAGGAGATCTGTATACACTTATCACAACAAACTGCTCCAACTCCGCACAAGCTATTTCTATTGTTCGCTCAACCGAGAGGCTCACTATGTCTTTGCGTTCTTTTAATTTAAACTTTTTACTTACAATAATTAAGGAGCCACCATGTATTGCATTTCCTCGACTGAACGAACTTCCTACCAAATGATTCTTAAAATTGAACATGAACTGATGGTCTCTAAGCCAGTGCTCGGTAATGCAAAGAATATCAATATTATTACAGTTCTTGAACAATTCAATCTCTAAATCTTTGCCCATCATTCCTTGGATGTTCTGGTGAACAATGTTCAAAGATTCTACATTTTTTAAATTTAATGATTGACCGGGGCTTTTTATAAAGCTATTTTTACATTGATTTAATTCCACCACCTAATGTAAAGAAAATAATAATTACTATTAAAAACTTGACTTGCCACTGGCTAAATGTGGTGATCGCACGAAGCCATTATTTAAGACAAAAAAAAACAGTCTACTGTCATAGTCCACTATGTGCTCAATGAACGTGATAGGTAAATCTACTAATCCAAAATGCCGTTTCATATTTAGTCCGTCAAATTCGCCATTTTGGTTTCGCAATCAGGCTCTCTAACCACTACACGAAACAAGGTCACTACACGCTACACGAATCTTTTTCGATTCTACCTATCGACATAGAATTTGTAGTTCCTATTTAATATGTGTCGGACCGTGTCGCGTAACGGTGAAAGAATACTACCACCCCCTCCCTTCCCTTGGGTGTCGTAAAAGGCGACTAACGGACTAAGACTGTCCATACACACAACAGCATAGAGCAGCGATGGGCTCACCATTCTGTCACGTTAAGCACATGTTCAGTCGCTATTTGGTGAAAAGTGGACTATGGTAGAGGACTGCTTTTGCTGTCCTCTTTGCCTAGTCTCTGACTAACCCTTCGGTAGTCGGTAGTCGATAATAGGTAGTCGTAATTATTTATGTTATTTATTTGTTTTAATTTTTATTGCACAAAGAAAAAAAATGTGCAAAGGCTGACTTAATGCAAAATGGCAGTCTCCTTAGGGCTAGGCTTATAGGCTTAGGGCTAGGCTATCCCCACGTGCTGTTGTATTTATCGGAGGCCTGTTTCTAGTAGTGGAAAGTATACAGGTTGATGATGATGATGGCTATGTTATTTTATAAAAGTGTGGGTAATTTCAATAAAATGTAGTCATCACCAGCTTATAAACGTCCCACCGCTGGACACAGGCATTCCAAAATGGATGACAGCCCATGGGAATATTGGGCCGTAACCCACCAGACTACTTGTTGGTTAGTTTTACGACTGAGAACAGCCACGGTTTATGAGTCTTTCGTAGCACGGATCGTAACATAAAATGTAGTAACATCTAAATATGCATTTACTGTATTTACATACATGGACTAACGACTATTATCCCCGAAGGGTTAGTCAGAGACTAGGCAATGGCCGCAGAAGCAGTCCACTGCAATAGTTCACGTTTTACCAAAGTACTGCACATGTGCTCAGCGTTAAAGGTGGTGAGCCCGTCGCTGTTTTATTCTGTTGGATGTATGTGCAGTCTTTGTCTGTTAGTCGCCTTTTACGACACCCAAGGGAAAAGAGGGGTTGGCAGTATTCTTTTAGTAAGATTTCCCCCACTTACAAGGTGACGAATGTAAATAGTTCTTCTTTTATACAGAGGGTATTCTTCAGACTTGAGGAAGACCTTCTGAAGTGAACCTACTCTTTACTCAAAGGCAACGTATCTGCTAATCCTATGGCATTTCAGTTTTTTATAATAAGTCACGGTGTTTGCTTTCTACAGTGACCCGCTGCGCTGGCTCGTTTCTGGGCTTCTTTTGAACTTCTGGGCTCAGGTCTCCCACGTGGCCAATAGCACGTGGGGATATTGGGCCATAACCCACCACGCTGGCCCAATGCGTGTTGGTGGGTTTTAACGACTGCCATGTTACGACAACAACCGTGACCAACGGCTTAACGTGCCTTTCGAAGCACGGACGAGGTCGAGATGTTTTTAATTGGGTCACCCATCAAGCGACCCGGTATTGTAAAAATTGCTTAGCGGGCAAGATCGCAAGCCGAACGCGCTAGTCGCTGCGCCATCAGCACCTCATAACTTTTTGCATAAATAATAAAAAAAACATTAATTCAGGTGCTGTAAAACAAACACCATCGTTGAGTATTTTGTTGAACCATGTAGATTTACGAATTTAATAGTGTAGGGCAGTTTTAGGCTAAAAACACAGACCACTTTTGGTGCAAATAACAAAGTTGCAAATTTTATGACCGAATATTTTTCGTGATACAACCAGGCTCTGTTTAAGGTTATTGTCTACATAAAAGTTACATGATGTTGCAGTGGCTGGATTTAATGAAGGTATTATTAAAGTAGAACAATGATAAAATACCACGTACTTAGGTAGTGTTAGGGTAGTTTGAACAAAAAAAAACTATCGAAGACAAGAGAATAAATCTAGAGAACTGCAAGCAATATGTCCTCAGAGACAAAAAATACCCTTTTACATTTGCACTTGCTCTTTCTTAGAACTGGAGTGCAATAAGGCTTTAGTCGCTATAAATATCCGGTGACGCAGCAAAGGCAATCTGGTAGCAAACCGCTAATATATGGTACGTCCAGAAAAATACTAGCCGCTCCTAAATAAAGCTCGAAAACATATTCTTGCAGAAGTTATTCAATTCGAATATTTTTTCGAATTGTTCAATGACATTCTATATACATGTGACTGTATCGTTTATAAAACTAAAATGAGAATTATTAATATATAAAAAATTATATTGATAATTCGCAAATTTTGTTGCGAAAAAAAATTACAAATTCGAAAATATAAAAAAAAATCCTCGAGTAGGATTTGAACCAGCAGCCTTTTGATAGGAAGAGTCAGGTGCTCTTCCAAGCTAACTAGCCTTTGGCTTTCAAAGTTACAAGTAAATAGTATTTATGAATTTTGGCGAGCTGGATAAAGTCAATAGCGGTAAAAGAATACTACCACCCCCTCCCTCTCTTCCCTTGAATGTCGTAAAAGGCGACTAACGGACTAAATACTGCAAAATACTTCCAACAGCATAGAGGCGATGGGCTCACCACCTGTCACGCTGAGCACATGTGCAGTCGCTATTTGGTGAAAGGTGGACTATGGTAGAGGACTGCTTTTGCTGTCCTTATTGCCTAGTCTCTGACTAACCCTTCGGGGATAATAGTCGTGATTATGTTCCTTCTCTTCAGACCTGAAGCTTAAAAAAACAAAACCAAAGATATTTTAAGCTAAAATAGGGTTAATTAGAAATAAAATAAAATATTTATTTAAAAAAAATAAAAACACATTTTAATTTTTATAAAAAAATATAGGTCCACTTATGTACGTACCTCTCAAGAACGCTATGTTCCACTCCACAAGACTTGGAAAGACCGCAGCGTTTCACTGAGTACTAAGTCAAACTAGTGTGTGTGCTCGTGTTCTCGATTTTCTTACGGCGCTGAGACGTGGACGCTAAAAGCATCGGACCGAAACCGCATTGATGCGTTTGAAATGTGGTGCTGGAGGAGAATGCTGCGGCTTCCTTGGATAGCTCATCGGACTAACGAACGTGTCGATTCTCAAGTAACTGAAAACCAAATCCAGGCTCTCATCCATATGCCTCTTGAGAATCCTAGAGTACATTGGTCACATTGCCCGAAGAAGTGGTGACAATTTAGAGAAATTAATTGTCACGGGGAAGGTGGAAGGAAAATGAGCTCGCGGGCGCAGCCCGATGCGTTGGTCCGACCAAATCCGTACCGCGCTGGACACCTCTATGCACGATGCACTACACGTTGCCGGCAACCGGTTCAGATAGCGCTCAATCATCAAGCGTCGCATGAAGGAGGTCACGACCCTCAGCAATGAGGATAACGAAGCACGGAGGAGGATGTGTACCTCATTTGTTTTTTCAAATTTAATACTGAAAAATGCCTGATTTAACAAAATCATTATGGGTATTGCTTTATTATTCCTCGTTCATTACTCGAATTTTGTTTACCGGAATAATCATCCTATGTGCAATGATTAAAATTTTATTCAATTTTCTACAAGTATTTGCCCTTGCAGCTGTGTTCCCCGAAATAAACTTTGTAAAAAGATTTACAATAAACATTGCTATACAAATATTTTTATCTTTCACTAGTAATAGTAATCATGGTTTTCTTCCATGAAATTAAAATATGTCGATTGATTTTCAATACATACCTAAACAATAGCTACCTACTGTAAGTATGTAACAATAATTACCTACAATAATTTTACATTAATTTGTGAATAATAAATAAATATTCGAGCTAGAGCTAGTTCTATAAGAGCTAGTTCGTTGAAACGTTTAAATCATGTGAAGACTGAGTTATTGTTTTGATGAATAGGTAAGTAAGTATATTAGTAATGGCAAGTGCGTTCTTATGACTTAGATAATTTTGCAAATTGTCGACTTTTTCTTATGACTTAGTTCTAAAAAAGACTAAGTAAAAATAATATTGTGTGTAATAATTATTGTTTTTTTCGTAAATAAACAAATTGACTTTGTTTATTGCAAAAATTTTTTTTTTACATTTCCTTAAATATATACACGGCTAGTTAGCTAAGAAGTACTTACCTTACATTAATAATAACACAAAACAGTATACATGAGTGAATAAATTACTTAAAACAATAAATATCATCACCATCATCATCATCAGCCAGAGGACGTCCACTGCTGGACAAAAGCCGACCCCAAGGATCTCCACCACGACCGGTCTTGTCTACCCGCGACCTTCACCAGATCGTCGGACTACCTTGTTGGAGGCCTGCCCACACTGCGTCTTCTTGTGCGCGGTCGCCACTCGAGAACCGTTCTGCCCCAACGGCCATCGGTTCTACGGGCGGTGTGCCCTGCCCATTTCCACTTGAGCTTGGCGACTCTTTGGGCTATGTCGGTTACTTTAATTCTAATAGTAGAGAAACCTCGAGCATAGCCCTCTCCATTGCTCTTTGCGTAACTTTGAGCCAGACTATTTAGGCCCGTTGTGAGCGACCACGTTTCGGTACCGTATGTCATCACTGGCAACACACGCTGGTCGAAACTTTCGTCTTAAGACACTGCGGGATTTTAGACGACAAGATATTTCGTAGCTTACCGAGCGCTGCCCAGCCGAGTTGGATTCGACGATTGACCTCTTTCTTAGAGTTGGACCTACCTAACTGGACCGTTTGTCCCAGGTATACATATTCGTCAACAACTTCAAGAGCAGAGTCTCCAACCTGCAGAGGAGTGGGTATGACACGTGAGTTAAACATGATTTTCGTCATCTCCATGTTCATTTTAAGGCCCACTTGTTGAGAGACTTTCTTGCGATCACCGAGCGTTGTGCCTAGGTCCTCCAAGGTCTCAAACTTTATAACTCTTAGCTCACCTAATTATTAATTTCATGGTGTTTTAAGAAAAACTTAATAGGTATTTCACAATACTCCGTCCGTTACTAGTTAATTAATTTATTTTAATGTCATACATATTGATTCTACTTGACGTACACGTGTATTTTAACGAAATGTTATTTTACTCGTAGTTTTCTTTTTCGTCATTTTATAATTTAGTAAGTAAGGTACCTTACATTTTCCACTTATTTTTTTCACTTTACATTACATCGTGTGCACACTTTTATTCATCTCTTACTTTATTTTATTTCTTTCATAAACTAGTCATCACATTATTCATTTGTACACTTTTTCATCATTAAGTATAATATATTAATATTATTAGGTACTTTTTATTATTATTTGGGCCGGCCGGTCCCTTTTATTTATTATTTATTTTGGTACATTTACATAAAGTAGACTTTTCTTGCTACATCCGTATTTAGCGATGATACCTTTATCTATCATCTTGCGCGATCATAATTACGTATGAAATAGTTATCGAAAGTAGTTTTAAAATATTTGTTTATAGCCTAAGAACCAAAATAGTTACCCATTTTCTTCTCTGGCTTAAGCTTGTGCTTCCGAAGTAATAAAATGAAATGTTGACTAATCATTACCTGGAACTAGATTGTTGTTGTAACGTTCTGCAGCATTTGCAACGTGTAAAGGTCGAGCGCGTTGCGCTGACTTGATTGAACACAACACCAACTTACAACATGTTGTGGTCTTTGTCTGAATACTAAGAACTTGTGCATGATTTGACTGATTTAGAATTACTAAAAATTTTTACTAACACTTTTTTTATAATTCACAACAAATTTCCCAATTATGCAACAAACTTCTTTTACCAATATTCAACACTATAACAAAACATCAATGTTTAATCTTTTAACAAATTACTACCTACCTAAATTAAGTCAAAAATAACAAAATTCAGATTTCAAGCAGTAACTTAACTTCACTTAATTTTTACTTTACTTTCGATTTAAATAATTTAGAATAAACTGTTTATTACAATATGACATGAAGCGAAAAATGCAACATAATAAACTTTTATAATTACTAAGTAGATACGGCCATTGCCAACTTTCGATTAAAATGAAAACTTTATAACTGGATGAACTGGATAACTGTACTGTAATATATTTTCGTAAAAAATAATTTTAGATTTAATGAATTTTATTAAAGATCTAATAATAAAAAAAATCGCGCATCCATTAGCGTGAGCTGTACTAAATAAATTCTTCCGTAACCAAATTGTTCAGCGATTTTACTCAATTAATTCATTTAATACTAAGTTACGTAGATTAATAAAACTTTTACAAAAAAAATGTTACTTTCCGTGGTAAAAAAAAAAGTTATTACATTACTAATAAATTTAATTACTTTAGAAAATAGTTACTTTTTTATATTTACATTATAAAACTATTACGCAATAAATAAAATGTGGAATAAAATTTTTACTGTGTTTTTGGAAAAACTGGCCTGATTCACGCAGCTGGTCCACATCCGACTCCTGCTTCACCCAGCGTCCAGCAATTTCTTCCTCCTTTTCGTCTGACATCTCTCGGCCTCTCGACAACAGCAGCACCAAATCATTATCTTTGTTTTCAATTTATTTACAGGAACATAATATTGTAGTCTTCGTAAACTTTTACTAGTTACATCTCCTTAATTAAAATTCTTGATTTCTCCGAAGCAATAACGTAGTTAAAATTTTGATGAAAATGAAAATATTTATTTATTCAGCATTCACAGCATTCAACAGTCACAGTTACTAATTATTAATATATTGTCCTTTTTATATAACATTAAGTACGTAATTCACTCTTCATATTGTTTCTTCACTTTTGCAATACACTATATTGTTTATATTGTACACTTTAATTTTTCACATATTACTTTTCCATCTAACCATCTGGCCCAGCGCTGCCAATAGGCAGCATTGGCAGGGTCGCCATGCAATGTGGGGACCGTGAGAAGCGTTGAGTGAAACGACTGTGTCGTATAAAGTATGATTTATTACTGTCTGAACGATGGTGTGACATGTAATAAGAGGTGAGGTGAGTCGCACACTACAGTAGGGTCTGGTTGCCCTTCTTAAAGAACGCCACAATTTCATGCCACGCTTCTGGCGTTCTAGCTCTGAGTACGACGGAGTTAAATAGTTTCTGAAGAGCTGCGAGTACCGGTCTTCCGCCTGCTTTCAGAAGCTCAGCTGTAATTCCGTCAGCACCAGATGCCTAGCTGTTCTTATGCTGCTTGAGAGCCATACCAATCTCGTACAGCCTGATGTCCGGGATATCTTCGGTGTAGTGTCGGGTTATAGTCGCGTAGCCGGAAAAAAATTACTTACGATAATTCTAAAACTTTTCGTTTTTGCTGAGTGGATAGAGTATGTGGATTGTGAGCTACTTTTAAAAAGTTAGAAGTTTTATGACTGTGCTTTAGGTATGGTTTAGGTATTTCATAATATTTCGTGTAACGTAATGTATATAATATTAAAGTTTGATATGTTGAGTGTTTCATAATAAGAACTATCTTATCTTTGTGTTGTAAAAAGTTTAGAAACATAATATGTGTGGAACTATGAAAATCACAAAATCACTCTTTTTGTCATTGAATAAAATTTAAAAATTTATGATATAATATTTAAAACTTTCAGTGGTTACTGGTATACATGTTGAACAAAGTTTAGAAAGTTAAGTGGTGTGCTTCTTTGATAATTTCATTTTTCTTTCGTAACACACGCAATAATAAATTAAAATTGACAGAATCGCTCATACATGTCCTTTGTAATACTATTTTATACCACACAAAAAATTAGAAACATACATACAGTGCATTTTGTTTAAATCACGAATAAAATATTTCGCTAACGTACGTTTCTTTATGCGGACGCGGGCGGCTGCGGGCGCGGCGCGGCGGTGGCGGCGGGCAGGCGCGGGGGTGAGGGCATACCTACCTTCACTCTATATGACTGATAATCCACTCGTCACGTCAGAAGAGTGGATACATGGCGAACATAACACAAGAAGACGTAATGCATAAAAGTAAACTAAGTACCTTAACCTACTTACTTTATATCTTAGCTGACATTAATAAAAACATTATTAAATGACAAGTTTTGAGTAGTTAGTACTTACAGATCGCGCAATTCTTCTTTCAGATAAGATTATTCTACAATCATTCGAATTGGATGAATGGGGTGAAAACGTAAACACGCAATAATAAATTAAAATTTACAGAATCGCTCATCATGGCCTTTGTAATGCTATTTTATACCACACAAAAAATAGAAACTTACATACAGTGCATTTTGTTTTAATCACGAATAAAATATTTCACTAAATACGCGATTGGGCATGCAGGACGTGGGCAGGTGGATTTGGGAATCAACTCGTTACACCAAAATTGTCACACCGCCAAAAGCAGTATTATTTGTTTCAACCCGTCACAAGTGGATTTATTTCTATTAGGACATTGTAATTTTTGTAGCTATTGCTGCTACTTACTACTTACTGCTCTTTAATGATGTATTGCAGTAAGCCGAAGATATTATCTTATTTGCCCCTGCCCCTTATCTGTGCATAATACCATAGAATACTTACATAAAGTACAAGTACAGAAGATTCATTCCGCAAAGTCATTTAAATAAACAGCGACTCTTGCTAAGACACAATAAAATGCAATTCAGGTCGTACACCGCTCCCTTATCTACAGTTAAATTCACCTAGATGTTGCCTCTCTTTCTATCGCGTACTCTTATCTCTTCTAATGACTCTTGAGTTGTCTTCTTTTAAATAATACTTAATCTGAATACTTACTTAATTTATTACAAGTTATGGTGTTTATAATGTGTACTTAAATGTGAACAAATTACCATTTCAAATAATCCTAGGCTAGGTATGTCAGTACAGTCAACGCCACATCAGACTACCTAAACGGTAATATAATATATATTACTGTGCTACCTATACATGTTTATTTTGAGCACCACCAGTGACACTGCGTGTACGTGAGAGCTCGAGCGCTGGTGACCTTGAGCAGAACGTATAAACACTAGGGTTTAATACCGAAATGGAATTTAGACTTGTGCCAAAGAAGACGTATGTATATGTTACATAGTATGTTATGTAACGTAAAGTAGTATTAGCAGTTACTCCATTAAGTAAGTAACTACTAGGGTTTGCGGTCCTGGTCCTGTGAAGAAAACAGGATTCCCGGTACTGCGCTAACTATGGTACCGGGAAAACCGGGAATTTCCGGTACTTTTTGGTACTGAATTTTTAACCCAGATGTAACTAACGTTTGATTAATGGATCAATGAGCAAATCAAAATATTACGCAATATTTTTATAATAAAAAATTGTTTTGCTAATTGCTATACTAGCTGTAGCATCACTTTGTCGAATAGAATTGGTTAGAGGTCATCCGAGTTGAATGTTTTAAATTTAAAAGAGTCTATATACAATGGATTTTTATAATGAGTGTTTTAAGGTGAGTAAATAATATAAATTCGTCCAAACCGAGACCGTTCAAACGGCGACAGACCCTTCTCCAACGGATGCCCTCGACCGAGATTGTGGTATTGGGAGACTTCAATGCCCATCACGTCGAATGGCTTGGTTCACGCACAACTGACCACGCGGGTAGAGCCGTTCATGACTTCGCTTTGGCCTACAGTCTGTCCCAATTGGTAACAGAGCCTACGTGGATTCCAGATGTGGAGGGCCATGCACCTTTCTTATTGGACCTTCTGCTGCCCTCTCACCCAGACGGCTATCAAGTTTCTATTGATGCACCACTAGGCTCATCAGACCACTGTCTGTTACGTAGCACTGTGCCTTTCACAGAAATTTCAAAAACGTCGAGTCTGGCATTATAGGTCAGCGGACTGGGATGCGATGGAGTTTCTTTGCGTCCTACTACGAGTTTGCTTCTTACTGGATGATCTTGATGTCGCCGCCGACTTTGTCGTTGATGTGAATGAAACTTTTCAATCCAAACTCTGTGGTTCCCATTGGCGGCAGGTCTCAACCATGGTTTGGTCGTTGCTGCCAAATGGTGTCTCGCCAAAAGTGACGACATTACATGGCCTGGGCTAATGCGGTGTCATCAAAGGATCCAAACACCAGTGCGCTCAGAAAGAGGTACAACTTTGCGGCCAGGTCCTTTAAGAAGGACATTGCCAAGGCGAAGTCATCATTCATAAGTGGAATTGGCGAGAGGCTAGTGCGTCTTCCTTCAGATACGCGTGCGTTCCGGTCTCTCGCCAAAGCTATCTTAGGGAATTTTTGTCAGCCGTCACTACCATTTTACAAGACCAATGATTGCCTGACCCATACTGCAAAGGAGAAAGCCGATCTCTTGGGCACTCTTTTCGCATCAAACTCGACCTTGGACTATGGGAAAAACTCTCCACCAACCATACCGCATTGCGCTTGTTAAATGCCAAACGTCCGGTTCCTACAAAGGTCAGTTCGTAAGGCTCTTTTTTCCCTTGATATCCATAAGTCGAGTGGGCCTGGTGCAGTTCCTCCCATGAGTTGGCGCTGGTTCTAACGCGCGTTTTCCGGCTCTCTTTCACTACTGGCGTTGTCCCGAGCTCTTGGAAGACAGCCCTTGTCAACCCGATTCTCAAAAAAAATCGATCGCTCAGATCCGTCCAACTACAGGCCAATAGCCATCACCTCTTTGCTCTCCAAAGTAATGGAGTCCATTACAAACCGCCAGCTCTTAAGGTACCTAAAATAAAACTAACTACTAAGCGATTGCTAGTATGGTTTTCGTCGCGGTCGTTCGGCTGGTGATCTTTTAGTGTACCTTACTCACCGATGAGCGGAGGCTGTCGAAAGTAAAGCCTTTGACAGGGTATAGCACAGGGCTCTTCTCTCTAAACTTTGATCATACTGGCTTCCTGAGTATGTCTTCCTGTGTTCGTGGGTGGCCAGCTTTCTTTCTGGGCGTAGCATCAGAGTCGTAGTCGATGGTTCGTGCTCTGACATGAACCCCCTTAAATGCTGGAGTCTGGAGTCCCACAGGGGTGTGTGTTAGCCCGTACTCTGTTTCTTCTGCATATCAATGACATATTGCATAACAACAGCATTCATTGCTACGCGAATGTCAGTAAGGGAGTAACGCTCTACACCGGACGAGCTAATATTTCTCAAGAAAGCGTCATCGAGAGCCGGAATAAACTTGTGACTGACACCAAGATCATGTTAAGTCAAGTCTTGAATTGGGGCCGACATAACTTAGTCTACTGTAACCCCTCCAAAACACAAGTTTGCGCATTTACCGCGAAAAAACATCCCTTCGTCGTACCTCTGAACTTTTGAGGGAGCTCTCCCTTGATACCAATCCGACTATTGGAATCCTTGTCGTCGATGTGTCGAGTGACGTTCAGTTTCGAGGTCATTTGGAAGGTAAAGCTAAATAAGCAAACAAAAAAGAAATTATTTAAATGGAATTATCAAATCATTGGAGTGCGATGACGATGAAACCGTACGGTGTTGGGTACGGGTACATTAGTTACAAGTTTTTCCCCAGAAAAAGTACTGGTGACGTCACGGTTGAGAACTGTGGAGAAAAAATTTGGTAACGCTACGAAATTTGTATGGTTTGCATTTAAGAGCATAGGCCGAGGTTACCGCTAACGACTACCGCAAACGCGGAGCCTAATATTGGCGTAATTTGAAGTTATAACAAAAGTACCGAATTTCCCGGGAAACAAATTCTCAGTACCGGTACTGCGTAAAAAGTCAATTTCCCGAGAAATACCAGGAATTCCCGGGAGCAAGCCCTGGTAACTACCAACCTAGTTAGGTACTTGTAGATTGTAATAATATAGGTAGGTACTTAATAATTGTAGGTGACTAGTAGAATTGATATTATAATACTTAATTAAGTAAATAACCTACCTAACCTACGTACTTACGTAGACATACAGACGCGGGGGGACTGTGTTTTATAATTAGTAGGTACCTAGGTAGTGATGAATGATTTAGTGATAATAAGAGTACCTACTTACCTTACTATAATTTAGGAAATACTTTTGCATACTTACCTGAAGCTCTTAATTGATGAATTGTCAAAAAAACACGTAAGGGTTGTGGAAAAAACTTTAATCGTATGATGTGGCCCTAGCTAGATACGCAATTCTATAGCCTATTGTACATCTTAAAAATTACTTTCCTATTATTGTGATTTGTGAACATGACAGGATGATAGATTGATTAACCTTATCCGTGCGGTGACGGAGAAAGAATACCAATCGCCGCCCCTCTCTCCGTCCGGTGGGTGTCGTAAGAAGCGACTAACGGACTCTTTCGAGCGATGATCTGCTCCACTGGTGGTAGGGCTTGACCCGTCTGGTTGGTGACCACCGTACGCATGGTGTAAAACCCGTCAAGTGACTGCTTGTCGGTCGCGTTTCGGGATCAGCCAGCGTATAACCAGAGCTCGAGAGGATGATGCTGCGATGTATTTGGTCTGTGGAGGCTTCCGTCAAACCAGTGCCAGGAGGACTTCGTTAACCTGCCGACCAGGGAGACCCGTAGAAACGGTTGTCCCGCTGGCCGCCCGTGGCACAGTACAGGGGCCCAAGCGAGCCTAACCAGCTCGTGAGGCTGCCTCACCATGCCACGCATAATCTCGGGGTGGTCCGTCGTGCCGGTTGGTGACCGGAAGGTGGGGTCCCGGCGGCCATTCCCGGGGGGGTTCGGGGGCCCTTCCGTTCGGCAGGTTAATAATACTCGTCTGTGGGCAAATTCCTGGGGAAACAGGCCACCACACTTTGACCATTCGCATCGCGGCATCATTTTCTCGATTCACGCCTCTCTCTTTCCACTCCTAAAATGACAGCGCCTAACAACAAAACTGGTTCTACAGCGGTGCACACCCCCACCACAACCTTACCGTTTGAGGTGGAGTTCGCTAACATCCGCGGACTCCATGCAAACCTCAATGCCGTCCACCACCATCTTGAGACGGCACGGCCAGCAATGTTGTTCCTGACGGAGACGCAAATAATCCGCCCAGCTGACACCACCTACCTGAACTATCCCGGCTTTGTGCTTGAAGAATCCTTCAAAGCCAAAGCCGGAGTTTGCTTATTCGTTCGGGCGGATGTTTGCTGTCGCCGTCTGCGCTGTCTGGAGGACCCTTCCTTCTCCCTCCTAGTGGTACACGTCGACTTAGGCTCTCATTGCCGTGTCTACGTCTGCGTCTACCGATCCCATAACGGCGACATGGAGACAACTCGACTAATTGAACATCTTAGTCGGGTAGCAGATGATGCGCAGGAGCGGTTTCCATCGGCGGAACTGGTGTTTTTGGGGGACTTCAACGCCCACCATGAGTTGTGGTTAGGTTCCTCCAAAACAGACCATGCTGGTAGAACTGCCCACGCATTCGCTCTCACGCATGACCTGACGCAACTGGTGAACCAGCCCACCAGGATCCCAGACAAAGTTGGCCATGCGCCCTCCTTACTCGACCTTCTGCTGACGAGTCGCCCAGCTGGATACCGGGTGGAGATTCGAGCTCCTTTAGGTTCCTCGGATCACTGCTTGATATCCAGCACAGTGCCCTTGGCATCGCGCCCGCCAACAGCGGTTTCGAAACGCCAGATTTGGCACTACGCGTCGGCAGACTGGGACGGGATGCGGGAGTATTTTGCATCCGTCTCTTGGAGGCAGCGCTGCTTTAGTGGGAAGGACCCGACCGCTAGCGCCACTGCCGTTGCTGATGAGATAGTATTAGGAATGGAATACTATATTCCACACTCCTATGTCATCAGCAAAGGCAGACGCAACCGCTGGTTCAATCGCGAGTGTGCCAGCGCTGTTGAGAGCAAACAGACGGCATACCGCGCTTGGATCAGAGGTAAAGCTCATGGGGCTCCCGAAACTCGCTCGCTAAAAGCAGCCTATAATAATGCCACCAAGTCGTGTAAGAGGGCCTACATTAGAGCGGATGCCCAGCGCGTTGCACGAGTAGGCCAAGAACTCCTGACGCATTCTACGGGCAGCCGTAGCTACTGGCGTCTGGCCAAAGCCGTGCAATCCAACTTCTGCCAACCCTCGCTGCCACCACTGAGATGTCTTGACGGAACTTTAGCTCACAAGCCGCAGGAAAATGTCGATCTCCTGGCCAAACACTTTGCGGCTAACTCCCGGGTCGATGACTGTGATGCACAGCCACCCTCAATTCCTCACTGTGGCCACACAATGTCTGATATTAAAATCAGGCAGTGTGATGTCCGTGCGGAAATGCAGTCAATCGATGTCCGGAAAGCTAACGGTCCTGATGGCATCCCAGCTGGTAGATTTAGATCAATCATATTCAGTTACATTCACATCACTATCAATCGAATTAGACTTGTACCGATGCTATGTCCCTAACCTAACTTCTACTACCCTCATCATTTTTATCCTCGATCCTATGGGGGTAAACCAATATCGCGTCGTGTCGTGTCGGCCATCTTCACTTCCGATCTAGCCTGCCTACGCGACAGGGCCTTTGAGTCGAGCTCTCGTGTTCCTCATTTATCGGTCAAGTCATACCATCTTCCAAGTGATCGCCGCGAGTTTACTACTGTGATCACGAACTTTTGCCGTGGAAAGTCAAGAAAGAGTGAGACGCGCGTCCACTACATCCAGCACGCGGGAGCAACGTCGAACCAGGTTAGCCCCCTAAAACCCCTCTTCTTTGATCGCCCATGTTTTGGTCCTTCGTCCCGATTCCCTTCATTTCCGTAAGCATCGGAACATAATTATTCAAAATTCATTAATTGCATAAAAATCTATTTTTAGAAAATATTTTTTTGCGTACCTTCAATAGTTTTATAAAATCTATCTTGGGGATATCAATTCGCATACTAGCAGCACTGAACATCGTTCAATTAAGCTGTCAACTGTCAAGTGTCAGTCATCTGTCAACTGACATTAATAATAACCTCTAGTTTGTTTTGTTTATTTTTACTTGCGAAATAAAATAACTTATCAATTATGGCGAATGAATTGAAAATAGCCACTGTTAAATTCAACATGGCTTATGATTTCGTATGCGAGCTTTATAAACTGGCTACAGTGCTTGTGCAAACTATTCCTACAACACCGCAGGAATTGAGTAAATTTCGTGTTCGTTTCGTTGATCTAAATCAGATGCGTGAACAGTTTGATACTAATTTTACGTTGTTAGTTGCTGCTTCACAGCCCGAAGAACAGAGAGGAACTATAGAATCTTGCTTTACAACGTTTTACGAGAAATATTACTCAATTCAAAGTATTTGGTCTGACTTAGGTGTATTGGATTCCAAAACAACTAATGGTCCTGTGACACAAGAGGTAGTTTCTAAGTCTAGTTGCGAATCAAGTCGTTTTCATTTACCTAAAATTACATTAACACATTTCAAAGGCATTTACACTGAATGGCCCAATTTTAAATCAATATTTGACAGTTTAATTCATCAAAACAATGAAATATCTTCAATACAAAAATTCCATTATTTATTGAGTGTTTTAGAACAAGAACCTCTTAACTTAATTAAACATTTAAGCATAACTAGTGAAAACTATGGTGTGGCCTATAATCTCTTACAGGAACGTTATGAAAACAAGCGCTTGATAGCCGACAAACATTTAGATTTGTTACTTTCAGTTTCATGTTCCAACTTAAAGAATTTAAAACGTTTTCTCAACACCTTAAAAGAAAACACACAAGCATTAAATACTCTTGGATTTGATGTCAATTCTTGGAGTTTTCTTTTATATCATATAATATCTAAAAAGTTACCATTGGACTTAAGAACTAAATTTGAGTTTACTTTACAGCAAAATGAGATACCGCGTTTTAGTAACTTGTTGACATTTTTAGAACACAATTTAAGGGTTTTAGAAGCAACTAATTTCACATGTGTAAACAATAATCCCAAAGCGTTAATTCCTCATGCATCCACCTTACATGTAACTAATTCAACTTGTTATTATTGTAGTGGTGATCATGCAATCTATCAATGTTTAGAGTTTGAGAAACTGAAAGATAAGAAATTATTTTTAACTGAAAAAAGACTTTGTTACAACTGTTTAAGGCCACATAGTATTTCACAATGTTTATCTAAGCATTGTTGTCAAGTATGCAAGAAACGTCATCATACAAAATTACATAATGAGTTTAAAGCAGCGGATTCCTTTGTGAAGCCCGAACCCTCCTCTTCGAAACAGGTGTTACTTAACATAGAACCATTGTCTACCGGCCTCTTAGGTACTGCTCTTGTTGGAGTCCAGGATGTTGATGGTCAGGTACATGTTGTTCGTGCGTTAGTAGATCCTGGTGCTCAATCATCTCTTATAACTGAATCTTTAGCACAGCAACTTCGACTGCGACGTCGTAAGTCCTGCGATCTGTTCGGTGTCGGTGAACACCGGCAAGCTACCCATGGAAGGGTAGATTGTTCAATCTTGTCTCTCACAGACGATTCCGTTCCTGGTTTGTCCACTGAAGCCATTGTACTTAAGCGCATCACGGGACATCAACCTGCAGCAATGGTCAATCCGATTGTGCCAGAGAAATGTAGCGACCTTCAGCTTGCTGATAAGACTTTCAACATTCCGGGTAAAATCGATTTACTTTTGGGTGTTAATCTTTTCAGTGACATTTTTAGCGGTCCAAAGTTAAAATTAGGTAATGGTTTACCTACAGCTCATTCAACCATCTTTGGTTGGGTCATTATGGGTTCGACCCCAGTGACTACAACTCAGTATCAAAATATTAGCCTACTTACCAACGAGTCTAGGTTACAACTTACTATAACTAAATTCTGGGAATCAGAAGAGTCTCCTTTGCCGCCGATTCCAGATCCTGATGACATCATATGTGAAAAGCACTTTGTTAACACACACAATAGAGATCCCGATGGGAGGTTTGTAGTTAGGCTGCCGTTCAAGGTAGAGTCCTCTCAGCTCGGTGATACTCGGTTAATTGCGTTAAAACGGTTTCACAATTTAGAGCGTAAACTTATAAAAGAGCCTACACTTCGTGAGCTCTACATTCAATTTATGAAAGATTATGTAGAGTCTGGACATATGAAGTTAGTACCTTCTCATAGTGCGGTTGACAGATATTATATTCCTCATCACGGCGTGCTCAAGGAGAGCAGTAGCACTACAAAGTTGAGAGCTGTTTTCGATGCATCTCTACCCAGCTCTACCGGTGTTTCCCTCAATCAAATTTTGTTGTCAGGCCCTAAGCTACAACAGAATATACAGGATATCATTTTAAGGTTTAGAACTTATTTAGTGGTCTTCACTTGTGACATCAAACAATGTTATCGAATGGTCAGGTTACATGATGATGATCAGCGGTTCCAAACTATCTTCTGGCGCGAATCTCAAGATCAACCGTTGCAGGAGTTCGAGTTAACAACCGTCACCTACGGCGTCACTAGTTCTGCATACCAGGCTATCAGGGTGATTCATGAGTTGGCGAATCTTAACGACTCTACATATCCTGAGGCTGCACGTGTCCTACGGGAGGACACCTTCGTAGACGATATCGTGACTGGGTGTGACACGCTAGAGGGTGCTAAGACGCTACAGCACCAAGTCACTGACGTGTTGGCTCAAGGTCGTTTCCT
This sequence comes from Scoparia ambigualis, assembly GCA_963921215.1. Taxonomy (NCBI): domain Eukaryota; kingdom Metazoa; phylum Arthropoda; class Insecta; order Lepidoptera; family Crambidae; genus Scoparia; species Scoparia ambigualis. The sequence continues at coordinate 8,468,107 of OY992503.1, forward strand.
TCTTAGGAAATGGTCTAGCAACTCTGGCGAGCTACTCAAGGGTTTACCTGCAGATCATTATGAAACACCTTATCGATTCGAGGATTCCGGTGACAATATTTTCAAAATCTTAGGTATTGAATGGAACCCCTCATCCGATAACTTTCTCTATCACGTCTCTAACATGAGTAAGACTCTAACCAAACGAGGTGTTCTATCGAACATCGCTCGTCTCTATGATCCTTGTGGCTTTATCACGCCGGTAACATTTTTCGCTAAATCTTTTATGCAGCGTTTGTGGCTTTTAGAGCTGGGTTGGGACGATACTCTCCCTTTCGATGTCCAGCAAACTTGGCTGAAATTTGTTGACGACTTCAAATCTTTAAATCAAATACGGATTCCACGCCACGTTATGGGTGATCCTCATTCTAAATATCAACTTCACGGTTTCAGCGACGCATCGGAGCGCGGATATGCCGCATGCGTCTATATACGCTGTGAAAGCGGTGACGGTGACAGCGTTCAAGTTCATTTGTTAATCGCTAAATCTAGAGTCGCTTCAGTCAGGCAAAGGCAAACGATCCCTAAGCTCGAGCTCTGTGGAGCAGTCCTGTTGGCTCGCCTTATGGACCATGTGTGTAAGGTCTTGCACTCCAAATTAAAATCCATACCAATAATTGCATGGTGCGACTCTAGCATAGTGCTAACTTGGTTACGAACTTCACCGCACAAGCTTCAAACTTTTGAAGGAAACAGAGTTTCCCAGGTTCAAGGCATCATTCCAAACGCTACCTGGCGGCACATTCCTTCACATCTCAATCCCGCGGATTGCGCGAGTCGAGGCTTGCTTCCTCGCGACTTAGTAGTTCATCCACTTTGGTGGAGTCCTTCTTGGCTCAAATCTGATTACAGTTCATGGCCTTCCACATGTCAACTGCTTGACCCTGTGGATTTGCCAGGCGTGAAAGTAGGTCCAGTTGCTGCACATGTCGTGCAAACTGTTGACACGAAAACCCACACGGACTCTACAATTATATTTACTCCTCCTGTTGCTGCACACTTAGTGCAAACAGCAGAGACGGGTCCGGATAAGCACTCTACATCGGCTGTTGCACCTTCCTCAGACGAAGTTGTCCAACACGTCATTGTAAAGTACAGCTCTCTATCCAAAGTTACACGAGTACTCGGTTGGTGGCTTCGTTATATGCATAATGTTCGCTCACCAAAGGATAAACGAGTAGGTAATTTGACGATATACGAATTAAAATCGGTGTTGTCAACTTGTATCAAATCGGTTCAATCTACAGCGTTTGCCGATACTATAAAATTGTTGCGTCAACGTAAGCCTATCAAGGGCAGCCTACGTCGCCTCCATCCCTTTCTCGATGATCTAGGTTTTCTTCGAGTTGGTGGGCGACTGGTCAACGCCAACTTGCCTTTCGATAGTAAACATCCATTTTTGTTACCTCAGTCGCATCCTTTCACAAATCTTCTCATCGATCATTATCATCAGCTCTACGGTCATCCAGGTCCTGCTATTTTAATGGCTATCCTATTGCGTAGGTATTGGATTGTGTCAGCTCGACGTGTAGTGCGGCACAGGATTTTTCAATGTCAACGCTGCTACAGACTAAAGGCGAAACCTATGAATCCATTCATGGGCAACTTACCTGCCGATAGAGTCACTCAAGCTAGGCCCTTCCAAAGGGTTGGGTTAGATTTCGCCGGACCGTTCAACGTCAAGGATTCCAGTGCTCGCAAACCTAAAATCTTTAAGGCTTACCTATGTGTGTTCATATGCTTTGCAACCAAAGCGATGCATTTGGAAGTAGTCTCCACCTTGTCTACTGACGCGTTTTTGACATGTTTAGATAGATTTGTTTCGAGAAGAGGGTTACCTTCTGACATATATTCCGACTGTGGCACAAACTTTTTAGGCGCACGCAACTATCTTAAGGATATTTATCTGCTTAAAGCTCAAATCGATAGAGACTCAGATAAAGTTCAATCTCATCTAGCATCTCATGAAATTCATTGGCATCTTAACGTTCCCTCGGGACCACATCTTGGTGGCCTCTGGGAGAATGCAGTGAAGTCTTCTAAAACATTACTCAAGCGTATCATAGGCGAACGTGTATTAACGTTTGAAGAACTAAGTACAGTGTTCTGCAAAATCGAATCTATACTAAATTCACGACCTATCTGTCCAATTGGTAGCGACCCAAACGATTTAGAAACTCTGACGCCGGGTCATTTTTTGATTGGACAACCGCTTCTTGCCTTACCGGAGCACGATCTAGAGCACATTGCTACTCATCGTCTGAATCGTTGGCAATTGCTACAGCAAATCACCCAACATTTTTGGAAACGTTGGCACAGCGAATATTTACACACGCTGCAGCAACGTGATCGTTGGCTAAAGCCTGAACGTAATTTACAGATGGGTGACTTGGTGTTGTTGATGGAGCCTAATACACCTCAGTTACTCTGGAAAAAGGCTAGAATTACCAAACTTTATCCGGGGAATGACGGTATTGTCCGGGTCGTAGACATTAAAACAACCAAAGGAGTTCTCAAGCGTCCTGTAGCCAAGTTATGTCGCTTAATTCCCGAAACCTAGATATGTCAACATTGATCAATTAATTTAGCATGTAAGTAACTAGAGTAAGATAACATTTACACTTTTTCAATCAGCTTTCAGTTAACTTATTATCAATTTGTCTGTTTCAATTAAAAGAGCTAAGCCGCTCTTTGGGGGGCGGTATGGTAGATTTAGATCAATCATATTCAGTTACATTCACATCACTATCAATCGAATTAGACTTGTACCGATGCTATGTCCCTAACCTAACTTCTACTACCCTCATCATTTTTATCCTCGATCCTATGGGGGTAAACCAATATCGCGTCGTGTCGTGTCGGCCATCTTCACTTCCGATCTAGCCTGCCTACGCGACAGGGCCTTTGAGTCGAGCTCTCGTGTTCCTCATTTATCGGTCAAGTCATACCATCTTCCAAGTGATCGCCGCGAGTTTACTACTGTGATCACGAACTTTTGCCGTGGAAAGTCAAGAAAGAGTGAGACGCGCGTCCACTACATCCAGCACGCGGGAGCAACGTCGAACCAGGTTAGCCCCCTAAAACCCCTCTTCTTTGATCGCCCACCAGCAATAGTCCTGAAAATGTGTGCAGCGGAGTTGTCCCCTGTGTTAACGCGTCTGTACCGTCTCTCGCTCTCTTCGGGTTGTGTGCCGGAATTTTGGAGAGAAGCTAATGTGCAACCGATCCCTAAAAAAGGAGATCGGTCAGATCCGACTAATTACCGCCCTATAGCCGTAACTTCAGTGTTGTGTAAGATCCTAGAACGAATATTGAACAAACAGCTTATTCGATACCTAGAAGGTCAATCCCTAATTCACGATCGTCAATATGGGTTTCGGCCAAAACGGTCAACGGGTGATCTTCTAGCGTACGTCACACATCTCTGGGGTGAGGCTATTGACAAGCGTGGCGAGTCACTGGCAGTTAGCCTTGACATAGCCAAGGCTTTTGATCGGGTCTGGCACAAAGCTCTTCTGTCCAAGCTCCCGGCATACGGTTTGCCCGCTCAGTTCTGTACCTGGATTGCCAGCTTCCTGCATGTGCGTAGAATCCGTGTCCTTTCGGATGGATGCGCTTCGCGGTTCATGTCAGTGAACGCTGGTGTTCCTCAAGGCTCCGTTCTATCCCCCACGCTGTTCCTTCTGCATATCAATGACATGCTTCCTCTTGGAAACATTCATTGCTATGCAGATGATAGCACAGTGCATGGGGGATATAACGGGCACCCAACGGCTGGGCGGGTAGACACCGAAATGAAGCGAGCAAATCTTGTCATTGAGCTCGATCGGGTGTTGGACCTCATTTCTAGATGGGGCTCCGATAATCTGGTGGAGTTCAATGCCAAGAAAACACAGGTGTGCGCGTTCACAGCGAAAAAGTCGCCATTCCTTCCCCTTCCCTCTCTTCAGGGTACATCTCTAGGCCTGCAGAGCAGTATTAACATGCTCGGTATGGATCTGAAAGAAGAATTGCGCGATCTGTAGGTACTTAACTACTCAAAACTTGTCATTTAATAATGTTTTGTTGTCAGCTAAGATGTAAAGTAAGTAGGTTAAGGTACTTAGTTAACTTTTCTGCATTACGTCTTCATGTATTATGTTCGCCATGTATTCACTCTTCTGATGTGACGAGTGGATTATCAGTCATATAGAGTGAAGGTAGGTATGCCCTCACCCTCGCGCCTGCCCGCCGCCACCGCCGCGCCGCGCCCGCAACCGCCCGCGTCCGCATAAAGAAACGTACGTTAGCGAAATATTTTATTCGTGATTTAAACAAAATGCACTGTATGTATGTTTCTAATTTTTTGTGTGGTATAAAATAGTATTACAAAGGACATGTATGAGCGATTCTGTCAATTTAAATTTATTATTGCGTGTGTTACTTTAGAAAAATGAAATTATCAAAGAAGCACACCACTTAACTTTCTAAACTTTGTTCAACATGTATACCAGTAACCACTGAAAGTCTTAAATATTATTTCATAAATTTTAAAATTTTATTTAAAGACAAGAAGAGTGATTTTGTGATTTTCATAGTTCCACATATATTATGTTTCTAAACTTTTTACAACACAAAGATAAGATAGTTCTTATTATAAAACACTCAACATTTCAAACTTTAATATTATATACATTACGTTACACGAAATATTATGAAATACCTAAACCATACCTAAAGCACAGTCATAAAACTTCTAACTTTTTAAAAGTAGCTCACAATCCACATACTCTATCCACTCAGCAAAAACGAAAAGTTTTAGAATTATCAAAACTTCTTTATGGAATTTAATGTCCCACGACCGGACTATTAGCTTGGCTCTAGGGTCCTGTAGCTAAGTTTTGTACAGATGATGGCCGCGTTGATGTGTATAGGTAGCTGTCCATAAAATAATATAATACTATTATGATTATTTACAAGTAAATTCCACTACATTATTCATTATATTTTCGTGATGCTCTAATATTAATACATTTTGTAGTCCTTCCAATACAACCATTATATACGATGCACACAGTATTCGCCAGTACATTTTCCATTAACATTCACTATTTCCTGTAACATCATCGCAAAACGCTATTACTGCCTTCAGATCAACGCACAACGCTGCAATATGCTATTGCTGTCTGATTTATTTCGCACTTTTTACCGGAATAAAACCTCCCTGGAGTTTTACGGAAACCGCTTTTAATGTATAAAGTGACAATATGTTTTTTTTACTATTTTTTTTAATTCAAGTACTACTAAGCCATAAGAACACTTTATGTCACCCCAGAAAAAAATAACGCATTGTTTGAAATACAAACCGTTATGATACGCCTCGTAGTTTAACAATTATTCAAGATTTTCACTAAATCTTTTTTCCTGTAAAATTGCGTTTTGTCGATTGCGGCTTTGTTCCAATAACCCATCGAAATGATATATGTGTACCTTGAAAACTAAACATGTATTTTTTTACGAAAATATCATTTATATTTTAAATCTTTTATGAAATTATTAGAAAGCAACTCTTTGTTTACCAAATTACACAAAAATATAAATAAGTTACCATGTAGCCCGGAATGTGGGATGCATGTTCGGATCTAACAGTGCACTGCTTTTGTAGTCTTTATAACCTCTGACAAAACCTTAAGGTAAATCCTGTCGTAAATGTATGTAGTAATAATATAGACTTAATTCTTCAACGTAACTATAAAAACATTAAAGTAATTTACAACAACTACGGTGACATTAGGGTTGTTCTAATCGTTTTATCTATAGGTATGTAGGGCAGAGTAACCTATATCGTACCGACTCCTAAATTTGACCACCTTCAATTTTCCCTCTAAACGGTGCCATTATTCTACACTGGCAACACAAAACGAGGCGACTACAGCGCCACTGTCACTGCGCCATTTTGTTTCTTCTGACAGATGACACGAGAGTGAGGGTGAAAAACGTTAGTAATCATTTAACACTGTATTCTATAAGAAACCACGATTCCTACCGTTTTTAAACATCGCGAGTACTAATCAGTTGGTTAAGGTTATGTTGTTGTTTTTTTTTAATTTGCTAGCGCACTACCGTGTACTAGGGTACACGGTAGTGCGCTAGCAAATTGGACCTCCTCGAGGTTCCAAAATTGGCCATATTGAAATATGTTTTTGACTTGTTATAAATAAATAATATAATTAATAATTTATAAATACTAGACTAGACTAATAATAAATAAATAATATAATTAATAATTTCGTTTTATTTCAGATTACTATCTAAATTTTGTACAATGGGTTTTCCCGTGTTACTATTTAGGATACTAGTTCCGTAAATTGGACCGAAGGACAACTATCAGTAGATTAATATTTTTAAATAGAATCTTTAGTGCGTAATATGTTGTGACAGGAATACCAAGGTATTACTTAAGTCAGATTGGGTTTCTCTAACTTACAAGGTTTAGGTATTTTTAGTGTTATGTCAAAAGTGGTCCAATATAGATTACTCTCCACTATGTACTAGCTAACCTCAACACAGTAGACAGGCGAAGGTACACTGTAGAGCACAGGCGCTGGCATTGTTGAGGCGGTGTTGACCTGCGATGCTATCAAGGAGACTGCCACGGAGCGAGTGATGAGGTAGACCAGAGAGAACAGGAAATATGCCGCCGCTTCGTAGCCGCCGAGGAGATTGGTGCTAAAAACATTTTTTCAATAAAAAAAAACTACAAAAAAAATATGCAATTTTCACTAGTTCAAAACTAAATTGCTATCTGGACGTGATAGTTAAAAAATAAATTATTAGGTAAAGAAATATAAACTGGTATATTGGTGATGGTAGGTATCCTGTTAAAATCATTGTACTTATATTCATGTATTTATGTACAAGTAATAAGTACAGGTACAGTACTAGAAGAGTGCTTTGAAATTTATTGAGTTCACCAAGTTTAAAATAACCAGTTTTGATAAGCATTGTGAAAGTAAAGTAACAGTTAAAAAAATACGATGTTCTTTTAAACATTTAATTAAATAAAAGTAAAGAGAAATGTGCTCTGAAAAGAAACAAGACATACACTTTCGATCGACTGCTACATTGCCCCGTTCCTTTTACGCCATCTCTAGAAAAACAAAAGCATTAATGAATTTCTCAGTCAGTTCAATGAGATCGTTTGTTTGTGTTTAATCTGAAATACAGTAGGTCGGTGGCGAAAGGTTTTTTAATTCCTCCGTTTGATAGTGCAGTCACCAGCATTAAGACCTGATGTGCAAAAATATCTGATCATTGGTGGAAGGCTTATTTATAGGCAATATATATGCCTTCCACCAATTATCAGATATTTTTGAAGGCAGTCGATAATCACATCTTAATTCTGGTGACTACGTACAGTCATTGATTGAAAATTTGTATTCATAAGTTAGTTTATAATGATTTTTAATAAATAAAATATTATCATCATCGACAGAAACGTATCTCACTGCTGGGTAAAGGCCTAATCAAGGTCCTGCGTCGTTGTAACTCATTTACTGATCGCGACTTGATGTGTGTTATTCGCCCATTTTGCTACCGAAACTCTTTCTTTATCTATATCTATCGAAGATGAGAAATCTTCTCACAATTTTTTTATACAAACATGCTAATTAAACTGATGATTACGTCATATTATACTGAGTGGTAGAGCCACGCTGCGTTGCAGCACGCATTGGGCCGGCTCGCCCGGAGTAATACCACCCTCTCACGAATATCCGGAGTGAAATAATGGCACTTACTGGTACTGTTGTGTTTCGTCCGGCTAGTGAGGGTTCCGGAGGCCCCCCCCCCCCCCTCACAATTCCTATTCCTTCCTTAACCCTATTCCTTCCTTAAAGGACGGCAACACGCCTGCGATTCCTCTGGTTTTGCGGGTGTCCATGGGCGGCGGTGATTACTCTCCATCTGGTGACCCGCCTGCTCGTTTGCCTCCTTCTTTTATACATATAAAAATATATATATAAAAAAAATATTTCCATAAAATACTAAAACGCTAGAATAGCCATTTTGAGAAGTCCTGACACACATCTTTCTACATTTTTCCATCTTTTTCTTGTCTATCTCCAAAATCAGAACTCATTCAATTCGAGGCCACTACTGATTTTGTCAGTACCCGTAATATGATCGTTCTTATTGTTTATGCCGGCTTATGTCATCCTTTTCCATCATTTAATACGGCTGCCACGTATGTTAAGAAATTAAGAAAATAATACAAACTCCAAGGTGTTGAAGAGCTGCAGACATATGAAGAAGAGGTTATTGGCGAAGGAGATAAAGACTATGCCGCTGATGACCTCGTCTACCCTGCGCACAAGTTGGGTAGCGCGGCAGTAGTCTTCGCGCATAGTCTTCCAAAATACCTCTGGTAAGTACTGTAAGAAGATTATTGTTGCATGTTTATCAAAGTTTTATCCAGTCGATAACACACAAAGAATTTATCACGAATTTATCAACACATCATGAAAGAGGACTAGTGAATAATAGGGACACATTAAAGAGAAGGTGAATGTCATGTCTTATCAATAAGTCATTGATTTAGCTTGGTAAAGAAATGAATAAAACAAATAAAAATAGATTAAAAAATACAAAAATACACTTAATCTATCTACTTTCTTGAACATTATCGCAATTCTATTCTTTTTTTTCTTATTTGGAGTGCACAACCTTGCTGAAACTAAAGCAATAGCAAATTAGTAAACAGAAACTTACAAGTTTTTGTCTAACGAACATTGAAAATAAACTATAAATCTTGAGCATCTTACTTCAAAGAAACGTTGGCTGGTTACCATAACGAAATCGTTAATCAAAAGCAAAGGCCATGGGATTTAAACTTTTATACCAAAAAAAGAGCATCAACCGCAACATGCTGATTTAATTTTAAGTTATTAATAGTTGGATCTACAAAGTTAAAAGTGTTGGATCTTTATAGTAAAACATACTATTACTTTTTACTTTTATCTTTATGAGATTGATCTCGCCTGTGGGTTGTCAGATAACCAGCCAAAAACCCGTCTGGCCTTGATACTGTACAAATTCGCATTTGATACGATACGGCAAATGTGGAAACGCTTTTTAATTCCACAAGCCATAAGGCCAGACGGTTTTTTGTCGCTCTGAAATCCTACATAATGTAAACAGGTTGCCTGGGACTTCAGCCCTGCAAAGGGTCGTTGCCAGGATAAGATAATAATGTTAAATAAACGCCAGAGTATCCGTATAAAATGTTGCATTAAATCTGTGGTGTTTGTGTAAACTTTACTTAGGTCATTAACAATAGCCTTTTAGCCATTAAAGATAAGGATATTGTTAATGCCCTATGGCTCTGATAAATATTGAACAACATAATTTAAATTTTGATTATTTCATATAACGTCAAAATCCAATAAAAAATGCAACATGTTGAGTCCGTTATTTAAAGAGTTATACTCTTTATAGTGTTATGGTGCTTATAACTAGACGGAAGTTTATATCTGTCTGGTCGGTGTGGATGCCGAAAAATATTATTTTATTAATATTAGAAGAGCGATTAGTGAAAAAAATGCATAAAATACTACTCTGTGACATACAGTGACGAATTCTCTGGCGAAAATCTTTCTGCGTGGTACGCTGTGAAATCTGAGGGGTATTAAAACAATTCTTTAGTCTTTGTGAGTCAGATATCATTAGATTCGTGGATTTCGCCTCGATACTTTAGGCCCCAGTGAACAAAGTCGAAAGTTTTTCGCCACAACGTTTGTCACGACAGCGTCTTTATAAAACTGCGTTCTGGACATATACACATACTTGCTATATACATTGAAAAAAAATTACAAATTTATTTTTAAACATTACTTAAGATAAAAGCGATAATGTAATAAATAAATAAATAAAATTCAAGTTTTACAGAAAAACATTACTAAGTATATAAGAATGCAGTTATTACAAAACGTTACCTTTCCTTGAACTGATAGTAGCTTCGCATTGATATGCTCGAGACGTGAGGTGAGGTAGTAACTCATGCAGATCACGAACAAGTCCGAAAAGTTCCATATGAAAGTAGACTGGAAGTGCAGGAACTGTAGAAAATAAATTAAGATTTTATAGCCCATGACATCAAGAAAGAATATATAGCTGAAGAGACAAACCCGAGTTGCATTTTTGTAGTCTTCACCTCCCCTATTTTAGGTGATGATAAAGCCGATGGTGAAAGTGCACTTAACCCGGATTTCTCAGCTCTTCTTAGTCGTTACACTCTTGGCAGAGTGGTCGTGGTCATCACCTCAGTAGTAGTAACCCGCCTTAAAACGCGTCACCATTCATCTCTGGCAGCCGCCTTCCTAGTGCACAGATACAAGCTGCTATCCACGGCTGCTCTAACCTGGTCCGTCTATCTCATCGGCGATCTACCGCGCGGTCGGGTTGTTATGGCGATATAAGATAGTGGTACGTAGCGGATTTCTCAGCTACTGAGGAGCTATATCTTATCGTATCTTATCTATCACTGTCAGCACACAACAGAGCTAGTAACATTGATGTTACTATGCTGCTATGATGCTCTGTGTTTGAGACGGGCAGTCTAAAGACTAAACCACAGAGGTGGTAAAAATATATAGCTACATACATGCATATACTATGTCTGACCTGTTATAAAAAGGCGTTATAAAATATCTCATTAGTTAATTAATTATAGTGCCATAATAAAATAAATACCTGGATCACTGCACCCAATACAGCAGAGTATGGTAGAATGTTAAACACCCACGAATAGAAATGTGTGACAAAACCTTCGTAGAAGGGTTTGTCTGATTGACACACCATTGCGCCAGCAAACGCTGACAGCAACGACAGGATATGCTCCACTGAAAAGTATACAATTTATTAACAATTTAAGCTTTGAGAGAGGTTCAAGGTTAAAGCGTATATAATAAATATATATAATGCCAATTACAATTTGCGGTTAACCATGCTTTAAGGTAACATCACAATACCCATAACGGACATGCATTTTTAAGTAGGATTAGAACAATTAAAACTTCATAATCATAAACTTAAGATAGGTACGTGATTGATCGATGAGGAGTTCGATGGCGCAGCGGCTAGCGCGTTTCGGCTTGCGATCTTACCCACCAATCCGCCTTGGGCCAGCGTGGTGGGTTATGGCCCAATATCCCCACGTGCTATTGTCCACGTGGGAGGCCTGTACCCAGCAGTGGGACGTTTATAGGCTGATGATGACGATGACGTGATCGATTACCTACCGAAACTTATCAGCATTCTCACATGGACAACAGGATATTATGGAGAGATTGGTTTATGACCCAATACCCTATACACCCTCATTTTGTAGTCCTTTTAATGAAATTAAGGGTGAGTTCCACCCATGAAACTGAACAACTTTCCCCAAGAAACCTATGTGCAAAAATGACAGAAAAAGTTGTTCAGTTTCATTGATTGAACTCACCCTTAATTTCATTAAAAACACTAAAAATGATGGTGTATGTACCATAACCCACCATGCTGTTCCAATGGGGGTTTTACGAATGCCTTCTTACGACAACAACCGACACCAACGGATTTACGTGTCTTCCGAAGCACGGAGGAGCTCGAAAAATTCTTAATGTAGTCGGACGGATGTTTATAAGTAATTAAATAAAACACTGTATGGAATGTATTCTCAAAGTGTTCTCATACTTACAAAGAGCCAGTAAAAGCACTATAGTGCAGGTAGCATTGCACTTTCTCTCCAATACGCTGTCGAAGTTCGGCTCTAGCTCCTCAGTGATCGTGATGTGCTGCACCAGGCTAGGCCATGATCTGGCCACGTGGAAGAACATCACCATCGTGATGCAAGTGGTCGCGTAGAATATGACTGGTGCTGGGGTAACGATAAGAGACTTTAAATCCTCCCCAAGTAACAAAGTTCTCCTGTAGTGCACGGTTTACAGGCTTACAGCACTAGTACCTCTCTTTTAGTGGTTCCAGGTTTTACTACCAAGCTTATAACAGGTTACACGGAGTTCGTTTGGGTTTATAGTACAACTGTTCTTATAAGTTGACTTATAGTCGTGTATAGAACGAAATTATAGGCGCAGTAAAGGGTAAGATGGTCTATAAAAGTATTTCATAGGTGTAAATACACTTAAGAAAACTTGCATCAGTAAGTTACACTTATAATCGCCTACAAGAAGTAATTATAAATCCGCTATAAGTGTAATACGCCAGTAATAGTAATTTATAACACATTTGCTCGGTAAGAAGCTCTTATTACACCGATTTCAGTATCGTAATGTAATAAGTTTCGCACTAGTGCGGTAATAAAATTTAAAAATTAGTTATCATTTGAATCTATGGACAACATACGCCTTTAGCCCGTTAGTAGCTTTTACGACACCCAAGGGAAGAGAGGGGTTGGTAGTATTATTTTGATGAGCCCATCGCCGCTCTATGCTGTTGGATGTATGTGCATTCTTTAGTCCGTTAGTCGCCTTTTACAACACCGAAGGGAAGAGAAAAGTTTGTAGTATTATTTTGATGAGCTTATCGCCGATCTATGCTGTTGGATGTATATGCAGTCTTTAGTCCGTTAGTCGCCTTTTACGACAACCAAGGGAAGAAAGGGGTAGGTAGTATTATTTTGATGAGCCCATCGCCGCTCTATGCTGTTGGATGTATGTGCAGTGTTTAGTCCCTTAGTCGCCTTTTACGACACCTAAGGGAAGAGAGGGGTTGGTGGTATTATTTTGATGAGCCCATCTACGCTCTATGCTGTTGGACAAAGAAAAATATATGTTGGTTTACCAAAGATTCATGCACTAGAAAAAACAACAAAAAACGCAGTCATTTTCGGATTTTTTTTTATCCTCACAAATATGTTATAAAACGTCGTATGGCATACGTGCGCTTTGATAATTACAGCCTCTGCTTTCTTGTAGCCCTCGCCTACGGCTCGGTCTAGCAATATCGCCTCGGCTGTAATTTTCATCTTACCGCACTTATATCATAATGTACTATTATAGACTTAGAACCATTTGCACTTGTTACTTGACCTTTAGGGGTGTATAAGTCAACTTTATGTTCCAATTGTAAGTGAATTAGTTCTACAGTGGTGTCTTCTAAGAGTAAGTGTACTTGGTACTATTGTGGACTCTCGAATGTTGTTATAGTCTTAATTTCTATATAAGGGTTTCTTGTAAAACTATTAGTGTCCAAAGATATCTCCGTGAAGTCCATTTAAGAAGACAATTGCTTTTAATATTTATCGCAGATTCATGGCCATTTTGACTTCTTTTGAGTCATTGGGCCTTTATTAAATTATTACAAAAATGGATATAAACAAATGGAAATATGGCCATGATATTTCGATCAAAGTCACAACTAAAACATAAAAATAATAAACTCTTAGTTATTAAAATTAATCATAAGACATTTGTATGCGGAACCCTATTTCGTCACAATATGGACGACAATGCTGTTAGGACTAATATTATTTTTAAACACAACTTAGTAAATACGCCGTGTTCAAAAGGCGAACAAAAATTGAGATGTAAAACACAATATACTTCACCGAAAATACTTACGCGTTTGCCGTGCAAACATATGCACGTATAATATTACGTGCGAAATACTTGTTAATATATTTTATTTAAAATAGATGAATTGCCTTTAATATTTTTTTCAACCGCACAACAACAACAATTCACAAATGTTTGAAGTAGCTAGTAATGTAAGCGCAGAGTACGATACACGCCTGCCTGGTCCTATTAGATGGTCATAGTTGGCTTCGCGGGAGCAGATAGTTCTGCGTAGTCCAACTATAAGTGTATTATTGGTCTAAGTGGTGCTTGTCAAGTCTACTATGAGTGTTTTATTAGCAAGAGTACGCGTATAAAATGGGCCCTTTTCCGTGGTTATAAACTTTTACTAGCCTGTTATAGACCTGGCTCCGAAACCACTGCAAGACCACATTTTGTTACTTGGGTCGATAACAGCTAAGAGCGGCGATGGGCTCATCACTTGTCACGCTGAGCACATGCGCAGTCGCTATTTGGTGAAAAGTGGACTATGGCAGAGGGCTGCTTTTGCGGTCCTCATTGCCTAGTCGCTGATTAACCCTTCGGGGATAATAGTAGTGATTATTGTTGAAATTTACAGTAAATGTTATAATCTTGATACACGTAACGCCATCTAGTATTTCAGCAGCGCAAGCTGTCACCTTTTATTTCGTTTTTTTGCTGTGGCATCTTACTCTAGTATAAGTTTTTCTTTTCGGTATGGCCACACCGTGGACTCTGTGGTTGTATTGTATATATTTCTTATAATTTTATTATAAGAAATGTGCAATGCAAATGGTTCAAATAAATCGAAAAGTGTTTTTCATAAGTTTTCCTTCTTTTATTTCAACAATTATGTATGAACAATTTTCATTTGTCATAACTATCACCTTTAAATAAACTTCCCAGTGCTAGGTTTAGGTCTTGCCATTCCAAAAATAGCATAAGACACTTGGCTGTAACCCAATGTTTTGCTTTTTGTTATGATTTTTAAGGAATTGTGTTTTGGTTCTTTCAATATAATTAATTTATCTATTGTGTTTTCCATATACTGTAAATTTATATAAATTTATGTAATTAAATAAATGTTAGTTAGTGGGTGTTATGTCTGCCATCTCACGTCAACCCGCAAACGCACATTGCCATTCTATCAAACATTAACCTTTTTTTACTGCGGCCGCGCACTGATCAGCGCTCAATGAAAAAAATGTCTGTTGTGTATAATAGCATCGGTGCGTTCTTTATGTTAATTGCTCGAAAACGTTTACTTGATTGTTCATGTGACCTACAAATCGAGAGCACTCTAGTTTGCTACATCGATGCATTAAAATACCTGAAGAAAATTTGCTCTAACGATCGTTATTACGAGAAACATCTGATTGAAGACCTCAGTGATCTAGTGTGGCAAATATGTGTTAATATCGGTGTTTGATTTGGGTCTGGTTGTTAGGTTAGCGTGGGTTCAAGCGTTGGCTGAGTTGGTTTGTCGCTAAATAAAAATTATAGCTTTAATGAACTAGTTTATAAGGTAATCGTAGAGTGACCATAAAAACAGGTCTTATCTAGTAAGGTTAGGTTAGTTAATAAAAAAACCCCGTCAACATTTACAAAATTTTAAAAAATACGTACACTTTACCACAGATCATCAAATGTTATCGATAGATCATCCCAAGTAGGTACTCTTTTTTCTGAATTACGTTTATGTCTACTTTACCATGGAAGTACTTTTTTTAAGTGCACTTACTCGTTCCATTTAGCGTAGTCACAGATCTGAATATCCTTAGAACACAAAAAAATGTCATGAAGATCTGTCCGAGCAATGACAACAATGAGTAGATGCATCTCCAAGACTTCATGGTAAACCTGAAATAATAAATAGTTTTGTGACAATATTCACCTTAACCGCGTCGTGTGGCGGTGAAAGCATACTACCACCTTCTCTCTTCCTCTGGGTGTCATAATAGGCGACTAACGGGCTAAAGACTGCACATACATCCATCAGCATAGAGCGGCGATGGGCCCCACCTGTCACGCTGAGCACATTGTGCAGTCGATATTTGGTGAAAAGTGGACTATGGCAGGGGACTGCTTTTGCGGTGCTCATTGTCTAGTCTCTGACTAACACTTCGGGGATAGTAGTCATATTACATGTTAGTATGTTTGTATGATAAAATAATATCGTCGGTCCGAGACCTTATTGGAATATCTCCAAAAATTAAGGGTTTGACTTAAGTATGTCATACAGTTACATGTCGAGAAGACTTTTCAAGACACTATCAGAATCTCGGACCAAATATTACATGGACAGGGTCTGACGACGTTGCCGCTTTTATATACGTGTATCAAAGTAAATTATTTGTATCTCTGTCTGTATGACTGTAGTGTGATATGAGTAAAAGAGATAGTGAATGTACGTTTGGCAGCGACGCACTGTCGGTGTGAGACGTGTCATTTCATGACCAACTACTCGGTCAAAACATTGCTGGATTATGCGAAATAATAGTGAAATATTAAGAAATCTTAGTGTTTGTGTTATTTGTGTAATATACAATTGACACAATGTCTTGTTCAGCTGTTTATTGTTCGTCAAGAACAACAAAAGGAGGTGTGAAAGACTAGGAATTATCATTTCATACGTTAGTGATTTCTTCATAATATGTATGCTTTACTATGAGTTTTTTAATAATTAAAACGGCAATGCATTAATTTTTGCTAATTCTAAATCATATTATATCGTACACTATTCACAAGAATCAGGTTTTAAACCTTAATTAAATGTAATTTAAAGGCTTAGTTTTTGGCAAGTGATGTACATATTTGTGTATCGAAGCTTTATCAATGTTACTAATATTCTTTTTATTATTCTTTTTTTAGGTTCCCAAAATGCCCGGAAATAAGACGTGAATGGATTAAAGCTATTAGACGTGATAACTGGGAGCCTACAAAATATTTAAGGCTCTGTTCCAAACATTTTGAAAAATCTTTTTTTCAGTAAAAATTTTACAGTCGTACTTCAAATTTGAATCTTAATAATATGGGCGAGAATATGAATAGTAAAAAGTATTGCTCTTCACTTTACTACACAAATTTTTTTGTTATAATAGAAGGAGGCAAACGAGCAGGTGGATCAACTGATGGAGAGTAAAAAAAAAACAAAAAAAAAAATTATACATATAAATTACGAGTCTCCCTCCCGACACTGCTAGAATAATTTCTGAAAGTCACTAGTTACACGTGTCAACGCAATTTTTAAGTGGCCAGTGTTTATTTTTACTTCATTTTCTATTCGTTCATATTTAACCTTATTTTTTCTTTTATGAAAAAAATAACCTCGAAATTCATGACAATCGCTACGCAAAAAAAATCAAAAACAAAAACCGCTGCTTAAAATGTCATTTGGATAAAATAAGCGATCGTTGGCTTTAAAAAACGGCCGCATCCAGATTCTTCTGCGTTTGCGTCTCAATAATAATAGTACGAGCAACATCGTACTGGCCAAGAACAACGAGTCCTTTTTTTGAATACATTTCGAAAGAAACTGATGGAATTTAGCCAGGGTTAATCGATCAACGTCGACCGACCGTCGATCGATGGGTTAGACGAACGGTATCCGTCGATCGATTAAAGCTACCTATCGATCAACGTCGACTGACCGTTGTCGATCGATTGGTTAGTCAAACGGTGTCCGTCGATCGATTAAAGCTACCAGACCAGTCGATCAACTTCGATCGACGTTGATCGATGCCGTCGATCGACGATCGATCGATTGGTCTGATAACACCCTTAGTGATAGGGTGGTATTTACGCCGGGCGAGTCGGCCCAAAGCGTGCTGCAACGCAGCGTGGCTCTACTCACTCAGTCAGTGTCACTCATTTAGAACCACCCAGGGGTCACGTGTAGGGTCCAAAGGGTAAACCTACAGACGTGAGTAACTTTAACCCCCAATTATAATAACGAAGTAGGTACACACCACATTAAAGTGATTATATCGATATACTAGTCACATCCTTAGTCACGCACACATGTACAGAGAGAAAGCTGCACACTAACAAAAGACGGACATGCTAAAAATCCAAAAACTCTATTTTTTGTGATATTTGGTCGAATATTTAAAATTCTGTGTCTATAAAGCACTAATCACGATATACCGCTACAGTACTAAACGATTTTTTTTATTCTATATTAGATTAATTAGAGATAAGAATGTTTGCCTTACCTTACTTCTAGTGTAAAGTCGATATAGACTACGTAAAGTATGTACCTACCTAAGTTTATTTATTTATTAAATTAGGACAGCGCACAATAAAAACACTGATACATTTACACAAAACATAACATAGATAGGTACATTTTTAAATGTCTTATCAGTTATAGGCAGCCACAGCATGCTTATTATATAAACCAGAAAATAAAAACAATAAAAAGCACGTAATACACTTAAATTACTTAAACACACACATACTAAAACTAATAAATTAAATATTATAACAAACAGAACAACTAATAATAAAATGAAAAACAGTGTTTAGCTTTGAGAGTCTAATCTCAAAGCCAAGGCTTTCTTGAAACTAGGGTAACGGGTACAATGATTGGCCCTTTAAGACATTTTCTAAGTTTGACCTCATGTTACTCTGTGTATTGACGTATAATTCACTGCCGAAATATGTAGTACCATTCCGAAAATACCTAAAAACAATTTGAACATGATTTGGATTCACCACCCTGGTGTTAAGATATATTTTTAAGTAATTTTTGTAATAAACACCCAAAAGAAGCATTATTGGCCTCCTGAAGCACAATAATTGACCTAGCTGCCTGACAAACAATAGCCGGGCCATTGCACACGTGGTGTGCCAATGAATGTAGTGGATTATGCAATAGTGATGCGAAAGGGAAGAAAAAATCAAAATGCATCATTTTTATCACCTTTTTTATTAGGTAGGTACGTACGCACCGTATTTACTTAGGTAAATTTTATTTTAAATTCTCTTCTCTTACCCAAAACAAAAAAATACAAAAATTAACAACTTCTTGAATATAGTTTATGAAAAATGTCTAATAATTAAAAATTATAAAACATTCTGCAATGGACCGATCGCAATGTTATGCTTACTCTAAGTACTCTAAGTATCGTATTGTGTATCACAATTTTATGGAACTTTACGCTTCTCTTATTAACTAGCTAGACTAAATAATTAAAAATACTAAGCAGTCCGTAATTGACCGATCGCAATGTTATGCTTTAAGGTATTTGTGTATCACAATAATTTGATAACACTCTACGCTTCTCTTATTTAATAGACTAGAAAATGAAAAAAAATAAAAACTACAGTGGACGGACCAATCACAATGTTAAGCTTACTCTAGTATTTGCGTATCACAATTTTTGGGCACTCTGCGCTTCTCTTAATCTAGGTGAGTAACTTAAGTGTTTGTGTATCACATATTTAATGGCACCTTGCATCTAGGTAGGAACTTAAAACGAAAGTAGGTACTTTCAACTAAATACTGAGATAGGGACTCAGCACACATTCTAACATAGTCACTGACTGTCAGCTAAGCTGTTTAAGTACACTTGGAGTTCCTGTTCATTTTGAAATGTAGCTGGTCGGTTGAATAATTTAGGTCTGCTTAAAACGAAGTCTGGCCTAACATTACAAGATTCGCAAGATTCGTCAAAAAGTCTTCTCTTTACATTATTGTCTGCTGATATTGGAATACTTGACAGGATTTTTATATTCCTTTTTTTCTCAGTCGTTTTGGTACTTATTAATGTTTCAGTAACACCCTTGTTCTGCATTTCTTTTTTCTTTATATTGTCAGTCTCTTTAGTTATTAAAGCTTTAGGAATATTTTAATGTTTATTTTGGTTTTCATCAGGCGTTTTGCTTATTATAATAGTTTCAGTCTCATCAATTTCTTTGGTTATTTTAGTATCACACTTATATTTATTCTGTGTTTTATTATTATTTTTTGTGTCAGTTAATACTTCGGTCACATTTCCATTTATTTTCTTAGTTTCTTGAAGCGTTACTTCTTTTTTTGTTTCGTTTATGTTTTGCTTTTCTTTATTTTTGTTTATACCTGCATTTCGTTTTTTGCATATATCATGCTGAAATTCCTTATCATCAGTACCTTTCCTTTTATTTATTTTTTTATTTTGCTTTTTTTTTCTACTACATTAGCTTGTTTGGCTAATTCTCTGCTTTTTTTTCGTTCCTCTTTTTCTGCTTTAACTTTTTCTTTTTCGTTTTGTTTCTCTTTTTCAGATTCAAGCCATTTTTCGCTGGTTAAAACGTAGATACTAGAATTTTTGGTTAAGATTTTTCCTTTGCGCTGAGGCGTCGGTGCTTTGTAGAGGAATTCCTCAATTTTTGCTGGTGTAGTTATTTTATTAAGACTGTCTGCACTATCAAGTTTTTCAAAAAATTGTTCTAACCATTTCACGTTTTTATGTAAATTTTCAGATTCTTCTGTTTCCATTGTCCTCATACACACTGGTATGTTATCTAAATCATTTTTGAATTTTTCAATTTTGATTTCCTCTACCTCTTCATAAGTCTCATTCTGAAATGTGCTATCAATTTGCACGTTTGTGCACTTTTCCATCTCAATAACATCCATATTATTTTTTCTTAGATTTTTTTCGTTATTCATGTTTTTGATACTTTTAGCTTGTATATTTTCTTTTAATTCCAGTAAGTCGTCAATTATGTCCAGGTGCTCTGTTTGTTTCATATTATTTTCTTTGATCATTTCTGTTTCTCGAGTTTCTATAATACATTTTTTTCTTTGGTTATCTTTCTTTATGTCTGTGATGTGTTCAGATTTTTTAAAACCTTCTAGGTTGACAGCCAATAATATTTGTGCTCTTTTTTGGTTTATATCTACTTCTATATTTTCTACTTCCATCATTTCCGTACTTTTTATTTCAAAATATTTGTTTTTTCTTTCCATATTAATTTTGTCTTCATGTGTTTCGATCTGATCTGTTTCTGTAACTTCTATCATAAGATCATGGTTAGCCAAAGCGTTTGGTTCTGACGAAGTAAGTGTGGGAAATTCTTCAACTGCTTCACTGGCGCTAGGCAATATCACAACAGGGATATCATCGATTGGTACCCATTCATCTTCAATGTATATACGCCTCTGAACATTTGAAGAATCGACAGAAATCGTCTCGTTTTTTAGGAACTTGTAGATGTTTTCCAAAGCTTTAAGAAATTTAGAAAAGCATTCTGAAGTTAAGAAAAGATATCTGATCCCACAAGTTTTTGAAAATCTGACATTGTCAGTTTCTTCTCTAGTCTCGGTACAGACTCCGCCTGTCTTTATTTCCCAAGACATTTGGCATAGTTTATGGCGTTAGGATTCCAGGGATATAGTCCGCAAGCCCTAAACCCATTTGTTATGACTTCCTTTTTTATATACTTTTCCACAACAGTGGTGAGGATCCGTCCAAAGTCCACCTTGGTTAGTTGCTTAGATATGTTGTATCGTCGCCATTCGAGCAAAGCCTTCCTACATTCATTTTTTATGGGCTTAAATGCTGACACGTCAGCTGGTTGGAGTATTCTGGTCGCATTTGGGTACAGAGCAACTAACACTATGCCCGATTCTTTGCATTTCTGACTCAGTTCATAGTTAATGTGGCTTTTATGGCCGTCGACGAGCAAAATCACAGGGAATATAACATTGTTACTCACAAAGTGAGGGTGTAAAATGTTTGTCACATATAGGAAAAAAAAATTCCTTCGTCATCCACCACCCGTTGTCTGACGGTGCTATTCCCCAATGTGAGGGAACAGAATTTCGAATGTCTGCACGCATCCGCTTCAGTGGGTAAACTACCAAAGGTGGTGGTAACTTATCCATACGCGGAAAAAGTGAAATTGACAGTTATGCTTGATTTTGCTGCTGCCATATCTATTTCGTAGACATCTCTGGACCCTTTTTCAGCCAAAACTTTTCCCTGTTTAGGACAAAGTTGAAAGCCTGTCTCGTCTCCATTAAATATTCTATTTGGATCATCAAGGATTTTAAGCTCTTCATCAGTAAATGAATTTTCTATGTGTTTGAACTAATTTTTTATATTTTCTTCCGAAACGTTAGAACTTGCCGAGGTTATTGCTTCTGCAGTTCTTTCGGCGATTTCTGGATGTCTTTTCAAATAAAGTTTATACCATCCTTCTCCGGGTTTATTGTCTTTAAATTTGCTAGGTCTTGGTGTTTTTTTCATGAACTGCTCCACATTATGTAAAACATCTTCTTTTCTTCTAGGAAATCTTTTTTTACTAGACGTAACTATCCAATCAGCAAGTGTTTTTTCTTCAGTTTCTGTAAGTACTGTTGATGGACCTGGTCTGGTTTTGATGGGGTTGCTACTTACTAATTCGAAACTGCAATGTTGCTCTAGGTATATTAAATTTACGAGCGGCTTGTCTTTTGGGCATCCCATCTTTAATGGCTGTGACTGCATTCTCGAGATCTTGTGCAGTATATTGTTTTTCATATGTTTTCCCAGGTGGCGATTTCGGCATGATGTTATCTGTAGAAAAAAAAATGTAAAAGAAAAATTACCTTAAGTACTTAAAGTGCAGTGCACTACAAGTGCAAGGTACACGAGCAAAAATCTTTTACTCTGAGTTTAAAGTTTGCAAGCTCCACGCTTCCTAGACATCGCGATAAGCGCGCATGGGAATTTTTCTCCAAACTGATCAGGCACGGAAGGCCGCGACCGTACACGCGTGTGACAAAGACGTCGATCTACGAAGCCGAACAACTAGCCGAAGTGCATTATTTAGGGCACCCATATTCGCATATTCGTCACATTTTTCCTGCGATTCGATAGTCTGATCCGACTAATGGAAGGCGTTCGTACGATACATTTGTTTGAACACTCAATATACGTCAGAAGACGTCCGACAATCGTGTCTGACTTGTTTTGAGTTGAGCGTCAAACAAATGCAATGGCACGACTAGTTTTCGTCATACCTAGAGATCAGACTTTCGGAAGGAAAAATCGGACGTATACTGTACTAGTGGACCCGGCACGACTTCGTTTGCGTGGCGTTTACCCCTATCGTACCCTACCCCTAGACCCCTTTTTTTTTTTTTTTTTTTTTTTTTTTTTTTTTTGGATTGGGGAAAATGTGTTGTACACGGGCCATGCGCACCCAATGGGTTATGGGATGACGCATGGCACAGAGAGGGACTCGGGGCCACATGTCCCCACCCGCACCCATTCGCCCCCTCGTGAGGGAGCGGATGAGTCAGGTGAGTTAGGACTAGTGGCCCCACCCCATAAAAACCCCAATGCTTGCCCGCACACCGATAGCGGAACCCGGGGCCGCGTGAGCAATCTCCGGGAAACCCACCCTAACCCTTACACCTACACTAACATAATTAAAGGTTGATCAGATCGGCTATCAACTGTACATAAAAAAAGCCTGAAAAGGCAATCTATAAATAAATATTTGACAACACAGACATTAATGTTACTAAGATAAGTAGATAAAGCACCTGTGTTACGGATATTAGAACCAACGAAGGTACCACAGTAATAATATACAAAAAAAATATAATAACACCCAGACACAGAACAATTATAAGTGTTCATCACACGAACGTTTGTCCTGCGTGGAGATCGAACCCACGACTCTCGGCGCAGAAATCCGGGTTACTACTAAATGCTCCATCAAGCCCGTCTTAAAGTAGGTAGGTAATGCCCAACCAAGGTACAGTAACACTTATTATTAGATACCTAAGTAACTATAAACATGGATTTGTATTTAAATAAAATACCTACACTGTACAAAACAATGAAGAAGATAAGTGTACAGTTATTTAATTTTTGATTGACTGATAAAATAAAAAAAAATCATTTTTTAAGTTATAACACGCACATCACTACTATGTCGCTTTGGAGCCAAAATGATGATTGGCCCTGATCTAATACAATCATTGGCCGCGGTCAATCACTTCAGAAGTACAATGATTGGCCCTGCCAGTTTTTGTTTACAAAATGTTTATGACGGCTTTTGGACCAATTTTCAAAATAGCGTTTTTAACTCAACACAAATTAAGTTTAAAATAATATAATAGAATATTGTGAAACCGTATTTTAATTATTGGCCGTCATGTCATTCAATAAGACGTCCATATAACTCGTAAGTACAGTGATTGGCCGACTAGTATTCCTTATTTGAGGTTAGGTAGCCGGTTATATTTCAGTTAATTAGCACGTAATCAACCTAACTAAATGAAAAAAATCAGTTCATTTACCATAACAAATCATAATAAACAAGAAACAAAGCCATAAACTTACCCAGCCTTAACAGATTTTGCTAAGAATCCACAGCACATTGACGTGATCGCAACATACAAACAAAAATACATTTTTTCTTAGTGTTGCAGCTAATAAAATCATAAACCTACGACATGGTGTTGCAAATTATGAAATGTAGGTTGTATATTTTTATTTTGTTAGCTTTATTTCTACTGGTAATTATTAATATTTTGCTTTAAAACTCAAAAGGTCAATCATTGGAGGGGGGCCAACAATAGTACATGTTACCTATTTAGAGAGCTAGCAAGTATGTCGATATTAGAATCCGTAGCATTATGCAGCTTCATAAGCCTACAATTTCATAGGTATAAATCCATGTAGGGTGTGGTTATTCCAAATAATATAATTAAATTTTGTTTCAAATGACGTCGCGTTAGTCCAAGCTTCTGAATACCTACATGAGCCAAACTTCATAAGTGTAGTATGTATGTATGTAAATGGAATGCAATAATTATTTTTAAAGTTCTGTAGCCAAATGGCAAAAAATTGTCCTTATGGATTCGTCATGTCTGTCTGTCTGTCCGTCCGTATGTCACCAGCTACTGTCTTCCAAAACTATAAGAACTATACTGCTACAACTTGGTAAGTAGATGTATTCTGTAAACCGCACTAAGATTTTCAGTTTTTCACACAAAAATAGACAAAAAACAATAAATTTTGGGGGTTCCCCATACTTAGAACTGATACTCAAAAATGTTTTTTTTCATCAACCCCACGTGTGGGGTATCATAGGTCTTCAAAAATAATATTGAGGTTTCTAACATATTTTTTTTCTAAACTGAATAGTTTGCGCGAGATACACTTCCAAAGTGGTAAAATGTGTCACTCCCCCCCCCCCCGTTACTTCCAAATCAAGAGAATGATAAAACTTTAAAAAAATATGATGTACATTACCATGCAAACTTCCACCGAAAGTTGGTTTGAACGAGATCTAGTAAGTAGCTTTTTTTGTAATACGTCATAAGTTAATGAATTTAAAAAATACACTATTATTAAAACATCGATCAAAGTTACAACGAACTACAAAAACTTTTATAAGATGTTACTTGCTGCTACGGAACCCTTCATGGGTTTAGCCGAGTCCGACTCGCACTTGGCCGCTTTTTTATTGGATTAAACCCACCTTTCAAATAAGGGAACAATGAAAGTTTCTTCAAAATTGGTTTCAAATAAGCAGTAGTAAGATGTGTTAGGGTGGTTCGATTGTCATATAAAAAAACAATTGAAATTAATTGGTTAATTATACATTAATACATGCGCAACTAACTCGTTTCGTTTATTTGTTTGCGCGAAATTATAAAAAAAATGTACTTTTATACATAAATCACGAATAAACTAATGTCACATAGGTAATTTCAATAATTCTACGTATGTTTGTATGTTCTTCCACCGGGTTCCTGCCAACCCCTGTAGCCTAATTTACGTAACAAAACTTCAACGACATGCAAGCGATTTGATCGCTGAAGTCACTTTTCGTATTCACGTATCAATCGCACGATTTTGTTTAAGTCGGTTTTGTCTAAGCGTATTCACGTGCATTAATCGAATTTCGATCGTTGCCTCCGCGGTATTCACCTATTATTTTGACGTTTAGTTTGAGCGTATATCAGCGATTACACGTCAAATTAGACAATTTCCAAGTCGTTGGAATAAAATAATAAATATTTCTGCATGTTTCGTTAACAAAAAGTATTTGAATTTATTTGGTAGAATTGTATGGCAACATAAGTTTAAATAGTTGACAAATCGCTGAGTTGCGATCCTATCGAGTAATCGTTCTATCGAAATGACAGGTGAATACGGATCTAGGACTGTTTTTCAATAGGACGACTTCTAAACGTCAGCGACATTTGGACTATTACAAAATAGGTGAATCAGGCCACAGGTCTGCTGCCATCACTGCTGCCCTACCGCAGCACACTACCAGCACACTAATGCTGTCCTACCGCAGCCTTCCTACCCATCTGTTCTGCGGGTGATCTTCTTCGGCGGGTACCGGTTTCCTGTCGGCGCGGTCTCCGTGTACGCGGCCTAGCTTTCGCCTCTGCACACCGTCCCTCAGGAAGACTAGACGAAGCTAAGTCTTTTAAGTCCTACTCAAGCGCGCAGAGTGAGCGATCCGTGAACCCTCCCTGAGTTTTTTGTAAATTATTTTCTAAAAGAATAGTAATAAACTTTGTTACCTATTCGCTGTTTCATTCCTATTCTGAAGCAGGGACTAAACTGCTACACACTAATTGTTGGAGGTTTAGCCCCCCAACCGCTTTAGTGGAATTTTTATTTTAATTATTTAAGTATTATTTATTTAATTTGTCCGGCACAATAAAAAATAACTCGTGTATACTATGACTAGAGTAGAATATTACCAGAGCAGATATGACTTAAAAGGCCTATAATCATGACCAAACAAGAACTTGACTAAATTTAAAGATGACAAAATCAGAATATGGCTAAAGCAGAATAAAATATGACCAAACCAGAATATGACTAAAGCGGAACATGACACCCACCTAACAACCCAACGAAAGGTCACGTGTCGGTGCAAGTGCATTGACCCGCCCGGCCGCTTGGTATCGTAATGTGTTGTGATATAGTGAATTACACTATCAGCACGTACTCAATAGTACGTGATAATTAAGGTCTTCCTGATTGACAAGGCGTCCTTCCTCTAGTCACGTATAGATGTGATGTTAATTAGTATTTAAGATGATACACGAGAGGATAAAGGGAATTTTGATTCAACGCAAGACATTGTTTCATTTCGGGTCTCCGTCCCAACGCCATCACATGGCGACCGTGACATGGTGTCACAAGTCCGCGCCGCGAAATCGCTAGTTGAAGTCTACAAAATATCAGGAAAATAGTGCTACACGGGCCTACAAGAAGGATGCTTATGCTTATACTATTCTCATTTAGACCTCAGTTCTAGTTATTACCAGCTAGGGTTATCACCAGAATGTAGGAAATTCACTTCTTTTACAGCTGATAAGCAATATCAACTGAAAAGATTACCTATGGGTCTCAAAACGAGTCCTAGCGTATTTTCTAAACTTATGTCTATGGCTCTATCGGGTTTAAATCACGAGATATGTTTTCTATATCTCGATGACGTAATAGTTTTCGGGAAAAGCCTATCGCAGCATAATACAAATTTAATGAGTGTATTTGAGAGGTTTAGGTCAGTTAATTTAAAACTAAACCCTTGTAAGTGCGAATTTTTGAGGAAAGAAATTAATTATTTAGGGCATGTTATTACGCCAAACGGGGTGTTGCCAGACAACAGTAAAATCGAGGTCTTGGAAAAGTTCCCAGTACCTAAAAATGTAAATGAGATTCGTCGTTTTGTGGCTTTTGCGAACTTTTATAGAAAATTCATAAAAAACTTTGCCACAATAGTGTACCCACTAAACCGTCTTTGTAAGAAACATGTCGAGTTTCAGTGGACGGAAGAATGTGACGTGGCATTTCAGACCTTAAAAAAGTCACTTAGTTCATTTCCTGTCTTAGATTATCCAGATTTTGGAAAAGATAATGTTTTCCGGTTGCAAACCGATGCGTCAGGGGTAGCCTTGGGGGCTGTATTATCAAATGGAAATAATAAGCCCGTAGCTTATGCAAGCAGACAATTAAACAGTTCAGAAATAAACTACCCAACCATTCATAAAGAGTTATTAGGGGTAGTATGGGCTATAAAACATTTTCGACCATATTTATACGGACGAAAATTTAAAGTATTAACAGATCATAGACCATTGGTTCATTTATTTAGCATAAAAGATCCTAGTAGCCGTTTAACTAAGTTTAGACTTTGTTTAGAAGAATATGATTTCGATATTGAATACATAAAAGGTTCTGAAAATGTAACGGCAGATGCCTTATCGAGAGTCATTATAACATCAGACGAGTTAAAAAATCTAAATTCAAATTTTTTGGGGGTAGTAACCCGTTCAATGAAAAGAACCATGGAGCAAAATAATGAACCCGCTACCTCTGGAAGTAGCAGGGTTGAGCCCCCTGTTGATCATAGGCAACCAAGAGTGGTAGATATTATGCAGAAATCACAAAATGATGTAAGGTTAGATATTTGTTCGTATGAAAACTTCGTGAAGTTGAGGAAAAAGAAAAGATACGTCTCACAGACGGGTGATATGTTATTTAGTGACTCTACTATTTACATAAATCAGGAATCTCTACTAACGGAGGCGCGCCGAGACGCAACGATAGGAAAACTGAGTGCATTATGTAAAAAATATAATATTGTAGAAGTCGTTGTGATTAAAAATGGGTTTAATAAAAAGTTTATTAAAATTTTGACCCAAACTTTCATGAAACATAAAGAATTACCGCGGTTATGTATTATTAATAACCAAGTTGAACATGTTACAAATAAAGACTTGATACGTGTTATACTAAATGATTATCATTTATTGCCGACAAGTGGTCATGTAGGCATAAATAAAATGACTAAGAATATTCGAAAAAAATATTTTTGGAGTAATATGCAAAAAGACATAACTGAATATGTGACTCGCTGTAAAGATTGCCAAAAGCAGAAATTTTGTAATAAAAATAATAAAGAGAAAATGGTAATAACCACTACAGCATCTACTTCTTTTGAAAAATTATATTTAGATATTGTGGGGCCGTTGGAGGTCGATAATTTGGGTAATAAATACATATTAACAATACAATGCGAATTGACAAAGTTTGTAGAAGCTTACCCAATACTTGATAAGTCAGCTGAAACTGTTGCTAGGGTTTTTACTGAAAATTTTATTTTACGATATGGTACTCCTAGGGTTATTGCGACTGACTGTGGAACGGAATTTATTAATTCCACGTTAGAAACAGTATGTAAATTGCTAAATATTGATAAGTTAAATTCAACACCCTATCATCATGAGAGTATAGGTTCGCTAGAAAACTGGCACAAACATCTCGGATGTTACTTGAGAATACAAACACAGAATCAGTCGGCAAATTGGAGTACCTGGATACCATATTGGTGCTTTGCTTATAATAATTCTGTAAATACTAGTACCAAATACTCCCCTTATGAACTAGTTTTTGGGAAAACATGTAACGTACCTAGTAATTTAGTTAGTAAAGTTGATCCCTTATATGTATACGACAATTATCCATCGGAGTTAAAATTTAGATTGCAAAAAGCTCATAATGATGCCAGGAACAACTTATTAATATCAAAACAAAGTAGAAAAACTAATTATGATTTAGATTGTAAGGAAGTACACTACAAAAAAGGTGATCTACTCTTGTATAAGAATGAAAATTATAATAAATTGAATGACTTGTATTTAGGTCCATTTGAAGTTTTAGAAGAGCTAGGTACTAACGTAAAAATATTAAAGAATAATAAAGAATATATAGTTCATAAGAATAGGACTAAGATATTTAGAAAATAAGAGTTTACTTTTCAGGGAAGGGATGCCTAGCCTTTTCAGGGGAGGTGTGATATAGTGAATTACACTATCAGCACGTACTCAATAGTACGTGATAATTAAGGTCTTCCTGATTGACAAGGCGTCCTTCCTCTAGTCACGTATAGATGTGATGTTAATTAGTATTTAAGATGATACACGAGAGGATAAAGGGAATTTTGATTCAACGCAAGACATTGTTTCATTTCGGGTCTCCGTCCCAACGCCATTACAGTGTCAGAGTTCAATTTTGCGGTCCCGGGCGATTAATGATGATCAACGGTATTTTTGTGGATATGTTTGATCAATTTCAGTTTCGTAATTTTGTACCTAAAAAATTAAAATTAAATCTGTAGCTCTAGATTAAAATACTCTATAATTTAAAAAATATGTGTACTGAAAAAAAAATCCTGTATAATTATATAAAATAACGACTATTTATCCCCAAATGGGTAGTCAGAGACTAGGCAATGGGGACCACAAAAGCAGTCCTCTGCCATAGTTCACTTTTTACCAAAATAGTGACTGTAAGAACATAATAATAAACTTTATCACATCATACTACTCTGTCAAGAAAGTACCGCGAAAAGATCAATAATACACAAAATGTTAGTAATTCACCCAAATTTATTTTATCGCCTTCAAAGTATGCTCCTTTAGAAACGATACAAACGATACGCCGACGAATAATCCAATCATCAAAACATTTTTTTAAACGCTTTTTCCGGAAATGAGTTCAGTTCTCGCCGCGAATTCTCCTTTATGTCTTCTACCAAATGAAAGCGGGTGCCACGAAGTGGTAATTTCAGTTTAGGAAAAAGAAAGAAGTCGGCTGGAGCCATATCTGGTGAATAAGGTGGTTGCTCGATTTTATTTGTTGAGTTTTTGGTCAAAATTTCGTTCACAGTGATGGCCTTGTGCAAAGGTGAATTATCGTGGTGCAAAATCCAAGAAGTTTCTTTCCACAAATTTGTCGAATTTGCTCTCTTAAACGCCGCATAACGCGCAAATAACATTCTTTATTTACCGTTTGACCTTCCGGCAAGAATTCCGAGTGCACAACACCGCGATAGTCAAAGAAAACAGCAACATGACTTTGACTTTTGATCGATTTTTCGGTTTCGGTTCAGTCGGAGGGCGCCACTCCAAAGCTTGTTGACTAGTTTGCATGTCAAACTCGTAAACCCACGTCTCGTCACCAGTAATAAGGCATTACATGAATGTTGGGTCGGAATTGACTGGTTCTAGCATGTCCTCAGCGACTCTTATGCTATCGAGTTTTTGGAGAAAATTCAGGTCTTTTGGGACTAGCCGAGCGGCAACAAGTTTCATACCCAAGTGATTATTTAAAATGGTACGGATCGACTCGTGAGACACAGAAAGTTCAGCAGCTATCTCTCTCAAACTTGAATGAGGATTTTCAGTCACAATTTCCTTCACTTTTGCGATGTTAACTTTAGTTGAAGACGTTGATAGCCTACCAGAGCAAAGCAAATCTTCCATCACATCTCGACCGCTTTTGAACCACTGGCTTTGTATCACTCATAAAGTTGATTCACCGTAAGCCTTCTGTAACATTTTCAGTGACTCCGAACACGAAATTCCATTAGCGACGCAAAATTTAAGATAACTCTTTGTTTGATGTTTTTATCCATTATGAAATTCGCAATACATATTAGATATAAACTAACTAAAAACAGCACTGTATTAAATCTAAATAACAGATGCAACTTAATCTCCGCGCCAAAATGGATAACAGGGTGTGCCAATCTAACAACAACAAAAAAAAACAAAAAATTTAATTTGGAATCATAACAAATCATCCGTTCCCGTAACTTTTTTGACAGAATGAGTTGGTGGAAAACGGAAACCTGATCGCAAAAAGTCGTGGTTCAACTAAACATTCGGGAGTGGACGGGAATAG
This sequence comes from Scoparia ambigualis, assembly GCA_963921215.1. Classification (NCBI taxonomy): domain Eukaryota; kingdom Metazoa; phylum Arthropoda; class Insecta; order Lepidoptera; family Crambidae; genus Scoparia; species Scoparia ambigualis. Next base: position 8,499,425 of record OY992503.1, read on the forward strand.
CGAATGCAACTGAATGTAAGTTACTAACCTCAAGTTCGTTGCAGTTTCACTGCAAACACCAGAAACTGGCAATAGAGAAAACAACTGTCCAACTATCAAAGTCATACGCAACGAGCGTTGGAACGTTGCTACCTTTCTGACAGGCTTCAACTTGGCGACGTGTACCTTATTTTCTGAAAATTAAAGGCTGAGTAAACAAGCTGTTGTGACGTCCGTTTTCAAGTACTAGAGGCCCGCCTCGTCCATGTAACTAAACAGCCTGTATTCCTTAATCAATTTCCAAAAATATTATTTTACACAAACTTTGTCCTGATAATAACAAATACAACAAAAATGTATCAGCCAAATAGATTCAGCCGTTCTGAAGTAATGCATAAATAAACATTCGTAGCAATTGATTTTTAAAAATATAGATTTTGTTTCTTGATGATTGCACATAATATAATCTACATAATACTCTTATTTAACCAGTAGGATGTAGCCACTGAAATATATATTCCAAACGTAAAAATTACATAGTGTACATAACAGCTCTTTAACGCAGTGAAAAAGTTTAATTCGACTTTAACACAATTTTTTGCAAACACTTAACTGTGAAAACATACATAGTGATTCATAGTAAATAGATTATATAATAAATTAGTAATCGTTTTCATAGATGCTAAATAGTTAATCTAATGACAAGCTAATAAACTACTCTATTATTTGTAGACTTCTCGCGTGAGTTAAATTTAGAGGTCAACTCGACCCAATTCCTAAAACCCGATGGTCTAACTGTGACAAATTTAACAACACTGTATGTACTTACTTTTCGTTGGTATCCATAAAGAGAGGTTCTTTTTAAATTGCTTCTGTACCATGTTCGTTACCCTCTGTAAACATAAAGCGTGAGACTCGTCGATTGTGACAAATATCGCTGGGCGTCGTATCGTTAATAACCGCTGGTGGCTTATTTGTTTACGTGTTAGCGATTAGGGTACACTCTGTAATGGAATGGAACGGCTTATATTTCGGTTCGACGCGATCCTGTTTCGGCGTGCAGTGGTACTTGGGCTAGCGATTCGCGTTTGTCTGGCACAGACTATAGTTAGTTAGTTAGATTAGTTGTTAAGTCTTAACTACAAGTTAGTTAACTGTTTTTTTAAAATTATTATTAGTATTGACGTCAATAAGTGACTGTAAAGGTTTACATTGAATAAATAATTTGATTTGACTTTGACTTTGGAACGGGCATGAGGATTTGTTTTATATTATGTTCAGGTGAACTGGAATGTGTTTTGTTTAAAGTTTCACATAATCTCTAACACAAAAATGGTTAGCTTGATTTAATGCGACTGGAACTTACAGACGCTTGCTATTCGTTAGGAATAAATATAGATTTAGTATGGGTGCGCATGATCTCTTGCTTATTTCTAGACCAGATTTCCGGAGACCCCTCCCCCCATCACAATTCCTGTTTCTTCCTTAAACCTATTCCTTCCTTAAAGGCTGGCAACGCGTCTGCGATTCCTCTAGTTTCGCGGGTGTCCATGGGCGGCTGTGATTACTCTCCATCAGGTGACCCGCCTGCTCGTTTGCCTCCTTCAATTATAAAAAAACCAAGGATCATGCGTATCTATAGGTACTATATAATACATACATACATACATATATATAACCACGACTATATCCCCGAAGGGTAAGTCAGAGACTAGGCAATGAGGACAGCAAAAGCAGTCCTGTGCCATAGTCCACTTTCACCAAATAGCGACTGTGCAAGTGCTCAGCGTGACAGGTGGTGAGCCCATCGTCGCTCTATGCTGTTGGATGTATGTGCAGCCTTTAGTCCGTTAGCCCCCTTTTACGACACCCAAGGAAAGAGAGGGGGTGGTAGAATCCTGTAGCTGCTAAGCGACACGGCAAATTCTAAATCTAGTTCGTACATACGAAGACATACATAGAGACATCTCTATGCCCTGTTACTTTTCTAGATCTATTAGTATCTAAGTATCTAGAATCTAGTTTATCATATCTAATTTCAAACTGAAGCACAGCAATGCAAAAACAATGTGCTTGGTGGCACTAATAGTTATTATTGGTACCTAATCATCCAGATTGTGGGCAGAATGCTATGACCAGGCAAAATGAGAATTTGTACGGTTGATAATTCAAAAACACACAAAATAGGTGTATAACGCAATACAACGCGTTAAGTGCGGCTTGTGTAACACAATCTTAAATTTAAATTAACTTCAATATCGCTTATTATAAGCCTAATTAATCCCGCTTAACCAGTGGTAGCGTTCATATAATTTGTACGGATGGTTATCACAAAGAAGATTTTAATATAAATTTCTGCTTCTACCTTCTAATACTAATTAATAAATTACTGCCACCTTAAAACAGAGCGTCCTTTCTTGCCACAGCAACATAATAATATCGACAGACCAGGGGCCCAAGTCTGCTAATTTACGAAAGGCATAATTGAATCGCAATTGGATCGCATTGTAATTGTTTGACACATTTGGTATTCCCTTACTCATTTAAGAATACCAAATGTGTTAAACAATTACGATGCGATCCAATTGCGATTCAATAATGCCATTCGTAAATTAGCAGACTTGGGCCCCAGAAAAATCAGCCTTATTTCTGTTCTGTGGTCGCGGCAGATACAATGTTGTCAACGTAGTTACATTCGGACGTGTGGAAGTCCTTGATTGGGTAAAGTGTATTTCGGATTTTACGATGCATAGCCCGGGTTGGATAACACCACTTGTTACGGCGAAAGGCGTTCGCAGTAACAGCGACGAAATAAAGGTTGGGCGGGAGGTGCAAAGGAACTTACCGGGGTCCGAGCTGTAGTCACTGGATCGTGCTGGAGCTGAAGGTGGCTGGCGCTCTAGGCGCGGGCGGCGGGTTTGAGGGCGGCAACACACACACCATTCACTTAGGGCACTGGTTAAGGGCGTTTAGGTCGAGCTTATTGCACTAGCTCTTAACTGCACACATGTGTTCACTTCGTGGGCTGAGTTCAAGGGCGCGCGACGCGTGGCTTCGCCTTGAGATCTCGAATGGCACTAGTTTTGCGTGGCCCTCGCCGCGGCGGTCCGCTCGCCTGTGATTGGCTGACGGAGTCGGCGGCCGTCAGTCCGTTGCGCTGGCGCAAACATCTTCCCGGGCCCCAGGGGTGGGCTCATCCAATGGGAGCCTGGCGATCCGGAATACAGGCCTCCGAAGATGTCCATTCGCGGTGTCCAGGTCTACCACCCGCACGACGCCATCCTTCCCAGGCAGGGTGCGAGCAATGCGCCCCAGTCTCCATTGGAGGGCAGGCAGGTTGTCCTCCTTGATGAAGACGAGCTCGCCAACTCGGGGAGGGGAGGATGGGGACAACCATTTGGAGCGGGTTTGGAGGGTATGAAGGTAGGACTGGGTCCACAGCGTCCAGAAGCGCTGGGAAAGGGTCTGTACCATCTGGAATCGCCTACGTGTGGAGATCGGCCTATCTTCCACGGATAGTTCGGGAAGGGCCGTTAGTGGGCGGCCTATAAGAAAATGTCCGGCTGTAAGCGGCTCAAAGTCTGAAGGATCAGACGAAAGTGGGCAGAGAGGTCTTGAGTTAAGGACCGCTTCAATTCGAGCTAAAAGTGTGGAGAATTCCTCGAATGTGAGGTGTTGTTCGCCAATTACGCGATATAAAAGTTGCTTTGTTGATTTTACGTTGATCTCATGTAACGCACCGAACCATGGTCCCTTAGGGACGTTCAACAACCAAGTAATGTGCTGACCAGCGAGCTTGTGCGCAATCGTGTCATTATTCAAGGTAAGAAAGTTTTGTACTTCGATGAGCTGATTTCTAGCGCCTACAAAATTTGTACCGCAGTCCGAGCGGATGAGAACCGGGGCACCGCGGCGTGCTATAAAACGCTGTAATGCCGCGAGGAACGCTTCCGTGCTGAGGTCCGAGACCGGTTCCAAATGAACCGCTTTAGTCGAGAGGCACACGAATATACAAAAGTACGCTTTTAAGAGTTTAACATTACGTAGGGTACTAGATTTAACGAGGAATGGTCCGGCAAAATTGGTCGTGACTTGACTAAATACTGGCTGAGGCGTAACTCTATCGGCTGGCAGGTCGGCCATGAAGGGCGCTTGCGGCTGGGCCCGGCATCGAAAGCATCTAATGCATTATAAAAACTCGGTGTCTAATAATACGGCGCGCGGACAATATCCAAAATTGTTGGCGTAGGATAGCGTGTAAAGTGTCAGCGCCAGGGTGGCAGTGTATTTTGTGGTAGTGGTCAATGATAAGGTCTACAAGTGGGCTAGAGCTGGGAAGTATGAGCGGATGCTGCGCGTCATATCGGATAGACGCATGGGACAGTCGTCCACCAACTCTAAGGAGCTCATCTTTAATGAGAGGTGACAGCCGCTGGAGTCTGACGGAGCAGATTTTGCCAGTTTGAAGGCGGTGGATGTCCTCTGCAAATTCATTGTGCTGAACACTGCGCTCTCTCTTCGTTCACTGACGTACAAGGGGCCCAAGCGTCGCGAATCTGGGTGGTGTCTGCAGTTGTGCAGAAAGCGTTTTAGACAAGCTGTCACTCCGACGAGCTTGTCTAGTGAACTGAACCGAGTGAGCAGGTCAAAGTCAAGATCGGGCACTGTGACCAGTGACGGGACGTGTTTGGGCTTAAGGCCGGGCAGGGCGTGATGGCCCAGAGCTAAGGGCATCGCAGGCCAAGACTCACAAGGCTGTCCAAGCCACGTGGGAGACCACCATAGGTCGTGGGCTGACAGGGATTGCGCAGACATCCCTCTGCTTGCGCAATCTGCCGGGTTGAGCTCGGAAGGTACGTGTCGCCAGGTACATTCTGGTGAGCCTGAGCTGATTTTGACTACCCTGTTGGCTTCAAAGGGTTGAAGACGGTGAGGCGGTGTATTGAGCCAGGCCAGGACTATCGTACTGTCTGACCAACATATGTGTTGTTGTATACTGATATGGGCCGATAACTGAACTGACACACGGATCATGAGCTGGGAGAGTAGAGTGGCGGCCGACAACTCTAACTTGGGGATTGTGAGGCGATTCTTGATTGGTGCGACTCGCGACTTGGCGACAATCAAGTGTACCAAAGTATCTCCGGAGGCATCGAGCTCATGGAGGTAAACAACGGCGGCAAACCCGGCTTCAGAGGCATCTGCAAACCCGTGAAGCGAGTATGCAGCTGAGCCTTTGTTTGCACAAATGTGCCGAGGGAAGCGAATGCTAGACAACAGCGGCAGATCCTCTGAGATGTGGTGCCACTCCGTTTGTACTTCAGAGGGAGTGGGCTCATCCCATTCCAGCTTCAGTAGCCACAATTGCTGAAGCAGCAGCTTTGCGCGGAAGATAACGGGGGAAACCCAGCCGTTTGGGTCATAAAGTGAGGCTACGGTGCTTAAAATAGACCGCTTTGTGACATGTGTGATGGGGGGCAGAGAGATGCGGTAGGTGAACTCGTCTGACTGAGGGCTCCACTGTATACCCAAGACCTTAATGAACGTAGACTCTGGGTTCATGTCGAAGTCCTTGGGCATGTCGCATTGGTTGTCGGGAAATCTCTCGAGCAGCTTAGGCGAGTTAGATGTCCACTTACTGAGCTGAAAGCCGCCTAGGTCTAGCAGACTTATCAGTTCGTCCTGAAGTGCTTGGGCGGATTCAACTGTGTCACGACCACACAAGATGTCATCAACGAAGATAGACTTGCGAAGAACCTGAGCGGCTCCAGGGTAGCGATGGCCTTCATCATCAGCCAGCTGAAGCAGAGTGCGGATTGCATGGTATGGGCTTGATCTTAAGCCGTAGGTGACTGTATTGAGGGCGTAGGTGAGCAGAGGGTGATCTGGTGAGGACCGCCATAGTATCAGCTGATACCGTCTCTGGTCTGGGGCAACCAGCACATTTCTGAACATCCTTTGGATGTCAGTGCTGAAAACGACTGGATGTGTTCTGAAGGACATGATGATGTCCACAATGTCCTGTTGAAGGGCGGGGCCTGTGTGTAGGCATTCATTTATGCTGACACCATTGGAGCTTTTGCAGCTACCATCAAAAACAATGCGCAGCTTGTCCGACCCTGACTTAAATACGCCATGGTGAGGGATGTAGAAGTGAGGTTTATGGGCGAATGTATTTGGGTGACAGGGAGCCATGTGCCCTAAGTCGATGTATTCGGCCATGAAGTCGACGTATTTAGAACGCAGAGACGGGTTCGCCATTAGCTTCTTCTCAATATTGAGGAATCTGCGTAATGCGATAGGGTGAGTTTTACCTATTTGAGGGGCGTCCTTTAGAAAGGGCAGAGCGACCGTATATCTGCCTGAGGGATCGCGTGTAGTGGTAGAGCGGAAGATTTCCTCGCATTGTTCCTCCAGGAGATCATTATGAGTGTGAGATTGAGGGAGGGGCTCCTCAGACTCCCAGAACCTTTCCAGAGTCTGACGTATGTCCTGGGCTGATTCAGCTGAGTCTGGTTGTGAGCTGACGACGTGAGCTGAGTTAACCTGCTGCGCCGGCTGCGCATACAAGTCCTCAATGGGTCCTATCAACGCGAAGTCGAAAATCGTGCCGAAGGCTATGGGCTTGCCCGGGCCCAACGAGACCTTAGTCCCGTCCAACACCTGGCCAAGAACGTCCGACCCCAATAAGAGGTCGATCGGGGCTGGTGTGTGGTAAAACTGGTCAGCCAATGGCACGGGTGGCTGGCCTAGTACGTGGGAAATGATTGGTACCTTCTCTAGGGGAAGGTAGCCAGTGACGTTTTTTAAAATGTGAGCTGTGGCAGTGATTGTAGGAGTATCATTGTGAGTGGGTCGGCATACTATTGTTATTGCCGCCTTTGACTCATGTTTGTGCTGATTCCCAACTCCTGTAATTTTTAAAGAAGTGGGTTTTGATGGCAGGTTCAAAAGTCGTGCCATGCGTGACGTTATTAATGTCAGCATACTGCCACAGTCCAATAAAGCTCTGGCTGTGTGAAGATGGCCATGTACGTCCGCGACTCTTAGTGAGACGGTTGGCAACAAAATGGGTGTGCCAGTGGGCACAGAAGGTGAGTGAGCTGATTGAGTATCAGCTGAAATTGTATGAGCTGAGTATGTATCAGCTGTGTGGGCATGGGTTGACTGGGCATGGGCTAAATCTACCACTTCGCTAGGGTGCTCCGTGATAGTTGGGAGTCATAATTGCTGGCGGCTTTCGCGGGGCCTACCTGGCGAACCGGATCTGGGCGGGCTGGCTCTGTGAGCAGAGCTGGGTTGCACCTGTTTAGCCTGTGCGGGTTCGTGCCGCCTGCTGTGTCTGGGACACTCCCTCGAGTGCTCTGTCAGCTGTGGTGGGGGTACATGTACAGACGACGAATGAGCTGAGTGCGTTGGGCCGTCTGGTCGATGGAGGGACGTGTGGTGGTTCGTGCTCCCACAGTCCTTGCATGCCCCCCTTGACCTGCACTCGCTCTCGTAGTGACGGCCGAGACAACGCTGGCAGCGCTCATGTGCCTGTACAAAGTCCCAACGGCCCTGTGTTGGCTGGGCATTGTACCATCTGCACGTCATGAGCGTATGTCCCCTAGTGGCACAATAGGGACAGTAGGACGTCGAGCGTGAGGAAGAGGACGAGGACGATGATGAGGAGCAGCTTTACTGGAAGGCCGAGTAGACGGGGAAGGGCTGACTGCGAGCCGGGGAGGTGGATGGGCGGTGACGCATTTGCTGCGCTGGGCGTGATGGTTGGTGAGTAGGCTGATCATAGGCGTGGTGAGGCGATGGAGCTGAGGAGCGGCCACGGTAATGGTCGGGCTGTTGCTGAGCCATCTGAGCATAAGTGCGATGGGGCAACTGTGGAGGCGCGCGGCTACGAGAAGGGCCGGGCAGGGCGTGAATGGGCTGCGGCTGGGCTATGTTGGAGAACTCTGTCTCCACACAGCGCGCGTGCTCCTCGAGGTAGGAGATGAGGTCACTCAACGTGGGCAGGGTGCTGCTAGACCCGTGTCTGCGTTCAAATAACGTGCGGAGCTCACCCTTAAGCTTTCGCACCACTATCGACACAAACACGTAGTCGTCTCCTATGGGCAGATCCAAATTACTAAGGGCACACTGGGCGGACACCAGCGGAGTGAGGAAAAGTGTGCGTATGTTAGAGCGCGTGTGGATGCTCGGCAGCCCCAGGATTATGTCGACGAAACTATCGATGAGAACGCGGCGGTTCTCGTACCGCTTGGTAAGGATGTCCATAGCCACGGCAAAATTTTAATTGGTGACCTTTAGGTGGGACACCATGCTTAATGCCTCACCGCTGAGACTTGAGAAGAGATAGTGGAGCTTGACTGCTTCCGACAAGGTCGCCGTGTCGTCAGTCAAACTCCTGAACAGTGCAATAAAGGAGAGCCAGTCCTCCACCTTTGAGCTGAACCTGGGCAGCGCTATCTTGGGGAGGACGGCTGTAGGCGTATTGACGCCGAGACTGGGCTGAGGGTTATGGGTTGGGGACGACGTGGAAGAGGGTAAGATTTCCTCCCTAGCCACAAGTATCCCCAGGTATGCCCCGGAGGCTTTTGTGTGGTTCTCAGTGTATGTCCTCTCAACCCCCTCGTCTAAGTTCTCCTCGTCAAGAATGCTGTAATATACTGAATCCAGCTTCTCCTTAATACCCTGTACCTGTGCGAAACGCACGTTAAATTCCGTTATGGAATGTTTGGTGTCGCCAGCAATGATCCGTGACCCCACCTCTAGGAGTTGGTGTATTGCTTTGGCGGCCTCCCTAAAAATCGCGGCTTGTGACTTGGTCGGCATCGCGATGAATAAAAGGAGACAAGAAAAAATAAAAAATTAACAATATTAAAGGCAGTAAAAAGAACAACACCCTGTATATATTCTATAGTTGGGCTGGACGTATTTGTTTACTAATGTAATGGCAAATGGGCCAAAATTAACGCAACAATAAAGAAAGCAAAACTAAGTTGGGACGCCTTGTTTATGGCCCACGGGTGGGCAAACGCGTGTGTGTGTATGTGTATGTCTGTGTCTCTATTGAACGCGCGTACGTAACATTAGCCGACCGCAAAACAAAACAACAAACAAAACAACAAAAGAAATCACGTCATCCGTAGCCCACTATGGGGAAGGCGCTCACAGTCGGGCAGACCTGTAGCGGAAACTAGCGCGAAGAATGAGTCGGTCGCAAAAAAGTAAACAAATAATAAAAACTTAATTAAAAAAAATTGGGACACTCTGTCTGTGTCCCACAAGTGGGCAAACGTGTGTAGAACGAAGGCGACGCACGCATTTGCGTGCACGGCTATTTAGCCGTAAGCGATATAAAAAAAAACTGATGAGGCTAAATGAAACACACTAAGCTCATGTGGTGAGCACGCACAAAAATGAGCCGATTGCAAAGGCAAAAATTAAAAACAAAAAAAACTATATAAAATTAACACGAGTGAAAAAATAAAGCACGCTACTCGGCACGCGTGGTGAGCATGCACGAGATTTGAGCCGATTTAACACGACAAGAACATAAAAAATTCATTAAAAAATAAAACGGGAAAAATAACAATATCGTCTCTCGTCATAATACCATACAATTATCTAGACGCGGGTGTGTTATACGTAACTAAAATTATATGTGCAGCCGATAAACGTAACGCAAACGTAACGCAATAATTTAACTACTAATTAAACTTAATTACCGTTAGGAGTATGAACAACGTATCATTAGGCAAAAATCATTTAGGTAGGTACACAAGTATTACACAAGTAGTACACAAGTTCGCTCAAATCACAAAAACATTGTATGACACCATAGATCTGTGATCAGACAATCGGATGCATACACGAAATCAACATTAAAACAACATGCAGAAATAATTGCGTTAAAATAATTCGGATGTTGTGTGGTCGCAATCCTAACACAAATGATTCATAGCTACCTGACGAAAAATTTTTATTGGGACAGGGTAAAGTTATGTGAACAAATGAATTTAGAAATGATGGTAGGAATTAGATTTAAGATTTAGACATAGAATAAGAATATGGGCGGAAATAATTATCTTTAGCGGACTGTATTAAAATTGAAAATTAAACGAAAGTTAGGTTCTGGTTACGGGAAGGTCGCCGGTATTTAATATTACCGGCTCGAAGATGACCAAAATGTTACGGCGAAAGGCGTTCGCAGTAACAGCGACGAAATAAAGGTTGGGCGGGAGGTGGAAAGGAACTTACCGGGGTCCGAGCTGTAGTCACTGGATCGTGCTGGAGCTGAAGGTGGCTGGCGCTCTAGGCGCGGGCGGCGGGTTTGAGGGCGGCAACACACACACCATTCACTTAGGGCACTGGTTAAGGGCGTTTAGGTCGAGCTTATTGCACTAGCTCTTAACTGCACACATGTGTTCACTTCGTGGGCTGAGTTCAAGGGCGCGCGACGCGTGGCTTCGCTTTGAGATCTCGAATAGCACTAGTTTTGCGCGGGCCTCGCCGCGGCGGTCCGCTCGCCTGTGATTGGCTGACGGAGTCGGCGGCCGTCAGTCCGTTGCGCTGGCGCAAACACCACTCGCATTTTGGCAAGTTCGGTAATTAAGCCAAAACTCATAATATAATGTAGTGATGACTTGAGTTGAAGATTGGGCCTTGCCCTTTGCCTATAATTTAAAAAATGTACTAATATTTTCTTTACTTTTAAGATACTACACTGGCCTGCAATAGTAAGTATCACACTTTCAAATTTTTTTTTTCTAAACTATAGCAGCTAGAGATTTAAAATATAAAACGTTTTTCAGCAATTTTTATCAGCTTCCTTTGAAACTATAGTAACTAACTAACTCTTTTTCGAGTCCTTTTTGTTTCGAAAATAATTATCTTGTGTAGGTACTTCAAAAGTTATTGCAATTTTAAAAGTGTGATACTTGTTTTGGTGGTCCAATACAACAAATTGGCATGTGCGGTAAATTTTCCTAACAATTTTAAACGTTGCTACTCTTTTGGAACATACGGCACCATTCCAAATGTAACGTGTATCGACAAACAAACGACGTACTTCTAATTCCATGAAAGCCTCAGCATTTTTCAGTAATAACAGTACTGCGGTGGTAGTGTTTATTCAATGAAAAACTTGTTATTCATATTGCCTGACGCGGATGGCCTTGCATTGATTATAATATAGGTAGGTATAGGTAGAGGAAGGGTTTTGAACATATTAAATTTACTGTGTCGCGTAGCGGTAAAATAATACTTCCACCCCCTCTCTTCCCTCAGGTGTCATAAAGGCGACTAACGGACTAAAGACTGCACATACTTCCAACAGCATCGAGCGGCGATGGGCTCACCGCCTGTCACGCTGAGCACATGTGCTGTCGCTATTTGGTGAAAAGTGGACTGCGGTAGATGACTGCTTTTGCTGTCCTCATTGCCTAGTCCCTGACTTACCCTTCGGGGATAATAGTCGTGATTATATATATGTATGTCAATAAAAAAGAGATACATTTTTAAAACAATGAAGTGAAGTATTACACGGTCCCATTGCAGCGAAAAGTCATCATCATCAGAAATCAAGTCATCGCTTCAATAGATAGACATTGGCTTCAATCACAATAGCTTTTACATTGTTAAGTGGCCGAAGAGTAGAGGTTTATTAACCACGCCCGCTTGCGGGTTTGTTATGCTCCGAAAAATCCTAAATTGTGTCGCGTAGCGGCACAAGTATACTACCCTCTCTTCCCTTGGGTGTCGTAAAAGGCGACTAACAGACTAAAGACGGCACATATGTTCAAAGCATAGAGCGGCGATGGGCTCTCCACCTGTCACGCTATTTGGTGAAAAGTGAACTGTGGTAGAGGACTGCTTTTGCTGTCCTCTGTCTCTGACTAACCCCTCGGGGATAATAGCCGTGATTATATATATGTAAATCCGAAACTACTTTGTCCGAAAGGGAAATTGAACCCTCCGGATATCAGTATTAACGCTTTGTTACTGTACCATGAAGTTTAAAAAAAATTGACAATTTATGACGGGAAATGTAAGTGTTTGTACTGAATTTTTATCTAACTTCAATTATGATTTATTGTATATACAGTATGTACCAAACTTTATTGCTATATCTGATCGAAGTATAAATCAGCTATCGTCTACAGCTATCAAAGGGATCAATAATTTTCCACGAACTTACCTTTCCTTGATATAAATTGCCGCCACCCACACACAATATAGTAAGTGGGAATCTGCGGTTTCTGTCTTGCCTTTTGGGAAATGGACTGATGTATGTTTAAGTATGTATGTATGTCTTATCATAGTCGTAACTGATACACCTACAAAGTTATTGTTGAAGTTAGATAGAACTATTGTTACCGATCGTTAGTCGATCAACGATAGCTTGCATAACTATTACTGGTAAAATAAACCTGATTTTTTAAATATCATAGTATCTATCAGACACAGTTTGTTTGAACAAACTTCTCAGTCCTTTTGTCTATTTTAAAATTTATAAGAATAAGTAACCTACAATGTATAGTGTGATCAACGTTATGCATTTAATAAAGAAGTACTGAGCTCTGCCGTCAGCGATGTGGCACGGAAACTATTTCACAAGGATTTTTTGAAATCCCCTGTGAAGAATATGTTGATAAGTTTATGACGTCGTAGACTACATCTGCTTGCGAATTGCTTTTATGTTTTCACCTTTTCACACTGACATTATAACAAAGAGTTTGGTTTTCAATTTATGCGTATCTGCTGTTGCAGACTTGAAGAGTGTGGACTAAAAGTGCAACATCGTGAGAATGGCATGGTAAACAATTAAATAGGTACCATGACCAATAACATTTAGAAACTAAAACAAGTGAGACAATCTCAAAAATATACTCAATTTTTTTTGGAAATTCGACACCGAATACGGGGTTGTTTACAGTCCACGCGGACGTAGTCGGGGGCGGTCTGCTAGACTATTACACAAACGAAATTATCCATTTGACATAATTCATGTACCTAAGTGGTCAACCTTGCAACTTTTAACAAGTTGGGTAAAGTAAATATTGACTTGGCACCGACCTGAGTGTGGATTTTATTCCAAATTTTATTTCTTTGATTTCTATAGCATTGAAACAGCGTATTCTGGCAACAAACTTGGCGAGTTGCAGTTTTGACATTGAAACTCTCGTTTTCATAAGAGATCAAATTCCGACTAAAATTATAAAAGTGAAAATGAGTTTCTTTGTTTGTTAGTTATGCTTTTAAGCCTTAACAGACTGCACATACATACAACAGCGTAGGGCGGCTATGAGCTCACCACCCGTTACGCTGAGCACATGGGTGCAGTCGCTATTTGGTGAAAAGTGGACTATGGTAGTGGACTGCTTTTGCGGTCCTCATTGCCTAGTCTCTGACTAACCCTTCGGGGATAATAGTCGTGATTATATTATGTATGTTTACCTGCAAAAAATTAACGCGAGCGCTGCCGTGGGCAAAATGGCTAGTGGTGAATAAAACTTGCATTTGCCCCTCTAAAGTATTGAGAGAGGCAAGATGAGTGTCCCTAGCGTTCTAGTGCCTTTAATGTTTATCTCCAGAATCATTACGAAATGATTCATTCATTCGTCAGTAAATTATCCGAAGTTGTAAGTCCACTGCGTAACCGTAATGTCGTGTAGCGGTGAAAGAATACTACTACCCCTTCTCTTCACTTGGGTGTCGTAAAAGACGACTAACCGACAAAATACTGCACATATTATTACCAACAGCATAGAGTGGCGATTTGCTCACCACCTGTCACGCTGAGTACATGTGCAGTCGCTATTTGGTGAAAAGTGGACTATGGCAAAGGACTACTTTTGCAGTCCTAGTTAATTGCCTAGTCTTGACTTGATTATGACTATATGTTTGTTAGTCCACACTGTCTAATTTGACTGGTGGAAGGCAAAACTAATTATTTATATTACGTTTCGTTATTATAATATCGTATCGTTACGATAATCACGATACGATATTATATAAAGTCGAGTTCCGAGTTCTATAAAGTCAATGCCGGAGTGCCGCAGGATTCTGTACTCTCACCTACTCTATTTCTTCTGCATATCAATGACATGTTGTCCTTGGGCAATATTCATTGTTATGCGGATTACAATACGGTGCATGAGCGGTACAAAGGACATCCTGCGGTAAAGCAAGCTGATATCGTGGTGAAAAGGCAAGAACTGGTTGCCAAACTGATCCTGACTCTCGATCGTGTCTCCAAGTGGGGATCTGAAAACCTGGTCGAGTTAATTGCCAGAAAAACCCAGGCTTGTGTATTCTCGTCCAAGATAACTCCCTCCCTTACTCCTCCATCTCTTCAGAGCTTTCCTTTACCCATTTCAGTAGACCTCAGCATTCTTGGCATGGCCATCGGCCAGGAACTAAATCCAATCCAATCCTGTGTTATTTTAACTGCCTCCCGTAAGTTGGGTATTCTCAATAAGGTGAGGCGGTTTTTCACTTCCGAGCAGCGCTGTTTGTTGTACAAGACTCATGTGCGATCGAGTATGGAGTATTGTTCCCATCTATGGGACGACTTAGCTAAATACCTCCTCGATGCACTTGATAGACTCCAAAGGCGACCGGTACGCATTATTGGAGATGCTGAAGTTACAGCCTCTCTTGAGGAACTCCAGCTGCGTAGAGACATTGCTTCTCTCAGTGTCTTCTACCGAAATTACTACGGAAAGTATTCTGAAGAACTCTTTGATCTAATCCCGATCTCTCCTTTCCTGTCCCAGACTACGCGTGCTGGTCTTAGGAACCACCATCATAGTGTGCAGAATATCAGCACTCGTACCAAAAAATTTGGAAAGTCGTTCCTCTGTAAGACCATTCGGCTTTGGAATTCTCTGCCGGCGCATGTGTTTCCCAGTTCCTATAATCCCGGGTCTTTTAAACGGGGCGTAAAACGGCATTAATGCAGGCCGTCATAAATAGCTGCGCTTGTTACCGTGCTTGTTCCACGGTGGGGAGCGCTCTCATTGTTTTGGACTACATCGGCTGCTTACCATCAGGCAGGATGTAGTCACTATGACGTGTCACATTTAAAAAAAAAGAGTCATTTGGAATAGCGGCTCACAGAATACTCGCAGCTCCTCTTTTATCTTGGTTGTCGTGAAAGGCGACTAACGGACTAAATACTGCACATACATTTAACAGAATAGAGCGGTGATGGGCTTACCACCTATCACGCTGATCATGCAGTGGCTATTTGGTGAAAAGTGGACTATGGTAGAGAGGACTGCTTTTGCGGTCCTCATTGCCTAGTCTCTGACTGACACTTTGGGCATAGTAGTCATGAATCTATATGTAGGTACTGCGCTATTTTTATATTAGTCTTATACTCGCAGAGGTTTTACCTATCATTACATACGCATCCCAAAGTAGTAATTTTTTCGGTTTTGATTAAGGGAATTGTGCGCGAAATTGTAAAAATTTACGTATATTGAAGTTACTTGTACTATGCGTTGAATTAGTTAAATACATTAAAAGAACTTATCTAAGTTAGCCTGATCATTGCACAAGGTTGTGGCCTTGTTGAAATTTGAAACAAATTCCTAAACAATAACAAACAATACATAAATCAAACGACTCCTAAAAACATTTTTTTTTCGACAACTTTTTTTAATTTTACGCATGGAACAATAATTCTTACATGAAAATATTTGTATTGATATTTCGCAGGTCGCCCCCATCTTAAGAAAGTAAATTTTGATTTGTAGCACAAGCGCGTGATGGTTTTGTACATTTCGCAGAATAAAAACATTGCTCTAATGAATGATGACTGTCTTTTATATAAATATCATACATACATATAATCTACTCTTTATCTCTATATATAATCTACGACTATTATACCCGAAGGGTTAGTCAGAGACAAGGCAATGAGGACTGCAAAAGCAGCCGTCTACCATAGTCCACTTTTCACCAAATAGCGACTGCACATTTGCTCAGCGTGTTAAGTGGTGGGCCCATCGCTGCTCTTTGCTGTTGGATATATTTGCAGTCTTTAGTCTGTTAGTCGCCTTTTACGACACCCAAGGGCAGAGAGGGGGTGGTAGTATTCTTTCACCGCTACGCGACACCGTTGATATAAATATCAATATAAACATCAATACAGTCAATATACGAGTATTTCATAGCAACATCCGAAAGTATTGCAATACTCTGTCCAACCTTATTTCATTCAATTTCATACGGCAATAAAATAGTTTTGGTCTATAGCCAATAACAAAAATGAATCGTAAAGTTTTATACGGCTTCACATACAGGGTGTCCGATGAAAGATGTGCAACACACGTGAAAATTCCAATACCTTTTATGCATTTCCCGTATTTTAAGGTATTGAAATGACAATGACATATGTGGAAATTATTAATAGTCATCATCAATGTTCGTTAGAACCTTTTTGCATATTTTTGTAACATTTACTTATTAAAATTTATCATCTCTATGAATATTATTATTACAGCAATGTTGGATTTTGTTAACATGGAAAAATTCCAGTTTTACCAGCATCGATAAAAGAAAATACTTTAGATAGATCTATCCATAATTTCTGAATTATTAACATGATACAAATTTTAATTAGGGCGACTAACACAGGGTACCTGTGGCCACGAACTCTGCAAAGAGTTGGAAACCTCGCGATAAAATAGTAACATCTAAAGAAATGTGCGGATTTTGCGTAAACATTCGATACCAACATTTTAAACGCAGTTTTATTAGTATAATCAAATAAAACAACCTGTTTTGAAAATTGAAAATTATTCGAAACGAATACAGAATTCCTTTATTTTAGATATAAAAAAATGTGTTTACAATGTTTCCAACGATAGTTTTCGCACAGCTTTTTTGTATTTTCTACATCAATGCCGAAACTTATGACGGCAACAGAGTTGTCATTGGCAACTTAAGGAAGAGGGATACAGCTCCACTGTACCTACGGAGAGGCAGAAGATTTGAAAAGTCCAATGACGACCAGTTAAGTTATAGACGAACTCAGGACATCGTGACACACACACAAAGACACCGTGAAGACCGCAAATTCGAGGTATCGTCGTTTTCTTAATTCTGCTTTATTTTGAAGACATTTATTTATTTATTGGCTTCAGAAAGGTAGGCATATCTTTCTTCTTCCACACCTTACACACCATCTTGGCACACTTTTTGTGTCTGTGAAAACAACCATGCTACTAACATATTAAGATTATTGTAATGGGGATGGGGAAATTAACAAGCTGGACTTAGCAGTCCAGCTTGTTAAAGGTTTGTTAAAGGTCACTTGTTGGTGGACCAACCGAACTAAGTAGTATAATGCTGGTACTTGTGACCCTCTGAGAATCGAACCTCGCGGTAAAAGGTTAGCTAGTAGGACAAAATGTTTACTAGAAAAAAAACAACCAGTCTTAGGAAAGCTCGAATGGGATTCGAACCCAACGACCAAGTCCAATCTTCCAATTTGGTTTATAAAACTCTTGTAATTCTTTGCAGAGTCATAACCTGTTAGAAAATTTAATGAGAGATGACGACTTGAACCAAATCCAGAACCATAACGAAGCGGCGGAGAAACTTATTCGAGAGCTGAGGACCACGAGGTCCAGCTTGATAAAGGTTTGTTAAAGGTCGCTTGTCGGCGGTCGACCACCAACCGAACTGAGTAGTGGAATGTAACTTGTGACTCTTTGAGAATCGAACCGGGCGCGTTAGCTAGTGTTTTACTTTTGATTTGATTTTTTTTATCAAGACTTGATTTGACCGTGCGGTTGCGAGTGATCGCGAACTGCCGGGAACGCATTTCCCCAAAGACCAAGACTTCCAATGTTCCAATTCGGTTTAAAAAACTATTGTAATTCTTTGCAGAGTCATGACGTGTTTGAAAATTACGACTTGAACCAGAACCAGAACGAAGCGGTGGACAAACTTAGTCAAGATCTGAGGTTTCTGAACCTTAATTCTGAGGATATAGCTAACTTGGGACTATAGTTTTGGATGTTAAGTTATTTCAAAAAGCTTAAAGTGAACTATGAATTATTATGATGTATTTTTTATTTTGTTTTCTACAGACATCCTTGAATTTGATGCGATTTGTACATACAACAACAGACAGTAGACAGCAGCCTACCACAATTATACATCAAATTTCGTAATTTTTTTTATTGTTAATTTTGTAATTTTCAACTTTATTTTTAGCTATCAGGATCAATATCGATTAAATAAATTTGTCAGTTTTGGGTCGGTTAACCTGCTGGCATTTCGTGTACTTTGGCAATACTGGTACCATTGTAAAATATTTTATTATTTGGCCAGTTTGTTAAAAAATATAGTGTCAGCCATTTATTTCACTTTATTTATAAAGTATTTTTTTTACTTACGACACTGTGAATAAATTCTTGTCAATAAAACTCGTTAGCGTAAAAGGGAAATATTGTACTTAAAATTGGTAGTTCGCCAAATCGTCCGAAAATTGGTCTAACAAATTGACAGATGCCTTTTTATAGAATCCAACTTAACTTTATACATATCCATACAGCAGGTATCTAGTGAGCAAACACAACATTTATTTTTATACGACTTTAAACTATCGCGTTGCATTGCATTAAAACTGTTTTAACGGGACCTAACACGATTAATTTTGTATTATGTGCATCTACTTACTGCATGACGTTTCGGCCGCGATGCTGCGGCCGTGGTCACAAGCAAACTGGCGGTGCGCGGCGTCGCGTCGTCGTCGGCTCGGGCGGGTATTTGTTTCTTCATCCACCCTCACACGTTCAATTAAATTGTCACAGTGCAAAATGCAAGAGGATTTTTGGATCAACTCCATCCATTGGAGTTAATCACTGGAAGGAGTTACATGATCCAAAAATCCTCTTCACCGATCGTTATTATCATAGAAGGATAGTACGTGAATCGATTGAGATCAAGAAGTATAAAAATTCAATCGGGAGGACGGGTTTAAATTATCGTCAGCATGGAATATAATGATTGGCAAATGCAAACCGCAACGTCAGTCTATAAAAAGAAACTCCGATAGTAATACTGTTAGTGTAGTGTGCTAGAGTTGTGTGTCTGACGATTCATTGCACTGTGACAATTGAATCGTGTTAGGTCCCGTTAAAACAGTTTTAATTTATTTTTATTCTTTAAGGAAATCCGCGCCAAGAACCTAGCAATGACAAAAAATTACATTGCAAATATTAAGACATCAGAAAAAAAAAAATATTTTCTTTCATATTTCGGATCTACTCGTAGGGTACTTACATTTATTCTGTGCTTACATTCTACAGTCCTTTTTTAAATAACTCTTCAGTGTATACCTAAGATAACATCAAAACTATAAATCAATTATAAAATTTTACCTTTATCCTTTTCCATGTGCCGTAATTTGTTTAATAAAAATCTGTTATTTCCATTTGTCTATTGTTTAAACTTAACACTACAATTACATATTCATTTTTAATATTCCAATGATTGTGCTGTCGTGTCATTTGACAGAAATAATTCTGCCATAATGGTTGTGTCAACATTATTAAATCGTGCTTTTGATAAATCGGATCACGGCACGCTAACTCGCATGTACGCTTAATCTGTTATAATGATGTTGTTTACTGTTTTAATAGATATCTTTTTACATACAAGTATTATCATAATAATATGTCTCTACCTGTACCTGATTTTAGAGGGTTAAAGTTACTCGCGTCCGTAGGTTTACCCTTGAGACCCACACGTGACCCCTGGGTGGTGCTAAATGAGTAACACTGACTGAGCGGTAGAGCCACGCTGCATTGCAGCACGCATTGGGCCGGCTCGCCCGGCGTAATACCACCCTCTCACAAATATTTGGCGTGAAATAATGGCACTTGGTGCTGTTGTGTTTCATCCGACCTGTGAGGGTTCCGGAGGCCCCTCCTGCCCTCTTCCTAAACCCTATTCCTTCCTTAAACCTCCCTTAAAAGCCGGTAACGCGTCTGCGATTCCTCTGGTTTTGCGGGTGTCCGTGGGCGGCGGTGATTACTTTCCATCAGGTTACCTGCCTGCTCGTTTGCCTCCCTCTTTTATATATAAAAAAAACAAACAACTAGTCTGTCTAGTTTTTCAACAACATCATGACAACAGTATGAATGAATTAGGTTAGTAAGTTATACTTTCGGTGGCATTCAAAAATGCAAGAAAACTAGTTTTAATTCCGCTAACTTATTATTTTATCAAGCGTGGCACTTAAAAAAAATATATTCCTAAGGCAAGGCGCAAACGTAGAAACCTTCTGTTGCCGATGTCGCGTCCGGTAGCCGGCAACTGCCCCCTTACTCTCGAAACCAATCGCTATTGAATCGGATTGGTATTGTGAATTTTCGTATTTTCAAGTAACGACTTCAGCGCTTATTTGGATTCATATTGGGTGAACTAAATGGCATTAAGTTTTTTATTTTTTTCACTCAATATCCACGCAATATGAATACATATTAGCTCTGGTGTCGTAACTTGGGAGTACAAAAATTCACAATACCAATCCGATCCAATAGCGATCGGTTTCAAGAGTAAGGGGGCTGAACGTGATGTAACAAGTGGTGACCCATGTCGGCAACAAAAAATATGTAGGTACGTTGGCGCAATGCCTTAGATACCTACCTATACTTAGGAGTCCGTGTTAAACCCAATAAAATGCGCAAAATATAATATACCGTTGGCACAGCTCGTATCCGATTGTAAAAATCTCATCTAGAAGTACATCAGCGCTGCGATGGACACCGGTCAGCATTGCCGACTGTTTACATGTCAAACAGCATGCGAACCGATATGGGTCAGGGGTCGCCTTC
This sequence comes from Scoparia ambigualis, assembly GCA_963921215.1. Classification (NCBI taxonomy): domain Eukaryota; kingdom Metazoa; phylum Arthropoda; class Insecta; order Lepidoptera; family Crambidae; genus Scoparia; species Scoparia ambigualis. The sequence continues at coordinate 8,520,265 of OY992503.1, forward strand.
GTGTGGTGCGTTACTAGCAGAGTCAATTCGTTTGATACAATTTTTTTATAGAGAAAGAGAGAAAACCGATATTGGCAACTAACAACTTTAAGAAGTTTACAGATTTTTTTTTAAAGAACATATTTTTACAACAGAGTAGACACCGGTCAGTAGCGTTAACTGTTTAATGTCAAATAGTATGCGAAGCGATATGGGTTGGGGGTTCTGTATGTCGGCGACATACTCCGAACGCTTTAGTTTGATGCGTTACCAACCGGTTCATTTACTTTGGTACTTTAAATTATATATAAGTAAAAGTAGATAACTTTAGCAAGTTTGGATAGACACTCTTGTCGATTTGTTCAGTACGATTTTTTCTATGAAAAAGATAGAGAGAGATAGCCAATACTTTTCAACTAACAACTTTTAGAAGTTACCAGTAGATTCTTTTTTAAATGAAGATTTATTTGTGTGGTAAACACGGGCATTTGTGACCGAGTCATGGATGTTTATTAGTTTTTATGCATGTCTGTTCGTTATTCAGTCACCATAGCTCGGGCTATGCTTATAGTTAGGGGCTGAATATTTGGTGTGACAGTTGTGAAATTTATTTATTTTATTTTATTTTTATTTATTTTGCTCTAAAGTAACCAAAAAAAAAACAATAACAGAAACAAAATATTCGGACGCCGGTCAGTAGTGTCGACTGTCGACTAGACTTCGACTAGACTGTCGACTGTCAGTAGTGTCGACTGTTTAAATATCAAAAAGAAGATTTTTTCTCCCACAAAAAAAAGCAAATTTACTTCAAAATCAGATTATGGATACAAACATTTATCAACAACGCAGATTCAGCCACAGGTCAGGAGTTTACTGTTTACATGTCAAACGGCATGTGACGCGACAGGGGTTGGATATATCGGCAGCACCGGAGTACTGCCACCGTGTTGTACAGTCACGAGCAAAAATATGTAAACAATTATGACTCTTAATACAATGGAATAAGAGTCAAAGTGTATACATATTGGTGCTCGTGACTGTACTCATAAAGTTACTATACCTTTCCGCTAGTAACTTTATGGTTGTACCGCTGTGCGCTTCTGTTTGGTGTGTTACCTAACGAGTCGTTTCGTTTGGTACCATAGATATATGATAGAGATAACTAATGTTAGGCAACTTATGCAACTTTAATGTTTACACTACAGTTTATAAGTTTTGTGGGGCTGTGTGGTAGCGGCTTATTATTTTAAGAATGCTGCCAACATGGGTTGGCAGCATTCTTAAAGAGATAGCTCTTTTTTCTCTCTTATCTCTCTTATCTCTCTCTCTCTCTCTCTTATTTATTGGGTGTCGTAAAAGGCTACTAACGCACGAAAGACTGCTTATACATCCAACAGCATAAAACGGTGATATTTATTTTATTATATTTATTTTATGTAACGACATTTTTTTTTCTTGTAAATGTCGTTGCTTCTCTGCACTGTGGTTTCATGCGCCCGTTCTTTGCCACAGTTAAAAATTACGTCCTGAATGGGTGGTGGGTTATAAAGGTTTGGACGATTCAAAGTACTTATAAATTGAGTTTATTGAATAAATATATTTTGAGTTTGATAAGTTCACCACATATCACGCTGAACACAATATGTGCAGTTGTTGTTTGGTGAAACGTGGCCCGTGGCACTGCATTGCTTTTGCGGTCCTCATTGTCATTATCTAGTATCTGACTAACCCTTTAAGGATAACAAGAGTGTATGTGTGTATGTCTAAAAAGGTATAAAAAAACTTTTCTTACATCAGCGTATTTCACAGCACTGCGTCGGGCACCGGTCAGAAGTGTTTACAGTTTACTTGTCAAACAACTTGGGCCGCGATACGGGTCGAGGGTTTGATATGTTTCGCCAGTACTAACGCTACTGTTTGGTCCGTTACCAACTGGTTTATTTGATTTGGTACTTAAGATGTTATTAATAACTAAAAGTAGATAAGTAACCTTAGCAACTTTGGAAAGACACTCTTTAAAAATAAAAAAATTGTCTTGTTCTTACTAGTGAACGATTTTGTGATTTCGTCTTTGATTTCATATATTTTTCTTTAGATGTATTTGACGGTTTTGTTTTTTCATGTGTATGTGTCAGGAGGGCAATATAAATGTTTTTTTTTATATTTCATACTCCCGAAATTCCATGTTGTATTAACCAAAAATAATTATAGTGGTCAAAGTTCTTAAGACGTATCTACCAAATGAAGAAGTGAGCTCGGTAACTTTCCAACTCCAGATTGTAGCTTTTGTTGCCTTAGAAATAGCGTTGAATATGGCGTGCACCCCACGCCGATGTCACAAGTAATATCAACTGCCACTATCCGTTTGCAGTGATGACTATTATTTTAGCCAACTGTGACCAAAGTGTTGTTCCAACAAACCGGCTCGAATATTCCGGTGAATATATTGAGGATATTTATGGAAGTAGGTTCCATTTCAAGTGGTGGATACAGTGAAACATTTGTTTGGGTCAAACAGTAATAGAAGTTATTTTATTTATGTAAAATAATTCATTTATAGAACAAAATTACTTCTGTAAATCTCCTTTTACGAGGAGCACGATATGAAGTTTAGCTTGCTAGTTGAATAAGGATTAAGGTTAGGGTTAAGGCCTCTATCATAAAAATGAAGTCAACGCTAAAATTGATGCAGCTTGGTAATAATCAAATCACAAACACACTAACCCTAAGCAATTAAACCCAGAGCCTCCGGATATCCAAACGCTTTGCCACAAGTCCGATGACTTGTTTATTACTGAAGATAAAGATAAATTAATGTTTTTTAGTTTTTTTTTGTTTTTTTTAAGCGTTTTATTAACGCTTAAATGCGGAAGGTGCGTGGTTCGATTCCTGCCTGAGGTTGTCGTCTTTTTTCAGTGTTTAATATGCTACTAATATTTAGTGATGGGTAATCACCCAGGTAATAACCCACGGGTAGGTTAAAACCCAGTTATCACCCATTTTCACCCAGTTATAACCCATTTAAGTGGGTGAAAACTAATTAAGTTTAATGTTGACGTACGGCCAGCAACGGGAGTGACAGGGATGCGCGGCACAGGGTGACACGTAGTATCTGCACATATTTATACGGGATTTAACGCAAAACTACTTAGTAAAAGCTTCCTACGATTGCCTTTTATACACGACGTTTCGACGGAACTGTATCGGCCGTAGTAAATGAAGTTTATTATGGTGCATAATGGAATGTGGAAGTTTAAAAGTGTACGTACCTAGTATCTGCGCCCCGCGCAGGTACCTCGCGTCTCCTTTCCCCTCGCATCTCATTCATCCTCAACATTATTTTATCCGTGCGGTGACGGTGAAAGTATACTAATCGCCGCCCCTCTCCTCCGTCCGGTGGGTGTCGTAAAAAGTGACTAACGGATGTTTTTGAACCTTGATTTGCTCTACTGGTGGTAGAGCTTGACCAGTCTGGTTGGTGACCGGAAGGTGGGATCCCGGCGTCCATTCCCGGGGGGTTCGGGGGCCCTTCCGTTCGGGAGGTTGAAGAAACTCGTCTGTAGGCAGATCCCTGGGGAAACAGGCCCCCACACTTTGATCATTCGCATCGCGGAATCATTTTCTCGATTCACGCCGCCCTCCTCCCACTCCTAAAATGACAGCGCCTAACAACAAAACTGGTCCCACAGCGGTGCACACCCCCACCACAACCAGACCATTTGAAGGTGGAGTTAACTAACATCCGCGAACTCTATGCAAACCGATCTAACCTATCCTCAATGCCGACCACCACCATCTTGAGACGCCACGGCCGGCAATGTTGTTTTTGACGGAGACGCAAATAATCTGCCCAGCTGACACCACCTACCTGAACTATCCCGGCTTTGTGCTTGAAGAAAAACCAAAACTAACTATGCTGGTAGAACTGCCCACATATTCACTCTCACGCATGACCAGACTCAACTGGTATACCAGCTCGCCAGGATCCCAGACATAGTCGACCATGCGCACTCCTTACTCGACCTTCTGCTGATGAGTCGTCCTGCTGGATATCGAATGGAGCTCAAGCTCCTTGCGGCGATACCAGAGCTTGGGGAGGTGCGGTGGCGGCAGGGTCAAGTTCCGGTAGGAGTCTTTGTGGACGCATTGTTCGGTTGACTTGGGTCGATTCGCCGGCCAGGGAGACCCGTAGAAATGGCGGTGCCGCTGGCCGCCCGCGGCATAGTACGGGAGCCCAACTAGGGCTAACCACCCTAGACGGCTGCTCCACCAGGTCGCGCATAATCCCGAAGAGGCTCGTCGTGCCGGTTGGTGACCGGATTGGTGGGACCCGGTGACTAATTTTTTGGGGGGGGGGGGGGGTACGGGGGCCCTTCCGTTCGGCGGGTCGATTAATGTCTTACCGAAAAACTACATGCACCAGTTCATGTTAGTCTCCCCATCCAACCACCATGTCAGTGTCTAAAAACAATGCAGGTCAGACAGCGGCATCCCACTTCCCCACCACCAAGTCGCTTTTTGAGGTGAAGTTCACTAACATCCGTGGACTCCATTCAAACCTCAACGCCGTCCACCAACACCTTGAGACGGCCCGGCCTGCATTGCTCTTTCTGACGGAGACACAGATCCGCCGTCCTGCCGACATTGCATATCTGCACTCCCCGGCTACGTGCTTGACGAATGCTTCCTCGCAAAAGCCGGAGTATGCCTTTTCGTCAGGACGGACGTTTGCTGTCGACGTTTGCGCTGCTTGGAGGACCCCTCCTTCTCCATCCTATGGGTACACGTGGATCTTGGTTCCGAGAGCCATGTCTACGCTTGCCTGTACCCTTCCCACTACGGAGACCACGAGACAACTCGGTTATTCGACTACCTGAGCCAAGCAGTTGACGACGTACAGGAGCGGTTTCCGTCTGCCGATATGGTACTTTTGAGAGATTTTAATGCCCACCATGAGACCTGGTTGGGCTCTTCCAAAACAGATCACGCAGGCCGAACTGCCCACGCATTCGCTCTCACGCATGATCTGACTCAATTGGTTCTCCAGCCCACCAGGATTCCAGATATATCGGGTCAAGCGCCTTCCCTGCTAGACTTACTGGTGACGAGTCGATCAGCCGGGTACAGAGTGTCGATAAGTGCTCCATTGGGCACTTCTGACCATTGCCTGGTTGGTGCCACCGTACTGCGCCGTAAAAGCTCTCCCTCAGTGGAGTCTAAACGGCGTTTATGGCACTATTCGTCAGCAGATTGGGATGGTATGCGCGACTATTTTGCGTCCATCCCGTGGGGCCAGCGCTGCTTTGTGGGTAGGGACCTATCGGAGAGTGCCTCTGCTGTCGCTGGCGAGATCATGTTGGGGATGGAATACTACATTCCCTACACTGATGTCGTCAGCGGAAGTAAGGCGCGCCCTTGGTTCAATCGCGAATGCGCCAAAGCTGTTGAACTTAAACAGGCGGCGTATCGCGCTTGGACCAAGGCTCGCACGCTCAACGATCGTAACATCTCTTCCCTCAAGGTAGTCTTCAACAAGGCTACCAAAGTCTGCAAGAGAGCTCTCTCGAGAGCGAATGCCCAGCGCGTTGCTCGCGTTGGCCAAGAGCTGTTGTCGCACCCAACGGGTAGCCGAAGTTATTGGCGACTGGCCAAAGCGGTGCAAGCCAACTTTTGCGCGCCTTCTCTGCCCCCACTGCGGGACCCTGATAGCTCGGTGGCCCATCGGCCGCTAGACAAGGCTAACCTCTTAGCGAAGCTCTTGCGGCGAAATCGCGTGTCGATGACTGCGGCGCGGAACCACCTACCATCCCTCACCGTGGTTCCTCAATGCCTGACGTCCAAATCAGACAACGCGACGTCCGTGCCGTGCTGCAGTCACTTGATGTGCGGAAGGCTAGCGGTCCTGACGGTATACCGGCAGTCGTCCTTAAAAAATGTGCTCCCGAGTTGTCTCCAGTACTGACACGCCTATACCACCTCTCGTACTCTACTGAAGTTGTGCCGGAGGTTTGGAGAAAGGCAAACGTCCAGCCGGTCCCCAAAAAAGGGGATAGCTCTGACCCAGCCAACTATCGACCTATTGCTGTCCCCTCTGTCCTTTGCAAGGTTTTTGAGCGAATCATAAACAGACAACTCATTCGCTACCTAGAAGATCACTCCCTGATTCATGATCGACAATACGGGGTCAGACCGAAACTATCAACGGGTGATCTCCTGGCGTTCATAACACACCTGTGGGGTGAAGCAATGGACAAGCACGGAGAAGCACTGGCTGTTAGCCTGGACATCTCCAAGGCTTTCGATCGAGTTTGGCATCGTTCGCTTCTCTCCAAGCTTTCGTCATACGGCTTGCCACCTCGCCTATGCGATTGGGTCGCCGGGTTCCTGCATGAGCGCAGCATTCGCGTACTCTGCGAAAGCACTGCCTCACAGTTTCTGCAGGTGAACGCCGGAGTGCCGCAGGGTTCTATAATATCGCCCACGGTGTTCCTTCTGCATATCAATGATATATTATCCTTGGGTAACTTTCATTGCTATGCGGACGACAGTACAGTACATCGGCGTTATTTGGGTCACCCTGCAGCAAAGCAGGCCGATGTAGTGGAGTCGAGACGGAAGATTGTCATTGAGCTGGACGAGGAGTTAGACCGCATTTATAAATGGGGCTCTGATAACCTGGTCCAGTTCAATGCCAAAAAAACACAGGTCTGCGCTGTCAGTGCTAAAAAGTCCGCATTTCTCCCCCAACCCTCCTTCCAGAGCAACCTATTACCCATCCAGACTGGTCTCAGTCTCTTAGGTATGGACATACACAGCGACCTCAACCCGAAGAGCTATATTGAGAGCATTATAACCACAGCCTCACGTAAACTCGGAATCCTGAACAAGGTGAAGCGGTTCTTCACGCCGGAGCAACGTTGTCTTTTGTATAAGACTCAGGTGCGCTCCTGCGTGGAGTATTGCTCTCATCTTTGGGACGGATCCGCCAAGTACTTGCTCGAAGCTCCTTGACAGGTTGCAAAGACGTGATGTCCGTATTATCGGTAACGATGACGTTACGACCAGTCTGGAGCCGTTACAGCTACGTAGGGACATTGCTTCCCTTAGTGCTTTCTACCGCCTTTACCACGGTGAATGCTCTGAGGAGCTCTTTGACCTCATCCCTCCCTCTCCTTTCCTTTCCAGATCGACGCGTGCGGGTCTAAGAAGCCACCCTCATACCGTGCTGACCATCAAGACACGTACCAAAAAGTTTGGACAATCGTTCTTTTGCCGAACTGCCCGTATGTGGAATGCGCTTCCCACACACGTGTTCCCTTCCTCTTTCTCTCCTGGGTTATTTAAGCGGGGCGTGAAAAAGCAGATTAGCAGGCCGCCATAGTGTGAGCGTTCGGCATAGCGTGGCAGCGCTGTGATGAGCGCTTTCACTTCTTGGGCTTCACTGGCTGCTTTTCATCAGGCAGAGTGAAGCCATTATGGCGTGCCACAATAAAAAAAAAAAATACCGCGCTTAGTTCAGAGGCAAAGCTCATGGGGATCCCAAAACTCGCTCGCTGAAAGCAGCCTAGGTATAATAATGCCACCAAGTAATGTAAAATGGCCTACATTAGGGCGAATGCCCAGTGCGTTGCACGAGTATGCCAAGAACTCTTGACGCATCCTACGGGCAGTCGTAGCTTCTTTTGTCTGGCCAAAAGTGTGCCATCCAACTTCTGCCAACCCTCGCTGCCACCACTGAGATATCCTAACGGAACTTTAGCCCACAAGCCGCAGGAAAAGGTCGATCTCCTGGCCAAACTCTTTGCGGCTAACTCTCGACACAATCTAAAATTAAATTATCGGGCAGGAGAAGGTGTCATACATTTCTGTGGGTAAAAATAAGCTATGTAAGTGCAACAACATGGTGGAAGGGTTTTGTGGTTCCACTGCATTAAGCAAAGTCACAGTCCGAATTATGACCACAACTTGCACTTCTGCTGCTGTAGAGCGTTCTTTTAGTGCTCATAGCAATATCCACAGCAAAAAAAATAAAACAGACACACTACAGAAAAAGCAGCTAAACTAACATTTATTAGTTTACTTTTAACTGGAATTTATTAATTAAGAGTAGGTAGGAATCAGACGTGTGACACCTGAGGCTTTTGATTTATCAGCACTAATTCAAATATCGGAAAATACCATGCCATTACAGACTGTCAGTACCGAACCGTCAACATCAAAAACGAATGATTTAGAATTTGTAGATTGCGAAGAGCTATCTGACTCAAGTGATTACGATGATTTAAGTACCAAAACGTTAATTATGTTTACTCATATAATTTTGTAAAGAAGAAAAAAAATAGTAAAAAAATAAACAAATGACTTGATTTGTGTTTAGACTTTTATTTTAAGTTGCTTACTACTTACTACTATAAAATGTATACAATTATATTACGTTGTTCATTTTCACCCACCAAAATGGGTGATAATGGGTTATAACCGGGTTAAAACCCAAAACACCCAGTTATAACCCAAACGGGTGGAATGGGTAATAACCCATTACCCATCTCTACTAATATTATAAACGCGAAAGTTTGTAAGTATGGATGGATGTTTGTTACTCTTTCACGTAAAAACTACTGAATGGATTTGGATGAAATTCGGCATACAGATAGTTTATAATCTGGATCAATACATAGGATTCTTTTCATCCCGATATTCCCACGGGAACGGGAACCACGCGGGTGAACCCGCGAGCGGCCGCTAGTTTTACATAAACATAAAAAGTAAAAAGGGTTGAAAAATATCGTCAGGTCTAACCAATACCTCGGTGGCGGAGTGGCCAACGCAGCCGCCCGAATTGCAGAGGACGCGGGTTCGATTCCCGCCCGAGGTAGACATTTTTTCCACGTTTCGTTATCTTTGCGTTTATTTGAGCGTTTTTTAACGCAAATAATCAAATACTTCGAAAATATAAAATTTAAAAAAATCAAGCAATACATACATAAACGAGCAACAATACGTTAGTTTCATTATGTAAGCAACGAACATTATCTCGTAACTGAATTTGGCTGACTAACTTAATCTACGATAGTCGGATATTATTACGTATTCAGTGGGCAGCCAAATGACCTATCATTATCGAATCAGCGTGACCTTGATTTCGTACAGCTACTTTAATAAACGAATTAACCTAAACGAACGACCTTTGAGTACCTTGTTGGGGCAATATCTTAGTAGCGCGTTAGGGCTTTGATACTGAAATCTAAGTACGTTTTATAATGCCAGATCGGCGGAAGGATGATAGTATTTCAATAACTTGAGATACTCCGCGCTTTCTGCAAGGTAAGGTAACTTGGTTCTGATTCATCATCCGCCTATAAACGTTCCTCTGCAAGCTTTCCCGCATTGACAACATCACATGCGGGAATTGGGCCATAACCAATTAGGCTGGCCCAATGGAGGTTGGTAGGGTTAATGACTGAAACATCCTACTAATATTATAAACGCGAAAGTTTGTAAGTATGGATGGATGTTTGTTACTCTTTCACGTAAAAACTACTGAATGGATTCAGATAAATTCGGTAAAAGATAGTTTATAACCTGGATTAACACATAGGATACTTTTTATCCCGATATTCCCACGGAAACGGGAACCACGCGGGTGAAACCGCGATCGGCTGCTAGTACATACATAATCACAACTATTATCCCCGAAGGATTAGTCAGAGAATAGGCAATGAGGACCGCAAAAGCAGTCCTCAATCATAGCCCACTTTTCACCAAATAGCTGAGCACGCTGACATCGCCGCTCTAAGCTGTTCGATGTATGTGCAGCCTTTATCCGTTAGTCGCCTTTTAAGACACCCAAGGGAAGAGAGGGGGTCGTAGTATTCTTTAACCGCAACGCGACGCGGTAAACGACTGACATCTTACGAAAACTACTGGGACCGCTTTGCCTTTCGAAGCACGTATTTTTTTTTATTGACTACGGCTATGCAAGGTCGTCTCTTTCTCACATGATGGTAAGTGATAATAAGACCGAAGGTTGATGCCTGCTTCACTTGGAATCCTCAACTACTGAGGAACTATGCTATTATTATTGTTGTTAATGGCGTCAAACATAGAATGCCTGGAATAAGTTGGAGGAGGCCTATACCAAAGAAGGGGTTCCAATCAATGGTGATAATAATGATAGTGATTAAAACAAATAATGAACCTATACCTTTTAAATAATTTATATTTTAAATTTAGATCTAATTAATCACAATTATAATATTTAATATTTTAAAGGTAATTTAATCAAAAATGCATGTAATAACATTGTAGATTGGAAATAAATGGGCTTTATTATTATTATTATTACCTATGACGCCAAACTTATGATAAGATAGTGGTAGCTAAGCTAGCGAGGCCGACTTAACAAGCCCACTAACCAAACCAAACTCACAAAATTTTACTTTCCGCTGCTCAGCCACTAGATCATATAGGCGGTTAAAAGTACTTACCTGTTTACAAAAACTAAAAAGGGTATCTGCTTCTATGGCCACGTAATCTCTCGTAATTATGAAGGCACGAGGCCGGCGCAACCCGTGACCCCTGCGGTGATGATTTAGCCAGAGTTTACCCGAAGTTGTGTACCTACGGCTGTTTTCATAGGACACCCCGGTAATACTGATTTGTTGAAATTGAGTTTGATTTATGCTTAATCTAAAATAAATTTGAGTTAGAGCAAAGTTTAATTGTTATTGACTTTGAAAATTACGTAGATTGATACCTCATTTAGATTCCGACCTTTAATGTGCTGGCCAAAACAAAATTAAAATATATTTCTGCATTTGTTTTTGGTTGGTCGATTTAAAACGGTCTGACGACAACGACAACAAGCAATCAGTTTAAATTTTTTAATTAAAACTACATGCTGTCTTACTTGCTACGACATTTAAACTAAGAGCTTTGATGCTTATTGGTAAAATTATGTTTCTCTCAAACTATCAGTTTCAGTAAAGATTTGGAACTTTACTGAGACATCACACAGACTTCTTGGATAAAATTTGAAGTGACTTTGCTCTTTTGTTTTATTTTCTAGCACTAATGCATGTTCACGAACTCTAAACAACGAAACTTTTAGTAAATTAAACAAAACTGCAAAAAACACGAAAGGTAGTATTTTAATATTTATGTCTCCTATGTTTTGCTTTATTTTCGTTACACTTCAGACTTCTATAGTTATTGCTAGTTAGAAACTTTATGAACCGTAATAAAATTTTGTGCCTCGTAATTTCATTTACTTCATTTCATAAAGTTGCCGGGTTTGGTAGCCAGCCAGCAGCTATCGCGTTTGCATGCAAATGATATGTGGCTGGAAGAGATTCCCAGTTAAGAGCCAGTTTAGAGGCTGATAAACTTTTCACTAAAGTTTACAAACCTTAGTGTTGTGTAGTTGTCGCCTTATATACCGAATTTCAATAGAACACGTATTTTTGAAACTGACTTAAATTAATGCTACGTTTTCTAAGTAAGTTTTATGTCGGATAGGCGAGTACGGGGATGCGCCTAAAGGTAGCAGCGTTTAGTTTGCTTTATGACTTAGCAAATTGTTGTAACTTTTTTCTGTATAATTGTGATCCTGTATAATTTAATTACAGAAAATTATGACAAAGCAACTGAAAAATTTTCTTAATTTAAAGAACAAGGAGTTTACTGAATTTTAATTCTATTATTGTCTTAGCTCTTGAAAAATCGGACGGCTTCATTTTAGATTTCATAGGTGTACAAAATTATTTCTTTACTTATAATACATAATATAAAAATACATATAATCAAGACTATTATTCTTGAAGGTTAGTCAGAGACTAGGCAATGAGGACCGCAAAAGCAGTCCTCTACCATAGTCCACTTTTCACCAAATGGCGACTGCACAAGTGATCAGCGTGACAGGTGGTGAGCCCATCGCCGCTCTATGCTGTTGGATGTATGTGCAGTCTTTGGTCCGTTAGTCACCTTTTACGACACCAAAGGGAAGAGAGGAGGTGGTAGTATTCTTTCACCGCTACGCGACATAGTTAGTACAATACCAATACCGAGTTTCAAATGACTGTATCCAGCACTAGCCACGCTCTAATATAGTTGGCTACATTTTAATTGTAGTATTCGCATGAAAATACGTGCATAATTTGTTGTCAACAAAATCATTTGCAACAACTCCTAACTGTCGGCTTGTTTTTTTTTTATAGCATAAGAAGGCAAACGAGCAAGCGGGTCACCTGATGGAAAGTAATCACCGCCGCTCATGGACACCCGCAAAACCAGAGGAATCGCAGGCGCGTTGCCGGCCTTTAAGGAAGGAAAAGGCTCGTTTCTTGAATATCCCTAAGTCATAACGGTCCGGAAATACCGCCGCCGAGAGCTGGTTCCACAACACTGTAGTTCGAGGCAAGAAATTTTTTGAAAAACGCACAGTACTTGACCGCCATCCATCAAAGTGATGTGGATGGAATGACTGTCGATTGCGTGTAGTGCGGTGAAGGAAATCAGTGGCAGGGATCAAGCCGAACAATTCCTCAGAACACTCCCCATGATATATACGGTACAATATACAGAGAGACGCAACGTCTCTCCGAAGAGCCAGTGGATCGAGCCGACCTGAAATAACCACGTCGTCGACAACTCGAGCAGCTCTGCGTTGAATGCGGTCAAATGGAAGGAGTTGGTATTGGAGTGCTCCAACCCAGAGATGGGAGCGGTATTCCATATGCGGCCTGACCTGTGCTTTATACAGTAGTAAACGGTGGGCCGGCGTGAAACACTGACCCGCTCTATTAAGCACACCCAGCTTTTTCGAAGCTAATCTAGCTTTACCTTCCAAATGACCACGAAACTGAACGTTACTCGAAATATCGACGCCAAGGATTCCAATAGTCGGATTGGTATCAAAGGGAGCTCCCTCAAAGTTCAGAGGTACGACGAAGGGACCTTTTTTCGCGGTAAATGCGCAAACTTGTGTTTTGGAGGGGTTAAAGCGGACTAGGTTATGTCGGCCCCAATCCGAGACTTGACTTCTCGGTGTCAGTCACAAGTTTATTCCGGCTCTCAATGACGCTTTCCAGAGAAATATTAGCTCGCCCGGTGTAGAGCGTATCCCCAGTACTGTCGTCTGCATAGCAATGAATGCTGTTGTTATGCAGCATGTCATTGATATGCAGAAGAAACAGAGTAGGGGACAACACACACCCCTGCGGAGCTCCAGCATTCACGGGCTTCATGTTGGAGCACGAACCGTCGACTGCGACTCTGATGCTACGCCCAGTAAGAAAGCTGGCAACCCATGAACACAATTTATCATGAAGCCCGTATGATGGAAGTTTAGAGAGAAGAGCCCTGTGCCATACCCTGTCAAAAGCTTTGGCTACGTCCAAGCTAATTGCCAGTGCTTCCCATTTACTCTCGACTGCCTCCGCCCATCGGTGAGTAAGATACACTAAAAGATCACCAGCCGAACGACCGCGACGAAAACCATACTGGCGATCACTTAGTAGCTGGTTCTCTTCTAGGTACCTTAAGAGCTAGCGGTTTGTAATGGACTCCATTACTTTGGAGAGTAAAAAGGTAATAACTATTGGCCTGTAGTTGGACGGATCTGAGCGATCGCCTTTTTTTGGAATCGGGTGGACAAGGGCTGTCTTCCAAGAGCTCAGGACGACGCCAGTAGTGTAAGAGAGCCGGAAAAGGCCGAAGCACAGTGGGTGGAACTGCATTAGGCCCACTCGCCTTATGGATATCAAGGGAAAAAAGAGACTTACGAACTGACCTTTGCAGGAACATAACGTTTGGCATTGTACATGCGCAATGCGGTATGGTTGGTAGAGAGTTTTCCCCATCGTCCAAGGTCGAGTTTGATGCGAAAAGAGAGCGGTCTTGTGCAATGGTGGTAGGGATGGCTGACAAAAATTCCCTAAGATCGCACGCGTCCCCGAAGGAAGACGCACTAGCCTCTCGCCGATTCTACCTATGAATGATGACTTCGCCTTGGCAATGTCCTACTTAAAGGATCTGGCGCCAAAGTTGTACATCTTTCTGAGCTCACTGGTGTTTGAACCCTTTGATGACACCGCATTAGCCCAGGCTTGGTAATGTTGTCGTTTTTGGCAAGACGCCATTTTGCAGCAACGACCAAACCATGGTTGGGACTTGCCGCCAATGGGAACCACAGAGTTTGGAATGAAAAGTTCCATTCCCTGCAGTATCACATCAACGACTGAGTCAGCGGCGACATCAGAATCATCCAGCGAGAAGCAAACTCGCCACCACGAGTAGGACGCAAAGAAACTTTCCATCCCATCCCAGTCCGCTGACCTATAATGCCAGACTCAACGGCTAGCCGCTGGTTGCGGTTTTGAAGTTTCTGTGAGAGGCACAGTGCTGTGAATCAGACAGTGGTCTGATGAGCCTAGTGGTGCATCAACAGAATCTTGATAGCCGTCTAGGTGCGAGGTCAGCAGAAGGTCCAATAAAGAAGGTGCATGGCCTTCACATCTAGAACCCGTGTTGGCTCGGTTACCAATTGGGACAGACTGTAGGCCAAAGCGAAGTCATGAACGGCTCTACCCGCGTGGTCAGTTGTGCGTGAACCAAGCCATTCGTCGTGGTGGGCATTGAAGTCTGCCGATACCACAATCTCGGCCGAGGGGATCCGTTGGAGAAGGGAGTCCGTCGCCGCTTGGACGGTCTCGATAAGTTGGTCAGTTCCGACGTTACCGCCGTGCGACCTATACAGGCACGCGTATACGCGAGGATGACGGCCGCAGTCGACGTGTAGCCATAAGATGGAAAGGTCCCTATCTTCAAGATTGGCAAGGCGACGGACGCACATATCCTCCCTGACATAGGCATAAACACCGGCACGTGGCATAAATGCATGTTCCAGGTTGTATCCCGGGTAGCGCAAGTAGGAGATGTCAGGAGGGGGGGATATCTGCGTCTCGTTGAGGAAGAGCAAGGCAGGTTTCGCCGTCTCGAGGTGGTAATGGACGGCGCTCAAGTTAGAGTGGATTCCCCTGATGATGCAGAAGTCCACACGAAGCGTAGGAGGGGGTGCCAATTGTCTTGCCTTTCTCCTGCCTGCAGCATGCCTTAACACAAGCGGACTTTTGCCTCCCCAGAATACGTAGGGCAGCCCTGGGGTAAAACTAAATTAATGTTTGCTGCCATATCAATTGTGAGGGGGGGGAGGGGTCTTCGGAACCTTCACTCGCCGAACGAAACACAACAGCACAGAGTGCCATTGTTTCACGCCGAAAATTCGTGAGGGGGTGGTATTACGCCGGGCGAGCCGACCCAATGCGTGCTGCAATGCAGCGTAGCTCTACCGCTCAGTTGGTATCACTCATTTAGCAACACCCAGGGGTCACGTGTAGGGTCTCAAGGGTAAACCTACGGACGCGAGTAACTTAACCCCCAAAATGTTTTGAATAGGGACGTCATTTCATGGTGATTTAATATTAATTCTGTCATATCAAGTCCTACCACAGTCCCTGATTAGGCAACTAGTCAGCCTTAGAAGGGTTCGAACCCATTTTACATTGTATTAAGTTATGGGCTGTTGTTGTTTTTTGTAAGCATTTTTTATAATTATTTGGTTTTTAACGTATATAGTGTCACTCAGATTTTTACTCTTTCTTGAGAGAGATTTACGAGAAAACCACTAACTAATGGTGTCTTTTTTTCAAAAACCAGTAAAATCCGGGTGACACTAGATATTTATGTATTCCGGTTAAAGAACACTCCATTAACACTTACTATCAGTTGAGATGATGCAATTTAATATAGCATCAAACTATATTTTATTATACATAGCCAGATAGCTTATTTAATAAGGATTCCATTATTATAACTTTTTATATGGTCTCCATATAAAAATTGCATGGAAATCGTCATTAGACCTAGACCGGATATAAACAGGAAGTAATACGGAAGTCAAAGTCAAAGTCAACTTAGCACACAAGAGGATGTAAACTTTTAGATTGAAATAATCTAATTGGTTTTAGAATTAAAAGTTCGATCCCTCACGAGGTTTTAGTAATAACAAAGTGTTGTGCTTGGCTAAATATACAACGTTAAGTTTATTTTAAAATGTGTCTAAATATAGTAAATAACACGTTTAATAAGCCTGAAAAGGGGCCTAATCCTAACTAGGCTAATCATATAAGTGTGTGATGTGAGGTAATGTGGGTAATGTGTGTGTTTTTGCCTTCTAGGAAGACATCTTTAAAACAAACAGGTAAAAAAAATTATATTAAACTAGATAGTAAAATTTCTCGCAAACGGATTCGTGGTTACAGTAAATCTTAACTTAAACCAGAAAAACTACGCAGTGCAATAAAGACAACAATAGATTAAGGCATAACTTTGTATAGAAGCTGAAAGCTTTTGGGCAAGGGTCTAACGAAACTCTTTACATATTCACAGTAGACTAACTCTTTTGTTAGTGTTAACTTTGAATCAGATTGTTTTATAAATGATATCATCATCACATAATTTAATTTAAAAATGAAGTCTAAAAATAGTACACAATTAATAAGACCATCGCCACCAACCACGATGAGCACATCAAGTGCTGATGTGATGTGGTGAAACGTGAACTGTGGCATTTTAGTGGTAAATATTCGAAATGTATGGTTTACTTAATTAAGTGTTCTTTTAATTAAATGCTGCCATCGCGTCAGAATTATGGTTAAGCTAGCACAGTTATGTTAGCACTTCGTATGGTTTGTGACTTCCTACCACCAAAAAATAGAAGACACGAAAAGTACAAAAGCGAAGATTACGAAACGTTGAAAATAAATGACTATATTTTAACGTTATCAAACGTTTTTCGAAAAGCTCGATGGCGCAACGGCTAGCGCGTTCGGCTTGCGATCTTGCTCGCTAAGCCACTTTTGCAATGCCGGGTCGCTGGATGGGTGACCAAGTTAAAAACATCTCGAGCTCCTCCGTGCTTCGGAAGGCACGTTAAGCCGTTGTTGTCGTAAGATGACAGTCGTTAAAACCCACCAACCCGCATTGGGCCAGCGTGGTGGGTTATGGCCCAATATCCCCACGTGCAAGTCCAGTGGGAGGCCTGTGCCCAGTAGTGGGACGTTAATAGGCTGATGATGATGATGATGAAACGTTTTGGGTTAGTTTTTAGAGTACTAGTGATACTTTGTAACACTGGACGCAAATAGATAATTTAAAGAAGAGAAGTGCCCGCCAGGTTAGCATGTTGCATCGTTGCCACGTCTTCATAAAACGGCTTCCACGTTTGGCCTTAAACTTATTATTTATACCGACACCATTCTGCACTATGGCCGAAACGGAGATAAATAAAACGATCTACGAATAAAAAAAAGAAACATCTAACTTTTTTTCTCCCGGATCCGTGTAACGATTAGATAAGGTGGTATAATTAGTAAGTTTTTCCGAGGTAGGTAATTTGCCTCAATCTTCGTAACGGGCACCGGAACCGGTTCCGGTTACGTGATCTAAATTTTGAGACGGACCAACCGCCGCGCCACCTTTCTAATTTCTGCGCCAGTTGTGGCCTCCATTATTTTTGCGAAAAAGTTTGCGCTAAAATATGGGGAGTGATGGCGTCCGACAAGAAAGGTCCGCTTTTGTGTTACATTTAATTTTAGGCAACAACACGAGTTTTTAACCTTTTTTGAAGGGAATAAAAGTCCACCAGAAATTGAAACTTATCTCCCTGAAATAAGATATGGAATCCAATAAATGTTTTTACTTTTAAAGTGGCAAAACTCTTTGTGGCATCTTGACATCTTTTAGCCAATTATGTCAGAAAGTATTAAATAAGCATATTTTATACAATTTTATTGGAGTCATTCAGAACGAAAGAAAAGAAATTAAAACGCTTTGTATTCAAATATTTTTAAGACAAATAATAATAATAATATTATTTTGTGAAAACAATCAACCAGCAATCTATAAAAATATAAAACATTTCAAAAATGGAAAAATTTAAAAATAAATTCATATCATTTGTTCGTTCTCATTTAAATGCAAAATTTAAGTATGCACCTTGCTACTCCGCGAAACAGAATGGTAAAAGAAAATGTCCGTATAATCTGCGGACATGCTCCCCGAAGTATCTTTTGCCCGTACATATTGAAGATACTCTTGGGTTACAACAGTATTTGGAGAAGGCATTCGTTTTTGTATCTAGTTCTTCTCTACTTCAAAAAGCCAGTGATATTACAATGCGTAGAATCGAAAAATAAGTACTTAAGTATCAGTGTCGGCAACGTGCTTGGACCCTTGGCATTGCAAGCAAACATGGGCTGCAGCTGCCGTTTTTATATGAAGGACATTTAGTATAGCCCTTAATAATAATATAATAATAACAAAATTTCTTTATTATTTCTTCACAAACAATACACATTTATATATGATCTTATTATATGAAGACGGTAACCTAAAATTGTGAAGGACTGGTGCCTGAAACGGGTTTGTAACAAACCTATACCACAGGTCACCAGGCCTTACCCGCAGAAAGGACACAGACCTAATTTATGACAAGAGCTATAAATTTAAAATGCAATTATTCAGAAATTAAGTAACTAACAATAAAACATAAAGTAGCTTATAGTTGCCGAACTATAGAGTATCAATAGTTCGTGCGCATATATTTAGTTATACAATAAAACATAAAGTAGCTTATAGTTGCCGAACTATAGAGTATCAATAGTTCGTGCGCGTTTGTGTTATTATAATGAGTATGAGGTGTCAGTGAACGTCTATATGTGTGTGTTGCGTTTGTGTCTGAGTGTGCGTGTGTAAGTGGGTGTGTGTATTTTTAATGTTGCGTAGGAGGATGAGAGCAGTTAAGCGTGAAGAAATTTTGTAAACAATAAAGTTTACGAGAAAAAATGGTTATGAGAGGGGAGAGAGAAATTTTTCTGTAGTTGCATAGTACATGGACTTAAAAAATTTGATTTGTTTACAACTATATTTTGTGAGCGGGTAGATATTAAGGGAGCTGTTTATTTTGTTTTAAAGATAACTTCCATGAAAGCCGTAGAAGTTATGCGAGAAGGTTGTTTTCAGGGCAGGTATGGTGCATACAGTGGCTATGCGACGTTTCCCTTTAGGTTTTTCAGGGTCGTAAAATTGTTCTGAGTGCTTCTTCAAAATTATTTTAAGAATGAACGTTTGCCTAACTGAGAGTAAGTCCCATTTTTTGTAAAGCTCAGTAGTGGGAAAACTATAAGGTAAACCCATTGCAACCTTGAGAAGAAGAAAATAAGGGAGAATATTTTGAATATTTAATTGGTTCTAAATCTTATCTCAATTATTATTAAGTTAAATAGATACATTATAGTGAAAATATTCCTAGTAACAGTGATTGTTAAAGCATAACAATTTCAAGATGGCACCAAATTTGGTACTTCGAGTCGGATAAAAATGAAAACGTAAAAATAAAAATTGATTTATAGATTAGAATATTATAGTTTTAAAGCCGTCGGCATCCGTAACTTTTATTTTCACAGATAATAATGCAGAATGTAAATGAAAACGTCACCTCCATTATTTTTTGTTGCAGTTTACAGCTTAAAGCAATGCAACTGCGGCTTCGGCGAATGGAATTGAGAGATTCACCCAGCTTAAGCACAAAGTAGATAACGCATAAAGGAACTCGCCAGTGCGCCTTGGAGTCATATTTTATGCAATTTCGTTAGTTCTGTGTCCTATTACCGAGCACGAAAATAGTATTCATAAAACGGAACCTACAGTCAATAGAGTCTCCAGTATACAGTAGGTTGTATCCGAGTGTACCTGCTTTTGGAAGACGAACTTGGAATATCTTAGTCCGGTACTCACATGCGTAATTATTAATACATCTCAATAATTTTAACCACTCACTCTTGGAAATTTTCAGACACAGAAATTGGCGCAACTGTTAACGTCGAATTTGCCAGAATCGAGCATAGACTATGCGATATTTTGCAATCACGATGCATAAAATTTACCACAGAACCGAAATAATCGACCTTGTTCATACTAAAGTAGTCTGTAAGTGTATGTAAACACGGTACAAAGTCAAGTGTGTCTTTGTAGGTGCGGTCTCATGCTTAGAGCATTCAATGGTTCAATGCTCTAAGGTTTCATGCGACCGCTTGGGGTTTAAGAGGTCAACGTTTTATAGTTAATTCTGTTATAGAATTTAAAAGTAACTTTAACTACCAACAGAGTATGTTGAAATAGAGGCCTCAATTACTCATCCATTTCGGACAATCTAAAAAAAAAACTATTTTACTCAGACTAATAGAATAAATCAAATACAAAAATGATTTATTATTTCATCATTATTATTGACAGTTTTACGACTTTGTAGATACGGTGACATAGAAAAATAAAGTCAGGTGAACAGTGCTTCTGTTGATTTTAGCCCTTTCGAAAATATTTGTACACTACATTATCATTGTGGTCTACTATATCGTCATCGATATACGAATCCCATCCAGAAGTTGAAGAACTGGCACTCCTTTTCTGATATCAATTAAAATACCTAGCTTTTTTATTTTCTTATCAAATCACCAGATTACACAGATGGTAAGTGACGATAAGGCTGAATGTGGAAGCGAGCTTCACCCGGAATTTTCAACCACTGAGGAACTGGACTCAATAATGCTATATAAACATCGTTGTTATGGCGACAGACTTAAGTAAGATGGTGGTAGCTAGCCAGGAGAACTTAACAGCCCTACCATCAACCAAATCAAGTGGACAAAGATGAACCCCCCGCTGAGAATCGATCCCGGGACCTCTGGGTCTGGGACTGGTAGCTTAGCCACTGGACCACATCGGCGATTGAATTCAATTAATATTAAATAGTTAAATGCGTCTTAAGGATGCGTCGCTATAGCCTCAGCTGGACGACGCACGGGCATATTAACATTCTATATTTTTTTTATTTACATACTACAACATTATGAATGCAAAACAACAATTTAAAGTAAATAATCAAATTCAAAACGTTTAACTTGCTGTTATAATACACTTCAAAGGTAACAATTTAATACCAGCACAAAGGCCTTTTTCATTCAATTTCAATTCTCTTATCCTATTTTCTTAAGTGCCCTAAGATCATGTATAAATTGCCTCCCAGTGTTTTTCGGCAGCTTACTTCGGCAATAGAGCGGACGACCGACTGGATTTATTCCTTCCCTCACTAGATTTACGGCCGACCTTTCTTATATAACCCCTTGTTATTTTCATAACTACGTCTTTTAGGAACGCATTCATTGGGTATCAGAGTGATAGACCTGTATATTCTTTTTGAGTGACCGATTTCATTGCCTATTAAGATTTAGGTTGAGAGCTATGAGGGATTAGATTGAGGTCGGCTCCGCACAGAATTATAAATTGATATTGTTTTATGTTTTCTTTTAGTTTGCAATTGTTTTATTTGATGTATTTGTTTTAATTAATCAACGATAAGTACTCGCATTTATATTTAAAATGTAAAATTTTTAAAGATTACGAATCGTTGAAAAATATGTCTACCTCAGGCGGGAATCGGACCCGCGTCCTCTGCAATCCGGGCGGCTGTGTTGACCACTCCGCCGCCGAGGTATTGGTTAGACAGACGAAGTTTTTCGAAGCTTTTGACTTTATGTTTTATAGCAACAGTAGTCAACGCAGCTGCCCGGATTGCAGAGGACGCGGGTTCGATTCCCGCCTGAGATAGACATGTTTTTCAGCGTTTCGTTATCTTTGAGTTTATTTAAGCGTTTTTTAACGTAATTAATTAAATATTACGAAAGTAAAATGTTTATTTAAAAAATCACATCACATTAATATTATAAAGGCGAAAGTTTGTGAGTGTGTATGTTTGTTACTTCTTCACGTAAAAACTACTTAATGGATTTGGATGAAATTCGGCATGCATACAGTTTATAATCTAGATTAACACATAAGATACTTTTTATCCCGATATTCCCACGGGAACGGGAACCACGTGGGTGAAACCGCGAGCGGCCGCTAGTATACGTAGATAAAATTAAGAGCAAAGTGCTGAACATTGGCTGTAAAGGGGCTAGGCTGAAGTGGGAGTGGGCTGGCCACATTGCACCAAAAATGGATTCCTGGTGGAAGAGGCCTTGAATGGCGACCATGCAATCAAAAGCGCCTGAGAGGAAGACCACAAATGAGATGGAAGGACGACATCAAGAAGGTAGCCGGTATCGATCCTTACTGCCCAGAATAGGAATAAGTGGAGAAGTTTGATGGAGGCAAATCTCTGATTGTCGAAAGCTGAAAGGAAGAAGAAGGTATTAAGAGGGTTAACGAATTCGGTTTCCCATACAAATTTCCAGATTGAAATTTTTAAAAACCAGTAAGCCAATTTTGATGTAACTCGGCATGCTGAAGTAAAATATAAAGATCTCAATAGTTTGTTGAAAACATTTTTAAAAAACGTTTATTTAATGAGTTATTGCGATTTTAAACTTTCTATAGTGGACTTTAAATCGCAATAACTAAGCCAAATAAACGTTTTTTTTAAATGTTTTCAACAAACTATTTAGATCCTTGTATTTTACTTTAGCATGCAAGTTTAAAATAAAGGCTTATTGGTCTTTTAAAATTTCGACTTGGAAGATTGTTTGGGAAACCAAAATGCGTAAACCCTCTTAAGTTTATTAGTTTTCGGGAGTTTTTTATTATTATTGGGTATCATGGTGTCTACATACGTCTACGTTACGGCATAACAAAATAATCTTTTCTCAGTATATTTTTTCTGCTTTAACTATCTGTTTGTCCTTTTTTTGTATAATGGTAGCAAAGCGTTTTCCGTGCCATCACATGCCTGCAGATGGTGCGTGATGAAAAGACCGAAGGCGGAAGCTATAAAATCCTTTTTACTGATTAACTGGTGTTGAAACAACGATGCTAATGCAACTGTTATAATAGCGACATACTTAATTAAAACCGATTTAAATATTACCCCCACCCTCACCGAGACTAGACCGGCGTGGTAACCAAACGGCAGAGGTAATCACGAGGTAATTAAGCCGAGAGCGTAATCCATACACGTCAGCCGCTGCGCTGCTAACGGCCGAAATTATTACCTATCTAGATTTATTTATTTATTTATTTATTGGGTAGTCAACAAAAACATGTACCAACAGTCTAACAATAGGTATAGGGTGAATTCCAAACGTAATCTAAGTACAGTTTATAATTCAAGACAGCCACGGCATGCGATGTGGACTAATAGTAAT
Organism: Scoparia ambigualis; assembly: GCA_963921215.1. NCBI lineage: Eukaryota > Metazoa > Arthropoda > Insecta > Lepidoptera > Crambidae > Scoparia > Scoparia ambigualis. The sequence continues at coordinate 8,543,502 of OY992503.1, forward strand.
GAATTTAACTAAACTAAATATGTATACTTACAAAATTCAAAACTAAATTTAAAACTACTATAATTTATTTTATAATTACTTTTATATTATTTGAAGTTTAAAGGGGACTTTCGTAACTATTTCTAATAACTACGTAAGTCCCCTTTAAACTTCTGATATGTTGTTTTGCCTACTACTTTGAGAAATTTAACATAATATAAGTACATACATACATATCCTCGAATGGTGAGTCAGAGACTAGGCAATGAGGGCAGCAAAAGCAGTCTTCTACCATAGGCCACTTTTTACCAAATATCGACTGCACGTTTGCTCAGCGTGGCAGATGGTGAGCTCATCGCCGCTCTATGCTGTTGGATGTTTGTGCAGTCTCTAGTCCGTTAGTCGCCTTTTACGACACCCAAGGGAAAAGAGGGGGTGATTTCTTCAACGCTTCGTGACACGGTTTTACATAATATGTACCTAATTTGGAGGGTTCGAAGTACTTATTAATTGAGTTTATTGAATAAATATATTTTGACTCTCTTGACTCTATTGACTATATTATGTAGCTTATCTTAAAAATTTGACTTATGTAGGCATTACCACTGAAATATAGGTTATTTCAGGCGTAAGTCTCATCTTCCTTTTACATACAAATGTGATCGTCAAAAGGAACGTAATCTTCGCGTTTGTTAAACGAATTTATGACAAAACTCTAAAGGGGTATGCTTTAAGCGTAATTCTGTATGACAATTTGATCGTTCAAGGAAGTTACAAAGTTTATAACAATAGTTTTATTAAATAATTTACTAAGACATCTGATTTTCCAAAATTTCAGACCATATCTAAAATGTATGGAAGCTGAAATGATTGACTTTAAATTATTGCAAAAATATTTCTGAATTCACTAAATAATCGATGAATATGGGTTGGACTTCGAAATAAACAAATTGATAATGACATTGTGATGCTCTGAAAAGTATCGGAGCTAAAATAATTTAATTTTCAATTTTCGCATAAAAATATTACTGAACCATTAAATAGGTAATGATTGGGCTTTCACAGCAATACAGTCATATAAATTGAGGTATTATAACTAGAGACTATATACATCGAAGCAAATTTTCGCGCCTCGGTTGAGGCCTATGGGCTGCAAACGGCTCAGTGATTATTCATGATCTAAGCGATCGTATATCGTCTTTGCAAATCAGTGCGCACAAAACGGCTTCACGGTGTTGTCTCTTGTTAAAATACCTCATTGGTGGATATACGTACTACATTACGCCTACAACAAAGGGTTCTCGAGGGGCGCAACTAATTTAATATTCCACGAGTCCCTCATCAGCCGTCCCGTTATGAGTACGTCGATGTGAACTTTGGAATGCCATCAGCATTGGATAGGTACATACAAATAAAGGTTTATTCTACCTGTTGGAAAAAAGTAAGCCTAAAACAAAAAAGTAACTTTTCAAAGCTGAAATTGATTTGGAAGCCACCGGGGGTTTAAGGGGAAGGGTTTTGTAAAGTTGGTTCAACGTACAACGAACTACAGTTAGAGAGCAATGTTGGACTTTCGAATCGGAATACAAGATCACACAGATATGTACCGTCAAAGTCAAAGTCAAAGTCAAATTATTTATTCAATGTAAACCTTTACAGGCACTTATTGACGTCAATAATAATAATAATAATAATAATAATAAAAAACAGTTAACTAACTTATAGTTAAGACTTAACAACTAATCTAACGAGCTATAGTCTGTGCCAGACAAATGCGCATCGCTACCCCCAGTACCACTGCACGCCATCATTCGATATTTAACAAATAGATAACAGTGTCTGAAATATTGCCACTGGAGAAAGTATATTCGTACAATAACATAAATAAATACAAATCTGAAATACTAATTTTTGGCAGCTGACATAAAATTTGGCCCACCTAAGTTTGGTTGCAAAGTTCGGAATACTAATCACATAGGTAACGTTCGTTATTTTTTTTTTCACTTGAACTAGAGTTCAAATATGAAGTGAAACTATCTTAAGCGGGTAAGCGCCATCTGATTCCTTCATAAAACCTGAGCGCATTATGTTTTATGAAGGTTTCAGTCCATTTGGCCTTAAAAGGTAATAGTGACAGTTAAACCTCCAAATTCTTGATACGTGACATGAAAATATAAGGCTATGGACACGACACAAAAGCGGAAATCAACGAATGTCCGTAAGGTAAATTAATCTTGCTTATTTAATATGTGCTGTGCTGTGCTGTGCGATCTTGTCAGATAAGCAACTTTTTTAATCCCGGGTTACTGGATTGGTGACCAAATAAAAAAAACATCTTGTGCTCCTCCGAGCTTCAGAAGGATGTTTATGTTTTTGTTTCTAAAAATGAGACGTGTCGAACTCTTCCCCTGGGTGTCGTAAAAGGCGACTAACGGACTTAAGACTGCACATACATTCAACAGCATAGAGCAGCGATGGGCTCACCACCAGTCACACTGAGCACATGTGCAGTCACTATTAGGTGAAAAGTGGACTATGGCAGAGCACTGCTGTTGAGGTTCTTATTGCCTGGTCTGTGACTAACCCTTCGGGGATAATAGTCGTGATTATATGTATGTAAGTATGATACTTTACTAAACGTCGATAGTCAATAATGAAGATTTTAATCAATTTTCTTTATAAAAGAAGGTCACTTATTGTCTATACTAATATTATAAAGCTGAAGAGTTTGTTTGCTTGAACGCGCTAATCTCAGAAACCACTGGTCCGATTTGAAAAAATCTTCCAATGTTAGATAGCCCATTTATCGAGGAAGGCTATAGGCTATATATCATCACGCTAAGACCAATAGGAGCGGAGCACAAAGCAACTATTCCACGCGGACGAAGTCGCGAGCAGAAGCTAGTTTTTTAACACAATTATGCCATTTTTCTGTTTTTAGCCTTGTCGACTTCTCCACTGACAAAGGACGAGGTATCGCGATGGGACGGCTAATTACGAAACAGTCTGGACCACAGTTTTAAATAGAATAGTCCGGTATTTGTTGACCTTAAAATTTAAACAAACAGCATCAATTAGTTGTTTTACTTTATTTTGTTAACATAATTTAAGGATACAATAATAAATTATATACACAACGTTTTGAAATACAAAATATCAATGGTTTCCTTTATTTTGTAAACATAAGTTAGGTAACAATTATGTATTCAACGTTTTGGTATACAAAGTAGAAGAGAAATATTTTGAAATGTGTAATATCAAAAGATAATTTAAAACAAATGAAGCAAATGATATCCTTTGCTTTCTATTTGGATAAAGGTGTGGTCTCCCTGTTGTGATGTCTAAGTAAGTATTAAGAGGGTTGACGCATTTCGATTTACCATACAAACTTCCAAGTCGAAGTTTTTAAAAACCAACAAGCCATTTTTATGAAACACTTCATGCTAGTGTAAAATACAAGAATCTAGATTGTTTGTTGAAAACATTTTCAGAAAACGTTTATTTAACTGAGTTATTGCGATTTTAAACTTTCTGTATTGGACTTTAAACCGCAATAACTCAGCTAATTAAGTTTCTTTTGAAAATGTTTTCAACAAACTATTTAGATCCCTGTATTTTACTTTAGCATGCAAAGCTTTATTAAAATGCGCAAATTGGTTTTTAAAAAATTCGACTTGAAAGTTTGTATGGGAAGCTGAAATGCGCAAACCCTCTTAAAATAACCAAGTGTTATAATGATTCTCCACTACCGCTTTACGAAGTTTCGTCTTACGAGGTTTATTAGAAAGATATTTTATTTGCCTTACTGAAGCCGAGCTGAGCCGTCACCGCTTTCATAGATCATCACGGCGCGACGTGACACAGAAACTCCTTTTAGTACAAAGACAGAAAGATCGAATCGACAAACGCAATCTCATCATTTCCATGTTACTTACATATTTATTTTGTTGCTGGCATACGTAAGACATTTTGATTTCTCCCGTTGTTTATTTATGAATTCGTATGAGAGGTTTTTTATTATTAAAAAAAGCTTTGTGTGCAAATCCTTTAATAAATAAATAAATAAATAAACTATTCTACACTCACACCAATTATATAGCCCAAGAGGAGCTTCCTTATGAAACTCATTAAATGGTTACTAGACAAAAGAATAAACATACATAAAATACTTAAATACATACTTATTATACATATACAACACCCAGACCCGAGACAATCTAGAAAAACAATAGTTTCTAAATTGACCTGATCGGGGATCGAACCCGGGACCTCAGAGATGGCGACACCATGAAAACCGGTGTACAAACCACTCGACCAAGGAGGTCGCCACTGATTTTGTCAATATTTCAAAACTTATACATTTTAAATTCCCCGTGTCAAACTATTAAACGTACATTGTTGTTAGTGGAAATAAGCGTTTTCTATAAAAGATAAACAACTTTCAGTAAAAGTCTCAAGATAAATGACTTAACCGTGTCGTGTAGCGGTGAAAGAATACTACCACCCCCTCTCTTCCCTTGGGTGTCGTAAAAGGCGACTAACGGACTAAAGACTGTACATACATCCAACAGCTTAGTGCGGTGATGGGCTCACCATCTGTCACGCTGAGCACATGTGCAGTCACTCTTTGGTGAAAAGTGGACTATGGCAGAGAACTGCTTTTGCGGTCCTCATCGCCTAGTCTTTGACTTACCCTTCGGGTATAATAGTCAGAATTATATCTATATGTGTAAGTATAAATGACTTTGCTCAATCTGATGTTAGTGGAGGAGAAGTCCAGATGTGGATGGTGAAGCTTTTAATGATTCCTTCCATTCACCGTTTTTTTTTCTGGGAATGGGTTTGCTCTTGATCCCAATCAAGCCCAGGGGCTAAAACAGGGTCCATGATAGAGCGAGCTAACCCAGAAGGTACCTATTCACTCTTGCTTTGAAGATGGACGGGTTATAAGTACCTACTTGGAAACATAGACGCAGGGAGGGAGTTCAACTCCTTTGCTGTAAGCAGTCTAAAAGATTTTGAGTAGCGCTTCGTGTGACATTTAGGAATATTCACCAAGAAGGGGTGGTAGGTAGGGGTGGTGCGTCTGGATGTCCGATAGAAGAAGGGGAATGGCGGTATGCTCATGCAGCTCCAGAGCACACTCTCCGAAGTACAGTCTGTAAAAGACCGACAGACAGGCATCTTTGCGGCGGTGAGCTAGGGTGTAAAATTTGCTCTTCAGCAGTTCTTTATCGCTAATAGCTCTGCGGTGAAACGTGCCCAGTGCAGCTAGTTGGTATTTCGCTAAACCGTCCTATAGGTGACTGCAATATTCCATGCAATATTCGATAAATTAAATTAATGTTAGAGCTGTGTGGTATAGCGGGTCACTAAATTCATTCATATAATCACGACTATTAGTCAGAGAGTCCCAAAGGTTAGTCAGACACTAGGCAATGAGAACAGCAAAAACAGTCCTCTACCATAGTCCACTTTTCACCAAATAACGACTGCACATGTACTTAGCGTGACATGACAGGTAGTGAGCCCAGCGCTGCTCTATGCTGTTGGGTGTATGTGCAGTCGTTAGTCCGTTAGTCGCCTTTTACGACACCCAAGGGAAGAGAGGGGGTGGTAGTATTCTTCTACCGCTACGCGACACTGCTACGGCTTCTGATGATTATTTCTAATATACTATTTCGCATACATAATGTATATATTTCCACCAAAGTGTAACTGATTTGGCTGTGATAACACAATATACTTTCAATAATATAGTTTTTGTTTATGAACATAATATTGGTATAAGTAGGTAAGCAATAACAATGTTTGGTTGGCCCTCATTCGTGTTCATTTGTTTATATTCTTGTCTCAAGATGTCCTTCACACAATATTACTTTTTCTTAATATTACCTCTACCTTCAATATGTTAGGCTTATAGATAATATTATTTTGTTACCTAAACAAAGGTTTATGTATTGGAACAAAACAATAAAACTGATTTGATAGTGTTGTTTTAGTACCTACCTGAATGGATACTAGCAATATTCCAGAAAATATTGTTTCGAAATGTCTTATAGTCAGACGATGACGTAGTTGCTGATGATAACAATATTCACTTTGTCTTACAAAGTAAGCAAATATAACCGCGTCGCGTTGCGGTGAAAGAATACTACCACCCCCTCTCTTCCCTCGGGTGTCTTAAAAGGCGACTAACGGACTAAAGACTGACCATACTGCGGGTATACATACATAAGGGGGTTAAAGTTACTCGCGACCGTAGGTTTACCCTTGAGACCCTACACGTGACCCCTGGGTGGTGCTAAATGAGTGACACTGACTGAGTGGTAGAGCCACGCTGCGTTGCAGCACGTATTGAGCCGGTTTGCCCGGGGTAATAACACCCTCATACGAATATCTGGCGTGAAAGAGTAACAAATATCCATCCATACTTACAAACTTTCGCGTTTATAATATTAATAGGATTTTTATTACTTTGGTACGGTCGTATTGGGCAAGCGTGGTGATTAAGCTAATAACCATCTAATAAAACTATTTTAACGGGACCTAACACGATTAATTTTGTAAGTAAGTACATATCTACTTACTGCTTGACGTTTCGGCCGCGATGCTGCGGCCGTGGTCACAAGCGAACTGGCGGTGCGCGGCGTCGTCGGCTCGGGCGGGTATTTGTTTCTTCATCCACCCTCACACTTTCACTTAAATTGTCACAGTGCAATGAATCTTCAGTAACACGACTCCGGCACACTACACTAACAGTATCGGAGTTTTTAGTTATAGACCGACGTTGCGGTTTGCATTTGCCAATCACTGGATTCCATGCTGATGATAATTTAAACCCGTCCTCCCGATTGAAATTTTCATACTTCTTGATCTCAATCGCTTCACGTACTATCCTGCTATGATAATAACGATCAGTGGAGAGGATTTTTGGATCATAAGTAAATATGTACTTACTCACAAAATTAATCGTGTTTAGTCCCGTTAAAACACTTTTAATGCAATGCAACGCGATAGTTTAAAGTCTTACCTAACCATCTATTGTAGCGAAGACTTGATTTCAGTGACGGAGGCCTTTGCCCAGCCGTGGTACAGTGGGCTATACTTTACTGCTTTTGTACGGCACAGATACAGACACGATAGAGTCTGTCAAGCGAGTCGTACCCCATGAAAAAGGCGGCAAATTCAAAAATCTTACAGGTGTCAACATACCCACTTACTTGAACTTTTGGAGTGCGGGGCAGTGGTCCAACTGCTATGTCCTACTAGTTGGACCATGGGTCTTTACTAGGGGCAGTTGTCGAACTTTAATAATAGTTGGACCACAGCACTTTATGAGAGTTCCGTGGTCCAATTCATTAAAAATAATATCTTGCTAACCCTAAAAACCTCAAACTGCAACTATATCACCTATTCCACAAAGTTAAACTGGTAGGTCAACTAGTTGAACTAATTGGACAAAAAATCCAATTATATCAACTTTGTAATTTATTTTAAAAGTTGAACTTTATAGACTGAATTTTTTTTTGTTTAAATATTGTGTTTAATTCTAAGAAAAATGTTGCTAGTCTAAGAAATTACCTAAATGGTCGTGATCACGACTTGTTTGACAGACTTTAGCTTAGTTCGTGGAGCCTTCCCCGGATTAAGGCAGTTGTCTTTCAGCACACATGATCAGGTGATGATAATAAGGCCAAGCGCTCCTGTGTACACGATGCCGCCGCCGCGCCACCACCACGCCTCTACACTGTGGTTACGTCGCCGCCATCGCGCCGCCACCGCGTCGCCGCCACCGCGCCGCCACCGCGCCGCCACCGCACCGCCACCGCGCCGCCACCGCGCCGCCACCGCGCCGCCACCGCGCCGCCACCGCGCCGCCACCGCGCCGCCACCGCGCCGCCACCGCGCCGCCACCGCGCCGCCACCGCGCTGCCACCGCGCCGCCACCGCGCCGCCACCGCTCCGCCACCGCGCCGCCACCGCGCCGCCACCGCGCCGCCACCGCGCCGCCACCACGCCGCCACCGCGCCGCCACCGCGCCGCCACCGCGCCGCCACCACGCCGCTACCGCGCCGCCACCGCGCCGCCACCACGCCGCTACCGCGCCGCCGATACATGATGCGGGCTCTACGCGTCACATGTCCACAGTGTGGAGATGCGGCGGGGGCGCGGTGGCGGCGTCGTGTACAGGAGTGCTAATGGTGGAACTTCACCCGCATTCCTTAATTACTATCTTGACTATCTTATCTCTAACTGTCGGAGCACAACAATGCTAGTAACGGTGATGTTATAGAGTCATAATATTCTGATAATCAGTAGCATCTAGCCGGGCAGCTTAAAACAAGTCTTACCACCAACCAAAGTAAGTACAAACATGTTCCCCCGCAGAGAAGTTTCGAGCGAGTTTGAATAAACTCGGGACCTCTGACTGTAACCACACGACCGGAAGGAACAAAATCAAACAAGTACCACGTTTGTAGAACTAAATACTTTTCAGAATTTTCTTATTAATTGTACGCAATAAAAATATCATTTTACTTTGTAATATACATGTTTATTAGCTTAATTATTAACGTCTCGTTAAGGGTATTTTAATATGTAGGTACCGCGAGTAATTACACGGGCGCGCTGCGTCACAGCGATTGACATGCTGATTTATGTAAAGTTAATTAAACGTCATGAAGAACTGGTGGTTTTTCATGCACCTACTAGGATGTACCATGTGTAGCACTGGAAAGATAAAATGTTTCCTTATTATAAAATAGAGGAGCTCGATGGCGCAGCGCATTATTAAATAATGTATGACCGTTGAAGAAGCCTGACAGTACAATCTAATTTACCCTTATTACCTACAGAGTAATTAGGCTAATGTCGTGAAGCCCTAAAAAGTGCTTCAAAGAGACAATAATCTTCTTTCGCTGTGTGATCAATGGTCCATCTAATAGAATAGGAGTGCTTTTCTACTTTTGTCCTACTGATTATTATCTTTTAGTATCACAGTGCCGGGTATTTTGGAGGAGCTCGATGGCGCAGCGGCTAGCGCGTTCGGCTTGCGATCTTGCCCGCTAAGCAACTTTCGCAATGCCGGGTCGCCTGATGGGTGACGAATTAAAAACATCTCGAGCTTCGTCCGTGCTTCGGAAGGCACGTTAAGCCGTTGGTCCTGGTTGTTGTCATAAGATGGCAGTCGTTAAAACCCATAAACCCGCATTGGGCCAGCGTGGTGGGTTATGGCCCAATATTCCCACGTGCTATTGTTCACGTGGGAGGCCTGTGCCTAGCAGTGGGACGTTTATAGGCTGATGATGATGATGATGATGATGATGTTATCCATAGGTCCCGGGTTCAATTCCCAGGTCAGGTGAAGTGTGTTTTTGATTATGCCCACCAATTGTAGCAATGACTTGAATTCAAAGGAACAGTAAATAAGCTGTACTTCTACTACTAATGTAGGTTAAAGGTCGAAATGTATAATTAATCTACTTGTTTATCTGTTGTTTTGCGTACACTCGTAGAAGTAAAAAAAAATCTTAAGCTCCATACTAGTTATGTCAAATTACTAACTCCAATACAGCCATATTGATTGATTATTAGTTTTAGTCGTAAGTCATCAATTTGATAGAATGTTACACAAAGAGGTTCCAACAAATATACAAAAAAAAATATCCTCTATCTTAAGCCCTTAGCTGGTAGTGGCAATATACATATGTGCCACCATAATTTGAACCTTATTCAGTTGTAACAGGATAGAAAACCAAAAAAAAATGTAATGCTGTATCAGTTGAAAGGTTTAACTAATCTAATCCTCAAAAACACTTAAAGTAAATGTAAGTATGCAAAACAGGTCTAAAAATTTAAAAATAAAAAAAAATACTTTTAAGACATAATGAAACAATGAATATTGCTTTACTTTTATTAACAATTATATCAACGAGCTCCTGCAACTTATACGTGCCAATGTTAACGAACTTTCTCAGTTTGGATGCAATTAATAAGAGTAAGGGCCGCTTGCACGGAAATGTTGGGTTAAACAAATAACTCCGAGTTAACTAACTCAGGGTTAATTTCTAAAATCTTTAACTCGGACCTTGCATTGCATCCATGACAATAAACCCGGAGTTAACTAACCCGGCAATTCGGTTTTGAAGGTTGGCATCTGTTGACAGTTATTTTCACATTAATTCTTTCTATTCACATGCGGCCGAATGAAACAGAGCGAACGATGAATGAATAAGTATACATCTCTCTTTTACTCTTCAGTAAATAGCATAGTCGGTTTCGCATGGTCGGATTTAAAATTACCATGCCGTTTTAGTCGTGTTTGTTTCTATTGTCAACCGGTGTTTGGTTTGGTTGTTTTGTTATTCTTACTTCTGAAAAGAAATCGTAAAGTGGACGAAATTATTCAAGTAGCGACAGTCCGACTTTGTGATATTATAGTCAAACTTAAGCATATAATTGAAAATAAAAGAAAATGGAAGAACGGTGCTAACCTCCTACAAAAACAAAAAATATGGCTATAACGCTTTGTCTCGTTGAAATTTAAAATGTTCAATCCTTTCACACACTCTCCGATTAAAAAAGTCAGAACTTATACATTCAATAATTTCTTCATCATCGTCGGAAAATAATAAGTCTGATATGATTACGATTACTTAGTACTATTTCGCACTAAAAAATATTTTATTTCTTTGCACCGACCGACAACAAACTTACTATAACCTCACAAATTTGACATTTGGCATAAATAACCCAGAGTTAGGGACTTTAACCCTCCGATTTGGCCGGGTTAAATATTTATCGTTTTAACCCGAGGTTAACTGTTAACCCTTAGCAGTGCAAGACAAATTATTGAATTAACCTCGGGTTAGCACCTAACCCTGAGTTAAATATTTTAACTCTGGAATGCGCAAGTGGCCCTAAGCTTACAAAGCAGACGCAGATTTCGCTCTGCGATCCCGTGAATCTTGTCATCGCAACTTTTTGAATGAGGCAACTTCTTAATTATTAAAACAAAAGAGAGCTATTTAAAAAGAGCTGCGGTTAATACAATTTGGAGTGTCGCAAAGTCAGCGCTTTTAAGTACTTTTAGGAATCGGACGCTCGTAAGAGGGGGTCGCCCTCAAGGTGAGGGTTAAAAATGTATTATGTTTGGGGACCCGGCGAATAATTCAATGGCGGATGAAGTGGTTTCGAGCTTGTAACGGTGTTGTTCTGCACTTGAACGGGAATCTTTTTGTCCTCGTTTTGGTGTTGTGGGATTAGGAAGCGATAGCTCGCGGTAAGAAGTTTGACCTTGATTTTGTTATTTTTGGACATATTTTTTATTTGAAGATGTCGCAGGAAATTGTATTATTGGGCATTTTCCAAACGGCGCTGTCCGTTTGCAAACGCTTGCTGCTTTGTAAAATGCCGAAGGCAAATTGATGAAAGTATTCATGTGGCCAATAGTCATATTTAGGGTAACCATGGTATAACCTGTAGGCTGCCGTAAATCTAGACATAATAGAATTTCAATTATTAGTAAAGGTTAGGGATAAATAAAATAGCTGTCACAATTATGTCATTATCCAGTATCTATTCACATAAAAATACTCATACCAAAAGGTCAAAAAAAATGTTAAGGTTTGGTTAGGTTATGTTAGAACAGAGATTAATGTACGGTGAAGCGCCAGAAGTTAATAGTAACTGGGGAGGAGGGACTGTCATAAATACATGAAGTGTATTATTTACCTTATAATTTAATTCTTAAATTATAAATTGTTTGCACGCCTCCTTGCAGGTTGAATACATTTGTACTAAATTTAATAATAAATTTATTCTTATTACCAAGTTTTTCATAAATTAGTGATAGTTTTCGAATAAAATGTTTTAAGTTAAGTTTAAATTATGTAAATTGAACTGTTATATAAAAAAAAACAATTCAAAAAGTATGTTGATATTCGAGAAAGTATTTTGTAAAATAAGTGAAATTGTATCGATGTCGCAGGCAGATTGTAAAATCGGTATTTTACAAACGGAGATGTCTGTTTGCAAACACTCGCTAGTTTGCAGTAATTAATACATATTGCAATAAATAACACAGATAGATTTTTTATTTTTATGAAATAATATGAAAATTTAGAACAAAAACAAAAAAAATATATATTTAAATCTCATCATCACAAAAAAAACAATTCCAGATAAACTATTACAGGAAACCCACTACCGAAGCAACTATTTGCTGCACGTCCCCATTTTTTGAACTTCAAGTACCTATAGCTGATCTTAAATGTACTTAAAAGTTTGTCTGCTTGCAAGAAGCCTTAAGGGAGGGGGTATATCATTCCAGCATTTAGTCGCCTGGTAGCGAAAACTTCACTGGATTATTCTGGATTTTTAAACTTTACAAGGTCGAACATGAGCATGGCTAGATACAAACGCCTATACGTGACTCCTTAGTCAACATGGACGCATTATTAAAAAATGGCGATACATGTACGTGGGGATACAACAGAATCGACTACATGCATTCTGTACGCGCTGTATCATCCTCTGGGTCTTGGACAACAAACGTGGTTCATACACTAGATCACCGTAGTTGCGTCTCAATAGTTTTAGCGATTTACGTAGTGTGATTCTTGACTTTTCAGAGAGTAAATTACGTATCATAAAGAGAATCTTTGGGCCATAAAAGCAAACCCTAACGAGACCCCACACATGGTTCTCAAAGCGCAATTGGCTGTCAAAAACTACTCCCAGATTTCATGCTTTATCAACACGTAAAATTTTTGTACCTAGAACTTCGACCACCAGATCTAATAATATTTTTTTTGTCTTCTTTTTTGTGTGCATAATTATGAAGTAAGGCCCGTATTAATAAACCGCTCTCAACTCTGAGTTCGATCGTGAGAGCGAACTTGAGATGCTGTTCTAATTTATAAACCAATCCTGATTACGGTGTTGAGTAAATCGTATCAACTGAGTGACGCCCATGTTAATAAATCAAACTCGGCACTTAAGGCTAGGTGTTAGTGAAAAATTAAAATAACACGTTCTTAGAATTACTTTTTGAAGTAGTAAACGGTAAAATTAAAATCTGCGAAAATTATAAAATATTGTTGAAGCTTGATTCTGTGAAATACACCCGATGGAAACACGATTTTATAAAGTTGGCTCGATAGAATAAATTCACAAAGTTACATATTTTTGTGTCATTTTATCTTCTTTTCCAGGTTTTATTCTTAAAATAAGTGATTTGATATTATGAGTCATTTACCAAAATGAAGCTCGTATATAACTTGAGTTATTATACCCGATGGTTTTTTATTTATTACATCTATCAATTTTTTTAAATATAAAACGCGATTATTCGCGCCGCTTCGCTGTTATACCCGTCCCTTACCGTTGTACCGTCGAGAGAACGAGAGGGAAGCGCTCGAAATACCTCCCCTTAAACACTCTCTCAAGATGCATCTCGAGAGCTCATTTGCCATGTGCCGTCAAACCGTGTCTTGAGATTCAGTTTTGCCGCGACGAACGCGCGAAGTGTTGGTGTTTGTACTTATTATTATTATTTTATATTCTTATTTTCATGGAATTAGAAAATATTTTTGATGAAATGAATTACTACGACGAGCTAGATCTATTATCCCATGCCACATTTTTCACACGCAATGTTGAGCCATCGGTGTTTTTATTTTCTATTATTGTAGAATAGGATTTAAAAATATCCATGAAATAAATAATAACTGAGCAAGGAACCACTACTTTATGATAATGATGACATAATGTTTATGTTGTTGCGTTTATTTGGAATCACAGATCACATTAAACAATGCGAACGCGACACACGGCACGTCCACAGGATGAAATACATGATTTTTTTTTGGTTGACATCATTCGGTTAATTACTCATTCAAAACTGACGTTTTGTGTCCAATCCAATAAAAAAACAAGATCTTGAATTCATGGTCTTGAGATAAATCTCAGTTAATAAGCTCTTGATGACGATTTATTAATTAGTCACGATCTTAAGATCGTGATCACATCTTGAGAGCGTTTCAGCTGAGATCGCTATCAAGATCGATCATAAGTGTGATTTATAAATACGGGCCTTAGACTTGGACGGATTGAGTACAAGACAACTTCTAGATGACCAAGAAGCTATAGCACTTAAGTCTTCATTAACTTGAATATGGCCTCAGATATCCTAGCTCGTTTTTCAGCTATGCATAACTGAACATCATCAGCATAGCAGTGATGTTACCAGTGTTTTATTATTGATAAAAAATCCGCACTGTATTTATAGAAAACTAGCGGTCCGCGTATTGAGCCTTGAGGCTCACAACGTTTGACTGACCTAGGCTCCGATATCAGTATAGAGCCATGTTCCCTACGAAGCGTCACTGACTGATACCGCTTACTAAGGAAGCTGTGATCAAATCCGTAAAATGACAACCTTGAAAGAAGTAATGGGACGTTAAGGCAATAAAACGCACGAGAAAAGTCTAGAAGCGCAAGTGTAGTTTTGCGACCCGTATCTTGATCAGCAAGTATGTTGTCAGTTACGTCAAGCAATGTCGTCACTGTACCACCACGGCCCTTTCTAAGACCTGATTGAAGAGATGATAATATTCTATGGCTTTCTACATATGTTATCAACTGACTGTAAAAGCCTTTTTCAACATTTTCTACAATAAGGGTACTGATAGGTCTCAGTAGGATTTTCGATTTCAGGTAGAGATGTTATTAATGCAGTCTTCTATTGATAAGTGACCATACCTTTTAGTATACACCTATTAATTATATCAGTACTAACTCATAATGTCCGCGGTAGAGTAAACAAAACCTTATCCCTGCTAAAACCATAACAGCCAATGGCATTGGATTTAATAGATAAGACAAAGCTAAAGACGTCAGCTTCAGTAACAGCACGTAACACGGATGGTAGTGCCGACGTATTAAAATGGTGTTGCACAAAATAAGACAACTGTAAAATAGGCACCGTATCAGAACTGGGTAGTTTTAAAAAGTGATCGTTAATAATATTTGGATCACTAAAACAATCCGGAAGGCCTTTGCCAGCATTGTGCAAGATTTTCTTATTTACGTGTCTCCAAAACGCTTTGCTGTTACTGGCGTTTGAGTTTAAGTAATAGTTATGGTAAGCATGTTTCTCATTGTAAATACTAGTTGCTACGTTTTATAGGCTTTATTAAGCAAGTTAATCATGAGCTTAATCGTGTTCGTTATCAACGGTAGAGATTTATTGGTCTTGAAATTAGCAGTAATGAGCACGGCGTGCTTTTCGAACAGAGACAGAAGAAGGTCATTGAATCTGTTTCTGCGTCACAGTCTGCGTTTGTGATGCAAAAACAGATTCCCAATCCAGCGCACACAGATCCTCATAAAACACGGCAACGTTTATATTTTTATTGGCCTGTAAATGTCCCTATCTACTGATCCCTATAGATAGGGTCACGCAGCTGGAACTACGGATCCGGCTGTGTTTCTCAGGGGTACTACGGGGTTCCGGTTCAAGCCCCCCGCTGGTTGTGCCTTGACTGGCGCCTCCGGCGGGATCCGGACGTGGGTTAGACTCGTAGTGGCTTGTGGTTAGCTGTAAAGCTTGGGAATGTTCGTTTGTCCTGGTATTGTGTGCCAGGACTTCCAAACTCGCGCACAGTGAGCGGGGCCTAGTAGCGGTCTCTAAGGGGCTAGAAGCGAAAAGTCCTGCGGAGAACGTGAGTAGAGGCGGCCCCCTAGATGCCATAGCCTCCGGTCCAGCCAGCCGCGTAGGACGTGGGAACTGGCTAGGCGCCCGGATGGGTTCCGAGAAGTGAGTGTGCTTACTACTCCGCGACCAAGATGGACACTTAGGAGTCGACTTTAGAGTCGACGACCCGAGCAGTGGCAACTGCGAGTTGCGCCCTTCGTGCAACGAGAAGTGAGCGAGCTTGAGAGCTCCGGTTACCTATCTGGACAATAGGCAGTGAACTACACGTGTTTACGTGGAAACTCTCCCGAGACACTAGTCTTATGAGTATCGAATGAAGAGCGCGCTTCAGCGGGCACTGAATTGGCGTCAAGACCTAACGCAGAAGGTCTCCTGCGCGAGTGTTCTACTGGCGCAGGGACGTCCGGCACTTCTTGCATAACCTAACGGTTGGTCTCGTCGTGCCAGTACAAATAAAACTTAGTGAATTAAGGAGAGGATGGCCTGTAAGTGATCGTTTGAGGCGGTACTTTATGTTTTTTTAATGTAATACTGATATTGACTATCACATGACCCAAGGTTCCGGTAATATTTGAGACTAATATATCACGAACATTACAATTAATACACACAAGATCAATAAGAGTATCAGAATTCATAGATGAATGTGTTCTCATTTACCGCCTGCTTAAGATCCGAACTTTTCAGAAACTCATTAACTCGTGATACAAATTTATTGTGAGCCCCATTAAGCATGTCGACTTTAAAATCTCCCATTACAAAATTTCATAGAATTCGTTTACTGTACTATTGCTGTGTTCATTGAATTCCAAAACGGAAATAAATGAATACTTGTAATCGACAGCGACTTTGTTCTTGTAAACACCCGTACGGGTACATATTTGAATTTCGAAAGATCAAATATCTACGGTTAAAATGTCAATGTTATAAACATCGAAAATCAAAAAATCGTTTGTATTGAAACATCGAAAATTACTATTAATTTTCTTCGACAGTGCCATTGAAAGTTCTAAATATCGTATCGAATGACCTATACACAGAATTAATTTCAAATATTATCTTAAAATTACGTTGTTTTTGAGGTTGTGCTACAAAAGTCAGTGACAGAAACAAATCGTGGCAAAAACTGACACCACGTAGTCTTGTCTACCCTACGCTAGAGCGTAATTTAAGCTCGCGTAGGCGCAGAGGGGCGAGGCGGCTCGTGAGCTCAGGAGTGGATGTGACGCTCGCCGCCGTGTCTGAGGCTGGCATGCCAGCAAGCCGAATCTGCGGTGGTCAACGAAAGCCATCTGCGACGATAACCGCCGGAGACCCGCAGCATCGGAGCCGTGATAGAAACCATGTCTGCTGCATGTTGTGTGATTCAAGATTCAAGATTTAATATCATTTATTCAGGTTAGGCCCTGTTTAGGTTACAGCACTTATGAATGTCAATTATGCCATCGGTTCGTAAGTCTTACTATGGGGCGGGAGCCTTGTACTGAGAAGAACCGGCAAGAAACTCAGCAAGGGCATTTCTTTTCTCCCTTTCTTTTACAGCGTCTATTAAAATTGAAAAATGCCCTCCCTATCATAGAAGGGCACCTTCCATTACAATAATAAAAACATAAAACAACTACAAGGACATAAAAATAAAACATATATTAATAAAAATATAAAGTTCAGGTATTCATCAATATAAAACAATCAATGTAATCAATGTCTTACAGTAACGTAACGACCCGACGCACATGCCACCACCGCAGAGACACTTTGAGAGAGCATGACATACTTGAGCAACTCCAATGAAGCAAGCAAGAAAACATTTAGGCAACGTTTTACGCAACATAAGTTTTGAGTAGGTACCTATTGTCTGTAAGACACTGCTGATAAAGGCTATCATACCAGGGTAAAATGAGTTAGTTACAAAGAAAATGGAAAGAAAATATGTAATGTATAAACGTGCTTGATGATGCTGCATGCTTGGTGCATACTCCCGCTTGCTTTTATGCTGCATGCTTGTTTGCAAGCTGCATGTTTATTATATGTTGACAAGAACTTAGGTATAATAAGTATCGATATAATGAACTTAGGTAAATTGAGTATCGACGTTTTAAATCATACCCTATTTTAATTACTCCGAATTTTAAACTCAGGCATTTTAAACATAGAAATAACAATATTCGATATTTCAATACAACAGATTTTTAATTTTCGATGTTTTGAACATTGACATTTTAACCGTAGAAATTTGAATTTTCGATATTCAATTAAGTACTTACTCGTATCCTGCGATTCCTTTGTAATTTCGAAAAACCAACCTCTCTTAACTCTGGTCTACGTCATGCAAAATTCGAGCAGTTGAGACTGTTCGATGTTGATAACGATCAACAATTAACAAATCTTTTTAGTAAAAAAAAATTTTGCAAATTGAGTAAATCCGATATTTTGTCTTGAAAGTCATACCTACGTTCTCCTTGCAAATCGCTCGTCTCGCATGACACTGGTTGACGTAAAACTGGTATCCCTTCTTGTATCTACTGAACATCATGCAGACTGGCATGTTGTCGTTCTTCGGAAGGTCCACGCACACATCGTCACATATGTCATCAAAACGCAGCTTTAGCGAGCCCATAGCCATCTCGTTGCCTCTTACTGATGATCCTGGTATTAATTAATTAATTTTACGCATTTACATTATTTAATGTCTTTTTTGTTCTATGATTTAATGATGACTAAGCCTTTACAGTCAGTTAGTCTGTCTCGTTTGTAGAGGTGGATGCTGGTAAGAATGAGTATAGAAGATTGCAAAGGCTAGTGAAAGAATTAGTGAAAAGAAAGAAAGTTGATCAAAAAGATGAGATGAATAAAAGGTTATCGAAGGATTTCCGGACCAACATAAAATTTTTCTGAAAGTGTGTTCGTCTGGCTAGAGGTAAGGCTCAAAGCTCCGACTTTAGCTCTGACAGAGACCAGAATGGGAGTTAGGTGAATGGTGAAGAATGTATATTAAAGAGATGGAAAGAATATTTCAAAGGTTTGTTAGAGAGGGAGGAGGCAAATATGTCTACCTCAGTTAAGAATGTAACGGTAATGAAAGATGAGTGTAGTATTAGCATGGATGAAATTGTGAAAGCATTAAGAAGTATGAAGTCAGAAAAGGCTACAGGGCATGATAGAGTGTCAGTTGAGATGCTGAAGGCTGGACATGGCGTCGTAGCCAGCCAGCTGTACCGCCTATTCAACTTGTGCTTTAACACCGGCCATACTCCAAGAGATTGGTGCAAAGCCGTTATTGTGCTGCTATACAATGGGAAAGGTTCACAGCTTGACTATAAAAACTACAGGGGCATTGGTCTTCTCAGCAATGTAGAGATATTGTATGCGAAAGGGTTGTGAAAGAAACCGATGAGAAAATATGGGATGCACAAGCAGGATTTAGAAAAAGAATTGGACGTATAGATCAGATCTTTTCCTTCTTGGCCAATGGTCAAAAGGCGACAAATGGTTAGGTTAGACAGGGATGTGTAGCGTCCCCGTCACTGTTTAATCTATACATATACAGTTATTTGCAAAATTTAAAAGATGTTATATGTGGAATAAGAATTAATGAGTTACTCGTCAAATGTCTCTTCTATGCAGATGACCAGGTACTACTTGTGTCGTCAAAGATGGAGCTACAGGAGATGGTAAATAATATGCAAAGATCGTTAGAAGCAAAATGAATGAATAATAATGTAAGTAAGTCGAAAGTTATGGTTTTTGAAAGAGACAAGTGTATGAAAGGGTCTGATACTATGATTAAAGGAGAAAAAGTAGAGCTAGTGAAAGAGATTGTGTACCTGAGCACGATGATTACTAGATGATGGAAAGTATGATAAAGATATTGAAAGTAGACTGACTGCTGGAAATAGAGTGAATGGGGTACTTCACGCCTTTATTCACGTCACGATTCAAATGGGGTTTTATTAATTACAAAACTGTAAGCTACTCGTCACAAAATTACATTACATCTTAAAAGCAAGTAAAACCAAACAATAAAATCGTAACTGTTTTAGATAACTACCAATAACTTTACCAGTTCCCGAGAAAGTATTTAAACTTAGAGAAAATCAAATCCTAAACATCTTATATTACTATCTCACTTGATTTTTTTTTAAACATTTTAAGTAAGTACATTACTTTCAAATGTGGCACCAGAAACTTTGGCTGTACAATAGAACCAAATACAAAGAAATATTATTTGACCAGTTGAATTACAATCACACATCACAAAATGTTATCGCGTGTTATGCCGCTTGAAAATGCGTTTGAACCACATTCGTTTTAGTTTCATTTTTTATGTTGTTGATATGAACTGCGGCAAAATAAATAGAAAATTTATTGTGTATTGTTTTTTTTGTATCAAATAAAAAAAAATCGATTTTATTCTATCTATTCTATAAAATAAAATTATACTTTTTCAAAAATATTTCTTTCAGCTCTCCCTTCGTCTAAAATGTCAATAGATACATTATTTTTTATTAACAACCAAGAAAAAACCCTATGCTGGATTTGAACCTCCAACCTCACAATGCAAAATATATTTTTTAATATATAATTACGTGGCAGAAAAAAAAATTAAAGTTAAATTATTAATTTAAATACTGTTTTATTAACTAAGTTATAAATATACGACATCATTCAAACAACTAAGATTTTTCAAATCGTGTGTAATAATTTTGTGAAATAAAATACATAAGTAGTAGATAATCAGGCAACAACATCTATTTCAAAGTGCCATGGTGCATTGAAGTTAAAACCTTAATTACAAATCTACTCGCGTTTCATTTTTATTCGATTTTTTTTTGTAAAAGTTATGTATTTAAAGTGAATAAACAAATATCTTTTTTTAATAGCGGAATGTTAATTAAAGTTTACAGACAGTTTTAGTGGACAAAGATTACGAAACTTCGGTATTCGAAAGCGTCGGGCCAAAATACTCATGAATATCTATTCGAGTAAAAGCGAGTAGATGTGATGTGATCCTATCATAATATCATATATTATGTTTCATTTCAATTGTTTAGTGTTTTATTTTTGGATTAGACACGTGTCGATTATATCTACGATTTCGTTTCGTTGTCTTCACCATCGAACTGAAGTAAGACCAACTCATAAGTCACGATAGTTCCCGCTACCTGAAAACAAAATGAAAATAAACAGTAAGATTTATGTTTGTGTCGTTAAACAGAATAATATTCGAGAATCTGTTACTGATGTGACGCTTTGGTGAACAAAATAATAAAATTACATCTGAAACTCGATTTAAAAATAATAGTTTACTTAAATAATTGCCAATACGTAGGTACTCTTTCTATATCCCCGAAGAAATAGTAAAACCTAACAAGTGAAAAAAATAAATCAAGACTTTTACGTCTTAATTAAGATGACTGCTAGAAACCGCAAGAAACTTCAAGGGCTGGTTAGGTCATGTGATTTTAGCATGACAAATATGACAGAAAAGGAATTCATGTTTTTTTCATCTCTAATGAAATAATTCTTTTTGTGAATTTGAAGTCTTTGAGTATTTAATTTATTTTAAAGCAATAACAGAAGAAAAATAAAATGAAAACAATTAAAAATAACGATTATTTACAACGCGCGGGCAACGGCCAGCCGGCCGACCGTCTGTTGACCCGTTGACCCGTTCGCGTCGGCTAGGCGATAAGTACCTACAAAAGCAATGAGATCGTTTTTTTTGTCATGCTTAAAACACTTGACCTGACCAGCCCTTAAAGTTTCTTGCGGTTTCTTGCAGTCACCTTATTAGTGTGACTCCCATTGTCTGTCACACAGACTCCTAGTGGTTGCTAACAATTGAATTTCTATTGTCTGCTATTACGACAACTGAGCTCATTTTGTTTTACACCAATAAACATAAACTTGAAGTAACTAATACTCACAGTTAAAATCAAACCTTTGGTGACATAGAAGAATTGCAGTCCTGACAACGCTACGGTACTGCCATGGACTTGTTCTAAGAATCGTTGTATCTGTCGATTTATAACATTGTTAACCCATATATGCCCCAGGGGTCGAGAACGACCCTCCAAACAGATGCATAGTCCTTATTTTTTTAGGGAAACCAATTATCGAAATACAATTACGAAACTATTTCATGCAAAGTGAATAACAGCACTAATGATAAGTATATATTGTTCCACTACTAGAAAAATGTGCATCAATTTACGGGTTTTTTAAAGTTTTGATTTGTTCTGGTGTGGCGATTTTTAGGTTTGCCCAGACAACAATCTTAGCTTTAAGTGTTATTCTTTTAAGTATTTATAAAAAATAGACAAATTAGATAGATCGGGTATTGCTATAAGTAATGTAATAATTTTAGATGGACTTTCACTTAGATAGCTAAATCAAAATAATTACTTGGATGAGTCGATAATGACCCCCTGGGCACTTCTGTTCCAAAAATCGTTTAGAGAGATGGGTGGAAGAAAACAGTACTGAGACAGATAAAGTATATTTTATTAAGGGTGGATTCGACCAAACTGGAATAAGGTCTTATACCTAGATTAAACGCCGAATTTGTATAGACTAATCTCGGAGTTAGTCTTATTCAAGATTGGTCGAATCCACCCTTAAAAAAGGTATGCATGTCAGCTAAAAACATTTGTCATGAAAATACAGATTGCATTTTATACATAATTTGACGGTTTTGTTTTGTCACAATGCATATTTTCGCCTAACCTGACCAGTCTAAATGTTGTGGTCTACTGCATGTCTCTTCACACTAAAAGAAACACTTGTAGCTAGGAGAAGCTGTGATTTTGCTGAAGCTGTAGTCTAACTTATGCCATAGCTGTACAACACGAGGCGAAACTTAAGATTATCAACGGAGCTACAGTTGATAATCAATAGATATACCATTTCTTTCCTCTGTAGTGTGTGTACAGTATAGCCGACACGCACACATCTCCTGCCACTACCTATTTATATGTGGGAGATTACTTAAATGAAATGACGATATAATAACAATAACAATTTTTATTATAACATTAATCAGTTCTTATAAAAGTAGTGATCATGAATTGTACAAATTTTACCATAAACAAATTAATAAGTAGCAGCAATAAGAGTAATTTAATTTATAGGACATAAAATGAACATAGTAACAATACCTGAGCATTAAGACAGTTAAGAGCACCGATGTTGTGCCGTGCCCGCAGTCGGACATCGTCTGATCCGTCGACAAGGCCCGAACTACCTTGTTATAGTCCGGCGCAAACAAGCGGCTAAGTAGGAGTAGGGAAACAGCTGCACAGTGCACGCGGCGTGCAGCTTGTTTACAATAACGAGTTGTTTCGAACTAATTTGACTAAGCCGCACGTGCATCACAGCATAAAAGAAAACGTGAAATATTAATGTTATAATAATACAATAATTATAATAATATTCCCCAATCTCCCACACGGCCATACTGACAAGCAGCCGATATGGCTCGCCTACTTATTTTTTTGTTTAAGTTTTAAATCACATTATAGTCATTACTAGCAACAAATATATTACAACCTTTCAAATGACTTAACTTTATAAGTAGTTCATATTCGAACAATTCCATGACAACAATAAAATCACATGACAATTAAACTTTTAATTTACACGGCAGTAAAAAAACTACTAGCCAAATCACATGGCAACAGTCAACCCACACAACCAAAGGGTTTTAATCTGTTCGAAAACATATTAAGTACCTGCCAAGTTACATGGCAACGGTCAAATCACATGACCAAAACTTTAATTTACTTAAAAAATATATTAAATACCAGCCAAGTCTCATGGCAATGGTCAAATAACATGACCCGAAATTTTTAATATACGTCAATGATCAAATCGCATGATCACTGCATCACGTTTTTGATGTCCAATGGTTGATTTTGTCAACTGCCAAGCATGCCAATGACTTGCTGGCCAAGCAATCACTCGCATACAAGACAATTGAAAAAAAATCGAGTTGACAATCTTTACAATTTAATCATCATCTATATGATCTGCAAGTAAATGTTCCATATCAGGTGATACTAAGCGCAAGTGGTCGTGAGACACGTACAACTCTTTTCCCGTATCGTGCACCTTGATGGTGTATCTGTCATTGTCATTTATTTGGGTTATTATGACGCATGGACCCTTGAACTTGCTGTCAAGCGTACTAATTGTACGTGGTTTCACCAAAACTATGTCTCCGACCTTGAAAGGCACAATTTTCGCTTTGGTTTTGTCGAATTGTTCTTTTGAAACAAGCGCTCGATCATCCATTTTTTGTTTAGACTCTAGGCGGCAAGCATTAAGATCTAGACGTTCTACATCTTTTAATAGAGCTGATATGGCGGGTGGTGACTGATCGCAACCCATAAGAAGCTGAAAAGGAGTGTGGCCAGTACTTTTATTAAAAGTACTATTGATTGCTAGTTGTACTTCGCCAACTGCATCCTTCCAACTTCTTCTGGTGGTATTTTCGACCACAGTGAAGCAGTTAGTCAAGACTTTCATCATTCGTTCCACCTGCCCGTTTGCACGACTCACACCACTAGCAATAAAGTGTAACTCTATACACCAACTTTCACAAAAACTTTTTAACTCTTTACCGGTAAAAGAAGCTGCCTGATCACAAACAATTCGCTTGGGTGTACCAAAATTATATATGAATTCTTTTAAGCAAATGACCGTGGCGGTGGCAGTGAGATTATTGACTGGTTTTAAAAAACAATATTTAGTAAAGGCGTCTATAATGTTGGGCTTATTACCACTTAATTTACCGGTGGTGTCCATGTGGACAGTGTGAAAGGGCACAGAGGTTTTCTCAATGAGATGGAGTGAAATTTGCTGAGAACCAGATTGACTTTTGTTGATCTTACACGATAGGCAGTTTTCAACGTATTTACTTGTAAATTTAGTCATATTTGGAAACCAAAATTGATTACGAATCTTTTCAAGCGTTTTTTCCCAGCCAAGATGTTTTAGGGAATCGTGATAAATTTGTATTATGTGCCAGCGATAACTTTTAGGAACAAAAAGACATTATTTTGTCTTGTTATCTCTTGTTGCAAAAATTCTGTATAATAATCTATCCTTAATTTCATAACTAGAAGCCAAATTTTTATCAATCGTACCATCTTTAATAGATCGCATAATACTTTTGGTTTCTAAATCATTGTTTTGTTCTACCTCCAACCATTCACTGTAGTTAAGGACGTTACTTATGTTGAGGGTTGTGGGATTGCGACTAAGGTAATCTACGTGAGGGATGCGCTCCCCTTTGCGGTATTCAATTTTAAAATCAAATGACTGTAAATATGCCCACCACCGGTGTACCCGAGGGAGCAACTCTTTTTTGTTGCGTGATGCTTTGAGCGAATTACAATCGGTAATTACGTCAAATGGTCTACCGAGTAGATAATGTCGGAAATGTTTGATAGCTCTTACGACTGCTAATGTTTCCAGTTCGTAAGAGTGGTAACGACTTTCGGTTTCAGTGGTACGCATACTAAAGTGATAAACAACTTTTAATTTATCGTCATGCTTTTGAAAAAGGACTGCGCCAAAGCCTGCCAAACTGGCGTCCGTGTGAAGCTCGGTTGGTTTTGTTGGATCAAATAAGGTAAGTATGGGTTCGGAGGCAAGCTGTTGTAAAATAGTATTTCTAGCAGTATCCTGCTCGCTTGTCCAATTCCACTTTGTATTATTACGGGTGAGATTGTACAACGGGATCATTGTGAGGGAGAAATTTGGAATAAATTTCCGGAAGTATCCAGCTAGACCACAGAATTGACGGACTTGCTTTACCGTTGTTGGAACTGGGGAATTTAAAAGGGCTTGGACTTTTCCTGAACTTGGTTTTACCTGGCCGTTGGAAACAATTCTGCCTAAGTACTCAACCTCTGTTTGAAGAAATTTACATTTTTTAATGTTTAGAGAAAATCCAGTTTTCTGTAAGGCGTCAAGTACTTTCTGCAAATGGACTAGTCCTAGCTCAGCGTTTTCTGAATAGATGATAACGTCATCAACATATTTCAAAATGAAATCGTCAATAAATGGTTTCAGTGCTTTAGTGATGGCTCTCTGGAAGACAGATGGTGCATTACAGAGTCCGAAGGGCATGCGCATAAACTCGAATTGTCCGCCGGGCGTAACGAAGGCAGTTTTCTCGATAGAGTCTGGTGCTACCGGAATTTGATGGAACCCTGCAGTCATATCCAATATCGTAAAATACTTGGCGTTGGACAATTTACTGATATGATCATCTATCAAGGGCACGGGAAGTGATCACGAATTGTGTTACTATTCAGTTCCCTGTAGTCCACACACATCCGGTCACTTCCATCCTTTTTACGAACCAACAAGATGGGACTAGCAAATGTTAGCGTATGTGTAGCGAGTTACTTTCACGAATAATTTTATTGCCTTTAAGATCGTTAATTATTGCTTTACCATGTTCGCGTTCAGTTGGAGCTAAGCGATAAGGTCGCCTTTGTACTATTTTGTCTGAGTTTTTGAGACGAATAGTTAACTCACCTGTAGTGACTTGAGACGCTGCATTACCAGAGGTGAACATATCGTGTCGGGAACTCAATAGGTTAGATACCTGGGTCTTATAGTTAAGATTCACGACTAAGCAGTCAGGGTCAAATTTTTGGACAGCATTAATGTGATAAGAATTATGAGATATTGTCGCATTATTTTCCACAAAAGTAATCTGAATACCAGGAATATTTAATAAATTTTGACCAAGCAACATATCATATTGGATGAATCCATCGGGGACGAGAACAAACTCCAACTCGATATTTAAGCCATCAACAAAGACTGTACCTTTTTACCTTTTTACCTTTACCTTTGTAGCTTTTTACGTGATGAAGAAAAAGAGTTGTTTCCAACGCCTCGCAAAATTGTTGTATCATAAACAATTTTGCCACTAACTGAGTCGCCTACACTTTCGCGCATAAGGGAACACTCGGCCCCGCTATCTAGTAAGCACGAGAAGTCAAGGCTATCAATTTGGACCGTGCTAACATTGGTATTATTTATAATTAAGGTGTTAACATTAGCAGATCTCTCGTTTTTAGGTTTGCTGTTCAAACGAGAGAAACAATTTTCCTGAGTATGTCCTAGCTTTTTACAGAACGTGCAAGATTTCGCTGTAGACTTTGGTCCATTGGATGTTGAGGGAACGCCTTTCAGAACATCGGAAGTAATCTTTAAATGACAGTCTCTCTGCAAATGACTTGTCTTATGACATTTGTGACAACGCTTCTGCCTATTATTAGTGTCAAAGAAATTCGGTTTTGATCGTTTAAACGGAACATTATGATCAGCATCTTTACTAGACCTCTTTCGTTTGTACGAGTTAAGACTATGGATTAACTGTGGCAAGTTCTTAGGTGTGAGTCGTAACAAGTCAGAACGCATACGGAAATCAGACATACCAGAAATTACTGCTTCAACCAGTCGCTGCTCAGTCATCTCCACGCCAATCGCCCTTCTCGCTAATTCCCATTTACAACTCGCATATTCTGCCAAGCTGCTAGCCTGCTCGCTCGTGTATTCCATGAAGAGTAGCAGATCGTCGTAGTACCGTGCTTCGTCTGCAAAAGTTTCAATAAGCCTATCGTTAAGTTCGGTCCAGGTAACCAGGTCCGTATAATTGCGACGTGCCCACTCGGCGGCTTGTCCACGCAAGTTTTTTCTAGATAAATTTAGAGTTTCTCTATCGGTAAGTTCATATTCTGTTTTGAGATTTTCAATATTATAGCACCACACTTGGATAGTATCGCTTCGATCATCGGGATCGAATGCGGGGACATAAATATGATCAAGGTTTCGCATGCGGGGAACTGGCCTCGTATTAGGCGTGCTGATGGCATTTGCTGTAGTTTGTATCAGGTTTGTCATCATTTCTTGCATCATTTTTTTGCATAAAATGTAGAGGAACGAAACCTGTCCTAGTGTTAGGATCCCAGTTAGTTAAATCCCCGGAAACCGCCCTGCCGCCGCCTGCTGTGGAACCATCAAAAGGCCGCGATGACCTTTGCTCGATGATTGGTGATGTACACGCAGCATTAATATCTGGCGCTGCTTCACCCAGAAGGCGCTCATCTTCCGGCTGGACATGATCCATCTTTTGATAATCCTGAAATCATAAATTCATAGGCGTAGTTTGGGTTTATATATCCCACTTCTGATGTGGGAGATTACTTAAATGAAATGACGATATAATAATAATAACAATTTTTATTATAACATTAATCAGTTCTTATAAAAGTAGTGATCATGAATTGTACAAATTTTACCATAAACAAATTAATAAGTAGCAGCAATAAGAGTAATTTAATTTATAGGACATAAAATGAACATAGCAACAATACCTGAGCATTAAGACAGTTCAGAGCACCGATGTTGTGCCGTGCCCGCAGTCGGACATCGTCTGATCCGTCGACAAGGCCCGAACTACCTTGTTATAGTCCGGCGCAAACAAGCGGCTGAGTAGGAGTGGGGAAACAGCTGCACAGTGCACGCGGCGTGCAGCTTGTTTACAATAACGAGTTGTTTCGAACTTATTTGACTAAGCCGCACGTGCATCACAGCATAAAAGAAAACGTGAAATATTAATGTTATAATAATACAATAATTATAATAATATTCCCCAATCTCCCACATATACGCTATGTACTCATTATAAAGAGGATTAAGATCGCAGTCAGTCTTATTATTTACGTTGCGCCGAACCTAACATTGCATGGTGACTCTGCCAGTGCTGCCCATCGGCGGCGCTGGGCAGATGGTTAGGAATAGACTACATTATAATAATATGTGAAGTGAAAATTTGACTATTCTAAATCAGATAAAAAAAACAATAAGTGAGCGTGTGAATTGTGGACTAGCAAATAATGACTTCATATAGGATTGTGGCTTTATAATAATATAAAAGCGATTAATAAAATAAAACTCTTCAAAAATGTAAAGAAAATTCGTGTTTGTGGTGTGGTGTCGTTATTCTTCGAAGTTGTTGGCGAAGAAGATTTAGTACCCAATGATGGAGAAAATAACAAAACTTTGGCAAAAATACAATTATACTGATGGTTGCTGCAAGTGCAAGTTGGTTGCTGATGTGATGGTGGCGATGGTAAAAAGCTGGGTGCCGGGAGATGTAGGAGTCGGAAGTGGCGCAGCCAGCAGATGTTCCAGCCAAATTGAAACGTGTTGAAATGGATCGTATCACGTAACTTTAAATTCATCAAAATGGTAAAATTGTTTTCTTTGTTTGAAATTTTGTATTAAATTATTGTAATAAATTCAATTAGTTTTTGGTTTAAAGTGCTGTTTGGTAATAAAATGTAAATTTATGTAAAGAGAAAAAAAGTGTTTTGGTAATTAATTTTGTGTTAGAATTGATCATTATTGCTTCAATTGAGTAAAGTTTCTATTATTTTAAATTAAATGTGAATTATGAAGAGTAAACACGGTTTTGTTTAGAAGCTTGATTATTTAATTTTGTGATTGAATAGATAATTATTGTTGTAATGAGCATTTTGAAGAGTTTAGTCTAGTTACGTAATTGCTACACTGTACGATGTGTAAAAGTAAATGTCATTAAGATTAAAGATAATTTAGCTAAACGGTTGTTGACGACGAGTGAAAATTTTTAAATTGATTTATCATTTTAGAAATTGTAGAAAACATTGAGAAACTATTTTTTTATTGTAGCTACTTAATGGTTTTTTTTAATGTTTTGTTGTGTATTTTAGTGTATTCCTAATGTAATTTTATCAGGTGTTTTGTAATTGATTAACTAAGGACATTAACTAACATGTTAATAAGTGGTTTTCTTAATTTAAAATTGCGGTTAGAAAAATTGTTCAATGATTTACTTTTGTGGTTATTTATTTGTAAAAGTTTTGTAACATTGGTTTATTTTAAATTTAAAAACATAAGATTGATGTAAGTAAAACAAAATATTTCAAAACTGATTCTAAATTTAGATCGCACGTAGACCACCGAACATTCCAGAAGTTCGTTTCAGTTTTCATTGAGTCAGCGTAAAGTAATGCGCAGGCGCATGACTGCCACAAATAAGGAGTGCATTTGACATGTATGTTTTAAAGTATTGAATGAAATTAATAGGAATTATGACACACTTTAGTCTTGTCAATTCGCTTTAGAAATCTTAGTATTATAACATTGGGATAAATTAATTTGTTTAATTCGGGAACATGCATAGATACCTACTATCTTACCTACATAAGTTTTTTTACACTCTATCGAGATTTTATTTTTGTTGTTTTGTTAGATACAGATGAGAGTAATGATAAAGCTCAGACTTAGGACTACTTACTGGATATGACTATGAATAAATGATGATACGAGTATTATGAACGTAACGAAATATGGAATTAGGAAGGTGCTGTGAATTGTACAGTTTATGGTTTTAAGGAATGAGTATAAATTATTGTGTGATAGGACTGATAGGAATAGGTTTTTTTAGTTTGGCTTTTGATTGTTTAGGTATGTTAAAAGTAGGAATAAAATTTAGTTATTCGGAATTTCATGCTGGTCTGATCAACTAAGTACTGACTTTCTGTTTAGTAAAAGTTTGGATTGTTTTGTTTGTTTTGAGTAGGCATGGTTCGAAATGAAGGAAAAGACAAAACAATAAAATAAATAAAATAATATAAGAGAAAATGGTACTAAATACTAGAACTGATCCTTCATTCGATCATGACAGGAACGAGCTTCCTCCGTGAGAATAGTTGGAGGCAGCTCACGACGAAGGTGCGCGAGTACGCAGCGTCTGAGTAGACCTTAAAATAAAGTCCCTTTTTATGTGTATAAAGTCGACAGAATTATAAACAAATAAATGTGTGTAATACACAAATAAATATAATTAAAAGTACCATTGTAAATAAATATAGAAGAATGGATCGACTATAAATAATAAAAATGAGACGTCTTTAAATATGAAAAGAAGTAAAAGATAAACGAGAATTGTATAAGTACTTAGCTACTTACTTTTTGTGACAAGTATTGTGGACTGGCCATCCACACATTACCGATAATGACTGTACCTTACATGTACTTAGGATTAGAAATGTAAGTAGTACTTGAATTAAGACTTAAAAATGTTCTATCAGAAACAAATATGTTACAATGTTATGACGGTTTTGTATGAGACAAAACAATGACAAGAGAATAGGAGTAAGTACCTAATTGTGACATTGTGTTTATATACCCTAAATGTGAAAGTCGTCAACAACTCGCTCAAATTGAAATTATAGTCGTTATTTAGATAACATTATGTTATGTATTTTTAAAGTTATAGTTTAAATGTTTACGTAAAAAAAATCATTGTATATTCGACAAAAATATGTACTTATGTTAATATTTTTTTATTATTTACGGGGGAGGTGTAGTGTGTGTACAGTATAGCCGACACGCACACATCTCCTGCCACTACCTATATATACGCTATGTACTCATTATAAAGAGGATTAAGATCGCAGTCGGTCTTATTATTTACGTTGCGCCGAACCTAACATTGCACCTCTCATTGCAATACGGTATCCCCTATATTAGTATATAAGCATCATTGATCAACGCTACCTTTATGTTAATTAATTATAATTATGAATAACAAAGTTGGTACGTACGAGTATTATCAATATATTATATGTTTCGTTGCAACAGACTTTACTTAGTCTTGTACTATTTAAATCTAATTGAGTCCATAAAAGTTGCAAAATTCTTGCTAGCGAGATTTTATAGAGCTACCGTCGATGCTCTGATGTCAAGATTCTTAGTAATAAAGTCTTCTTCTTCTTAGTCGCTTCACTCTTGCCAGAGTGGTCGTGGTTATCACGTTCCGGTAGGTTGGGCAGCAGACAGTGCCCGCCGCACGACATCCCGCCACCTCTGCCTGCTGGTCGTTAATCGGGCACATTCGTGCTCGGGAGCGCCCACCGCAGCCTTCACTTGGTCCGTCCATCTCATTGGGGATCTCCCTCGTGGTCTTGTGCCTTCAACTTTCCCTTGCACGACAAGACGTTCTATGGAGTCCTTTTCACGCCGACTAACATGCCCAAAGAATTTCAGAATCCGCCTGCGCACTTGGGTGGATAGGCGCTCTTTTATGCCAAGCTCATCAAGGATGGAGGCATTTGAAAGTAATAAAGTATGGTTTAGCTAAGACATAAATTGGACCGGTAAAACCACAGCTTCACGCACAAATAGCACGTAGCTACAAATGTTTCTGTCAGTGAGATAAGACATGCAGTAGACCATGTCATTGGACTGGCCAGGTTAGGTGACGATATGCATTGTGCAAAAACAAAATCGTGTAACTGTGTAAAAAATGCAGTGTCAATTGAACCATGATGACTTGAGCTTTACATTAATAGGTTTTTTTTTAAAGAAAAGCGCCTCTATTACTCCCAGTACTGTTTTATTTCACCCACATACTCCGAGCAATCATTGAACCAGACGTGCCCAAGGGGTCGTTTACGACCCACTGAAAAAAGAACTTTCAGAAGTGTAAAAAAATTAAAAGTATTTTTTCTAAAGTTTAACAAATTCAAAAAACTATAAAAATCGGAGTCGCAAATAGTTGTGTGTTACAATTACTATTAAAATGTACCTACCTATAGTAAATGAGGCAAAACAAGTGCTACAGGTTGTGTGAAAAAGAAAGCTGTGGTCTCTGCTTACAAATACTCACTTTTTTTTTGTCATTTCTGTTACACCCAACGAATTTTCCATTAATTGAATAACCTAATGGTTAGTCGACGGTGCCAGTATAGTTATAAATAAGTGAAAATGAGGAAAGTGTTCGATCACAATATAAACCTCCGTACATAAACTACTATTCTTGGGTTCGATTCCTGGTCGGCTCAATTTGAAAGTAACTGTTATTTCTAAATTTATTTCGGGTCTGTGTGTTTTCTTTGTATAAATGTTTAACTGTCATCTAGCCAATAAAAACCAGTTTTAAAAGAAGCTTAACTCGGGCTAAATGTAAATAACTGGTGTGTAAGTGGAAAAGTAATTATTTTTTTTTTAAATATGTAATGTACTTAAGTACTGTAATCTATTAAACGATGACAGTTACCTCGCTACAATACACAGTCGAAGGTAGGTTGTATAGCGCAGGCGCCATTTTCAAAGCTGCCGCGTGGACGTTGGAGGCTTTCATGGACACAGCCAGGAAGCGGCACAGTACGAACACGAAGGAGAATATGAAGTACAACAAGTCCTCGTAACCGGCGAATATGCTGTGGCAGAGTAAATTCGGCTTGCATACATACATACATACGTAAAATTCTTGACTCAAAGGGTTTCAAAGTCAAAGTCAAAGTCAATTTATTTATTCAATGTAAACCTTTACAGGCACTTTTTTACGTCAATACTAATAATAATAAAAAAACAGTTAACTAACTTGTAGTTAAGACTTAACAACTAATCTAACTAACTAGCTATAGTCTAGGTTAGTCAGGGAATGAGGACTACAGAAACAGTTTACTGGCATAATCCACGTTTCACCAAGTTACAACTGTAAGCTTACTCTTGAAACACAATTGCATTAATCAATTTCCAATCACAAAATTTAAAAAATGTTAAATGGAAGTTTTGTTCCATTTAACATTGTTGACAATAGCGCCACATTGGAATTAAATTGCGTGGAAATTGATTGAACAAATTATTATCGAGATCACGTTCCGGAATTATCTTTACTTATCCCAATATCGATACATATAAATCGCATTAGAATTGTATTAAGATTGAGTTTGCGTTCACGAGTAACCCCCCTGCACATGTGCTTGCATTAAATCTTTGCTTTTGCTTGCATAAAATTATTATTAAAAAGTATCAAGGAAATTAAGTTACAGCATAAAAAAAAACATCAGTTACCACAGACTGGGTACCGAATAGCAGGAACCGGCGGCGCGGCAGGCCTAGGAGGAGATGGCGGGACGAGCTGGACTTTTTCCTGAAGGACTGGTCTCAGATCGCTGCAAGTAGGGAGGAATGGAAGAAGGGAAGGGAGGCCTTTGCCCTACAGTGGGACAATTAAGGCTAATCATAAATAATAACAATAATAATAAAAACATCGTAATTGTGCTCTTACCCGCCATCAAGTAATCTTGGACAAATTTCCGAATTCGCCGCTTTTCGTTTAAGTCCATGCCTTAAAAAAACATCAGAACATTTTATTAATCAAAAGTAATGTTTAACTAAACTATTCTAGAACTCTACATAATTAATTTAACAATACATAATATGTACGGTAAACTACGAAATCAAGTCAAGTCAAAAAATATGGTGTTGCTTAATTTCTCGGCGGGCTGGATAAGTTCCACGGTAGCTCAACTGGAAAGAGCACCTGTCCCAGATTGCCAGACGGGTGCGGGTTCGGATCCTGCTCGTGGAAAAAAAATGATGACACTGTCTTTTTCAATTTGTAATTTGTAGGCAAAAAAATTTGCCTTATAATTATATAGACAATAACAGTATATCCTACTTATATTACAAACGCGAAAGTTTGTAAGTATGGATGGATGTTTGTTACTCTTTCTCGTAAAAACTACACAATGGATTTGGATGAAATCCGGCATACAGATAGTTTATAACCTGGATTAACACAAAGGATACTTTTTATCCCGATATTTCCACTGGAACGGGAACCACGCGGGTGAAACCGCGAGCGGCCCGGTAGTTTTGTATATATATATATTGGCTTGTAATTTACATTTACATTTACTTACACCACGTTTATCACACACCTGCAGTTTAGTGATCATAAAAACCAAGGCTATGCATCGAAAACACACTTTGCTCGACCAGGGAATTGAACCCAGGACTTTCGGATATCGGACCAAGCGCTTTCCAACAAAACTGCCGAGCTTGACCTTAGTCTTGATAATTACAGTTCCAAAACAAATATTAAATACAATTTTTACACAAGTTACTACAATTTAGGTTTGACTGTCGCCCGCAGAGAAACATAACATGAATAAAACATTTTAGGTAATTGCTAAGACGTAATTGTTAACGTTAATTAACGCCACTGATTTAATGTTTTTAGTGTTAGATTAGGTACTTAAGGGTAGGTACGATTAACCGTTATTCTTATAATTTACTTACGAAAATACATGAAACAGCTGTAGGCAGATGAAGAAGAGGTTTGCGGCGAACGACAAGAACATTAGTCCACTTATAGCATCGTCGAAAGACCTAACCAGACGTGTAGCTCTTGTGTAGTCCTCTCGTAAGGCACTCCAGAATGAAGGTTTGTAGTACTGGAACAAGCAAAAGGAAAATTATATTTGTTAAACCACAGTATTTTGTTTCGAACTTTAAATGCTGCGCTCAGAAATGACAATAACCTAACTTATGAAAAACCGGCCAAGTGCGAGTCGGACTCGCGCACGAAGGGTTCCGTACCATTATCTATACAACATTAGACATTCTATTAATATTCTGTGAATATTTCAAACGTCTACCTGTTACCGTTATTACAATCGAGCAAAAAACGGCAAAAAAATCACGTTTGTTGTATGGGAGCCCCCCTTAAATGTTTATTTTATTCTTTGTTTAATTTGCAACTGTCTAGCTATCACCATTCGTGAGATACAGCCGGGTAGACAGACGGACGGACAGTGGACTCTTAGTAAAGGGTCCCGTTTATGCCCGTCGGTTACGGAACCCTAAAAAGTATTATGTTGATGAAGCCGTAAAGCCTATTTGTACCACTGTTAGACATTTGCCTCTATCGTAGAAATCAAGTCGTCGATATAAATAATGTACGCTGGCTTAAATAAAACGTTTGCAAAATGCTGGTTGGTGCTCCCAAACCCGGTCCCTACCTATTCGAAAAGCGTTACACCAAAGGTTGCTTTGAGGTTCCAGCCGGTGCTTCTCGTGGACGTTTTTTTGGAAGTATTGGTTGTCTCAGTGACATTGTTCTTGTTTGGCGTTAGTTAATCTATTCGGGCAATATTGTACCATGTTAAATTTCAAGGTTTTTTATCAACGGTCAGCCTTTGATTTTCTTCAGACCACACAGCAGCGAAAAATTCGAAACACATTGCGAAAGGCTATCGGGAATACCCCTTCGGTTGTTCACCAAGGCGGTTATGACTTTTTTTTGTAAATATTATGTAAATAATAGTCGACAGTCCTTTCTATGTCTAAGGGCCATCGCTTTATTTGTTGACTGACAAACATTTATGCAACATTAAGTAGGTAATAGACTACCAAAACTTTAACTAAACTTTTGGTCAGAAATGTAGCTAAGATTTTACTACACAACTAGTGGCCACCTTCGGCTTCGTAGCTGTGCGTGTATTTTGCTGTGCGGTAATTAATCTTTAAATTGTATTAAATATATTGTTCGCGCATCACTACAAAACGGCTAAACCGATTAGGCTGATTCTTTTTTTGTTATGTTTTGTAATTGTTAGGACAAGGTTTTTTTGGAAATTCGTGACGAGATGGGGTGTTTACACGGACGAAGTCGTGGGCGGGGTGCGAGTATAGAATTTAGGGAAAGAGGTAGCTGTACCAAACATTTTTCAAAGTTAACTTTTAAAATAATTAATTGATAAAGAAATTGAAGAATTTTCATATGTGTCATGATTACGGTTGAATACTTAAAACAAAAAACAAACTTGATAATAATCCATATAACAATAGTTATTCTAAATGTAAGTGATATGACAGTTTAAAAACTTATGATTTTGTTAATTTTCGTTAACAAAGCCGCTAAGTAATAACTCATGCACACTATGAACACGTCGGAGTAACTCCAATTTATAGTGGTGGTAATGTTGAGTAACTGAAAGAGAAAAATAACAAAATCATCTATATTATTTTCCTGACAAAATTGTTTTGAGTAAATGAAGCAGAAGAGTGTGTTTTTTAATAGCAGAAGGAGGCAAACGAGCAAGCGGGTCACCTGATGGAAAGTAATCACCGCCGCATAATAATGCATGGGCATGGACACCCGCAAAACCAGAGGAATCGCAGAAGGGTTGCCGGCCTTTAAAGGAAGGAATAGGCTCGTTTCAGTCGTAACGGTCCGGAAATACCGCCGTCGAGAGCTGGTTCCACACAACTGTAGTTCGAGGCAAGAAATTTCGTGAAAAACGCACAGTAGTATAACGCCATCCATCAAGGTGATGTGAATGGAATGACAGTCGATTTCGTGTAGTGCAGTGAAGGAAATCAGCGACAGGGATCAAGCTGCGGCAGGGTGTCAGGATCGTATTAAATGGAAAGCTGTGTCTGCCTACCCCTCCGGGAAACGATTATGATATATGTTTAAAGGAAGAACTTCCCGGCCGACTACTTTCCAGCCGAACACTTACCGGCCGACCACTTCCCGGCCTACCACTTCCTGGCCTATCACTTCCCGGCCTACCACTTCCCGGCCTACCACTTCCCGACCTACCACTTCCCGGCCGACCACTTCCCGGCCGACCACTTCCCGGCCGATCGCTTCCCGGCCTACCACTTCCCGACCTACCACTTCCCAGCTTACCACTTCCCGGCCTACCACTTCCCGGCCTACCACTAACCGGCCTACCACTTCCCGGCCTACCACATCCCGGCCGACCACTTCCCGGCCGATCACTTCCAGGCCGATCGCTTCCCGGCCTACCACTTCCCGACCTACCACTTCCCAGCTTACCACTTCCCGGCCTACCACTTCCCGGCCTACCACTTCCCGGCCTACCACTTCCCGGCCGATCACTTCCAGGCGATTCGCTTGCGTTCCATTCCAATCGTGCGTACAGTAGCATGCGCGTAGGTCGAGTACAGTCAGCATCAAAAGTAACTGAACAAAAACAAGGTGGCAAAAGTAATAGTCACGTGTGAGTATGTCATACTCATCATTTAACAATTCAGAATTATATGACATTTTTTGTGTTCATAATTATAACTTCTCTGTAATTACCTACAGTGACGGTCATGTACTTTTGACTCAACAGCTATGTCAGACAATTCTGGTCATTTCAACTGTAACAATCATTTAAAAAAATTATATGCTAAGCTACTTTTGATGCTGACTGTACATATACATACGTAAAATCACGACTATTATCCCCTAAAGGTTAGTAAGAAACTAGGCAATGACGACCGCAAAAGCATTCCTCTGTCTTAATCAACTTTTCACCAAATAGCGACTGCACATGGTATTCAGCGTGATAGGTGGTGAGCCCATCGCCGCTCTATGCTGTAGGGTGTATTTTCAGTCTATAGTCCGTGTTACCGCGTGAGGCGCGTGTAACATGCGACGTTATAAGGAGAAAGGCGGGAAAGGACTTACCTGGGTTACCCGGTTGATCTGGTCCGATTTAGGGTCGCGATCTGTGGTCGCGGTAGGCCCGGGCGAATAGGCAAGGGCAATAGGAGCGAGCGGAGGTCGCGGGTAGCACACTTCACAAGCTGATAGCACTAGCTCTGTGATGTCACTTCGTCACTCACTTCACAATTCACAGAAGGGTTTGTCGGCGCGGGCGGCGCGGCGCGCGTGATGCGGCGGCGGACCGACGCCGATGCCGCGTTTCTAATTGGCCGACGAAGGGGCGGCCTGATTTGTCGTCGCGTCGTGTTGGCGCGAACAGTCCGTTAGTCGCCTTTTACGTTACCCAAGGGAAGAGAGGGGGTGGTAGTATTCTTTCACCGCTAAGCGACACGGTTGAGTGGTAGGTCGAGTGCAAGCGATTATCAGCGAAAAGTTGTTGATTCTCATCAGGGCAGACTCTTCATCGAATGTTTGATTATTAAGGATTATCTATAGTCTACTATTGCGCAGCAACATATTATTTTCATCAACTCAACATTGTTTTACTTGGTATAGTTTAGTTTTACAACTTAACTATAATTTTTGTCTAATACCATTACACGTTCATTTTATAACTTTAATTGAACGAGTACCTGCGCTCTACAACGGGCTTAGCGGACGTAGGTTTGTAGCCTACGTCCGCAAAGCTGTCAACTTCAATTAAGATTGGATCACGTTAGCCGCATGCATCCCGACCGCTGCGCAAGGGTCACTACACAATGCGTTCTTGGAGATAGATGACGCCGCCGAGATCGTCCCAGAAAGAGATGGCAAGACGATCTACTGGCGACTGGCATGTGATGCTTCTGGATAGAGATAGATAGATGGACTTGTGGGAGGCCTTTGCCCAGAAGTGGGAGAGTTTAGGCAAGCAAAAAAAAAGTTGAACGAGTGTTTTTTTTCCTACACTCACACCAATTATCTAACCCAAGAGAAGCTTCGTTATGAAACACGTTAAATGGTTACTAGAAGACGGATAAACATACGTGATATACTTAAATAATACTAAATATACATAGAAAACACCCAGACCCGAGACAGTTTTGAAAAACAGTAGTTTCTTAATTGACCCGACCGGAGATCGAACCCGGGACCTCAGAGATGGCGACATCATGAAAACCGGTGTACAAACCACTCTACCAAGGAGGTCGTCATATTAAAACAAATAATCTGTTTCTTTATTCATATTTTGTTGCGAACAAATTACTATTTGGAAAAGATAACAAATATATTTAATAGTGCCTCTGACCCGAAACATCAGAAATGCAGATTCCGACTCGTGGAATTCTAAAAACTAATATTTTTCCTAACTTAGGTACATACCTGAAGACATATTC
Source organism: Scoparia ambigualis (assembly GCA_963921215.1). NCBI lineage: Eukaryota > Metazoa > Arthropoda > Insecta > Lepidoptera > Crambidae > Scoparia > Scoparia ambigualis. The sequence goes on from OY992503.1 coordinate 8,582,908, forward strand.
CAGTAGGCACATAAAATGGTAAATCCAACTGAGTATACCAAGGGAATGACAAATCGGTAAAGTCCTTGTAAATAGTGCTATTGTCTTTTGGACATAGCCAGGCTTCTGTCAGCTTCGTATTTGTTGATAAGAGATGTTCCACTGAAAAGAGAATTATGTTACAAATGGCTTAAGTTTTATTTCTAACTAGCGGCCGCTCGCGGTTTCACCCGCGTGGTTCCCGTTCCAATGGGAATATCGGGATAAAAAGTATTCTATGTATTAATACAGGTTATAAACTATTTGTATGCCAAATTTCATCCAAATCGATTTAGTAGTTTTTACCTGAAAGATAAACAAACATCCATCCATACTTACAAACTTTCACGTTTATAATATTAGTAGGATGTTCAGACGGCAAACGAGCAAACCTGTATTACCCTATTAAAGGAGAGAGGCCGTCGCAGCCCGTGGAGGCTTGCGATAGACCACGCCGCACGTGTTGCCGTTCCGAAGCTTTAGTTATTATGCTAATAAGTCATTTGATATCGCTTCCATCTTCGGCCTTATATTTCCTTATATTCGTCGTAGAACAATGTGAACGCTCGGGTCACACAATAAGTTTCAATTTCGCGTGAAAGTCGTTAGAGAGTGTACCTTCTGTACGGTAATTATTCTGTGCTTGTACCAAGACGAAAAACGAAACAATTTTAAAACACACACATTAATGTACCTATTAATATTTGACGTTTTTTATACTTACTAGTTTATATAAAAAAAGATATTTGACCGATTAAAAATTTCCACCTTATTACTAATGTTTTCCAAAACTATTATTCAACCGGTATTTTATTTTACTTCAAAAACTCAGTTATTTCCAATTTTTACTACCACAAATATCAATATGATAATTGGAAATCACATTTATTCTTTGAAGTGTTAACGTAAGTTAACAATTCATTATGATTTATCATTCTCCACCTTTCATCCCAAAAACGATAAATTACCTATATTTTGACTTTGAAAAAAAATAAAAAATATCGCTATATCTAGTACCCTTTACACAGCAACATAGCAATGTAAGACAATGCAACTTGACGAAGAAATATTTTTACAGTCACCGTCCAGTCGGTTACTGGTAGATTCATACTAGATTACAAATCTTAAGTAACACTTGAATTGTAATATTTGTTTTGTACATATATACGAGTACATACATAAACTCACGCCTGTTTACAAAGGAGTAGACAGAGACTATTTTATCGCCATCTGCTACGGTCTCGGACCAAATATTACATGGACAGAGTCTTACGACGTTGCCGCTTTTACATACGTGTATCAAAGTAAAGTATTTGTATCTCTGTCTGTATGACTGTAGTGTGATATGAGTAAAAGAGATAGTGAATGTACGTTTGGCAGCGACGCACTGTCGGTGTGAGACGTGTCATTTCATGACAGACTGCTCGGTCAAAACATTGCTGGATGGTGTGAAATAATAGTGAAATAATAAGTAATCTTAGTGTTTGTGTTATTTGTGTAATATACAATTGCCATAATGTCTTGTTCAGCTGTTTATTGTTCGTCAAGAACAACAAAAGAAGGTGTGAAAGACCAGGAATTATCATTTCATACGTTAGTGATTTCTCTTATTATGTATGCTTTACTATGAGTTTTTTAATAATTAAAACGGCAATGCATTAATTTTTGCTAATTCTAAATCATATTATATCGTACACTATTCACAAGAATCAGGTTTTAAACCATAATTAAATGTAATTTAAAGGCTTTGTTTTTGGCATAATGATTAGTGATGTACGTATTTGTGTATCGAAGCTTTATCGATATTACTAATATTCTTTTTATTATTCTTTTTTTAGGTTTCCAAAATGCCCGAAAATAAGACGTGAATGGGTTAAAGCTATTAGACGTGATAACTGGGAGCCTACAAAATATTCAAAGCTCTGTTCCAAAAATTTTGAAAAATCTTTTTTTACAGTAAAAAATTTAGTCGTAGTTCAAATTTGAATCTTAATAATATGGGCGGGAATATGAATAGTAAAAAGTATTGCTCTTTACTTCACTTTACTACACATTTTTTTTTATAATAGAAGGAGGCAAACGAGCAGGCGGGTCACCTGATGGAGAGTAATCTCCGCCGCCCATAGACACCCGCAACACCAGAGGAATCGCAGATGCGTTGCCGGCATTTAAGGAAGGAATAGGAATTGTGAGGGGGGGGGAAGGCCTCCGGAACCCTCACTGGCCGAACGAAACACAACAGTACCAAGGGCTATTATTCCACGCCGGATATTAGGGTGTTACTAGACCAATCGATCAATCGTCGATCGACGGCATCGATCGATGGCAGAATGGATTAGTCGACGTCGATCGATAGGTCTAGTAGACACTATCACATCTGAAAATGGACGCCGCTACAGAATGAGAAGGAGAAAAAGGCGGCTCCATGTCAAATCCACAATGTTTGGAACGTTGACGGGATTTAGATAATTTCTTAGCCTTACTACCACTGGATCCTAACGCAGAAGACGACGCTCTCAATTGAGGTATAGAGTTTCGCTTTTGCCTACTAACGACCGAAGTGTCATTACGAATGGAGATCTCCTTTTCTGACTCGTACTGAACTTCGTCGGTATTATCAAAATTAGAATTATCAACTTCCATTGTTGTTCTTTTTTCGCTAAAATGTAGCTTGTAAAATATTTCGATATAGATCGACGACATCGATCGATGGTAAAATAGATTAGTCGACGTCGATAGATAGTTTCTACCAGACCAATCGATCGATGTCGATCGACAATCGACCGGTAGAATGGATTGGGTGTTAGATCGAGCTGTTTGATTAGACGCGCCGGCCGCTTCACTTTTTTATAAATTTATTTCGTGCCCATGGATACTAGTCGTAATAATAGAGTTCATGATTTGCTTATAGTTGATGATAATAATATGAACGTTTAAATACTAAATAATATTACCCCCAAACACCTTGGGAAGCACTTTAGATTAAGCAACACCGAAAAAGGGGGGAAGGGGAGAGGGGGAGTCAAAGTGCGAAAATGCATAGTTTTCAAAATATTTTTATTTTGAGGTTACTTTTAGGAAAAAAAAACAAATATTCTACTAAGCTACCATTACCGTACCCCCTCCATCCTCCTCCCCCTACCCCCCCCCCCCCCAGATATTCATGACAATCGATACGCAAAAAAAAATCAAAAACAAAAATCGCGGCTTAAAATGTCATTTGGATAAAATAAGCGATCGTTGGCTTTAAAAAAAGGGCTGCATCCAGATTCTTCTGCGTTTTCGTCTCCGTAATAATAGTACGAGCAACATCGTACTGGCCAAGAACAACGAGTCCTTTTCTGAATACATTTCGAAAGAAACTGATGGAATTTAGCCAGGGTTAATCGATCAACGTTGACCGACCGTCGATCGATGGGTTAGACGAACGGTATCCGTCGATTGAGTAAAGCTACCAGTGACGAAGGTTCCATACAACTCGATTCCCACCGGCTTCCCTTCAGAAGTTTAAAACACAACCACTCTCTACTTGAATTGAGAAATGGCACAATCAGTAATTATAAAAGTAAATATATAAAAGAAACATTACAAAAAGCCTACACTATGGACATTAAATCAACAAAATTTGCTTTACAACAACATATTGCTATAAAATAAGCCGCAGGCGCGATCGGCTTTTTGACAGTTAAACTTCTGTACAAAATTTACGTCATGACGTCACATAAAGGTCAATAAACCCTCCCGCGTATTAGCTGCCGGTAAGCCGTCTTTTTCCGAGTTACTTGATAGAGAACGTAATACAATTTGCGTACGCGTGAGCGGGATGGAGGGATATCGTTTTCGGTTTGTGTTCTGTTGACAGATAATTTGACATAATTGCAATTCATCATTGAATGCATGACTGTGTTTTATTAGTATTTGAATTTATTAGTTAGTTTCACCTATTAGAATTATTAGTATTGTAATTGGACTTTGTTTATTTGTTTGTGTGTAGTGATGAAAGTAGTTACGAAGATGTACGTTGTAATTAGGTATTTGCGGTAAGTAGATATTGTAATAAGTTGAAATTACGTATTTAGAGTAAGGTTTGCAAAGTAATATGTAGAATTGTAAGATGTCGGCATTAATAGCTTTAGATTCTTCCCGGCTTTTATGATAATGTCTTAGCGCACTTAGTAAGAAAGAATAGACGAATAGCTTTAGAGTATAAGTAGTATTATTAGTACTTAGTCGATTAAGTTTTGTTTAATTTACATCATAGTTATCATCATTTCACCACAAACGGCTTTTATCAAAGCCACTTCTATTATGCTTGCAAGACACTGTTTCAATATCTCAGTGCTTACACGTATTGTAAAAGTGGACTGAAGATACATCTGCCTATACAAGACTGAAGCCAGGATGCCAATCGCAGATTTTCGGTAAGGACTCAAGACTGCGTGCCCGCGCTCGGAGTAGGTAAGCATTTTTTTTTTGCTCCGGCTTACCTCTCTCAATATTTCACGCTTCGCCACTGAAAGCTACTACACCTATCGATCAACGTCGACCGACCGTCGTCGATCGATTGGTTAGTCAAACGGTATCCGTCGATCGATTAAAGCTACCAGACCAGTCGATCAACTTCTGGTCTGGTAAAACCCCTAAGTGAGAAGGTGGTATTTACGCCGGGCAAGCCGGCCCAATGCGTGCTGCAACGCAGCGTGGCTCTACTACTCAGTGTCACTCATTTAGCATCAATCAATTCTTTACGCTCCGGCCCATTTAAGGCTAGGTGTTAGTGAAAAATTAAAATAACACGTTCTTAGAATTACTTTTTGAAGTAGTAAACAGTACCACCCAATCTGTCCATTGTAATATTTGGTCCGAGGCTACGGTCATTGCACACTTCTTTCGCTTCATTCAAATCCATCAATCTTTTCTTTTTCTTTTCATGCACACCTGGCGGTTTTTGTAACTGTGTACCAACCTTTTTTTATCAAAAGCTGGAAAATTTATACGTGTCATGTCAACCCCATGGTCTGCGGGACGGAGACGAAAGGTTGGGGGGGGGGGGGAAGAAGGACGCGTAAATAGGAACGTCAGTCGTGTGCAGCGGGCAGAGGGACACCATGGGACCATCACTTTGGAATTTATACTGACAAGTGAAGCAACCTTTAAGCTGGTGTGTGTGCTGTCACGGGGACGGTTGACATCGCAATGACGGCTGTTCGGCTTACCTTTGTGTAAGGGTGTGCCGTATTTACATAATAATTATACTGGCAAGGTACATCGTGTCAATTTAATAAGTGACGCGGAGTCCTTCCTTTTTTACTCGTCCGTGCCATATAGCTTATTGTTATTGGTAATAAATCTTTAAGAAATATTTCATGAATATCATAATTTCTCTCAGATTTTTGTAATACCCTTGCATAGCTCCTGTTTCAAATTACACCTAGACTACAATTATGATAATATATTTGTTCAGATTGTAAAGCTTCATGATTATGGCTTTTGAGTTAAAGTTAAACTAGAAGTTAGTTTAAGGCTGATTATTCGAGAACTTTAGCAAGCGGGCGATTGTTTTATGTATTAAATTAATCGAGACGCAACATGCTTACACAATTAGGTTTAGGTGAATTATATTCATATTTAATTTTGTAAGTAAACAGAGAAAGTAATTTTAAGAAATCTTAAAAATATTTCTAAACATAAGCCATTTAGGCCTTACAAAAATATTGTCTAAAATTGGATGAAGTTTAAAGCAGATGCTCGCATTTTTTCTCCAACATCAACTGGATAGAGGCAACATTTATACCACGAGTTTAACGTAAATGCTGTTTTGTAGTAATGCCTAGATAGTTTTACTGGAAATAGATTTAACTCTTACAATTTATAGTCTCCATACTTCAATAGGTTCTACGGGGCGTTCTGGAATCACTAGAGCGGAAAAGCCGAAGGCATCTCCTAAAGCTAGGTTAGATTTAATAGTTTATAGTTTACATAATTTCATAGATATTCTTGTGGGTATTCTATAGGAGATAACTATTGGGCTCCGTTGACACTCATAAGTGTTGTCATGTCTGTACTCGTATTTGATATGTTTTTTGTTAATAAACAAAATAGATGCAAACCCTCGATCACTTAAAAAACTAAAACGTCTGAAAAAAAGTACCTAACGAGATGTGTTTACAACCAGCAATGAACAGGGTAGGATAATAAAAGTGTCATGGCGGTAAAATTGACATTCGTATGACAGTTCACTTCGGTATAGGTTCGGTTTTCGGAATAACACGTAATGGCGGAGGTCTGTTAGGTTTCGGTGCTGTTTTTGATTTTCCCACGGTACGGGACAGCTCAGATCTCATTATACGGTGTAAAACAACCGCGATTTGCACGCGCATTATATTGTAGTCCTGTCGGTCGGACGCGCGTTCGCGTTGAGTGAGTTGTTCGTTTCGGGACATGGCCGCGCGCCTGGTAAAATAGCAAGAAATCAAGTTAAATCTTAATAATCTCCTTGTAAACAGCCATCGGAGGCTGCGGTAGTGATTTAATCGGACGAACAAACGTGACGGCAACGCGTTGTTAGCCTCGCGTGGTGAGCTGGTGGGAACCGGTTCCCGGCGATATCGTGGAGGAGGCGGCTGCTCGGCGAGTGGGACGGTGCGATCTGGACAGCCTCTTGGAGTTGGCCGGCGTGGCAACGCCGCCAGAGGCCAGGAGCCATCACAGCAGCTGAGCTGCAACCGTCCTATTTCCTACTTTACCTCTGTCCTCTCCTCAGGTTGCAAGGCGGGTCAACCTTCGCATAATTCGGTGAGTAGATAGTACTTAAGTTAGCTTAAAACATTAATGAAGACCTGGTGGATCAGGGTCTGGTTTGAATCAAGATGTTTAGGCATTCATTTCGTTAAGTAGTGTGCGATCTAACTGCCGTACTCAGAGACGTCAGTTATCTTTTAATGACAACTGCCGTACTCAGAGACGTTAATTAAGTTTAATGACAATTAATTCTTTTGCTATCACTTTCTTATGTATAGTGCTAAATAGAGAAGGAAAGACTCATAATCATTGTCATCTAATTGTCATTAAAACTTAATTGACGTCTCTGAGTACGGCAGTAAGTGTATGAGAGCAAACGTATAACTCAAAGCTGCCACTGTTCCGCTATAGTATAGGATTGTGTAGTTTTTATATGTGATTGAAGATGTAAACACATGATGTCTGCCAAATTACTCCGGCATTAGGGAAAATTGCTAAATTTGTAATAGTTTTAATAGCTGTAACTAGTTGTAAGTACTAACATATGTTTTAAGATAAAACTGTTACTAACAAATACGGATGACTTGTAACCTGAAATAAATTAATTCATTCAAATATCTATCCACATCGTTATATGAACGATTTGTTAATTTACAATGCCAGTGTCATTGGTGTGCCAAAATAGAAGGTTTTTTCCATAGTTAAAGTGCTTGTTCAAAACGAGCTTCCATTGCCAAGTTCCAATTACAAAGTACTACAATTACTTATAGAATATCGAATTAACTTAAAAAAAATAGATTTTTGTTGCTGTCTTACTTAAGTCATGCTGTGTCTGCAATTTATTGATTTCTGTCTAGTCTTATTACATTGTTAAATTGGCTATTTGACAGTTGGAACAATAAAATATGAAATATGTCGGAAATGGTAGTTTATGATTTAACGATAATTATCCAATAGTTATTTTTAATTAAGATAATTTGTAAATATTTTATTTTTACAAAATAAATTTGCGATTTTTTATCTGTGGATTACAAGACCAGAAACAACTTACGGCGGCAAGGTGCGGCCATGAGTGAGCTTTATGTGACGTCACATTTCACAAAATTATCATAATCTATCTGTCAGGTTTCAAGATAAGTTTCAATATTTATTGAAATGTGACGTCACAGAGCAAAATGTCACGTGACCAACCGTTTTCGCACGAAATTTAAAATCAATAAAGAGAAATATGTTTTCTCCTGTTAAATAAAGATTTTCTCGAGAAAGAAAATATTTTTCGGGGTATAAAATAAGCGTTTGTAACTTTTTAAATATTTTTTCGAAAACTGTCAAGTAGCCAATTTCCATGACTGTAATCTGTCTGTGTACCTAATTTAAATTAATAAATAAATAAAATATGTTTCTCGATGTTGATGTAAGATGCGCGTTCTTATCATGTAACTTTCGAGATGCTGGTCGAGAGATAGGATAGGTGACCAATTCTAATTCAAAATCCTCTTTACTTCGGAAGGAACGTTAAACTGTTACACCCAAATATTGTCGTAAGATTCAGTCTTTATAGCCCACCAAACCGCATCGGATAACGGCCCAAACTTTTGCGTACAAGATTTCGTTAAGTTACTGCGAGGGAGGAAACTCAGTAGGCCCTACTAAGAATGGCCAAATATTCCCATGTGTTAATGTAGGTAGTTCTGAGCCCAGCAGTGGGTTTATAAGCTAATGATGATATATGGATGTTTATTGATGATGATGATAATGACAATGATATTTATGTTAATGTTTATTGCACTAATAAATACCTACATAAAGCCAAACCGAGCAAGAGGACGCTCCGGAATATCAATTGTGGTTGTATTTTTGGATCGATATATTTGTCCAGAGACGAGTTCACAAGATCCCTCATAAGAGCCGGCCATTTGTATGCGATACGCAGGAAAAGTAGTGTCGTTAACGTGGTTGACAGGTAAAACGACATAAACGCTAAAAAAAGGAAACGGCACATTATAACATATTATTTTCAAGAAAAAAATAAAATAGGTAAGTTACATTAAAAATTTACATCGAGGACTGTCATATTAATTCAGTTTGTTGGTTGATATAATGCTACTTTACTGATTTTATATTATACAAAATATAAGATGGTTATCTTATCTATCTCTACTCCTACTGTGTACTATTACGACTTCATTTTACTAAAGTAATTTAGTAAAAACCGTGTATATCACATATTATTACTTAGCACATGAATAAATAGTAATACAGTTAAAATTTTAGTAGTGACATCGGCAATATATCCACACAACACTTCTTAAGAAACCAAGGGTATCCCGAGGCTGATCTTCCGCGGACATTTAGATAGAATAATAAGAGGAAATAAATAAGAAAATTACATATTGTAGTGATGGAAACAGTATTCCTGAATATTCGATAAATACAAAGCGTCGTTGCTATCGCTTGACATACGAATATAAGACAACTGTACATAAATCTGAATGACAAGTACTTAAATCTGAAACAATAAAAAAAATCGATTATAAAGTAAATAATAATAGAGAGGGATTGTAATTTACCAAACGCCTTTTAAATTAAGTATTTTTGTAACAGTCTGCAGAATTAAATTTAACAAACAATATAGTTTCCCACTAGTTATATGAATAGTTTACACACGATATAATATAATGTTGTAAATATTCTCAAGATAATTATCATCACAATTATGTTTCCTTATATACAGAAATAATAAAAGACTGATCAAGCAAAATTAAGTATAAGTGCTGTAATATAGCATTTTTTATCTACCACCACGCCAAGAACATTTATTCATAAGGGTTTTGTATATCTCGTCATATATTGCTACTAACCTTGCAGCTTCAAGCATAGCCTTGATTTGACCATCGTGATATAATATTAAATAAAAATTTTCTGTATCCGTATCATATCATAAGCTAATTGATTACCTAAATTAACTTCAGCGACTAAAGAAATATTATGAAACCTACTAGGTACTAAAATACTAACTTTATCTTACGCACATCCATTTCCATAACACCTATAAAAGGATTCAAGCCTATGAGTTGACCGCTGATCAGCAACACTCTCGTAGATTTCAGAAACAGTTCCAGTTGATTTTGTGGTTCCTTCCCTGCATTTTTTAAAAACTGGTAGAGTAACAAGTTGTCCTGTTTTTATAGGCTTAATTTATAGATATTATCCTATTATTTCCCTAACACTAAATGATAAATATCGTACGTACCTTTCAATTTAAAAAGTCCTACCGGAGAAGATGAAGGAAGTTTTAAATTAACTGTTTTATTATCTCTGTAATAAAACGATACAATTCTTTTTTATCACAAAGACACAAGACACAAATAAATAAGCAGTTAGTTCTAAGAATAAAATGTTTATTTACCTTTCTCTTGATTTCAAATTCCTTGCGAACTGTTCCTTGATATTGATTGCTTCCAACTCTTTGTAAAGTTCAGAGTTGATGCGGTCTTTACCATAATGAAGAGTAATTTAATTTATAATTCTAAATACGATTTTAATGGTCCCAATATTCACAGTTGAAACGAGTTCAACTTATAAAATTCGATTAATCGTCATGTCAAAACATTTTAATTTATGGAAGTTGAAAATATTTCTGTTCTACTTATATTAGTTATAAATGGATTATTTATTAGAATAGGATAAGTAAGAGTGTCACAATAAGAAAGTAAAACAATAAATTTTTAACAAAAATATACTTAACAATATTAATGTCAACAACGACAATGAATAATTGTGTTACGATTGTAATAATAGTCGTGACACTATTAATCAATATTATCACTAATAACATTTAGAAAAACACGACATTTACCTACACCCCTTCCGACAATTACGCTCCTTTGTGACATTGTTTTCGTTGTATTGTGGTTAAGTGTTATTCCTTGAAACAAAGTGTCCAAACTAAACGAAAGTGACAATATGACACATCGTAGTTTACCAGTCATGAATATTTTATTGAGACATCAATTTTCTGTCAACAAAATTAAGTTGACGTGTACTTATTTACTTAACGACAAGTCACTTGATTTTTAATCTTGTTTGCCTTTTGGTTTCCTTGAAACGCAACTGCGTGACCGAACACACATTATGACGATACTTTCATTGGAATTGTGAAATATTGAATTGTTATTTATTTTGACAAATACTGTTACCGTAAGTATTGAAAAGCATTGTGTTGGCATCTAGCTAGAACTTAGATGTCCGTGGATTTGCTTACCTTTTTGTTATTGCTGCATATTTGTTAAGTCATTTTATGTCTATGTACTAGATTCGAGAAATAGTAATTTCGCAAGTTAATAAAAATCCTTTTACCTTTATAACTATCGTCTATTTTTTCCGAATAGTTAACACATTTCTTAATAGTTAGCACAAGTGGCCAAGATACTGGGTGGCGCAAAAGTCACGACATGGTTATAATTGGTGACCACTTATTATTTTTTTAATATCATCTTAATTATTATGAGATAATTAAAAAAACAGTCATGGAGATATTTTTGAATTAAGTTTTAAAAATTACATCATGTAAAATACCACCATTTTCAGCCTCACAAAGACAGGCTCTTTCGAGAGCACTTCTCATTACTTTCCTCAGAATATGAGGAGTTAGAAACCGTATTTTAGCTCGGATGTTGGCTTTCAGCTGTTCAATGGTTCTGGGTTTATTAATGAACACCTTGTTTTTTAAATAACTCCAGAGAAAATAATCTAGCGCTGTTAAATCTGGGCAACGAGCGGGTCAGTTAAATGCTAAAAATCTCGAGATAAAGCGCTCGCCGAAAGTCTCTCTTAGGACGGTAATTGTGGCTCGAGCCATATGCGCTGTGGCTCCATCTTGTTGGAACCACATCTCTGGACTGTCAACAAGAGCTGGCACTAGGAAATTTTCAATTAAATTACGATATCTCAAGCACTTTACAGTAACAGCGTTTTCGTCGTCGTCTTTAAAAAAAATAGGGCCCAATAATTCTTTGTGATGTAACTGCGCACCATACTGTACACTTGATGGGTTGTAATTCATGCTGGTGGACTTCTCTTGGATTTTTCGTACCCCAAATTCTGCAATTTTGTTTGTTAATGAAGCCGTTCAAACGGAAATGAGCTTTATCACTCATTATCAAACGATCAATGAAGTCGTTATTCTCTCGAGCCAGTTCTTGAATCCGAACCGCATAATTAAGACGCTGCTGGTTATCAGTTGGCTTTAATTCCTGGACTAATTCCACCTTATATGGAAACATTTTGAAATACTGTTTCAATATTCTTTGAAGTGATCTCCTATGGATTCCCAGCTGAGACGAACACCTACGCGTTGATGTTTCCGAATTCTCCTCTACACTCGCTTGCACTCGCTGAATATTGTCTGCACTTCGAGCAGAACGTGGTCTTCTAGTTCTTGGGAGATCGGCTACTGAACCTATCTGCTGAACACGTGCCGCCAAGCGTTAAATCATGTGTTCAGAGGGAGAGTTACGCACATGGAAATACCAGCGATACGCTCACTGGGTTTAAATTATCGACTGATGATGTTGAAAATAAAACTCTATGATCTTGGTACGTTGAATAACGGTAAAATTAACCATGCTATGAATCTTCAACATGTATTTTATAATTTGTGAAAACAAAAGAATAGTAAATGTCAGTGCAAATGTTAGATTTTAATTTTTCAACCCCGTCGCAACTTTTGCGCCACCCATTATTAACATTCCAAGTTCATATTAACCAATTCATAACAAATACGGTACTTTGGTTTCTACTGGAAACTCATTCACATAAAACTGCAGCTTACACTAGATGTTTCCCTACCTAGCCACAAAATAAATGTTAAAACAAGATACCTCCACCACATCTCCGACTAATAAAATCTAAAGATTCTTTCACAACACAATTAAATTCGTTTCTTTTCAAAACCGTACGTGGCTATATCCAAAGGTTACCTGGTAGCGGATTTTGCAACATAGTTGTAAGGATTGACTATGTATTAAATGTATTTCTACAAACTTGACTAGGTCTAACCTACTGTGAAATTATTTTGAGACGTATATACAAGGCCTGAAACATTTGGCAGAATCTCCCCAGCATAGCAATATGAGCCTGCCGTACTAAGAGTCTAGAAGTATTGCATTATTCCGGTTCAATTTCAGAATGCATCATACTTTATTCATCACTTTGTATGATGCCCGCTGAAAATATAATACGTATTCAAGCAGGCTGGCGGCTGTTCCTCTGATTCTCGTGAGGACTTGCAATGCCTTGATAATAACTCACAAAAAAGTCAAATCACGCACACGGTTTAAGCTTGAAATTATTATTGTTGTCCAGTTTTATCTATAGTTTATTGTGTTTTAGCCTTTACATTTGCTTTGTGGTTTGTGAAGTCCTCAATATTTTCGGTTCTGATATTTTTCTATATTATCGCAAATTAATAATGGATAATAATGTAAAAGTTTAACTGTTCCTAAGTGTACTTTTTAAGCATCTATAGGAAACGACGATGTCATTACGACATCAACCAATATTATTCAACATATAAGTGCAATGGAACTTAAAACCACCATCAATTGGAATAATTGCTGATTGACGTTTCGATACTTATTCTGTATCCAGATTAAAAGAGATTTCATCTGGAAAGCCACAGCTGCCGAATACCATACCAATTTATGAAAATTTCCATGTATTCTCTTATAAAATCTTTATCTTAGCAGTAGGACTCTTATAGACTAATAATAAACGACTTGTTTTTACTATAGCTGCAACTGTTATATTTTGGTTTTTATATTATTCATGCATGCCTCTGTTTTATCCATACATATACTTATACCGATATGTATGTTTATGACAGGTTTTAGGTCAATAGAAACTGCAGCCAAAGCTAAGCTTAGCGAAAACTTTCTAAAACAATAGTTAAAGTACAGTTTTATTGTTTAATAAATTACAAAAATATACAAAAAAATTTGTCGTTTTGTAACAAGAGTGATAATAGTTTTTAAATCCTCTTTAAAGGATTTTGTAATTTGAATTAGTCCTGTGTATTTATCAAAAAAGAAATGATAAACTATTCTGTTTCCCTGCCTGATCAAAGTTGGATCATTAGAAAAACCCAGAAGATTTTATATTTTGTGTTATTAGATTACCGTAGTCTCAAATCGCCACATTTGATTTTTTTTTTTTTATATTAGAGGGAGGCAAACGAGCAGGCGGGTCACCTGATGGAGAGTAATCACCGCCGCCCATGGACACCCGCAAAACCAGAGGAATCGCAGACGCGTTGCCGGCCTTTAAGGGAGGAATAGGTTTAAGGAAGGAATAGGAATTGGGAGGGGGGGGGGGGGGGGGGGAAGGGGCCTCCGGAACCCTCACTGGTCGGACGAAACACAACAGCACCAAGTGCCATTATTTCACGCCGAATATTAGTGAGAGGGTGGTATTACGCCGGGCGAGCCGGCCCAATGTGCGCTGCAACGCAGCGTGGCTCTACCACTCAGTTGGTGTCACTCATTTAGCACCACCCAGGGATCACGTGTAGGGTCTCAAGGGTAAACCTACGGACGCGAGCAACTTTGACCCCCAAGATTAATTTCAACTGACTCGTAACCCACATAACCATTGTTCAGCAAACATCCAAATGAATTTTGGCCAACTCAAAGTCGGATTGTTGGCATTAATACAGATTTGAGTGTACCCCTAATATCAAAACTATCCGTGAATTGCGACATCCAACCCGTCTCAAATCAGTATTAGCATAGTGTGTCGGCAGATATTGAAATGTAAATGGGGGTCAACTCGGAGACTTTAGGTCGATTGGATATCATAAAGGCCGACCTATCCCTATTGAAGGTACGATTCTGATTGCTAAGGCTCTACGTGATTAGCATCAATCCGATTAAGGAGGGTTTGGTTAGCATTTGCCGATAGAATGCGTCATATTTAACTTGCCTTATGGCAACCAATCATGTTGTCGAACGCTGACTGCATTTGTAATGGATAAGTCACGTTTAACAGCGTATACGAGTATAATCTTACAACTGGATCATCCCATTCAGTGCAAAGAACACTATATTTTTGTATAGAAGGAACTCCTAAATTGCGAAAAAAACAGCCGTTTCATATAATATTTACCATAGAACTTAATTTTTAAATAAATTCACTATACGCTTGTGTTAGATGTGAGTTCATTAGTAACCTGAACTGACTATGAGGAAATTGACCACTATTTCTGACACATTCCATTAAGCTGCCGAAGTTTTGTTACAGACGACTTTACAGGCGGATCCCAAGAAAATGACGGTGACAAAAGTTACACCGAAACAAAAGACGACCAACAGTTTCTATTCTACTACGAGAGTCGTGTTCTTCGTGTTACGATTCTCCGGGCTCTTGCCTATATACGGTTTGCACCGAAACAAAAGAGATACCTTGGGGTAGGTAGAGAAACTAGTAGCTACTATCAATGACTTTGATGTAATGCTTCACGAACCACACTTTATTAAAACGTTTTTTACGCCGTTTGAACACTTCTAGTCCACTTCCGATTTCTACATTATTATAGAATATTTTAAATGTAAGGTAAAGATATTATATAGTAGTTTACCTCACACACTATTTTGTATTTTTACAATCTTAACAATTTATTACTTCGTCTTTACATTATTGAAAATATACGTAGTAAAAAAGAGTTGAAAATCATAAAAAGTGCAGAATTCAACTAACATAATTGACGGATGGTTCCTTGGGATTCAGCAAACCACCATTAAATTCTAAACTTTGGACAAAGTTGCCATCCCTCGAGACTAAATCATGAATGCCTGTTGAGTGTAAATTCCACAGAGCTAAACTAAATTAAATAACAATTTTATTAAAACGTTATAATAATATTTGTAAATTTGAGGTGTGTGCCAGTGCTAGTTCGTGTGAGTGTTTGTGAATGTTTACGTGCCTGTGCATTTACCCAGAATCTGACTTTTTTTTCGTGACCATGGATACTAGTCCTTCAGTCGTAATATTAGAGTTCATTGATTATGCCTAAAGTAGATGATAATGAGTGATGAAATCAGACGAATTGCGATTTAGGGAATCCGCGAACGACCCAACTCAAGGGGTTTAGGGGGAACATCATTTAGCATTAAACGTTAATAATATCATCACTTATTATCATCTACTTATAGGTATAGGAATTATCAAATGATTAGGTTTTGGGTAATCCACGCCCGACCCGACCCGATCCATACTTATTTTAAAATTTAGACATTTTGCGACTAAGACGATTTTTGTGTACGAAGTGAGAAACTGGTAATTTAGATAATCAGACGAATTGCGATTTAGGGAATCCGCGACTGACCCCATGAGTTCCAGTAAAGATGTGGGACTTTACTGAAATCTCGCACGGACTTCTTGAGATAATTTCAAAAGTGATGTTGCACTGTTTCATTTTATTTGCCAACACTCATGCACGAATTATCCACCATTATTTCATATTAATATTCGACAAAACATAAATGATATAAAATAAAATAAACCTGCAGACATGACGCTTCACCTTTCCGCCAAGAAGTCCCCAGAATCTGACTAAATGTTACAGGTAATTAAATGTAGTCAGATTATAACATTAAACAATTTAAGCTTGTGTCTCAACGTCTATGGGCTGCAGTGGCAGCTTTCCGCCAGGCTAGCTATCTGCTCGTTTGTCAGCGCAGTAACAATTTAAAAATCTTACAACGTACAAAACATTAAAATATTTGTAACGAATCGAGAGTAGACTGGTTAAATGATTTCTGTATCATGCCGAATCAAACTAATATAAAAAGGCGAAAGTTTGTGAGTGTGTATGTTTGTTACTTCTTCACGTCTAAACGGCTGGAGCGATTTTAATAAAATTTGGTATGGAGTTAGCTCCCAATATTCCCACGGGAACGGGAACCACGCGGGTGAAACCGCGAGCGGCCGCTAGTCTGTAATAATACGTGCGCACCGTTTATGCGCGCCAGCAAGCGCATACCTTTTATTCCTCGTATTGAATGTACTCGATCAGAATAATAGCGTCACAAAAAAAGGCAAATATCTACAAATAGTAGTAATACTTTATGAATTCTAATAATTATTATTTATGGCTCAATACTACACACATAATATCAATAAATTTGTGTTGGGGTTTCTGTAGTTTTGCACTGGTTAATGACAGTGAAATTCTACTTGAAAAAAACTAAAGTACGCAACAAAACTTGCGTTATACTCGTACCATATACCATATTTTTCAGAGCAACGTTTAACATTTTTTTATTTTCCAGATTTGTATGGTCTTCCCTCTACTGCTTTTTCAGCGCCGCCAGCGTCCTTTCACATATCGTGATGTTGTTAATTTTATTCAGCAGTTGCATCGACATCGATCAATCATTCAAAAGATATCGTAAGTTAAAAGTACCTTGATTGTGTCATACATTCTGTCAAAAAAGTTTCGGGAACGGATGTCTTGTATATGATTCCAAATTCGATTTTTTGTTGTTATTTTGGCACAACTGCTATTCATTTTGGCGCGGAGTTTGAGTTGCATATGTTATTTAGATTAAATACAGTGCTGCTTTTAGTTAGTTTATATGTAGTGTGTATTGCGAATTTCATAATGGATAAAAATATCGAAAAAGAGTTTGTCTCAAATTTTGCGTCGCAAATAGAATTTCGTGATCGGAGTCACTGAAAATGTTACAGAAGGCTTACGGTGTATCGACTTTGTCAAAAAACGTGCTTTGAGTGGTACAAAGCGTTCAAAACCGGTCGAGATGTGATGGATGATTTGCTTCGCTCTGGTAGGACATCAACGTCTTCAACTGAAGTTACCATTGCAAAAGGGAAGGAAATGGTGACTGAAAATCCTCATTCTAATTTGAGAGAGATAGCCGCTGAACTTTCTGTGTTTCACGAGTCGATCCGTACCATTTTAAATAATCACTTGGGTATGAAACATGTTGCCGCTCGGCTATTCCCAAAATACCTGAATTTTCTCCAAAAACTCAATCGCATAAGTGTGGCTGAGGACATGTTAGAACGAATCAATTTCGACGAGTGCGTGTCATTTCATATAATGACAAATGAACTAATTTCAAAGAATATTACGTTTATTGGATATAATTTTTACTTGTTCTAATTACACTTCCTATAACAAAATTACGTATATTATTCATTTGATATAATACTCATATTCTCTAACAACTTTTTCTATAAAGCTATATTGGTAGAATAATCATATTCTATAACATAATTTGATATAATTTTTGCTTTAACCCTAAATCGATTACAAATATTGTCTTAAAAAGTTAAAACATTGGGTTTTTGTTGAAGTTGTGCTAAAAATTCAGTGATAGAAATGAATCGCGGCAAAACCGACTCCACGTAGACTTGTCTGCCCTACGCTAGAGTGTAATTTAAGCCCGCGTAGGCGCAGTGAGGCGAGGCGGCCCGCGAGCTGAGGAGCGGGTGGGTTTAACGGTCACCGCCGCAGCTGAGGCTGTCCGTCAAAGCCGGCCAGCAAGCCGGAGCTGCGGTGGTGACCGAAAGCCATCTGCGACGATAAGCTCGCGTGGGACCGCTGAGTCCCGCAGCGCCGGAGCCGTGACAAAAACCATGCCTGTTGCATGCCGCATGCCCGCTTGCATATAAATAATGTTTCTTATGATAAGATTATATTTCAAACGTATATTATATCATAAAGACATTTGGTATATCAAATGAAATTATAGAATCTAAAATTAAATGAAATAAAATTATATTATCTGATCGTTAGACCATAAGTATTTATGATTCAAACAGACCATGGACCACCAGGTCACCGATCATGGCTTGCTTGAACTAGCTGCGATACGCAGCGGTTAACGTTTTAACTAAATTAATAACTATGTACTCACCGAATGATGCGATGGTTGAACCGCCTTGCAACCTGAAGATGTGGAGGTGGTATGGGTAGGAAGGAAAGGATGGTCGCTGCCCAGCTGCCGTGACGCGGTGTGACGCCTGCCTCGTGGTAGCCTGCCTCGCCTGCCGACTCCTCGTAGGCCAGTCCAAATCACACACGCACACATCCGTTGCACCCCGGCCAATAATAACACATAGGAGCCTCCGCTGGCTGTTCGCAAGGCGATTAGTAAGATATAAGCCGATTTTCTTGTCCGCACAACTCACGCCCGAAACATGTGGTGAGATTTCCCAAGTGAACACATCATATTTACAGTAAACTACGATTTTCGAAGATCTGACGCTATTCTACCAACAGAATTTAACCAGCGTCCTGTAAGCAGACCGTTCCGCCATTATGTTTCCGTGTCCCGATTCGATACTGAACTGAAATGACATACGAATGTCTATTTTACCGACCTGTTTTTTCTCTATGTCCGTCAATGTTGGTAGGCAAAGTACCACACCCGCACGACCTTAATTTGATTTTAAACAGTCACCCGCCCGGATAGGTCCCGACCTATCCCCTAAACAACAGGCAGTCGTGACACCGTCTCTACAAATACTGTAGTTAATGCCTCAAGTTAGCGGGGTTTGTCCGATCACGCGAGCTAAATGTCTTGCCGACTTAACAACAGTTTCCAAATCCCACCCCAGTGGTAAAATCTCAAGTACCTCTCGTAAGTAACGTTCTGCACCCACATATAATTGGTTCCGTCAACAGAACGGATCCGTGACGGCAGTCCTCTACGGGAAACAAATCTGTCCAAGTTAGCAATAAAAGCTTTCTGTCGTCAGATCAGCAACTACTTCGAGATGAGCCGCCTTGGTAGATAGACAGACAAACATGTGGCAGGCTGCGTAGTGGCTGCCTTGAGCCGATAACAAGGCCAGCGCCGAAACACGACGCTCCGAACCTTACGACGTTCCGATAACGCGCATAAAATGAAAATATTTGTTAATATATTACTTATTAACTGTGTTGCCCAACCGACCCGCAAGCCAGTGCACAGTAGAAGCAAAACAGTCTCTTGGTGTGGGAGCAACTCGCGGTTGGGCAACAATTTCCTATTGTGGACCCGAGTCCCCCTGAGTCCCACCGGTGGGAGAGGGGGCGGCGACGAAGGTAAGGAGTTCTCCCTACCCATGCCACGAGCATGGGCGCGTACGGGGTGGTGACCGAACCACCCCACCGTAGGTTGACGGTGCCCAATGGCACCCGCCCGCTGCAGGCCGATTGTCGCCCCTACTGGCCCTACCTCTTCTAGACCTCCTCCTCGTAGGGACAGGAGCATACGTTACCAGGCAAGAATTGGCCCCCCGATCGGGCCCCTCATCATAATATTGTTGGTTGGGTCCCGAACCGTCTGGGGTCGACCCCCCAATCCCAACATGTCTGCATTCTCCCTTCAGAAATGACCACAACTCAGTCAACGTAGGAAGGCCTTCGTTGTCCCCGGTACGCTGCTGTTCGAATCTGGTCTGCATGTCCGCTGGGAGCCGACCGAGAACAATATAAAATAATATATATGACCACTGGTCAATAGGCAGGCCCAAATTAGCTAAGGCCTTAGTGGCTGTCGTCATCGGATTCGAAATCTCTTTCCGAATTTCAGAGACCCGAGCCACATAAGGCATAGTGAAAATACGTGTCAGTTGGGCATCTACCAAATGTCGTTCGTTTTGATACCTATCGAACAGTATCTGCCGGGCCGTAAGGGAGCTATCCTCCGTCACTGGCACGTGAGCCACAGTGAGCCACCAACTCCGCAGGTTCACCGGTGATGGCCCCCCGCAGCTGTGCCATCTTGTACGATGCCGTTAGGTCCTTCCGATCATGGACCAGGCTGTCAAATAAATTTATGAACCCGACCCACTGGTTCAGGTCACCATCGAACACCGGTAGCTCGATGCTAGGCAGGCGTGACACAATGCCAGATGAAGATGGTTGCTCTGCCTTGACTCCACCGGTAGAGCGAGCATTCAAAATCTCCATTTTCCTCTGCACTATGTCATCAGTATAATGCTGACACTGGTCAAGGTCCTTCTCCGAAGCCAGCAGCACATCCTTGTCATCAGCCACCAACTCAGCGATATCCGTTACACACCGATAGACCAACTCCATTCGTGCGTCAACATCTAACATTCTGCATGCTTGCTTGTACGCTGGATGCTTGCTTGCATGCTGCATGATTGCTAGCATGCTGCATGCTTGCTCACATACTTGCTCGCATGCTGCTTGCTTGCTTTCTTGGATGGTGCCCTTTAGTTCTGAGTATTATATGAATAAAGTTTTATACCATTAGATTATTATATCAAATGTTTATTATATCATATGGACATTATATCACATGAAATTATAGATTCTAAAATTATATTAAATGTTTATTATATCAAGTTAGTTGTAATATCAAATGAAATTATATGAAATGAAATTATATTAAATGAACGTTAGATCATTAGTATTTATATCAAATATTACACACCCGTTTTATGTTTACATAAATTTCAGCAATAGTGGCTCCGTGGTTAGGTGGTGCTGTAGGCTCCATTTTATTAGTTAATTTTGGTAGAAATTTTGCAAAAATGATCGGCCATATTGAAAAAGTGGAAGCGCTATTGCCAGCAGCCCCAAACATTAAATGTATCACCAAGAAGATTCGTTGTATTTGTGTTTACTTCGTTTTCGCTATGTTCGGTAAGAGCTACTTTTATAAATACTGTTTAACGAGATTTATTTTATTAATTTATATTTAGGTCACTAACAATAACAGGTGTAGGTATTGCTTTGTTTTTGGTTGTCTTTGATTTCGTCACAGTTTGGGACATCTATTTGAACAGAACAGCCATAGAGATTGAATATTGCTGTTGATTCAAAAATAACTATGTTTTCTGGTACATTGTAGCAGTTGTTTTTCATGGTCCTGATGCAAACTTGATTCAGCGACATACTTTAGATCGAGATCAAACCTAAAGGCATCACATTGATGAACCCAAAACTGATGTCAGTTTCTCTATTAATACGCCATCTCTACATAACTATTTTTTAATTTTTAGTAAACGTCGTCCTGCAAGAGACAATTTTGGTCACCAAGAAACTTCATACAAATTGTGGTCATCTGGGTGAAAAAAAGACGTTTTCGATGAAGATATTCTTACAAAAAACAAACAATTGTGTCTTCGATGGGTTGCCAGATAGTAACATTTTAGTTCTTTTTTTAAAGGTAAAATTAGGAAAGTTTTATTTCATGGTATGCGATAAAATGAGTTTCTCCCGTGTTCATTTAGCAACAACACGTGTTGTGAGATAAATGTACTTTATAAATATATACCACTTGTAATTGGCCTAGGAGGCCTATTACATCTCGACTGTGATTTTAGCGTAAAATGCCCATTTTCGCATTTTGTTGTAATTTTGCAGTATGATAGGATAATAAATTCATGCATGAATAAGATTTATTCCTATATAAAATCAATGATATTTAAAATTTCTGACACAGGGCGTCCCACGGATATGCCACACGGAAAGAAAGTAAACATTTGGTGTGAAATTTTGTTCAGAAAAATGAAAAGCTGACATTTTGCCGTAAGGTCATACAACTGATATTATCATAAGTACCTATTACTAATAAATGTACTCACTTGAGAAGTATGCATCATTTCCCTATTATAATTTAAGGGCATGAACTTAGACGTATTACTAAATATCCACCATAACAAGATCAAAAGATCGACAGGGAGCGAAATAATCAAAAGAGTCCGACTTTGCATTTAACAGGAGGGGCATTTTGAGCATTAAAATTTGACATTTTTTGAACATTAAAATTGATTATTTTTTTATTAAAAATGTTAAAATTCATGGTCTTCCTTTTATTTGTGACACTATGTTATTTAGCAAAAAATAATTTTTATGATGAAGCCTTTCGATTGGTATGATAACTGTTGCTTTATGAACGTGATAACGTGATTATTTTTCTCATGTAACGGGTTCGATTCCCGGTTCAACCATGTAATTATTTAAAAATCTATGAATGCAGTTTAAATTGTTTTTTAAAATCAAATAATGTCTTCCTTCAGTAAAATGTTTCATTTACAATATTCAAGGTACTTTCCCTCCATGTGGCATATCCGTGGGACGCCCTGTATATGAGATAACATTCTGTTTTTTTATTTCATTTGTTTAGAACAGTAGTTTAATCGATCTATTCCTTTCTAATACCAAAAACTAATACCAGTGGTATTTGTTTGTCATCGTTTTAAATTTCTATTCCGGACGAATACCACTCATAAACGAATCCCAAAATACGTTTTCTAGGAGCTCAAAAAAATGCCTTCGCGCGTTTTATGAAATTCTTGTACTGAAATTTTTGGTTTAATTAAAAAGTAAAGCAAAATTTACAAAAAGCGAGGCCGCTACGCACTATTCCAATAGCTATTCTACATTATTCAATTAGTCATAATTGTTAATGTACTTATTTTTGTTTCTGAGATCCATAACGCCAAAGTTGACCATTTTACGCAAAAATCACAGTCGAGATGTAATAGGCCTCTTAATGCTAAACGCGAAGCCATTAATTAAGTAATAATAAATAATAATGCGATATAATCCTATTGACAAAAAATAACATTCATAGTAACGGCTACGCACCAATCTGCTCCGTGCGTAGTAATTAAGTAATAATTATCTTTATTATTGAAATTTTGCATTCACAATGTTATATAGATAACGGATAAAATGTTTACTAGAAAAAAATCAACCAGTCTCAGGAAGCTCGAGTGGGATTCGAACCCACGACCGGTCAGCCGGTCCACTGCTCTAACCGCTGAGTTACCGAGACCCCAGAAGACTCGTTGAATTTTTCCTAGTAGTTTGATTACGCTGCAGGTTGCTGCAGTTAGAGCAGTGGAAATCCAAAGGTCGTGGGTTCGAATCCCACTTGAGCTTCCTGAGACTGGTTGATTTTTTTCTAGTAAACATTTTATCCGTTATCTATATAGCATTGTAAATGCAAAATTTCTATAATAAAGATATTTATAAGCAATTACGTCTTTATCGATTGATACTTGCAATAGTATTTCTTTCGAATGTGAGGTTAGAAGTCACAGTGACGTAATACCGCTGGCTTGCAGCGTAATCAAAGTAGTAGGAAAAATTCAACGAGGGTTCTGGGGTCTCGGTAGCTCTGCGGTTAGAGCAGTGGACCGGCAATCTAAAGGTCGTGGGTTCGAATAGACTGGTTGATTTTTTTTCTAGTAAACATTTTATCCGTTACGTAATAATTTACGCAATAATATTTAAATGAAGTATCAAAAATCACAAAGGGTGGACGTTATTTTAGCTTATTAAATTTATATTTATACCTACTACCCACACAGTTTAACCCAAAACACAAATAAAATTAGTGGTTGAATGATAACGAAACAAAATAATTTTTTTATGGAAAACAAAGTGTGGAATAACATTCGGTTTATTCTACAAAGGGCATGCTTTGCTTTCATCCCACCTTGGTGGTTAAGGTCAAAGGCAGAGGTTAGTCCTTAATCCTCACTATTTGAGGATCTGAACAACATCACCATTATAAACTTCCCACTGTTGGGCACAGGCCTCCCACATGCATCAGCACGTGGGTAGATTGGGTCATAACCCAGCATTAAGCCATGGTGGTGGCCCAATGCGCGTTAGAGTTTCAATGACTGCCATCTTACAACAACATCCGGGATCAACGGCTTAACGTGCCTTTCGAAGCGCGGAGGAACTTGACACTTTGTAAATCCGTCTTGTGTTTTACTTACATTTCCAGGTGTTAAAATTACAAGCGGCGTTTATATGGAGTATGGGCGATGTATTAATTATTTCTTGCAGCATCTATTTGGAAAATCACTTTAAACATTTCAATGACATTCTTTACAAGAAAATCAAGGTGAGTTAGATAAGAAAACTTTGCAGAAATCACTAAATACACCTATTAATCCAAAATGATTTTACAGAAATCACTAACAACTTTTTAATTCAATATTAACTCATTTAGTATACGTATTCTAAAAGTAACTGGCTATCTTAACTATACAGGGTGATCATTCCAAATGGGTTAGTAGGGAGCAATCAGAAACTAGATAGAGAAATCTGTTCTTGGCGCGTCAATGTCGTCAATTTTAGATTTAATGAAAGTGGCATTCTAATTTTTTTATTAACTCTCATACATAACCGGGAAGCCAACCAAGTCAATATCTCTGTAAACAATGTTATAAAATTTTGCAAGTATATAAGTTGTAACTGTTGATGGTGTGAATAATATTCCACTAGGTAGGTACACATTTTCAAATGAATTTTGTTTCAATAATTGAAAGAAAATCCCATAATTAGATATTTATTTTTTAAGTAGGTAATTGTTCAAAATGGTAGCCATTTTCCTGGATGCAAAGATTAATTCTGTTGGGTAACAAATGCAATATTGCGTTTCGTATTTATGGGTTAAGATATTTTCTGAGGCTGTTGTTAAATCTTCTACACTGGCGTAATTAGTTTTAATTTTGCTAAGAATTTGAATTGTCAAAAGCTTCCTCAATGACAATTATTTTCAACATGTCTGGATTAGTACAGACGTAAACGGCCCCATCAAATGGTCCACGAGATGGCCTCATATGACGGAACTCGACTATTTCGCATGGGTTTGAGAGAGATGAATTTTTAAATCAAATTACGCCACAACTGTAGAAGATTTAACAACAGCTATAGAAAATATCTTAACACAAAAATACGAAACGCAATATTGCATTCATTACCCAACATAATTAATCTTTGCTTCCAGGAAAATGGCTACCATTTTCAACGTGTAACTTTAAAAAAAGTTATCTTATTTTGGGTATTTCTTTCAATTATTTAAACAAAATTCCTTTGAAAATGTGTTCCTTGTAACTTATTATTCACACCATAAACAATAACAACGGATATACTTGCAGAATTTAATAACATTGTTTACAGAGATATTGACCGGGTCCGATTCCCGGTTACGTATGAGACTTAACAAAAAAAAAATTAATGCCATTTTTATTAAATCTAAAATCGACGCCATGGTTCCTAAGGACAGATTTCCCTATCTCTTATAGTTTTTGATTTCTCGTTACTGATCATCCTGTATAGCTATCTAAAGTTTAAGGTTTACATCTTGAAAGCTTTTTAAATAATATTCTTTAAATACCTAAAAAAATCCTCCTCTTTTAAAGTATATGAGAGGGTTTTCTAATTTTGTTAAACGCATAATTTACATCTTTCGGCGTCTCTGTAATGAGAAAAAAGGCGAGCTACTCTTTGAAGAACCTCACGAACGTGTTATGCGCAATTAAATTGAAAAATGACATAACCTTTAAGTAATTTTCTTCTTACTCGCGTATTCGTCGCGTAGCTGCTCATCAAAAGAATACTACCACTCCCTCTTTTCCTTATTGTGTCGTAAAAGGCGACTAACGGATTAAAAACTGCACATACATCCAATAGCATAGACTGGCGATAGGCTCACCACCTGTCATGCTGAGCACATGTTCAGTCGCCATTTGGTGAAAAGTGGACCATGGCAGAGAACTGTTTTTGAGGTCCTCATTGCCTAGTTTTTGACTAACTCTTCGAGTATAATATTCGTGATTATATGTAAGGATATAAGTCAAAGTTCAAAGTTTTTGAAAACTTGAAAAAAATACCTCAAATATTTTTAATTGCTGTTTTAGTCGTTCTCTTGTTTTACTTTATTTGCAGTTATCTTTAATTATTGTAAAGTGTTTATCTATGTGTAATTTGAGTTCACTGTCTTCCTTTGTATTTAGTATTTTGCTTTATTATTTTAATATTTATTTATTTTTTAATAATTAAATACCAATTAACACTTTGTCAATGTACTTAACTTGTATATTAATAGGAAACCGGTGATAGAGTGAACTGGAACGAACTAAAATCTACGTACACGAACCTCAGCGACCTGGTGAGGATTGTGGACCGATACATCAACCCGATAACGTTTGCAACCTTCTTTACGAATATGATTCTTATATGTCAACAGATTATTTTGATCATCGGGTAAGAATTTTTAGTCACTTGGCCTATATACACAATACCTTTAACTATTAGTCACGTCACATTGACCAAAAAAATGTTAAAACTAGATTTTTTTTATTTCATACTTCAAAAAATTATTGAAAATTGTGGAGCATACATGTGGGTGATCTGTATAAACCAATAGCTACACTACCCCTGGCCTTTCAATTGAACCATTTCTTGGGACAACCTATGTTAAATTCAATTTAAATAAACCTATAATTCCCTTTTTTGCCATTAACAATCATCTAATGAAGATGTTGATGTTGATACATCATCAGCTAAAGAACGTCTACAGCTGGACAAAGGCCTCTTCCAATGATCTCCACCTCTCTTTCACGAACACCTCTTAACAATTATACGTAGGTCTCACTATAAGTTTTGCGTAACTATACCCAAAATATTATGTTTATTGCTTTTCAAAATACTCTCCTTTACATTTTAAACATTTTTTCATGCGATCAAACCATTCTTTAAAACAGGAGGACCACAGATCTGAAGGCATGTTTTTTACGTGCTGATTGTACGCTATCACTGCCTCTTCGGAGTTGGTAAAAGTGAAACCTCTCATCAAATCGATTGATTTTGGGGAAAATACAGAAATCACAGGGTGCTAAGTGGGGGCTCTGCGCAGGATGGGTGACGAGTTGTACTTTTTCGGAAGCAAAAATTACTTTGTTTTGTTGGCCGTGTCTGAAGAAGCGTTGTCATGATGTAGGAGAACGCGACTTTTGGGTCGTCTTTCGCGAACTTTTTCTAACACCCTGGGTAAACAAATAGTAGAATGGCATTAACACTCTTTTGATCTTCAAGTGGAATTGTACAGATGGGACCCGTAGCTGAGAAAAAAAACGCAATCATTTTTTTACCAACGTTTCTCGCCTGCCTCCCTTTTGTTGGCCTGTTCTCATTTTGGGTGTTTACCCATTCACAAGATTGCTGTTTTTTTTCGGGTTCAAAACAATAAATCCACGTTTCGTCTCCTGTGACAATGTCATAAACAGCATTAGAATGTCCATGGTCGTACTTCATCATCATCAGCATCTGTGAGCACTATTCCACGCGAGCCCGCTTCTGCTCCGCTGTCAGTTCATGAGGGATCCAACGACAACAAAGTTTTCGAACTTTCAATTCTTCGTGTAAAATTTTCTGAATTTGGCTCATACCAATCCCCAATAGTCCTCAAATTGTCTCATAGGTTAACAGTAGCCACATTATTTTCGTTGACGGCAGTTAAAGGCCGCCCTTCACGAAATTCGTCATGTAAAGAAACTCAACCTCTCTCAAATTCAGCAAACCATCGCCTCACGTTGCTCAAACAAGGTGCTTCTCTCCCAAAAGTGTTTTGAAGACGAGCGGCACAGTCTTACGGAAAGAGAGAACTTTTAAAATCATAAAAAATCATCGCTCTAAAATCTTTTCGACTTAATTCCATTGTCGTTGCGTACGTAGAACTTTGATGTGTAATAAAAAACAATTGACAAATGATTTCCCGCCAATTGTTTTTTTTTTATTACTAAGAAGGTTGCAACGTTTAAAAAAATATAACATTCGAAATTCAAATAGTTCCAATTAGCTAGAAGTGCAAAACTTTTAGCCCCATGTACACCCTTAATTTTTATTCGTTTAAATAAAATTAAGGGTAACTTCCACTCATGAAACTGAACAACTTTCCCCAAGAAAACTACACACATCAAAAGAGTCTAGGGATCAAGCATTTTTATGCGGATTTCTTGAGATTGAGATGTGGCTTTGTAATAAATTTATGATTTTATAAATTTATATGGATCATTTTTGGTGCATTTCATAATTTGAAACAGGAACTTTCAATCAATTTCTAGTAAAAGATGAAAATCAGCTGTCAATATTTTCCCTATAAAAACATACAACGCATTGAAGACATTATTAGTGCTACTGTTTCCCTACTACTGATTAAAACCAACGTTATTATGGAGCGGCGACGTCATTTAAGCAGGGAAGAAATGCTCAGAGCCGTGGGAATGATAGAAGCTGGTTCCCGGCAACGTACTGTGGCTTTAGCTTTGAATACAAGTCAGAGTGTTATCAGTCGACTTTGGACACGTTACCGAAGCACTGGTACCGTGGCTGAGCGCCATGGAGGACGGTATCGCTGCACCACACGGAGACAAGACCGATACATTCAAATCA
Organism: Scoparia ambigualis; assembly: GCA_963921215.1. Lineage (NCBI taxonomy): Eukaryota > Metazoa > Arthropoda > Insecta > Lepidoptera > Crambidae > Scoparia > Scoparia ambigualis. The sequence continues at coordinate 8,611,907 of OY992503.1, forward strand.
CAACTCGAAGAGCTCCAACAATAACCGCCATGATGTTAGCCGTGAGGCTTCATCACTCTTCAGGGAACTTAATTTGCGACCAAACAGTCAGAAACCGCTTGCATGAAGTGAACCTTCATTCCCGAAGACCGCTAAGGGTACCACCTATAGCAATGCACAATCGTAGGATTCGATATCAATGGGCTCTTGAACACAGAAATTGGGCAGAAGAACAATGGCGTTTCGTGTGCTTTTCTGATGAGTCTCGTTTTGGTATGAGACCGGATACAAGACGTATACGACACTGGAGAACCCCTGGACGTCAACAGCGATTAAAATCCTGCCAGGAAGTCCATCCTTATAGTGGTGGAACCATCATGGTATGGGCGGGTATTTGGATCGGCGGAAGAACTGAGTTGATTTGGATCAGAGGCAACCTCAACGCTCAAATTTATGCTGAGACGATTGTATCAGACGTCATCGTTCCTCTACAAGTGCAAATCGGTCCCTTATTTCAGTTAATGCATGATAATGCACGACCGCACACCGCAAGAGTTGTAAGAAAGACTCTCGCCGCAGCTAACATCAATGTCATGCCCTGGCCTGCTCAGTCGCCAGACTTGAACCCGATTGAGCATGCATGGGATATGCTACAGAGAAGAGCTCTGCCGAATATGGAGGGTATCCAGTCGCAAGAAGACCTTTTTTTGTTGTTGCAACGAACATGGGCGGCCATTCCACAGCGTGATTTGTATGAACTCATTTTGAGTATGCCTAACCGATGTACTTGTGTTGTTAGTGTTCGCGGTAGAAACACGGATTATTAATTGTTTAAGTTACCCAATAAAATTTTAAAGAAAACTATTATTTCAGTCTTTTTTTCGAACTTTAATGTTAGTGGTTCAAATGTCAAAAATCCCTTTATTAGGAAAATGGCAAATTTCTTTATTAATGCAAAGGTGACTTGGTTTATCGTTACTGTAGACAAACGAAAACACTTTATTTGATGAATCCTTAAAGAAAATTTTAATTAATATCAATCAGGAGAAAAGTTATTGCAAAAATATATGTTGATCCCTAGACACTTTTGATGTGTGTATGTGCAAAGATGACAAAATATTCACATATCTCGTGCTCTACACGACTTGAAAGGGCATTGAAAATGAACCTAGCTATTATAGATTCAAAATTTGTTTATACTATCCTAAAGCCCTTAATTTTCCGCGTCTATTAAGTCTTAATGGATTTTCGTATAAAACATAGAATTTTTTTTATTTTTTTATTTTCCAAAGATATAATCGACTTTTCCAAAATTTGTTAATATTATCCTAAAGCCCTTAATTTTCCGCGTCTATTAAGAGGGTTTACGCATTTCGCTTTTTCATACAAACTTCCAAGTCGAAGTTTTTAAAAACCAATTTTGATGAAACTTTGCATGCTAAAGTAAAACACAGGGATCTAAATAGTTTGTTGAAAACATTTTTAAAAAACGTTTATTTAACTGAGTAATTGCGATTTTAAACTTTCTATAGTGGACTTTAAATCACAATAAATCAGCAAATTAACGTTTTTTAAAAATGTTTTCAACAAACTATTTAGATCCCTGTGTTTTATTTATCATGCAAAGTTTCATCAAAATTGGCTTATTGGTTTTTAAAAATTTCGACTTGGAAATTTGTATGGAAAACCAAAATGCGTAAACCTTCTTAAGTCCTAATAGATCTTCGTATCTCAAAGCTACGAAGTTCCACAGGGCTATGACGCCAGAGTACTACCGCACGGCAACGCTCCACGCGCCGCTAAGGGCGAGCATACCGCCCCCCCTATCACTCCCACAAAAAAAAAGTACGAGTATAAGACATAAAATATTTCCCGTCTCAATATCTCTAGGCATATCTCTCAGTTTTTCGATTTTCGACCTAGTTTACGAGATATCGAAGATATTCCGTGTTAAAAAATTGAGGTTTTTTTGGTTTTTTTTCAATTTTCGAAAAAAGTTTTAGACTTTTTAATTTTTTTTTCTGCATTTGAAAGACATTCAAATTCTGCGTCTTTTGAGCCTTCATACGTTTTCACGCCCCTAAACCACTATATACCACGGGGCAAACACTTTCAGCGAAAATGGGGCCCTACCGGAGCGATCGAAAAGACATTTACAATGTTAAAAATTTCGACCTCCCATACAAAACTGTCCGATCAGCTGCCGACAATAGTATAGGAGGTCGAAATTTTTGTCATTTTTACACATAGGTTTCTTGAGGAACGTTGTTCAGTTTCATGGGTGGAACTCACCATTAATTTCTTTTAAACGAATAAAACAAAAGGTGTATACATACATACACTAAGAACAAAGCAATGAGGACCGTAAAATCAGTATTCTGTAACACATCAAGTAACAAACAACCTGCACATGTGCTTGACATGGTATTCTGTTAGATTTACATCCAACAAAGGCGACAAAGGCAATTATCTGATAAAGAAGTCCGTTAGTAGCCTTTTACGACATCCAAGAGAAGAGATGGGTTGGTATTATTCTTTTATTTAGCCACCACCATACAGCTCTCTCGTCTTAACAATACTGTAATTATAATAAAAACAAAACGTAACAGACACATTATCAAGAAATTAATGTCAGGGTAAATCGTCAGGTATTAAATTATTATATGGTTAACTTAACTCAACACTGCATTAGGAACAGACCTTTGAAAATCTATTTTTGAACTGATGTATTTAAAAAGCCAAATTGATCGACCAAATCGATTCAGACGACCTCCGTGGTCGAGTGGTTAGCATGCCGGGTCTGGCGTCGCGCCATCTCTGAGGTTGCGGGTTCAATTCCCGGTCGAGTCAATTTAAAGGAAAACTGTTTTTCTAGATTGATTTCGGGCCTGGGTGTTTTTTTTATGTTTATGTATATTTATCTGTTACCTTACCTTATTAACGAGTTTCAAAAGAATACTCATCTTGATCTAGATAATTGGTGTGAGCGTAATTTTTTTTTAATTTAATTTAAAATTGTTAATATCATTAGGTAGTGTTCCTTTTTCCAAATTTTAAAATATTGGAACCTTTGATTTTACCTATATAAAACTGTACTGGAAGAATGTCAATTTTATGAAATATTAGAATAAAAGTCTACTAGACTTTTAGGGTAGATTTTTAGAACAGACGAATTATCTAGAGGTTTTTTTCAATGAAGGTTGGTATCTCTCGGTGAATTAAAACTCTTGAATTAAGTGTTGTATAAATATTCCAGGAACCAGTCAAATGAATTTGAGAAGCCAAAACACGGATGTAAAGGCGTGCATGGGTAGATATTTTTAACGTATTCATTATTTTGTAGGGACACAATGTATTGCAACAATGTAAGTTTTGTGTAAGTACAGCTCGAGCGAGCGCCCCAGTCCATCCCCGTAACGAGCAAATATAAATCCCTCGCGTAAGCTTTCGCCTAGCTAGTTCTATAATCATTTTAACCTTGTACAATTACAAATTGAAAAAGACAGTGTCGAAAAAATTTCCACATGCAGGATCCGAACCCGCACCCTTCTGGCAATCCGGGCCAGGAGCTCCTTCCAGTTGAGCTACCGTGGACTTATCAGATCCGCCAAAATTTGTTGAAAAATATAAACAAACAATTCAAATGTACAAATTGTGAAGAATATTATATCAAGTTTTAGCGACAATTATTCAGACTTTGATTTTACAAACTTCTGAGAAAATAGTTGTCAGAAAAGACATAAGTAGAGACCACCTAATAAACCTTACCATTTAACCCCTGGTCAGTCGGCGGCCATTTTGCAATATGGCGCTTAATGTCGATCTACTTCCATATTACTTCCTGTTTATGTCCGGTCTAGGTATAATGACGATTTTCATGAAATTTTGTATGGATACTTTATAAAATACTTATAACACTGGAAACATTATTAAATAAGCTATCTGGCTATGTATAATAAAGTATAGTTTGATGCTTTAAATAATTTTATAAATCTCTCTATGGAAAATACAGAGTATCACATAAAATTAGAAATATATTTTATATTTTTTTCATTTTAATGAACTTAACAAAATGTTAAAAGGCTCATTAATGTGCTAATATAACTGATTTTCTTGCAAATTCTTCTCAGTCGAAGGTTCTCCCAAAATCTGAACTGGTGGTAGATATAGTATAGTTAAAATTTAAAGGAATTTCAGTTAACTATTATTTTATTACTTTTCGACTTCAATAAGTGCTTGTGAAGGCTGTAATAAACTATTTAATTTAATATATGACTTTTAACTAAATAAGTTTTTCAGATATTTGACGCTAATACAATATAGTTCCTTGTTGTCGACTGCTCTGATCATCATGAAGACAGTGCTCATGTTGTTTGCGTGTGCGCAACTCCACTCCACTAGCCGCAAGCCCCTCGAGGTGCTGGGGACTATGCCACGAGCCATTTACACTTATGAGGTAAACTACCAGATGTTCGAATGTAACAAAACGTCGAAAAATTACTACCTTTGATGGAAATCGAACCCACGTCTAGACCTGTCGAAATTTTACAACGCTTTTGACTTTATGTTTTTATAGAAATAGATAGTTTGACCTTTTGTTGCTTCCTATCACATATCAAGCTCCCATTCCACATTAGGTTGGCTGAAAGAGATCTCTTTTAGAGATAAGTCCACCGTTGCTCACCAACAACATCTGGTAGATTCGTAATATTTGATTTCGTGCGTTGCTATAATATTCTTTATTATTCTTTATTGCACTGAAAACACATACAGAAAATAATGCACAGACTGTCTGTGATTGATGTTGATTGACAGATGTTGTTTTATAACGTTTATCCGTGTAAACTGCATGTTGAAATGAAGCAAACGACAGATCTATAGAGAAAGGTGTTGAATTATATCTTTGCCATATTTCATTTCATATACGAGAAAACGTGCATAGTTCTTTTTTACTATGTTGGATCCGCTTCGAAAGACACGTAAAGCTGTTGGTCCTGGTTGTTTTCCTAAAGATTACAGCCGTTTAAATCCGAATTGGGCGTGCCTGCATGGTAAGACAGTCATGATCCAATCTCCATGTGGCCATGGGCGGTAGTCTATGCGGAATGGCCAGTGCCATTGGGTCGATAATGATGATGTGGGAACTGTGTTTTAATAAACAATTAACCACTCAATCGTGGCACTTTTCTAACAAAAAAATTGGCGCAACTGTCAACGTCAAATTTGACAGAATCGAGCATAGACTATGCAATATTTTGCTATCACGATGCATAAAATGTACCACAGAACAGAAATAATCAAACTTGTTCATACTAAAGTAGTCTGTAAGTCTATGAAAACACGGTACAAAGTCTCATGCGACCGCTTGGGGTTTGAGGGTGAACCAGAGTGCTATAAAACCTGTTACAATTTTCAGACTCAACGTTTCATGGACCAAGTATACCACTCCACTGTTGCTTTAAGTGGTTTCAAGCTATTCCACTTCACTCGTGAAACTATTCTTACGGTAAGTAAAAAGGGATTACACCAGAATTATGGGTAACGTTGATAGTAGCTGCAGATTCTTAGTTCTTCACTTCATAAAAATGTAGGAAGACCATACATACATTCATGTATCTACATCATTTACTTAGTAGGAATCAGTAGGTCCTGATGACCGATACAAAGTTATAATTAATTTTCATTTTAAAAATTTCTTCTACGTACTTGCATAATGACGACTTTTCTACAAAAATTAAAATTATTGGTGCTAAGTAAACAGTGTGGTTAATTGACGGCCTGACGCACGGATTTTTCTCTCTAAGTTAGGCTTTAAGTACCTACCTTTCGATAAACATTACAAGTCTTTTATGACTATTCACCAAAATCACATCCGATACATTTTTAGTAAAAACAGAAAAAAACACTGAGATACATGTGAGTTTAATAATAAATCTTATGTTAATAACTATCTTTATCCTATCTTAGTGGGGCCTGCAGATGATATTCACGACTATATACCCAAAGGGTTAGTCGAGACTAAGTAATGAGGCCCGCAGGAGCAGTCCACTGCCATAGTCCACGTTTCACCGAATAACGACTGCACATGTGCTCAGCGTAATAAATAGTGAGCCCATCGCCGCTCTATGCTGTTGGATGTATGTGCAGTTTTTAGTCCGTTAGTCGCCTTTTACGACACCCAAGGGGTGGGTTGGTAGAATTCTTTTAATGAGCCATCATACACGTAATTGAATCTTGTTGGTAAATTATTATTCGGAAAATTGTATAAAAAGCTGTATTTATTTAATGTGAACACTGTCATGTAGCGCCTTTATATGTATTTCTTTTTATTGTTTATTTTTATTAATAATGGCATCCGCGGAAGACCAGCGTCGTGGGTAACACCAAGACATATGCTGAGCGGAGACCAGTTTGGTACAAGCACATTATATTCCTGTTTTTTAATTTAAATATTGTAATATAGTGTATTGTATCAAATAAAGATTTTTCTATTTCTATTTCTATTTACACACAGCTCTGTTTAAAATAGCGCAATTAACAACAAACTTTTTTTTTTTTAATACTGTAAAATTATTTTTCATCTTCACAGGTCTGTAGCGTGATGGTGACATACGAACTAATGCTTTTTCAAATGTGAGAACAAATAACAAGCTGCTTATTAAAAAAATAACAAAAAACTTCTATTTAACGAGGCGCGCCCGTCCGCAATAAAATTAAGAAATCAAAGATCCCTTTTGACTTCAAACAAACTTTTTATATTACTTTGATATAACTTGTCAATAATGGATAATTGAGTTAGCAAAGTTATTTTTTAATTTGCTTTTTCAAAGACTCTGGATGGAGTGAAATAAGCCCACCTTGCGAGATGCGAGGGTGATATCGAAGAAAGAAAACGACTCTTCTATGTACCTACATTAAAAAAATAAATGACTTTGCTTGCGCGTAGCGTACGTAAACACATTTAATGTTGACATTTAGTAATTTTTGTTGCTAACAGAATTAACTTAAACTTTAAGATGGTCCGCCGTGATCTGAATACTTAGTTAGCAAGAATGTATACATAAAGTGTTTATAATATAGTAAATAAATAAATCATATATAATCTTTTCTTGTTAACCTTCGATCAACAATACCAACTATATAACGCGTCACGTACAAAATCAAAGCTAAATTCTGTCCACGTGAATAAATACTTTTTCAAAGCAATAAATTACTCCTGTCACTTAAAAATTAAAAGACGTCAATGACATTTTTAGTGGTGAAATCAGCCTTATGGGGCAACAAATAAAGTACTTTTTCCTGTTATTGCATTGCGTGAAAATAAGAGCTCACTTTTTTACCGAGATATATTTTTAGCGCCACCCTGACAACTAGTTGTATTGTTGATCGAAGTTGTTAACTATCAATCTTCCTCTGTGGTGTAGTGGTTAAGTCTCCAGTTTTAGACTCAGCGGTCCTGGGCTCAATTCCCAGCGGGGGTACATCTTTGTGTACTTGGTTTGGTTGGTCGTAGGGCTTGTTAAGTCCACCCGGCTAGCTACCACAGTCCTATCTAAAGTATGACTCCTTAACAATAAAGTTAGTAGCATTGTTGTGTTCCTATGGTTTAGAGATAAGATCGCCAGTTTCTCAGTGGTTGAGGATTCCGGGGAAGCACGCATCCTACCTTCGGCCTTATTGTCAATAACCATCAGGTGAGATTAAGGCCAAAGTGTTTACCCGTAGTAGTTAAAGTACACTATGAGCGGTAACTTAAATAAATTGTATATGTGCTACATAAGATACCAATAAAGTTATTAGAGTCTCTCCATCGAGTGTTTTTTTATATAAAAGAAGGAGTCAAACAAGCAAGCGGGTCACCTGATGAAAAGTAATCACCGCCGCAAATGGACACTAGCAACACCAGAGGAATCGCTGACGCGTTGCCGACTTTTAATGAAGGAATAGGCTTGTTTCTTGAAGATCCCTAAGTCGTAACGGTTCGGAAATACCGCCGCCGAGAGCTGATTCCACAACACTGTAGTTCGAGGCAAGAAATTTCGTGAAAAACGTACAGTAGTAGACCACCATTCATCAAGGTGATGTGGATGGAATGGCAGTCGATTGCGTGTAGTGCGGTGAAGGAAATCAGCGGCAGGGATCAAGCCAAACAATTCCTCAGAACACGGTACAATATACAGAGAGACGCAACGTCTCTCTGAAGAGCTAGTGGATCGAGCCGACCTGTATAAGCCACGTCGTCGACAACTTGAGCAGCTCTGCGGTGAATGCGGTCAAATGGAAGGAGTTGGTATTGGGGAGCTCCAGGCCAAAGATGGAAGCAGTATCCCATAAGCGGCTTGACCTGTGCTTTTTGAGCCGACAAGAATAACTGCCACTTCGGCCACCAGTATTGATAACATATATACTAATGTAATACCACTGGCTGAACAAATTATTAATAACCTGGACTCTGATCATTGTGGCCAAATGGTCAACTTTTCACACCAGCGTAAGCAGGTGATGAAAAAAAATATCACTGTTGTGCCAAAAACTGTAGGTCGGCTGGAACGCTTTAAAAGCAATCTAGACACAAAATTAAATAATTTAGAATACAGTGAGAACCCTAATGTATTTTATAATTATTTCTTTTTAACACATATTATTCAGAATTTAATAAATCTTTTGTTCCAAAACAGATCTCAGTTAGTGGTACTGTAACTTTTAATGAGTGGGCTACAATTGGTATTCACAAACGTAGAAAACGCCTTTATGAACTTTATGGTGAAAGCAACTTTAACATCAGTGACGATTTCAAATTATATGTTAAAAATTATTCAAATTTATTCAAAAGAGTATGTCGATTAGCTAAGGCAAACTATCTGAGTTCTAAAATTAAGAATAGTAATAACAAAATAAAAATGACATGGAATATTATAAATAGTGAAACAGGAAATGTCGAAATTCGTAATAATGAGTACAATTTGAATTATGATAACAAAACCTTGACTTCTGATGCTGATGTTGCTGCAGCATTTGAGAGGTTTTTTACTGACATTCCAGTTTCAACTATAATAGCTTTGATTTCCTCCCCCACTGTAGCCGAATCTGTTTTGAAGGAGAATGTTAAAGTTTGTAAAAGTAATTTAAGTTTAAAAAAAATTTGCTCTGCAGATATATTAAAGACATTTAACACTCTCAATAAAAAGAAGACCCCTGATCTGTAGGGTAATTTCGTGGACGTCGCTAAATCAGTAATTATGACAATAACTCCTATTTAGCTTGCATATTTAATGAATACATTGACTGTGGTGTTTTTCCTGACCTAATGAAATATAGTAAAATAAATCCATTGTTTAAATCAGGTAGCACTTCTGACCCCACTAATTTTAGACCTATTTCTGTGCTACCCACATTTAGTAAAATTTTTGAAAAGTTGATGCTAGACCAAATTCACATTCATTTTTATAGAAATAAACTTTTACATTCTAAACAGTATGGTTTTACCAGGGGTCGCTCAACAACTGACGCCGGTGTTGAGCTTTTATTTCAAATATTTGATGCCTAGGAGGATTCACAGGACGCCTTAGGGGTATTTTGTGATTTATCCAAGACTTTCGATTGTGTTTTACATGAAACATTGGTCAGGAAGCTTAACCACTATGGAATGAGAGATACTTCTTTGAGTCTTCTCATCTCATACTTAAGTAACAGGATTCAGAAGGTCGACATTAACGGTAAAAGATCTCCGGGATCAGTGGTAAAAATGGGAGTTCCGCAGGTTTTATTACTTGGTCCATTCTTGTTTTTGGTTTATATTAATGACTTACCTTATTTTGTAAAAAACAGTTATGAGATAGTATTGTTTGAAGTATCTTCACTTTTATTCAAAGTAAAAAGACGACACCCAAATTATGACGATGTGAATAATGCGGTCTCACAGATTGTTCACTGGTTTAGTGTAAATAACTTGCTATTAAATGAGGGAAAAACCAAATGTATAAGATTTGTATTGCCTAATGTTAAGCAGGTAATAACTAGTGTACAAATTAAAGATAGGAACGTGAATTATGTGGACACCACTGTGTTTCTAGGCATCACGTTGGATGCCAAGCGTCAGTGGGGCCCACATTTAGCTAAATTGTCGATTAGACTGCAGCTTATGCAGTAATGCAGATCCGTCAATTAACTGACGTTGATACAGCTAAATTAGTTTATTTCAGTTACTTTCATAGTGTAATGTCGTACGGCATTTTACTGTGGGGAAATGCTGCCGACATTCAAACTATCTTTGTGCTGCAGAAGAGGGCTTTTCGAGCAATATATAACTTAAAAGCTGGTGACTCTCTCAGAGAGAGATTTAAGGATATAAGTATAATGACAGTTGCATCACAATACATTTATGAAAATCTCATGTATGTTCATAAAAATATTAATATGTTTTCAAAAAACAGTGATATTCACAATTTAAATACTAGAAGTAAGAACAACTTAGCAGTACCTTATACTAGGCTTCATAAAATAAATAATTCTTTTAAGGGTCTGTGTGTACGATTTTACAACTAAGAATCAATTGATATTCAGAAATTAGATCTTGATAAATTTTAAATACATATCAAAGAAAAGCTTTATAAAAAAGCTTATTATATATTAAAGAAAATATAAAGTGTCAGATTACACGAAGACTAAACAGCTTGGCTCTGAACTGAAATGCTCCAAGTACTTCAAAAGCTATTTGTAATTGTAAATATTTAATTTATAGTACCGTATATTTTACATTCAAATTATTATTTTGTATTTTATGACCTGGTAACGACATATCTTTTTTTTTGTAAATGTCGTTGCTTCTGAGCTCTATGGTTTCTTGCGCCCGTTCTTTGCCACAGTTAAAAAATGACGTCCTGAATGGGTGGTAGGTTAAAAATTTGGACGATTCAAAGTATTTTATATTATTATTAATTGAGTTTATTGAATAAATATATTTTGAGTTTGAGTTTGAGTTTATATAGTTGTAAGCGGTGGGCCGGCGTGAAATACTGACCCGCTCTATTAAGTACACCCAGCTTTTTCGAAGCTAATTTAGCTGTACTTACCCGTGGTAATACCGATGGTACTACTAGTAGTAAGTACCACGGGATTTTTTAAAATATTTTCTGTATATATAATAAGCTTTTTTATAAAGCTTTTCTTTGATATGGATTTAAAATTTATCAAGATCTAATTTCTGAATATCAATTGATACTTTGTTGTAAAATCGTACACACAGACCCTTAAAAGAATTATTTATTTTATGAAGCCTAGTATAAGGTACTGCTAAGTTGTTCTTACTTCTAGTATTTAAATTGTGAATATCACTGTTTTTTGAAAACATATTAATATTTTTATGAACATACATGAGATTTTCATAAATGTGTTGTGATGCAACTGTCATTATACTTATATCCTTAAATCTCTCTCTGAGAGAGTCACCAGCTTTTAAGTTATATATTGCTCGAAAAGCCCTCTTCTGCAGCACAAAGATAGTTTGAATGTCGTCAGCATTTCCCCACAGTAAAATGCCGTACGACATTACACTATGAAAGTAACTGAAATAAACTAATCTAGCTGTATCAACGTCAGTTAATTGACGGATCTGCATTACTGCATAAGCTGCAGTCTAATCGACAATTTAGCTATATGTGGGCCCCACTGACGCTTGGCATCCAACGTGATGCCTAGAAACACAGTGGTGTCCACATAATTCACGTTCCTATCTTTAATTTGTACACTAGTTATTACCTGCTTAACATTAGGCAATACAAATCTTATACATTTGGTTTTTCCCTCATTTAATAGCAAGTTATTTACACTAAACCAGTGAACAATCTGTGAGACCGCATTATTCACATCGTCATAATTTGGGTGTCGTCTTTTTACTTTGAATAAAAGTGAAGATACTTCAAACAATACTATCTCATAACTGTTTTTTACAAAATAAGGTAAGTCATTAATATAAACCAAAAACAAGAATGGACCAAGTAATAAAACCTGCGGAACTCCCATTTTTACCACTGATCCCGGAGATCTTTTACCGTTAATGTCGACCTTCTGAATCCTGTTACTTACTGTTAGATGAGAAGACTCAAAGAAGTCTCTCATTCCATAGTGGTTAAGCTTCCTGACCAATGTTTCATGTAAAACACAATCGAAAGCCTTGGATAAATCACAAAATACCCCTAAGGCATCCTGTGAATCCTCCTAGGCATCAAATATTTGAAATAAAAGCTCAACACCGGCGTCAGTTGTTGAGCGACCCCTGGTAAAACCATACTGTTTAGAATGTAAAAGTTTATTTCTATAAAAATGAATGTGAACTTGGTCTAGCATCAACTTTTCAAAAATTTTACTAAATGTGGGTAGCACAGAAATAGGTCTAAAATTAGTGGGGTCAGAAGTGCTACCTGATTTAAACAATGGATTTATTTTACTATATTTCATTAGGTCAGGAAAAACACCACAGTCACTGTATTCATTAAATATGCAAGCTAAAACAGGAGCTATTGTCATAATTACTGATTTAGCGACGTCCACGAAATTACCCCACAGATCAGCGGTCTTCTTTTTATTGAGAGTGTTAAATGTCTTTAATATATCTGCAGAGCAAATTTTTTTTAAACTTAAATTACTTTTACAAACTTTAACATTCTCCTTCAAAACAGATTCGGCTACAGTGGGGGAGGAAATCAAAGCTTTTGTAGTTGAAACTGGAATGTCAGTAAAAAACCTCTCAAATGCTGCAGCAACATCAGCATCAGAAGTCAAGGTTTTATTATCACAATTCAAATTGTACTCATTATTACGAATTTCGACATTTCCTGTTTCACTATTTATAATATTCCATGTCATTTTTATTTTGTTATTACTATTCTTAATCTTAGAACTCAGATAATTTGCCTTAGCTAATCGACATCGAAAACAAAAACAAAACGAAAAAACAAAAAAAAAAAATAAAACAATAAACAAAAAAAAAGGTTTCACAACTCTCGATTTTTCAAGTTTATGCATACCTCGAAATACGTTTGTAGGGAATATTAAATTGATAAGTAGTAATGTAAAATCTCCCGTGGTACTAACAGACAGGAAAGTAGTACCACGGGCAAAATAAGATTCTCGTGTTACTACCAGACAGGACCATCGGTAGTACCACGGGTAAGTACAGTAATTTAGTCCAATGAAAAAGGCGGCAAATTCAAAAATCTTGCATGTCTTTTAGTGACTTTAACGAGTGCCTGCGAAGGCTTGTAAGTATTGAATGAAAGAGTACCCTAAATGTATGTAGAACTTATGAGTGTAAGGGAAGAACAGGGTGTGAGTTAGGATAGTAGCAAATGAAAATCAGTGGTCTCTGCAGCCTATACCCTTCCGGAAAGAAGGCGTGATGTGTAAATGTATGAACTGTGATACAAACATAAATAATCATGACTATTATCCACGAAAAGTTAGTCAGAGACTAGGCAATGAGGACCGCAAAAGCAGTCCTCTGCCATAGTCCACTTTTCACATATACTCAGCGTGACAGGTAGTGAGCCCATCGCCGCATTAAACTGTTGGATGTATGGGCAGTCTTTAGGCTGTTAGTCGTCTTTTATGACACCCAAGGAAAGAGTGGGGGGTGGTAGTATTCTTTTACCGCTACGTGACATAGTTATATTTACTTAGTTTGTAAGCCAAAGTGAATATTGTCATCATCAGCCACTACGTCATCGTCTAACTTTAAGCTATTTCGAAACTAAATTTTCTGGAATAAAAAATAAAATAAAAACTTTCCCACACTCACACCAATTATCTAGCCCAAGAGAAGCTTCGAAGAAACTCGTTAAATGGTTACTAGACAATGGACAATAAACATACTTAAAATACTTAAATACATACTTATTATACATAGAAAACACCCAGACCCGAGACAATTTAGAAAAACAATAATTTCTAAATTGACCCGACCGGGGATCGAACCTGGGACCTCAGAGATGGCGACGCCATAAAAACCGGTGTACAAACCACTCGACCAAGGAGGTAGTCAAAGGAAATTGCTAGTCTCCATTCAGGTAGGTACTAAAATAAAGCGACACGGTTATTTAGGACAAGGAATATTTGGCTAAAACTATTTAAGGGTTTGTTGCGTGGATGTTAAAGCATCGATACGACGAAGAAGGGCAAGGTTCGTATAAATTTTTTTTTTTGAAAATTCGTCACGAGGTACATTGTGTTCGCGCGGACGATGACGCATGCGAGCTGTTAGTAAAGTATAAATATATTTATAGTCGATATCCAGTTAGATCCTGTTCAGAATCCTGCCAGGGAAATGTTTGCGCCGACCCCACGAAACTTTTAATAGTAGAACTAAGTTCGCCAAAAGTTTCATCGACACCGTTATCTAGGTGTATTTGTAACGAAATTAACCTTAATTGCCCAGAAGCAGTCCTTCAATTATGCCTAAAGCCATTCCAGAGATTTCATTAGGAAGTTTGATTAGAAATACGGAAACATCGCGTGAAGATTCTTTTCTAAAGTCACAGTGCAATTATAACAGAGTAACATTTTTTAAAGGCTGTGTTGACAAAATACCCAGTTTTTATTTTTTATTTTAAACTAGCAGTTAGTGTCGCGGAGCGGTGAAAGAATACTATACCTACCACCCCCTCTCTACGTTGGACTAAAGGCTGAACATACTTCTAACAGCATAGAGCGGCGATGGGCTCATTACCTGTCACGCTGAGCACTTATGCAGTCGGTATTTGGTGAAAAGTGCGCTATAGTAGAGGACTGATATTGTAGTCCTCATTGCCTAGTCTCTGACTAATTCTTCGGGTATAATAGTCGTGATTATGTGTATGGAACTAGCAGCCCGCCCGCGACTACGCCCGTGTGGACCCCGTAGCTCGTGACAAATTTCCAAAATTTTTCATTATTAAACAAACCTTATCCTTAAAACTATTTTAACGGGACTTAACACGATTTATTTCGTAAGTACATATCTACTTACTGCTTGACGTTTCGGCCACGATGCTGCGGCCGTGGTCACAAGCGAATACCAAAGCATGCAAGCAAACATGCCGCATGCAAGCAAGCATACAGCAAGCATGCAGCATGCAACCAAGCATGCAGCCTCATCCAAGCACGCAGCATGCAGCAGGCATGATTTCTGTCACTCTGCGAGGCTCCGGCAGTTCCACGCGAGCTTATCATCGCAGATGGCTTCGCTCACCATCGCAGCTTTGGCTTGTGACCACGGCCGCAGCATCGCAGCCGAAACGTGAAGCAGTAAGTATATATACTTACAATAATGAATCGTATTAGATCTCGTTAAAATAGTTTTAATGCAATGCAACGCGATAGTTTAAAGTCAAACCTTGTCCTGACAATTACAAACACAATAAATAAGAATTAGCCAGATTGGTGCAGCCGTTTTGAAGTGATGCGCGTACAAACATTTTGGCAATTGATTTATATTAATATATATTTACCGCTGTAAGACTAAGGTATTACCTATTTCCTCTTATTTGTCCGATCCGCGAATGTATCCAAGCACATCTTGGTGGAGCTTATCTAATCTAGATCCAAATTTTTGCTGTTTACCTTAGCGCAATTCGGTAGAAGTATATTTGCCCAACTTTCAGGACACAGCAACACAACGTAGTTTTAGTAAGACATAAGTTAGTTTTTTTTCTTAAAGAATTTTATACATACCTACATACATAATATATAATCAAGGTTATCTCCGAATGGTTAGTCAGAGACTACGCAAATAGTGCAGCAAAAGCAGTCCTCTACCTTAGTTTACTTTTCACTAAATAGCGACTGCACATGTGCTTAGCGTGACAGGTGGTGAGCCCATCGCCGCTCTATGCTGTTAGATGTATGTGCAGTCTTTAGTTCGTTAGTCGCCTTTTACGACACCCAAGAAATGAGAAGAGGTTTTTTTTAAATATGACGCGTCATAGTGACTACATCCTGCCTGATGGTAAGCAGCCGATGCACTCCAAAATAATGAGAGCGCTTCTCACCGTGGAACAAGCACGGTAACAAGCGCACCCATTCATGACAGCCTGCATAAATGCCGTTTCACGCCCCGTTTAAAAGATCCGGGATCATAGGAGCTGGGAAACCCATGCGCCGGCAGAGAATTCCAAAGCCGAATGGTCTTACAGAGGAACGACTTGCCAATTTTTTTAGTACGAGTGCTGATATTCTGCACAGTATGATGGTGGTTCCTAAGACTAGCACGTGTAGTCCGAGACAGGAAAGGAGAGGGCGGGATTAGATCAAAAAGTTCTTCAGAACACTCTCCGTAGTAATTTCGGTGGAAGATACTCAGAGAAGCATTGTCTCTACGCAGCTGTAGTTTCTCAAGAGAGGCTGTAACCTCAGCATCTTCAATAATGCGAACCGCTCACCTTTGCAGTCTATCAAGTGCATCGAGGAGGTATCTCCAAACTCAATTACACCTGAGTCTTGTACAGCAAACAGCGCTGTTCGGCAGTGAAAAACCGCCTCACCTTATTGAGAATACCCAACTTACGGCAGGCAGTTAAAATAGCACTCTCGATGTAGCATTTTGGATTCAGTTCCTGGCCGATGTCCATGCCAAGAATGCTGAGGTCCACTGAAATGGGTAAAGGAGACTTCTGAAGAGAGGGAGGAGTAAGGAAGGGAGAGAAGGGAGTGGTAGTATTCTCTCATCGCTAAGCAACACGTTTAGCTTAATTTTTGATAATTAAAATGTTTTTGAAAGCGCTATGAATAATATTATGAAAGATACAATTCACTAGGGTAATGCCTCTTTATATATCGAATAGCATAAAGCGGTGATCAGCTCACCACTAATCACGCTGCGCACATGTGCTGTTGTAATATGTTATGAAACGTGGATTTGCAGTTGACTACTTCTGCGGTCCTAATTGCCTAGTCTCTGACTGACTCTTTTTTTTTTTTTTATAAAAGAGGGAGGCAAACGAGAAGACGGGTCACCTGATGGAGAGTAATCACCGCCGCCCATGGACACCCGCAAAACCAGAGGAATTGCAGACGCGTTGCCGGCCTTTAAGGGAGAAATAGGTTTAAGGAAGGAATAGGAATTGGGAACAGGGGGGTGGGGGAGGGGCCTCCGGAACCCTCACTGGTCGGACGAAACACAACAGCACCAAGTGCCATTATTTCACGCCGAATATTAGTGAGAGGGTGGTATTACGCCGGGCGAGCCGGCCCAATGCGTGCTGCAACGCAGCGTGGCTCTACCACTCAGTCAGTGTCACTCATTTAGCACCACCCAGGGGTCACGTGTAGGGTCTCAAGGGTAAACCTACGGACGCGAGTAACTTAACCCCCAAAACCTCTGACTAACCCTTTCGCTTTAAAAGGTACAGTACTGAATATTGCTGATTTTGTTTTCACTGTGCTTCAATTAGGTACTCTCAAAACGTCTTTCTTGGCCTATTATGGAAAGTGATCTGTTACGCTTTTCCTCAATTACTTTTATGAAAACATTAGATAATGATGTGCTATTCCTACTGTAGAGTGATTTTTTGCTATTTGCTTTCACCTGTTTCGTAAACATTATCAATATTGTTATGTTAATTCCTTTCAATCCCTCGACGGCGCCTGTGATCAATCGGAACAGAAATGTGATTCGTATCTAAACACGTTTTAGTTTATTCGAAAACATTGACTAAAGTCAAACCAGATTTTAATTTATAGGTATTCTAAAGGCTCTTTACAAGACTAAATTACTTTACATCCGACGTTTTGAACAAGATGCACCGGTAATGGTCATACACATGCAGGTTGCAGGTAGAGTCACGAGCGAAAATATGTAAACAATTATAACTCTTAAAATAATGGGAAAGGAGTTAAAGTGTATACATATTGGTGCTGGCGATTAAAATTGAACGTGAAATTTTAAAATATGTATAAGTATTGTGATTTCCATAATACGTAGTTTCCTTATAATAAAACCTTACACGTATTGCAGTAGCATAAGTGATAGTGGTCATTAAGGACACAATTTTTATTTTATTAGGTAAATTAGTGAAACACAATAGAAAAAACAGAATAATTTATTTTTTTCCAGAAATAAGACATACTAGAACTAAAAAATAGAAATTAGGATACCTACTAAAAGTCACATAGTTAACATTTTAATAATTACTCTACTGTATGTGACAATGATAGTTTTTATAAAGATATATAAAGGCAGAAATTTTTATTATAAAAGAAGGAGACAAATGAGCATGCGGGTCACCTGATGGAAAGTAATCACCGCCGCCCATGGACACCCGCAAAACCAGAGGAATCGCAGAAGCGTTGTCGGCGTTTAATCAAAGAATAGGTTTAAGGAAGGAATAGGAATTGTTGGGGGGGAGGGGAGGGTCTTCGGAACCCTTACTGGCCAGCCGAAACACAACAGCACCAAGTGCCATTTATTCACGCCGAATATTTGTGAGAGGGTGGTATTACCCCGGGCGAGCCGGCCCAATGTGTGCTGCAACGCAGTGGCGCTACCACTCAGATTAAAATTAAATGGTATATTACTACCACTCAATACATTGGTAACAAAATTATTATCAAAAAATAAGTGGTTTATTAATACATAGAATGCTGCCGACCCATCTCTTCCCTGGGGTGTCGTAAAAGGTGACTAACGGACTAAAGACTGATGCACATACATCCAACAGCATATAGCGGCGATGGGCTCACTACCTGTCACGTTGAGCACATGTGCAGTTGGTATTTGGTGAAACGTGGACTGTGGCACTGGACTGCTCTCATGGTCTTTATTGCCCGGTTTTGCTTTGCCATTGACTATAAACTTTGCTTCGGGGATAATATGTATCGGTATGTACTAAGTGTCTTATTTATAAGAAACCAACTTTATCATCATCAGTTTACTAACGTCTTCCTGCTGGCATCAGGCAAAATCAGTTGGTGGTAGGGCTGTTAAGTCCGCCTGGCTAGCTACCACTATCTTTTCTAAGTCTGTCGCCATAACAACGATGTTTATAGCATTGTTGTGTTCCGACAGTTTGAGATAAGATAGCCGGTGTCTCAGTGGTTGAGGATAACGGGTGAAGCGCGCGTCTACCTTCGGCCTTATCGTCACTTACCATTGGGTGAGATAAAGGCCAAGCGCGTACCCGTTGTTGATAAAAAAAATCACATCTGGAACGCGCAATCCTCCGCGCCATCGAGCTCTTTCCTTTAGTAGACAATCAGCCTAAATTGAACGTTTTTAGCAAACAATAACTCTATTCGTGCTCAAAAAATACAAAGTTCGTTACTAAGAAACACAGTTGCAGTATTCAGCATTCAGTACACGCCCGTAGTATTTTCGTAGTCGTGCGATACGGATATGTGCATTCGCCGATTTTTATTGAGCTGCAATAAAACTAGCTCGTATGTGATTATGGTACTGATCACCTGAAATACAAACGATATTATTTATATTAAAACGAGTATATTCATTTACTTTAACAACTTCCCTGTACGTGTGATAAATAACAATTGTACTTATTTTCTTTTGAATTTCAAGATTTGCAATAGAAACTTCTGGACAGCGAAATTGTTAAGGTGATTGCAAATCTCACTTCAAATCAAATCAAATAACATTCGAAATTTTCATGGTCGCTAATATATAACTTTTAGAAAAAAATGTAATCTTTACTTGAGGGAGTACCTAAATGAGTTACAAAAACAATGTAAAAATTACGTTTTTTCCTGAAAGTAAATCAATTCAAATCTATAATATTTATATAAATACTACTATTAGACTATTATCCCCGAAGGGTTAGTCAGAGACTAGGCATCGAGGACAACAAAAGCAACTCTCTACCATAGTCCACTTTACACTAAATAGCGACTGCACATGTGCTCAGCATGACAGGTGGTGAGTTTATTGCCGCTTTATGCTGTTGGATGTATGTGCAGTCTTTAGTCCGATAGTCGCATTTTACGACACCCAAGGAAAGAGAGGGTGGTATAGTATTCTTTCAACGCTAGTTTAGTTATATTTAATTAGTTTCACGTAAACACAATAAAAATTAAAAAAAACTACATCAGAAAAAGTCGCTGCTGCATTGCATTAACACAACTTGAAAGAACAAATCAACCAAAAAACTAGTACAAATTATTCAAATGAAAATAAATCAGCAAAGTGCATAAAGCAATACCAGGAAAGTCTTTCCCTTTCTTATTCATACCTTCAATATCATATTTCGGGTGACGCTGAACAAAGACCCACTCAGGGAGATTGGAGTGTAGGACATTTGGAGGCGGAAGCGCTGTAACTGTAAGGAAAAAGCATCATAATTTAAGTTCAAATATTACCTATATAATTATATTTAGATTATAAATTACAAATGTAATGACCAGACATATTACTGGAGCTTGTAGTCGCTTATCTCCTCCGTGCTTCCCAAGTGACCTCAAGACACCATGCCATTGGTCCCGGCTGCTATCATAAGAAAGCAATCGCTAGAACCCATTAATTCACTGACCAAAATGGTGGGTATTAAGTTACCCGGTCTCCTCGGCGGACCTTGGCAGCCCCACTAAGATAAGAATGACCCCGGTTTCCCTAAGTATGTAATTATGGCAGTGGTTTGTTTGTTTACCACTATCAATCGTTTTTGTAAACGTCGCTACTTCAGTATAAAGCTGTGCAGTTTTCTTCAATTCTTCTACACAGCTAAAAATGACGTCCTAACAGGGTGGTAGGTTAAAAGAGTATTTAAGATGATTCAAAGTGTTCAATAGATAAGTTTATTGAATAAAATTATTTTGACTGACTTTAACTATCATGTCCAGCCCACTAAAGTCTTACTGCTGGGCTTGAAGAAGGCTTGACATCGGCTGATAGAAGATAGACTGATGATGATTTCCGCTATAGCACCATACTTACTCAAAAACGTATGGTCGGCCTCAAGGTAACTTACAGTTTAGAACTTAGCACCATTTCATTTATTACTCATTTATCACACTATTCACATACAGAGGCCAACAGTTTGTGGTTCAACTTGAATAATGATAGTGTCATTTTTTATTTTTTTTATTCCGGTAGAAGACACTGAGAGAAGCAATGTCTCTACGCAGCTGGAGGTCCTTAAGGGAGGCTGTAACCTCAGCATCTTCAATAATGCGTACCGCTTGCTTTGCAGTCTATCAAGTGCATCGAGGAGGTATTTAGCGGAGCCATCCCATAGATGGAAACAATATTCCATTCTCGATCGCACCTGAGTCTTGTACAGAAAACAGCGCTTCTCGGGAGTGAAACACCGCCTCACCTTATTGAGAATACCTAACTTACGGGAGGCATTTAAAATAGAACTCTCGATGTAGCATTTTGGATTCAGTTCCTAGCCGATGTCCATGCCAAGAATGCTGAGGTTCACCGAAATGGGTAACGGAGAGTTCTGAAGAGTGGGAGGAGTAATGAAGGGAGTTGGATGGGACCTTGGATGAGAATGCACAAACCTGGGTTTTGCTGGCAATAAACTTGACATTTGACTTATGACACCACAGTGACTTATGGATTAGGTCTATACTTATGTGATACCTGTATGTGAATAATTGGTATAAGTCTTGTGACTTACGTCTAAATTGTAGTTCAAATCTGAGGCTTCATGGACATACTGCATCGGCTGTCTGGCCTCGATCTGCACATTTGCAGCCAACAAACATGTCGTTAACGCACGTATGATAGGCAACATTGTGGCGCATGTATAATACATCGCATGCTCAACTGAATATATTGCCCTGAAAAGTTACGAAATCCAATATCAGGTGTCTAACGCTCGATCATAATTTCCCACTCACTTCAAATCTCACGTTCTGGTCAAGAGCATTCTCTTAATTTGACTCCACGGTTAACGTCACAAAAGTCACTCCTGATCGAAAGGTGAGGTTCGAAGTGAGCGGGAGCTTACGATTGAGCGTTAGAGAATCGACATGCAGAAGAAGCAGAAATAGTATGTAGCTGACTTTCTAAATTTAGATTAAATTGCTCAGAAAAGTTACGTAATCCATAAGCAGATATTACCCACAGTCCTCCTGATGGAAAGTGCCCACCGAATAACTTAGACGTTTCAACGCTAAAGGTTATCACGCATGCGTTTTTAACCCTGAAACTGAAGCTTAACCTCTCAGGCCTCTATGCGTTGTAATTTCACTAGATATTATTATTATCCAAGAAAATTAGAGCAATGGCGAAAATAGGTTTTATAGGGTATTCGCCACCGTCGCCACCGGTCATATTCAGGGTTTCATTTGTACCACCAGACAAACATCAATTTTATTTTTATTAAGAGACCCTTTCTTACAGACTATTCAATCCCCGTCCCCGCACCACGCTGCGATATAAAAAGATACTTACTTTTGTAATAATTTATCTTCACATTTTCGATACTTGATAGCATTAACGCTGTAAACACAAAAGAGTTACGTATCAATATTATCGCTATCTTAGGGCAGAGACAATTCTCATCTTTAGTAGTTATTTTTTGATTAATTTGTTTTGTATTTGTAACATTATAATGATTGCTACCTACTTAGAGTTTGTTTAAGGAAACCTGCTAATGACCTTACTACCTATGCATTACTTTAAGAAAAATTTGTATAAATGCTGTTTGGTTTCTAAATAAATAAATATTCTTAGCCAATAAAAAACCGACCTAATAAATGAGGATTCTTTTTCATCTATTTGTTGTTTAACGATTGTGACCTTCAAATTAATGGCCTGACTTCACAAAAGATCAAACTGAGTCGACGTGCTACTGCGAAAGGGAGACCTCGACAGGCTAACGATGAGAATGACCTGACGTGAAATATGAAGCTTGGACGAAAATAAAGAACTTTTGAACACCCATCCGTGTCCTAACCACACGTAAGGTAACACAAAGAACCAACACAGCGATGCAAATCGATCGTAGTGTGTAGTTAAAAATTCTTGAATGCATGAACTTTGG
The DNA here is from genome assembly GCA_963921215.1 of Scoparia ambigualis. NCBI lineage: Eukaryota > Metazoa > Arthropoda > Insecta > Lepidoptera > Crambidae > Scoparia > Scoparia ambigualis. The sequence continues at coordinate 8,634,859 of OY992503.1, forward strand.
TTAATCATAAAAAGCTTTTTTAATAGATACTAAATTGTGATTCCAACACATCGAAAAACATAATAAAAAAATTATGACACTGCACTTTTTTAATAAAATAAATACGAAAAATCTTGAAAAAATGCCCTCCTTAATAATTTATTTTTATATTGTTTATTTTATATTATTTTTCACTTTATAATAGTACTTATTAATAATTTACGAATCTATTTCAATTTACTTAATTAAAATAGAACCAGAAGTATATTTATTTATTTTTTCAAAATAAGGTTGCATTCTCGTATCCAAAGAGGTTTCCGTCAAAACTTCCTTGTATATTATGATGTTAAATTTAAGAAAAAAATAATCTTATAATATTAATTATAAAAACATGTTTTAATTACAGAGAATATTCTAAATTATTATTTTTTTTTAGAGAAAAAAATATAAAGAATAAATAAAAAGGCTTAAAGTTACCGTATCGTGCATTTGAAACGCTATGCATTTAAGGGTTAAGTCCAGCTGGCTTGCTACCACCATCATATCAAAAGTCTGGCGACATAACAACAATGTTAATAATAGCATTGTTATGTTCCGACAGCTAAGAGATACGATTGCCAGTTTTATCGTCACTTGAGGTGAGATGAAAGCCAAGTGCTTACCCGTTACAGATAAAATAAAATAAAATGTCTTACTTTATTACGAAAAATAGTTGCACTATAATGAAGAACAGGTAGGTAAGAAATGATAACAATACGAGGTATTGGAAATGCCTGTTGAAGATGTTGACCACAGTACCTAGGTGGGTATAATGTAATCGCTGCCTCTCCCAGAATTGAGTATTCTGGAAAAAAAATGAAAACTTTTAATTTTTGATATTAAAAATGAAGTCTAACAAGACGTGTAGTTGCTAAAAAAAAACGTTTGAAACTCCTCACGACTTAATCACGGGCCCGTCTATTACCTGTCAGGTCAATAACTTGCGAAATTCTGTCACCTGTTAAGTCAACAACTTACGCAATCTGTCACCCGTCGGGTCCAACCTGCGCAATTCACTATTTGTTCATCTTTTGCCCGGAATGGTTTCTGATCATTTTTTATTATTGTCATGTTGTATTTGCCTACAATTGTTGTTGCATTGTAATGTAACAATGTTTTGCAGACCTAATAAAATAAATATATAAATCATTCTGTCACCAGCTGTCAGGTCAACAACTTGCGCAATTTTGTACCCTTTAGGGCATCAACTTGCGCAATTTTGTCACCTTTCAGGTCAACAACTTCTCCCACTTCAGTGACTTACTTTGTTTCTGTGGGATCTGATGACTCTGTTTAGATCCCGAAAATATGATACCAAATAGACGCTGACGCACATCACTATTACGTCCAAGACACCACACAAAATAATTGTTTGAATATTGGCCAACTGAAAGCAATAAACTTACTTATATTAAAGCTTTACGGCCTTCCTCAGAAACACTATTTGAGCGTTATTAAGTTAAACTTACAAATATTTTTTACCAGATAATGCCTAAATAGTGTTTATAAATAAGGACCCACATTAGACAAGGCTTATGAAATCTGTTTGACTTTGATACAAAGGTAAGTTTATCTCTGGCAGAGTACTTAATCTTAAAGAAATCTGCGGGGTGTGTATGTATGTATAATTGTGTAATGTATTATTATGTCCTGTTACAAAATATTAAATATTTAATACCAAGCAAAATACCAGTCATAAATTCAAATCCAATCAAAATACCTTATAGAGAACGAACTTCCAAATGCTAAAGGATGTGTAATGGAAAAGTTGTGGTTGCAAATACTTCATTATTATAATCCAATTCTCATCGTCCAAATACTCTATTTCCATACATGATTTAATAATTTTAATGAAAAATGCACCACCTAATATATTTTCCACTGAAAAAAATGAGTATCAATAATAATTGCTTCCGCATTTAACCAAAAAGTTATGTTTTGACTAGATCATTTTTGCGTTACCATAAAGTAAAGTAAAGTACAACCTGTATGCTGTCCCACCCATACAGTAATAAAGCATAGAAGGAGTCCAAATGAGACTCGTATAGTTGTCCTATTTTTCAAAATGGGCCATAACATTGAAAGAAAAGAGACAAAATAAGTTACTAAAAACGTGACATGTCTATAAAAAAAAAAAACCGGTCACCATTTATGACATATATCCATATTGAATTCAAAAGACGACTTAGACAAATGTCTCCGAATACTATCTAAAGCCTAAAAGGAGTGCTATGACATTTGAGTGGGCACTCCGTTTGGTCACCATTCGAATTAGATTTGTATGGGTCGCTTTTGAATTTTATATCACAAATGGTGACCGGTTTTTTTTTCGCTAGACATTTGACGTTTTTTTAAACTTATTGTGTCTCTTTTCTTTTAATGTTTATGGCCCAATTGAAAAAATAGGACAACAGCTATACTAGTCTCATTTGGACTCCTTCTATGCTTTAGTTATTATTCTATGACAAATGTAATTCGAATGGTGACCAAACGGAGTGCCCGCTCAAATGTCATAGCACTCCTTCTATTCTTTAGTTATTATTTTTTGGTCCCACCCAACTGCATGGCAAAAGGCCTCCATCATTGAAATCAAATCTTCACTACAATTAATGGGTATTGACTTAATCAGCACGTTTGCCAAATGCGGGTAAGTGATCATAAACACGGGCTATGCATCGAAAAATCCGAAACACCCTTTGCCCGACCTGGAAATTGAACCCGGGACCTCCAGATATCGAGCCGAGCGCTTGACCACTTGGCCACCTCGCATCAACCCGCACTATCCCGCATTTTGCAAGCTTGATGATTAACAATTAAAAGACAATATCCATTGCGAGGATGAAGCAATAAAACCCAATAAGTATGTAAGAGATACCTAATCAATATGAAAGTTTGTCATCACTGGCAACAAGTCGAAGACTTTCGTGTCTCAAGAGACACTGCGGTATTTTAGACGAGAAGATATTTCGTAGCTTACCGAACGCTGCCATGCCGTGTTGGATTTGACGATTGACCTCTTTCTTAAAGTTAGACCTACCTAGCTGAACCGTTTGTCCCAGGTATACATATTTGTCCACAACTTTAAGAGCACAGTCACCAACCTGAGGAGGAGTAGGTACGACACGTGAGTTTGACATGATTTTCGTCTTTTCCATGTTCATTTTAAGGCCCACTTATCGAGATTCTATTGAGATCACCGAGCATTGTAGTAAGGTTCTCCAGGGTCTCAGACATGATTACTATATTGTCGGCAAATCGAAGGTAAGTGAGTACACGCCGTTAATATTGATGCCCAGTGTCTCCAGTCTAGAAGCTTAAATACGTCTTCCAGTGCAGTAGTGAAGAGTTTCGGAGACATGACGTCTCCCTGTGTCACTCCACGCTGCAGCCGGACTGGTTTCGAGTTCTGGTCCTGAAGGCGAACTGTCATAGTGGCGTTTTTGTACAATCACTTCGAGATCTGTCACGCGCCGCTCTTCCATCAGTTTGAGATTATGGTCCGAAAGTTTTTGGGTCATTTTGTATGGTGAGTTTCAAAGAACTTAGACCCACGACAATTACCACAAACCTGTTTTTGTAATCATCCACGTCTACACAATCATTCAGGCACTTGAAGCGTTTTGCAATTCGAGCTGAAAGCTTTCGGAGATTTGAATAGGTGCAGGACGGAGCGTAAACTTCATTAATCGACATCTTTCCAGCTTAATATTAATGTTCAATGTGCCCCTGACCAACCGGTGATCACTGCCAGTTTTGAACGCGTTGATCACAGAGACATCATTGAATATCTGCTTCCTCGTCGACATGATGAAGTTAATCTCGTTTTTCGTGCACCCTCTGGACTTATCCAGGTCCACCTGCGGTGTTCAGTTTTTCAAAAAAGGAGTTTAACATAAAGAGTCCTTCCCGTTCCAGAAAGTCCTCTAGAAGTTGGCCCCAGGGGTTCCGAATTCTAACTCTAAATCGTCGCGTGGTCAGTTTTGCGTTAAAGTATCCCATAACAACGGCGTAATGAGTCTTGGAGACTTGTACGGCTCTAGAGATGTCCATATACGTAGCCTCCACTTCATCGTCGGGGTGTGCCGTAGTGAAAGCGTATACCTGTAACTGTATAACCTTCAACGAATACCGTTTGGTTATTCTAGGTATAAGCTACGCTACCCTCGACGACACACTTCGGGTCTTGAAAACGTTTTTCACGAGAGAGCTGTGGACGATAAACCCAACACCGCCCTGGGACAGCAACGACGACGATATCGAATCCTCCCCTCTTTTCTCTCTTTGGACCTCAGATAATCCCATAATGCCCCACCGTCTCTTGCTCAATTCTTCTCTAGTACGCAAACCTTCTCGTCGGTCCGCAGTCGTGTGTTGCTAGGGCCAAAGTTCGTTGTTCAATATTGGGTTCTTCGCCGGACAAGCGGATATCATAATCGGATTTCAAATCTTCATATTACGTGTAGTTAGGAAAAATAATTTAGAGCTAAAACCCAAATATTTAATTTAATTGTTTTTAATGTTAGATAAATTTTGTTTGTCGTGAATTAACTTTCATATTATAATCCGTAATAAAATAAATATCTGTTTTTATATTTTGTGTTAGTGTGAATACTGTGATTATCTGTTTTAGCACTTACTGGGTTTTTTGGTCAGTATTTCTCTGTTACACTAATTAATATTCGGTTTAACTGATAACATCACTAAGAAGAGCAAAAAAATCGATTTTAGTGGGCTATAAAAACGAGTTTTCGATTTTTTTTGCATTTATCGGGTTTGAACACTGCAACGATTGTTGTAAAAATGGCTTTATTTAAATAATGGATGCCCTTTGCACAGTACAGTTTATAGACTGTACTTTACTTGTGAAATAAAATATTTTTAAGCGGGTAAGTAACAACATTTTCGTTTGCAACTTACCCGCCAACGTTGCGAATGTCACACACAAAAGTGTATTACAATACAGCTGGATGTTATTAGGCTTCCTTATTTCTCTCAAATGGAACTCTGTTTTGGCAACCTCCCTTATAACTCGTGGCCAAATTCTTGCGATATTCAGTAACAGAATAATGAAAGTTGTGCCGGTTAAGTAAAGTATCGCGTTGACTGCAGAAAAAGAGAAAAAATAATAGTCATACAATGTATTGTTTCTCAGAAACAATAAAACAACACTTTTCTACTAAGTTACTACATTCCTAGGTAGTTAAGAGTAGATATTTCCTTTTTTTCAGTCTTTGGGAGTGGGTGGTAGAGTTTCAGTGGTGGGACCACCAACTGCTGTGCAAAGACCTCCCCCAAACCCTTCCACGCATCTCGTTGGGGTTTCCTGTCTGTCTCCCACAAAGGCATCGAGTTCGTCTCGCCAACCCTTCCGGACCCCGACCACGCCTCCCATCCTCAGGTACCTACAGCGAGATGGTTTATGTCAATTTTTTGGGTTGCATGTGGCCCGTCCAGTTCCACTTGGAAATAAACTTTGATCCTGGATTTTTGGAAGCTCGGTCAATGACCAAGTCTGTCCACCGTAAGGTTGGGCGAGCAGGATACACAATACGCCGTAAACCGAGCATACCGTCTGCCTGATGGAAAGCAACTACCGCAGCCCATGGACGCGCGCGACATCGAGCGCATTACGCGCGCGCTGCCGACAGTTCAAGCTTCAGTCCAAGCTTCAGTTCCTAAGCCTCTATGCCAGGCCATAGAGGCTTAAGAGCCCCGCTACCCCTTCTATTTAAAATAAACATAGGCCCTACGTAATCAACCCCACATCTCATAAAAGGATAGCCAGACTACAACCTTTCAGTAGGTAGGTTTCCCATTATGAGTTGTATTGTTCTGCCCTTCATACGACAACATTTAACGCATTGTCATACAATATTCCTAGCTAAATTTCTACCCCCTAGAGGCCACCAAGCCTCTCTAATATGAGAAAGAAGGAATTACTCTCCAGAGATACACATTCGGCTTGAACACTTATCCACTCTCCTGTCCATGGTGACTATAGTCACCAAGTGACATAAAACCCCCTTACGTCCAGGGTGAGTATAGTCACCGAATTTTGCAATTTTGCAAACTCTCATTACGACCACGGTGAGTGTAATTACTCAAAACACGTATTACGTAGGCCTTTTAAAAGATTTGAGATGATTCTGTGGTTACTAATTCAGTATAAAAGTAAAAGAAATCTATTTAATAGCAAACATAATTTCACAGAAAAAAATAATGAAATTGGCGAAAATTGACAGTTCGCCAAAACGGAATTTTGCAGCGTAAGCGTTTTTAAAAATGTCGAAATATTCTTCTACTCACCGTATTTCCTAAATAAGTGCACATCAAAACAATCGCATACTAATTATCGTTATGGATTAATAAGGTTTGTTTACATTTGTAGACAGTGACATTCCAATATAATTTTTTTTCTGACCAAGCGCCATAAACACGGCAACGTTCTTTGTTAAGGTTGTTGCTCACTACACCTAGTTCTTAGTTCCGCAAGAAAATTTGAGGTGGCTCTATGGATATCAATTGATCCGTAGAGCAATCGAAACTATGGCATAGTGTACGAGTACCTTTAGTAAAAAAATGAAATTGTTGACAATTTTGACTAATATGTATGTAATTTTGAATAATTTTGAATAATGTGTTAATTACTCTCTGTAATCATCGTTTTTCCTAATAATGTCCACATCAAAACAATTGTTATGGTTTTAGCTATCGAAAATGATATGATTCTTTATAGTTTGAAACAGTGACTTCCAAGTAATAACGACTTCTAAATGCCGATATAAAAAAAATATTTTTGTTTTTTGTCTTGGAATCTTCATTTTTGTCATTTTTGTTATGGCTTTTCGTAATTAACTGTTAACTTATTAAAATACTGCGTTTTCTAAGCTTTTGGTACGTAGTTTAGGTTTTGATAGAGCTTTAGCAATGGGTTAGTTCTAAGCTTTTTTGTCAGCTCGGGTAGTCTCGGTTAGCGTCGGCCAACATTCGGACAGCTGTCAGAATGGCTGGTAGGAGCCATATTGTATATACGAGACTCGACGTTTAAGAAAAGTGTTTTAGATGAAAAGGAAAACTAAATAAATTAAAATCGAACAAAACTAAATCTTCTTTCTATTCCCCAGAGATACACTTTCGGCTTGAACACCTGAATAGAAATGTTTTTAGATGAAAAAAAAAACTAAATTAATCATAATCAAACAAATAATCGAGACTTAAGACGGTTGTACCCGCCAGCCTTCTACTGAATTTGTGGTGCGGTGTCTCTGACCATAAAAACAAATGTAAGGCATCATGTTGGGCATCATTCATTGTTTAATAAAGTATTCACGAAACAAAGTGTTTTTATACACTACAGTACCAAAAAGTGTATCTAAGAGGACAAATTGGTAGGCTGTAAAAATGTATCTTACAGGAATAAAAGCGTAGTTTTATTAAAAGTGTCTGTACGGGGAAAGTGTATCTCAGGGGAATATCTCGAACAAATGAGTGTAGGTCCACCATGTAATAATAAATTCAATGTGTTTGAATCGAAACAACAAAACAGTAAAGTAATGATTCCTACATAATAATATTGGATGTTTCTTATTGTAAGTAAAATCAATTGAATTTGACAGTCTTGTCAATTACAGGTAATTACACTGGATCTAGTAACATTTGAACCGAAACTTAAACAATGCTGCTTGGCGGCAGAAATAGCTTTTAGGGTGGTCGCTATCCTGTTGGATTCTGGGCTAAATCATACCAACGATCAAATTTAACACTCCTGTAAAATTTCTAAAGTTTTATTATACATGTCATGCTCGCGATTCGACCGATACTTACATACAGCGCTAGTAGTAAAACTCTCAGCATTGAAACACCAAACTATACTTATCACCAGAGATGAGATTTGTCCAACTACACTCAGCGCATAGTAAACACCGTATAAACTCTTAATCGAAAACCTGAAATAAATGGTACAAATTAAAGGACGGTTGGATCGGAGAGAAACGGCATGTGCGTTTGGATACCAATCGTTCAAGTTAAGCAGCGTTGCACTTTCTACTAGATGATTGTCGTTAAAATATTGCGTCGTCAGCTCGAGCTTTACCTGTCTGTGCTTTCAGTTGTTCACATACTCCGAAACATGTTTGTAAATACTTGTAGCGTCTGTAATCTGTCAGTATTTGGTTGGCACCATATATGGTTACTTTACCTCGTATCCTCAACGTTCGAGCTGCTAATCCCCTCGACTGGGAAGAAGCCAATCCATCGGAAAAGCAACAGCGTGTAACTTAAACAAGACTGCAACTCGCATGGTCGTGTAACGAGCGGTCGCACTCGGGAACACCGCCCGTGTGTAATACGTTTACAGAACGGTCTCATAGTCGTTTTGATTTCCAACTTTTTGTTTCTTCTGTAATAATAAAATTATTATCATAAGCCTGGAGGTAACTCTTGATTTAAGGCCACCATTCTTGTATCAGGGTGAATTTCAACAGGTCCATTACAATATTAGTTTCGTAGATTTTGTATCTTTAAGTTTTTAATAAAAAAAATCGGGTTTGTTAAAGATTTTGATAATGTATGTATTCTTGCTTAATATCTGACAGATAACTTAAAAACCGACGAGATATACCTACAAGATTAAAAAATTTTTGCCACTGCGATGAAACATGCGTCCACGGCAATGAAAAAACTGTATTATGGTAAAGATGTTTTCTTTTTTTTTCCTATTGTATTTATTTATATAAGACAGCCAACTAGACCACACTAATTTTACCCGTTTTCTTATACATCTATAGTTCTACGCTGAGTGCTTACTTAATTAAAGGCGGCCACGGCGTGCAATGTGAGTGTTATTAATAATAAAAATGTAATAATTAAAACAACTCTTCGACTTTAAGAGTCGTTGAAAGGCTTTAAAACAGACTTCTTAAACTTATACAGACTATCAGAGAAGGCGTCCATTTCTGACCCTTTTGACAATGTATTGTATTGTCGTTGCAGTCTATTTAGCAAAGAGTTATGACCTATATTGCTTTTCGAACCCTTAGAGCATATTTACAGCGTCGAGGTGTTTTAGAGATATATTGAAGTTTAATTGCTTCAGTAATTCAGGGCAATCCAGGTCACCTCTCAACAATTTGTGTAAAAATACAAGGTCCAATATCTTTCTTTTACTTTTTAAGCTTACCATTCTAAAGCTGGACAATCTATCCACATACGATGGCAGCCGTCGAGCAATACCATACTGGTATGAAAGATGCCAATAAAATCTTTTTTGTATGTGCTCTAAGTTCATAATGCAAACATGGTAATGAGGCGACCTAATCGGAGAACAGTACTCCAAACCCGACCTCACAAGAGCATTGTACAATTGGATCTTTGTTGCTGGCTTAGATTTCTTGCAGTTTCGAATAACAAAGCAAAACATTTAAACCTAATCTTTTTATCTAAAATTACACCAAGATCACGGACAACCAGCACTTCATCAAGAGGCGCATCATTAAACGATACAAAGAATGTATCCAAGGCGATTGTTCGCGTCTTGATCTTGCTTCACAATCTATTTTGATTGATCTTGATAAAAAAGAGTTATTAATTGTTTATAGTAAAACGATTTTTATTATGTAAACTTGAGTACAAATTAATTACTTGATATGCGCTTGCTACAGACAATGCCTTGATTGCAAATGTGACGAAATCATGAATCAATATAAATGCCGAGTGCCCGAATTGTTCCGTACTTTACATAATTTTTTGTATTTTTACCAAAGCTGTAGGTAAAATAATTTCTGGAATGTCGCATTGTTGAGCAACGTTAGTTACTGTAGTCGTGTACGTCGCGTTTCCGCTGCCGGCGCTGCCGTGAACTTTGATACTCCATCGTTCGGTGTCATATAACTTTTTGTATATGCCGAGTGTAATATCGTGCTATGACCTCCGTTGCACTCCCGGCATCGCTTGTTCGATGTGCATATATTGCCACGATGATCATATAGACAATTGATGCAAAGATTCATTCTTATTACATTTTGGCGTTTTTGAGTAGGTGACATTTATAGATTTTTTTTACAAAAGTATATTCCATGTTCATGACTGCTGCATATAGGACATTTTATTTTACTCCTTGTACTTGCTTGCGTAATAGCCCTGTTGCTTGAAAACTGTTTTAAGTTGTATGAGTTTTCGCATCTATCAAATAGTGATGGGGTCGACCTCTGCTGGTAACTTTCTTGCTTACGACAAGCCTTCCATAGTCGTAAATTGGTTTTCTGGGAATGTCACAAAATCTTTCAAATTTGGTATTTCTCTCGGCTCTTTCAATTCTCCAAGTAATCATTGTGGTTTTCAGTGTCCAGCTTCTGTGACAAAATATATACTTAAATAGGATCTCAGGTGTCTATGTTAATTCCTAAATTCTTGAAAGCATTTAGGCACTATGTGGTGACGTCATGTAATCTCTTGGTGTGGTTGGCGTTAGCTTGTTTCGTAACTAATTGTATATACCAATATAACAATAATCAGTGCTTGTAATGTCTTGAACGTATCTTCGAATTTCCATTTCTCATGTATGGTCTCGATGTTTATGTTGGTAACAATTCTCGCAAAAGCCTTGAAATTACTGAGCTGCCTTTTCAACATATCATCCAGTTTGCTGTTGCTACCCGTGCTAGGTTTAGACTCTTCGTTCCTCCCTTGATCCTTGCATGCACCGTTCTTCCATGTGTTATTGGAGTGGCATCGTCGTCACCATCTTTTTGAGGTAATGATAGTTGTACCTTACGAGAAGTGGTAGGCTTCTCCTCATCAAAGTTACGCCACTGGTGCTTGCTTTCTCAATATATTGATTGGCTTCTAAATATACCTGTTTAGTTTGCTGGTAGTAATCACCAACGAAGTTTACATCCTCGGACGTTAGATACTGGGTAAGCTTTTCATGATTTGCCTTAAATTCAATCCAACGACTTTCTTATGTTTCCATACATCTCTTGATAATCTCTGGAGTTCGGCGTGTTGGACCATCTTTTTTAAATTGCTTAGAAGTTTCTTGATTTCTTCAGATAATAAGTTTTGCTGATAGAGTAAGTCATTTACATCCATGATAATGTAATAACTTGAATCAACTTGCTAAAAATAACTTGTTGTAAAAATATTGTATATTATGGTTAGACGACCTTTCTTGATAATAATGTGCAAAATGTGCACGATCATCAGGTCATCCAGTCGGTGGGACCCGCTTGTGGGACGCCGACTGTACCGATTCACAAACACTCGAATATCACAAAAATAGATCACTAAACCACAGTTCGAAGGAACAATGTTCGCATCTTGATCTTGCTACACAAACAATTTTGATTGATCTTGATAAATAAAGAGTATTTGTTTATAGTAAAACGATTATTATTACGTAAACTTGAGTACAAATAAATTAATTGATATGCTTGATATGACGAAATCATGAATGAATATAAAAACACTGACGCAGTGACCCATTTAAGGTGCGGTAAACCGTAAAGAAAAAATAAATGGAAGTAACATAATAAATAAAATACTTACATTTATGACGCGAAAATGCAGACACGTGTGTGTACGTCTTTCCACGTCGAGCAAATAAGCGGCACTGATATGCAACGTTTAGCGCACAGGAAAGAGGACGCAAGTCGTCAGATAAAACAATATTCTAAACATGTTTAGGCGGCGATTATAGGTAGTTATGGGATAAATAATTTATTGTTAACCATTCGTTGTATTGGTTAAATATTTGAATAAATGTATTCCGTAACAATACTTTAAATATTCACGTATCAAATAAAACTAGGTTTTACTATAAATAACTACTAGATTTTTATCAATGAGGATTCAACAAATATACACATCAAGGTGACGTGTGGACAAACACGGCAATGAAAGATTTCGAGGTTTAATTTATTTTTTGGAGTACCTATTAATCCCATTAATAAAATATTTAGTGCTTCACATAGATTACTACTTCACCTAACCAGTAAAAAATGTTAGAACATTATAACTATGTTTTTTAGTACCAATTTCATCGATGCCACGCAATTATTGGTCCCGGGAATTCCACCCATCATTGTGTGACCCAATCTTAAGCCTCTCGAATCAGAGAAGTAACTAAGATTATGTTTATATCATCCATCCAAGCCATAGGCTGATGGATGAAAGATATTTACCGCTTCACATCGCTTTTGCGAATCCGTAAGGGTTTGGTCATGTGGAGAGGATGGAGGAGCCCTCGGCGATAGTACTCTGACCAGAGCAGAGATGTTCTTCAATGATCAGGTCAAGAGTACCTTGCACCGACGAACTTGTATTAAGAAAGTAAATGAAACATGTGCAAGTATGTCAGAATCCTGGCTAATAGGAAGCTGTAGTATCTGCCTAACTCGTTTCAGAACCCCTGTAAAACGAGTGTGACGCGTACCTAAACTTTTTAATCATCATCATCATTTTCAACCCGAATCCACCAACCTTTTTTTTTTAATTTTGACTCGTCGCGTAGTGACTGCTTCTTGCCTGATGGTGTAACCTCCCCACAACATTAAATTGCTACACCTAAATCTAAACCTAAATCTAATGCCTTTCACACCTATATGCCTAGCTAGCTTATAATACATACACACATCCTCGCCGCTTTACCTTAACTTAAATTATTATCTAATTCTTAAAACTAATTAACCTAATTTATCTACAATCTAATGGTTGTGTCTGGAGTTTTGTAGAGTGTGTAGCGTTTGTATGAAGATGGGACCTTAGCATAGCTTAATTCTATTTGCAGTGAATTTCAGTCAAGCAATGTAATATTATAATAACTACTATTTTGGCCAGATCGTCTAGTGAACCCTCCGTTGTTAACCGCATTTAAGTAACTCAAGTTCTTTCGTGAAAGTTTAGTAATTGGCTTATCCCTGTGTTAAATTATTTACTCCTGACCTAATTACCTACCAGTCTATAAATCATAACATAAATATGTGTAGCCTAGCAATGACTCCGTCTGAACTGTGACCTAAATCCTTCACTGCAGCTGCGGGGAAGATTTGTAACCACTCAAAGGTAATCAGATGATAGCTTAGCTTGTAGGTATTATTATTTATTATCAGTAGCATGATACATAAGAAGCCTGGTGCAATTTATATAAAGGTTTAGTGGGATTATAAAAGTCTTGTGGAAGTATAAAAGTCTTGTGGAAATATAAGAGTCTTGTGGAAATATAAAAGTCTTGTGGAAATATAAGAGTCTTGTGGAAGTTTAAAAGTCTTGTGGAAATATAAGAGTCTTGTGGAAGTTTATGAGCTCCAACCGCCGCTCCATAGCGTGCCATTACATCTCATTGTTTAATTATGGCCCCGTCCACTTTGGCTTTAACATTAATTATTAGCTTGTAGCTTTAATTCTTTCAAACTGAGAATTTACATCTCTTCTCAAACTCTAATTTCATTTTACATTATGAACTATGTGTTAGCAATTTAAATTCTTATTATTCCACATAAGTCAATAGAGTTTATCTCAAGGCTTGCTATCATCCAAATATCCTTTTCACATTAAGAACTTAATTATTCAATGCAATAACTTATATTCAGTTCCGTAAAGGGTGGATAATTTAATAAAACGCCAATTCAGGCGGTGGCTAAAGTAGAATGCTATTAATACAGGTAAAACTACTTTTATTTACTCTTAGTATTTATTATACAGGTCTTGTAAAGTTCCAATATAACTACATTGGATTGGCTGCATTGGCAGATTATCACATCTTAAGTTTATTAAAGGATGTTTAATTCATTCAATATCCTTGACTTTAGGAAGTGAACTGAAATAGAATACTATCATTTGAAGTAAATTACTTTGGGTTACTCTTAGTGTTCATTATACAAATCTTATAAAGTATAAGTACATCTCAAGTTTATTGAAAGATGCCTAATTTATTCAACATCCCTGACTTTTAGGGTAGTGAACTAAGTTAATTATTTTTTCATTAACTTCCACCCTCTGTCTCTCAGACTGAGTGGTTAATTTGATAGACTACTAAATCATAGTTAGTATACCTTTAGTAGGTAGTAAATTAGGTAGTTAATTATCACTGTTAATCATTAAATAAATTACATTTAGAAGTTATCTTTTACTCACTTTAATAAGTATAAATTAGACTGTACTAGGTATTAGTCTGATTGATTAGATTGTTCTCATCAAATATTTCTATGTTTCATATTATTAGAAGTAAGTACTTACATATCTTAAGAGGTCTATTCAAATGGTATTAGTAGACCATTGTCAGGCTAATTAGCTGGTTGTTATCAATCAATTATTTCTATGTTTCAGATTATTAGAAGCTCATAGCTTGCAATGTCTTCTTTCAACGACTTATCCTAGGTTCTAAACTGGTTTTAGTTGTTCAGTTTGTATCAGCTTATTTTTGCTAAGGTATCGGATGTAAAATTTTCCATACTTTGAAGAGTATAGCCATGTGAGATCGTATTGCATCCCAGGGAAAGCTAACAAATGCCTGTTTGGTCATATCAGTGTTAGAAATCAAACATCACAGTACGACTAAGCTTATTTGCTATAACTTTTTAGTATTTTTCTTGTAATAGAAAACCAGTCTAGACTTTTAGGTACTCCAAAGTAATGATGGTACGATATTATCATACTTCTGTTAATTATTTAAAATGAATAATTAATTGGTAACAACTTTAGGAAAACAATTAGAATTTTACCGGCCTGCGGTAACAGATTACTTGCCTAGCTAGGACCCACATCACTTCATCATAATTTTATTTAGCGCCGTAACTTAATTATCCCTGCCTTATTAGTCTGAATTAATAACTAACCATATATATATATCCGCCTACCTATAGATTCCTACAACTTTCCTCACTTGAAAATGCCTATATTTTGTCGAACTAACAGTCCCTCTTGTGTACCTTGCAAACTAGGCCAAGCCTCATTTAATTTAAATTCGTGGTGTGTGGTGAGAGTCGCATTGCCCCTGAAAGCAACTAACTCCTAAATGTTCTATCAGTCGAGCCAGTATACTCAGTGTGTTATTTTCCTATCACTACACTGTATGTATGGAGATAGACTCGAGATTGGACTGGGTCATACGGGTCTACCTCCAGCTAAATGGTGTCTGACCTATCTTCAACTTTCACTAGGGAGACAACTGTCTCTCCCCCATTACTCCGTCGAAGATAGTGTATTGTTTAGCGTAATAGTGTAAAACGCCGATCTTATTAAATACAATCAAAGATCATCCAGACCGAAGTCTGTTGAAAGGTACATAGGGTTTTGTTGTCACCGTGACTCGTTTCCGCCGATGTACCCCAGAATACTTCATTCTGTTAACGGATTCGAGTTGCGATCGCAATAGTTTACTTTATTAATAACTTTCAATTTCACAAATCTTAATTAATATCGCAGCTCGAATATCACTTAGCGCACTATCAAGCTCGGACGCTATTTTTCCCGTATGAGTCGTACCGCACTCTTAAGTTGGACCGCTCCGTTGACGTCCCAAAACTGAATGTCCCCTAATTTTCCCAAGCATCTTAACTTTCCCGCCACGCGCGCCTAAGATTTTTCCCGCGCGAGTCCGCTTTTCTTCCCTTCCACCAATCGCTAGCCGTTTCCCCGATGCCCCCCGCCTTCGCGTCGCGCCACGTGGAGCTATCATCCGACCTCTCTTTCTGTCTTTTTCTCAACCTCTCGCTCGCTCATAGCCGCTTTCGCCGCGCAATTCTAAAATTTTTCCATAATCTAACCAAATCTCGTCCGACAGCCAATATTTCATCGTTGAATATCTAAATGTAGCCTTCTATTAACACTTCCCTCTTAATAATCCTCCACTTAAGCCAATAATCCTATATTTTGGGAAACTATCAAAAGTTCCGTATTCCGACCATAGATGGCGTCCGCCCGTAGGTGAACCACTTTGCCGACCCCAGAGCAGTCCCCGCGAAACTCAAAATAAAATACGGTCCTAGTCAACCTAGCAACCTTACGCGAAGCCCAAATAAATGACTTCCGCTAGACGCCACCTATGTCGCAAGGGACGCGCAGAGCAGTCCCCGCGAAATTCAAAATAAAGAAGTCAAACTAGCAACCTTATGCGAAGCTTACGTAAATAACTTCCGCTAGACGCCGCCTATGCCGCAAGGGACGCGCAGAGCCGTCTCCGCGAAATTCAAACTAAAGATAAAGCGCTAGACCATTGACCATTATTCTGAACTAGTTTATTATTCCCTTTTCATGCTTATTATTAATGGTGCTACGCATTAATATTTATTTTAGTGCTACTCCCATGCATTCCTTACTAACGGACGGATACCATTCATTCTGTACCGTTACAGCCGCCCCCGATAGAATTTAAGCAGATAAAGTACCACTCTTATCTGCGGCGAATTATATCTAAACCCTGTACTTAATTAAGTACAAAATAGCACCTCCTTCCTTGCCAACCTCATTGTCATCCTAGCCCTCAAAGATATTCCTACTATTTATAGTTCCTCCCCAAATCCCTAATGACTCCTTCCTCCATAAGCTTTCTTATTGCAAAATAGCCCACACCCCTCATTCTATTCAACTGACACAAAATCATAATCGCATACCCAGTTCTCGTGTTCGAAACGAAATCCCAGTAAACTTAGTCTCGGTAAATATTTCCCAATAACTTAGACATCTACCATTTCTCTAATCATACACAATCTCCGAATAATGATTTGCCTTTTGTTTACCATCATAACAACAAATCATAATATAATATAAATCAATATAACAGTCTCTTGCTCTGTCTACTAACGCCCCCTAGCGAAAACTCTTCAACTCTATGACGATTCCGACGTAAGTTTATAACATCTTCCGAACCATTCAATTATTCTATTCTTTAAATTATTTTCCTAGAATAATTTCAAGTACATCTGTCATCATGGCCTTCTTTTAACTTACGTCCCTTCTTACAACTTGTTTCGCATCTAAATGTTGCAACCTAGGGATCGAACCTGGGATCTTTCGTGGGTGAAGCATCAACCACTTCGCCGTCATGGTCTTTTAGTTCCAACTAGGTTAATGAATAATAATTAATAATTTGAATTAAAACTTTCCTTCATACTTTAACGCTACCAATCTCATCTTAGCTTATATAATTACCTAAGATAACGAAACGTCGGAACAATTGTCTACCTCAGGCAGGGATCGAACCCGCGTCCTCCACAATCCCTAATTAGCTACTTCTTTCAACCGAAACCTATTTTCCTCTCCGCGGATAAGAAATCTTAACCAAACCCCCCCATAACAACCAAAACCAGTAGGCATACCATCATCGCCCAAGAGTTATAACTTTATTTTAGATGAGATACATCTAATGTCTAGTCCTGCAAATAACCGAGATAGAATACTAGACTCGCTTCTGTCCGGTACGCAGTGACACCCACTCACCGTGCATACAAATAGAGGTCTTAACGCCTTACAATAAGGTTGTCGATCGTAAATACTTAGGAAAAACTCATTCACTCTAAGGGGGTACGCATCTCGAAACACGTCCTTGAGTTTTGAACTAGCTACCCCGTAGTTCAGATCTATTAGAAGTTTGTGTGCTATGTATATCCGTCTAACTGTCAATGTATGCGTCATCGATAAATACTTGTTAATACCCCGGTACGTGTTGGACATTGTATACTAATTGACAAGTACTGAGCTTATACGTATAAGCAAATACTTATGCCAAAACCTATCTAGTAACTATGTCTCATCCCTAGTTATTACTATGCACGAAAGACAACATTTAGACTCATTTGCTAATATATAATACGTCAATATCCCCTTACTTTCCTATACCTTTGGAAAATATCATTTTCTTTTTAAATTAAACAGACCGGTAACTATCTTATCCGCCCCCACAACTCTACTTAACTTCCTACCTTTTATATTACTAATAATCGGTCAAATCGGTAAATAATAAGTCATTAAAGGTGACACTTCGTCTTAGTATTCATGGTAATTAATATCGTAAGTTCCTTCTCGTATTTACTGAATTCCAAACTGCGTGATTCAATAGTGCTAGTTTCCTTTTATTTTTTTATTTTTTTTTATTAGATGTTTTTAATTTTATACTCGCACAAGACACATTATTAAGATGGTAATCTCCCGAATGTTTGTAACTCTAATTGGTTACTCATCATGCATTCTACTTTACTTTTCAGCCTTCCGTCCAGATGGTAAAATTCCCCAGCAACACGAGATCCCCTGACCACGCCAAAATGAAATGCCATCAATGGCCTCTGTTTCTGCAGCCTAAGACATTATCTCTCTATAGGTTAGTCAAGTATAATTGTCCTGATTTAGACTTCACAAGACGCCCCCAAAGGAACCACCTTACAGCAGAATTTCCGCAACTTTAAGAAAGGCTAGTTTAGGAAATGAAGCTAAATGGAAACCACTTAATTTTATTGTGTGCTGAGTAATTCCCACTTCTACAGCACAGTTCCGAAACTTCGATTCAATTACTTTACCAGGTAAATCAAAATAAACCCTACACGCTTAACTAAGTTCTATTTGTGCCCAGTGCGACTAAAAATATTCGAACACCCTAAACAAGCTACTTTTACTAATTTAACAGTGCCAATTAAGAATGCTCCCTTGTGTCATCTATAATTTTATTGTGTGCATAGACGACCAAAGACCTCGCTTTCAGCATGCCTTCTTCGTTGGACCCGCTTAGTTAAATACTCTAATCAAAATTCTAAAGTTACAATTGAAAATGTCAAAAGTTCGAATATTATGCAATAGAGAATTTCTCTAACATAGTTACTCCATCTCTTCGCACTATTTAGTCAGGCATATTGCAATTCAAGTATTTATTTTAATTTATAATGACCTATCTTCTCCACCCCTGTTCACATACTTTAGCCATCCCTATCCACAGCTGCGGTGAAGATAATTAGTTAATGAACAAAACATCCTATAAACACTCTATGTTGCTACCGCAATCACAAGAAATATTTACTAGGAGGATTATCTATCATACAGCTGACTATAACAAAATGAGTCCCCCTTATCTTTCTCCGTTCCTTCTCTAACGTAGAAGACAGCAACAGACAATTAATATTTAATTACTTATAATTTAGAACAACCCTAGGTAAAACGCTACCACAAAACTAGACTAGAACCGAATAATACTAACCGAAGTAAACTTTTGTATTCACACTTGCAAATAAAATATCTTTATCTTTCCGTGATGAATAATATTTTGATAACACTATTTCATCAACTCAATGTCCCGGCCTACATATGTGAAAACTCCCAATCAATTAGTTTGTATAAAACAATCTAGATGCAACATGCAGTTCACATTAACTAACAATTTTAAGGTTGTGCCATAACTTCGACAATAACCTACCTTAGCACTAATTTTAATCATCTACAATTATATCACGTACATATTAGATGCCAATAATCTAGATTATTTAAGAATTCTAGCAATTCTAATCAATAACCAACAAGATCATCCCGCTGTGACAGTCTGCGCTGACCTTCCCACAAGTCAAAACCGCGTTTCGTTCGTCCTATCATTTCTAAACCTGTAGACATTTACTTTGTACTAAACAAATTCTTGAGTTAATAATTATTTGCCAATTGTTAAGCAACCCTATTTAATTTCATAATAACAATTTTAATATAGCAGTATTAGAATATTATTATAAATCTCGAACATCTTTATTTATTATAATCAACATTACCGGTTAAAGTATTTGAATGGCCTAGTGCGAACTAGGTTTCAGGTTGCACCTCGGGAAAATAAATTTACTATTGACTCTAAAATCTACTACTAATAAATTTATTATTTTCTTCTGACATACAAAGATAGGTTATGTATGACTCTAGGTCGGGTTTAATAAACTTTGAACTATACCTACCTCCACGATAATCTCGGTTAAATATATATATCCGTAAAACGAAATATGTCCAATACGGCCGATTTTACTAAATTTAAATTATGCTACTAAACAGTACGTGTCCTAAGAACATCACACATCCGAAACCCATTTCAGTTCTAATGTCTTTACCCATCTAAATTAAAATTTGTACCTGTCGACGCGAGATAACATCTAAATAATTACTTTGTATGATTCGAATTGTGATAGTTGATTTTGTATTGTAATCTCGATAACGCAATATCAGGGATTTACTTATTAATAAATTTTACACTAAGAAATTTATTCTCAGCTCGCAATATCATCGCTTTATTTCCGGCTTGAATGTTTCTGCGGACTATGAGTTTAAATTTATCCTGCAACTTAAAATTGTGGTATATATAATCGATCACTGTTTTATAAGTAGCTGGTGTTAACTTTTAAAATGATAAAACGATTTAACTAATGATTATGACGTGACATCCGCCCACAACTCGCCTTTATAATTGATGTGATAACATACGCTATTGTTATCCCTATAGCGTAACAGTGCTATAACTCGTTAATTTTGCAGTTAAATCTCGACTTCAAGCCAGTCAACTATTTTTTTTTTTCTCTACTATTATTTTTTTTCTTTCGATTTATATTCTTTCTTTACTATTATATTTTTCTTTGGACCCCTATTTTGCTCCCAAGCTCAATTAATATCCACCTTCCACAACTATCCATCATCCGTCAATCTTAGATATCTTCGAGAAGTAATTCTTAATCGTTCAACGGAGATAGACAATTGTGCAAGGTACCCTTCTTAATAGGCTAATCCAACCCAGTGAATTTAATGATTTATCTATCTCTACCTATCCTAACTAATTAGTCATGTAGTAAAGTCTTTTCTTTTCACCGCTCTCCCGACTTAGATATCTCTAGGTAACTCACAACTGATAATATTAGGTAAGTAGGTATAGTAAGCTGTGCCCAGCGAGCTTTACCTCTGCGTACGTTAACCTCATCTTAAGCTAATAATAATCCTTTATAAATCTTCATAATTAACTATTTATCACGATTTCAACTATACGGTAAGAAGCAATGATTACCGGTAACGACTACTTACAACGCTGCAAGAGTATTTCAATTATACATATTATAATTAGACAGCACCCTTTTACCATCATCCAAAATAAAATCCTTTATTGGTAACCCAACGCCATCTAGCCTCGCTAATAGGTAACCTCCCCACAATAGAGTAGATATTAGATAGTTGTTTCCAGACGGTAACGACTTTTATCGCCTACTAGACGTATTTATCCGTTTACATTATGCATCCCAAACTACGTTGCTTTTAAACCAAAACTCCTACTAGCAATGAATAGTCATATGATTCTATCCCCTACATGACATCCCTGCTACTTGTTATTACTTATAATCGCGATTCCTCATCAACGCGTGTATTTTGAACCGTAATACTATTTTATGTTACTTTTCCTAGGATTTTAGCGAACTAACAAAATGAAGCGGCATTTCCCATGTCATTGCATTCTAATCTACTACGTGATAAGTATTAGGAAAATCTCTTTCAATGTAAAAATCGCAGGTATTAAAAATAACAGGTATGGAAAATAACAGGTGATTCCACTTGCTATAACAAAATCACATGATTACGCGTTATGGAAGTTTCCTCTCCGATTGGTTTTATGACGTCATGTTTTATAATCATTCCTAATTCTAGATTGTTTATGGTCTCGCTAAATCATTTGTCTCTATGGTCCAACCATAGACAAAGAACGTAATAGTCCTTGACTAGCCTAAACTACTCTATGGATTTCAGATGTGAGACTCAAGTACACTATTATAATTTTTTTTTCTCTAACATAACCAACAAAATAAATTATAATACGTGGAATAGCACATCAACTAAAAACCGCAATCGCTCAACGATTATTAGTCAAAATATAATTATTATTAGTTTTATATTATGCTGTTAGCGTCATAACTTTATAATATTGTACAGCATATCGCCGTCCTATAATATAAATTGAATCCAGCAATAATTAAGTTGGTTACCTCTGTCCAATCTCGCCCCCTAGCCTTCCCATCCGACAGCAATAATAATTAAACCGCCCCCTATTCTACAAATCTTTCTAAATCAATAAATGTTGAACTATGTCACCCTATCGACTTGTTACGATCCTAAAAATAACTCAACACAAGGCTGTATGAACCAGTTGCCTATGCCTATATGAAATCTATCACCAGGAATAGAAACAAAACTACAGTTACCATAGCTCCTAACGTCAACAACAAAAATTGGATACCTGGTTTCAGTATTCAAGGAAACAATTACTAAAGGTTTCAGTATTCACAGATAACTCAACAATTTTAAAATTTAATACTCCAGACCCCCGGAATAGTTTGGTTATTGACTATATCTAAGTACTTTGTTCACTCATTAAACTTTGGAAAACCAACAACGCACGGTACCTGATGCTGGCGAAATCCGCCATTAAATAAAGAAGAAAAAGATAATAACTGAAAGGTATTGTATTTCAAATAATACTCATTACGCTATTGTTTTGTAGCTTTATCTCCTCCTTTGACCTTTAACCTAACCTGAGAATCTTTTTGTTACAGATTTCGTACAACAAAATTTAGCTCCAGCTCTCATTGCGACTGTCTACAATATTGGTCGAACCCGTAATACAAAGTGTATGAATCAACTTTAGAAGATAACAACGTTTATTGTGAAAAGTGTCAAATTATAATTCACCCACTATCAAGAGCCCGTAATACAAAGTGTATGAATCAACTTTAGAAGATAACAACGTTTATTGTGAAAAGTGTCAAATTATAATTCACCCATTATCAAGAGCCCGTAATACAAAGTGTATGAATCAACTTTAGAAGATAACAACGTTTATTGTGAAAAGTGTCAAATTATAATTCTTCAATATCTCTGAATTAATTAATCTTCATTGAATTATTCCCTATTAAGCCAATTCTAAACTCACGCATCGCAACACGACAACAATTTGTGGGAAAAATCCCACTTCTAAATTAAAGTATTACCGCTTGACTGAAATCCAATACAACTATATTAATGATAATTTATAACTTAACTTTCTGATCCTGGTCATGGCTTACCAAATTGTAACCTCCCCACAACATTAAATTGCTACACCTAAATCTAAACCTAAATCTAATGCCTTTCACACCTATATGCCTAGCTAGCTTATAATACATACACACATCCTCGCCGCTTTACCTTAACTTAAATTATTATCTAATTCTTAAAACTAATTAACCTAATTTATCTACAATCTAAGATTTGCAAGCTGAAGTGGCAATGGGCAGGCCACATCGCTCGACGAACCGACAACCGTTGGGGAAGAAAGGTTCTCGAGTGGAGACCACGCACTGGAAGACGCAGTGTTGGTAGGCCTCCCACTAGGTGGACCGACGACATCGTGAGAGTCGCAGGCAACCGGTGGATGCGAGTGGCGAGTTGTCGGTCAGGATGGAGGTCAAAGGGGGAGGCCTATGTTCAGCAGTGGACGTCTTCAGGCTGGTGATGATGATGATGATGATGATCTACAATCTAATGGTTGTGTCTGGAGTTTTGTAGAGTGTGTAGCGTTTGTATGAAGATGGGACCTTAGCATAGCTTAATTCTATTTGCAGTGAATTTCAGTCAAGCAATGTAATATTATAATAACTACTATTTTGGCCAGATCGTCTAGTGAACCCTCCGTTGTTAACCGCATTTAAGTAACTCAAGTTCTTTCGTGAAAGTTTAGTAATTGGCTTATCCCTGTGTTAAATTATTTACTCCTGACCTAATTACCTACCAGTCTATAAATCATAACATAAATATGTGTAGCCTAGCAATGACTCCGTCTGAACTGTGACCTAAATCCTTCACTGCAGCTGCGGGGAAGATTTGTAACCACTCAAAGGTAATCAGATGATAGCTTAGCTTGTAGGTATTATTATTTATTATCAGTAGCATGATACATAAGAAGCCTGGTGCAATTTATATAAAGGTTTAGTGGGATTATAAAAGTCTTGTGGAAGTATAAAAGTCTTGTGGAAATATAAGAGTCTTGTGGAAATATAAAAGTCTTGTGGAAATATAAGAGTCTTGTGGAAGTTTAAAAGTCTTGTGGAAATATAAGAGTCTTGTGGAAGTTTATGAGCTCCAACCGCCGCTCCATAGCGTGCCATTACATCTCATTGTTTAATTATGGCCCCGTCCACTTTGGCTTTAACATTAATTATTAGCTTGTAGCTTTAATTCTTTCAAACTGAGAATTTACATCTCTTCTCAAACTCTAATTTCATTTTACATTATGAACTATGTGTTAGCAATTTAAATTCTTATTATTCCACATAAGTCAATAGAGTTTATCTCAAGGCTTGCTATCATCCAAATATCCTTTTCACATTAAGAACTTAATTATTCAATGCAATAACTTATATTCAGTTCCGTAAAGGGTGGATAATTTAATAAAACGCCAATTCAGGCGGTGGCTAAAGTAGAATGCTATTAATACAGGTAAAACTACTTTTATTTACTCTTAGTATTTATTATACAGGTCTTGTAAAGTTCCAATATAACTACATTGGATTGGCTGCATTGGCAGATTATCACATCTTAAGTTTATTAAAGGATGTTTAATTCATTCAATATCCTTGACTTTAGGAAGTGAACTGAAATAGAATACTATCATTTGAAGTAAATTACTTTGGGTTACTCTTAGTGTTCATTATACAAATCTTATAAAGTATAAGTACATCTCAAGTTTATTGAAAGATGCCTAATTTATTCAACATCCCTGACTTTTAGGGTAGTGAACTAAGTTAATTATTTTTTCATTAACTTCCACCCTCTGTCTCTCAGACTGAGTGGTTAATTTGATAGACTACTAAATCATAGTTAGTATACCTTTAGTAGGTAGTAAATTAGGTAGTTAATTATCACTGTTAATCATTAAATAAATTACATTTAGAAGTTATCTTTTACTCACTTTAATAAGTATAAATTAGACTGTACTAGGTATTAGTCTGATTGATTAGATTGTTCTCATCAAATATTTCTATGTTTCATATTATTAGAAGTAAGTACTTACATATCTTAAGAGGTCTATTCAAATGGTATTAGTAGACCATTGTCAGGCTAATTAGCTGGTTGTTATCAATCAATTATTTCTATGTTTCAGATTATTAGAAGCTCATAGCTTGCAATGTCTTCTTTCAACGACTTATCCTAGGTTCTAAACTGGTTTTAGTTGTTCAGTTTGTATCAGCTTATTTTTGCTAAGGTATCGGATGTAAAATTTTCCATACTTTGAAGAGTATAGCCATGTGAGATCGTATTGCATCCCAGGGAAAGCTAACAAATGCCTGTTTGGTCATATCAGTGTTAGAAATCAAACATCACAGTACGACTAAGCTTATTTGCTATAACTTTTTAGTATTTTTCTTGTAATAGAAAACCAGTCTAGACTTTTAGGTACTCCAAAGTAATGATGGTACGATATTATCATACTTCTGTTAATTATTTAAAATGAATAATTAATTGGTAACAACTTTAGGAAAACAATTAGAATTTTACCGGCCTGCGGTAACAGATTACTTGCCTAGCTAGGACCCACATCACTTCATCATAATTTTATTTAGCGCCGTAACTTAATTATCCCTGCCTTATTAGTCTGAATTAATAACTAACCATATATATATATCCGCCTACCTATAGATTCCTACAACTTTCCTCACTTGAAAATGCCTATATTTTGTCGAACTAACAGTCCCTCTTGTGTACCTTGCAAACTAGGCCAAGCCTCATTTAATTTAAATTCGTGGTGTGTGGTGAGAGTCGCATTGCCCCTGAAAGCAACTAACTCCTAAATGTTCTATCAGTCGAGCCAGTATACTCAGTGTGTTATTTTCCTATCACTACACTGTATGTATGGAGATAGACTCGAGATTGGACTGGGTCATACGGGTCTACCTCCAGCTAAATGGTGTCTGACCTATCTTCAACTTTCACTAGGGAGACAACTGTCTCTCCCCCATTACTCCGTCGAAGATAGTGTATTGTTTAGCGTAATAGTGTAAAACGCCGATCTTATTAAATACAATCAAAGATCATCCAGACCGAAGTCTGTTGAAAGGTACATAGGGTTTTGTTGTCACCGTGACTCGTTTCCGCCGATGTACCCCAGAATACTTCATTCTGTTAACGGATTCGAGTTGCGATCGCAATAGTTTACTTTATTAATAACTTTCAATTTCACAAATCTTAATTAATATCGCAGCTCGAATATCACTTAGCGCACTATCAAGCTCGGACGCTATTTTTCCCGTATGAGTCGTACCGCACTCTTAAGTTGGACCGCTCCGTTGACGTCCCAAAACTGAATGTCCCCTAATTTTCCCAAGCATCTTAACTTTCCCGCCACGCGCGCCTAAGATTTTTCCCGCGCGAGTCCGCTTTTCTTCCCTTCCACCAATCGCTAGCCGTTTCCCCGATGCCCCCCGCCTTCGCGTCGCGCCACGTGGAGCTATCATCCGACCTCTCTTTCTGTCTTTTTCTCAACCTCTCGCTCGCTCATAGCCGCTTTCGCCGCGCAATTCTAAAATTTTTCCATAATCTAACCAAATCTCGTCCGACAGCCAATATTTCATCGTTGAATATCTAAATGTAGCCTTCTATTAACACTTCCCTCTTAATAATCCTCCACTTAAGCCAATAATCCTATATTTTGGGAAACTATCAAAAGTTCCGTATTCCGACCATAGATGGCGTCCGCCCGTAGGTGAACCACTTTGCCGACCCCAGAGCAGTCCCCGCGAAACTCAAAATAAAATACGGTCCTAGTCAACCTAGCAACCTTACGCGAAGCCCAAATAAATGACTTCCGCTAGACGCCACCTATGTCGCAAGGGACGCGCAGAGCAGTCCCCGCGAAATTCAAAATAAAGAAGTCAAACTAGCAACCTTATGCGAAGCTTACGTAAATAACTTCCGCTAGACGCCGCCTATGCCGCAAGGGACGCGCAGAGCCGTCTCCGCGAAATTCAAACTAAAGATAAAGCGCTAGACCATTGACCATTATTCTGAACTAGTTTATTATTCCCTTTTCATGCTTATTATTAATGGTGCTACGCATTAATATTTATTTTAGTGCTACTCCCATGCATTCCTTACTAACGGACGGATACCATTCATTCTGTACCGTTACAATGGTAAGCAGCCGATGCAGTCTAAAATAATGAGGGCGCACCCCACCGTGGAATAAGCACGGTAACAAGCGCACCCATTCAGGACGGCCTGCATAAAGGCCGTTTCACGCCCCGCTTAAAATACCCGGGATATTGTATGAGCTGGGAAACACATGCGCCGGCAAAGAATGGGCATAGACAATCCTTCTTGTTTTGATACATGATTCCCTTCGGTATTATAAACGAAATACGTTTTTTGAGTAATAATTCTGCCATCCTCGATGTACTTTACAACCCAAGTGACAATGAGGGGTGTAAATCAACAATGCTCATGAATATTTTCAATAACACTCCGACGGGCTCGCGTCAACCGTCAACGGCAGCATGCGTCGCGATAAGATTGATTTGTTGAGTCGAGTGCAATGACACGGCTTCACAGCTTTATAAAACAATTGCTGCTGTGCAAAAACAAACGAGCATCTGCACTTAAATTCAATAAAGCAGACAATTATAGGTTTAAAAAGGTTTTAAATCTTGTTATGTCGCGACAATGACTGATTTAGAATCCGTAGGTAGATAAAAATGTATAATATACCAAATCCAAATTGCGAATATTTTTGTTATCTAAAATGTTAATTTAAAAGAGTAAAAATCATAATTACAATAAAAATTCTCTGCAAGACTCGTCTACTCCTCCAATTAGTAGCAACCTAAAGGAGTTGGGACTTACGGCTATATCCAATGAGGTAATGCCTATTTGTAAATGCCTTTAAATAGTATTCAGCTATTCGAGGTCAATGATAATTATGAACTACTAGCTTTTACTCGCGGCTTTGCTCGCTTTACTTTTCACGGGAAAAAAATATCTATAACCGTATCCAGGGCCCTTTCTATCTTTATACCAAAAATCATCAGAATCGGTTTAGCGGTGTAAGCGTGACAGCGTAACAAACATGCAAACTCACCTTCGCTATCATAATATAATATTATATTACAGATAATAATAATGTTTAATAAAAGTAAGGTGAGTTGTATGTGAACGGTCCTTCTGCCTTTCATGACATTAGCAGTTATTTAAATTAACACGAGAATGACGTTAAAGATGTTTCTTACCCAAAACTGGATTTAAAAAAGTATTTATTTTAGACTTCTACTTTACAACAATGACTTTATAAACCACAAATATCGACAGAGGTGATTTAGCTTACACTCCATCAAATAATTATGAGTGTCGAGACGAACATAAAATATATGTACGATGTTTATTAACATCGTGTCAAGCTCCTAGACATATAATAATATTATGACAAATGAACGCCTCATTACTTGTCACGTTGGTTGCTTTATGAAAACATTTCTAGTAACCAACCCCATTAATTATCGGTGAAATCACCTTGATAAATGACGTTAAACGTTGTGTAAATGTTGTTTGGGTTTACTTCAAGAAATAAGTAAACTGGTAGAAAATATGTATAACTAACTACCTTTGTAGCCTAGTAATATACCACCGGTCTCAGTACCTACTAGACAGTTCGATTCCCAGCGTTAAGTAAAATTATTGTGTTCAGTAGGAAATGTTTTAAATACTTTAGTCCTGAGTATATTTCTGTGGCCGTAAACGGAAAACACAAAAATTATATTTCCAAAAAATAAACGAGTAGATTTAGTTAACTCTGCAAAAATAGATATCTAAGGTAAACGCAGGTATTACCGAGGTAAAATCAAGGCCTTGAGGTTTAAACTTTCGAAATATGAATTTCCAATCGTAAAAACAGTAACAAGTATATATTTTCTGATACTTTGAGTTTTGGACTTTAGGAATCTAATGATAAAAGACAGGTTTTGAGTAAATATGTAAAGAAAAAATTATTTACATAAAAGCCGGATGAAGCTATTATCAAGGTAAAATGATTGCAGCTAATACCGCGAATCTTGATTCTATTACCGAGGGCATAAAATAAAAGGCATTTTGGTTCCGTACAAATCTTTATTAAAAACAAATTGTTGGCTACTCTATGTATAAGGGAAAAAATCGTGAGGAAACCTGCACACTAAGTCAACTGAATGTGTAACCATGATTCAAGCTTGTTAGGTTCCCCTGTTAACAGGGTCACGGAAATCAGACGGTAGTCGCTTCACTGTAATTATCTGATCTCCCCAATCCTGGATCATGGTCCAAAGTTAAGGACGTAGAGTTGGCGGTAAATCAAGCTGCCCAATATTTTTATCTAATCTATGGGAATAAGAAATAAATAATTAAGTTATTTTATTTTAAAGAAACTTCAAATTTTATACTTTAAATCATTTATTTGCTTAATTTATATACCTACATGATATTTAAATTAAGTACTGAGGTTTAAAATGCAAACTAAGTTAAGTCGTATTCAATTTAGTGCTCTCGTACAAAGTTAATTTTTGTCTCAGTTTGAAAAAAATACGAAAATATTTTTTTACGATAAATACATAATTAAGTAAAAGAATTTCCAAATCATTTGGGTTACTGCTATAAACAATTTTCTTAAAAATTAAATAAAACTATTGGTATTGATTTATGCTATTACCGAGTTTACCACGGTCATTACATTTAAGAAGAAAATTGTGAAGCTCTCACCGCGGTATTTTATTTTTATTTACGGTCGAAAAATAGCGCTAAATAAACGAAAATTAGATAGTTATAGTCATGGCTGAAACTATAATCCACCTTGTTACCTACTTCGAATCTGTATAAATAGTTTTTTACGACACATTAATCTTAGTAAAATATTGAGTTTACTTACATTTGGTGACTCGCGTTTATATGGAGGTCGTACTCTGGCGCCGGTTTGAAGCAACTAATCGTTGTTTTGTTTTTCTGCTTTGTTGTGCACAGAGCGCGACGGATCCATCAAACGAATATAAATTGATCTTTCATAAAAGTTTAACTTTTTGAATAAAATTTGATTGTAATTGCTTAAAACTACAATTATATTACATACGTCGGTGTTACCTGCAAATTTTTGACTACCTACTACTATTATTTAAAAAGCGAACTCTTCAAAATGAGGCACAAATTCTTAATATCTTATAATTGATTGATGTAAGATAATAAATAGAAAAGTTCTCTAATAATTTTCTTTCAGTATTCTAAGGTGGTTTTCGGGGTTTAAGTTTTTTTATGAATGAATTTGTATACATTTAGTACCAGATTACGCTTAAATAACCTTTACTACTAATACAATACACGTCTCTAAAAATATCTTAAGATATTTCATTACTTTACAAAGCATTTTTAAAATTTGGTATCTACTAAATTCATTATAAATTAAGGGCAGCACCGTCGCGACTGAAGGAGCACCGTTGTTGCCTAGACGATTGTGTAAGAGTATCAGTCCGCCATAGTCATGCCGCTTACTCGAAAGTAGAAGGCGTTTGCCTACTCCAGCTAATGACTTTTTTTAAGATGACGAGCTCTCTGCTACCTTTTGTAGTTTCTTGGCATTTGAGAAAAGACAGTTTTGAGATGTAATGCTGATGTTTGTGTCCTATTAGCTTGTGCTATAACATCATCCTTTTATCCCATATGGACAGATTCTCATAAGGTCAAATTCTCAAAAAGACAGATTTTTAAACAGGACAGGGTGTCAAAAACCGAAAACTTGTACACACAAATTAATAGAAGAAAATATCTCACACACTGTTTCCACGGTATAAATTAGTATTTTTTCTAAACTTGTACCTTACTATAGATAACTGATAGAATACATTGTTAATAATAATATTTTTTCTCTTTATGTGCTTACGTGTACTAGAATGTGTCCTTTTAAGAATCTGTATTTTTGAGAATCTGTACTTATGAGAATCAAATCAATTCCTCACTTCCAAGTTGTAACCTCTTGTTGTAATTCATCGGTGAGATTGTAAAATTCCATCACTGTAGGTATAGTTGTTTCATTTATTAAAACTTTATTGCACCTAAAAAAGTGAAAAAGGTGGATTTAACGCGACATTGTTGTCTTCCAACACAAACTGTATAATGACAATAGTCCATTACGTTGCCTGAAAGCCATTAAAATTCTCTCCATTGGACGCAATGACCGGGATTCAGAGCATTAGGGAAAATGACTTTCAAAAAAGACATGACAAATTGTCACCTGTGCGCGAATGATAGTGCATGACGCAGGCAAAACGAGAATTTTGTATCTACGTTACTTAATCTACAGTCAGCAACAGAAGTATATACACACTATATACACATTTAATTTTACAGTCAGCCCGTAACCACGACCGGTGCAACTCAGTCCTAACTTCGGGTATAAGAAGGTTTCACTTAAAACAGTCCATTTAAAACAGTAATTATTGCTACGCGAATTATTAGCTATTGCACCACTGATCTTCTCTCCTCTTCATCATCATGATCATCATTTTCAGTCTGTAGCCACTGATGGGTACCTATAGGACTCCCCCATGTTTTTTGCTGATCACATCTAGATTTTCTAGCGATTAGCTCCACGTCATGTACAATACAATCTTATTAAGCCTATAAATGTGCCACCGTTACACACAGAGGCCAGCCCACATGGACGACCACATATTGAACACACAGTGGAGATTGGGCCGGCTTAATGCGGGTTTTCATCATCAGCCTATTAACGTCCCACTGCTGGGCACAGGCCTCCCACGTGGACAATAGCACGTGGGGATATTGGGCCATAACCTACCACGCTGGCCCTATGCAAGTGGGTTTTAACCACTGCTAATTATGTTTTACGACAACAACATAAGCAACAGCTTTATATACCTAAAGCCGGAAACGTCGAGAAGCTCAAATTATTTTGGATTCAGTCACATATCCAGCGATCCGGCATACGGAGGTTTCAAGAGAAAATACTACGTGGAAGCGGCATGCAAAATTCTCATACAAAACACATAAAAACGACGTTTTGTAGTCCCATGTTTCCTCCTTCAGTATTGGACCAATTGTTATTACTTTTTAGCATCCGTTAAAGAAAGAGATTTTCTATGTCTGCGTGTTTCATTTTTTTGCATTAAGTCATTAATTTTTTAACCCTAGGTCTTCAAACTTTAGCGAAATCACTCCGTTTTAAGGCGTCTTCAGAAGCATTAAGTAGCTGGTTTAAAAAAAATTAAACGTACAGACATGGAAAATCTCTTTTTTTAAACCGATGCTGAAATAGTAATAAAAATTTGTCCAGTTCTGAAGGATGAAACAGGAGACTACGAAACGTCGTTTTCCTGTGTTTTGTATGAGAATTTAACATGCCACTTCCACGTAGTGTTTCCTCTTAACCCTTTCACGGGCAGTACAGTTTAAATTTTTTATTGCTTTTCAATCGTATTCCAAGAGCATAAGGTTCAATATTTAGTGGCAATATAGCTGCCTTTGCCTTCGAAAGGGTTAACTGGCAAGTTCGCAAACCGAACGCCGAGGAACGAAGCGGAGAAACAAAATGGCGTGGCGGCTACCACGCCATTTTGTCCCTCCGATCATCCAATACAATAGCTATCCTTAATAAATCAAAGAATTAGTCAAACGCCACCTGCTCTTAGTGCAAATCCCAAATGATTGGCAGTCCATTTCTTGGTAAATTCATTAAAAGTTGGCTGCTTCGCCAATAATCACGGATTAGGTCCATACTAAGTTCGTCGTACTTCTAGGAAACACAAGGGTCTGTTTTGCAATTGTAATCGCGATATGATCTTCATTTAAACATATAACAAAATCACGACTATTATCCCCGAAGGGTTGGTTAAAGACTAGGTAATGAGGACCGCAAAAGCAGTCTTCTTACCATAGTCTACTTTTCTATGAGACACGGTTGTCAAATATATCTATATAATACATAATGTATAAATAATCTATTATTACGAACGTATTAAACTTTCAAAATTATTTGTTTAATTTGCAGCCTTGGTGTATCTATATTGTCAGATAGTGTCAAAAATATATTTAAAATTATCATTAACTATGTACCTACGGTATTGTTCATGATTATTTTATATATATTTTTTATTATCAATGCAAATAGTCATTTGTATCACAAAAACCTTTACAATTAGATATTACACTACTGACACTAAAATGGTCTAGCTATACGATTCTGTAAAGACTCGATCAAAAACGCGATTTAAAATCCGCAGTGAGTTATCAAATCCGCATTCTCTAAATTCGACTCTCAATAAAAGTCACAAAGGTCATTCTTGATCGAAACGTGAGGGCCGAAGTTAGAGGCAGTTTACGATCGAGCGTTAGAGAATCGACAGGCTGTACTGTCTATTACAGCCAGCATTTTGCTGCTGGAAACAAATTAATTTAAGCGTCTGTGTTTCCTTGTGTTGTAAACTACTCATTATTTCTGCGTTTTGTTATTATCTGTAATGTAATATTAACTGTAATTATCTGACACAGTTAGTCTTATACAAACTTTTGAAGATGAATACACATTATTTTATTTGTGGTATGACAATAATAACCAAGAACAAAAATAGAAGTAGGTACATTTAAGCAGCTCCACGTGGCATCCTCGTGAGCTGTTGACTGGTCGAGAGCTGCGCGCCGACTGTCGTCAGTCGGTCTTGATTTTCGGGCAGGAGGGCGGTGCTTGCATGCAGAATCCAAGCATAATAGACGAGTGAGTTATCGGATCTGTGGATTTTACAGTACATATTTTTTTGCATTTTGATATAATAATTTTCCTGACATCTTCGTTACGGTACCGCGTGCAAAGTCCACCCGTGGGTTTCCGCATGTAATCCACAGATTATTGACAGTGGCATTAATGTGGCACCGACCAAGTTCAATCTGCTGGGAAACATTTATGTGACTTTCGACTGCGCCACTGGATAACGGCTCTCGTTTATGATTGTGATGCAAACTGAAAGCCAATATAGCCTAGTGATATTGCGCATATATGTTTTTTTGCAGAAAATGTCTTAACATTAAGCTAATGCAGTAAGGGTGAGAAATTACATGTGACTAAAAATAATGCTAAGTTAATTCCAAATACCATATATCGTTAGCCTCTATTTCACATAAAAAGTACGTTTATTAAAAAAAAATCATCAGCGAGCACTGTGCAGTCGCTATTTGGTAAAAAGTATGACTATAGCAGAGGACTGCTCATTGCCTGGTCTCTGACTAACCCTTCGCAGATATTTGTCGAGATTATGCACCGAGATTTTTCATTGGTTTTGGAGCCGAAACCCTGTTCATGTCTATCATCATTAGAAGCTATTTAGCTTGTAAAACTAAAAATAAGAGCATAATAAATAAACTAAAAAAATATTAATTTAAAATGTAAGAACCCTTAGTACCGGACGATCTTATCAAAATCCGAGGCGCTTCAAACCACATGAGTGTAGAAACGGTAAAGAGTCAAAGCTACATACAACCGCGCCGTCCCGAGTCAACTACTACAAGCATACGGCGTATTTTGTGCGTGTCCACTAGCCGCTGCGTCGCGTACGCGCCACCACTAGATAAAACCGGTTTAAGCTCGCTCGGCCAGTGGACAAACGGAGGGCCTGCACGAAGCACGCGTCTTATTTGTTTTGAGCTTCTGTATATTTCTGTAGAATAAACTGTAAATAGTTATGAAAGTGTAAATAATTAGTTCTGGACTTGTAAAATGGTTGTTTACTGTACCATTTGTATGAATAATAATAGAAAGTAAAAAAGATATTCCATATTTCAATTATCCCAGGGAGTCTATTAAGTATGTAAATCAAAACCAGATTATACCTATTTAAAGTTAGATATGTTTAAGTAGGTCACACAAACCTTTATGTTTTGTAGGTATGTATGTATGTTAAGCCGGGTCACACAAACAGGTCTCCTGCGACGACTGCGATACTGTTTTGTGTTTTCTAACACCTAGGTAACATCTAACAAAATATTATTATAGTCGTTTAATTTGTTAGATGTTTGATGTTAGGTTAGGTTATCACAAAACAGTGTTGCAGGGCCAGGAGACTCGGCTTAACGTAGGTACTTAATTGTTATTTTTCTTACATATAACTAATTGGGTGAATCTACAAATATTTTGCTGTTTTGTTTCCGAATCGTCATTACCTTAACCTTATCACCGACTGTCGTTAAAATAGTTTGCATTTACAAGCTTGAAATTATTTTGCGAACGAAATAATGAAGTAGGTATGTCAAGTGTTCCTCAATGTAGGTAAATATTCGATTGCGTACGTACGGCTGGTAATGATGAACTCCGTGGTCAAGTGGTTTACACGCCTGGTCTGGCGTCGCGCCATCTCTGAGGTCCCCGGTTCAATTCCCGGTCGGGTCAATTTAGAGAAAAACTGTTTTTCTAAATTGATTTCAGGTCTGGGTGTGTTACTATGTTTATGGATATTTTATCAGTTATCGAGTGTCAGTTCGCGAGTGTGACGTAATACTTGTGGATTGCCTACTCTTTCACACACGGACACCAACCTGTGGACACGTTCATCTGTCTACGTCATTGACATCTACGGCTGCAAACGACATCTTCACAGTGTGTGTTCTTGTGCACTTTTGCGATAGCGAATCGGTTCGGCTGGCCTCCCACAAGCGGGTCTCACCGGCTGAATTGAGACGAGCCCGCACATATAGTAAAGAGGGTACTGGTGCGCACACCTTGTAAGCAGCAGCATAAACTGTTTTTTATTATAAACAGTTAACAGCTCAATATCAATCAATCATGAGCACCATGGAAGACATTATTAGCAAAACAACAACAACTGATGGGAGCTATGGAGAACATTCTCATCAACTTCAAAAAAGAACCACTGGAGCGTAGAACTTCAGTTAATATCAAGAAACGCATACAAGCACTGGATACCTATTGGGAAGAGTTCCAGGCAAATCATCTGCAATTATGTGAGTTTGAGAAACGCGACGTTAACTATTTTACTGAGAATATTTATCAAAAAACTATGAGCTATTATCAAGAAACAAGAAATACCATCGAGCGATTCTATACCGGCGAAACGAAGACAAGGGATCTGTCGCCAGCGAACCCGTCATCGAGTCACGAATCCAAAAATCAAGAATCATCCGCCACTCGTACCCCGAGAGAGCAATCTACGTTATCTCGAGGTAATGCCAGTAAGTTAGAAGAATTGTTACGCAAGCAAAAGAGTAATTTTAAAGCATTTTCACGAACCATTGCGAATATTGACCTTGAAAGTATCTCAGAGAAGTGCGAAGCCGAAGACGTTTTAAAAAATATCCAATCAAGGTGGACCACTATTGACAATCTACACTGGGAGATAGATAGTGAATCATATGAGGAAGATGAAGAGTACGAGAAAACGTTCAGTAAATATGAGCAGCTATTTTTAAGCATGAAAAAATCAATCAACAACAAAATGATGTCAGCGTCTCATCGTGAAAACTGCACCCCGAAAATTGAAGTCCCTATATTCACTGGAAGTTATCAAAAATGGACATCATTTAAAGATTTATTTTGTGAAACAATACACAACAATAAATCAATGTCAAGTGCCCAAAAACTACAATTTTTGAAAAGCAAACTTAAAGGAGAACCCGAGCGCCTCATTCAACATCTTAATATCAGTTCAGAAAACTATCAAGTATGCTGGGATATTCTAAATCACAGCTACAATAATATTAAACTGATATTCAGCTCTCATATTAATACTCTTCTGTCATTAACCAATATGCAGCACCAATCAGACACGCTTATAAAAAACTTGTTTGATACCACCAACGAATGCTTGAACGCTATCAAGAATCTCAATGTGGACATATCAACATGGGATCCACTCATCATTCATTTATTGGCTCAAAAACTGGATACTCAGACACACAGCGAGTATATCGAGTCATTAGAGAAACCGAGAGAGCTGCCATCACTAACAGAGTTCTTAAAGTTTCTAGAAACTAAATATACGTCACTCGAGTCGGCCCGTCGTAAGCAGAGCGCACCTCGATCATTTTCGCAATCTAGTGGAAAAGATACAAGCAACTATCAACATCAACATAGCTGAAAGCTATTTCAACATCAAAACAAGATCAATACCGTTTTTGAAAAGACAAAATTAGAATCAAACAAGCCTTATCGCCACCCTGTTTACAAAAGTTATACAACAAGGACACAAACAAGTCATATTTGCCCGCTGTGTAAAGATAATCATGGATTATTTCATTGCAATACATTTTTGGAAGCTAACGCAGAAACTAAATTAAATACCATCGAGAGGTACAAGTTATGCAAGAATTGTCTTTACGATCACAAAGATAAGACTTGTTTTTCAGAAGCAAGCTGTCGTGTATGTAACGCACGTCACAATACGCTGCTACATGACGCCTATCAGCCGACGTTGACCGGTTCAAGTAATAAATCAAGTGCATTGCCCTCGACTTCACAGAAACAGAAAACTAATGTGACGCATGTTTCGAACAACTACATTTTCGAAATTCTACTAGCCACTGCAATCATTCAAGTAAAGGCGGATAACGGATCAATATACAAGATGAGAGCTCTTATCGATCAAGGATCCCAAGCATCCCTCATCTCCGAGAATGCTGCTCAACTATTAAATCTTCCACGTCGGGCATGCAAGGGTGTTATATTTGGAGTCGGCACCAACCTAAACAACAGTAGGGGTGTGATCAACATAACAGCCTCTTCATTGTACTCAGATTTCACATTCAACACTGATGTATTTATAATGAAGAACTTGATAAACAATTTACCTAACCAAACCTTTAGCAAATCATCATGGTCATACCTAGAGAATATTCAGCTGGCTGACCCAGACTTTAACATCAGCCGCCCTGTCGACATGTTACTAGGCGCCGACGTATATTCAGATATTATCATGGCCAGTATAATAAAAGAGCACGAGTCACAACCTGTAGCCCAGCAAACCCACCTAGGGTGGATACTATGCGGAAACGTGAAGTCCTATCAATGTAATGTCGTACTGAACAACATAGACGACATACAAAGGTTTCGGGCCATGGAAGAAATCTCGGAAAACATCACGAATATGTCAGCTCAAGATGACATTTGCATCAAACAATTTAAATCAGAGACGTTCCGCAGAGACGATGGTCGTCGTGAGGCTGCCTCTAAGATCAGATATCGAAGCAAAAATAGGAGAATCGAAGAAGCGAGCTATCGCACAATTTTCCAACTAGAAAATAAATTCGCTAAAAATAGACAGATTGCGCAAGATTACAAATCATTTATTAACGAATACATTCAATTGGGACACATGCGCGAGTGTGTGTACAAAGAATTGCCAGATTGCATTTTACCTCACTTATGTGTATTGCGGGCGGACTCGTTAACAACAGCGTTACGAGTCGTTTTTAACGCGTCAGCGAAGACTTCATCAGGCTACAGTTTAAATGAACTTATGTACAGTGGCCCCAATTTACAACATGATTTATTTACACTCATTTTAAGATGGAGAAAATATGAATATGCTTTCACAGCCGACATTGAGAAGATGTTTCGGCAGATCTTATGCAATGATAACGATCAAAAATATCAAAAAATTGTTTGGCGAGAGAACCCGAATGACGTCTAACGTGAATATCAACTCACGACTGTCACATATGGTACAAAATCAGCACCGTTCTTGGCTATGATGACATTGAAGCAGCTCGCAGAAGATGAACGCTCAAATTATCCTACAGCAGCAAAAGTTTTAGAAGATCAATTCTACATGGATGACGTTCTTTCGGGGCATCATGATTTGAAATCAGCCATCCAGTTGAAAACAGACCTCATCAATTTACTTAAATCGGGCGGATTCAATTTAAGAAAATGGTCGTCGAACAAACCAGAATTATCAGATGACGTCATTTCAAAACATCAACAAACATTTGAATTCAGACACTCAGAATCAACCAAAACATTAGGTCTGCGCTGGCACCGTCAGAAGGATCAGTTCACATTCCAAATCAAGATTGATCTGAAATCAACAAAACCAGCCACCAAAAGATCATTACTATCAAACATTTCCAAAATTTTCGACCCTCTTGGCTGGCTGGCACCAATTACAACCAAACTAAAACTTTTGTTTCAAAGTGTCTGGTCACTTAACCTTCAGTGGGATGAGCAAGTACCTGAGAATATAAACAAAGAGTGGCAAAAACTGAAAATGGATCTGTTATTAATTGAAGAGATAACAATTCCTCGATGGTTGGAAACAAACGAATACGGAGACATAGAGTTACATGGGTTCTGTGACTCATCATCAAAAGCTTACGCATGCGTAATCTATTGTAAGATTAATAAAAAAACCAATATCAAAAATCAGTCACGAATAACAATAGTAGCTGCAAAATCGAAACTTGTGCCCATCAACAAAACAATCACCTTGCCAAGACTAGAGCTCAGCGCCGCACTATTATTGTCAAAACTAATGAAAGTTGTAGTAAATAGATTGTCAATCAGAGATGTAAAGATATTCTGTTGGTCGGATTCTACGGCAGTCCTCGGATGGCTTCAAAGAGACTCTAGCCTCTGGAAACCGTTTGTGGCCAATAGAGTCAAGCAAATTATCGAGATAGCACCAGCAGATAAATGGAACTATGTTAAATCAGCCGAAAATCCTGCAGATTCTGCTAGCAAAGGCATTTTAATTGAAAAACTTAAGAGCCACCCCTTTTGGTGGCAGGGTCCAAAATGGTTATCAACGTTCAAAGAAAATGAAATCGACAAGCAGAAGTCAATTTTTACCACTAAAGAAGAAATGAAAAAATCATTTGATATCAATGTTGTGACGCAATGTGAAGACATAGTAATAAAACTATTAAATGATTCTAGTAATAATAATCGAGTGACTCATTTACTCGCGTGGCTTATGCGCCCTTTTTCGCGCAATCAGCACAAACCAAGCTACCTAACGATAAATGAATTACGAAAAGCATCAAATGTTATTATCAAAAAGTACAAAATATTGAATTCAAAGAAGAAATGATCAGCCTCCAAAAACATCAGAAAATAAACGTCAAGAGCAATTTGATAAAATTAAATCCATTTATCGATCAAGATGGCCTAATGAGAGTTGGCGGCCGGCTAAACAACGCAAGCATGAATCAAAACATGAAACATCCACTTATCATACCTAATAACAATCATATTGCAAACCTACTTATCGAACAAGGTCATCAAATGATACTTCATGGGGGAGCCCGTCTGACACTTACCTGGTTACGACAGAAACACTGGATCGTGGGTGGTATGAGAGCCGTAAAAAAGCAACTCCGAAAATGTGTCACCTGCAGACGCCACAGTCCGATCAAGCAAGAACAATTAATGGGCGATCTACCATCAGCACGCACCAATCCAACCAGACCTTTTTATAAAACAGGAGTGGATTTCACGGGGTTCATTGATGTGAAAACTAATAAAGGTCGTGAAGTGAGAACAACGAAAGGATATTTCGCCGTGTTCGTCTGTATGGTTACAAAGGCGGTCCATCTCGAATTGGTGTCAGACCTAAGCTCTTCTGCATTTTTAGCTGCACTTCGCAGAATGGCGGCCAGACGCGGTACGCCAAGCCATATCTATAGCGATAATGGCACTAACTTCGTGGGGGCCAGCAGCATCTTAAATAAAGTGTTTATCAACATTCAAAAAACTATAGATGATCAATTCCTCAAAGAAATCACCTCCATGGAGATCCAGTGGCACTTCAACGCACCATCATGGCCCAGTGCAGGTGGCCTCTGGGAAGCAGCTGTAAAGAGCTTGAAGTACCACCTCAAAAGAGTAATTGGTGAACAAAAACTGACTTTTGAGGAGTACACGACCTTACTGACCCAAATAGAGGCATGCCTGAACACCAGACCGTTATGTGCTCTTAGCGAAGATCCTGAAGACCTGGATTGCCTCACACCATCACACTTTCTAGCAACTGGGCCGACTTTAACAATTATAGAAACTGAAAGAGACTTACGCACGAGATGGCAGCTCACACAAAAAATCTTTGATGACATATGGAAACGTTGGCGAGCAGAATATTTATGTCAACTTTCAGCGCGTAGCAAATAGCTTTACCCAAAAGCCAATCTTCAAATCAATGACGTCGTAATCATCCATGACGTAAACCTCCCGCCAGGAAAGTGGCCGCTTGGCAGAATTGTTGAGCTTCACCCCGGCAGAGATGGATATGTTCGAGTTGTATCACTAAAAACCAAGAATGGTATCCTAAAACGACCAATAACTAAGATATCACCTCTATTAGAACATCAAAGTGACAACAACTCGTCCACATCAACACAGCGTGACGTCACTCCAACTACGTCACAATCGAACGTCACTATCAGTAAAGTCGTCACCCATGCATCAAGTAACACTGCGCCTCGTGTGAAGTACAGTTCTGCTCGAAAGTTCAATTGGATGTCTATAGTATCAATAATACTATTATTATTCATGAATGTAATATCAAGCACAGAAGGCACTATCAACTCGACGCAATTCCGAGAAAATCAACGTTTGTACTTTGACAAAATTTCAGACATGATAATGGTTCGAGACGAATGGAAAATCGTTGTGTATTACGATATGCAACCTTATTGGCAAGGTACAAAAGTGTTAGAAAACTATTTACAA
This sequence comes from Scoparia ambigualis, assembly GCA_963921215.1. Lineage (NCBI taxonomy): Eukaryota > Metazoa > Arthropoda > Insecta > Lepidoptera > Crambidae > Scoparia > Scoparia ambigualis. The sequence continues at coordinate 8,676,587 of OY992503.1, forward strand.
TCACTAAAAACGACATGTGATACTATCAAACAGCACGCGCATTGTGATACTATATTGTTACAATTACGTCACGGGTTTACGGAGCTAGAGTACTATTACACCTTGTTACTCGGTCAAAAACGAGCCCGACCTGCCAGACGTCGTAAGCGCGGCCTTATCAATGGCCTTGGTTACGTTGCAAACAGTTTGTTCGGCGTATTGGATGAGAGATTCGCCGAACAGTACAAAAAGGATATCGCTATTGTTCGAAAAAATGAACAACACATGGTGTCACTTTGGAAAAATCAGACAACAATAATAGAAGCTGAATATAATTTTTTAAAACGCACAGAAGCCGCAATTAATCAACAACATAAATCAATAAACCAACATATGAATTTATTAGACCAAGCCTGCAACAAACTAAAAAGCGAAGCACAAGTCAACCATTTAGTCAGCTCATTTAACACCGGAGCTATAATAGCAAACAACTTACTGAGTAACCTGAAAAACATTCAAACGACGTTATTGGACACCTTGACCGACATATATCATGGACGATTTAATTTCCACCTGCTATCACCTGAACAATTGATCACAGAGCTGAGCACTATTTCAACAAAACTTAACAAGGACGATTTGCTGCCAGTCGACAACATACACACTGAACTAAGAAAGGTTTATGAATTACTTCGCGTGCGGACAAGAATGTTAGATGACATGTTGGTTTTCGAGTTAAAACTTCCCCTCATCAGTCGAGATACTTACGAAATCATGAAGATCGTATCAATACCACAGATATATGAAAACCAAACTTTACAAGTCGTTCCTGTATCAACTTACATTTCAATTAATATGAAGACAGACAACTACTTTACGTTAACGGAAAGTGATTTACAATCATGTTTAATAATATCAGACAAATATTACTGCCATATCAAAAAGCCCGAATATCAAGTAAAGGGAGATAAGATTTTTTGTGAAGAAGAAGGAAAAGAATGTAAATTAATAAAGGAAACCTGCAAAAACAAATGGTTTGAGACAAGCAACATTAATACGTTTATTTATTTTTGTTGTGATATGTGTCAAGTGAAGGCGATTTGTGGGGATCAGGTGACCGTACAACAGCTGACGCGCGCCGGCCTCATTCATACGGGTAGCGACTGCGTTATCAAGACAGCTGAGTTTACAATTTTGTCTACTAAGCAACATATGACACAATTCAAGGCTACTCCAGATGTTTACTTAACTTATATTGCACCGATTAACGATGTTGTTAATATAACTATCCCAAAATTTACTGCACTAAATCAATCACATCAGGAAGAACTATCTGAAATCGGAAGGAAAATCAGTGAGATAAAGCAAGTCGACCCACTAGCAGAAACGATCTCGTATCATGACATCCATCACTACACCATGATTTATGTGCTACTTAGGAAAGCCGCAGTCATAGGTGGAATATTCGTATTTAAAAGAATCCAGTGCCGATGGCGACCCATAGCAGCGGGACGAAGTACGGTGGCCGACAGTGAGCTGCCCACTCCAACGCCCGCGCCTGCGATACGGCTCTCTGCCCTTCGAAGGTCTAGATCTAAAACCCGAACGAGTAAAGGCACATCGCAGGAAACAGATTCACCGTCCGTTCACTACGCCACGGTAGCGAAGCGGACGACAACAGAAGAAGTGCAAAAGGATCAACCTAGCAGCAGTGGCACCATCGTGGACAGAGCAACGTCACCAGTTATTAGGAAACATTTTTAATAATATTTGTCATAATATTTTTTACCATGTTTTTTATACCTTTTATGTTAAGTATTAATAATTTTATATGTTTATCTTTTTTATCTCATTGAGATCTTCTCGTGGCCGGGAGCATGTACAGTGCAAGCACTATACAATATTGTAGTGTCAGCGCTTTACCTGAGCGCGGCAATTACCTAATTAATTAGTACACGTTTGCATAGCATTCAATGTAGACTTACTCATTGTAGCAATTCAAGTCAAGTCAAGTCAAAATATATTTATTCAATAAACTCAATTAATAAGTACTTTGAATTGTCCAAATCTTTTTTAACCTACCACCCATTCAGGACATAATTTTTTAACTGTGGCAAAGAATGGGCGCAAGAAACCACAGCGCACAAAAGCAACGACATTTACAAACAAAAAAAAGAGTATGTCGTTACCAGGTCAATACAAAATATGAATTTAAAAATAAAAAAAATGATGCAATACAAAATTACAATACATACAATGTAGTATCAATTAAATAAAGACAATTAGAAATAGCTGTTGGAGTGCTTGGAGCATTTCAGATCCAAGCTGTTTTGTCTTCTGTGTAATTTGACACTTTATAATAAGCTTTTTTATAAAGCTTTTCTTTGATTTTGATTTTAAATTTATTAAGATCTAATTTCTGAATATCATTTAGTACTTTGTTGTAAAATCTTACACACAGACCCCTAAAAGAATTATTTATTTTATGGAGCCTAGTATAAGGTACTGCTAATTTGTTCTTACTTCTAGTGTTTACATTGTGAATATTACTGTTTTTTGAAAACATTCCAGTATTTTATGAACATAAAACAAATTTTCATAAATGTATTGTGATGCAACTGTCACTATATTTATATTCTTAAATCTCTCTCTGAGAGAGTCGCCAGCCTTTAGGTTATATATTGCTCGAATAGCACTCTTCTGAAGCACAAAGATAGTTTGAATGTCAGCAGCATTTCCCCACAGTAAAATACCGTACGACATTACACTATGAAAGTAACTGAAATAAACTAATCTGGATGTATCAACGTCAGTTAACTGACGGATTTTCATTACTGCATAAGCCGCAGAGCTAAGTCTATTCGACAGTTTAGCTATATGTGGGTCCCACTGAAGCTTGGCATCTAACGTGATGCCTAGAAACACAGTGGTGTCCACAGGATTCACATTCTTATCTTTAATTTGTACACTAGTTGTTACTTGCTTTACATTAGGCAGTACAAATCTTACACATTTGGTTTTTCCCTCGTTTAAAAGCAAGTTATTTACACTAAACCAGTGAACAATCTTTGAGATCGCATTATTCACATCGTCATAATTTGGGTGTCGTCGTTTCACTTTGAATAAAAGTGAAGTATCATCAGCAAACAATACTATCTCATGACTGTCTTTTACAAAATAAGGTGAGTCATTAATATAAACCAAAAACAAAAATGGACCTAGTATTGAACCCTGCGGCACTTCCATTGTAACCACTGATCCCGGAGATCTTTTACCCTTAATGTCGACCTTCTGAATCCTGTTACTCAAGTATGAGATTAGAAGGCTCAAAGAAGCATCCCTAATTCCATAGTGGTTAAGCTTCCTGACCAAAGTTTCATGTAAAACACAATCGAAAGCCTTGGATAAATCACAAAATACCCCTAGCGCATCCTGTGATTCCTCCCAGGTATCAAATATTTGGATTAAAAGCTCAACACCGGCGTCAGTTGTTGAGCGACCCTTAGTAAAACCATACTGTTTACAATGTAAAAGTTTATTTCTATGAAAATGAATTTGAATTTGGTCTAGCATCAACTTTTCAAAAATTTTACTAAATGTGGGTAGCACAGAAATAGGTCTAAAATTAGAGGGGTCAGAAGTGCTACCTGATTTAAACAATGGAATTAATTTGCTATGTTTCATTAGGTCAGGAAAAACACCACAGTCAATGCATTCGTTAAATATGCAAGCTAAAACTGGAGCTATTGTCATAATTACTGATTTAGCGACATCCACGGAATTACCCCACAGATCAACAGTTTTCTTTTTATTGAGAGTGTTAAATGTTTTTAATATATCTATAACACAAATTTTTTGAAAACTGAAATTACTTTCACAATCTTCAACATTCTCCTTCAAAACAGATTCAGCTACAGTGGGGGAGGAAATCAAGGCTTTTGTAGTTGAAACTGGAATGTCAGTAAAAAACCTCTCAAATGCTGCAGCAACATCAGCATCAGAAGTCAAGGTTTTATTATCACAATTTAAATTGTACTCATTATTACGACTTCTGACCTTTCCTGTTTCACTATTTATAATATTCCATGTCATTTTTATTTTGTCATTACTATTCTTAATCTTAGAACTCAGATAGTTTGCCTTGGCTAATCGGCATACTCTTTTAAATAACTTTGAATAATTTTTAACATATAATTTGAAGTCGTCGCTGGTGTTATAGTTGCGGTCACCATAAAGTTCATAAAGGCGTTTCCTACTTTTGTGAATACCAATTGTAGCCCATTTATTAAAAGATGCAGTACCACTAACCGAGATATTTTTGGAACAAAAGATTTATTTAATTCTGAACAATATATCGATGGCTTAGAGCACACATGTACTAATTACAAAAACTTGATTTTTCAGGAGAGCATTTTAAAGTTTAAGCATGAATATTTCAAAAACTGTGTATGATATGGAATTCAAATTACGTTTATTCATATGACTTATTCTTTGGTTCTACAAATAAGTAGATTTCATAACCGAATTACGTTAAATTGATAACAAAATCAGCTGAATTTCTAGATAACCCCATCACTTAGTACATTTGAACCCTTAAATTTAGTAATTTGAATGCACGAATGTACTAAGTGGGACGGTGTCAATATTCTAGTAGATAAACCGGTACTTATCAAAATTAAAATATTTATTAAATACCACAGAATACTGACTCAAGATATTTTGTGCAGGTTAGAACATAAAATTTGCATGGTAGGTAAGTAATAATTAATTAAAGTTCTACAACATTTAATTAATTATTAAGAATAGTATAGGTACCTAAATCAGTCTTTCTTAAACACTAACAAAATTAGGCGAAAGTACTTATTTATTCAAGTTTCTTTAAATCAGTAATTAGTCTTAGAATAAGGTAGGTTATTAATAATACTCTCATTCTGATTCTTAACTTCATAATCAGATGTTTCAGTGTCAGTGATATTAATATTAAGAATATTTGCAGAACTCAAAGAGATTTAAAATGTCTTTGGCAGAACTGGATGGTAAGTCTCTATAGTATTGCCCATAGTCTGATGGGATCACAACATACCTTTAAAGAGTAAGAAGATCTTTTTTCTTACATTGTGAAATAGGGAGCACCAAATTTGTATGCTCTTTTCAGGTTTTTATAAAATATGTTAATGAAGTCTTACTTTATTCCTCCATTTTTTGCCTTGCAAATATTGATTTCTTCCAAATCTGAGTCGTTCAAGTCGTAGTTATAAAATATCGAAGTAGGCGATTCTTTGTTTACCCGAAACCACTTAATTTTAAACCATTTCAGTCTCATTTTTTATGTTTTTAGTTGTGTTAGTATTTAAAGTTTTTTCAAATGCGTTTATGTCATAGAAATCGTCATGTTTCATAATATTAACATCATAATGTTTTGGTTTGATCGTGGCAGAACCCATTATCAAATATAAAATAGTTAGATTGTACTATGAGAGTTTTCGAAAGAACAGCTTGTAGGTTGAATGTATTTGCTCTAAAAGCACCATATTTCTTTGTCTTCTTTTTTCATATCCAAAGAGTCTTTTTCGCGTTTTTTGTGTGCACCATATTCTTCTTGTACACTAGCTGACATTTGATCGCTTATACACATTGCTGGGCTTATAAAATGCTAGTTTTGGCTCATAGGAGTGAAAAATCCTGTATATACATACTACGGGAGTTATTTGTTTTTCTAAGCAAAAAATTTCTTTGTAATTTTGTACATGCGAGATAAGTTCAGATTCAGATCACTATGTAAATATAATTTTTTGAAGTCTTTGCGACAATAGTAAGACTCAGTTCGAGGGTACTCAATATTGCTCTTTCACAAATTTCGTAGCCTAGGGAAGTTAGTTAGTAATTTGTCACATTCTAGAGTACTTATACTACAATTAGCCTCATGTAACTGCCTTTCCAACCCAGAGATACGCACAAGGGCCTGCTCATACTCATCCCTGCATTGGTCGAACCCGTCTAATAACAACTGAAGCTTGTCCCGTTCCTCATTAATACAATTACACTCAGAATGTAATGAAGACATCTCTTTTTTCAATTTATTGTTTCTATCCAGTAAGTCCAACATTTCCTTTTCATTGTCATCTCTTTCCCTATTCAATTGTTTGATTAACTCCTTGGATGCCTTCAATTCCTGCAAAGCCAGGTGGAGCTTAGACTCTTCCTGACGAGCCAAGGCCTTTCTAGTACCAGTATACATTTTGAATTGATAAAATGTTTAATGTACTTATAGCAATTAGAACCAGGGAGATACTCAACCAATGTTATAAAGTTAACTGAAATTTAAAAAAAAAGAGAAGTACCCTTTTTAGCAAATAAAATAAAGGTGTACTTAACTAAAATGTTCTCTTTAAAAGTATGTTTATTTAGAATGCATAAATAATGATAAAAATACTACCTTGTAAAAAGAAAACAATGAAATAACACAATAATTACCAACAACAATTCGAATAATGAACTGTCATTCGCCGATTCGATTGAAGTTTTATGATTCACAATAAGTAGCACTTAGAGACACAAAAAACACTTTGTTAAACGTTTAGTTGTGCAATATCAGGTGAATAATTGAAAGGGGGTCAATATTTACATCGAAAAATAATAAATTTGTTAAAATTCACGGGAGCAAACTTAGAACAGCTGTTAGCAGAAACAGACAAAAAAAAAAGTATTAAAATTAAATAAATCAGTCATTTTATCATATCAAGATTTTCGTATCATTTTCTATCATCTTAAGTTGTGTGATCGCGAGATCATACAATAGTAGATCCAATATATTTGTTAAATGACCTAGTTAAGATTAAAAAGGAATTAGAAATAAGTAAATTACCATATGAACCGTTATTAAGTTTCATACATGTAATACAAAAAACTATTGTAGTTAAGGCATATAGTACTAATGATACCATTAACTTTGTATTAGAAATACCAATTGTATCCCCACATCCTTATAACCTACTCCATTTATATTCAATACCTAATAAGGATAATTTAGTATTAATGTACCCAAATCCTTACCTTGTCTTGGGCAAAGATGATTATGCATACCCCCACGAACCTTGCAGCATCATCACTGAAGACACGCAGATTTGCAAACACCTACAATGGCAATCGACTCACAAAACGCAAGATTGTGTTGTTGAACTAATTCAACACAGACAACCACCAAACTGCACTTACCTTCACGTATCTTACGAAAATACGATTCACCAAATAAAAGAAAACAGTTGGATTGTTATAGCCAAAGATGGGCAAATTGCTAAAACAATATGCAATGACAATATCCACTATCAACGAATTACAGACGTTAACATCATATCCGTAGATAACAAATGTAAAGTTAACGTAATGAACACCTTCTTAAAGACTCAAAAAAAAGAACATCAAAATAAAGGAAACAATCCCTTTGCCACAGATCTATATGACAAATAACATTAAACCACTCGCGCACATTAATCTAAAAAACATAAACTTAGATGAGATCCACAAACTCATGGAAAAAGCGGGAAATCTGGAAACAACTGAAGAAATTCAATATATTTCGCAGAAACCAAGTTGGATATCTATCAGCATTTACATCGCAATGGCTATTGGTGTTATCATAATTGTTATCCGTTGGGAAGCTCAGAAGACAACCTCGAGCCTCAGCAGCATCAGATGCAGAAGCTTGCGAGTCACCGGAGCAGTTGCAGTTGCATCCGTTGGTCACAACTTCACCGCAACCAGAGACATCGGCGAAGCTCATTCTTATGGGCGGAGGAGTTATGTAGGGATACCCTACATCATGTTAGCGATAAGCTCATAGAATTAGGTAATTAAGATAAGGATTGTTAAGTAGACGTAAGTTTCTTATAACAAATAAAGATTGTCCACGTCAGTACCTGCCTGGCTCTACGACTGAACGGTTGTATTTTTTTAAAAACCTCCTCACCTCTGCTGCTAACTTAACTCTCGTAAATCGATTATTATTTCATAAATAGGTACAACACTTTTTTGTATTATAACGTTTTTGGCTCCAAAACCAATGAAAAATCTCAGTGTATATGTAATTATTATCAATCTTATTACTTACGTCCATGTACATTCACCATGTCATGTTTCCCCTCAGAACCTTGATAATGAAATGGGTTTAAACTATGTAGGAACTTTGAAATTAAATAGTTATGACGAAGCGAATACTTTTAATTATAAATATTGATATTATATATTATTTCAATGTTTTTGATGAACCCAATAACGAGTCATAATAGTTCTACTTAACTTTAGTAAAAATATCAAGAAAAGTAAAACATTTCCAGTATAATTATTTCTATGGTAGCAAGCTTTCTACGAGTACCGTACATACTTGTACATGTCTCAAGTCACCTGGTGTTATGACAACAGTCAGTTCAACGTGAATGCAGAAACTTCGTCAGGCTGAACAAACATACTCTAACGTACAAATGTCTAGCTTGCAGCTACAGACGGTAAATAAACCCGCGAAAGCTCAGTCGAACTCTTATTTAAATAGCAGACTACAAGTATGCGTACGTATTAATTTGATCTTAGATTACATTAGATAGATACTAATTATTTATTAAGCAAATATTATTAGACAAACACAATGTTTAACGGGGTTTAACGAACTCCTTAGTATAGGTAACATTTTAGTAAAAACAGAAATTTCTTATAAAATATATTTTTTTAGTTTTTTCTTTTTAAGTCTTATAAACTGTATTTTAATACTAAATACAGACTGTTTCGGATCAGAGATGATTTTGACCCGCAATTGAACGAATTATAATTAAATTCCGTACCTGAAATTCGCTTAAAAGTTAACTTTAGTCCTTGCTGAAGACGAAAACCCAGCCGTATACTCTGAAAATTATATAGCAATTATAACTCAAAAAGAAGTTTATAAAGATAACTCAAATAGGCTCAACATGGCATTTTTTTGGTCTTCAAACATTATTGGATCTTAGAATTGTACAGGTATATTATAGTATTTTTATACTTTATCTTTGTAATTATCAGGTTGCCCTGACAATGAACAAAAAATATTGTTCAAAAGATTTTTCTTGGAAATTTGTCACGGGCTACTGGGGGGTTCACACGGACGAAATCGCGGGCGGGCTGCTAGTTAACAAATAAAAATAAAAAACACGGAAAGTCTATCGAAAGATACGTTTAAAATAAACCCTATCAACGAGACTCCATGGTATAAATCCACTTTGCATTCATATTCAGTGGCATTGCAATATCATTTGAAAGCATTAATCAAAGCGATAGCTGCTTCATATTTATCCTTTGACATCGTCGTTAATTACAATTAAAAGTTTGAAAATTGAAATAAGCTTTATGGTAGTGAACTTTCATATTTGCCGTACAAGTGCAGCACTTTTGTGTCGAATGCTTTTAGTTTAAATGCGATTTGCTTTTTGAAAATATATTACTTACTGAGTTACTTACTTCCGGGTAATAATTGTCTTCTTGTAAATGTCGATGCATACTCAAGCAAGGGGCGAACTAAAGAGTCAAAAAGAATGCGGTAAGTTCCAACCTTACTAAATACATTACCCTGCCTAAGCATGAAACCAAGCATCTTGTATGCTTTCTTAGTGATATACTCAACATGTGGTTCAAAAGACAACCTTGAGTCCAACAGTACTCCCAAGTCTCTCACTACCTCCACCCTGCCCAAATCCCTACTGTGTAATTTATAATTGAATTTAATTGTATTTATTATTTTTACTTTTTTTATCTCTTTTACTTGACACCGGCTGAATGTGCAAAATGCACCTATTTATTTTATTTATTTATTTAATCGAACACCAACACAATGAACACCAATAAAATTTACACAACAAAAATACACTTAGGATAACACAAGCCAAATGTCACTGCAATTATAGGTGCAGACTACATGTAACAAAAATGAGCAAGTAAACTAAGTAGGTAAAAAACAAATATCAGACAAAATTAGTACTAAATTAAATCAAATTGATAATTAAATGACTGTTTACAAAACAAAATCAATTTACTAATAAAAAATAACTTACTTACTTACTTCGCTGGCTCAGCGACCCGAAGTGGATCTTGGCCTCCGACAACAAAGTGCGCCATTCTTTCCTATTTTGTGCCAGGTTGGACCAGTTGGGCACGTCAAGCTCTATCAGATCTTTGGCGACCTCATCTTTCCAGCGATACCTCGGGCGACCCACCGGGCGACCAGTTGGTCGCCCAAGATATGCTCTTTTTGCAGCACGATCCTGACCCATCCTTTCAACGTGACCAAGCCAGCGAAGTCGGGCAGCTTTTGTTTCTCCGATGATGTTTGGTTCGGCTACCAGCTCTTCTATCTCCAGGTTGTGTCTTTGCCTCCACTCCCCGTCCTCTCCTCTTGTTGGTCCCAGAATCCTTCGTAGAATCTTTCGCTCTGCTACTAAGAGCTTATTTTCTTCCTTTAGCGTAAGTGTCCATGTTTCACACCCGTACATTAAAATTGGTCTGATGACGGTTTTGTAGACCTGTATTTTAGTGTTTCGGCTTATCAATTTGGATACCAATATCTTGTGAAGAGCTGCGGAGCATCTTAGTGCGTTGACTGTGCGGATATCAATTTCATCTTCCCTTTGAATAGTGTCGGTAATAGTGCACCCAAGGTATTTAAAATTTTCCACACCTTTGTAGGTGGTGCCATTCACATGACGGTCCTCTCGTTTGGATTTTCGGTCTTTGTATCTCTTCATGTAAATAATAAAAAATATAAATGAATTAAATTAAATTACTGAGTTTAGTTTAGTTTAGTTTAGTTTTAGTTTTTTATCAAGAACTCAACGGCACTCGTTAATCTATAGTGACATTATGGGAAAATTTGTTTATCTCGAAAAATATTCGAATTGTGTGTGTTACAAATTATTAGAATTAATCATGTTGCTAACTTTATTTTTTCTATATTTCTCTAGGGTTGATGATTTGATGATAGTTAATATATTTCATAGGCACGTAGCGTACAGACGACAAGGTAAATCAATAAAAAAAACCACTTGTAAATTGGTTACTATATTTATTGTATTGCAGATAACTAAACTCAATCATGCATGTTATATGTATTTTTATGTCGTCATCCTAACTAATGCACGAATGGGATGTGTAATATTTATAAAAGTAATAATATACGATTGGACTAGTTTGTGCTTGATTACAATCTCTTTATTTGGCGATGAAGTAAAAAATTATGTATTTTTAATTAAGTTGGTACTGGTGGTGTATACCTGTGGAAGACATAAACAATGCCAATGTCTTGGTTTTATACATAAACAGCAGCGGTCATTAAATGTTAAAAAATCTATTTTTAACTTTTTATTTATTTACTCCTTACATGCGTCACAAACAGAACTACTGATAAACTATTTATGGGGAACCATTTGGTGTGGGACCTGTTATGTTGTTGTATTTAGGTGTCTTGTATATGGTTGGAGGGTTATATTAATTTGTATCGTGACTAAGGTTGATAAGGGTGTGTCTAAACATTTTGTTATGTTATCTATCAAAGAGTCCAACAATCACGGTCGTAAAAATGTAAGATAAGGTGAATGATATGAGTATATATTACCAAAATGTACGTGGACTCAGAACAAAATGTTTGGAACTTTTTGGTAATGTGGCTAGCAGTGACTTTGACGTTTTGCTTTTTACGGAGACTTGGCTTCAGGACGATATATTTAGCTCAGAATTATGCGATAACAGATATGATGTTTTTCGTATGGATCGTGATTTGCGAAAATGCAATAGAAAAACAGGTGGAGGAGTTATGGCATGTGTCAAGAGTGCAATTGGAGCGCAACAGAATCTTAGTTTTACATCTAACTGTGACACGGAGTTGCTTCATATAATTATATCAGCGCAAAATGTTAGAACCGTAAATAATTTAAATATAATATTGGTATACCTGCCTCCAAATTATGTTGATCTACCAGCACAGTTGGAAGAGGTAAAATTGTATGTTGACGGTTTTGTTGAACGGTTGCCTAGCGAGACTTTTCTTTTGGTCGGTGACTTTAACCTGCCCTGCTTACAGTTGCATGATGGTAGGTATGTGGTTCTTAAGAACATGGGAATAAATATGCAAAATGCTGCTCAGTCTTTCGTTGAAGATATGGCATATACGGGTTTAATACAGTATAATCAGATTCTGAATAACAGTGGACGCTCCATAGACCTAGTATTTTGTAACATAGATTCCAAAATAACCAAAGTTACTTTACCTCTTATAAAAGAGGATGTACATCATCCTTGTCTGCTTGTATTAACGATTTATTTATCAAGCCTCTAGAAGAAGTCAATGTATCGCGTCGTAATTTCCATAGCTGTGATTATGCGTCTATCAATGATTTTCTGAGTAAGGTTGACTGGGACCGAATTTTAAGCGATGGCACTGTGGAGGTTGCTCTGACAGGTTTCTATAAAATTTTAAATGACTGTTTTGACCGCTTCATTCCATTAATTAAAATAAATAATGCTAGAAAAAAATATCCAGCGTGGTATAGCTCTGCTTTAATAAAACTAATACGCAAAAAAAGCAAATTACACAAAAAATTTAAACTCTATGGCAACCCACGAGATTATGATACATTTGCAATGTTGCGAAAGCGAGAACATTTACTAAAGAAGGAGTGTCAGGACAAATATATGACTAGCATTGAGCATCAAATTCGCCATAGTTCTAAGGCTTTCTGGTCATATGTAAAATCCAAACGTGGTGCATCGCAGTACCCAAAGCAATTCTCTTATCTAGACGAAACACTGACAGAGGGCCCTGCCATATGTGCAAGTTTTAATAAGTACTTTCACAGTATGTTTACGCAAATGGAAACACGTGGCGCTAGGTTATCCCAGGCAGTGCATGACGAGAATGCTGTAGATGTACTGACGTGTATAACTGTGACTAAAGATGAGGTGGAGAAAATGCTTAAATCCCTTGATGTCAGCAAAGGGTCAGGGTGTGACGGTGTACCACCCGTATTCTTGAGAAACTGTTCTGAAACTTTAGCTTATCCGATTTTTGTACTATTTGACCAGTCGTTAAAGCAATGCATTTGTCCAGATTCATTTAAGAAAGCACACATAGTTCCTGTGCACAAAAAGGGATCAAAAATGAACGTATGTAACTATCGTCTTATATCAATATTAAATACTTTAAATAAAATGCTCGAAAGAATCGTTTATAATAGCATTTACCGCCTCATCACTCAAGGTATATCACACCATCAACATGGCTTCCTCAAACGAAAATCAACTACATCAAATCTGGCCGAGTTTTGCAATTATGTTCTATGTGGAATGGAAACTTGTGGACAGGTTGACGTGGTCTACACAGACTTCGAGAAAGCCTTCGATCGTGTGGACCACGTCATCCTACTCGACAAGCTTTTTAATCTTGGAATAAGAGGCGATTTGCTTAGATGGATCGCGTCATATCTAAGTAACCGATCGCAGGCTGTAGTCATGGGGGGTTTTAGGTCTGACTTCATGGAGGTCCCTTCTGGCGTCCCCCAGGGATCCCACCTTTGGTCCTCTATTTTACTGTGCCTACATATACGACATTCATAGATATTTTGAAAATTCGGAACACATTTTATACGCCGATGACAAGAAAGTATTCATGAAAGTAGCATCGCTTTCTGACTGTGAACTTCTCCAGAGAGATTTGAATGCCCTTTATGAATACTATAAACTTAATAATATTACAATCAATATAAATAAATGCCAATGCATTAGTTTTAGTCGTAAGAAACAAATTGTCGAGTTTTCCTATAATTTTAACGGCACAGTCATTAATAGGACTGACTCTATAAGGGATCTTGGAATTTTGCTGGATTCTAAAATGCTATTCTTGTTATCATATAAACTACGCTACCAACAAAGCATACCGTAATTTAGGATTTCTAATGAGAACCTGCAAGCCTTTCAAAAATGTTCATAGTCTTAAGGCAGTCTACTATGCTTTTTGTCGAAGTGTCCTCGAATATGCGAGTCCCGTTTGGAATCCCCAATATATTACACACGTAGAAAAATTGGAAAAGATCCAAAAACGATTTATAAGACACTTAAACTTTAAAACCTCCAGACGAAGTCAATCTTACTTGGTTGACTGCAAGCACTATAATTTGCTACCTCTAGATGCTCGTTGTGACCTACTTGACTTATGTTTGCTGTACGATATTTTGCAAAACAATCTGGATACATCTTATCTTATTTCACTTGTTAATTTTTGCACTTATAAATCCCGTACAAGACACACTCCTTTGTTTAACGTACCGACCCACCGCACCAACTACTCGAGTAATGCTGTTATGACCCGTTTGCCCAGGACATACAACAAAAAATTTCAACATATTGACATATTTAATTCGAGCAAACAGTCCATTAAACGAAAAGCATATATCGAGAATGGGTAAGCATCCTTGTAAATTAAAATTTAAATTAAAATTATTAGGTTATTTACGTCTTGGTATTTTAAGCACTTAAAGGTACTTACTTTTCTAAATAATGTATGTATCTAATATAAATATGAATATATTGGTTTATTCCTTTGAGTTTGTTTGCATGCTTATGTTTAGGGTGTGGGTTTATATTTTTATATTTTTATTATTGTTGTTTTTACTCTTAATTTTAAAATAGATTTAGTTGTATACTGACTCTGAAACATATATTGAGATATTATTGTAATACCACGAGTCTATCTGCTGTTCATATAATATTGTTCAAGTGCCTGTCGTTATTGTGTATCATTAGTTATTATGTACCCACCTTGTTAAAATTAATTAGTCTAAGTTGTGGAATTCTATAATTGGCTTAAGTGTTTTAAAATAAGTTTTCTCTTGTAATGATTATGTAAAAAAGCTGTTGAATTTCCAAATAAATAAATAAATAAATAAATAAATAAATTTACGAATAAAATTAATCTCATAATTTTCAATTAGATTTTCCATATAATTTATCGCAACTAAAATAGCTCTTAATCTTCATGGCATTATCAGCGAAAACATTAATAGTTTCTCCTTTAGAGAGAGCGTTGTACTTACTGCCTAACAAGTCTAGACATAGGTGCGTGGTATCCCAGACATGACTTAGAACCCTCCAATTTGAATAAGTTGAACCTAGATACTCTTGGTAACCTAGACGGAGCGCATAAGGAAACCAAAGCCAACAAATCAGGAGCATCGAGGATACCGTTCACTAGTTTGTGAAAGAATGTGGTGTCAAGCATTCGTCTACGATCCGACAGGGATAACATTTTAAAGTGAAGCAGCCTGTCATCGTAGCTCAGCAAGACCTTACCCAAATGGCAAGAATACGTGAGGTGCCACAGGAAGCGCCTTTGGACACTTTCTATCCTTTTTCTGTAAACATCATAGAAAGGGCTCCATGCTACACAACCGTACTCCAAGCCACTACGGACAAGTGAATTGTAAAGTAGAATTTTAGTCTTTGGAGACTGAAAGTCCTTACAGTTGCGCAAAATAAAACCAAGGCACTTGAATCCCTTGGTGACAATGTTATCAACGTGGGCATTCAGGCAAAGTTTGCTATCAAGAGTAATTCCCAGATCGCGCACTTCGCTAACACTTTGCAGGGTTTTACCTCTGAGAGTGTAAAGTGGAATGTCATTTTTTTTCCTACGCGTGAATAAAATTGAATGACACTTAGAGACATTTAAAATCATGTCATTGACGTTACACCAAGTATCAAGTCTTTTAAGGTCATCCTGAAGCAGCGCAACATCGACTCTATCGTCAATCGAACGGAATACTTTAAGATCATCGCCGAAAAGGTAGTGATGAGAATTGCGGAAGCAATTGCCGATATCATTGATAAAAATGTTAAAGAACATTGGGCCAAGATGTGAGCCCTGGGGGACACCGGAATGAGCAGGAAACGGCTCAGAAGTATAACCGTTCACCACGACTCTCGACTCCCTACAAAGCAAGTACGAACTACACCAACTGAGCAAAGGTTGGGCGATACCGTGCAAGGAAAGCTTACGAACAAGTAACGTATGGTTAACTCTATCAAAGGCCTTACTGAAGTCGGTATAGATCGCACTGACCGAAGAACGCCTGTCGAGGGTTGAAGAAACTTCATCAACGAAAGAAACTAGATTTGTGGAAGTGGACCTACGCTTCATGAAACCATGTTGCCTGGTAGAAATAATGTTTCTAAAGTGCCAAGACAGAACAGGATGCAGCAACTTCTCAAAAACTTTAGCAAATGTAGGCAGTATGGATATGGGCCTATAATTATTGATAAGATTCGAATCCCCAGCCTTGTAAAGCGGGACAACCAAAGACTCCTTCCAGGCGTCCGGAAATGAAAATGTAGCCAGGGACTGATTAAAAATGAGGCGCAAAGGAATTGCTAAGACTGAGGCACACCTGAATACGAACATTGACGGAATGCCATCAGCACCGGCACCCTTGTTACGGTCAAGTCTTTTTAACACCCTTAACACCTGACTATCCCGAAATTTAATGAGAGTCAAGTAATCGCTTGTATGATAGGTAACTTCAGCGGAATCAGATGGCTTGGTACGAACAGAGCCAGAAGTGTAAGCCGAAGCGAAATTTTTTGCAAAAAGGTTACAAATCCCGCTGCCATTATCCGCCGACTCGTCGCCCAACATCATATGTGCTAGATAGTGACCATGACCCTTCCTTTTGTTTTTAATGAATGACCAAAATAGTTTGGGATTAGAGCGTAAGCTGCATTCGAGACGGGTAATGTAGATCTTATAACATTGTGACATTAAGTTTAGGGACCCTTCCTTGGCATGCTCGAAAGAAAGCTTGTCACGAGGGTTCTGGCTAAATTTGCGCAATTTTTGGTGATATTTATGCTTTTCGCGCATGAGTCCAATAAGCGCATTGGAAAACCATACTGGGTACCTTTTTGAGTGCGGTCTAGAGTAAGGCACATGCTTTCTTATGGCTTCACGAATAAAGCCATAAAAAACAGTGACCATATCGTTAGCAGTTGTGCAGTTAGCGAACTCAGTATCCCAACAGACACTAGAAAGGTCACTGATGATACTCTCGTAGTCAGCCTTGTGAAAACATAAACGAGCACCGCTACAAACAGGAAGACAAAGACTGGATCCAAAGGATATAAAAAAATGCATAGGCGGATGAATTGGGTCGATCACTGATAAAGGAGAAACATTGGACGATACATCAGATATTTTTGTATTACTCAACAACAAGTCCAACTGATTTCCGTTATTGTTCGGGATGAAATTGTACTGTTTCAGGTCATGCATAGCAACAAAATCAAGAAGCATAGTGGAGTACAGACTGTTGTTCGTCTCTCCGTGTAATGGGATGCTTTCGTTTAAAAACCTCCAGTAGGCCTAGCATGCACAACACGACATATGTCGCGGACGAGAGACGAGAAATTATTTTAAGTTGTCATATTAAGGTTTGTAGACAAAAATACCAGTTTATGCAAAAACTACTATTAACTCTATTTTTGACATATTATTTAGAGTTCTAAGCGCATCCATGTGTCTTTGGTGTCGATAGGCATTATAGATAAATGAACATTAAATGAATAAAACACGAGAAAACAGGTCGAGAAGAGTTCTCGTGTTGCGCATGCTAGGCCGGCAGGTTATCGAGCTAAGGTTGAAATCTCCCAGGAAGGCCACGTTGACGATTTTGTTACGTTCAATAGTAATATTTGTATTATTAATGAACTCATCGAGTACATGTTTTTGTATAGGTGGCGGAAGATAAACAGCACAAATGTAAAGCTCCTCAACTTTGCCGTCGTTAGATCGAACCTGAACACCTACCCAGAGATCCTCGCAATCAGACTCGTAGTTCTGCAAGCGTCTTGAGTGTAGGTGCCTGGGGACAGCTATAAGCACGCCCCCACCATTCTTCCTAGAGTGAAACCCACTCGTCTCTCTATCTCTTCTATACACTACATAGCGACTATCGAAAAGCTCCGTGTCAAAGTCGCTGCTATTCAGCCATGTTTCGGTCAGTACAACGATAGCATGATTACTGCAGACTATGTTATTAAAAAAATCAACAGTTTTGGTTCTCAATCCTCTAACATTTTGATAATAAAAATTTATCATAAATAACACTTAAAAAATCATCAATGTTAAAAGCAAATCAATAAAAATAAAATTAATTGTGAAAAGTAATGTTATAGTAACATAAAATTAATAAATGTATAAATTGACCAAAAATATTAAATGCTTAAAAATAAATTTAACAATAAATTGAATACAATAAAAACAAAATTATAAATTCAATCATAATATTAATAATTAATAATAATAATTCAAAATAAAAAATGTAACATACAAAACGCTGACAAATTTCAATCTAATAAATAAATCACCAGAATCAAAATTAATTGTGAATGAAATTAAAAATTTAAAAAAAAATGAAGTACTAATAACAAAACAATAATTTATATAACAAAATTACAAGTTCAATTTAAATGGATTGCAGAATTAAACAATTAACTTACTAAGCTACAAAATACGAGTCTATGTTAAATTGTTCAGAGTCGCCGTGCTCTTGATGAGGGTGTAACTTGAGGTCTCAGTCTTCCGGACAAAGACTTTGCCGTCGCACACCCACACAAACTTGTAGTTGAGTTCTTTGGCTTTACGACGAGTGGCGGCATGCAAAGCCTTCACTTCTGGAGTAGAGTGCTCGGCGACGTACACCGGTATCTTTTTGGTGCCTCCAATTCCTAAGTGGGCGGTATTAAGTTTATCTGCGGGGTTGTGTTTGTTGTGCTTAGCGACTGAAGCAAGGTACGTGTCGCGTGGGCGCCGGCTGCTAAATTTTACCAGTATTGAGCGAGGTCTAGGATTTTTGTTGTCGAGTTTTGCAATGCGAGTGCAGTACTGAATGTCAGACTCTGTCAGAGGGCAATGAACTGCTTTGGCCAGCTGCTGCAGAGTGTTGTACAGGTTCTCGCTCTTGTACTCCGGCACGCACTGTATCTCGACGTTATTTGTGCGTGAGAGTAGTTCCATCTGATGCAGGCGGCCAGTTAGTTCTGGCGTACAGGCACGGAGTTCAACGTTGTCCTTTCTTAATCCCTCTATGACAGTTTTTTGCAGATCGTTCTCTAATCTGATCCTGTCGAACTCAACACTAAAGAAAGTCAGAGAATCGCTCAGGGTGACCTTAGACTGAATATCATTTATTCGTGCATTGAATAGGCCACTCAATTCCTCTCTGATTATTTCACGTATGCTCTCTGCCGAGATACAGTTACAAGTATGGTTCGCCCCACCGCTGCGGGGTTTGGAGCGTAATGTGACGTTTTCGTAGTGAGAAGCAGCGACGGGCTCGTTTTCCTTGTTAAGTGTGGAAGAGGGAGCCGGCGACGTGTGCACCGGCGTGTTTGTATTGTCGCCTCGTTTGGACTCTTTACAACGACAAGTAGGACACACCCAGTTATCCTTAAACACTTTAGTAAACCCAGCAAAGTCGTCCTTATTGTAATTCATACACGCAGTGGCGGTACCTTCATACAAGCCGAAAAGCCCGGCTTGCCCTAACAAAAACTCAATATCACTACTGGTAAAACGCAATTATTAAAATCACTTAATATTTTTTACCATTGTTAATTTTCTTTCATCAGCATTCAAATTATCAATTTTATAAGTTTCTCATATTAAGAATCACCAAACAAATCGCATAAAGCTGCTTATAAATCGTGCGACGCTTTACATCTCTCTCGCACAAGTTGGCTTGCAACCGGGCTTCGGATTTAAAGTATATCCGCTCTCTTCTAACTTTAACAAAATTGCTTCTTTATAAACATAATACTGCGTAAGTATGTATAGATTCTATGAGAAATTCATACTCTTCGTCAAAGCCAGCTTGCGTTATGAAGTTCGCAAGTAAGGCCTTCTCCAAATCAGGCTTTATTTCTACCGAATCACGTGCGACTTAAACGCGGGCGAACCAATCAGAGGCGACCGACGACAGCTCGAGCTCGGGCGAACCAATCAGAGGCGAGCGTTAATACGCGATTGTGCTGTGCAGCAGCCACAGGCTGCAGCCAGCCATTTTTTATTCTTTGTTATTGTTACACGACTTCACTTTGTTTGAGGGATTGTTTTTAAGTAACAAGTGTTTTCGTAATTTGTGATAAAAAAATGTGTTCCGAGTTCAGTTCGTCGCTTTATTTATTGGTCTCTGTGACGAACTTAGATGTGTTGGGCATGTGATGTGTTGCAAACAAATGTGTACTTAAACGTGTTGATGATTGGCATACGAAAGGCAGAGGTAAATAAATTCTTTGAACATCACACAACGACATGATTTATGTATTTCGCAAACTATTAAAAGTCATCTAGGGCATAGGTCTATGTGAAAAACTCTTTGGATTGTTGGTTGCTTCCATTCAAATAATTAAGTAATCATTAATAAATTAAGTGTAGAGGCCTACATATCGACTGTGATTCCCGCGCAAAATGCCCATTTTCGCATTTTGTAGTAATTTTCCAGTTGTATTTATCGTTTTTATCGAAATAGGATAATAAATGCATGCTTAATATTACGAATCTCCACTCTGCGAGAATAAGCTGAGTTCGGACGGCCGGCGCATCGCATTTTGTTGTAATTTTGTACTAAGTTGTATTTATAGTTTTCATCGAAATAGGATAATAAATTCATTATAACATTTTTATTCCTCATGAAGTAACAATTATTCTGGTATAAATTTTACTTAATAATATTATCGTAGATAAGAGAAATTCACAGTTAACTTAACGCGATTTTCGAAGTTTTTTTGGTTTTGTTTCATTTTTCATTTGTTAAGAACAGTAGTTCAATCCAGGAGCTCAAAAAAGTGCCCTCGCGCAATTTATGAAAATCTTTCTCTGCAATTTTAAGTTTAAATAAAAATTAGCGGAATTTACAAAAAGCGAGGCCGCTACGTACCTACTATGCCAATTGCTATTATACACTATTCAATAAGTAAATACTGTTAATGTATTTTTGTTTCTGAGATAAAGAACGCCTAAATTGCCAAAATAAAATTCTCAAAAATCACATTCAAGATGTAATAGAAGGTAATAGCCTGTTTTTTTACCAACGACAAGAACGTTTGGAATGCCACGACCTATGACGATTTGAGTAAAAAATGTGGCTAGTGTCACAAATGGGCACCAACATTGTACCTAGGTAGCAAGATTAGGAACTTCAGGTTTCGTGGCTTGCCCCAATCTGAAGCCCTAGGCACGCCACTGCATACACGTATAATGATATTTATCCGTGCATCGGCAGCAGTGAAGAAAATTTATTCCTTTAAGTTGATTGTGACAACCAGAGCATTTAATTGAATTCATAATACTCTCTTCAAATCAACTTGTTTTAATACCTCGGCTATCGGCTGCAACAAATACATAAAATTATATTTTAATCAAAAAACATAATTCGGCTGAGGTTTGATCCACTGACTCGCAGCAATGTAGTGGCACAAGTCGCCCTCTGACCGGCGAGGCTACCGGATTCGTAATGTTACTGACGAATTAGTGATGCGTTCTTAAATCATTTAATGATCTATCGGACTGCTTTGCCGACACGACGTTCGCCGTAACGAGTCTAGCCGAGTGCCGCCGGTGAAAGATTTATAATGATCAACTGAACCACTTTATCGACAACGTATTTGCAACGTTAAATCACTTCAGTAATTGCTTTATTTTTGTCTTTATTGCAGAAAATTCTATAAAAATATTAAAAGACTGGGAAGACAACTATTGATAAAACTATTTTCACTTATGCACTGGTTCACTGTCACTGGGATTATTGATGTTATTTACTAATATGAATCGAACACTTTTTCGGGTTTGACAAGTATTATCCGATAAACTTTTGCGATGATAACGATATTGCTAGTGATTTATTAGTAGAACTATCTTCTGAACGCTAATTTACTTTAAAATAAACAGTTTTACTATTTTTAAGTGAAATTAAATACGGAGCTCAATGTTTACGAGATGGGTGGCGCCATCTGTCCAGACCTAGCCATTATTTAACAAAAAAAAAACATTTTCAATCATAATAGACATGGAATAGAGGACTTCTTGGCGGGAAAGTGAAGCGTCAAGTCCGCAGTTGATTTGTTTTCTATAATTTGTGTTTTGTTGAAATTAATGTGAAATATGGTCGATTATTTACTGTTAGGTGTTCGTCAACGTGCATGAGTGACACTCATGCACGTTATAGAACAAATAGAACAAAACAGTGCAACATCACTTTCGAATTCTCTCAAGAAGTCCGTGTGAGATCTCAATAAAGTCCCACAGTTTTATTGAGTCTCAAGGGGTTTGGGGAATGTCATTTACCATTAAACGTTACTTATCACTCATTATTATCTACTTTATGCAAATAAAACATACACTTTAATTTTAATAAATAAATAAATAATTTTTTTTTTTTTTTTTTCTTTTTTGTTTTTTTTTTTTTATTTAATTGATTTAAGTAATTAAATATAATTTTTTATTATAGTAAAATGCTGACATAATAATTGTATTTATTTGTATTAGTAATTTTGTAATATTGTATTATTGTATTTCTACTCTACTGTATGGACTTAATTATGTCTGAAATAAATGTTTGAATTGAATTTAATATCTTGCTTGACACTGGCTAAATGTGCTGAGCGAACGAAGCTATTATTTAAGAGAAAAAAAATGGAGTAGACTTCTTGGCGGGATAGTGAAGCGTCATGTCTGCAGTTTAGTTTTATTTTCTATAATTTGTGTTTTGACGAATATTAATTTTAAATAAAGGTGGATTATTGGCTGTTAAGTGTTCGTGAATTATTAAGCATTAAACGTACATTATCATACACTTTATGCAAAGAAAATATTCATTATTATATCTTACTTGACACTGGCTAAATGTGCTGACCGCACGAAGCGATTATATGAGAGAAAAAAGAATAATTAATGAGTTTAACCGTGTCGCGTAACGGTGAAAGAATACTACCACCCCATCTCTTCCCTTGGGTGTCAAAAGAGGCGACTAACGGACTAAAGCTACACATACATCCAACAGCATAGTGCTGCGATGGGCTCACCACCTGTCACTCTGAGCACATGTGTAGTCGCTTTTTGGTGAAGAGTGGACTATGGCAGAGGACGCCATTCTTCGGGGATAATAATCGTGATTTTATGTATGTATGTAAAAGGCGCGATTATATGGCAGTTTGGCTGTGATGCTATTTAATAAGTCTGTTCACTACGATCAGTCGCTAAGCAAGTCGCTTGGCTCTTAGCAAAAAGCGAGGCTCTTTGACTGGCCCTTAGCCTTTGAAATGACTTCTTAGTCCAAGTTTACTGCTTGTTCAATAATTAAAGCACATCGTTTAACTTCCGCACTTGACAATGTGCAAACCGCATCAACCCACGATAAGAGAAAAATAAAGAGATAAAACAACTTCTTGATTTGCCTATTTAATTAAATGGCGTTAGATAGTAGCAGTGAGTAAGCGACAGATGTACGAGTATAATTAGGCACTTTGCAACACCGTCTCTCCTTGAATCCGATGAGTTTCTGAGAATCCATAGTAAAAATTGACACAGTAAACTACACCAGGACCCAACTCGATAAGAATTGTTACATACAAACATATAACACATTGCGTATCAGCCTCGCAATCCAAAGAGGTAACGTTGCCAGCATTCTTGGTACCGCACCCATGAGCCCATAGTTGGAGGACATCTTTTATTTATAGGTTTTTTTCTTATTTTTTTACCGTAGTTTAGTTTAGATGGATTAATTTTAATTATTTATGTAGGTAATTAAGTTGTTTTTATTATTATTAAGTTATACAAACATTATAATCACGACTATTATCCCCAAAGGGTTAGTCAGAGACTAGGCTATGAGGACCGCAAAAGCAGTCCTTTGCCATAGTCCACTTTTCAACAGATAGCGACTGCACATGTGCTCAGCATGACAGGTGGTGAGCCCATCGCCGCTCTATGCTGTTGGATGCGTGTGCAGTCTTTAGTCCGTCAGTTGCCTTTTACGACATCCAAAAGAAGGTAGTATTATATCACCGCTATGATACACGGTTAAAATAAGAACTGTTAGCCAATATGAAGTGCATCGGACTTTTACTGTTTCTTGCGAGAATGACACCATTATTAGTGGTTTTCTTGTTATTCTCTCACAAGAAACAGTAAAATGCTGAGTGACACACAAGTTTATTATATATATATAAACCGACTAATTTGTTTATAAAACACTCTTCATCGAATTTGGCCCAAGTATAGCTTTAGACACATGGGGAAGATGATTTGAAAATTTTTTTAAAGTCACTTGAAAAAACACGATGAATTCCTAAAAAAAACATGGAAGTTAATATGAAAGAGAGAAGGGAATGATGTGCTAAAAACAAGGTGAATGTCGTCTATCAAAAAGTCAAGAAAGCGACATACTAACCACTCGACCAAGGAAGACGCCGAATTATATAAAAAGTCAGTAGATTTACCGACGACGAATATCCTTTTTAGGTAACCTATATTGAACCATTTTTGACGTTTTGGTACATATTATCAAATCCTTCTAAGCTATAACAAAGAAACTACAGTTATTATATAGCTTGTTTCAGTGGCTAGGTATTGTCAATTAGTCAATATTAAAGCATAATTGCTAGTAGTATAACCTCCTAATCGCCCTCGTACTACTTATAGGACATCAACAAAAAAAAATATTTGGCGAATATTTGTCGTTCTTGCGGTAAAAACACCATCCAGCGTCATCTGTTTTTTGTTCACCGAACAAACTAAAACTCACTTGAGTCTATTGTCTATACCTGTCATTTTTATTAGCAAAATGTCGTCGGCCAGTAGAGAGGTGTATGCACGCCAAAGGGCCGGTAAGTAAAATCTGGTTTAATCATGGTAATTACTATAAAGTTCATTGATAACTAGTTTCTAAAAGTTTGGCCGATTGCCTAACGTAATAAGTTTTAAATAATTTTTCGGAATAGACTTGTATTCGACATCCCACAACGTGATTTAGATGGATGTTCTTTGTATAGTACAATGTCAGACTATTATGTTTGACTGCATACACTTCCAATGTCCTAGGTATAGTACAAAGCCAATTTTTATTTCGTTTCAGTACTGACAGAAGAAAATATCGCCAATGTTTTAAGTAAATCTGACTTTGACAGTGGTTCCAAAGCATCTGACCACGATTCCAGTTTCATTCCTCAATCAAATGATCGCAATGCAGATTCAGAAAGTTCTTCACACAGTTCTTCTGATGACGATCCAGTTGAGTCTGCACCAGCATCGCCAATATTGTCAGTAAATTCAGAAAGGCCAGGTCGGACTCGTATACGTGGGAGACGAGGTGATAGACGTAGATTGCTGCCTAGATCGAGGAATATACGTTCGTCAACAGTTCGAAATGCCGATAGACAAAACTGTTGGATTGGAGAAAACTTGGAGCCAAACTACCGTTATCTTCAACAGCCTTCTTATATTCCAAAAGACAAATCTAGTTGGCAATATTTCGAATTTATTCAGCAATGTATTGATGACGACATTCTAAATACCATAGCAGAATGCACAAATAGGACAGAAATCTTACTAAAAGGAAAGACATTAGATATTAAAAAATAATAAATGTATTTTGGTAGGTCGATGTAACGATGACCATGGTCATGTCAGCACTGCAATATCAAAAAAAAAGATGCCTATTTATGGGATGCAAAAATGGAGAGTACCTACTATTGCCAGTGCTATGACGCGGATTCACTTTTATGCTAATAGAACACGACTAAAATGTGTTTTTAATCAGAATGTGTCTAATGAAAATAGACAACGTGATAAAATATGGAAGATTCGCCCTTTCTTTGACCAAATATTGATGGGTTGCTTAGCTCAACATCGTCCAGAAGATGTACCATGTGTCGATAAGATGATAATACCTTTTTTGGGCAATTAAAAATGCGACGATATTGTCCCAATAAGCCCAACTCCGTCGGTCTCAAAGTGTTTGTTTTCGCAACTCCTGACGGAATTGTATGTGACATGATTATAAATCAAGGGGATACTACAAATTGTGAACGAAAGTTTAATAATTTGGCGTTGATATTGTGTAGTGTAGTTAAATTTGATCTCACTATGGGCCAAATTAAGTTTTTGCTAAGTTAGGCACAAAATACATAAAATACTCTATGTAACTGTTTATAATAGCCTAACTTAGCAAACACTTAATTTGGCCCATAGTGAGATCAAAATTAACTATACCACAAAATATCAACGCCAAATTATTAAATAAAATTTATAAAAAATTGTAAAATAATAATAATTATAATAAAACTAAAAATAGTTAAAAAATTAATCTAAATAATAAAAACATTTTTCAATTAACCACTCTTTTAGAGTTTTTTTTAATAGAGGTCTTCAGTAGATTTGATATGAACCGGTAAATAATTAAAGATTTTTATCCCCATAATCACAGTACTTTGCCACACATATAATAAAATGAGGAGGAGCTGAGGAGCTCGATGGCGCAATGGCTAGCCCGTTCGGCTTGCGATCTTGCCCGCTAAGCAACTTTTACAATGCCGTGTCGCTGGATGGGTGACCAAATTTAAAACATCTCGAGCTCCTCCGTGCTTCGGAAGGCACGTTAAGCCGTTGGTCCCGGTTTTTGTCGTAATATGACAGTCGTTAAAAAACTCACCAACCCGCATTGGGCCAGCGTGGTGGGATAAGGCCCAATATCCCCACGTGCTATTATCCACGTGGGAGTCATGTGCCCAGCAGTGGGACGTTTATAGGCTGATGATGATGATGATGATGATGACATATAACTATTATACGCATAAGTTTTAAAAATTAATAAATAAATAATTAAATAAATCTCGTACATTCTTTTTTTGGTATTATAAAGGTGGATGGTGTAAATAGTCAATTTACTAAGTTACCCCAGAATATTATACCTTGTTTGACATCACAAATCGATTAAAATGATAATAATCGAAACAATAATAAAAAAATGTGTACAGATCATTTTAGCATGGTGGTAATATTGTATAAAATATAATTCCATTTGTTCGAAACATTTTCTATCGTGTTATTTTTCTCTTAATATTCTTTGGAAATGTCTTTCTTTGATTGAAACTGTGAGTTAGAAACGTCGTTTTTCCATTGGAAATAACGCCTTTTGAAGCAAATTTTAAGCACTAAGTTGTGTATACGAAAGTAGATAGCAATAATCAAAAAATAAATAAATGGAAAGTTGTTTTTTCTCCCTTTGAAGAGAATGAGTAATTTAGTCATTCCACAAATAAAGCCGAATTGATGCGCTTGTGCCTGTGTTCGAAATAGTGACTATGCTGTCGGCTGGGCACCATCTGCTAATTCTGGACAATTTCTCTTTCTTTTGAAAATTAACATCGGTGGAACAAATTGACCTGCTGCGCTGGCGCAGCACACAGCAGTAGTATTGCCCCCACGCTCACCACTTGTCACTGATTCAATTTG
Source organism: Scoparia ambigualis (assembly GCA_963921215.1). Lineage (NCBI taxonomy): Eukaryota > Metazoa > Arthropoda > Insecta > Lepidoptera > Crambidae > Scoparia > Scoparia ambigualis. Next base: position 8,704,137 of record OY992503.1, read on the forward strand.
TCTCTTACCTTTTAAGCCCACAACTTTCTGCGCTTTTTTTGTACTGTCAAAATACCGGTTTCATCTATGTTAAACATGTCGCTGGCGTGGAATGAATTATCGTCTACATTGTTTTCAAGTAGGTTGTAGAAATTGGATACATTTTCTCGATTGAATCCTTTTACTCTATTAATCTCTCCGGCTGTCGAAGATTGATTTTTGGGTGTATTTTCTTAAAAGCATGGAACCAACGCTTACTTGCTATCTTTTTCTCTTTGTTAAACGTATGAGAAATTTTATTGTGTTCTGCAACTTGATAATCTAAGCGCCGTACATCAGTAATCGTCAACCCAAACATGTGGTATTCTAGAAGCAAAATATGGTCTAAAAGCTCCTTTTCTTGTTGAATAAAGATAACTGTCGGTCTTCCTTTATAAGTAATATCATGTTTAACAAATTTATTAAGTGCCGTATAATAGTCGCTTTTGGTACTTCATACTGTCTGGAAATAGCATTGATACCCATTTCTTTTTTTTCATAAGGTTATAACGCTTTTTCTAAAGGTCCGGCCAAACCTGCGCTATGGCACTTTGCACACCTACGCGACCACAAAGCGGGATAGCCGCGTCGGCAGAGCGGGACGCACGCGTTTAATGGTCACACGTGTGTACGTGCGAGAAAGCTACGTACCTTCCTTATTATTAATTATTTCGTTCCATTATGACTACAACAGACTCTGTCATTTTCTTAAACTTGATACTTTCCTAACTTGTCTCATTTTTAACTCGGCTCTTTCTTAGTTGGTCTCTTTTGCAAAGTTGAACTTTCCAAACTTGTCTCCCCTCCGGACGACTTCGTCATTTTCTTAAACTTGACACTTTCCTAACTGGTCTCATTTTTAACTAGGCTTTTTCTTAGTTGGTCTCTTTCTTAACTAGACACTTTCCTAAATCGTAATTTTTTCATAAACTTTAAGAAAGTGGTTACGGGACACCTGTTAATATAGAGGTGTTTGTCGAAACAGTGAGAGGATATCTCATCATATAAGGTGATTTCTAGAAACCGCAAAAAACTTCAAGGGCTGGTCAGGTCAAGTGTTTTAAACATGACAAAAATGACAGAAAAGAAATTCGTGTTTTTTATCATTTTTAATTAAATAATTCATTTTGTGAATTTTAATTGGATAGTCTTTGGGTATCTAAATTATTTTAAAGCAATAACATAAGAAAATTATAATGAAATCAATTAAAAATAACGATTCCTAACAACGCGAGTCTGTTGACCCGTCAACGTAGGTTCTTATCGCCCAACTGACGCGGAAAAAATACAAATTCCTTTTTTATCATTTTTGTCATGTTTAAAACACTTGACCTGACCAGCCCTTGAAGTTTTTTGCGGTTTCTAGAAGTCACCTTATATGATGAGATATCCTCTCACTGTTTCGACAAATACCTCTGTATTAACAGGTGTCCCGTAACCACATTCTTAAAGTATATGAAAAAAATTACGATTTAGAGAAAGAAAGAGACCAACTAAGAAAAAACCTACTTAAAAATGAGACCAGCTAGGAAAGTGTCAAGTTTAAGAAAATGACGAAGTCGTCCGGAGGGGAGACAAGTTGGGAAAGTTTAACTTTGCAAAAGAGACCAACTAAGAAAGAGCCGAGTTAAAAATGAGACAAGTTAGGAAAGTATCAAGTTTAAGAAAATGACAGAGTCTGTTGTAGTCATAATGGAACGAAATAATTAATAATAAGGAAGGTACGTAGCTTTCTCGCACGTACACACGTTTGACCATTAAAGGTTCGGCCAAACCTGCGCGTCAGTAACGCGGGAAGCGGGACGCGATGCGGGAGCGTCTGCAACGCGAAACTTAGCGTGCACACCTGCGCGACTCCGGCGCGAACCGCGAACTTCATTTGCTAATGAGTAGTCACTAAAGCTGCGCGTCTTTATCTGGTACTTATTACTAACTACTTAATTGTTGTGGTGATGAAATCCTCCTACTTAACATCAGAATCTGACTCTGAGGACCTTTTATTACTTACTATTATTTACTTACCATCCATCTGAAATTCCGGACCGATCGAATCCCATATTTTATCTTTTTTTCGTAAATTCTTATGGTCTTTGTTTTCAAATCATATATAATGGGGATATCCTCTCACTGTTTCGACAAACACCTCTGTAGTAACAGGTGGCCCGTAACCACTTTCTTAAAGTTTATGAAAAAATTACAATTTAGGAAAGTGTCAAGTTAAGAAAGAGACCAACTAAGAAAAAGCCTAGTTAAAAATGAGACCAGTTAGGAAAGTGTCAAGTTTAAGAATATGACGAAGTCGTCCGGAAGGGAGACGAGTTGGGAAAGTGTCAACTTTGCAAAAGAGACCAACTAAGAAAGAGCCGAGTTAAAAGTGTGATCAAGTTTAAGAAAATGACAGAGTCTGCTGTAGTCATAATGGAACGAAATAATTAATAATAAGGAAGGTAGGCAGCTTTCTTGTACATACACACGTTTGATCATTAAACGCGTGCGTCCCGCTCTGCCGACGCGGCTATCCCGCTTTGTGGTCGCGTAGGTGTGCAAAGTGCCATAGATGAAGTATAGGTAGCGTCCGCCGCGCGGCAGATGCTCCCGCTTCGCAGTCGCTTTGGTCGCGCAGGTGTGGCCGAAGCTTAAACGCGTGCGTCCCGCTCTGCCGACGCGGCTATCCCGCTTTGTGGTCGAGTAGGTGTGCAAAGTGCCATAGATGAAGTATGGGTAGCGTCCGCCGCACGGCAGACGCTCCCGCTTCGCAGTCGCTTTAGTCGCGCAGGTTTGGCCGAACCTTAAGTCTTCCTTACATATTTTTATTTGTTTTTATTTGTAATATTTAGTTTTACTTTCTGTATCAGTAGCCATCATCTAAAATAATTTTAACACTATTACATTTTAGAAAAAAAGTGGTTGCATAATTTGTACCGGTCATAGGAACCAGGTGAAATTACAATCTATTTAAAAAAAATCAAAACATAACCTCTACGGATCAGTCTGAGTTTGCCGGTTTTTAAAACAGTATTAAAAATAAGGTAAAAAATTATTATGACTTACCGTTTCAATTAACAACGTCCCTAAACAACACAAGCAAAATTAACATCAATACTCGTCTAAAATTTATTTTTTTGTCACAGTTATGACAAGCGTGACCGGCGTCGATGAAAAATGGCGGACTGCATACGGCGCTGTAGCCGCCTCTTGTTATGTTGCCAGTGTAAAAAAAAATAAAGACGTTTTAGTAGAAACATAGAAGTGATACAATTTAAGCGCCGGTTCAATTTATTTACTCTCCCCTATATCGGTCGACGAATATCGTTTGATAGCGAAACCTCTTATTGGTTAGCAGTGTATACAATGTTACTTTATAAAATTACTTGAAGATGTTGGTTTTCCAAAGTTAAATAAATAATTAAATTATGTTTTTACAGATCTTATAAAAGAAGTTCTATTACTGCGTGCGTTTATTCAACTATGTCGTGCAGGAGCTCACCATATAATTTCTCTTGTTAAACTTAATAATTAAGACGGAATCGGATATTAACCTGAGTTCAAGAAGTTTACGCGTATTAACTGACTGGAAATTCCAGTCTGGCGGAGTTCATTCAAACATAATTATTAACTAAGTTATTATAAAAAACAATAAAATTGTTGTATGGCTCACTTTTAAATTGAACGACAAACGTAGATTACCACATAGAGGTAGGCTGAAAATCTAGTTACGGCGCGTTTAGTATAGAAAAATGTAATTTTTGCTTATTTACAAGGTCTAAGTCTATCCGTCCAGCGACACAATGTCGCTAGCCATAACCTGCCAAGAGCCCAATGCATCCTGCATTTTGGGTTAGTGGGCTTTAACGATAATAACTGTGACCAACGCTCTAACGTGCCTTCTGAAGAAGGAACTCGAGATGTTTATTTTATATTTGGTCATCCGTCCGCTAACCCGGCATTGGAAATTTTCTTAACTGGCAAGATCGACGTTAGACGATGCGTTAGTGATCTTCTCATAAGCAGCTGCTGCTCATAAGCAGCTGCTTATGAGAAGATCACTAACGCATCGATCAGCTGATTTAAAGAGTTTAAAAGTATTTAATACGACACGTACGAAGTAAAAATAAAAAAAGTATCAACGGACATTTTAAAACCATTAGCGCGCGGCCATCACGAAAGACCTGTCATTATTTTTAAATTGCTCGACGCGACGCTGTTCGTTTTAAAAGTAAACACTGTTGCTGATGGTTAAACGACAATTTGTATTCCAAACTGATATTATCTAACTTATCGAGTAGGCGATAACAATCATTATATGATAGTATCATAAACGTTTGTTTTTATTACGACAATTTCTGCACTAGTTGAATTCATGGTTACATACAAGTCACTGTCACAACGCCTCCGTGGCAGAGTTGCGTGGCGTGCTAAGCATTCGGGTCGATAACTAGAGGTACAGAGTTAATTTCCCAGGGCGGGCAAAGTATGTTTAGGATTGTTGCAGGTTATATGAACCTGCGTTTGACAAGCGTGGACATTGATATATTAGTTTATCTCAATGAGCGTGGAGATAAAGCATACCAATACCCATTAATTGGCTATGAACGTTCTCGGAAAAGTATTTAAAAAATTACAAACGCTTATTTTATACCTGTTACAATATTTTTTTCTCTAAAAAGCTTTATTTCATAGAAAACAAAAACATAAATTTTTATTAGGTAATTTCTCGAGCAAAAACGGTTGGTCACATGACATTTTACCGTGTGACGTCACACTTTAATAAACAAACAATTTTATCTTGAAATCTGACAGATAGTTTTTGTTTATTTTGTGAAATATGACGTCACACGAAGCTCAATCATGGCCGCCCGTGATTCCGGTCTTGCAATTAACAGATAAAAAATCGCAAATTTATTTGGTAAAAAGAAGTATTTAAGTACCTACATAATTTATCTTAATAAAAAAATTACTTATTTTATAATTATTATTGTAAATTATAAACTACCATATAGTTTATAATATATTATATTACGAGTACAACTGTCTAAAAATTTCAATGATAGACAGGGCTTTACCCAGCATCACATGAGTAAAGAACGGAACAGTCAAAACTCGATTATTTCTTTTGAAAATCAAAAAAATCAAAAAAATCATTGTTTTATACAAAGATATATTAGGACTTTATAGACGCGGAAAATTAAGGGCTTTAGGATAGTATAAACCAATTTTGGGAAAGTCGATATTTTTTTTTTGAAAATATTTTTTTTCATTAATAATCTATAATATCTAGGTTCATTTTCAATGCCCTTTCAAGTCATGTAGAGCACGAGATCTGTAATTTTTTTATCACAGTGAAATCACCTGCTATTTTTCACACCTGCTAATTTTCATTGAGAGTGATTTTCCTACTATTTATCATTGAAAATATTGAAATGAAATGACATGTCAAATGTCATTTCATTTCGTTAATTTCGATAAAAGTCATGTGATTGCGACGCGGGTCAGCGGTCAATCTGACGCACTAGTCGCACGCAAGGATTGCTTGAGTAGATGCGTTGCGCTCACTCCTCGATGCTCGCTCGTATGATTGTCGTGCAACTCGTGCATGATCGACGTGGTCGCGCCGCGCGATTTCATTCGGTCATTCATTCACGCACCAATGAGAAATCATAATCACTGTGATTACAAATGACAATAGCAGGGATGTCATATGAAAAACTAAATCATATGATTTTTCACTGCTATCAATGATTTGTACCATCTTTATCTTGTACGTGTAGTAGTTGACTCGCGACGGCGTGGTAGTATGAAGCTTTGTCTATGTTCCGTTTCTTTACTCATGTGCCAGCGGTGCGCAGTAAGGCTACACTTTACACTGCGTGGAATCTATTATGGCATACTAATAGAGCCTTTTTCTAAAAAGAGGCCTTTCAGTAGTTAGGCTCATAGTTTCGTATGCTGTACATACGGTCGCGGTCAAAAAATGTTTACCACCATAAGTATCACAATTGCATGCACACATTTAGGTCACAAGTTCTAAATGTCTATTTCATATTAATTTGATTGACCATAGATTAAAATCTTTTTTCTAATGATATGAGAATTAATCGCTCTATTAGATGGACCATGACTACTATCAAGTTTTGATATATAAAAAAACTTCTTTGAAAAAACTAATATTTTAGTTTTTTAACTAGGAATATGAATAAATAACAAAAAAAAAACTTCAAAAATCTTTATTTAATATTTAGTATAACCTCCCTCAGCAGCTATGACGGCACGTAGTATATCTCGCAACAAGGCGCGCGCATAGATCAGTCCCTCTGATATCCTCCCATACTTGAGCACAGTGTGATCTAAGAGCATGAGGGTTTCTTTCATTTTGACAGACGTTGAACCTTAAGCCCCTATAAATTTTCAATAGGGTTTAAATCAGCAGACCGAGCGGGCCTTGTTATTTGCGCGGCAGTTAGTATTGGTCGTCGTCCTGAATTATTTCTATGATCTGTTGCCCTTCTTCGCCGTGACGTCGAATCCAAAACCTCACAGTGAATCGAATATATTGAGTTCTCGTTATACCTATAGCACTAATACTATGTCCATCTTAGAAGAGAAATATTATTTCAGCCCTTTGCTCCAGGGTTAAACTTGCCATTTTATTTCGTTTTATAAATATCTTTGGTAAAATTATGCTCTTGTCGTAACGAGGACGTTCAAACAATCATTTTTGATAAATGTCATTTCAACAAATAAAGAAATGAGTTTCAACATCAAAAAGTGGTCAATAATCTCTTTGTTATACTCGATGCGTCATATTGAATAATAACTTTTCAAAGGTAATAAGTAACTTGATATGGCATTTTAGACTTTAGTGAAAAAAGTGTGATATGGAATCTAATTTCAAAACTGGTAAACATTTTCTGACCGCGACCGTACACCGTACCTTGCCAACTTTGTTTTACATTACTGCATACAGTAACATTACATGGCATACAGGCATATGAACCGAAGTTTCAGGGTGCAGTTTTGTCCTCGGTCGCGCTCGTCCATGGGCTCGTTTGAAGGCTTAGTGTCATGAAAACGAAATAGTATATGTTACCCATTATTAACCTGTTATTGGAACCCCAACAAATATAACATTAACACTACACCGAACTAAAACCAAGCCACACTCGAAACTTTTGCGTGCTAACGACAAGTTCGAATTATCGAATAATAAAAACAGCAATTAATTGTTAACAACTCGCAATGTTCCGTTCGTGTCAAATGAAAAAAGTAGCTAGCTATTAGAAAAAAAAGCAACGAACTAATCGTTCCCTTTAAAATTGTAAACCAAGTGTTATTTTGCTTTACTAACTAAAAGCAATTAACTTTATCGAAACCATCGAAGTAACGAAATACGGGGTTAATGTATTTAAGCGGCCGCCGGCAAGCCAAGCTATGGATGTTTTGCGAAATAACAACACCAAAAAGAGAAACGATAATTTTCTTGGGCGTAAGTGATTTATTTTTGTTTTTCTTTCGTAATTAAAAGGCAAAACATCAAAGGGGCCATGTTAAGTTGGAGTTTTTAATTAAACAATTATTTTTTTCAATGCATTAGGTAATATTTTAATGTCGTTTCATACTACTTACCTGTAGACTTAAAGGATTTTCACCTATCTGCCCATGGAATACTACCGTATTCAAAGGTAGGTATGTAAGTAGGTACTAACTACTACGACGTTCTGGGCTGTTTACACGTCAAGTAGGTCTTAGTAGGTAACTAAATTTTAAGTTATCGCAGGGTCGAAATTATCAAAATAATTAGTAATTACGCTTCATGATAATTATCCGATAATCATCGGATAATTATCACCTTAACAAAACAATGACACTTGAGTTTTCTCAACTTTGGAAAAACAGAAATATTCTTTTTTTGATAAAGTAATTCCTACGGCGCGGCACGTTGACATTGATGATTCGTACGTTCAGAAACACGCAAGTGCGGAATCACACGTTTAAATACTTCGAAAACAGTTCACTTTTCCGATCGAAATTTTTTGTTATTATCAATCGATAATTATCCATCCGTTATTATCACGATAATTATCATGATCAATTATTATTGATATTTATCCTTTCGAACCTTGTTTACACGTGTCTAACTTATGCACTTTAGTTGACTATATTCTTATCCATGGAAGTATATGTATGTATATATATACGAGTATACCTTAACTTATGTACTTCACTAAATTGTTGCGTCCACACGTCAACTAAATGACAATTTAGTAGAAAGCTACGCCGGGGAATGCAAGCGGTGCGGGAGGAGCGGTTACTTACTCAAAAAAATAGACTCGATTCTTCTTCTTCGACTTCGATTTTACTTGTTCACTTGCCCACTAAATTGTTTACTTACCACTTGTAACTAAAGAGCTTTTATGTGACTGTTTACACGCAAGAATTAAGTTAAAGTTAAAATTTTGTTACCTGCTTGACAACTTAAATTCCATGACATTAAAATATTATTACAAAATAATAAACATGAGCGGCCATTTTGTAATCATGACGTGTCAATTCCAAAATGGTGGACAATAATCTGTCGATTTTATTTCGGTGGATTATGCGATATTAGTTGAAAATAATTACCATTACAAAAGTTTTGCATAATAAACCTGATTGAGACAAAGTTGAGCAGAAATTCTATTATTTCGCTGAGAACAGCGCGAAGGGTGCCCACTTTGCCTACAAATGTGGCTTAAAACCTTTTGTCTGAGCTCCAAGATCTGTTCAACAAACTGATTCAGCTCCTAAGCACTAAGTGGTCGTAAATTAGAAGCTACCCGTAAACAAAGACAAAGGCAAGACTAAAACGTTTCAATTAATACAAGTGTAATAAATCGGAAGCAATAAAACGTTCGGATCATATTCTATGACTATGCAATGTGCTCTACATCATAGTATAGTTAAGCTTATATTCTTAACACATTAACCTCATGTTAATACATATATATAATCATGACTATTATCTCCGAAGTGTTAGTCAGAGACTAGGCAACGCGATGACCGCAAAATTTAAAGCAGTCCTTATTCTTAACACATTAACCTCATGTTAATACATATATATAATCATGACTATTATCCCCGAAGTGTTAGACTAGGCAGCGCGATGACCGCAAAATTTAAAGCAGTCCTCTGCCATAGTCCACTTTTCACCAAATAGCGACTACACATGTGCTCAGCGTGACAGGTGGTGAGCCAATAGCCACTATATACTGTTGGAAGTAAGTGCAGCTTTAGTCCGTTAGGCGCCTTTTACTACACCCTTGGAAAAATACTACCACCCCCTTACTTTCCTTGTAAGGGGGTGGTAGTATTTTTCCACCGCTACGCGACACGGATAATCCTCATGTTCATGATCAGCATAAAAGTCCCACTGCTGGAGACAGGCTTCCCCGCATGAACAACAGCATACGGGCAGATTGGGCCACACGCTGCCCCAATGCGGGTTGGCAGTGGCCTCATGTGCACTAATTGTCCAGATTCCGACTGGATGGCCACCATCATTTGCCGCTAAACAGAATTTTTAGTTTATTTTCAGTTATTTTCAGTTTTACTTTGCTGCGTTTCAGTATTGAAGGAACTACATTCATTGAAGCTAAGGAGCATAAATGCATAAGCGTCCATGGGCTACGCTGACGGCTTTCCACCAGGCAAGGAGTGGTTGATTTTATTCGAACAATTACAGAGCACTAATTTGCTCATTAGTCCGAATGTGAGCGCTACTGTGAAAAAATCAGCACTATACTTCCTCGAGGTGGACCGACGATATGTTGAAGGTGGTGGTAGCTGCTGGATGCGTGCAGCGTAAGACCGGTCGTGGTGGAGATCTTTAGTGGTTTTTGCCCAATAGTGGACGTGCTTCGGCTAACAATGATGGTGACAGACTCTGACGCGGTTACCTAATGAAACGCATAACGTTTTTCGCCATAATCTGACAGTGCATAATCTTAATGGCCATAATCGTCATTTGCCATAAGTTTTTATAGCTTAACTTCATAACGCATAACATCAAATAGCCAAAATTGTCTTAAATTTCTAACCAATCACATGACCTACAGGAGTAGGGCAGCTAGTATTTCTGTTGTCTAATAAAAAAATAACCTGGATTATGCTTAATAAAACTACGCCTTAATAAATGTGAATTATGCGTTTTAAAGTATGCTCAATAAAATTATGACAAACAACAATATAGATTTCAACAATTATGGTTTTTATTAATACGTCTTTTAACGTTTCTGCGTTATTATCTGAGTTATATAATGCGACAAAAATTTTGTTACAAGCAATATTTTGTAACAATTTTTTTTTTATTGTATGCCATAATTATGATGTAATTATGGCAATTAAAATTATGCGTTTCAATGAGTCACCCTCTGACACTGACTATTTAGGTGTAAATAGACTTGTTTTTGTTTATCTCAGATACATTCAAAGCATGGCAGGGAGAATACCTGGCACCCGCGAACGTTCTCAAGGGAAAGTGCCCCACTTTCCAGGGCGCTATGAAGCTCACTGTCGTTATAGGACAGTGTTTTGGCCTGAACCCTGTTCTGGGGATTACTAATGTAGACACGTCTAAGCTCAGGTAAAATCGTAATTTCAAGGAATAATAATTGTTACTTATAAATTGCTATTTTTACATTCACAAAAAAGCAATGTCTTTGCAAGATAAAGTTGGTTTTTAAACTTTTATCAAGTAAATAACATTAAAGTAGGTATTTAGTTTTGTTTTCTTGAATACGTTTTATCTTTACGAATAAACACTAAAATAGAAAAAAGCTACCTATTTATCAGCCTTACAATTAGGAAAGGCATAATACATTATTTTGTCTATATTTTACAATTTTAAGAAGTGTGAACAAAGAGAGTATTGCGGGTTGGTAAGGTAACCAGTGTGGCACAATAATTCTGCTTCATCGACATTACATCTAGACTTTGCTTTTTTCAACGGTCATCAGTCAGTCAATTTCCAACTTAATGAAAAAATACGAAGTTTCTTGCAGATTCAAATTTTGTTCATGGAGGAGCTTGTACAGCATCATGACTATCCTGGGACAGTGTGGATTTGTATTCTTTTGCCTTTTGAAGCTAATAAAATACACGGACGCTTCGTTATCATCAAGCAGTAAGATTCTTTCCATTTCAACAAGTTTTAAAAACGTGTGATAGATCAAACTGACAATCAAGATTATAATAAAAAATATAAGTACCTATATTTACCAGTATACATCCTTAATTTTTATTCGTTTAAAAGAAATTAAGGGTGAGTTCCACCCATGAAACTAAACAACTTTCCCCATGAAACCTCTGTGCAAAAATGACAAAAAAAATTCGACCTGCTATACAAAACTGTCCGATCAGCTGACGAAAATAGTATAAGAGGTCGAATTTTTTTTATTATTTTTGCACATAGGTTTTTTGGAGAAAGTTGTTCAGTTTCATGGGTGGTACTCACCCTTAATTACATTTAAACGTATAAAATTTAAGGGTGTATAATCAGGCGGCATCTGAAGTAAACATATTACTATTATTTATATAGTGTCATACTAACTCGCTTGAAGTGATCGTACTCGTGCAAGCATTACGTATGAACGCAGTAGTTGTTATGACATGGTAGCTTAAGAGGCCGGCCGATAAATTACATAAATAATTTTACGAATTTCTATAATACTACTTAGGGAACCAAATCTTATAACGCACGTAATGAATTCTTAATTAACTCTTTTCAGCTTGCGTGGTGTTTTACAGCTCAACCTGTTTGACCACCATTCTTTTCTATCGGATTGCGACAAAATGGCCGCGGCTTTGTCAGCACATCTCTAAAATGGAGGCAATAGATCCCAACATGGACGCCACGCTGGTTAAGAAATGCAATATGTCTTGTATTGCTATACTAAGTTTGGCCATGTGTAAGTTTTTTTTTATAATGTCTACCTAACACAAGACAGGTCGTAGTGGAGATCCTTGGAGGATACCTTTGTCCAATAGCTGATGTTCTTCGGCTGTTGAAATGAAATAAAATGAAATGAAATAATGAAATATAATTTATTCACTTATAATAGAGATGTAAAGATGGAGTATGATGCGAATAATTCGTCTATCTTGCCAGCGCAGGGCGTGTGAATCTTAAGTTACATAATTTATTTTGGTAGCACATGCATATACTCGTACTTAGGTAGACAACATTGTAAATAATAAAATACTAACTCCTCATTTATTAAATTTACGTAAAACGATTTATAATAATAATAATAATATTTATTTAATTAAATTAAATTAGATTACTCATTATTAAAAATATTCCATTAATTACTTAATTGTCAATTTTACAATTTAAAAAATCTTTAACTGAATAAAAACATTTCATTTTCAACCAATTTAATAACTTATTTCTAAATATAGGCATATCAAGCTCAGTTAAAGAGTGTGGCAACCTATTAAGTAAAGTGGGGTAAGAGGAACATAGTTTACTGATCTTTTAACATTATGAGCTCCAGCCAGTAAATACACAGTTTAATTTTAATATTACTAGAAAATATGTATACCTAATGAAGTTAACTTACTATTATATTAACATACAAATCGATTCCTTCAGTAATTACAGACAAATTTGTCAATGAAGTTGAGTCTTCAAAATGTTCCACTTACCCCAGATATGGGGAAAGAGGAACAACCTAAACTTTTCATGTTAAAACTAACCTTTTTTGATTTGTGTTCACATATTTTAAATGTGATTGTCAAGTCAAATGAATTGAGAGTTAATCGCAGTAAAAATATGGTTTAGTTTTGCGTAATATCGAGAAAATTAAAGTTTGGGGTAAGTGGAACATATATGGTATGGTCAGAGGTGGCAAATTCGCAAACGATTATAAAAATAAAAACAAGAATTAGCTTTTAATGAAATAAAATCAATTGAAGTGTATTCAAAAAATAAGTACCTATTGCCAATGAGCACATAACACCATATAACTAAAAATAGCAAACGTCATAAAATTTTACAAACGAACCTTCTAAAATTTACAAACTTTTTAAAAACAAAATCATAAATATTAACTCTGCTTGCACTCAATAAGTTGAGTTTAGATTTAGAGATATAAATTATCATTTTTAAATTTCATTTATACTTTAAAGTGTTCATATCATTTAAGCCAGTTCATTTTTAAAAAAATATTTTAATTTATGTATAGGTATTTATTTATACATATTAATTATTATTTTATCTACTTATTATATTTATTACTAATACAACTTTTTTAACAATTACCTACTAAAAATCGGTACAAAAGCAAGTAGGCTAACTTATTTTCTTAAAAACAAACGATATTTAAGAGACACCTTCCCGAGCAACGCCGCGGATAAAAGCTAGTGTATTGTAACATTAAAACCTTTCCAGAAAAATGAAAATTATGCATGTGAAAGAATCACCAAAATCGGTAGGTACAGCAGTTTTTGAGTAAATCGCGAACTTTCATACGGTTTTGATGTCGGTTATAAATAACCTATTATCATTAATATTTCATCGCCTATGAAAAGGTTTGTCGCCCCTGAAACCGGGAAAGAGGAACATATGTTCCTCTTTTCCGATTAAGGTAGTTTCTCTTACCCCACTTGGCATTTTTTAGGTTACGATTTTGATCACATGCAAAAATCATTGTAAACACGTGCTACATACAAAATTAGGTCGGAAAATAAAAGCTCCACGTGAACTTTGCACTCTCCAACAAAAACAGCCTTCTAACAAATCGTCTTATCGTTTATTTAGGCACATATAAAATCTACCACCCACTCGTGGTTTTGTAGTTTGACAACAGATTTTTTTTTCTCTCTGTTCAACTCACTTAGATGTGTTGTAGCGCCATCTGAGTTAGAACATGAAAACTACACCCGAATTTCTGTTTTATCGACAGAGTAGGCACAGAGCTAGGCTTTATAGTTTTATGTTTACGTGATGCTGTTCCTCTTCCCCCCTCGTCCCTCTTACCCCACCTTACTATACATTTTTATACAGCTAGGAAAACAATTGCTCTTAAACAACTGGGTTTGCATTTTGGGTAAGAATAACTTTCCGCTTTGTTGATGATGATGATCTAATCCCAATCCGAGGCGTCGGTAGCCGAGCCGATAGATGGTCGGGTTGAACGCGAGAAATCGTGGTTCAAGCCCTATAGCTCCGTTAGACTACTGACGTGAACCCAAGATGGGTTAACAAGGACTATTATTGATTTCATACGAAAAAAAAAATCCCATACGAATTTTTAACAGTAACATTAAGTAAAATTCCTCTGAGATACGAAAGAAATACTTTGTACTAGCGGCCGCTCCCGCGTAGTTCCCGTTCCCGTGGGAATATCGAGATAAAAAGTATCCTATGTGTTAATCCAGGTTATAAAATATCTGTATGCCGAATTTCATCCAAATCCATTCAGTAGTTTTTACGTGAAAGAGTAACAAACATCCATCCATACGTTTCCGTGGGAATATCGGGATAAAAAGTATCCTATGTGTTAATCCAGGTTATAAACTATCTGTTTGCCGAATTTTATCCAAATCCATTCAGTAGTTTTTACGTGAAAGAGTAACAAATATCCATACATTGTTACAAACTTTCGCGTTTATAATATTAGTAGGATATAATGTTGACTAAAAACCATAAGCATCAAGCACTGACAAATTTCGACGGGTGAAAACCAGACCTCGGTAGCCAAGTGGTTAAGGCATTCCAGCCTGAGGTTGTCGTATTTTTTCAGTGTTTAAAATTTTACTTAAGTAGGTATATTTAAGCGTTAATAAAACGCTAAAATATATAAAAAAAATATTAAGATTAAAGTAATACTGCTCTTAGAAGTAACAGTAGGGCCCCAGACCGCTGCTGTCAGATTATAATATTGTGCTGCGAAAAGCTATGCAAAATTTTAATCTTATCTTATCCTATCAACCACCTAAAACAGTATCAGTAATATCCGACAGCTAAACATAAGTTAATAACCACAGATCACTTTGTGTTAATACCCTACTCTGATGAAATGAAAACAGAACATATCGTGCCTTGGTTATTATAACAGCAGAGCCACACCAACATCTGTGATCCTTTACGTGTTTATCCTAAATATTGTTTCACTATTTAGAAATATCTTATGAATCGACTTTGTTGTCTAGTTATTAGACTACAGATGTCAAGATCAGATCTAGAGGTCTCGGTCACTTGTTGTCAACAGCCCTTGCAACATTGTTATCAGTGGTAATATAAGGTACCTAAGGCTTGGTTTAAGGATAAAATGTTTACAAGAACAAAATTAACCAGTCTCAGGAAGCTCAAGTGGGATTCGAACCTACGACCTTTAGATTGCCGGTCCACTGCTCTAACCGCTGAGCTACCGAGACCCCAGAAGACTCGTTGAATTTTTCCTAGTAGTTTGATTTACGCTGCAAGCCAGCGGTATTACGTCACTGTGAAGACTACCCTCACAGTCGAAAGAAATACTATTGCAAGTATTTAACAATCGTTAAAGACGTAATTGTAATTAATAAAGGCTTGGTTTAAGTCAAGTTGACA
Organism: Scoparia ambigualis; assembly: GCA_963921215.1. Lineage (NCBI taxonomy): Eukaryota > Metazoa > Arthropoda > Insecta > Lepidoptera > Crambidae > Scoparia > Scoparia ambigualis. The sequence continues at coordinate 8,719,741 of OY992503.1, forward strand.
AGAGTTAGACAATTCTAAATAACTAAATAAATAAAACATTTGACGTTTCCGTGACCTCCCTAACCTATATCTGCCCATTTCGATCGCATTGCTATATTCTGGTTTGTAGATTGGAATCGAGAATGAATCGCGATCCAGTGATGTACCTAAATTACCTTTACACTGAAGATGTCCGTATGCTTTGGTGGCCGATTTCCGTCAAATGAGCCTTAGTACAGAATGGATAACAGTACCTACTTAGTTTGTAAGTGGCCGTATGCTTTTTAGACGGCTAAATAACAAAAAAAAAGAGGAGGTTTTGCCAACATAGCACCATTTAGCAGTTCTTTATTCTTATGGCCCTCATGGTAAGTGTACTTTTATTGGTTCCTAATGAGAATAAAGATATTAAGGGTTAAACCTATGTTAAGAGTTCCGGTCCCCCTTCCCCTAGGACTGACGTGGGTAAAGCCCCCCTAGACTAGTTTCAAACGCTACTGTCTATCAACATTTTTTACACGCTATTATTTAACTCGCAATGTTTATATGTATTTAAGAAGAAGATTTAAACCACTTTCTGGGGATCGAATGAGCTGAAATTTGATATACCTATGTAATTTCGATGACAATACATTAATATGGCACCATGGTTGTAATGGGAACTCTGACATAAAACAAGATAATCCTATCGTGTTTAGGCTCATTTGATTTGACTTTACCAACTATAACCTTGAAATGGATAGACTAAGAAATATTTCCAAGATGAAAATAAATCTAAGAAAAAAATATATTTCAAAGACAAGCTTTTATACAGGTACATTCGTAGGTACTATGTTTTATTTCGATCTGGTAATTAAATTACAACGCTATAATTTTATTCCTTGTCCTTTTTCAGTGGAGCACATCCTATCAGATCTGTCTGGACTGGCGGGGGCGCTAGATTGCGCAAGTGACTACCCCGTGTATGAAACTTTTGTCAGAAAAGGATTTCCGTGGATTTTTGTATTCGTACCTTACAACAGTTTCATTGGACCGTTGTCTCAGGTAATCATGAATCAGGCAATACGGGCTTAAGGGATATACGTTAAAAAAAATGACTATTCTCAGATGGGAATCAAACCCACGTCTTAAGGATACCGGCGCGGCGTCTGCGATGACCAAAACGCCACCGAGATGAAAATAAGAATTAAATAATAAAAAAAGAAAAAAAAAAATATTAATGACCCCTTGAGGATCGTAAAACCAGATACAATTGTAATTCTATTGTTTCGTGACCGCCAGCGGTCGAATGATCCTTGACCGGTTTAAAAGAAGTAAAGTAAATAGGTACTTGTATATTGAAAATAAGTCATCGGTACGATCGATAGATATTGGCGTAATCACAATGCTAGCCAAATGCGGGATGGCAATCACAAAACCATCGAAATAATGAAACACTCTATGACCAAACTGGGAATCAAATCTGAGACTTCAGGATATCGGAACAAGCGCTTTACCCCTCGGCAACCGAAGCTTTGAGCAAATTAATAATAAATGAATTCGTAAAATAAATGCGTCTTTGTTCGACGATGACTTAGCGCCCGCTGAATGATTAGTCCGAACGCAACCAATAAATACTGTTTATTATTTCTAAACCTCGTGATTTGCACCGAAACTCATTTATCACAATTAGCGCTAATCATGTTTCAAACATCATTCTGTCCCTATTAATTTCAAACAGTTGATGAGATGAAAAATATTTTAATTTGTATGAAAGTGAGTTGGGGTTCCCTGTAAAAAAACAAAAAGGAAAAATGTATGTGTTTCGTTTAACTGTGCACTGTTAGAAGATTTTAGGCTCTTCGTCCTCAAAGACATTGCCAAGCTTATGGCAATAACCTTTACTGAGGAGGCAGAGTGATAGGACGGGGTGGCACAAAAGATCCCAATGGGTCGACGTGCTGCTGCGAGAGGGAGACCTCGCAGGCCCCACTAGATAAGATAAGATAAGATAACTGTGGAGTGTTGTGTCAGGAACGAAGCTGATGGAACGCTGTGGTCTGTGCCTACCCCTAACCCAAGGAAAACAAGTGTGATGTATGTAATGTATCTATGTGGAGCAGTGTTGCCACCTTAAATTCAGACAAGTCACTAGAAGTACCATCGAATTTCGCTAGATTAAGAGAATTTAGGATATAAAAAATTCTTTAGAAGTCTCTTGATCCTATTCAGTCATGATTATATTAAATTTATTATTCTGTAAGTGTTATAAAAACACAAAGAAGGTTAATGTTTCATTGTTTTTTTTAATAATTTTTAGCTTATACAAATTATAATTATAGTTCTCAGCAAGAAGTTACTTTTATTATTCGTTTTGCGGTCATTTAGCCGTTATTCAGCCGTATTGGGAAATTCGCAAAAAATCACCAAATCTATACCTAGTGACCTAACAAATGCAAAAATCGTTGAGCTATTGCAGAATTCCCTAAATCTATCGAAAAATTCACCAAAGTAGCAACACTAATGTGGAGTGTCCGCGTAAATCTTAGACAATATTTTACTTGTTCTTTCTACCAGTCAGTCAGTCTGTTTACGAGTATTTCTTTTACTTTTCCTTTCAGTTTATCAACATCCAATGCACTTTCAATTGGAGTTTCTCTGGCGTGTTTGTGATCTGCATCAGTCATTACTTGACCTCAAGGCTGGAGCAGGTAAATAAAAGAATCAACGCCGCCAAGGGAAAGGTGAGTTTCGATTTGAAAAGGATAATTTCCCTGAATTGAAATAACATGAAACAGTTTAGAGTAACCGATGCGGATGGAGACAGAGTGATGAAATGGGAGCACTTGTTATCTTAATATTTAAGACAACATTGCTATAATTTTATTTCGTTTAAAATTTTTGAGCCATTAAGATAATAAAACGTTTACTTAGGTAGGAAACGAAGCCACGTCCTCCTCAATCCGGGCGGCTGCGTTGACCACTCCGCAGAGTTATCATTTTCAGTCAACTTTATTCAACAATTAAAGTACTAGTCTTGCCATAAGTTCTGTCCCAACTTAAATGAGGGTATTTTTAAATAAATAATATGACGGTAGTACCTACTATGATTAGATATCATTATATTAAGTAGGTTTTCATTTCGATCTAACACATAGCTGTGTAAACATGGAGTGGGGTACCACAGAGAATCGTGAGAGCCAAGAAGTTGCAGATACACACAGACGGTGGCCACTGGAAAATTCTCTTTACGGATGAAAACATTTTTACGACTTGATATTTTCGATAAGGCTTAGAGCAGGCTTTTTCCTCTAAAATATTCCATAAGCAATAATCCAGAGGATTAAGATCAGGACTTGCAGGGGCCCAATCTTCAGAGGCGATGAAATCCGTTAAATTCACGTCTAACCAGCGCTGGGTTAATTTCGTTTTGTGCGCTGGTGCTAAGTTTTGTTGAAATATGTATTGTTTACCAGCAAACACAGTGCTACTTAGTGGCTTGACCACCTTCTCTATCGCTTTAGTAGTTAGTTGCTCGTGTTTTTACCCCTTGGTCACAAAAATGGAGCTTTGTCACGCCTTCGTAGGACACGCCCCGCCAAACCATCACAGTTGCTGGGTGGTGGCCTCTATCGACGGAATTTTCTCAGAAGCTACTTGGAAGCTGTGTGCATACACCCTATCGGTTCGACGGTTGAACTTCTCTTAAACAAAAAAAAATCAGCCGTAAACTTCTTGACTCTTATGATTCTCAGTGGTACCCCACTCCATGTTTACACAGCTATGTGTTAGATCGAAATGAATAGTACAAAACCTACTTAATATCTAATAAAAGTACTACCGTCAGATTATTTATTTTAAAATACCCTCATTTAAAATAATACAAAATATAACAAAAAATATTCCAACATTTTAGTAATTAAAAAAATAATTAATAAATTAAATTAATAAAAAAGAAATATTGGTTGTTGTTATACCATTCGCATCGTATGCCTCGGAAAAGCAATTTTAAACGGATTTTTTTTTTTACTTTTACTCTGTATTTTGTATTGTTTTTAATATTTAAATTATATTGTTTGCCGATGGAACAAGTAGTATAACTTTGTTTACTTATGCACATTATAATCGTCCCACTTTTGGGCACAGGCCTTCCCACAAGGACAACAGCACGTAGGGAGGTTAGGCCATACACCACCACACTGGTCCAATGTGATTTAGGTAGAGGGTTTTAATGACTGCCATCTGACGAAAACAATCGGATGCTTTACGTTTTTTCCAAAGCACGGAGAAGCATAAGTTTTGAAAATTTTAGTAGTACCTATTATAATTTGATTTCCTTTTTTTCGTTCTATAAACTGTAACTTCTTTTTCTATACACTCTATGCTTTTTGAGGGACTTAAGAAGTATTTATTGCGTGTCCGAATATTAATCTAAAACCGATTGTATGAATCTTCCCAGAGAAACAATGCTTAGCTTCAGTGGCCTAACTGGGAGGTTGCTTAAGTCCAACTTGGAAACCCTGAATTGATAACTCGCTTCTGATGCCCTTGTACTGGCCTAACTGATTCTGTTTCACTGAATGTTAAGTTTATTTCATACATACATAATCGTACATAGATTCAAGAATATTATCACAGAATAACCAATAGTACTACCGTACAGAAGGTTCACTTTATAACGACTTTCACGCGAAATTGAAATTTATCGTGTGACCCGAGCGTTCATATTCCGTTAAGAGGGTTTACACATTTCGGTTTCCCATACAAATTTCCAAGTCGAAATTTTTAAAAAACCACCGTGCCAATTTTAACGAAACTTTGCATGCTAAAGTAAAATACAGAGATCTAAATAGTTTGTTGAAAACATTTCTTAAAAACGTTTAAGTGAGTTATTGCAATTTTAAACTTTCTATAGTGGACTTTAAATCGCAATAACTCAGCTAAATAAACGTTTCTTAAAAATGTATTCAACAAACTCTTTAGATCCTTGTATTTTACTTTAGTGGGAGGCCTGTGCCCAGCAGTGGGACGTTTATAGGCTGATGATGATGATGATGATGATGCAAAGTTTCATTAAAATTGGCTTATTTGTTTTTAAAAATTTCGACTTGCAAGTTTGTATGGGAAACTGATATGCGTAAACCCTCTTAAGCAACGCTGACTCGATATTGATTTGACGTCAGAAGCCCAGGGTTTACGCGCGCGCGCAAGGATTACGAGAAGCGACAACGCACGACGTGGAGCGTGCGAGCCGAGCAGCAACCTTGATGCCTTGATCACACGTACCGAGCAAACGGGTGAGACAGTGCTCTTGGCCGAGTACTCGTTACGTTTAAAGGTCGATTCGCACATATCAGTGAAGTCACAGTTCCGACACAGTACCGGTACAGTGCCGAAATATTCTTTCATACATTCTCTATGAACGCATCCCCACTTGTCAGTGTCAGTGACGACACAGTGCTCTCAGTGAGTTCATAGAGAATGTATGAAAGAATATTTCGCACTGTGCCGGTACTGTGTCTGAACTGTGACTTGACTGATATGTGTGAATCGACCTTAAACATAGCGCCGAGTGCTCGGCCGAGCCCTCGGCAGAACAAAACGGTAAGACAGAAGCTCGGCTCCCGTTCTACTTAAATTTAAGCGGGGCGTGGAAAATTTATGCAGGCCGCCATAGTGTGAGCGTTCGGCATAGCGTTGTAGCGCTGTGATGAACGCTTTCACTTCTTGGACTTCACTAGCTACTTTTCATCAGGCAGAGTGAGGCTATTATGGCGTGACACAATAAAAAAAAACTTAGTAGGTCGAGTGCTGTCTCGCCGCTCTACTCAGTACGTGTGATCAAGGCATTACTGCTATATGCCTAGGCGGCCTGCCTGGGAGGCGCACCTGCCGAACGTACCTACACTGTGGAGTGACACTCTCCTAATATTATCGCCGAAGGGTTAGTCAGAGACTAGGCAATGAGGACTGCAGAAGCAGTCCACTGCCATAGTCCACGTTTCACCAAATTACAATTGCACAAGTGCTCAGCGTAATTGGTGGTGAGGATTGGATGTATTAATTGCAGGCTTTAGTCCGTTAGTAGACTTTACGATACTCAAGGGAAGAGAGAGGTTGGTAGTATTCTTTTAGCGAGCCGCTATACCACACTATAGTGTGAGTCGTGTGTATACACACGACTATAAAAAAATACTTCAATTTGTAAACTGACCTAACAGCAGAACTCTTTCAGTACGTCCCTTCAACGTTCTGGCGCGCTATGAGAGAAGACTACTGCAGGACGACGACTCTAGTGAGAAAGGTGAATGAGGTCATAGGAGGGATTATATTCATCTCGTTCGCTAACAACCTTTATTTCATCTGCTTGCAACTCCTGCATACGTTGACGTAAGTTGCCAGAGCTTAGATTATGCATAACCTCACATTTCCAGATTTTATCCCCTTGACTGGTAGGTAGCGTAATATATTTTTCATTCGTTTTCAGTCTTATTTAAAGACAGTTTATGGTAGCATCTGTATTGGGATTGGTGATAAAAAAATCTAGTTTTATTTTGACTTGACTTTTCATGTCAATAGCAAGAAGCTGTTTTTTTTGTATTTCTATTTCTAATTTAATTAAAATTCAAACTTTCAAAAGGCCATCACAGCGTAAAATATCACCACTCTTTCGAATACCTTATCTACCATCTTTATCATTTTTAAATAGTCAGTTGTGTAGATCAGCAGCTTTTAAATAGATAATGCTATATTATTTGCTGCACTGATGGGAAGAACCTGGCATCAAGTTTAACAGTTTTGCCTTACAAAATAATTTTATATTTTGCCTACTAAATTGATTTGTACACGATGTAGAAAATGGCAATAGCGTTCTCATACAATGCAATTTTTCAAAATAATTGAATTTGTTATGTTAATGTTATTTTCAAAACACTCAATACAAAAGTGATTGACAATTGGAATTCGAAAACATATTCTACGAAGTCACGAAAACCAATATCTTTTGTTCATATTTCGCTACGAGCTTTTTCAGTCCGATGGGAATATTTAAAACAGAATTTCAGTCAGCATTTCTGAGTGCTAGTTTCGCCCCCATCGACTGGGAATAAAAAAAACGAACGCGCGACCTCATTTTGTTCGAGACGTATTATTTTGAAGTGTGAAAGTTTGCAAACGATCGTCTATTGTTGTCACAAGGTCATGCGAACACTAGCTTTTACCCGTAACTTCCTTCGCAAGGAGTCCATAACGGATAGAGTTACTTTTTGAAAGTAAAGTAACCATGACTTTTTATTAGCTGCGTTTTTAATCATTATTTTATTATGATTAGAATTTCAGCTTTTCAATTTGATCTTACATGGACGACAATTTAAAACTAAAAGCAATTGCTCTTTCCTTTAATTTCATTTCTACCTAGTTTTGAACACTATCGTCTGCTGCAATACAAAACATTGTAGATGTGTTTTCTCCATATCGACGGGTATTACTTTCAGTAACGGAAATTAACTTTTTGAATCATATTCGGGTGCGATGCTGCTTTTAGAGATTCCTTGTTGTTTTGGATGTTACTATCCACTTGACATGTTACATAATGTTGTATCAGATATTGTTGAGTCTTATTGTACAATAACGCTTAAAGCAACTATGCAATAAATTTTAAAGAAATTTGTTGCAAAAAATGCAACTCATGCATTTGAAAATAGGTTATTTAATTTAAATAAATAAATTTACATTTAGATGTTCAGTAGCGATAATAGCGAAAGACACCTAAAATTTTTGTTCTTAAAACAATAAACTCTTAAATTTTGAGGGGCTTGAGGGGCTCGATGGCGCAGCTAAGCAACTTTCGCAATGCCGGGTCGCTGTATGGGTGACCAAATAAAAAAAAACATCTCGAGTTTCTCCGTGCTTCGGAAGGCACGTTAAGCCGTTGGTTCCGGTTGTTGTCGTAAGATGACAGTCGTTAAAACTGCCGCATTGGGCCAGCGTGGTGGGTTATCGCCCAATATCCCCACGTGCTATTGTCCACGTGGGAGGCCTGTGCCCAGCAGTGGGACGTTTATAGGCTGATGATGATGATGATGATGATGATAAATTTTGAAATTAATTGATTTGAATTAATCGTTACAAATTATTTTAATATGTCCTGACGTTTCGATTCCTTTACAGGGTTCATCGTCTCAGGGAGACTGAGGTGTCGTTTGTCTCATGATAAAATTAGAGAAGATTTGTTAAAACTGGATCATTTCAATGTGTTGTGTTGCTGAAACTATAGAAAAAATACTTAATACTAGTGTTTAGCTATACCTACTGTTAAATTTATAATTACAATCCTTTAAGGGTATTATACTTAACGATTCATTCCTTTTATTATCTTGACTGTTTCTTACAGCGACGGAATCAAAGCTACACCTTCATGTCACACTGGTTCTGCTGATAAGCGGTAAGACAATGTTCCAATCCATTAATCATTCGTAGTAAACTATAGCTGCGGGAGTTGCATGTACATTGATACTGGTATAGGTTTCAATTGATTCAATGTTTAGTTCTTCAAACGAGGCGTGTAGAGGTACTTTGTGTACCGGAAAATGAGGGTAACTGATGTTACGTCTCTTACGCTGCACCAGGTATCCTCGCGCCTGGACTCCACTACCGCTTTAGATCACGTGGAGTGGAGTCATTGGTCGGGCTTTATATTAAAAAAATATGTAATTGTATTGCGTAGAGGCATTAGCTTTAGGGCTGCGCTAGCCGCTGTTTATAAAGGGCCGTAAGTTCGTTTACCGGTTAAGTAACATCAAAAATCAAAATAACAATTTAGGTAGGTTGTAAAATTTTACAACAATAAAGACACACATTTTAAATGAGGGCACCAGTTTCATACATCTCGATTACGGGATGCCAAGCATAGATACCAAGAGTACCTACAGACAGACAAGTACAAGATCTGGATGTTTAACCTAAAACAATATATATCTCTTTACTGGACACTTATATAAGGAGTGCATTTTCATTATAAGCTTACGCACAAGAGGCAAATGCCGCCGCGTTTCAGTACATAAGTCCGCTACGAACTCCAATTTGCTATTGGCGGCGCCACCGGCACCGTCGCAAGCGCCGCTACCAGCGCCCTCTGTACTTACCTATAAGTACTTTTTTTTCAGACCCTTCCTCGGGTATGAGGCGGCGGTGTATTTCGTGTACTCGTTCGTGTTTCTGGTGGCCAGGTCTCTGGCGGTGTCGCTCGTCGCCGCCCAGGTGCACACGGCCAGCAAGCAGCCCGCGTACGCCCTTTACGAGGTGTCTTCGGCCACATACTGCGTTGAGGTATGTCTAATCGGCAACAGTACCGAGATAACCGAGTTTTTTTAAAGGAAAAGGCAAACGAGCATGCTGTCACCTGATGGGAAGTAATCACCGCCGCCCATCAGGGTGTCCTGTCAAAATCAGAGCCGCCCAAATTAGTACGGCAACGCAGCGTAGCTTTCCCACTCAGACAGTCTCACTCATATAGCATCACCCAAGGGTCACGTGTAGGGTCACAAGGGCAGAACCTATGAACGCGAATAACTTTAACCTCCAAAAAGTAGGTCTGAAGACCTTTAATATACTTTTGTAGCTTTTTATGTTTTTTATGCGATAATAACGCTCAAAGTTTTAACAAAAACGTTGTTAATTTTTACAAGGTTAGTCTTCATGTGAACACGGATCTTGTAAAGGGTTCTAAATGACAGGTAGAAATAAATATAAATTGCAAATGAATTTCCAAAAAAGTGTTTTCTGCAATGTTAATTGGTGACCATTACTTACCAGTAATGGTAAGAACCTTTCAAGTTACCACTTGAAAGGTTCTTTTTGTCTCCCTCATCTCACATTATCATAGGTGTATTTAAAAAATACCATTTTGAGGTATGCAATTCCTGTTAAGAAAATATAAAAATATCCTGTTTTGCCTTTACCAAGACATTAAATATGAGTAGATAGGTACCTTCTTATTTTACTACGCATAGGACGTGGGTCTAAATAATAAGGCTACGACATTTCTGCTCAAAATCGTCTCAGCTGGAGATCTATACTGAAATCCCAAATCCACAATGAGGGACATAATAACAAAATTTAAAAATAATTTGTGCTTTATGTCATGAAATCTTGGTAGGTGGGTAGTAATTTACATTCGCATCTTTCCTCATTGTTACTCGAATTGAAAGCCTTTTCGCCGGATACCAAAATTAAATTATGCGTCCTGTTAAAGAATAATACAATAATTTTATTTTTTATTTGTCGTCATTAAATAATTTTAATATGCATTTTTTGAAGAAGCAACCTCTTTCTTACTGGCACTTCTTCGATATAACTATGAGTGTTTAGAACATTTGATCATAAAAACAAGAAACATTTATACTGTATTCGAAACTATTTTCTTTCAAAAATCGATACGAAACAGTTTTTGCTCCACCACAAAGAATTTAAAACTATAAAAGCTCCTTGCTCCACCATGGGTACCGCAGCGAGAGAAAACCATATTGAAGACTTTATTCTATTGCAATTACGATAACGGTAAACAAATGAATGTTTGTTACAGGTTCAGAGATTCCTGGACCAGATCCACACTGACACCGTAGCGCTAAGCGGCATACAATTCTTTTACGTGAAGCGTGGACTGGTTTTAACGGTAGATAATACCTACATTACACATAAACATAGATACATATATAAGATGACTGCTAGAAACCGCAAGAAACTTCAAGGGCTGGTCAAGTCAAGTGTTTTAAACATGACAAAAATGATATAAAAGGAATTCATGTTTTTTCGTAGGTACTTATCGCCTAGCTGACGGGGACAGCGGCCGGCCGGCTGGCCGTCTGTTGACCCGTCAACGTAGGTACTTATCGCCCAGCTGACGCGGACGGATCAACAGAAGGCTGTAGGGGAAGTCAGCTCAATGCGGCCATAGAAGGCAAAGCTGCCATACCCAATTTTTCGGTAATAAAAAACGATTGCGCGACGTTGCCTTTGTGCCATTATAGCCAACCTCCCGCCCTGCACCAAGTAGTCGTTTGGTGCCGATTGGAGTAAACGCGTTGCCGCGGCGACATGTGCAAGGAATTTGTGCATTTTGTTAAAAAAATCCAGGGAAAGTTCAACCTGTTTTGATCAAACCTCTTCAGAATTCAATCTTTTTATTACACGTCTATTGTTACTTACCTATTTGGCTTTGAATGTGTAACATTTCTTCTGACATGGGATAAATAATGTGAGCTGAGTTTATTTTTTAAACAAAATGGTGGAAAAAGATAAAGCGCTCCGGGCAAAGTGGCCAATTAATAAGGGCAAAGTTGGCCGCTTTAATAATTTGTTTTTGTGTATTACGAGTACTTATGATTAGAATGTTTTATATTTTTTTTGATTTAAGTACGAGTATTAGTTGTTGACCACAACTACAAAAGAAAAACTACGCAGGGGGAACTTTTGGTACATGGATTTTAGTAAGAAAGTATGAAGACTGAAATTATTGTTCCATTTGAAACTTTATTAGTTACTTTTTGATTTCATCTTAAATAAAGCTTTTTTTTAATTTTAGGTGTTTTGTTTTTTAAAATTAATTTCATGTTATATTTAGGCATGACCACTTTGCCATAAACACGGGCAAAGCGGTTTTTTGATTAGTTTTTGTAATTTACAAATTAAAATAAACCGTTTAAGTTTTTTTGAAAATGTGTCTACACGTTATGAAAGCTTATTAAATTCCCTTTCTTTTGATATAAAAATCTTTTTTTAAATTGATTCTATAGTGGTATTTTTTTAAAGTCAAAGTTAAGGTAGCCGCTCTGAGCTGACCTCCCCTAAGTATGCTTTAAAATAAATTAGATAGGTACTCAAAGACTATCCAATTACAATTCACAAAATGAATTATTTCATTAAAAACGAAAAACACACGAATTCCTGTTTTGTTATTTTTGTCATGTTTAAAACACTTGACTTGACCAGCTCTTGAAGTTCTAGCAGTCACCTTATATACACTCATGACTAAATTAACACCAAAGAGTAAGAGACAGGCTATAAGGACCGCTAAAACAGTGCAATGCTAATAGTCCACTTTTCACCAAATAGCGACTGCACATGTGCTTAGTGTGACAGATGGTAAGCCCATCGCCGCTCTTTGCTGTTAGAAATATGTGCAATTTTTAGTCCGTTAGTCGCCTTTTACGACACCCAAGAGAAGACCTCTCCTCTCTAGAAAGAATACTACCAACCCCTCGGGTGGTAGTATTCTTTCACTGCTACGCGACACGGTATTGTTTTTAAAATATCCATATTTCAGAAAAGGTAGGTATGTATAAATTCCAAGAGTTGGAGGCGAACTTGATCCTTCTGATATACCGTGTCCAGTGGCGGTACCTTCATACAAGCCGAAAAGCCCGGCTTGCCCTAACAAAAACTCAATATCACTACTGGTAAAACGCAATTATTAAAATCACTTAATATTTTTTACCATTGTTAATTTTCTTTCATCAGCATTCAAATTATCAATTTTATAAGTTTCTCATATTAAGAATCACCAAACAAATCGCATAAAGCTGCTTATAAATCGTGCGACGCTTTACATCTCTCTCGCACAAGCTGGCTTGCAACCGGGTTTCGGATTTAAAGTATATCCGCTCTCTTCTAACTTTAACAAAATTGCTACTCTATAAACATAATACTGCGTAAGTATGTATAGATTCTATGAGAAATTCATACTCTTCGTCAAAGCCAGCTTGCGTTATGAAGTTCGCAAGTAAGGCCTTCTCCAAATCAGGCTTTATTTCTACCGAATCACGTGCAACTTAAACGCGGGCGAACCAATCAGAGGCGACCGACGACAGCTCGAGCTCGGGCGAACCAATCAGAGGCGAGCGTTAATACGCGATTGTGCTGTGCAGCAGCCACAGGCAGCAGCCAGCTATTTTTTATTCTTTGTTATTGTCACACTTCACTTTATTTGAGGGATTGTTTATAAGTAACAAGTAACAAGTGTTTTCGTAATTTGTGTTAAAAAAATGTGTTTCGAGTTCAGTTCGTCGCTTTATTGGTCTCTGTGACGAACTAAGATGTGTTGAGCATGTGATGTGTTGCAAACAAATGTGTACTTAAACGTGTTGATGATTGGCATACGAAAGGCAGAGGTAAATAAATTCTTTGAACATCACACATGATTTATGTATTTCGCAAACTATTAAAAGTCATCTAGGGCATTAATTATAATAGGTCTATGTAAAAAACTCTTTGGATTGTTGGTTGCTTACATTCTAATAATTAAGTAATAATTAATAAATTAAGTGTAGAGGCCACAGACATAGATAGGCCTACATATCGACTGTGATTCCCGCGCAAAATGCCCATTTTCGCATTTTGTAGTAATTTTCCAGTTGTATTTATCGTTTTTATCGAAATAGGATAATAAATGCATGCGTAATATTACGAATCTCCACTCTGCGAGAATAAGCTGAGTTCGGACGGCCGGCGCATCGCATTTTGTTGTAATTTTGTACTTAGTTGTAAGTATTTATAGTTTTCATCGAAATAGGATAATAATTTTTATTTCTCATGAAGTAACAATTATTCTGGTATAAATTTTACTCAATAATATTATCGTAGATAAGAGAAATTCACAGTTAACTTAACGCGATTTTCGAAGTTTTTTTGGTTTTGTTTCATTTTTTTATTTCATTTGTTTAGTTCAATCCAGGAGCTCAAAAAAAGTGCCCTCGCGTAATTTATGAAAATCTTTTTCTGCAATTTTGAGTTTAAATAAAAGTTAAGCGAAATTTACAAAAAGCGAGGCCGCTACGTACTATTCCAATAGTTATTCTACACTATTTAATAAGTAAATACTGTTAATGTATTTTTATTTCTGAGATAAAGAACACCTAAATTGGCCAAAATAAAATTCTCAAAAATCACATTCAAGATGTAATAGAAGGTAATAGCCTGTTTTTTTACCAACGACAAGAACGTTTGGAATGCCATGGCCTATGACGATTTGAGTAAAAAATGTGGCTAGTGTCACAAATGGGCACCAACATTGTACCTAGGTAGCAAGATTGGAACTTCAGGTTTCGTGGCTTGCCCCAATCTGAAGCCCTAGGCACGCCACTGACCGTGTCACGTGCACTACCAATTAGTCTAGTGAGGCTCAGAATCATTCCACGGAGATAGAACTCTAGATGTTTTAAAATAGCAGAATTTAGGCTCAGTACAGTATCGTACAGTGCGTCTTTAATCCATGGAAACGAATGGGTGCAAGAAACTGCACAACTTTGTAGATACAAATGACGACACTTCGATATTTTTACGGTAAATCGCCTCCGTGGCCATTTCCGTATACGGTGTGAAGTGACAATGCAACCTTTTAAAAGTTACAATGTAATTTTTGACGTGAGACGTTGCATACATTACATTTGATCAATGTAAATTGATCAATTTTGAGCAATACTGGGAGATTGTGACGTAACAAAATATCGAGCAATTTACGGATACAGCAACAAGCATCAATTTGGCAAAATCTTTTGCAGCAACAAAATTGAGTAATATGGAGCAACTCCAAGAAACTAGGCAATACCACGCAATACTTTCATACACGTACAAAATTATCGCTCGCCATGGAGGTCGATTTTCTTGCACGCCGCTGCACATTGGCCCACCCGCTCTCTGTCCCCGCGGAAGCGAGACGTAGTCAAACCCCAAAATCAATAAGTGCAAGCGAAACAGAAAACAAAACTGCTTTAAATTTCCAGATTCACTAGATATTCGGCACAACTTGAGCAATTTGATTATATTGAGCAACTATAAGCAATATTGCTTCAACTTTTTGAAATTGCTCCACATTGCTCCTATAGTTGCTCTAGATTGATCAATACGTGTTGCCAAGCAATAAATGATCAACAATTTGCCCGTGTAAGCGCTCCATTAGGGGAGGTCAGCGACTAGGCATTGAAGACCGCAAAATCAGCCTTCTGCCATAGTCCACATTTCACCAAATAACAACTGCACATGTTCTCAGCATGACAGGTAGTAAGCCCAGCCCAGTCTTTAGTCCGTTTTACGACATCCAAGGGAAGACATGTGTCAGTAGTAGGCATTCATATGAGCCGCCATCACTTAACTCGTGACGTTGCAATTTTAAAAATAGCCTTGTTTCTTTTCAGATTGCCGGCACCATCGTCACATATGAGTTGGTGTTAATGCAGTTCGCCGGGGTCACGCCAACAGCAGCATCACCTTCGCCCACTGGAAATGTGATATTGCAATGACACTCAAAATAAAATAAACTAAAATGTTTACTACAGTACATTAAAGTACCTTTACACTTTATTTTGTGCACAATAAGTACACATACGAGTATTTAGGCGGACTTTAATGCAAAACTACTTAGAAAAGGCATGCCTTTATACCCGACATTTCGACCGAGTTGCACAGGCCGCGGGATCACGGGCTGACTGAGTCAGGACTTGACCGTGTATAAAAGGTATGCATACGATGTCTTTACAGAGTAGTTTTTCTTAACCCGTGAGAAGGCGCGCTGTGAGCATTTCGCTCACGCAAAATTTAAAGGTTTGTGATACTGACATCTTTGTGTCTCAATCGTGTAGGTATCCTTCCTAACTATTCAACCCTTCTCCCCTGATGTTACTCATGCCACATGAATATGTCGGATGGTCATCGTCCTGAGGAACCTACAAAACACAAGCGATACCTATAGCTGCCTACGTGTCGCTTCAGTAGAGTCTCAGTGCGGCACGTAAAAACGCAACACCTCTGTATTTGTATTGGAGCTGTCCATGTAGGGCGTGTGCGTATTGAGGAACTACTTTTGTTTAGTAGAGTCCAATAATTATTATTGAATTATTATATATTGAAAAATTGTGATTAGTTATCAAATAGTTAGTGATAGTTTAATTAACCTAAATAGAAAACAGACACTATTGTGCAGATTGTGAACATTTTATTATTATTATATTTATTAGACATTAAATTGTGATTGAACTTAAAGACTTTGTTTATTGAGAGATATCCCAGATGTCAGATCAGCATTCAGAAGGCCATCTTGACCCAACAAATAAATATTTACTCATGTGCTCATGCGCCGCTACTTACTTGTATTTTTCTTATGGATTATTTTTTAATTTGTATGTAAATTCAAAGGCAAACTCATCAGGATGTCATTGAGGTATTAATTTTTCGATTTCTTTTTATTTTTATAGATTTATAAGAGAAGGAGGCAAACGAGCAGGTGGGTCACCTGATGGAGAGTAATCACCGCCGTCCATGGACACCCGCAAAACCAGAGGAATCGCAGACGCGTTGCCGGTCTTTAAGGAAGGAATAGGTTTAAGGAAGGAATAGGAATAGTGAGGGGTGGGGGTAAGGGCCTCCGGAACCCTCACTGGCCGGACGAAACACAACAGCACCATGTGCCATTATTTACGCCAGGCGAGCCGGCCCAATGCGTGCTGCAACGCAGCGTGGCTCCACCACCCAGGGGTCACATGTAGGGTCTCAAGGGTAAACCTACAGACGCGAGTAACTTTAAGCCTTTTTTTTTGTTTTTTTTTTCAAAGACTGCCAAAAGCTTAGGGCCAAAGTAAAAATATTTTCTACTTGCGTGGATAGTTGCATTTATGTAACTTAATTTCAATAAAAACTGTTAATTTCATTCTATATATTAAAAGGTCTTTTATTTATATCAATTGTTTAATAGTTAAATCACATAATAATTAACTCAATAGAACCATTTAAAATGCGGTGAACAATCTGCTCGCGCGCGCCAAACCGTGGTACAAAAAAGGCGCGCCTTCTCACGAGTTAAATACCGTTTAACTATGTACTTCAAAGTAACTTATTGGATTGAAAACATACTAGTAGGCATTCCAAAAGTCGTGTTTCAGGAGGCCCCGCTCCTTCTATGTTCATAAGAAAATGCAAAATTTAAAAGTATTCGTTGAAAAGTTTCAAATCCCATAAACTCATTTTAATTGACGTTTTTTTAATTGCCGTCTACTAACTTTCTTGATCTCTGTTTTTTATACCAATAAATAAGTTTCAGTTTTCAGCAGAGCAATAAAATAATAGTTTCAGTAAAATTGACATGATAGTTTAAAAAAATGAAGAATATCGATTCGGTATTTGAATGGCAAACCCCAGTGTATAACCGCCCTAAGCTTTCTCGGTACTGAAGCATATTGATGAACACAATTTATTTTCGCTACCTTCACTATTATCTTTGTGACAATACAACGTTATATGACAGCACAATGGAATAGAAGCCTCAAAATAATCCAAGAAGAAAATTAGTTTTCTCACAAACCTTAATAATACGACTTATCTTATTATGCCGAAGGATATACCTACTATAGAATAAAGAATTTTTCTTTACCTACGAGGACATCAAAAAGAATGTAAGCTGCAAATCCTTGGTATCGTCGATTATATAATCTGAGAAAGACAAAGGACCATGGGAAATTTTGTCCCCACCATCTAACAGATTTGAAATTAGTGTCATTTGAAGGGTCTATTAAGATAGATATTTTTTTACTATGGCGACGTTCTTCAAATACGCGGGATTTAGGTTATAAAAAAATATCTTGTTTTTGAATATATTTTTTTTTCAACAAACTAACATAGCAAGAGCAGACCAGACTCCACAAGCAGCACCCGTTTACGAGTATGACATTTGAATCAGCCATCGCTTCGCTCAACCATGTTTTAGGGAACGTAATAACGACCCGACGCACATGCCACCAGCGCAGAGTCACTTTGAGAGAGCATGTCACACTCGAGCAACTCCAACAAAAGCAAGAAAAAAATAAAAGTTTTTTTTTCATTATACATAAACCCAATACTTTTTGCAACTAACACAGATACTTTAGGCTTCTTGGGGTCCCAATGAACAAATTGACACGTATCCCATTATGTTATAGGGTGGGGACGGGGTTCATACAAAATCCCCCATGGTCCTTTAGAGGCATTTATTTATATTTTATCAGTACTTTGATCACCAACCCGCATTTGGCAAGCGTATAATAATTACTGACTGACTTGATGACTTGAATTCATGGTGGAGACAAAAAAAAAACATGAGTCCTGATATAGCAGAGCATGTAATTGTGTAACACAAACAAACATTATAAAACTCAAGCAAAACACACAATAAAGAAACACAGTCAACTTTAATTTTGACTAACAGAAGAAGTTTAATAAATGCAATGCCTATTCTACTTCTAATTGCATGGCTAGCCAATTGCATTGCATTAACTCTACACTAACGTAACGCTACAGATATCCTATACCTTCTTCACTTTTGGGTGCATTTGGAACTGATTTGTTTACGAAATAAATATAAAATAAAACTCTTGGATGCGGTGGTAACAGATTTTTGGATGCATGGGAACGAGCCTTTGAAACAACGAACAGGCATGAATCCACGGAATAGAAATGCATCGAAGAAACTAATAAAAAAAACACTTACATACATATAAACACGACTATTATCCCCAAAGGGTTAGCCAATACGCGACACGGCTCTGATATAGAAAATACAAAATACCTATCATCATCATCATCATCAGCCTATAAACGTCCCACTACTGGGCACAGGCTGCCCACGTGGACAATAGCACGTGGGGATATTGGGCCATAACCCACCACGCTGGCCCAATGCGGGTTGGTGGGTTTTAACGATTGTCATCTTACGACAGCAACCGGCACCAACTGCTTAACGTGCCTTCCGAAGTACGGAGGAGCTCGAGATGTTTTTAAATTTTATTCACCCATCCAGCGACCCGGTATTGCGAAAGTGGCTTAGCAAGCAAGATCGCAAGTCGCCGCTGTGCCCTCGAGCTCCTCCAAAATACCCGGCACTGTGATATTATAACATAATAATCAGTTGGACAAAGTAGAAAAGCACTCCTATTCTATTAGATGGACCATTGATCACACAGCGAAAGAAGATTATTGTCTCTTTGAAGCACTTCTTAGGGCTTCACGACATTAGCCTAATTACTCTGTAGGTCTTAATAAGGGTAAATTAGGTTGTACTGTGTCAGGCTTCTTCAATGGTTATACTTTATTTAATATTGTAACTTTAATAAAATGATAATAATGTGACGGTAACATTTTCTGTAAAAATAAATAAAAGTGTTTTCACCTCTGAGATCCGAAAGAAATATTTTTACAAATATTAGAACATTTGGTTTAGATGAAGCTGCGTTTATAGATTTTTTTTATATATTTTAGCGTTTTAGTAACGCTTAAATATACTTAAGTAAAATTTTTAGACACTGAAAAAAGACGACAACCTTAGGCGAGAATCGAACCACGCACCTTCCTCATTCCGAGCGGCTGCCTTAACCTTCTTTCTTTCGGATCTCAGAGGTGATAACTTCTAAGATTTGATGAAGCAATGTTGGCTTAAAAACATAAGCATCAAGCACTGACAATTTCGACGGGTGAAAACCAGACCTTGGTAGCCAAGTGGTTAAGGCAGCCGCCCGGAATGCGGGGGGTGCGTGGTTCGATTCCCGCCTGAGGCTGTCGTCTTTTTTCAGTGTTTAAAAAAATATTTTATTTTTATTTTTATTCAGGTTTTCTTAGGGATTTTAGCTTTGATCAACCTAACGGTTTATTAATATCTAACGAAATGTTTAAGATTCAACATCATCCAATTAAAGAGTAGAAACATTAAATAAGCGTAGGTAACATCGAAACGTTGACCGCGTTGTAAAGCGGCCGATCCAATTTGTAGAAGTCCTGGGCATTGAATAGGTTTAAGGTACCTACAGCTCGAGCTAAGTGTGTTCCACATTTTTCGATGCCTAGCCAGCGATATATACGTTACACTAGATAGGCCCTTCCGAACAAGCACTATGTTCCACTCATCTGCGGAGTCGACTCGGCACCTTGCTTTAGTGTGGCTTCGACATTCGCGCGTGCGGAGCGGCGAAAATAATTTATTATTTCTTTGTTTATTATTTCTTAGAGTGTACACCTAGACGTTTACTACAATTCAGTCGTCAAGTAAGTGAAATTAATTGTTATTCAAGTTATTATTATGTAGTTATATCGTATAAGAATAGAAAAGATATTTTATCAATTATTGTTACTGACAATCTATTTGGGACGCCATCTTGATACACACTACGTTGTCTTGGACCGATCTGGCGCTGCGGCGCTGCGATGTCTGTCTGTTGATTAGACGACATTTACATGTTTAAGCGCTGCAGCGGCTGCAGCAAATTTTAGGTCTCTCATTCCAGAACTTGAACAAATGGTTTGTATGAACGTTCTTGTCTATGCTTCTAGGTCAATGTGCCCAGCCCGAGTTTGTGATCACCAAGGCGCGTTTGGCAAACGGCAAACGTGGTAATTAAGGTAATTACCATTTATTGAAGCGATAAAAAGTACAGCCTATTTACGGTTCCACTTAAGGGCAAATGCCTCCCTCATTGAAATCATGTCATCGTTAATTGATCTCCTGAGAATCAATGTATGGAGATCAGAGGATAAGAAAAATATTTTAGATATTATCTTTAAAGAAATATTATCTTTATTCGCAATTCCGCGTGCGCGAACTAATATTTTGAAGGAGGCGCCGTTCACCCGAACGTTGCGCACTTTTAACGAGATATCTAACGCAGTTGACGTATTCTGTTGCACTTTGATCGAATTTACTAAGGCAACACTGTTTGTCTTATGTTATTTGTAAATTTAATTTTATTTATTTTTTATTATTTTAATGGAAAAAAGTTATATTGTATCCATTTCTAATCAATTTATGTTATTATTATTATTATTTTGTTATATTATGTTATAAATGTGATTTTTATTGAATGCTTGTAGATTATGTATTTTTGTAAGTGATAAATTATAAATTTCTATCTGTTAAACTAACTCTGCTTTTGCATTAGGTACCCACCTGTAATGATAGTTGTAAGTGTTATGCTCAATAAATAAATAAAATCAATATTTGTATACGCTTTTGGAGCCCTTGGGAACAATTTTACAAAACAATATTAATATATAATTTTCTCCTTAGAGCGCTTGGGACCAAAATCTTGGAGTGGGCGGGAATAAGCCATTTCAGGCTTAGTCCCATTCAATGATGGAAGGATTTGCCCAGCTGTGGAAAAAATTACCGTCTGTATTTTATTAAATAAATACATTATTTGGATCTGTTATTTTGTCACTGGTATTCAGGTAACAGAATAATAAACGGAAGTTTCGTATCGGCATCTTTATTATTATGAATGTTTCTGTAGCTAACCAATCACTTGTCGTACTGAACAAGAACCAACTCGTATTTTATGATATTACCGGCAACCTGAAATACATAAAAAAAAATAATTAAGCAGAAATTACGCCCCACAGCGCGTCCCAAACATACTTTAAAGTTCAATATAATATTTTAAATAAATTCAATCATTATTATTATGAGACTTTCTATGTTTGAAGAAAATCATAACGTCTATGTAAATATTTTTATCTGATTTTAGAATAACTATTTATCTCTACTTTGGCTCTGTTTAATAATCTCTTTCCTACGTTGTCAATTCCTTTAAATATTGATTCATTTATTGGGTCTAACTTGAGTGACGTTGTATAAATAAAAAAATTACTGACCTCTAACAACATCTGTCGGTCTAACCAGAAAAATCCCATGCCACTTAGAGCCACATAATCATTGATCAACTGATTGTTCAAACGTTTTATCTAAAATAAAAAAGAGGTTTATCAACAAAATTAATATAACAAAACGCAACAATTGTAGCGATGACTTGATTTCAATAATACATACATACATATAATCACGACTATTATCCCCGAAGGGTTAGTCAGAGACTAGGCAATGAGGACCGCAAAAGCAGTCCTCTGCCATAGTCCACTTTTCACCAAATAGCAACTGCACATGTGCTCAGCGTGACAGGTGGTGAGCTCATCGCCTCTCTAAGCTGTTGGATGTATGTTCAGTCTTTAGTCCATTAGTCGCCTTTTACGACACCCAAGGGAAGAGGGGGTGGCAGTATTCTTTCACCGCTACGCGACACTGGTTGGAAACAATACTTTATAGGCTTTTTTGTTTATTTTACTTTTATTTTACCAATAAAATAGATTTATAAAGTGATATAAGACAAATAGAGATAACTTTATTATTGAAAATTGCATTAAATTTTTTTTTTTAAAAATTAATAGAAAAAATCAACCAGTCTTGAGAAGCTCGAATGGGATTTGAACACAATATGACCTTTGGATTGCCGGTCCACTACTCTAACCGCTAAGCTACCGAAACTTCAGAAGACTATTTGAATTCTTTCTAGTAGTTGATGATTTACGCTGCAAGCCAGCGGTTAGAGCAGTGGACCGGCAATCCAAAGGTCATGGGTTCGAATCCCATTCGAGCTTCCTGAGACTGGTTGGTTGATTTTTTTCTAGTAAACATTTTATCTTAAATAGAGATAAACTAGCAACGTCATTTATCATACTGCAATCCTGTGTAGGCCAAAAAAGATATAACAAATTAAACCTCAGTCCCTCACTCAGTACAAGCCAAACAATAAAATTAAAACCATACGATTTAGGTACTAGAGCTAAGTTCGTAGAAAAAAGTTTGTAAACAAAAAATTGACAATTAGTTTTGTAAATAGGTATCTCGGATTTTTCGTATTTTTCGAAAGAAAGACACCTTTGTTAATTGATTTCTAATGAAAGACACAACAATTGTCAATATTTAATTTTATTTACAAACTATGGACATTTACAGACATTCTTCTCCCTGATTTAGTCAGTATTCTATCCGAAACGTACACTAGTATCTACGAACAATTTAAAATTTCCACAGACGGTAACATCGCCGAACAAACAAGCCAATCCTTGAGGAACTGAATTTGAGCTCGCAAGAGTTTTCTGAATATTTGAAAGGTATTCTTCGGGCATTTTTACGCAAAAATCTCCCCCCAAGGCTACATAGCGGAAGGCAGTCTCCTGGAAATAACTCCAAATGCTGTATGCAAAATGGTCTTTTATTTTATTTAATCTAGCATAGCACAGCTCTAAATTTTAGCAATACCTAACTTGATTTCATGGAGGCCTTTGCATAGAAGTGGGATAGTATCTAAAAGCTAACTATTTTACTTTTCTTTACTTCACTATTAGAATTCACCCTTGTTATCTACGAGTAAGTAAAGCAAAATACAAAATGCAGCACCTGTAGCTAATAAGCTAAAGGCGTTAACAACAACCTAAATAAAAATAAAAAATTGACTGTCCCACTATATTATAAACGCGAAAGTTTGTACGTATGAATGGATGTTTGTTACCCTTTCACATAAAAACTGAATGGGTTTGGATGAAATTCGGCTTACATATAGTTTATATGGGCCATCGAGGAGCTCGATGGCGCAGCGGCTAGCGCGTTCGGCTTGCGATCTTGCTCGCTAAGCCTCTTTCTCAATGCCGGGTCACTGGATGGGTGACCAAATTAATTAAAAAAAAAAACATCTCGAGCTCCTTCGTGCTTCGGAAGGCACGTTAAGCCGTTGGTCCCGGTTGTTGTCGTAAGATGACAGTCGTTAAAACCCACCAACCCGCATTGGGCCAGCGTGGTGGGTTATGGCCCAATATCCCCATGTGTGCTATTGTCCACGTGGGAGGCCTGTGCCCAGTAGTGGGACGCTAATAGGCTGATGATGATGATGATGATGATGATAGTTTATAACCTGGATTAACACATAGGATACTTTTTATCCCGATATTCCCACGGGAACGGGAACCACGCGGGTGAAACCGCGAGCGGCCGCTAGTGATACTATAATTACATGAAAATCTCACCTCAATATTGTATCTCGCACTAGGGCAGCTGTTTATACCGGTGAGAGCTTGTTTAGAATGCACATGGACGTCCGCGGCAGCCAAGACCACACTGCACGCCCTGAAGATTAGCCAGCCCAGCGATATGAAGTAATAAACTGAACTGATTACAGAACCACGAGTCTTGCTGGAAGAAATAAAAACATGTAAATTAAACATTGAGTTATAATGTACTACGTACTAGAGAAGACGTCTCAACCAGATTGTTTGTAACACGGTAGTGCACTGACACAGTTTGTCAGAAGTCTAGTTCAAATCCAAA